>OY751102.1:15246495-16694828 GCA_963564075.1 Eupithecia subfuscata | reverse complement strand
CACCACTGGGCAACTGTCGCTCACATAACCACCACGCCAGCTCGTCTGCCTTCAGGGCGTCCAGCCGCTTGCATATCGATAGAGTGCCCACGCAGCAGTAGATTAGACCTGGGAACATAACATACAGGTTAAGGCTTTGACTAAGACTTTTTTGATGGTTAAATTATGGAATAATATACTTAAACTTTCACGAAGAGTTTTGAGTTCCGAACTTGTGGCGCAGTGGGAAAAATCCGCCTGAGACGCAGAAGGTGCGGGTTTGATTCACGCCGCAGTGCAAATGTTTGTTCTTATAAATATTCAAAAACCGATTTGTTTTTCCTACGTTTCTTTTTGTAGCGAAAAATTAAACCTTTTACTTTACAAGCATTTGTACCTTCATCAAATCAAATCAATAGTTTATTTGCAAAATTGAGATAGGTACATACACTGTCAGATCATAAAAATAAAAAAAATACACTCAGCACAGAAATCATTGTTATATCTGGTTCCCATAAACTTAATACAAGCTTTGCTTACTTTTGGGCTTGTTAAAATGTCTTTGTAGTTTAATGTGACATTTCCCAGTGTCCTTGTGGAAGTAACGAATATTTGATTTCTATGACGTGATTAGTACCTATCAGTACTAACCTGCATGGCTCTCAGAGCCCGGTTTTGACCCAAACCCGCCATCAAAGTTCATACAACTGAGCACAAACTCCACTGCTTTGTTCACATCGATGGCGTCTAGTCGCTGCAGCAACGACAGGCACATCACGGCACAGAACGAGAACCGTGTATCTACTTCGCCCCATTTGTCTCCTGCGGGGGAAATAAGATTCATTATTTAATTGTTTATTCTCTTTAGTAAGTCATGCATGAGTCAGACAAAACATAGGTCAGAGAACTTTATTGAGGCAATTTAAAGGTCTACACCTGATGAGATGCTGATATCAAGCTGTCCAGCACCAAAGATCCTACTCTGCTATTTCAAGGAGTTACCAATTAAGACCTGGTACACATTACACGAAACTAGAATAAAAGCATGCTTTATTGCACAACAATATAATAGTTTGATTGTTTTGAAAAACCTAGAACTAAAAACTGGCATTGAATCCCTTAATTTTTACACTGTATTTAAGTTTTGTGGGACAATACTAGACCCTTGGAAAGATTTTTTTTAAGGGATCACCTCGGGATCATTCTTTTTAATACAATAGCTAAGAAAAGAAATCAGCGAACAAACATACTTGTACATAAAAACGATCCTTTATTTCGATATTGGTAAAAAAAAATTACAAAGAGAATACATAAGACATAAATAGGGTGGCCTTATCATTTATATTATAAGCGATTACTTCCAGAATTAAAAAAAAAATATATAAGACATTTATTCACAAAGAAAATTATACTAGTATTTACAATTGAAACAATTGAGCTAACTGCCGACTGTTGCAAACAGTCTACAGATAGCTCAACTGATCCATATCAACACCAGTCGGAAGCATCCCCAAGACGCTGGCTGCATTGCCACGCTGTATGGCAATGCTGATACGCTCCATCTGATCCAGAAAATTAAATCTCAGTGGAAAGATTTCCACTGCTGGATATGGCCCTCCCGCAAAGGTCAATGTTTGACACCGTATGTTAGGGATGTGCACAATACACTTAATAATAATAATGTCTGTGAGTTATGGTTCAACTTGAGCCCCCATGAAGAAAGCAATATCTAGAGAACATCTTTATTCCAGGTAAGAAGTTGCATATTACCATAAAAGCTGCCATCCTCCTGCTGCATCGCCCTGACATACTTCACCACTCCTTCCACATCAATAGCATCTAGTCGGTCAAACATAACTAGCACCTGAAAATTCAAAAATTATGGTATAATCATTAATCACACTTTTACATCAAAGAATAAATACAAGACAAAATTAAAAACTTTAAAAACCCGCCGACGTTTATTTGCTGAACAGATTTTCATGAAACATGACTAAGAACACTCGGGATAAAATTATCTATGTCACAAAAGAACTAAACGAAAATCGGTTCATCCGCTTGGGAGATACGATACCACAGACAGATACACAGACAGAAACGTTAAACTTATAACAAACGCAAAAAGAGAGGGGTCTTTTTGCGTTGGTGGTTAAATAGGAAGATATGAAAATACAAGAGATCCTTTTTTCAATGGATTTCTATTGAAGACTGAGGAAATTTCAAAGAGCATTCATGATCCTTTGCCGACCTACAGCTGGGTATTCCATGGAGGGCAAGCTTATCAAGCCAAATATGTCTTACTTGCACAGCACTCAAGGTGTAAAGCATGTGTGGGTCGTGGGCGATGCTGGCCGACACACCACCACTCTCAGCATCCTGGCAGGAGGTTATAAACTGTATTATATCCTTTTTGGGCATTCTAAAACAAGTTTAAGGTTAAATGTATAGATATTGTATATTTGGTTGAGGAGAAAATGGTAATAAAATCCTATCTATACACTAGCCAAACTCGATGTACAATATTTGTAAGCAAACCACAACACAAATAACTATAACTCACTTGCTTGGCGTCGACTTTCAGATATAATTATAAACAATATATATTGAAGGAAGAATCTAATCGGCAAGTTATGTAAATTGCGTATAATAAGACGCGGCAGCAGAGTGAAGTTTAGGTTAAGTATGGGCATTTTGTTTACAAACATTCTACATCAAATTTAGCTAGTGTATAAGTACCTAACTAATCTATCAGTCTGAGAATGATAAATAGGTAGATAATGATATAATAATTGCACATTTAGGGAGTAGGTAGTTGTGGCCTTGTAAGGAGTTTTTAAGCGCCTAAAAGTAGTTGGGAAGCTTGAAGTTCATAGAATACAGAAAAGAAAACCTGGAAAACTAATTTATTGCCACCAAAACAATTATGGAACAATAAATAAAAGGGCATAGGGATGCAACAATTTTTTAGGTATTTTCAGCACTTAAGGTCTATTATGGTAGTTATTCTAGGTACAACGATACCTGGATGATTGTCCCATGAGCTCCATGGCAGTCAGCGTCCAGTAAATCCCGGACATTCGAAGATATTCCGTCATACAATATTCATAGTCATCCTTGTTCAAACCATAGCCCGCTAAATAGTCTGCATGCTTCTGCAGTAACAGAGTTCTTGGTCTATCCTCTTTGAGGATCACGTCTTTTTTTGTAAAGGCCATTGAAATCTAAATTTTGTCCGAACTCTTGAAAAAACAGGAGAAATAAAAATACCTCTTAAGTTTTGTAAAATGAAATCGATGTTTTGTTGTGACTTTCATTGCTTTGACATTGACAGTGACAGATTGTCGTTGTTATTTTTTTGACACCAGTAAACGTAGCCAGTAAAAGGCTACGCACCATTCCACCATTATTTGAAAAATTATGGCGGCAACCAAAATCGTATTAGTAATTCTGTAAATTTTGAATACGTTACGCAACTTTTGTATGAACCATGGTAAATAAATAAGATAAATAATTGATCTTTGAAGCAAAGAAAGCCTGGCACAACGCTTAAGAGCAATGCCACGGGATAAAGCTAGCTACTAGATAACTAGGCACCACAATACAGACCACACTTAAGAAAACCTACCATAAAACTTGCAGGTTATATTAAGTGACAGAGAATATTGTGCGAAAGTTTGGATTAGCGCTGTTTACCTCAACTTTAAAAGAAAAGTTGTTATCTCTACACGTGGAGCGCAAGTTTTTCAACTTTCTATACAGTTGATGGATTCGGTGTCAGCTATTTTCAGGCAGTGTGTGGGTGGTTCTTAGTTTATTTAATGACTAGACGATCGCCTCGCGGTCTCACCCGCGTAGTTCCCGTTCCCATGGGAATTCCGGGATAAAATATAGCCTATGCCCCTGAAAAGTATAATTTTTCAAACCATCTAGTAGTTTCGGAGCCTATTCAATACAAACAAACAATCAAATCTTTCCTCTTTACAATACTAGTAAGTAGGTACTACCTATAGACTAAAAATATTTAAACTTAGTCCTCTAAAGATAAGGTAAGTAGCATTATTCCGACCTAAATATATTAAAGGGGACATGCTGCACAGAAAGATTGTATATCATAATAGTTTTATATGAAAAAAGTGATTAGGTAAGTAGGTACCTATTATTTACTCGATACATGGGTACGATTAAAAAATTTACAACCTAAATAGTAAAAAGTTTCATGGAAGAGGTGTCATGCATGCTACACCTACCTATTTTACATTATTTTACAACGTAACAAGTAATGCAGGAGCATCCTATTGTTATTTACATTATACATTTTTTTGATATTTGTTTTTGCCCATTATGTAGATAAGTAGGTACCTAAGTACCTAGCTTGCTCCACTGGCTACGGGATGGCCGCTACGGCGTAGCATGCTACGGCGGCGCTGACAAGACAACGCAACGGAAAAAAATATAGAGAAGTCTGTAAAATGAACCCTTTTTGAAAAATGGTCAAATAGAGGGGGGATAATTTTCAAAAGGGGAGGCTACCCCACCGAGTGGGGTATCATATGAAAGGTATTGGTTTGTGCATTTCAAAACAGTTTTTAAAATTTCTGTAGGTTTCATACTTTTTGAATTATTTTGAAAATAGTCGAAAAAATACCCATTCCCCCCCCCCTTATCTCCGAAGTTTGCAGAGCGATCCATTCAAAATGTATGGAGCGTTTGTAGATATAAATCTATATTTTACAGGAAAAATATAGAGAAGTCTGAAAAACAAACACTTTTTGAAAAATGGTCAAAAAAGGGGGAGATAATTTTCAAAAGGGGGGGCTACCCCACTGAATGGGATGTCATATGAAAGGTATTGATTTGTACATTTTAAAACCGTTTTTCAAATTTCTGTAGGTTACATACTTTTTGAAATATATTGAAATTTTACTCGTTCCCCCCCCTCTATCTCCGAAGTTTGCAGAGCGATCCATTCAAAATGTATGGAGCGTTTGTAGATATAGATCTATATTTTACAGGAAAAATATAGAAAAGTCTGTAAAATGAACCCTTTTTGAAAAATGGTCAAAAAGAGGGGGGATAATTTTCAAAAAGGGGGGTTACCCCAATGAGTGGGGTATCATATGAAAGGTATCGGTTTGTACATTTCAAAACAGTTTTTGAAATTTCTGCTGGTTCAATACTTTTCGAAATATCTTGAAAAAAGTCGAAAATTTTACCGCTACACCCTATCACCGAAGCATGCAGAGAGATCCATCTGAAATGTAGGTTGGTACCTACTAGTTTTAGGTCTTCATTAAATTTCGGAGTTTCTAACCGGTACCTTTAGTACATACCTACTTGTTCACAAACGTTCGAAACCCTCGGCGCGCGAGTTATACTCGCACTTGACGGGTCTTGTTTTGTATGGGTAAAAACTTTCAAACTCGCGTCAGGGTCACGTGATGCTGATCGAAAAAGCGTAAGATCGACAGCGTTAATATTGAAGTTTTCACTTCTGCCGGCACTCCCGGAGTGCTACCTTTTTTTTTGTTACAGTATCTACCTTCGTAAGCTAGTGTTATTGTGTTAATAATAGTCGTAGCTGGCCAAGGACCTACCTGCCGTAGCACGTCTACGTAACTATTACCTGCTGCTAACTATTTTATTTAATTATGTAGTTATTTTGTATCCTCACATAAAACTTATAGGTACAAGAAAATAAAATAGAAAAACCGAAAAGACGTACATAAGGTGCTAACATAATCTATCCGGCTGGTCATTATTATCAGTATCACTTAGGTATTATTATAATACCCTGCTCATTTCCACCTGAAACTTGCGATTCTGACATGTTCCCGATCAAAACCAGAATAGATACAAAAACAATAGAAATATGTATCATTATTTGATTTCTTATAATAGCAAAACTAATAATAGGTACCTAGGTAGTCCAGGATAATTGTTTTCTAATATTAGGTATTAATGTCTACGATTGAGTTGGGTGTCAGAACCTGTCTGTATTACAATAATAATTTCTCTTCTGTTGATACTCTCTCCGGTCGTTAGCTCCTGTCGAGCTGTCAAACACTTCAGTCAGCCGTGCATAATCGAACCAAACCGATTTTGAATATGAGAGCTCAATGCACCGACGCGACTAGACTTACGTAGATGCGTACCTAATCGAGTTTTTATTCGTCTGGAACTTTATTTGCTACAATTCATTGGAAGATACCTAGACCGATTCCTAGACTTGTTTACAAACTGTAGATTCTTCACTTGTAAACAAGTTTAGGTTTTGAGGCTAAAATTAGTAAATTCGTTTAGAAATTATCATGCTTTTATAGTACAATTCGTTAAAATAAAAGCCTTCTAGTACCCAGGTATGGCTTAGAAAAAAATCATAATCTTTTTAATTGTATTGTAGATTGTAGACTAGCTACGCCCCGCGTTGTTTCTATGCAAACGTATAGAGGTGATTTCTATCCCACGGGAACTGATTTATGCGATAAAAAGCCTATGTTTGATTCCAGGATTATAATTATCTGTATACAAAATTTCAGCCCGATCCGTTCAGTAGTTTTGGCGTGAAGAGGTAACAAACATCCATCCATCTATACATCAAACTTTCGCATTTATAATAATGTATTAGTGTGATTATTATGATAGTAGGATAGCAGTGTCTGACGTCACGGGTGGGTGGTATTCAATCCCGAGAGCAACTCAGGATTCTAGAATGACTCACGAATTAATATTATATTTATGATTTTAAATGGCATTGTTGTATGTTACCTATGACTAGGTGTAGGTGCAACTTGCGTCTTGCAACATCGGTACTTGCCCTTCAGTTAGGTTAACGATGGGTATAGGTGGAATCAAGTGCTTGGCAGCTTTTTGACCCTGAACATTTTTTATAAGACTGCGACTATCCGAAGATTGCAGAGCGATCCATCCAAAATGTATGGAGCGTTTGTGGATATCTATATTTTGAAGGAAAAATATAGAGAAGTTTGAAAAACGAACACTTTCACACAATAACACCTCACTGGGTGGGGTATCAAATAAAAGGTATTGATTTGTACATTTAAAAAAAGTTTTTAAAATTTCTCTAGGTTTCATAGTTTTTGAAATATTTTGAAAAAAGTCATAAAATTTACCTAATCTTCGAAGTACCTATCTGAAGATGCCTGTAAACGGGCCATATTTTTGGCAATTTCTTGCTGCAATTGTACCTATAGCCGATTATATCGCTCAATACAGTGCAATACTTGCTGTGTAGCCCGGCGATGTTGCCAAGATATTTCAAGTTCTTACAAGTACCTAAGTAAGTATTTTATGTCTAGCCGGCTAGAATTGCGCATTATTTATCCCGATTTGAATTTAGTGCAATATCGCCGTATATCGTCTCTGCTCTGACGTATAGGTGCATCTCTTTTCCCTCGCTACCTAGTTGTTAAATTTAATTCCATTTATGTATCAACATGACCGAGTGGTCAAACGAAATTATTTTGAATTTCATCAACGAAATCACAGCTTCGATATCCGCCAGTTTGACATTTATTACTGAGATCATGCAAAATTCCTCAGCAATCCAGTTGCACAATCTTGCTGGACTACACTCGGCAATGAATTGCACTATGAAATTGCAGCAAGGGTATAGGTAGTTGCAAATATACTGCGCTTTACCGTGGCTATATTGATCAATAAAATTGCCGGCAAGATGCAACTTTTCTAGCCCGTTTATAGGCACCTTATAATGCAACATCTAAAATGTAGTTTGGTACCGGTACCTACTCTTTTTAGGTATTCATCAAATAGCCATATCTATTACCGGTACCTTTAGTACATAAGTATATTTTGTATAATTGACAAACGTTCGAAACCCTCGGCGCTCGAGTTACACTCCCACTTGACGGATCTTGTTTTCAATAACATCTGTCATATTAGCCCTTACAAATAAAACTATTTACGTGAGATCTAAAACAATAAAGAAGCTACGGGCATGCAATGTGTTAAAAAGGGAAAATTTATTGGTGAGAGTTCAACTTTAATTGATATTGCAAAAAATAAGAGCGTCTCTCATCTTTCAACTAATTGAAAAGTCCTCTAGTTCATGGCCAATCCAATCCAACGGTATGCCACATGCATGTGTCATCACATCAAACATGTGTTACATAAATAAAATACATAACGCTTGTTTGTTACAACGATGACATTTCTCAAAAAAACACGATTTTACAGGAGAGCATTTTTAAAGTTTGAAAAATTATATTTCATTAATTCTGGCTCTTTGAAAGAAACTTCCGAAGAATGAAATATTGCCTGATTCAATACTTATTAAAATATATCAGCAAATATTATATACAATTATCTCCTAAAATCTTATGCGCATTTTTATGAAAAAAGGTAGAAAATGTGTCATTCTTACAGAAAAACTAAATTATATTTTTGTATTATTTTGACATAGGACAATACTGCCAATATGTTGTGTTAATTTTGGTTGTTGATTTACTTAATAAAACATAAAGTGACATTTTAGAAAAATCTTTTGTTAGGATTCACACGACAATTTACCGAAACACGGACACTTCTTCATTCTAAAACTCTGTCAGTCATTGAAAAAGTTAGCTAAAACTATAAAAACCAACGATATTGGCGGAGTACTAATCAGTATTCATTACATTTCCAAAGAAATTTGATGCTTTAGTACTTCTTAATATGTTTCTCAGATTAACCTGACTATTATTGATTAGTTTAAAATTAAAACAGAATCAATTAATAAGAGTTTCATAAACACAAAGATAATGATGCAATCAAAATAAGGCAGTGCTCTTCGCAAAGTCCATTAAAGGTTTTCCAGAGCATGATAAAAGCTGCGCTGCAGATTACACCGTATTTGTGCTGCAGAAGAGAGCTGATCGTGCAATCTATAATATGGGTCCCAGAGAATCCTTGCGTGATAAATTCAAAGAAATAAACACAGTAACAGTACCATGTCAATATCTTTATGAAAACTTGTACACATATAAATATCAATCGATTCCCTGAAAACAGCGACAAACATTCATAATTATAAATACTAGAAATAAGAATAAGTTTGCTGTGCCCACGACTAGGCTACACCAGATTAATGTATCTTATAAATAAAGGGAAATGTATACGCTTTCACAAATAAACTCCAATTGAGTTGCACCTTATTACCACTTACACCTTATTACCACTTATCCTTTGTGAAAAGTGTTACTACAAAATATCAGATTATCTAGAGGATAAAAAAAGATTGTCATGAGTTTTGCTCCAGCTCGAAAGTAACGCCCTAACAAGGTAAAGGTTTCTTGTTCGCTTCTTTACTTTACCTTAAAATGATCGAAGTAAACAAAAAATCAAAGTTATCACTTTATTTCCTAGTTTTACTTATGTTATTTGAGTCCTGTGAGGTCTTAAGGAAATAAAGCACTTCAATATTTGAAAATGGGGCGTAGAACCTCGGTATTAAATTTTTAACTTTAACATAACAAGATAATTTTAAAGTTTTAAGTGTCGTTCTTCGTTTTTCGTATTTACTCCCATCTCAAATCAAGAATCTTGCCAAACAAAAATTTTTTATGTGCACATTTTATTTATAATGAAATGGTTCAGGTTTCTAACTTATCGGAATTGGGTAATACCTGAATAGGTTTATCAAAATCTGGCCTGAATTTGCTGTCTGTCATAGCCTAGTAAAGTAAAATACAGTAAACAAATAGTTTCTTTTGGTAAAAAAAGTGACAATTACTATCAGTAGAATTTTTAAGGTTAATAGGCAGTATATACTAGTTTTATCCAATGTAAACTCTTGATCGGGTGCTTTATTCCTGTTTTGGTTGATTTTAGCTAGTATTATTTTACCCCCTGACAACGCCATTGTAACGAATCGGCTGCAAAAATAATAATTTAACGTTAAAGTCGGTTACTAAATGTATGTTTTATTTTACCTAAAACGTTTTAACTAAAGATTGTTGTCAATAAATACAAAAACAACCCAAAAAATTCCAGCAAGAGTGACCTTTTTTGACTAAAGTTTTAACTTAAATTAATAATTTGTGTTTTGTTTACAGACAATATCGTCATATTTTATAATAGTACTTTTACTGTTCTTACTTTTTTCTGCTAAACTGACACATTACCAGATATATACACAAATATTTACTTAATTATTTTGAGCAAAAATGACACTTTTTATAAAGATACATTATTTTCGAAACAAATTTTATAAATATCCAACCAACCATTTTACGTAGAACATCAAAACCAAAAATATGTCGTCCTTGAAGATAACATGCACCACTCATCGCGAACTAAATTGCACTACCGCTGAATAATGACCTTCTTGCCGCAAACCATTTATACCAAATGAGACAGCGCAACAACGACTTATCTTCTATCCTGCTCTAACCTTACCCCTTAGAGAAATGTCGTTTTGTAGGAAAAAACTAGATTTTTTTCTGGACGTAGGTGTATACTTAACTCGAAAATCATGTTTTTTGAGTTATGTCGTCGTTGTCGCAAACAAGCGATAAGTAACAAAATATTTGCCATTTTGAGTAGGTACCTTGAAAATGACAAGTTTTTGTCTCTTAATCGTGATGTAAGTTAAGTTAAGATTAATGTTTAGTTCGGTAAAACTTGCGCCAAAGGGTAATAAGTAGGGGTAGGTAAAAGTATATTCTTATACCATGGGTAAAATAAAACCAATTGCAATAGTATGGTGGTATTTTTATTTAACCCTCAACAGCATCACTTATTTTAATTTTTTACCCTCTACTCTAGCCAGAGTTCTCCAAAAGAAATCTGGACGAGTTCGTGAACTAATGGAGGGTTTAAAATTTCTACATGAATTATTTGGCTTGTTAGAGCCGTTCAAAAATTGCCGTAGCGGACGGTATTTCACGTCCACATGGCGGGGTATTGGTAAAGTTTTCAACTAGCAATAATCGCACCTCGGATTAACCTCATTGGTTACGATATTGCCTCTGCGCAAAGTTAACCATCTCAAACTCCATGGGCGAGCACCTTTTTTTCGTGAAACGCTTCGATAGCGCCTTCTAATTTTACTAGCGGTGACATCTAGTTATAATTTTAGTCAACTTTTTCGCTAGTAGTCGCTTCTTGGTTTGTCTGTTTTTTGGAGTTTGTTAATTTCAGATTATTTGTGGAAGTAATTTTTTGGAGTATAATATTATGTATAAAATATTTAAAAGTTTTCTACGATAATTTAACCCGCATCTCCTCTCCTCAAGTTTTTTTTTTATGCCAGCGATACAACATGCACTGATTTTCGTTTATTATTTTAATCATGAAGGTAAACGTGTATTCATATGTTATGCTTCATGGCTTTTATGTACTAACAAAAATAATTATGTCTAGCCGGCTAGAATTGCGCATGATTTATCCCGATTTGAATTTAGTGCAATATCGCCGTATATCGTCTCTGCTCTGACGTATAGGTGCATCTTTTTTCCCTCGCTCGCCTCTCGCCGCCTCGTCCCGTCGCCTGCGTCGCGTGGCGCCACTGTCGCAATTGCGCGCGGCGTTCGTTGTTTTGTATCTGTTGAATTCTGTTGTTAAATTTAATTCCATTTATGTATCATCATGGCCGAGTGGTCAAACGAAATTATTTTGAATTTCATCAACGAAATCACAGCTTCGGTATCCGCCAGTTTGACATTTATTACTGAGATCTAGCCGCAATATAGCTTTGCGTGTACATGCAAAATTTCTCAGCAATCCAGTTGCACAATCTTGCTTGACTACACTCAGCAATGAATTGCACTATGAAATTGCAACAAGGGTATAGTTGCAAATATACTGCGCTATATTGATCAATAAAATTGCCGACAAGATGCAACTTTTCTAGCCCGTTTATAGGCACCTTATAATGCAACATCTAAAATGTAGTTTGGTACGGGTACCTACTCTTTTTAGGTATTCATCAAATAGCCATATCTATTACCGGTACCTTTAGTAAGTACATAGGTATTTGTATAATTGACATACGTTCGAAACCCTCGGCGCGCGACTTACACTCCCACTTGACGGATCTTGTTTTCAATAACATCTGTCATATTAGCCCTTACAAATAAAAACAATATTTAGGTACGTGAGATCTAAAACAATAAAGAAGCTACGGGCATGCAATGTATTGAAAAGGGAAAATTTATTGGTGAGAGTTCAAGTTTAATTGATATTGCAATAAGAGCGTCTCTCATCTTTCAATTAATTGAAAAGTCCTCTAGTTCATGGCCAATCCAATCCAACGGTATGCCACATGCATGTGTCATCACATCAAACATGTGTTACATAAATAAAATACCTACATAACAAAATATCTGCCATTTTGAATACCTTGAAAATGACAAGTTTTTGTCTCTTAATCGTGATGTAAGTTAAGTTAAGATTAATGTTCGGTAAAACTTGTGCCAAAGGGTAATAAGTAGGGGTAGGTGTAAAAGTATATTCTTATACCATGGGTAAAATAAAACCAATTGCAATAGTATGGTGGTATTTTTAACCCTCAACAGCATCACTTACTTAATTTTTTACCCTCTAGCCAGAGTTCTCTAAAAAAAATCTGGACGAGTTCGTGATGAACTAATGAAGAGTTAAAAAATTCTACATGAATTATTTGGCTTGTTAGAGCCGTTCAAAAATTGCCGTAGCGGACGGTATTTCACGTCCACATGGCGGGGTATTGGTAAAGTTTTCAACTAGCAATAATCGCACCTCGGATTAACCTCATTGGTTACGATATTGCCTCTGCGCAAAGTTAACCATCTCAAACTCCATGGGCGAGCACCTTTTTTTCGTGAAACGCTTCGATAGCGCCTTCTAATTTTACTAGCGGTGACATCTAGTTATAATTTTAGTCAACTTTTTCGCTAGTAGTCGCTTCTTGGTTTGTCTGTTTTTTGGAGTTTGTTTATTTCAGATTATTTGTGGAAGTAATTTTTCGGAGTATAATGTATATGTATAAAATATTTAAAAGTTTTCTACGATAATTTAACCCGCATCTCCTCTCCTCAAGTTTTTTTTTTATGCCAGCGATACAACATGCACTGATTTTCGTTTATTATTTTAATCATGAAGGTAAACGTGTATTCATTATGTTATGCTTCATGGCTTTTATGTACTTACGAAACTTTTTCGATGATGGCCCGATTTTTGAAAAATGTGAGCCTAGTTATTTCGTAGAATTAAAGTAGGTAACGGTAGTGCCATGCCGGGCCGAACTGAAAATACTTAAGAAGTTCAAATTTAAAAAAATACATATAATCTTAAAAACTCGTAGAAATTGAGGTTTTTCAGGGTTAATAAAGCCGCCAAGCTATTGCGCTAATAGGTATATGACAAATGTTGTGCCGAACACGGCGAACACTCTGTTTATTATTCATTCATCACACGTGTTTGCTCCACTCTGTTCGAGAATATTTTAAAAATAAATTAAGTACTCAATTCCTTTATTTATCGATATAAAAAGTAAAGTAGGTATAGTAAAAAGTTTTTATTCTGTCTCACCAAATTACTGGTAAGGTACAAACAAATAAAAGTTACAACCGTGACATCAAAATAGTCGTCGCTCAGCATGATGCACACTGCACGGTAACGATGGCGCCACTGTGCGCTGGTTGTATGCGACACCTAGTAGAGGGCGTAGCAGCAGCAACTGTGACACGCGCGTAAGAGTAATACTGCTTATGGCGGTGGATAGTGGCGCCACTACATATTTAATTTTAATTTTTTAATTTTATAAAAACGTTATACAAAGGAATTATCAAAAAATCGGACCGCGCGTAGACGATGTCTATCATAAGCTTTTCTAGATGTATCTTTAATAGTTTTGTACTGTATTATTTAGGCAGATACTTGTTTCAAGAGTTTAGTTCCTATTGGTGGCCACCAAGCTCTCCAAACAAGGTTTTTGATTGAATAACACAAAACAGAACTATTACAGATACATTATATAAAAGCTTGTGATAGGTATCGTCTACCAGCGGTCCGATTTTTTGATAATTCCTTTGTATAACTTAATGATTTAATTAAATATGTAGTGGCGCCACTATCACCCCTACTATTCGCCATAATTTTATCATCTGAATTTCACTAAGCTGGGTCAGGGTCCGTGCTCCACCTAGTTCCTCCACCCGGGTGGAGCACGAGATATACACAATTTATATTCGTCTGTCTTCATGCTCCAACTAGATAGGTTAGGTATTTATGTAGGTACAGTCGTGTGCATGAATGGAATTTGGTGGCAAAAACTCCATATTATATACTACCTCCAATTAAACTACAAGTTCAACTAATCTCTATAAGTATCTTTATTCACAAAGAAAATTACAATCAAATAATAGAAATAAATTTGAACTAGTATTTACAGTAGAAACAATGGAGCTAACTGCAGACTGTTGCAAACAATCTGCAGGTAGCTCAACTGATCCATATCAATACCAGTCGTCGCGTCGCCAAGACGCTGGCTGCATTGCCCCGCTATTGGTAATGCTGAAGCGCTGCGCCAGATACTCACCAGCTCTCGGGTCACGGGTCACGGTCTACGAGTACTTACAGCTATTTATTAAAAATACGTAAGTACTAATCATCCCCTCTTACAACATCCCAACGCTGTACCCGAAGTTCTCGAAGATAAGTAAATATATGCCGTAAAATCATCCAGTAAAAATAACAGAACAACAGTTGTTAATAACTTGTCACCTAATTATCAGGACGGATCAAAAGTAATCACTAATCAGCAAAGGAGGGGGGTGGTGTATCAACAAACAATATGTGATTCTCTACGTAGCTCGAAATAAGGTTCAAAATCCGTCCACAATACCCGGCCAAAGTTTACAACTGTCAGTTTGTTTGTCATAGATAACATAGCAGTTACCTTGTTATCAGAGTCAAGGGGCAATAAACAATAATGTAGATAGTGCTCAGTGTACCTAGGGGTGGTGTACACTGGACACGAGGAAAATTGTATTAGGTACTACGTAAAAAGCTGTCGAAAGCATAGATAATATATATCATTTATGGTCGAAAGATCAAATCCGCAATAGCCTAGTTGACTCTTTAATAATGTAGGTCTTAAATTACGAAAAATATTAAAAAAAAAATTAGGACCTAGAAAACAGCTAAACTTTATTTTAAAAGTTTACTTTTCATAAACAGGTAATAACGCTGTCAGCTATAATAATGATTGTGTTTGTGTGCTTGCTGTGACGTCATACGGGTCGAAACTAACAATTGACATTAGAAAACGTTTATCACTGTAAAAATATGGACAGACCACATATCGAATTCACTCGTATATAATCCTAAATTAAAATTGCATACAATACATAGTAACTGGAATTCCGATATCGAAAGTTTGAGATATAGAAAATACTAGTTTCCGAGTTACCGAGTTTT
The DNA here is from genome assembly GCA_963564075.1 of Eupithecia subfuscata. Taxonomy (NCBI): domain Eukaryota; kingdom Metazoa; phylum Arthropoda; class Insecta; order Lepidoptera; family Geometridae; genus Eupithecia; species Eupithecia subfuscata. The sequence goes on along the minus strand of OY751102.1, from coordinate 16,679,432 downwards.
AGAAACGTTTAAAGGTTATTTCTCTCATGGAAACTGATTTATGGGATGAAACGTAGCCTATGTTTTATTCCAGGCTTGAACTACCTACATCTCTGTAAATTCAAAAATAGCAGCCCGGTCCGTTCAGTAGTTTTGGCGTGAAGAAGTAACAAACAAACATCCATGCCTCCACATAAACATCAACATTTTCGCATATTATAGTATTAGTGTGATTTCTAAAGAATACAAATGTTGATGCAGCGGGGCAATGCAGCTAGCTTGAGGACGCTTCTGACTGGTTGATATGGATCAGTTGATCTACCTGTAGATTGTTTGCAACAGTCTGCAGTAAGCTCAATTGTTTCAATTGTAAATAGTACTAGTTCTAATTTATTTCTATTATTTGATTGTAATTTTCTTTGTGAATAAAGAATAAGTAGGTAGGTAGGTAAGTTCATATCACAATACAAAATTTATATTTCATAGGAAAAAATATCAGCTTAGAAGATTCCTGCAAACGTTCGTTTCGGTGACAAAGGGTGGTTATAGGGATCAAACCATTATTTAGATTTCTATGGATCAAACCAATCAACAGGATAAATTCAGTCTCTAGGAATTATTGTGAGTGTAAAATACTCTGGTTTATTTTTTATTTTTTCGAAACAACAAATAAACTGGATATTATCTAGATGTAGGTATGGTACTCTTAGGTTTTCGTCACGTGGTCTATACCCTCTAGGGAAATCTTGCGCTTTTTCGAGATATTGAAATACTAGCTTCTGCCCGCAGCTTCGCACGCGTTTTTCGGTGTAATAAGTAGCTTATTATCTAAGTTAGGCTTTGCTTTAAACATACGCTAAATTTCATCTTGATCTGTTCAGTAGTTTTGAAGATTCTAGGTACGTAACAAAAATTCAGATATTACAAACTTTCGGCTTTATAATACTTAGTTATTCGTAGGATAGCGCGCAGCATAAAGTGCTTTTAAAACAAAATAATAAGTGTCTAATAAAAAATTTGTAAAATATGAGTTACGTAGGGTACGTGGGTATGTTCCCTGAAGGCTGTTGATGTGTATTTGTATTTATTTTATTAAATGTATTTTTTTAAATGTTGTGTGTGTGATGTAGGAACCTACTTACCTATATTTTTTGCATAAAAGTAAGAAGGTTGGCAGGTACAATCAGTTTCAAAACACATTGAGAATTTTTTATGTGTGTGTGTGGTACAAAGTTACATAAATAAATAAATAAAGTTTTTGAGTGCAATTAATAATTAATTTCAAATATTTTACGCATTCGATGACCATGTGACATTTTTTTTCTATCTACCCTTGACAACAATCGCTGAACGGTTTGCACTCAAAAACTTTATTTATTTATTTATGTAACTTTTCATTCACATTCAATAATTTACGCAATGTATGACAATGCGATGTCATTTTGTCTATTCTACACTAGACAAGACACAGTGATTGCACTGTAGAAAAAAAGAAGTTAAGCAAGTCTTTAAAAAAAGTATTATTCAGTAGTTTTTTTTCGTAGGTTTGAAGATTCTAGTGCAGCGGTTTAGAAGATGGATGCTGATGCAGAGATTCAGTTGATGCATAGATATCGCATGGATGAATATTGTCTTACGAAAATCATCCCGTTTTGAGTAACGGGACTCTTTGTGCATGACTCCGTGTTCTTCGTGTGCAGATCTCGTGGAATAGGTAGGATCAATATAATTTAATTATATTGATCTTATTCACTGAGATTTGCACATGGGGAGCACTGGGATGTATGCGGGAGCTTTGTTTATCGAAAATAACATCAGATATTAAAAAATAAAAGTAACAAAACAAAACAATGTTTATCTGTTAAATAAATTTCCGTGTTTGCTTAACTTTAATATTCTTAACATAAATGCTGCTTCCCTATAATACTTAAGTACTTACTACTATAGTATAGGTTCACTAACAACACCACCCCTTTCTTTCCTTTGTAACTTGTGGATAACGGGGCTGGTCATACTTTTAGTACCTACTTACCTATTTAGTTTACTTAAGATAATCTGTTAATATTTAAGTATGATAGTTTGTTATTCCCAAGACGTAAAAATAAAATAAAAAAATGAGTATCCAGTGCGTGCTACGCCTAACCAGCCATTGCTAACTGGTAACTAGCTGGTATCACATCTCAGTGCGCGTACGCCTGCGTGTCGACCGCTGCTTTCTGTTTACTTACTGAAACATTCCGCACAGAGCGAGGTATTATAGCTCTTAATGCTTCGTAACTAGATTTATATTTTTACTCATAGTGTTGTGTTTTTGTGCGTAAGTGATGGATGAGCATTAGATTCAATTCTGATAGTGTTTTGTTTATGAGGTGTGTAGGAGACATCTCCAATTTGAACCTTTGAGTTGATAGGATGAGGTTTAATTAGTGATGTGAGCGCGAAGAAGGTTGTAAGATCTTACAGTATACTTTATTATGTATTGTTTGATGATTTATACTTACTTATGTTGTGATTAGCTCAGTTGTCATAGAAGAAAAAAGAATAAAATACTTTTTATTTTTTTGATACTCGCCTTAGAGGTCCTGATACCGTAAATGTTGAAAATTAGCTGCGCCTCGTAATTTTATAAAACCACGTATTTATTTATGAAACATCTTTATCGCTTTGGAACAAATTTTTCAATAATTTTTGTTGTTGACTGTACCTACCAACCAAGTAGGAGAGGGCAAATACTTACCCCTAAAGGACGGCCAACGTCCAGCAGTGGACTGATAAATGATTTATTTTATTTTATTTATTTAGGAAATACACAGTTATTGTGAAGTAAAAAAAAATACGTAACTAATACTTAAACCAGCAAAGTTTCCATCATTATAAGAAACAATAACAAAAACAGACAGTTCACAGCTCAATGTGCAACTAAGAACTAAAAAAAACTAAGTATCTGAAATAAAAGAAGAAGAATTAATCTAAGAAACATAAAAGGGCAAGAAAAATAAAAATTTATTATGAACATAATAATAATGATGTTGCTGATGATGATGATACCTATTAGGTACCTATAGGTATTTTTAGTGAGCCGTGTAATTTAGATACTTTATCTTGGCCATAAAAGGTTTACAGAGCAGTAAAATCATGAAAAGGCGAGACCTATTCTTGAAAATTTCTACGAAATAAATTTTTGGACATGGATTTCTTGGACTCAATAGATGAAATAAATAAATTTAAAACGAGAGATGTCACTAACTCTGTGGATCCAATGTGACCTTAAGTCTCGAGTGTTTCGTAAACATGGATCTTGCTATCTTGTGAAATTTAATCAAACTGGTATAAATACATATGTAATACAGGGTAAAACTTTCTAAACTTTCGCGATTTGTTAACATAGTTAATGATTATATCGGGTATTTATCGCGTACCTTTTGTTTTATTTCCCCTACGTTTCTACCGCGTTACAGCGATCGTGGTCACGGGGCGACTGGATGTACTCGGAGTTACAGCTGAGAATTGACGGCAGTATCCAGGACTACCCTCAATTCGTCTTCAGAATCAGGAATGTCCAAGTTCACATTCCGACACACTACACTGACCGTGTCCGATTGCAGTACAGTCGGATCACGACGCACACACATATTAATCACAGGATTCCTCGGAAATACTCAGAACACCCGGAAAAAATACCTATAAATTTGCAGTTCATAAAAACATTTGTCCCGAGGCGGGAATCGAACCCGCAACCTGCTACGTCGCAGGCGGACCTTCGCCCGTTGCGCCACAGAGGTCCTCGGTATGGAACAGTGTTTTACGTCGTAGAGTACAAGTAGCCAGATGATTCTCAGATGACGGAGGCAGTACCCACGGGCGAGGCCGCACTGGTCCGGCAGGCCCGCGCCCGCTTCGCCGCCATCTATGGGCGCTCCCCGACCGCCTGCGCAGCCGCGCCCGGCCGCGTCAACCTGATTGGAGACCACGTTGATTACTGCGAGGGATACGTGCTACCTGTGGTTTGTACCTTATATATAAATATAGGTTCATAGAAAATATCCAATACCTTCGGGACAAATATCTGTAGATCGTACACACATTTGTCACGAGGCGGGAGTCGAACCCGGTCGAAGTCGTACCTCCTGTGTCGGAGGCGGACCTTCGCTCGCTGCGACACAGAGGTGACCAACTGACCAACTTCAACTTCTTATATAATGGCACCGCTTGCTTTTCGCTAGGTACGGTAAACTTCAAAAATAATAATATGAGGTGACCATAACCAAAAATCATAAATCCTCAGATGACCATAATCAAAGGCATGTTCTCTTCAAAATGATTGGACAATCTTTATTAACACTTGCATTGCCCACGACACACATGAGGTTCTAGAACTGCTTGTAGCGCGGCGGCGGCGGCGGCGGCGGCGCGGCGCGGCGCGCCCCTCCGTGTGGTAGGCAGGAATGCGTTAAGAAAACCATGAAGAAGTTTTTGTGATAAATTTCAACATTAAACGTCAAAGTTAACAAAGGAAGCTCCTAATTTTCCGAATATCTTTTGGTGAACACTCTTACAATACTCTACTAGACTATCGACAAAAAATGATTCAATTAGGAGCAAAGCGAAGTGAGAGAAAACATGGTCCGCCTCGCGAATAGCGAAACGAAACCTTAATTAGCTTAGTAGATAATATTATAAACAAAACGGAATTGTTACTAAATATTGTTTTATCATAATATTATACAATGGATTTCCGCAAAGTAACGCCTGAATCTGTTATTTATCTTAGTAGGGATGTTTAAAACAAATAAAATCTGAATAGAGTGAATTTTACAAAAGCGTTTCTTCTTGGACAAGTTTTTAAAAATTATGTTCAACATTTCTGCAGTCGCTGGACTATAGGTAGGTACGCCAACCAAACCCAACTTCCTAATCATGTTTTGTGTTAACTTATTGATTTTAATATCATATTATCGAAGCTTTAGCAAAACAATCAAAATTCATTGGAAACGATCGGCTATCAGGCGCAGGTGCCTTTAAACTCTCAGAAGTTAATCTCTTAATCCTTTACGAGGCAAGATTTGTTGTTTTGTATCGAAATACATAAACATTTCTAACGCTTTCAATAAAATTAATCATTAGTCAAGTTGAAACCCTCGATGAAAGCAAGGGGTCGGCGGAGGCGAGACCGAGATGAGCTATCGCTCAATGATTCTATCCTCTACTATTTTGTTATTGTTATGCTACGGCTCCACCTGCGTTAGCGTTGACGTTAGTGTTAGGGCTCTGCCTCCCCGAACACTAGCGCCGCCACATATTTTATCTTATTATTACGACGAAGAAAGGAAATTCCAAAAATTACGTTCGGCAATTTGTGATACCTATCATAAGCATTTTTTTAACGCCTCCGTAATAGTTTTATTTTGTATAGTTTAAACAGAGATGCGAAATTAGAGTTTGGTGGCCACCAAGGGCATCATCGTATCTCTGCCTAAACTATACAAAATAAAACTATTACAGAGGCGTTAAAAAAATGCTTATAATAGGTATCACAAATTTTCCAAAGTAATTTTTGGAATTTCCTTTCTTCGACGTAATAATAAGATAAAATATGTGGCGGCGCTAGTGTTCGGTTCGGGGAGGTAGAGCCGCATTAATTAACGCGCTCAAAATTCACCTTGGCTACATCTGCGTAACGCCGCCGCCGCCGCCGCCGTCGAGAGGTAATTCCTAGTGAAGTAACGCGTTAACTGCACAACAATGGTTTTTTATAGGTACTTGTTTGGTATATTTTTTGTAACTACCTATTTGTTTAGATGGATAGGGTTGTATCACACTAGGGAATCTTTTTTCTTTTTCAATTTTTCGTATGGAAATGATAAAGACGATGATACGCCGTCATTGTAGGTCTCTAACGGCCGAGCGATTCTTGTGTGATTGAAGTTATGGATTCCTTAAGGATGGTTCCATTTTGAGTAATTCCAGGAACTCCAACGCCTATTCATTGGATCATTCGATTGCCACCATAATGCAGTCCGCAAAACAAAACGCACGACACATCCTTTCCCTACGCTTGCGGCCCGCGGAATGAGACCGTCTCATTCCGTGGGCCACAAGCGCATACATTAACGCCGTCTCATTGAGACGGCGTTAATGTATGTAGCCAACATCGCCTAGTGCGCTAAACGACGCGCTAAAACCCTTTGATGTGTGGAAAAAACTGACACCTGAGCTATCAGTAAATGCCATTAGTAATGCCGTTAATAAATGAACCATGAAACCTTGGCCACATCTGCGTGACGCCCAAATTAGCGCATTAAGTAACGCGTTAGGACGCAGGTGGAGCCGTAGCCTTAGAAGTGTTCCAGAGTGTTAGAACAATAATTGTTCTAACACTCTGGAACACTTCTAAGGCTACGGCTTATTAAATGTATGTATTATTGCTACCTATACGACCGATGGCGCGGCGGGCGAAGGTCCACCTGCGACGCAGGAGGTTGCGGGTTCGATTCCCGCTTTGGGACAAATGTTTGTTGATTTGCAAATATTTTTTCCGGGTGTTCTGGGTATTTTCTATGTAGGTATAATAAAAAATGTCTATCTATGTTTTGTTTTGGATTAAGTATATCAGTCATTTAGTACTCATAACATAACACAAGCTCTGCTTAGCTTGGGGCTAGATCATGCTGTGTGATTGTCCAGCATTATTTATTTATTTATATCAGGCATAGCACGTAATTTTATGAATTAATTGTTTTGTATTTTTGTTTTTAGTACATGGATACAAATAAGTGCTTGTATTAAGTACCTAGGTAGGTACATTGTGACTAGCATTGAATTTAATAACTTTCGCGAAAGAAGATCGATTCGATCGATCGATTCTTTAGGGAAGATCGAAGAGCGGGTATTGAATTTGCTTGCGTTTTCGTCGCTCTGCATCTCGTTTATGCGGTTATTTACATTTTTTGAATGAAAACATCGTTCAAATGACTATAAGTTAATCCCTTCCTTCCCAGGCCCTGCCATTCATCACAATCGTGGTGGCCGCTCCCAACGGCACAGACCAATGCCGGCTGACCTCCGTGCTGGCGACAGGCGAGGAGTTGCAGACCAGCTTCCCGACACCGGCTGCCGAGGTCCTGAAGCCGGGCGCTCCGGCCTGGGCTAATTATGTAAAGGGTGTGGTCGCTAACTTCCCTGGTAAGAGCTATAGAGAGCTATAACTATAGGTGACAGTTTTTATTCCCTTGAGTCCCAGGTTTCGCATGCGTTTTTCTGGGATTAAGAGTAGTCTGTAAATTTAGTTTTAGAATTACATCTATGCAAGATTTCAGCCCGATCCGCTCAGTGGTTTTGTTGTGAAGAGGTAACAAACATCGTATCCAAGATTTCTTATTAGTGTGATAAGATGTGTCAGCGAGTAGGCGGATCTCAGAGCTAGCTGCCCCTACAGTCCAACTATAAAGACCCTAAAAGGGTAGAAGGGCCAGGAAGAAAATTGGCCTATGTAAAGTATTCGGATAACAAGCCGAATAGCTACGGAACTCAACGGTAGGTACCTACAAACAAAGGTTTACGACACAGGCATGTAATAAGCCCAGCTTACACGGGACTGGGCCGCCAGCCACGTCTGTCGAATGACTGGACTATCTCTGGGTTAAAATCGCCATGATTGGGCACCAGCTACCATACCAGGTACCATATTCTAGTGTTTGTTCCTTGATTTTTTGCACGAAAGAGGCTAGCTATCCACAACACAGGTTATCCTAGGGTGGGAGTTAGCGCTATTTACGAATTGAATTAGCAAACCTAACGTAAAAGTAAAAAGTAAATTAATTAAAAAATAATATAAATAATAATTATTAGCTAGCATAGGAAATGGCCTACGATTTGTGGAAAACGACTTCTCTGGTAGGTAGTTTAATTCATTGCAGAACGCAGAAAATATTGAAAACCACTGAAATATTTGAATTTCGCGCAAATTTCTGTCAGATTCCGTGTCGATGATTCGGTAGCGCAGTCTGAATAGCGCTGCAGAGGCCGCTACGCTCGGCACAAAAACAGCAAACCCTGTGCCCCACCATCCAACAGTAATGATAATGATTCTTGGCAGACTTCCACTACTGAAGGTGTTAAAATATAAGACCTAAGAAGACCTAAGAACTTTTTATAATAATTCTAGGAATTTCATTTGTCGTGATTCTGGACATAATTTTGTGATTAACCTTTTCTTTACGATTTTTTTTAGTTTATTAGGTATTTGATTTTATTAATTGTAAATTCTAGCTGTAATTGATTTCTATTACTTACTTGATTGTAATTTTCTTTTTAAATAAAAATTTATCAAAACTTTATTATTTTGTGATTTCAACTATATAAATTGGACATGTGAATTGGTTTTATAAATAAAAAATTGTATTTCTGAATTTCTGAACCCTTTTGAAATACACCGTGAATGTTGCTGCTGCTATAAAAAGAGTGGTTCGTCTGCCACTTTTAAGGATAAGAACGACTCCTTTTAGGAACTAGGTACCTACCCAGCGTGGAGGTACGTATCAGGAAGTTTTTATTAATTCTCTAAACTATAGTGCTTGAACGGTGGTCATTAGTGCCTATTATATTAAGTACATCGTACAGGGCCAGTTATCGTGAAACCGCAAAATTTCTGATTCGTTTTCGTGTAAATGCTATTTTAGCGCTTAGCGCGATTGAAATAAGAGTAGGTGTTGCGCAAAAGCGAGTCAGAAACTTCGATTTCGTTAACGAGTAGGCCCCCAGTGTTAAGTGTAAATGGTCGGGACGTGCTTTAGCGAACGAAATCACAAGGGGAGACATGATTGGTCTTTCTTGTAACAAACTGTCAACTGTAGGTACATGGTGGCGCGGAAGTTGCCGCCACTTTCACGATGGTGGTTGGTTTGTTGCTCGTCTGTGTCGCTCTCCAATGTGCCCTAAACAACTTAAATGTTTCACAAAACTTTCCTAAATCTGCCTTCTAACGACGCAATAGATTAAATAAATATTGCTGGGTTTTGATTGATTGCTTTGGAATTTGATTACCATAATTTTATAATAATAAACTTGTTTGCGTCTTACGAGTGGAAAAGCCTATTTTAAATAACTAAGCTTATTTGAAATTACACGTAATAAACACTCAGTTACCCCTAAATCTCATGATTAATTTTCTTAGGTATTAAATTAAATCTAAGTCCCTACCTATTTACCTCCGGTTTCTACTTAAATGTGAGTTTAAGTGTTTAGCTTCACCTAAAGTAACATACACTACCCAAAATCGATGTAGAATGCTTGTAAACAAACCGCCCATAATTAACCAAAAATTCACACTCTGTTGCCGCGTCTTTTTATATCAAATTTACATTACTTGTCGAATTGTATTCCTTTCTTCAATAAATATTGCTTACAATTATATCTAAATCTCTACGCCAAGCAAGTGAGTTTTCGTTTTTGTGTCGTGGCTTGTTTACAAACATTCCACTTCGAGTTTGGCTAAGGTATAGGTACTTATTGGTTTACAGCTGGATTTGAAAAATTTCAGGTCCAGTGGAAGGCTTCGATGCCGTCATAGTAACCGACGTGCCCATGGGCTCCGGGCTGTCCAGCAGTGCTTCTCTTGAAGTGGCTGTCTTCACACTGCTGGAGGGATTGTCTGGGAAAAGTGTAAGGTAAGATTTACCCCATTTTGGCTGAAGTTTTACATATATATTGTTTACTAGTTTCTGCCTGCGGCTTTGCACGCGTTGTTTCTATATGGGAACGTTTTAAGGTTATATCATGGGAACTGTTTTGTGGGATAAAAAGTAGCCTATGTTTGATTCCAGGCTTAGAGCTGCATCTACGTAAAATTTCAGTCCGATCGGTTCAGTCGTTTTTTCGTGAAGAGGTAACAAACATCCATCCATCTATCCATCCATACCTACATCTAAACATCCAAAGTTTAGCGTACTAGTGTGATTGCAATACTACCTACAGGAAGGTAAGGAAGCAAAAGATAAATTTTGACCGTTTTTAATGGAAATCTATGCAGTAGGTACAATTGTGTGAAATTGCGTCGTCGATAGCAACGCCATAACTTCAAAGTTATTTATCATTTACTCATCAACAAAGTCTAATGAAAAGCTTTTAAATTTGTTGTCGACCTTTTCCGTGAAAAACTTGCTTCTTGTTAATTGAAGGGCGAAAAATCAGACCCAACTCATTGACGTAACAATAACAAATAGCAAAGTTCCGGGAAAGTCCCGGGGTAATAAGCCCGGAGGCACATTCAGCTCAGTCAACAGAGACGCAGTTCAAAGGCGTCAAAGAAACTTCACGATACTGCGCCGCTTTTAAGAAAGGTAATTAACTCTAGCTGTTTATGTATTAATGAAGAAAACCTAAGAAAGGTTTAACCAAACATGTAGTAGCCTACGATTCGTAGGTTTTACGTCAAACATCACACGCACACAAAAATGTATAAAATTATGAATCATGATAGTGTTTGTGACATCCCGAGTTGTCACGGAGTTGCACTCCTAGGACTTTTAGTATGTTTGTCTTCCAACTAGTCCAAACCAAGTTCCGAAGTCAAACTTTCTGCGTTTGACTACCTTTTGGGAACTCATTCACTGGACTAATTGGTAGGTTAGGTACCTTAGAAGTCGTAGCATTACAAAGGTCGCGTCGCCCAGCAAAAACAAGCCTTTAATGTATTGTCATCCAATCGGCTGAAGATGTCTGCTTCAAAATTGAGTTGCAAGATTCCACCCGAACAAACATAGTTTGTGAGTGAGTGTTTTTGTCAGTAAAAAAGTCAATTAAGTCAGTTCTGACAATCTGTACCTACCTACAATCCCTCTCATGCAAAGAATTCTTAATTTTAATTACGCGCTATTTCTTCGTGACTAAAACTTTGGTAACTTCCTCAGTGCTGTAGAGAAAGCCAAGCTGTGCCAGAAGGCAGAGCACGAGTTCCCAGGGATGCCGTGCGGCATCATGGACCAGTACATCGTCACCATGGGCAGGAGGGACCACGCGCTACTTATCGACTGCAGGTATAAAATCAAAATCAAAACTCTTTATTTCCATAAATACAATAAATGTACACTTAGAAAAGGTCAAAATATAAAACTAAACTCTGACACGGAAATAAAGTGATATTTTTTGATTTCTGTCGCTTCGGTATGTAGACTAAAGTAAAGAAGCGACGAAGAAACCTTTAGCCTGTTAGTTGTTATTTTTCGAGTTGGAGCAAAACCCATCCCAAGCTTTTATGTCCTCTAGATAATCTGAACCGATTTATATTTTTATGAGTGTACAATAAGTTTTCATAATATAGGTCTTCCTTATCAGCCTTACTTTACTTGCCGAGATGATGGTCTTCATTTACCTCTCACTAAGAGCAAGATAATAAAGATGATGAACTGACTGCCTCGTTGGTTTATCGGTCAGCTGGTTCAACTGCTGATTATGAGGTCCTGGGTTCAAATCCCGGGTCGGGCCAATGGTTATTATTGGGGTTTTTCTTGCAAGAAAAATCCAGAGTCAGGAAGTACCGTCTCTCGGAAAGCACGTTCAGCCGTTGGTTCTGCGCCTAACCTCTCCCCGGTCGTGTCGATCTCTCGTCCCATCTGATTATGAGAGTGAGGGAATAGAGAGTGCATCTGTGTTTGCGCTCACACTTGTGCACTATAATTATGTCACATAGTCAAGCAGCTTTTTTGATGTCTCGCTGATTTTGTGGTTTCTTTTAGAATAAGCCTATTCGGGTCTCTCCATTGCCTAGGATTTTTGTCACATGCTTCGTGGAACAAATATCCATGATTCCTTACAAAATTTGAAATTTCATAAACATAAAGCGATGGTAGAGGCAACAAATGTAAACACTGTAAACGTCTTTCAATTTCTTCTTTAATTTAGTCGCAAATGTAATGTGAGCCGTAGAAAACTTTATCGTTAAATTTTCGCTATTTCGGGGGCGATGTCCTTACCCGCACATTATAAAGCAAAGAATCGATGTTATTATTATAAGCTCGCTTAGGGTGATCAAGTAAATGTTATTTTATTCAAAAACGTAGGTAAGTTTTTAAATAAAATAACATTTATTTGATGATTTGACCGCCTAAGCTAAATTAAAAATAAGAATCGAAGGAACACACTCGTTTTATAGGCACCCAAAAAGCAATTTCATAAATACATTTAGTACATTAGTTGTATGACTATTTTGTTTCACCAGGTCTCTAGAAGCAGTCCAGGTCCCGGTAGACCTCGGCTCTGCTGTTATCCTGGTAACCAACAGCAACGTGAAGCATCAACTGACGGGCAGCGAGTACCCTCAGCGTAGGGCGCAGTGCCAGCAGGCGGCGGCGCGGCTGGGCCTGCCCTGTCTCCGAGGCGCCAGGATCGAGGACCTGGAAGGTATTGTAGTGACGTCACCTGCTGATTGCAACTACCCTTAGTGGGCGCGATGGTTCCTGATGCCCAACGGTTAACGTTATTAGCTAAAGTCATCAAAGTTAGGAACCCCCACGGACATGTTCTGGTGGCGATGACTTCAACAGATTTTCCGAGAGGCATTTACTCGTAAAGTACGACCTACCTACCCTTCCTGTTAATACCTATTATCTGATGATAATCTTAACGTATAAACTGTCAAAACTAGGAGATTATCGCCTACGCAATATAACTTTAGGGCTTAACCCTTAAACGCTCACCCTAATCAAGGCTATTAACATGTTAAACACTGCCGCCGACTAGGCAATCAAGTTGCCAGCTCAATGTTTAATCCGGAATATGACTCATATGGTGTACTATCTTCTGCCAGCGGATCCGGACGCTCTTTTCCGAAAAAAAAAAACGTATCTATATAGGTACGTTTTTTCGGAAAAGAGAACGGACATAGGCTATAGCCTATGTCCGTTCTCGGGATACCGTCTACCAGCCTGCCAAGTTTTATTATATCTGTTTAGCCATTTACGCGAGATAAGGTGACAGACAGACAGAAATAATTAATTTATTAGTACAGTAGCTGTAACCCGCGACTTCGTACGCGTTATGCGTAGAAGCCTTTAGAATCAGTGGTTCGGGCAGTGCGTTGTCTGTCAGTGAGTCAGGAACTCAGGACTCCTTTATAACTTCTGCCCACGGCTTCGTACGCGTATTTTCTGTATAATAAGTAGCCTATTATCTAAGTTAGGCTGTGCTCTAAACGTGCGCCCAATTTCATTTTGATCTGTAAAGTAGTTTTGGAGATTCAGATTTCACAAACTTTTGGCTTCATAATATTAGTAGGAAGTACGATATTGATGAGAAGAACAACTTACAAATTTCAGAAAACGATGAATGAAATGTGTTCTTTTTGTAAGGGAAGTGTGAATGTAAAATTTTGTAGTTATTTTGCAAACAGTAGCTAAGTTACAGAGCATTTTCGTTAAAGCTTTTCGTTTAAACTAAGTTATAGAAAAACTAAAAATACATCGTCATAATTTCAGAGAAGGATTAGTAAGGATAGCAAAATATTACAGAAGCAGTTAAAATGTAGATACATAGTAGCATGAACATTTAATCCCAGAATAGCTTTCTTATAAGACATAAGATAAGCCTAAGTACCTTCTCCAGGATATAATCCATCTTCGTGACAAACATTACCGATCCGTATGATCCGTCCTAATTTTAACAGAGGGTAACAGATATAGCTACTTATGATAATGGATGGATGATGTACCGTCCCATATTATGGTACAGACATCTGTCGGTCGGTCTACAAATTTAATTCAAAAGACTCTACACGTAGAGTTTTTACGTGCTGTTTTATAAATCTTGTTTTTATTCACAAAGAAAATTGTACTAGTATTTACAATTGAGCCAGCTGCAGACTGATGCAAACAGTCTACAGGTAGCTCAACTGATCCATAAACCAGTCGGAAGCGTCCCCAAGACGCTGGTTGCATCTTGTTTTATATGTTTGTTTGTATCATATGACATGTTTATATGCACTTAATTTCCTTTTCTTTTTCCTTTTCTATGTAAAATTTGTATTAGCTAATATTGCACACAGATCCCCATCTTTAATCCAACGATCCTATCCATCCGCGGTTGTCTGATAGAGATCGCTCTTGAGCGATAAGACCGCCAATTGTCGCATATTTTGTAAATTTTGTTGTTGTTTGTAAGTTATCTTGATAAGTGTGCAATTAAGAATTTTCTATCTTCCTTTTGTTTATTGTGTGTGTGTGAGTGTGTGTTCTACAAATAAAATCTTTATTCCTTACTACCTTCTGCCTGCGGCTCTGCTTGCTCTTTTCTAGTAGCCTATATCCACCCCCGGGATACCGGTTACCTCCCTGCCAAATTTCATTAAGATCCGTTCAGCCGTTTAGGTGAAAAGCTAACAGACAGACAGAGAGACAGAGTTACTTTTGAGTTTAAAATATTTGTATGGATTCAAATGGGTTAATACCAGATGTTACGAAATCTGCTCAATTTATTGGTACCTTCCTAATCCCATTTTTGTTACCGCTGTCACATGATACCCAGGGATAAGTCATATGCGATACATTGGGAATACCTGTTGATGAAGGCATTTCATTTTATTTCAGAACTGAAGAGGCAGAACTGCGATGAGCTGGTACTGAAGAGGGCGCGGCACGTGATAGAAGAGATCTCTAGGACAGAAGAAGCTGTGATTAGGCTGACAGAAAGAAACTTGAAACGTGTAAGGTCGCAGAATCAATATAGTTTTTCTAAAAGCTGGCGCGTTCGATTCCCTTTTGTTTTTTGTAAACAGGAGACCTGGAAGTAGACCTTCAACTACACATTACCCAAGCATTTGAGCGTTTGTGGTTGCATTGTTGTTTTCGTAAATCTAATGTCGAAACTATACATTTTTACAATGCATTTTTTGTGTATGGACAGGTAAAAAGTTACTCGTCCATACACAAAAAAATGTATCAATGAGATCAGTTGCCCGATTCAAAATATTCATTAGGTCAATTGATCCCGCGGGATAAGTTCCAGCCTCAGTTGACTAACGAGCCGGATTTTGGACGTCAGAGCTGTGTTGAACTGTATGAAATAACAAAAGACAATCGCCAGCTTCTAAAACTTTACCTTTATTAGAACTATGTACACGTTCACCGGGGTAGCGTAAGAATCGACACCTCCAACTCAGACCGGGTGGTAAATTAGTTTGTATTTGAATTATTCGATCATCCTACGGTAACATTGCACTTTTTCGGGATCCAAAGAAGCATATGTGTTAATCCAGGATTTAAGCTATCCTGGTACCTACCTACCTACCAATTTTAATCCAAATCCGTTCAGCCGTTTGAGCGTGAAGGAGTAACAAATAAACATACACGTACACTGGGATTTCATCATCATCCTCAAGTAGATTTACCCACAGCTTACGGGCTGGTTTATAGGCTTCCCTCAGTTTGTGCGGATCATTACGGTCCTGCGTGATTTTTAGACTGATTATCATAGAAAACTTTAAAAAAAAATCTGCCTTGTGAGTATATGGGTAGGTATGTGTGTCAGACGCAATTCGAGTTCTCTCTATTTCATAATTTAAAAAATATACGATATTTCCCAACAGGACGGAATCCAATGTAATCTTTTACACTCGAGAAAATAGGAATCTTGACTTTTAATTGGATTTTCTAAACATTTCAGAGTTTGTGCTGTGAGGAAAATGTAGATAATAAACATGAACTTAATTTGATGAAAATAAAAACAAAATGCGATTTTTTTCACTCGGCCGACGGCCACTGGGGCACTCGTCGAGTTCTGAGCCAAAAGCACCGTTTTGTTACTGTACACTTTATTTATTTATAACAAAAGTTACGGGTCATATTTTTTAAAACAAATTATCATTCAATTCATTTTAAATCATTTGTTTACCGTTGTCTCTTCATGAACACTTGGTCATTTTGTAATCAAGAAACGCGCACTTGAATCGCTAGTTTGTAATGTATACCTATTAACGTAACCAATTAATATGCAAGCACGGGTATTGTTTTCTAAGGTAGAATAGAGACAAATTACGTCATTCCTTCAACTTCAATAATGTACGCAATGTATGACGATGCGATGTCATCATGCTCTATTCTTCCATCATTATTGTTGTCCTCTGTTCAGCATCAGGGCCCAGAACCTACAATTGCACGGATTTCCATTATTTCGAGTCTCTCTTGAAGTTGTCTGGCAATGGTATTAAAGTTACTAAAGTTATACCTCATTGTTCGGGCCATCGACATGCTTGGTCTTTACATAGCCACCGAAGGGCCACCATTCGATCCATCTTCATCACCTCTTCTAGCCAAGGGCCTAATAATCAAGTGAATGTTTTATCCTTGTAAATACCACAGGTGGGTGAGCTGTTCTACCAATCCCACGAATCCCTCTGTAACCTGATGGAGGTGTCGTGCCCAGAGCTGAACCAGATCGTGGACATCCTGCGAGGGCGGCCTGGTGTGTACGGAGCCAGGATGACGGGAGGCGGGTTCGGGGGATGCGTCATAGCTCTAGTAAGTAGATATAGAGGTAGTAGCAGCCAGGAGTTAGTAAGTTGGCGGTGTTGCACCTCTGTGCCTCGGTAAGCACGTTAAGCAGTTGGTCCCGCGCGTGACCTCTCTCCGGTCGTCCGCTGTCTGCTGTCCCCTCGGATTATAAGAGTGAGGTAACAGAGAGTGCACCTGTGTTTGCGCACACACTTGTGCAATATAATATGTCCTGCGCACATAGCTAGTCTCCGTTAGACTGGCCACTGTGGCCGAAATTCGGCTAGAAGAACATCTTCATCATAGGTATCATCCTAACTAACGCATCGCGTTAGTTTGCCCTAAGTGCTGTAGAGACTACAGACCTGTTGATTATTTTCCGAGAACGTATAAACTGACTAGGAAAACAATTTTACGGGTCATGATATCAAACGGTGACATTATAAAAATATCTACGATTCTAAGACCGAGTATTAGTAATTAACTTTGCCCTGTGTCGTCCTTCAACTGTAGGGCAAAGGCCTATTCTCCTTCCATGTATAACGACTAACGCTTTTGAGACATAATCTCGCTATATAGGTATTCTAAGCTAAAGGTATTCATTTGTACCTAATTTGGATCCTGGAGAAAGCTCTGTCGTTATTGCTTTACTTATTATTAGATACTAACTGCGCCCCGCGGTGTTGTTCGAGTTCTTACGAATTATTTGATTCCGCGGGAACACTGTTATTTCCAGGATCAAAAGTAGCCTGTGTTTTATCCAGTCTACATATACGTTATCCTGGTACCTAATTTTAACCAAATGTGCTCAGCCGTTTTAGCGCGTGAAACAGTAATAAACATACACTTTCATACAAACTTTCGGTATTGTTAGTCTGGCTATGTCGTCCCGACCTTGGTGATTGATTTCTTTCTCTCCTCTCCGGTATGCGGCGACGAAGGTCTGGAATAATATTCCCCCACCCCTCAGAATATTTTTATCAAAATAAACGTTACAATCTAAACTTAAAATACATTTACTTGATAAACAAAATCATCTTCCTAAGCACTTCCATCTTCTTTCAGCGTAAAATAGTTAGGTAGGTATTTAAGCACATAAAATAAACTCATACAATCATGTTCACTCGGTCTCCCGCGAAACAGGAGTAGCCTACCTAGTGCGGGGATCATAGGTAATCAATGCTCTCACATTATATCGTGCAAATGTAAAATCTTTAAGTAACACTAACACAATGTTAGTTAGCCTAATGCCAAATAAATTATTTTTGTATTTTTGTATATTTTATTTATTTTGCTGCACAGTTGGCTGGCTCTCCAATGTTGCCCAGACTCTTATGAGATTGGTGTTCTCAAATCAGGGTCCACCCATTTTATAGTTAGAAACATTTGCAGTAAGTAGGTACCTATGTAGGTTCTAGGTTTTTGTATGTAGTGTAGGCTTGGGGACGCTTCCGACTGGCGAATATGGATCAATTGAGCTACCTGTAGACTGTTTGTAACAGTCTGCAGTTAGCTCAATTGTTTCAGTTGTAAATACTAGTTGTAATTTATTTCTATTAGTTGATTTTACTGAACTTTTATTATAGTTGTAGGCAGTAGCTACATTTACTGTCAGACGTGTGTCGTTGGGCTCGCCTTGTCTCAGCCTCGCCCTGAAGGTAGCTGAAAATCAGTGTTTGCTCATAGAGCAATATTATCAGTATTATCACTGAGCTATTACCCATTTGCCACTGCTACACACACGTATTTTTGACGTAACAACGTCTTATAATTCGATAGAGCCGGCTGCACGCACGATAAAACATGACTCATTCGGCGTTACCTCGCTCTGAGGCGTTCCATGTAAGGCTTGAAGTGCAAGCGAGAGCGCTCGACATCCGTCTCTCTCCTACTTGAGTGAGCGATGCGTCTGCGTTGTCACGTTCAACTATCGTCAGTAAACCGACTTTACAGACAACCAATTTTTTGTTTAAAATAGTCAACAATGCTTTGTACTGTAAGCAGGTACTTAGTGTTAAAGCCCGGTTCCTTTAAACTACTATAAAATCATGTGTAATGTAATGTGTTGGATGTAATGCCAATGTCGAAAACAGTTAGTTGTTTTGAAATAATTAAAAGGCAGGCACCTATCGGCGGGATTAGCACTGGAGGTGCCTCTACTTTCTGTTTTTACTTTAAATTTTAACATTATAGTATTTTTAAATTTTGCTAATTTGTAATAAGTAAACCAATTGTATGTTTGTGTTTTATGTGACAAATAAATGATTTAATTACTTACTTACTTACTCCCTGGGGAAGCTACCTAAGTGGGTAAGTATATTATTATATTAGAAATAGGTAATAAATAAGATACTCGTAACACTTCAAAAACATAAAATATTTTTATGAACAAGATCTATTGAACCTAAAAAGGAACTTAGTCCTTTACATCCATATAGGTAATAAATCTTTTGTAGGTTTTCCTTTGAAAATGTATTACTTACTAATAAAATCTTGAATGTTTTCTTAGGATGGTTTAGTGCCTCGGAATTATTTTCAAAGGACGTTCCGATTCAAAAAGCTTTGAAAGTTTTGAGAAGAGCAAGACCTTGATTCACAAACGCGGAAAACATAAAAATGCACATTTGAGCATCTGAAATTCTGCAAATACAGGTGGCTCATATCTAGATAAACACAAACTTAATAGCGGTGCAAATTCGTGAAAAAGAATTTTCATATACGGGAATTTATTCGCGTCAAAAATGTGGGTCGATAATAATCTGAAATAGATATTCTTGTAGAATTAAAACCCGTTTGGTGTCTTGTCTAGTGCTACTGTGTGGTGCCGGCTCAGAATTCGCACTACCCCAACTTTTCCTGCGGGTGTCGTAAGAGGCGACTAAAGGATTCTATAGGGGGCGGGCAGCAGCGCCCCCTGCAAAACAACTCTACCACCGAACTGCGATCCCCAACCATGCGGGTTGGGAATCGCAGTTCCGACTCAGCGTGGGGATTATGGGTATAAAACCACCCATGAGATAAAAAGCCAATAAAGCGCTTACCATGGGGTGCCAGCGTCCAGCAGTGAACCATTATAGGCTGTTGAGGTGAGGAGGTGAGGTGGTGTCTAGTGTCTACATCGACCTACATTTTTGCATAACCGACCATAACTGACATAAACGAATGAACTTGGAACATTTGACAATGGAAATTAATTTTTTGACAGGTTTTATGGAAATAGCGCGAGCGGCGGGTAAATTCAATTTCAAATTTCACCCGCACATACATTGATAATGATTTCATAATGACTTTATTCTTTATTCATCAGGGTTATTCTGAAATGTTTTTAATTCAAATATTCAATGACATTCAACCATAACAATCATGATCAAAATCATGTTAGTTTGTTTATCCCGAGGAAATGATAAGTTGGGACTCTCTCATTTTTCACCATTCATTTTCCCATTTCTACTGCTTATACGTTACGCAAAAATCCTAAAAATTTCAATAATATTTTTGTAATTTTTACAACGTAATCCGTCGCATTTTAAAATGTGCGAAATATTTAATACTTCAAAGCTGACCTAGTAGATTTTATTACAGAGCGGTGAATATTCAATATGAATTTTATGTATTTACTATTGATAGGTACTTATTTTTAGTTGGTTGGCTTTGCTTATGTGAACGTCGGTAATTATAGTTTGATTATTGATTTATATCGTAGCAGGGATAAAAAGTTCAATATGATAACTTTTAGGTACCTACTTACCTCTCTACTCTGCTGATCAATAATTGTCTGTCTCCGATTTACAAATAATCTTCTATGTAGGCTTGACCTCACGTTTTTGGTGAACAGCGGAATCGGTAGCTGAAGCGCAACCAACGCTGGTCTTCCGACGAAACCGCCACTGTTTTAATTTGTGTTAAGTTTTATCGTTGAACTGTCTTTAGGGTGCCCCTATTTGGTTAAAGGACTATCGCAGTTTGGCCTTGGTATCTTGATTCTCTTTACTTTCAATCTTAGAAGAGCAAATCCAAAATAATTGTTGAGCCCTGACAGGGTTTTTATGCATTGTGTAATGTGTACCACTAAAGACTTCCTACACCTAAGATCAATACGTTTATGCATAAAATCACAATAAATGATACGAATTATGAATACTTTGTCTAACACAAGTTTTTTTTTTTCACACCACACAAGGCTTTGTTGCTGAGGGACCACATCACCTAATTTATACATATTTACAATATTTTACAAATGAAAACTAATAACTAATCTCTACAGAAATAATTTGAAACAAGGTTGTAAATTGTGCGGGCTTATTCAGACAACGGATTGGATAATATACTGGCTCTGCTTAGCGGGCTAGTAGGTAGACTCTGTGAATTGTGCAGCATTATTTATTTATCTTCTCATTCTGTAATAAATTAATTGTCTGTTCACAGATAGAGACATCGGAGGTGGAGAATGCGAAGAGAAGCATCGTGTCGCAGTACAAAGGCAATCCCGTGTTCTTCATCAGTCAGCCAAGTGAAGGGGCACGGTTGATTCCACAGTAATAATAAATAACAATCTACGCTTATAATGTAATAGATGATGCTGTGTGTGGATTGTCTAACATTATTTATTTATAATAAAACTGTACCTAACAGGTCCAATTCTGTACATTGAAGATATTTTTATTTCGAGGCCACTCCATTATCGATACTGAAGCCAATTTTTTTCATTTTTGTCTGTCTGTCTGTATCTTGGCCGCACATCACGCTAAAACTACTGAATGTACCTATTCAAATGAAACCAGGTAGGATTTGTGTTCATACTACGAGAAAGGACATAAAATACTTTTTATACCGGAATTCAGTACGGTTCCCTTCGGAGAGGGGATGAAAGTAAAGTTTCTTGGCCGCGCTTAACGCCGAAACTACTGAATAAATTAAAATGAAACATGGCATGATTTGAGTTCATACTACGAGGAAGGACATGGGATACTTTTTATCCCGGAATTCAGTAGAGATGAAGAAACAGGATTAAAGTTAAAATACGATTTAATTCATTCTTTTTTTGTTGGAAACAGTGTTGCTAGATCGAATTTGACTTAATCAGTAAAGTCGAGTACAAAATCAGTAAATTGAAGAAAAAATCTGTAGATTTTGAATAAAACTGTTATCTACGTAAGTTCCTAAGTTAATTTTTTCATTCTTAAAAACGCACCCATTAGTAAGGTAGGTAGTACCTACCTATTACATTAAGTACCCAATTCTTATTTCAGGCAAAGTAAAATGTACCTACAAATGGTCCATGCGATCTTCATGAACATGATGTTTGGTAGTTCCGTAGGTACAGCTAGTCCAGTAGACTGTAGCACCGACAAATTTATTTTTCCCGTAGTCGGTACAGTTAACTGTACGACCGAAGTTTTTTCATTACGTGGTCCACCGTATGTTTTACTGTGGTATAGGTACAACTGTACCTACCTACTACCGAAAAAAAAGTTTGGTGGTCCAGTCAACTGGACCAGGGTCCCAATTCTGCTTCCCAATTGGTTTACTATGACAATGGTATCGTCGCAGAATCGCCTCGTAGAATCCTTAGATTAATGAAACACCAGACAGAGTCATTTCTTTCATCTAAAGTAGAATACCAAAATGTGTCATTCTGTGACGATACCACTGTCATAGAAGCGGGACTGTAGCTAAAGATTGAATGCTATCCCGCATAGATTATATTGATTTTGATTTTCAATCCGATTCTTTATCTGCACGATTTATACTCGTAAGTACACTATTACACTAGGTACCGAAATATAGGTATCTGCTTTTATTAAGGCGAATAGTAGGGTGGATAGTGGCGCCACTACATATTTAATTTTATAATTACGTTATACAAAGGAATTATCAAAAAATCGGACCGCGCGTAGACGATTTCTATCATAAGCTTTTTTTATATGTATCTTTAATAGTTTTGTACTGTATTATTTAGGCAGATACTTGTTTCAAGAGTTTAGTTCCTATTGGTGGCCACCAAGCTCTCCAAACAAGGTTTTTGATTGAATAACACAAAACAAAACTATTACAGATACATTTAAAAAAAGCTTATGATAGATATCGTCTACGCGGTCCGATTTCTTGATAATTCCTCTGTATAACTTAATGATTAAATTAAATATGTAGTGGCGCCACTACCCACCCTACTATTCGCCTTAAAAGTTTACTTAGCAGATCCAATTCTGCACATTGAAGTTTTTACAGCGTTGCACTATGAGAGAAACTGTGGTCAAATGTGAAAACCTAATTAGTCGGCAGGTATGGCAATCGCGAACGAAGTCGCGTGTACAGCTAGAAATAACTATAAATTATTATTTTAATATTACTTCCTTCCTGTTTTTATTTTTAGAGTTTCGAGATCGGTTTCGAAACTCTTTCGGTCTCGCTTTGTATGTCCTTTTTCCCCTCTTTAATAACTCGGCAACTATCGCAGTTATCAACTTGATATTTAAAATAATAGTACGTCTGTGCAGAGTTAAAGAAGAAAAAAAAAAAGAAAATGGAAATGAATGTTTTCCATACAATTGCGATGTCGAAATTTTAAATGAGACCTAATAAGTCAAATGGGATGTTAAATGAAAGGTATCGGTTTGTTTATTTCAAAACAGTTTTTAAAATTTGTGTAGGGTTCATACTTTTTGAAATATTTTGAAAAAAGTCGAAAAATTACTCATTCCACCCCATCTCCGAAGATTGCAAAACGATCCATCTGAAATTTACCTATGTAAAATATAGAGAAGCCTGTGTGTAGAACACTTTTTAAAAATGGCCAGAAAAGAGAAGAATAATTTTCACAAGGGGTAGCTACGCACCGAGTGGGGTATCAAATGAAAGGTATCGATTTGTACATTTCAAACCCTCTAATCACCGAAGTATGCAGAACGATCCATCTGAAATGTAGGTTGGTACCTACTATTTTAGGTATTCAATGAATAGCGAAGTCTCTAACATAGTACATACATATTTCCATAATCGACAAACGTTCGAAATCCTCAGCGCGCGCGCGAGTTATACTCGCACTTGACGGATCTTGTTTTGATCGTTAACTCCGTATTGCCGATCTATTACGAACTTTTCGTAGATCATTCTCTGTTAATAATTTTTTTTTAGATTATTTCATTTTTTTGACGACAAAAATTCCTACAACCTACAAATTATAATACTGGATTTCTGTTTATCTTAAATCTTGATTTTCTGTTTCTGATTGTCATCTCATTTTTAAATCAGCGGGCTCATTTCGGGCAGTATATTTCACAGATTTTACTTAAATTATGCAAAGCTTGTTGGTAACATTACTCACTTGTTAGTCTGCGAAAAAATTCAACTCTAATTAGAGTAAACAAAACAAATGGAAAGGTAAAATAATCCAAACATTTGTTATGATAAACGTGGTTATTTTATTATAGCGGCGTTGACACAATCAGAATCTGTTCGGACAGGGCTCAGCTCAGACCGAGTGGACTCGTAGGAGTAGCTTCATACGAGGGTACTAGGGTAGCTGATGGTTAACTAGTTCACTCGGATCATTTTCTTAGACAACATTGAAAAAGGTCATGAGACGCTAGACGCCATTTTGTTGGTTGTTACTTATACGTCATTTTGTTTTCATACTCGTATACGAGCTAGCTTGGAAAAGTAGAACGCGTTCCGTCCGAGTCTACTTAGATCGGATGCCGCCGTCCGAGTGCGCTCGGAGTAGGGGATACAGTACGAGTTGCGTCCGAGAGGGATCTGAGTCCACTCGCTCTGAGTCTGAGCAGACTCTGATCATCTCAACGCGGTTAGCCGCGTTAACTTTAGAGTTTAAAAATTAAATAGACGCTCAAAAGTGGGTTCACAAGTATTGGCCATTTAACAAAGTGTTTGTGGTCATAGAGAGTCGTTCGTCAACTTACTCTAATTACGGGCTACTGGGTGCAAGTTGACTCACTAGCTAATTTTATGATAAAACTTAAGGTACCGTACAGTTTTCGGCAGGTACTATTAACGCAAAAGCCCAAGTCAAAGTTTAAAAAAATATAAATATCAAAATTTAGCTCCTGCTGTTCACCGATAATGAACCCATACGTTTCACAAGGACACAAGTCAGTAAAACACCCTTTTACGAGCAAATCATAACTGCGAAGTTAATAAAAGTAAGTAAATAAACTTTATTTCGTAAGCTCTATCTACAGACGGGCCACTAAAAATAAGGGATAAAACCACAATAAAGCCTCGGACGTGACGGTGGCGGTCTCGGCGGTGTAAGAATGAACCTCTCCAACTCAGCACGTGGTCGTAAGAGCCGGCTAAGGGAATCCACCAGAGCAAGCGAAGCAGCATCCTTCTGTATATGATTCAACAACTCCACTGCGATCACAAATCCGCCTACCTAGCGTGATGACTATGAAATTTATGACAAAAACCTCATTTGGGTGAGGTATGTTCAGCTGTGAACGTTCCTATGGGCTCTTATGAGGAACCGATAAAACAGTAGACCTTTTAGACATTGATTTATTAAAAGTTGAAAGTCGCGTACAGTTTTCATCAAAATGGATTGGAACATTACAAAATTAATTAAAACTTAAGTCAATCATAGGTAAGTTTCAAAATCAAAATCAAAATCAAAAACTCTTTATTTCCATAAATACAATAAATGTACACTTAGAAAAGGTCAAATCATAAAACTAAGCACTGACACGGAAATAAAGTGATATTTTTTGATTTCTGTCGCTTCGGTATGTAGTCTAAAGTAAAGAAGCGACGAAGAAACCTTTAGCCTGTTAGTTGTTATTTTTCGAGTTGGAGCAAAACCCGTCCCAAGCTTTTTTATCCTCTAGATAATCTGATATTTTATAGTAAGCCTTTTTGCACAGCAAGGTTTTGACAATTTGTTTGAATTTATTTACTGATAATATTTGCAACTCACTAGGAGTTTTGTTGTAGAAGCGTATACATTGCCCTTTAAAAGATACATTAATTTTGTGTAGCCTAGTTGTGGGCACAGCGATCTTATGTTTGTTTCTGGTATTCAAATTATGTTTATCGCTATTTTTAGGGAACCGATTTATATTTTTATGAGTGTACAATAAGTTTTCATAAATATATTGACATGGTACTGTCATTATGTTTATTTCTTTGAATTTATCACGCAGGGATTCTCTGGGACCCATATTATAGATTGCACGAACAGCCCTCTTCTGCAGCACAAATACGGTGTTAATATCTGCAGCGTTCCCCCACAGCAGTATACCATAAGACATAATACTATGGAAGTAGCTGAAATAAACAAGTCTAGATGTGTCCACGTCTGTAAGATGACGGATTTTTTTGACTGCATATGCTGCAGAACTAAGTCTCTTCGATAGCTTATCTATGTGTGGGCCCCATTGAAGTTTATTATCTAAGGTGATTCCTAAGAATACGGTGCTTTCTACTATTTCTAAAGTTTCTCCTTTAACGTTTACATCAGCCTTCACTTGTTTAACATTAGGTAGAATAAATCTAATACATTTTGTTTTGGTTTCATTTAACAAAAGATTATTGACACTAAACCAATGAACTACTTTTGAGATTGCACTATTCACATCGTCGAAATTTGTGTTTTGTCGTTTCATTTTAAAAATTAATGAAGTATCATCAGCAAACAATACAATCTCGTGATTATTCTTGACAAGATGAGGCAGGTCGTTAATATAAACTAAGAATAGGAAAGGACCGAGGATAGAACCCTGTGGTACACCCATTGTAACTACAGACCCCGAAGACCGTTTCCCATTAATGTCAACTCTTTGTATCCTATCACTCAAATAAGATGTAAGAAGATCCAAAGAGGTGTTTCTTATTCCATAGTGATGTAGTTTCCTGATTAATGTTTCATGGTGTACGCAATCGAACGCTTTTGACAAGTCGCAAAAAACGCCTAAAGCGTCTTGCGACTTCTCCCAAGCATCAAAAATATGCGATACTAACTCTACACCAGCATCAGTAGTTGACCTGCCGCGAGTAAACCCAAATTGCTTACAATGCAGCAGGTCATTGCCATTGAAATGCCTAAGCAATTGATGTAGAATAAGTTTTTCAAAAACTTTGCTGAATGTTGGCAGTACTGATATTGGTCTAAAGTTACTGGGGTCAGTTTGTCAGTCAGTTTAGATAAAAGCTAGGTTATCATTGAACAGGTCTACATGTTGGAACTCGAGCAGAAGTCTACAGCTTAACCTTAGTTTAAATCGCGCTGTAACTAAAAGAAGGCGATCCATTGTTAGTAGCTCGTCTACTCCTGCAAAGAGCTTTTGTAAATGGCGGTAAACCTCTTTCGGTCATTTTTTATCGCAAGTTTTATTACGTCTATTTCTCTACGGTCCCATACGAGCCATTTGTTTTAGAACCATGCATGTAGCGTGTTATGTACCTAGTTTACGTATAAATAAGTTAATATGGCTCAATTTGTTTGGCGGATTTCAGTCAGTAGATATAACTGTGCCGTGAATGCCGTGAATTCGGAAAGGCATAATTATCTAAACCTACACAGCTTGCTTGTTTTGCGCGAACATAGAATATTAACATTTATGAAAATGAGAAGAACGTTCAGAATGGTTCAGGGCAAGTCAAACAGGGAGCAATATGATGATGTCCCTTTACCATCTCCTAAAAAGCCTTCCCTTCAGTCTCTCGCGAGCGGCCGTGGCGAGCACACTTCTCGTAGTCGCAAGAACCGAACTTCGACATTGTTGATATCGGAAACAAGTGACAGTTAACTGTGTTTACTTTGAAAGTGCTAGATTGTCAAGTGTTTTCTCACTGAATGAACAGAATCACTTGGGTTTTCCGCATTTTCGAGTTTTGAATTGGAAAGGTCAGTTTTTGGTGTTGTCGAGTAATTTAAATGAATTTCCAGAAGTATTTATAGGGCCTGAAGTATTTTGGAGATTTATTAGAGTGTATACGTGGGTGGCACAGGACCAGATGGAATGGTGAAATAGACAGGAGAACTGAGCTATGTATCTAGTAACCATAACAAAAGCTCTGCTTACTTCGGGGCTAGATGGTCCTGTGTGGATTGTCCAGCGTTATTTATTTGACCTATACCTAGGTACCCAGCAGTGGGCGAGCTGCTCACCGGCTGTATTAACAAATTTTTAATACTATCAAAATTTCATGAATTAACTAAGCAGTCAATGCGTCAATGTGGTTTTTATCTAGCTGCTACAGTGTCGTATACGTCACATGTATTGAAGTTTTAAAGGTGTGGCTACAACCTGAGGCCTTTTCAAAGCAAACTCTTAACTGTTAACTTTACTTTAAATGCTCAGTAAATTATTCACAAAATAGCAGTGTATACAGGGTGGAATTTTGTAATGCCACCTGGAGGGAAAGTACTCTTAATACTGTAGATAGAAAATTTTACTCAAAGAAAACATTCCTTTAATTTTGAAAAGAAAGAAAACTGCATTCAAAGATTTTCGAAAATTGGCTTGTCACACCCGGGAATCAAACCGACTAAAATCTGTAAAAATTACACCCTGTATTTTTATTGCACAGATCGTTAGGGTCAATTATAAGGATGAAATCTCTGTAACAAATTAATAAATTAAATGAAAGGAAAACCATGACATCTCAAATTATTTTAATTATGTACTTACAATAAAAAGTCAACTAACTAATTAGTTGCTCAAAATGGGCTCCATTTTCTTGGATACACAAATTTATTCTTCTAACGAATTCATTTCTAGTAACTTTTAATAACGTGTTGTGGTGAATATTTTAAATCGTATTCTGAACTTCAACTCTCAACTCGTTTACATTCGTATAAGATTTCATGTAAATTAGATTTTTAACCCCACAAAAAAATCTAAAGGGGTGTCTAAAAAAGGAGTCTGCATAACACGTGCAAATTTCAATCGTCTTAATCTAAATATTAATTCGTCATTTTAATGGATAAATGACGTCAATGATAATATTAATTATTAATTACTGACACAAGTAAACAAATGGATCTTTAAGTTATTGTGCTTAACTTGACCCATTCAATTTATAATTTAAGATTTCATGGTTTTCCTTTCATTTAATTTATTAAGTTTGTTAGAGAGATTTCATCCTTATTATTGACCCTAACGATCTATGCAATAAAAGTACAGGGTGTAATTTTTACAGATTTTAGTCGGTTCGATTCCCGGGTGTGGCAAGTGAATTTTCGAAAATCTTTGAATGCAGTTTTCATTCTTTTCAAAAATAAAGGAATGTTTTCTTTTAGTAAAATTTTCTATCTACAGTATTAAGAGTACTTTCCCTCCAGGTGGCATTACAAAATTCCACCCTGTATATTACCAATTATACCAAGATGCCTGGAGAGAAATGCCAAAAAAAATGCTAATTAAGGAGCAAGCCTATAATTAATTTTCAGTGTTCAAACTAAGGTAAAGAAGACACAGAATCTGAAACTGTTTATCACTAAGAATTAATTTATTTAAAACTAAGACATAAAAATAACTACAAATTACAACTAATATGTATACTTATTTCAATATACGACTCAATATGCGACGCGTGACCCGAGAGCTGGTAAATATCTGGCACAGCGTATCAGCATTGCTATACAGCGTGGCAATGCAGCCAGCGTCTTGGGGACGCTTCCGACTGGTGTTGATATGGATCAGTTGAGCTATCTGTAAACTGTTTGCAACAGTCGGCAGTTAGCTCAATTGTTTCAATTGTAAATACTAGTATAAATTTCTTTGTGAATAAATTTATTTCATATTTCAATTTCCTTAAAATCTAAAGCCCTCACCAGAAGGCAAAGTGCTGGCAGCATTGCCACGTTGAATGCGAATGCATTGACTGAAATAGAAGCCAGCATTCCGATCACCTGTGGACTCTATGAGAAATTTGGTAGGATGTTTATAAACTGCGTGTACCCTAGGACAGGACGGAAGGGCTCAAATAGGTAACCTCGGTCGAAATAAGCAAAATGTCGCCGTTTGATGAATTTTAAACACGAAAAGCTTAAAATTACTTATATATGTACAAACACATTATTATAGGTACGCGAAGTTTGCGGATCGGGAGGGGGACGTCGTTCTAATAATAGTCATTTAGCTATTTGGTTTATATACATGGAAGTTGTAGATTCAAGATGGGATTTACTAAACTTCCTAAACTTACAAAAATAATTGCAATTGGCACTAAAGCTGGGAAGCTCAAAACTCAAATCATGGTAATATAAATGACTAACGCCCGAATACTCAAACGCAATTACTTACATCTACGCACGTCTCAAGTCGCGATTTTTTGACAGTTTTCAATGAAAATCTGTCAAAAATTGGTCACTTGCTAATTTTTGGCAGATTTTCATAGAAAACTTGCGCAACAACGTGCTTATATCTGAGTTGCGTCTTGAGTATTCGGGGCTAAATGCCTTCTTCTAGATATGACCAGTTCGTGATGACCACTCAAAAAAAAACTCTTTATTTCCATAAATTCTATAAATGTACACTAAGAAAAGATCAAATTACACTTCTTTGTAAGCTCACCCTACGGGATGCAAAATCAACGAAGTACCTATTCATTCTTTCATCATTTTTTAAAAATATTTCTAAACCACGACATTTTACGAAATGTTCACTTAGTACCTAAATGACTGATTACATTTTGAGCAGCATTTTATCGCGTATGTATAATTAGGGTACGCCTTAGAAATTATTGAAGCCACAGCTGTGCACATACCTGCACAAGGCTCCTGTGGGGTAGCTTTACATGGACCCTCATCAAAATGTTGGCTTTCATTAATCAAACTCATTTGTTATACATACGTTATTCAAGCCCACTATTTAAACATGAAAGAACTTGGTAAATATAAACAATATATTCATGATTAATGAAAACAAGAGGCATTTCTTTAGCATAATGATGTTGTGTCTGCGTTCAGCAGACTATGAAAATAGCTTTTTTAGTAGTTAGGTATACATACACTTTACTGTGGACACTTTTCTGTCTGCCTAACTACTTAAAAAAGAAAACCAAGATCACAGAAACACAAGATCCCTGAAATGGAGTTGGGCTGGGCACATGTGCGGGATGGAAGATAATCTTCCTGATTGTACTCTCCCTGGGCCAAAAAATCACAGACTGGATTACAAGGAATAAGAAGAGATCTAGAGGTCGACCGGAGAGTCCTGGGTAAAAAAATATTATTCTAATTATTCCGTCAGTTACACTATCAGAAGATATTGGACACATATTTTTTCTTTTGTCAATCAAACAAACTATACCAAAAATAAAGCGCGTCAAAGTTTGGGAGTGGGGGCTAGTGGCGTCACCTTGCTAAAAGCACAGCTAAAAGTGTCGCAAGGTGTGACGTCACGCGGAACTTAAACTGGCTATATCTTCATCATATTTTGTTTAATCAACCAAAGAAAAAATACTTGGCCAATTTCGGGTGAAAATGTTACTGACGGACTTATTAGAATTTTTACAAAATATAGAGCCTTTTCCGGGAGTGTTCTCAGATACATTTTGAAGGCATTTTTCCGGTCATTTAGCAGATGAAAGTGAAAATACGGGACCGAGTTGCTTTTTATAGATTTCAATTAATACTTGTTAAGGTGTTTCTCTTGCTACGTCGGCGTCGTAGAGCTTGCGTAGCACGTCGCAGCTACGTCGTAGCTTATTCGTAGGTTCTGATACAATACAGAAGGTTTTGGGTTTGGTTCCCCGTTGAAGTTATTTGCAAGTGTTCAAGAAATAATGATTAGGTTTATTATAATGTGAAAGTGTTACGTGAACACGTCATGTCAAGTAAAATGTGTTCACGTAACACAGACGAAAGGGGGTGATGTGGACCCCGAGGGGATTAACTTGTGAATAACGATTTTATGAATATTTTAACTAAAAAAATGATTTTTGACGTGACAACGTCTTATAATTCGATAGAGCCGGCTGCACGCACGAAAAAACATGACGTCATGCGGCGTTACCTCATGCGGCGTTACCTCAGCCGAGGAGAGAATCGAACCCGCAACCTCCTGCGTCGCAGGCGGACTTTCGCCCGCTGCGCCACAGAGTTCCTCTGAGGGCTAGAATTTTTTAAATAAATTTTTATGTAATTTTCTTTTTATTTTTTTATGAAATAACAATATAAAAATGGGACGTTCAACAAACACTTTCGTAGCTTATCTCATCAATGTCCACCTCTGGGAGCTGGTTGATATTCATGGGCAAGCGATGAGGTAAACATTTGCGATCATAAATGCAATCATAGGTGCAATAAATCATCCGCCCATGTTTACTGACTCTGTGGTTTAGCGGCCGCGTGTTCGACGGCTGATAATTAGGCCCGGGGTTCATAGCCCGAGTTGGGCCTTTATTTGTAGAAAAAAAAAAAATACAACACTATCTCTTGTATGCAAAGATAACGTTTTATATACATTCATAATAATCTTCGTCTCTAAGTTATAATTAGAAGCCGAAAAGAAACGAAAACCTAACCGATCTTTTTTTGACGTTTTCGTTTACTCGCTCTTATTAAAAAAAAATGATGTGTTCCCGTTGTCCCCATTGATGCTGTCCCCAGTGTGGGGACAACGGGAAGTCATAAAATTTCCTTCCCGTTGTCCCCATTGACACTTTCTCGCTATGGGGACAACGGAACTTGTAAAATACCCTTCCTGTTGTCCCCATTGACGTAATGTATCTAGAAAGAAGCGTCATAAAAAGTTTTTGATTGTGGATTGATATTATGAACTAGAGACCTTAGGGACCGGGCAGGGATTCGCATGAAGCCCGTAGTTTTGTGTTGGCTCACAGACACGTAACGGTTTCATGTCAGGAATGGAAGATTTAGGCAAGTATCTACTTTGTATCTACTTTGTAGACATTGCTGCCGCCAAGTTACTTAGCTAAAATTATTTTATTTTATTTTGCCTTTAGTCTTTTCCTCTTTTTTGCTTTTGTTTGAAATAGTGTTCTATCTTTGTTAATATAAGTCTGTTCACTAGTTTTTTATATGTAAATTTGTTTATATTGGAGACTTTACTGGTCTAAGAAAATTCTTATTGTATCTCGTTAAATATCTATGTACTGTCTGTCTTCCAAATAAATAAAATAAAAAATTTTAAAATACTAGATTCTACTTCGGCTTCGCTCACCTTGAACCTAGATGAAACTTAACCAAGTGGAACGTTGTTGCAGGACCTGAATGTGTGGGGATAATCATAATAGCTACCATTATGTCCACTATAATATTTAGCTACCTATAAGATTATCCCCACTGTAAATATGTATATTCGAAAGCGTATCAGTAGTTCTTCGTGATTACTTATTTACTTCTACGGCTCAACGACCCGAAGTGTGTCTTGGCCTCCGATAAGAGAAGTCGCCATTTTCTCCTGTCCACGCAGTTTCCCGCCAGTCCAGAGCTTGTCGATTCCACCATATTTCCAGCGGCTTTTTAATTATGTAATGGGTGATTGATTACTGATTACCCATTACATTATTATATTTAAAATGTAATTTTTCTTACTATTTTAACTGTAAAATCGCTTATACAAAACACCCCTCATAATATAAATATTATTTATACTTTGCTAAGTGCTTAGATAAAATAATGAGAAAAATGAAATCCATCTTATGCTCTCCCGGGAATAAAATTAATGACATCTTGAGAAAGCTATCTCGGGGTTGCTTAGGGAACTTCTCTAATTATGTTTTTCTCAAGGATTTTTTGATATATTCTATTTAATCCGAGGTCTAGGATTAGACCTCGGGATAACGT
Source organism: Eupithecia subfuscata (assembly GCA_963564075.1). NCBI lineage: Eukaryota > Metazoa > Arthropoda > Insecta > Lepidoptera > Geometridae > Eupithecia > Eupithecia subfuscata. The sequence goes on along the minus strand of OY751102.1, from coordinate 16,646,201 downwards.
TTACCGGAATTTCGACTTCCGGTATTCTGTAGTACAGTCTCCGTTCAGTGTGACCAGATTCAGCATTCAATACTTTTTCAGTATTTTTGAACGATTTTGTCGAAACGCTGTTTGAATTTAGAACTCTTTCATCTATCGTACAGATTGCGTTCTCGTGGCTGTATAGCCACAGATGCGTTTACCTTTCGGCACAAACGGTAAAATAAAAATTGGCGGTAAAGCGGAGTTCGTTGTTATTTTGTTAATAAAATAATTAAAATGAGTTCCGATGATTCTGAAAGTGAAAATGAAATGAAAATTGACTGCACTCCATCAGATTTAAGATCGGAAGCTAAAGTAGCGACGGAAAACCTGCTTCCAGCAAAATCAAAAGAAAATTTGTTATGTAAAAGGCCCTTCTTTATTTCCTTGCATTTTTTTAAGAAAAGCATATATGCCTCGGCCGAAATGGCAATTGCCTGTCTCGTAGCATTGAAGTCTTCGCCTGCGGCTCGGCCTTCAAACTGATACTCCACCTGCAATTGCCTATTTCGCTGCCTTTGCAATAATGTACCTACTATTAAATTAATTCAGAAGAATAAAACTTAATATAGTGTCTGCTTAATTTTATATAATTAATTAAAAAAGTTTCTATGCCTTACAGGATTCTTTTGAAACATAGTATGTAAGATAAAAGTTAATACATATTTAAAATATTTGAATCTATGGACCAGGGTTGTAAAATGTATTTATGAAAATTTGAAGAAACATCTAGCTTCAAAATGTTCCATAATTATTGTATGTTCTATTATGCTATTATTATTATTATTTATATTATGCTACATAACAAAAGAACATTTTGATATCTGGAAACTATGTTCGAAATTGAAATGCACCCGAGTGCATTACAATTTCGACATGATAGAGTACAAGTTTCAACATGAGCCCGAGCTAGGGTTGCCAACTCTCGAATTAACTAACCCGGGAGGATTTTAGGAAATCGAAGGGGTGGAGTTTTGAATGAAAATCTCAAATAACACTTAATTTTTATTTTTAAACTTCCAATATTTACTTTGCTTTCGAGCAGCATCTAATATTTGACGGTTTTTTACCACAAAATCGTAAAAGGTATTACATGAAACATCAAAGTTTGTAAGTATTTGTAACTCTGGTTTTACTAAAGAAATATTCATTCGGTTTCTTTCCTTGCTCCATACCTGCGCTGAATACGCGTTCGCAGGATGCATTAGAGACAGGAATGGATATATCTTTCGATTTCGTAAAAAAATAACCCAGCGTAAATCCACTTGATTCTCTTCAATGAGATGTGGTTGCATTTACGCAATATGCCAACCTCATCGTACAGTTTGTCTTCATCCAACTCAATATTTAAAACAGGCCGCGGCCGTGCAGCGCGAGCTTCGAAACGCGGGAGTGCAAGTGCAAGGCGGCAAATTTAAAACCTAAGCTTAATTCTAGAAAAAACCGGAGATATTATTGCTTCACGGGAGCTCGGGAGATATACAATTATTACCGGAGTCTCCCGCGCATTCCGGGAGGGTTGGGAACCCTAGCCCGAGCTCATGTTGAAACTTGTAGGTACTTAATTTTAAGACCTATGACGATTCTGTTGTTTTAGGATTCCTAACTTAAATTTTACGATTTCTAAATTTTCTAAGTTAGGTTGACCTAAAATTATGGTATTCTCTGTACAGATCCTAAAAATACCAGAAAATCCATATTTCACTTTATTCAAAAGAATCTGCCCGTTTTTCACTAGAATAAATTTTATACACGACCAAATTAGATGCCTGCTAAAATTAGGTAGACGTTTCTAATCATAGCTAAAATGCAATGCAAAGAATAGGATTTTAACTATTTTAACTAAGTTCAGTTGTTTTAGATCTGTTGACCAAATTTTAAACCTGACAGCCTAATTTTCCAAACATAGAATAGCTTTCGTCTATTTGACATTCTTATATCCTAATTTCAGCTAATTCTAAAGAAAAATCGTGAAATATGACCCTAGCAGACCAGTAGTTTCGCCACCTAATAAATAAAAGAAGCAAATCTCCGCAACCGTGATACTTATGACATTGAGTTTACCGGAGAAATGTAGCCCATGACTCCCCCAATTCCGCCAAAAATTATGTCGGTCCCAATATCCTGTATCGCGAGCGTCAAAGCTATGGAACTTAGCCGAACATTGTGTTTTTTCGAGGTGTTCTCGGTATTTTCGCGAAATTTAATCTGGTCACACTGCCTCCGCGATCTTTATATTTAACTTACATAACTACTAGAGACATAAAGGTAGTTAGATAACTGACGACATCCGTGGCGTAGCGTAGCGGTAAGATAATATATTATAAGATCTGCCTGCGACGCAGGAGGTTGCGGGTTCGATTACCGCCCCCCGGGACATATGTTTATACGATTTGCAGATATTTGTTCCGGGTGTTTTTATGCATTAACGCGTGACCCGAGAGCTGGTGAATATCTGGCACAGCGTATCAGCATTGCCATACAGCGTGGCAATGCAGCCAGCGTCTTGGGGACGCTTCCGACTGGTGTTGATATGGATCAGTTGAGCTATCTGTAGACTGTTTGCAACAGTCGGTAGTTAGCTCAATTGTTTCAATTGTAAATACTAGTATAATTTTAATTGCTAACATTTAAAATAAATCTTATACATATACATATATTAAGTGGGTATATCAGTTACCTACCCATAACACAAGCTTTTTTGGAGCTAGATGATGCTGTATGGATTATCCAGCATTATTTGTTAATAAATCATCTATGTTCGAGTTTTGACCTTTTGATAAAAAATGATAATAAATAATATAAATCCTGCCAAAATGCCACACTTTGAATGTCGATGACTGTAGGAATTAGGTATTACTTCCTTTCAACATTTTAAAGCCAGAATTTCATTAAAAACCATGTATCAGATTATTTTTAAATTTACAATATTAAAAAAATATTTATTTCGTTGGAACTCGAGGTTTTTATCGTGTATTGTGTCAAATAAAAATACACTTTTAATCATACATAAAGTTAACTTTTATTGTACGAATCTATACTAATATTATAAAGAGGAAAGGTTTGATTTTTTGTTTGTTTGTTTGTTTGTATGAATTGAATAGGCTCCGAAACGACTGGACCGATTTGAAAAATTCTTTCACCGTTAGGAAGCTTACTTTTCAGGGAGTGACATAGGCTATATTTTATCCCGGAATTCCCACGGGAACGGGAACTACGCGGGTGAAACCGCGAGGCGATCGTCTAGTAGATTATAAAAAACTGAATGCTGCACCGGAGCAAGTTTCGGTGGTAGAATTGTTCTGCAGGGGGCGCTGCCGCCCCCGGTGTTAACTTAACTAAGCACAAAATTGGTAACATTAAATTTGCTGGTCTATTCCTTAGTAGGATCCATTGCACCAGAGTTAGTCAACTCCTGCGATATGCGAGGAACGAGATGGGGAATGTTTTTGATACATAGGATGAGAATTGTATAAAAATGTAGGTCTTCGCGCATACATTTATTTCGCAGAGGCTGCAAATTCGCTGGCCGTAGTGGTCACGTCGTGAGAACAACTCCGAGATTGTCTAAAATAATCATCTATTGCCTAACATAATCAATACCTTCGAAAAATTTCTTTTTCACCTTTTTACCTTTTAGTTTGTTTTCTTAAGGTTTCCTTCTGTGGCATGTAGACCTTGTGCGCATAATATGAACAGTTTAGGTCTTAGACAGAAAAGTTACCTACGTCTATCTTTGCCCTTGAACTTTATATATGTATGACCACAGCTCATGTTACTCGTAACAACACGTGTTGCCAATTACAGGCTGAAAAATGCAGCCGTTCATCAAGCGTCATTCAATCTCACAACCATTTTTAGAGATCCGTTATTTCATGATCAGGGTGAGGGGAAAAAGGAAAGGTAGTTTATCTGGGATAAGTTTAGAATTTTATGTGAAGAGGTTTTCCTGCTTCATATTAGCTCTTTTGGTAACCTGTAGAGCCTTATTATTTTCTTGCCGACGCCGGTGACCCACTTCTTGTCGTGTTATGAAACCCTTTCTATATATTTTTTCATGGTAGATATTGTTTTCTTTCACTTTTATATATATTTTATATATTTTCTTTTTCATTAATACTGGGCACTTTTATCAAGATATTGAACGCTAAAGACGCCTTCGAGAGCATCGCGCCATTCTCAATTATTTTCGCTTACGTTGTTATCGTGAAGGAATTGATGCATGGCGATGAGGAGAACGTCCTTAGTATGGGTTGTGCATAGTTTACGAAAACTATTTTCGTTTCCTTCCGCATACGTTTAACGGTATACATTTAGCACCTTGCAGCGCCCTTACGAGATAGTGAGGAACTATTTTTCATAGTATCACAAAGATCCAATGGTTTCAAACGACCACTTATTCTTTGTTTCGTAACTTTTGCGACTTATTGCCACAATTCTGCTAAAGAGGCGTTTTCTTAAAGTCAATATATAGTTCGAACAGACCAGACTGAAAAGTTGCAAATTTTTGAAATTAAAATGGCATAGGTTGAAATGACACTCTATCACAATCCTTAATTCTTCCGCGAAAGATCCTCCATTTACTGAGTTCTAAGCTAAGGAAAGGGTAGTTTTTCTGAAAACACCCCATCCGGTTATAATTTTCGAATGATTATGAGTGCTTCTTGGCATTTTAGCTGTAAAAATTTAACAGGTCAGCGTTGGTAAATGATTTTCGTTTTGGTACTGTGCAAACTCATACTAGCCGTACTGGTGTTGTGTTGACTAAGCACAATATCTGCTAGTAGGGTCAATTGTACGATCGTACGTAGAGCTTAATTGAAAATTACTTACCTAAGTTACTTTAGGTACTTACCTAAAGTAATCCAATTAAAAATACTTCTATAAGCCTGCCTATACTCTTTAGACATGACCACATAGATGACCGGGTTTATACATCCCGTTACATACACTAACATATACCCCATCACGTTGCCATACGGTCCCTCCGCAAACTTACTGTGCACTGTCTTGGTTAACATTATAGGCAAATGGCAAGCGAAGAACGAAATCATAATAGCCATTATCATTGACCTAAGCCGTTTGTCCCTTCGCGTTGGGAAGTTTGATAGCCTCCTTGGTCGTTGTCTAAACGTAGCTTTGAGTCCTCTTTTGAATTTAGAAACCGCTCCGTCTTCATTTGTTTCTATATGATTAGTTTGAGTATCTTCTTGGGAGCTGCTAGAGTTGTTCTCTTTTGTGGTATCCTCTTTTTTAGCTGTTGATTCGCTCTGTATGTTTGAAGCTGTAGGACGTGGAGACTTGGATTTTAAAATTGATTTTTTGACTATATACATTATTCGACTGTAACAAACGATGATGAAGAATGTCGGGAGCGCAAATCCCATGACAATGATAAGTGTTTTAGGTGAGTTCCCATTTTTGTCCGCGATGATGGTGCAGAAGCCGACTATTGGGTCCAGGCTGAAGCGGCCCCACCACTCAAAAATGATTGGTACGAGCATGCCAAAAGCACCGAGCCATATGCAAATGATCATTATCATGAGGTTTCTTGATTGATATATTCTGTAAAAGAAAAAAAACTGAAGAAAATCTATTGTGATTTACATTGTAAGCAAGTTATTTAGGAGCATTTTTGTTGGAAAGCGGCAGTAACAGTAGGAGATCTTTAGGAGATCTATGGGATTATCAAGGTAATGAAAATAGCTAAAATCGCATAATATTAAGATTAAGATATTATACATATGTATATTATATAAACGTGCTAGTTATTGGTTTCTTTTTCACGTCTTCCACAAATGGACATCAATCAATTCAGAATCAGAAGCGAATCAATTACTTAACATTATTCTTAAAACTTGATTTGTTTGATAATAATTTAGTTTAAAACTTGTTTTGTCTGACTTTATTTTGTAAACCTAAAGCAATAGATTTTGATTTTGAAAATAGTTAAAAGTTAGGTAACGGATACTCACCTAGGATATTGAATAGGATGTGACACCATCACATATCTGTTTATTGTAATTGCTACTACCGAGTACACAGAGGTCGCCGTCAGGCCGAAGTTTATGAGAGGAAATACTCGACACATCACGATGCCTGTCGTCCATGACTTATTCAGGAACAGAGCTGTGGCTATTGGCAGGATGATGATTGAAAACAAAAGGTCTGCCATAGAAAGGTTGATTATGAAGATGGCGGTTGCGTTCCGGACCTAAAAAGGATAATTCTTAATAAATAAATTCATACATCCTATCATTTATTGTGATTAAAATAGTCTTTGGCTGAAAAACAAAGCTGAGCGTTATACATGTTCAGCACACGCTGAGCCAACCACTATTTCGGCACAAGGGTCATAAGGTCGTAACCCTTTAAGGAATCATAGACATTTTTACCAGAAAGCATGCAATAAAAACCCTAGACTAATAGAGACCAGGAAGCTAAAAGCTGCTATATAAAGCTGCTATATAAAGCTGCTATATAATATAATAAGATACCAAAGGGACTTCATTAATGAACAACTGTTTATTTAAAATTAAATTGTTTAAGCGGCTGAATTCGGAATTTATATGACTTGAATGAATTTTTAATATTAAATTATAATTGTATTTGAATTTTGTAATCTTTAATTTTAATTATATTATTGCATGCTAGACCATAGTGAGACATGAGCACATAATTTGTATCTATACTACCTGTACCTATACAATGTTTGACGCAAATAAATCTTTAAATCTTTAACTTAACACAGTACACAACGTAAAACAGTTAAGTAAATGTAACATGTACATAACTTATGTATATGTTATAACAACATATATTTAGTACTACATGTATGCAAAATTTCAGCCGGAATCGTTTATTTGTTGGCGTAAAAAATATAATTCATAAGTTATTAATTTGTGGACTATCTCGGCTATGTCCGTGTGACAGGTGACAGTGACAGTGACAGCTGGATTAGCAACCCTTCGACACACGAGACATGGTATAATATATTATAATACGACATACACCACAGAATGTAAGCGAGATATCTACGAACATAGTTTGTGTTGGAAGAACAAACATTTCATCCCTTAACGACGGACTTCATCAGGATGTGTGCTTATTAAGAGTTTATAAAAATTGTAGGTATATTTTCTATTGTTCAAAATCTAATTTTTAAGAATATTAGCCATTTATAAGAAAAACTACTTTGGGCCATACGGTGCGTTGGTATGAGTCGATTTTAATCACGACTGTTGTTTAGCCAAAATAAAAAGAATAATTATTAAATTTTACTTACTTTCCTGTACCTTGCTAGTGCAATGACAGTTATTAGATTTCCAGGGATCCCAATGATCATGAATAGAATGCAGCAGGCCGCGGCAATCTTGAGCAGCGCACCTGGATAGCCGATAAATATACAAATATTGGCCAACTCTTCATCTGATCCATACTCCTCCAGTCCTATAATTATAAAATAATACAAAACTAAAAAAACAATCTGATGTGTTCTATAATCTCTCTAAAGTTGCAAATATTTCAACAGTTGTGACAGCCTATCACGAACATGCAACATCAGTTTTAAGGTCGGAGTTCTGCTCTGGGGCGATACGGAATCTATATTTAGAGCGAAGAGGAAATCTTCACATCAATTTACGGTATGAAACAAACGAAAGATGTCAACTACAACATTGTCAATTATTATTTATGGACCTGATCATGCTACCGTTGCAAATGATGTTACATCTTTGAAACTGAAGTATTGACAAGTTTAAGTAACTAAGCCCTTGGTACAAAAATTTGTTGCCCTGCTATTATTGTCATATTACGCAATGCAGACACGTGATTTCCCACGACCGTCACCATCGTCGGTCCATTGCGTGGGGGCCTGCACACAATGACCTTTTGGTACGTGGTCGCCACTCAAGACAGGGCCTTTTGGCCCCAACGGCCGTCGGTTCTACGCTTTGTAAAGATAACCAAAATGTCTAATGTGCAAGGAGATATTTATTGCGAAACTCAAGTGACCACTCCCACTAGAGTTTCGCAATTCTGATGTTTCAGGTTGTGCTCTATCTATGTATGAAAAATGTGTATGTGTAATTATGAAATTTATTATGTACATGATGTACATCAGTTATCTGGTGCCCGTAACACCAGCTCAGCTTACTTTGGGGCTAGATAATGCTATGTGGATTATCCAGCATTGTTTGTTATTATAAAAAAATTCAACTCCTTAATCTTTTACTAAATATTAAATTATTCAAATGAAGGCATCATATTATTATATTCCAAGTAGATATAAGTACACACTTACCTTTGTAACACACTGACAAATTGCTTTCCCTTGAGGCATTTTGAAAATCACTACACATTATGTAACCGTCAAACAAAGACTAATACCACATTTCGAAATATTAATTAAAATCATAATATTTTATTTGCTGGAATGTAGATACAGCTCATGAAAATCCACTACATTCTTGCCTCATATGGTGTGCGGTCATAAACTTTAGGTACGTTTATAGTACGAGGCAAGCACTATACAATTATAGTTGTCCGTTATTTTTTCCTTATTATGTCAGGGTTTTACTTACTATAAATGCGTGATTGTGGTTTTTGATTTCCCCAACGAAAATGCAAAGAAAATACTTTTATAAGTACTATTTATGCTCAGAATATTTTGTATAACTTGCCAAGACAAATCAAACTAGCCCAAACTGGATGAAGTGATGTTTTATTACAGAGTTCACATGGCCACCTTCCGGCGCCATCATCAAATCAGATACATGTTCATAATCAGATCAGATCCATGATCCTCATTTAAGATATACAAGCTTTTTGTTTTACATCGAAATTAAAATAAAACCAAATAAAATGTCAATCTCACATTGCATTGTCATCAAATTTACATAATTGCATGTAGAATGAGTAGGTACTTTGCGTTGCGCGTAACAAAGACATTAAAAAAGTTAAAAAAGTATTAGTGCGAAATCTCTTTTTGTTTACTACAAATTGAATTGAAGGTGAAGTGGACGTGGCTCATTTAAATTAACTGAGAAAGTCATCAAGCTGAAATTAAGACAAAATATGCAAAATGAAACAGAAGGGCATCTTGATAATTAATATGAATCTGTTGCGGTCGAAATCACGTGAAATAATAGTTACGACAAATTCACGAAATAGAGTAGTGAAAAACGTGTGCATTATTTTACTGAAGGTCATTTTTGATTGTTTTATTTTCTCGCAATCGAAGTGAAAAGTAGAATGTTTCACTCGGGCCAAAACACCAAATACAACCTTATATAATGGGATGTTTGATGATGTGTGTGTACAGGAATCGTACTGGGGTACTTTATCTACATCGCCGTTTTGCATAACACGTGAGCAACTCTAACTAAGAGCCCATAAATTGCATTGGCACCGACGCGCGACGCCTTCGATGTCATCTGGCGATGACAGCCCCACTGCTGCAGAACCCGCGGGTGCAGCAACAGTTTCCTAACCAAAATAAGTGAAAAATTTTACTGTCATTTAAAGTATTTACAAATATCTTGTGTCTATTTTGTGAACTCTCATTAGCCTCCACTACTTTTTATATTCTGTGTTTGCATCGCCATGTGTAATGTGTAATGTGTGCCTACTATAATAACATTTAGTTTTCAAAGGAACGTTTCCGTCCTTTGAAAGTTGTCAAAAATGCTGGCATGCTCAAATGTTTTAGGATCGGAAACGACCCTACAGGAAACTTTAAGTATTTCATAGTCTGGTTTAAGATCCCAGAATTTAATTGAAAAATACTTTACCTATCTGAAGTACACAAATTAAAAATACTTTTATAAGCCTGCCTATACTCTCTAGACATAACCACATAGATGACTGGGTTTATACATCCCATTACATAATATAATAGATACCCCATCACGTTCCCATACGGTCCCTCCGCGAACTCATAATGCACTGTCTTGGTTAACATAAAAGGCAAATTGCAAGAGAAGAACGAAACCATAATGGCCGTTATCATTGATCTTAGCCGTTTGTCCCTTCTCGTTGGGCAGTTTGATAGTCTCCTTGGTCGTTTTCTAAACGTAGCTTTGAATCCTCTTTTGAATTTAGAAACTGCTCCGTCTTCACTTCTTTCTATATCATTAGTTTGAGTATCTTCCTGGGAGTTGCTAGAGTTGTTCTCTCTTGTTGGTTCCTCTCTCTTAGCTGTTGATTCGCTCTGTATGTTTGAAGTTTTGGTGGGCTCAGAATTGGCTTTCGTAGTGGATTTTCTGACGATATACATTATACGGCTGTAGCAAGCGATGATGAAGAATGTCGGGAACGCAAATCCCATGACAATGATAAGTGTTTTAGGTGAGTTCCCATTTTTGTCCTTGATTATGGTGCAGAAGCCGACCTTTGGGTCCAGGCTGAAGCGGCCCCACCACTCAAAAATCATTGGTACGAGCATGCCGAAAGCTCCGAGCCATATGCAGATGATCATTATCGTAAGGTTTCTTTTTGTATAAATTCTGTAAAAATAAAAACAAATTGAAGAAAAACGGTTGTGATTGTTGTAAATGAAGTAAGGATGAATTGTAGTTGGAAAGCGGCAGTAATACATATAATAGTATAAGATCTAATCTATAACAATAGCGGATTTTCAAAATCAACATCGTGGGCGAAGTTTTTTATGTATAAACTGTATAAAATTCTCTTCTACTGTCCCATCAAAAATGCGCCTTCAACATAGACGCAACCTATCTACTCGTTATTCTAATGAAGTTGGTAATTCGTTTTATATTTAGAAGAAATTTGAAAAGATGGATAGCGTATACTTACTTGGGATATTGAATAGGATGTGAGACCATCACATATCTGTTTATTGTAATCGCTACAATGGAATACACAGAGGTCGCCGTAAGACCATAGTTTAAGACAGGAAATACTCGACACATCACGATGCCTGTCGTCCAAGACGGATTCAGGAACAGAGCAGCGGACATTGGCAAGATTATGGTTGTAAACAATAGGTCTGACATGGATAGGTTGATTATGAAGATGGCTGTTGCGTTGCGTACCTGGAATGGATAGCAAAAATACAAAAATAACAGTTGAAACTACAGGCTTTATTATGTAATTTAAGATTAAGTAGGTACCTACTACCTTTTCTATTTTTAAATCAAAATGGAAAATTTTAATGTACGTATTATGTTGTGCGAATGTTGAGATGGATGGGTGGAGTGACAAAGATGGATAAGATAAGGAACGAGTACATCAGAGGAAGTTTGAAAGGGGTGCTAGTGACGAAAAGATGACACACATGCTAACCTGTTACGAGGAGTAACAGGTTAGCGTGGTATGGGCATGTTATGCGGATGGAAGAATGTCATGTGACGAGAAGAGTGTTAGGTTTGAATGTCATCTCAACACTCGTATCCCTCCAGGATTTAACGGGAGAGAAAGATGGATGGATATTGTGAAAGAGGACATGGTTAAGAAAGGTGTTACAAGGTGTACAGAGATGACGGCTGATGGAGGAGAGTGGAAGAAGAGAAGTATATTGTACACCTAGGCGGAAATGTGCCCATTTCCTATCGAGTTTGTCATTTGTGCCTTGATTTGGCCTTAAAACACACGAAGCGAGAAACATCGTTTTAGAATCTTCCAAATCCCTCGAGTTCAAATTATAAACTCACATGTAGCAATAAATACACGCATGTGCGATTTTCACATGTTTATTTTTTTGAATTATTTATTGTTCCGAATGCGGAAGAGGCCTATATCATATGGCGGATTCAGAGTAAAAACTTTTTGTCGTTTGATCTATTTTATGAAAATAAACCATAGCTACCGGCTGATATTAAAAAAAATAACACGTTAGGAATTGATTTTTATACGCTTTTCTCTCCCACTAAACGCGTGAGAAATTAAATTCCATAGAGTTTTCCCTCCCGCATTTCAGACGTACTTTCTACCTTATGTTTGGAAAAGGAATAAGCAATTTTTTGAGCAGGTGTAGTATAAAAATATCTGCATGTTGCGCCGACCACACCTAGCGTGAGATAAGGACCGAAAGATGACGATAATACGTGGTGGCAAATAAATGATATTATATAGTATATTATATAGTATATAGTATATATAGTATATTATATAGTAGATATACCATTACGGTAAATGTTGATCAGGCGCGACTCACGACGAGTACTTTGTTGATCCAAAAACACATGTTGATCCCAGCCTCTTTTGTTGATCCATTATGCATTTCCAGGAACAAGTGTGGCTCCGACCAGATCAACATTTGACCCCTTGTAGCCTTAGGCATTATGATACCATTTGTTGATCTAATATACAAATCCATTTTGCACAAGTTGATCCGATTCAAATGAACCAATCAGAACGCAGCATTGGTCCAAAATGGCTGCGACGTTGCCGCTCCGTCTGGGGGAGGGGTCGACTCGTGTAGAAACGAACTGACTAGGTAACGCCATGTTCCATGTCATTTATTATTTATTGTGACATAGCGTTACCTAGTCATTATTTAGTTATTCAAAATCCATTGTGTACACTTTTCTACTGTCAAATGTTGATCCGTCGATACTTTTGAACGATAATTCTGTAACTATTTTGTGTCATGCAATCGCTTTATCTGTCCTTTTTTCCATCTTTAATATCTCAGCAAATACCGCAGCTATAAACTTGCAATTCAAAATAATATTATGTTTCGTGCGCCTTCACAGATTTAGAGAAAAATAAATGAAAATAAAAATAAACGAAAATGAAAATTTTTGATAAGTATCGTTTTGTACATTTTTAACCACCGACGCAAAAAGAGGGGTGTAATAAGTTTGACGTGTCCTTCTTTGTATCTGTCTGTGGTATCGTAGCTCTCAAACGGATGAACCGATTTTCGTTTAGTTTTTTTTTGTGTCATAGATAATTTTATCCATGTTTTATGAAAATCTGTTCTGCCAATAAACGTCAGCGGGTTTTTTAAAATTTTAATTTTGTCTTGTAAAAAAATTTTTTAAAGTAGGTAGTACCTAAGCGTGGTTAACCGACTCTGAAAATTACTAGTGTCACTGTCAGTCATTCATTTTAGTTTGGCAAATTACCCTAAAGGTATCGGTGGTAAGTATTTCGTCATCATCACTCACGACCAATCATAAAAATGTATAGGTTACCTATATTCCAGCAGGCCTACAAATGTGAAATTTGGAATGATAAGTTCAGGTTCAAAATAAAGGAAAGTGTTTAAAATCATCTCACTAATATTATAAATGCGAAAGTTTGGATGGATGGATAGATGGATGGATGTATGGATGTCTGTTACTCTTTCACGCCAAAACTACTGAACAGATCGGGCTGAAATTTTGCATTCAGGTACTTCTAATCCTGGAATCAAACATAGGCTACTTTTTACCCCATGAATCAGTTCCCATGGGATAGGAATCACTTCAATGCGAAACCGCGGGCATAAACTAGTAATTTTATAGTGTTCTTAGTCAGCCGTGTGGTACCGGCTTCTGGCATAGGTTATACCTATAAACTTCAAATTTGCAGGTTTTTTCTACTGTGAAAAACTGTGAATTCACAAATAACAATTTTAAGGGGTCTGTCATCAGAACCCCTACCCAAAATTTCTTATTTACCTACTTCACATACCTCCTCAACCTCAACTTCAACAACCTGTATTGGTCCACTACTGGAGCCAGGCCTCCCCTTGATAAGCGCCTTATTGGCTTTTATCACATGGGGGTTATGCCCATAATCCCCAAGCTGGGCAGGCGGGTCGAGAATTGCAGTTTGGTGATAGAATTGTTCTGCAGGGGGCGCTGCTGCCCGCCCCCGGTGGATAACCCTTAGTTGCCTCTGACGACACCCGCGGGAAGAGTTGGGGTGGTACAAATTCTAAGCCGGCACCACACAGCTTCTAAGGGCTTGAAGTACGAAATAGGTAACTTACCTATTTCATGGCCGTGTGTTGCCGGCTTAGAATTTGTACTACTGCAGAACTAACTCCACCACCGAACTACGATCGACCGACCCGCTTGCCCAGCGTGGGAATTATGGGCACTAACCCTCAATTCATTTGAGGGTACGAGGAAGCCAGAAAGACATGACCCCCAGTTCTAAACCACCTCGCTATTCCTGGCTATGGTAGCGGCCACGACAACGGCTGGGCAGGGGGTGCTAGGAATAAAGCAGCGTACTGGCAAGAATTCCAAACTCTCGCATGAGACTCTCGGGCTGATGACGGGATAGGGACGGGACCAAATGACGGGAAACCCAAGCGACTTCGTCAGAGAGGTCAGACCTGAACAAGCAAATTGCAAAGATGGTACGGTGCGAATTTCGGAGCTCCAAAACACGCCTCAGAGATCTGATCTCTATCGCCTTAAAGAGGCGATAGCGCCAAACCGAGGGTCTAAGATATTATCTCAGCAGCTTGGCAGGAGCCACCTGATAAAGCTCAAAGCGCACGAAGGGAGGACCGTAATGTCGAAGCCGAAGATCTCCGCTGAAGTGGAGGATTTCTATGGTCGTTTATACACTGCACATGCCCGATGAGACGACCATGATTCCAGAGCCACCCTGACACGCCACTATACTGACAGTCAAGACGAGATCGTGTTAGCTCTGAGGCAGCTTAAAAAAGCCCCGGTGAGAACGAAATAAAATCAGAGCTTTTGAAATCCAGAGTTATTTAAATTCCCGAAAACAGAATCTGTGGCTGAAAAATGTTCTTCTTAATAAATTTCATTTCAAGAAAAAAAATATTTATCCATGTGCAGAGCTCATTAGCGTTGCTCAAATTGTGGAAACTAAGTTTGAAGAATTTCATAGAAAACCTAAAACCTAGATCTAGATCTCGAATCTCCCAAAACTAAAAGTTTGAGAACTACCGTAACGGATATGACGTAGGCTTGGGAAAACCCACGTGACCGTTGTTTCTCGGAGTAGCATACCTTGTATTATTATTATTATACCATGGTAAGGGCATCAACATAAACGACTACATCTGCGATGCGCTGATGACATACATTTAATGGCGGAGTCTCTAGTGGAGCTGAACCAGATGCTGGACGGCCTAGCCTCAGCCTCACTGAATCAGAATTTGATGAACCAAAGTCATGATCAATGCCCTCATTGATCCGGGACCGGTCGTCGTACATGGCCACCTTCTCGAAATTGTTTCCGGGTATACTTATCTTGAGAAAATTCTGCAGTTAGGTAAAAATAATTATGAGAAGGAGGCCAAGAAGAGGATCCAGATAGACTGGCAGTGTTTGGGGAACTACGTCGAGTCTTCTCGTCATCCATACCGCAATGCTTGAAAACGAAAGATTTCAATCAGTGCAACACAGGTCAAAGAATTAGCAAGCTGAAGTGGCAGTGGGCAGGCCATATCTCGCGAAGAACCGACAACAGCTGGGGTAAATGTGTTCTTGAGTGGAGACCACGACTCGACAAACGTAGTGTAGTACACCCTCCGGCCAGGTGTTATCACGATCTGCGAAAGACTGCAGGCAGATGCTGGATGCGGCAAGCTAAAGACAGGGCGCTATGGCGCTCATTAGGGAAGGCCTATGTTTAGCAGAGGACTAATATAGGCTGTTGATGATGATGATGATGATGAACGACCTTAAGTTGGGGCAGCATGATCAATGAAGACCGTATGTCATTCATTTCAGCCTAATATGGAATATGGCTTAATTCGTCTAAAATTTATTTAAATCATGAAATTTGTGTGGCTATTATTAGTTTAAATTCTCGAAACGATCCCCACCACAGCGCGTGCGGCGGCGTTGCCGCTCTGAAAACAGACGATGTAGTCATTTGTGGCTCCAGAGTCTGCGGATCAACATTGTCTAAGCTAATGTTGCGCGTAGCTAAATATGTTACGGATGTAAAAAAGACGTTTCAGTGTACATTTTTTGACCGTTAGTGGATCAACAAAATTTTGATATCTTGGGATATTTTGAATGCGAGTATCTTGATAACCAGTTAATGTAGATCTAGCGTTGCCATGTGCTCTTCAAATGTGGATCAAAGTATATCTGTTTACTAGGTTTAGATTCGAATGTACACCTGAAATAGGTGGATCAACATTTCTTAAGAAATCGTACTGGATCAACAATAACCGTGAAGGGTTCATTATATATATATATAGTATATAGTAGTATATTATATAGTAGCCCGCTGACACCCACTGCTGGGTATACCCAGCAGTGGGTGTCAGCGGGCTAATGATGATAACTAGCTTTCGCCAGGCATTTCGTTCACATGGTAAAATGTAGCCTTTGATTATGTCATCCGAGCCAAATTTCGGCCACACCGGCGGCGACCAGTCTCAATGAAGTCCAAATGGGAGGTCAGACCGACACGACCGGGAAGAGGTCCGGTGCAGGACCAACGGCTTTGCGTGGTTTCCAAGGGGTCTAATTACGCCAACTTCCCGACTCCGGGCTGCTAGCGTGCGTTTTTGCAGGACTCCGAGATAACATTTAAAATAATTTATGAAACCGGACTATTAGTTCCATAGATAGATTACCTACAACAAGCACTTACAAACCCCTCTATAATACCTATTAGTGTAGATCTAATAATAATAACGTTTATTGTTTGTAAAAGTTTTAAGACTTAAAATTATAACATCATTGATCCCCAAACTAGGATAAACCTGTATCTTGGGGACCACCTTCCATGGGTTCTTATAGAAGACAATATCAAGCTAACGTTTAAATTATGTTGAGGTTAAATCAAAAGTGTTTTTGTACTATATGTGATGGGTCTCCTGAGGGCACCAGTCTCGTGAGAGTCTGGGCAACAGGAAGCCCCATGTGTGTGTGAGTGTGTGTTGTATGTGTGTGTTTGTGAATGGTGCTCTTGAGAACACCGGTCTCTTAAGAGTCCGGGCAACAGGAGACATCATTCGTGTGTGTGTGTGTTGTGTGTGTGTGAGAGGGTGTGTGTTCGTGTGTGTGTTTGTGATTTGTACTCCTGGGAACGCTGAACTCATAAGAGTCCGTGTACAGGAGCTACATGGATGTGTGTTGTGTTTTGTTTTGTAAATTAATGTAAGTCAGGTACATAAATATATATAAATAGAGTAAGTTGTAATATATAATATTTTATAATATATAACGGTAAAATAGTGAAATAATAATAACATCATCTAATAAAGAGTAAAAAAAAATCCGTTTGATTATAATCCAGAGTGTAGAGCCAATTAGTCGTTTTAAATTTACATTCAGAGTAGGTAATTTCGTGTATACTCAACTGTTTATTAATTTTATTATATAAGTAATTTTACATGTATGCGAACTGCTGTTTTATGTATACTGTACGAGGTTGAGTATTACAACAAATTCGATAGTTTCTCCTTTTAGGGGGTAGATTTCTGTCATAAGGTGATATTCTGTGTTTTTTTAATATTACTTGTAGTATGTATATCTGTCTAACGGTGAGTAATTTTCATTCAGTGTATAGTAGTCTAGTCGGGTATCTATAGGGTTTGAAGGACATGACCTTTAAAACGCATCTTTGTGCTCTTTCTAACGGCATAAGGGTGGTTTTATGTGATCCTCCCCAAACAGAGATGCAATATTGGGTTATAGACTGGCATAGAGTTTTGTAAACAATAGTTATAAGACGAGTATCTGCTATATGTCTTAACTTTTTGAAAATCCAGGATAACTTGCGTACTCTACCTGTCAGCAACCCTACATGTAAGTCCCATTTGCAGAGGTCATCGACGATAACTCCCAGGTATTTTATTTCTTTCGTTTTTTTAATTTCTAAGCATTTGCAATGTGTTAAAGACGAGGCGCGATCACAATTATGCAGTAGCAGTTTAAAGGATTCTGGTGGTTTACTTGATTTGGTAATTGTGAAAGTCATATATTTAGTTTTTTCAATTTTTAGAGTTAGTAAATTAGAATTGAGCCACATTGACACAATTTCAATGCCTCTTTCAGCGTAAAGCTGCGCCTCAGACCAGGTCCTTCCGTGAAATACAAGGACATCAGCAAAACTGATGACAGATCCATTTGTTAGGGCCATGTTACATAAGTCATTGATGTAAATCAAAAAAAGACTCGGGCCAAGGACGCTACCTTGGGGAACACCGAAAAACACTGGGGAATCATTACTAATATAGTCCATTATTTTGACTCGTTGAAACCTATTACTCAAGTAGCTTTTAAACATCTCCAGCGGTATACCACGTATGCCACGTATGCCTAGATTTCTATGGTGTAATATCTGCTTCGTTTTGGCCTCAAAAATTTTCCATCCAAATTTTTCCTTTTAAGTATTGCTATCAATTTATTAATTTAAATAATATTAATAATAATAAATAATGCTGGACAATCCACACAGGATCATCTAGTCCCAAGCTAAGCAGAGCTTGTGTTATGGGTACTACACTTGCGAGCTTTAAAATAGAATCGCTTCTTCCTGCGAGTTGATCAAAACAATTTTTTTACAATTTATGTACAATGAACTATAGATTGTGGTACTTATATCATTTGAAAGGTAATTTTGTTACCTTTCAAGTGATATCAAGAAGATTTAAAATTAATTAAATTGGCTACCTAAATTTTGGGAATAATTGCAATAGGTCGAAGTTGCATCTATCGGCTTCTATCGGCGCCGGAGCTGGATTAGCTGGATTTCTCCCTCGTATCCGCTGTTTTAGCTCGTCCCACATATGCCAGATTGGGTTCAAGTCAGGAATAAAGGCTGGCCAGTCTAGTGTGGGAATGCCGACATGGTAGACGTCTGTCGGTACTGTCTAGTCACTGCTGCGGTGTGGCAGCGGACATTATCGTGCATTAAATCAAAATTTATCGTCGCCAATAAATCCTGCGTAAGGGAAAACATAACTTAACTCATAGTTCACTGCAAAGAAATTGTAAAAATTAGTCTTGAACAACCTTTGAAGCGATTCCAGTTTAAAGCTCGCAAGTGTAGATGACTGATATACAATAATACATTACATAGATAGATATTTTCTGCGCCGCAGGCGGACCTTAGCCCGCCACGCCATCCACCGAGGTCGTCATTTACTTCTACTATCTATACTACCCGCGGCTTCGCGTGTATTTTTACGGGATAAATATCCTATTTGTTATTTCAAGCTTAGAACTGGTAGGTGTAATGTTTGAAAAATTTCAGTCCGTTCCGTTCATAAGTTTTGGCGTGAAGAGATAACAAACAAACATCCATTTATCAACGGTATCCAAACTTTCGCATTTATATTATTGGTGTAGGTAATATTATGTATTAATCACCTATGACTAATTTATTGATTAAAGTGAGCGAAGCGGACGAAAATGTCGATGGCAGCTTGGATGATTATGGCTGTATAGCGAAATAGTCACTTCGAGCATAACTGTCCAACTGTTACGTTGATTCAATTTGCGGGATAGGGGTTTGTAGATTTTTGTAAGGAGGGTGGCTTTTTTTCAACATCGTCGTGCACAATAAAAGTATATTTGGATAGAGATCGCTAAAATAAATAAAAAATGTCGTATAAAATAATATCCTAAAGTGTCAGATTTCTGAGATATTCACAGATGAAAATAACAATTTTTTCTTCGTACGTGAATATCTCAGAAACCTGACGTTTCAGGATATTATGGCATTTTTAATTCGTTTGTTGTTGAAATGTACGTAAGAACATTTCAAAATGTTTTTTTTCTAGGGAGTAGTTTTTTGTAATTTAAGTAATTTTAACCATCTCATAGGACCTCTCATTTGGAATTTGAAGAGATTCTATGAATTCGTCGTTCATTCATAAATGACTGCACCGAGTATGCACCTAAGTAACATTACTAATTCTACCAGCTCTCATTTGTTTTGTTCAGAAATACGAAATCGTAACGAAACCTAATCAATTCCATTTTTAAAATAACTACTAGATTTCATAACATCACCTAATAAAAAAAATCGACGTAACGTCGGCTGATAAGATTAAATAAATTATAAAACTAGGAAATAAAGTGCGCCAAGAGAACTAACTCGTCGCATATAGTTAAACAACATATTTTGCTCGAATTATTGCACCTCACTGTACGTCAGCTATCTTCTGGAGTACTATGCAATCTAATAAAATCTTATGTTACAGTTTTATTAATAATACCTGTGTTTTGAACTAATATTATAACTATGAAATACTAGGTACAATTAATTATCATTTGTTATTGTTGAAAATACAGCGGAAAATCCCCAAGAAGCACAAGCAGCCTGAGTCACGCGCACCTGCACCTTGTTTTGGCGACCCGAGACGAGCCGATGAGTGCCGAGACGAGCCGACGAGCGTCAGCGCGCTCGATCGGAGCCCATTCTCACGAAAACCACAGAGCTAGACGAACGTTGCTACTTTGCTTGTCGATATACCTTTACCATTTTCATTTTGTACTTGTAAGAAGAAGTTCGTTTGTTCCTAATTGTTCTTAATGTAAATTCCGTTCCAAGAAATTAAAGTAAAATCATCCTCTAAATTGTAAAAGTATTTCAATACATAAAGTATATACGATAACTGTGTTTTATGTTGAGATCCTGCCATCCTTCTGAGTTTATGGTCAAAAGCCTCCTATAGTTCAGAATCGGGATTCGAAAAGCTACGCACACAAAGAAGTGTAAGTACACATTTTGTTCCAAGTAATATAAGTGTTGTTTATTTTTGCCGATTTCTTTGTCCCTTTGTGCCAGCACTGGCAAGAGAAACCGATCGGGGCACACCCCGTGTTTCTCTTTTATGGTGTTTTTCCGCGTTACTCCGAATACTTGGCCGGGGCACTCCCTTGCAGACCTTGCAGTATTTCGCAGATCACGGTAGCATGAGGTACGAGAAAGACTAGTGAGCACAGAAAGAAAATTGATGGGGGTACTCCCGTAAATTTTTTCATCCATTGCGTAACTGAATGGTCTCGAATACGTCGCAAGGACACCCTCTTGTAGTATTTTGAGGCTTACGGTTATATCATAAGGCATTCGACAAGAAAGGAGGTAACTTATGTTATGTTATGATTTATCACACCAACTCTTGCACCAGCCTTGGTTTTTACCCGTCCGTTTTTTCTCTACCCTCATGTTGAGAGATGAAAGAATCTAGATATGATTTTAACCTTTTACCACTATTGATAATTTATGAGGCACTTGTTCTTGCTTTTCACTAGATCTACCTTCAAAGAAGGTTTATAACTTTATTCGGTAAATTTAATAATTATTTGACGAAGTACCTACGTCACGGTCATGTTACAGACCACGATGCAGGTCATGTTTCAGGTTATGTTGCAGACCACGTTGAAGGTCATGTTCTTATAGGCTATAATTAGAAACAAATAGATCGAAAACACTTTATTATACCGTAACGGTTAAGTTGTGATTCGTTCGGGCTGCAACCTACTATTGGCTTAGAATAGGAAACGTTACGATCTCAATCACTGATTTTTATAATTGTCTACTTAAATATGAGATGTTTACGTATTATGTAAATTACAATGGTTTTCTTTCTTCCGAGGTTATGGGCAAACAGAAAACCCGAGGTCTAAGTTCAAGAATGCAGCAACATCGCGCCACCAGGTTGCTGATTCTGATGAAAGAGAGGCCAGGCGCAGCTAGTCACGGTGACGAGTGGTGTCCCGTTTTTGCACAAGGCAGGTTGCAGCAGGTCGCGGTGAAGATGTGAAGGCAGGCCACCTGTGCGCCTGCATGTGACCAAGAACCACTAAATGAACCGTTCGGGAGCGCGCAACTTACTGTTATCCTATAACGTCACACGCAGCGAGCGCTGCGCTGGCCGGAGATTTTCTTAAGAGATTTCGAAGGTTTAGAAATCTAAATGGGTCAATATCCTCCTTTGTAACGAAAAACGTCGTATGTTTATTTATTGTTAGACGACCTCTGTGGCACAGCGGGCGAAGGTCTGCCTGCGACGCAGGAGGTTGCGGGTTCGATTCCCGCCTCGGGACAAATCTTTGTACGATCTGCAGACATTTATCCCGAGCGTTCTGGATGTTTTCTATGTATAATAAAAAAATATCTATCTATGTAGTATGTATGTCAAATATTGTATTAAGTATATCAGTTATCTAGTACCCATAACACAAGCTCTGCTTAACTTGGGGCTAGATAATGTTGTGTGAAGTGTCCAGCATTATTTATTTATTTATTGTCCGAGACTGAAATTGTTTTGCTCAAACTACAAACCACTGGGTCATGAAATTGCCGGTTGCCCAAAATCAATTATTCAAATGCTTATTTTACAACATCTTTTTAATGGACGTACTATGGTACTACGGTTATCCTAACATTTAACACCTTGTTTAGACAATATTTACCGCAGTCAATCTTCTACCAACAAAGCAGTAATCAAGCATTTCAAATCGGACCAGTATGGTCAGTGTTAATTTTAGTAATACCTACCTAGAAAAGAATCAATTAAATGTATTTTTAGAAGACATGTCAAGTGTTGCAGTGCTCTTAAATTTATCAGCAGCGGTATCAATGCAATACTATCAGTAGTTTTGGACTGGTATGAGAATATTAATATATAACACAAGCTCTGCTTAGCTAGGGGCTAGATGATGCTGTGTGGATTGTCCAGCATTATTTATCTATTTATTTATATACCTACTTAATAAAAATAATGATTTAGAAAATGCATTTAAAATGTATTGTCTGCGCAAAATCAAAATATTCTACCAGGCTATGAAACAATGACTCGGTTATTATTTTATTTTGTCTATTTTTAAACATGGTCATTGGCAAGTCCTTAAATTCCTTTGGTAACGTAATAGATGTCTGAAATGCCATGAAAACTTAGAATGGTGATTTGGAATATAATATCTTATTTAATGTCTAGTATGCCTGGATAAACTTCGCTTCTTTTGAAATAATGTAAGAATTGTTTAACGAATATGCAGATTTCTACCTCTATAGAGTAGGTACATAAGTGGCAAGTGAAGAACTAAGTTTTTTTTAAGTGGTTTATGCTATCAAGTAACCAGGCTCCGCAAAGAACACGCGTGCATTTTTTTGATACGAAAAGTCTCAAAAAATGCAGGCTCTGAGTAACTCCGCCGAATTACCTCGCAATGGTGACCCATAGAGCAACGCAGAAGACAAATAATATTAGTCATGATAAGCAGCAAGTGCTGCTGTTTGTGACAAAGTTTTCCTAATTAACTATTAATATTAATCTTCAAGGTAAAACAAATCTATGACTGCTACTAAAATATAGTCAACATCCGGCTTCCAATTAGGATGTTCGTCAAGTTTAATACCTAAGAAAATACATGATTCAACACAACATCTTACATTAATTGATTGATATTATGTCAATTTTGATAATTTATTTATTTCATTTTTGTACAATACAATCTGTACGTTTAGGTAACTACTACTGTCTTGTCATTGGCAAAACAAATCAAACAAAAAAAAAACTATATAATTTAATAAAATACAATAAATGTACGCTTAATCAAATTATAAAATTAACCATTGACACCGTAACAAAGTGATCTTTTTGATTTCTGTCGCTTCGGTATGTATACTAAAGTAAAGAAGTGACGAAGAAACCTTTATCCTGTTAGTTTTTATTGTGTTTGTTATTTTTTTTGAGTTGGAGCAAAGGCTTCCCAAGCTTTTCTATCTTCTAGATATTGTGGTATTTTGTAGTAAGCCTTTTTGCACAGGAACGTTCTGACAATTTGTTTGACTTAATTTTGAGATTGAAACTCACTAGTTTTGTTGTTGAAGTACACATTGCCTTTAAAAGATACTTGAATTTTCTGTAGCCTAGTTGTGGGCACAGGGAGTTTATATTTATATCTAGTATTCAAATTACGTATTTCACTATTTTTAGGGAATCGATTGATATTTCCATGAGTGCACAACAAGTTTTCTTATATTATATTGACATAGTGCTGTCATAATTATGGTCATGATATAGTTTGAACGATAAATACACCTTCAGACCAATCACAGAGGGCCGTATTAAGAATTTTGAAAGTAGAGCGATTGATTTTTGATTTTGAACTAAGTAGCTAACAACAATATTGCTTGTTCTGATGACCCCAACGATCTTTTTGCCAATCTCTTGAACGTTGTAAACAAAGAAAAAAAAAAGCAGTACTCAAACTTATCACACTGACATAATAGGGTCGGGTTTACTGATTGGGCCACTCCCGGTATTATATAAAAGTAGGATTAGGTTATAATAATCGGTATAATCTTTATGGTGCTAGAAAAACTATGACACATGATCCTGCGTATTTTGTTTGTATATACCAGAATATAAAGCTATAACCAATTGCTCTAAAATGTTTAAGAAAATTTCCAAGAAAGCCAAATTTACGATTTTAACTATAATAATAATTATTATTATAAACTCCTATAATAAAGTATAATCAACATGGACTTACAAATAACGAAACTGGTACATCAAAGCCACGAATAGAAGAATGAAGTTAAAAACTAATAATTTAATTCTTTACAAGAAAAAAATTGATGCGGTTTTTGCATTCAAAGTTGTTCCCTAGTCTTTTTGCTCTTAGGCATCAACGGCAGTTGAATTACTATTTACTAATTGTTGAAAATGTAAGGAGGTCTTTCTCTTAAGTCATGTAAAATACTGATTACTTATTGGAAAGGGTTTAAATCTGTTAACATCAAAAATACTGAGGATCTCTGAGGTATTTCAACCAAAGTACGATGCTTTAAGGAAGTGGCTCCCTGTTTGGTGTACGTTTTCAATAATTGTGTCGACGCGGGAGTTGTTTTCCCTGATCTCATGAAATATAGTAAAAGGGTCTCCTGTTTATAAATCTGGTAACTGATCCATGTGCAATTCCGCAATTAGAGACCGATTTCAATACTTTCCACACTAAAATAACAACATATTCTCACCAAGATGACATTTCGATCTCGATAAGCTATTCCATGGACATTAATTTGGTTTCACCAAGGGTAGATCTACAACCTATGCTGGTATAGTACTACTAAAGCATAAATTTGATGCGTGGGGTAAAGCAAAAAAAAAAATGCTATTGGTATATACTGTGACCTTTTGTAAGGCTTTTGTTTGTCATTCATGATACATTAATTAGGAAATTGAAACACTTTGGAATTAACAATAAGACACTGGATCTTATAAAATCATACTTTTCTGATAGAGTTATAAATTTAAATATTGCTAAAGAAAGACGTTTGTGACGTAGTTTTATTTCTGATAATTTGTTATTTGCTTAATTGATTTTTAGAGATTACAGCAATGTATAATAACAATGAAGTTAATGATTCGCTTTCACGAATACTTACTAGATTGGTTCACCGCCAATTCATGTTACCAAATGTAGAATTCTCAACCAAAATTATGCTAAAAGATGAGATTGTTCACTTTATGATTCCATTGTTTTCCTAGAGTTACTTACATAATTATTGATTCCTGTCTTCAATGGAAGCCATAAAATGATGCTTTCGCATGCAGACTTAGTTCAAACAATTAGACATATTACCAAAGAAGATACAGCTATGTAAGTTTATTTCAGTTACTGCCATAGTATTATGTCTTATGGTATATTGCTTGGAGACAGGCAAATGACATCAAAACTAGCTTTGTTCTTCAAAAAAAAAAAGGAGCAGTAGTTACTATTGCGTTATTTGTAAATTGAAGCCTTCTCAGTTCTTTGAGGGATTTTGTTTGAAATAAATAAATATTCCGTGATGTTGATTATTATATGATATATTAATAAATATTAAACAGAGTCCTTACACAGAAGAAATGTAAGTAACTTTGTTCCATCAGTTTCAATTTTGAACTGATCACATAAATTGTTCTTTGTATGTTTTACGCTTTAATCTTGATTTTACACAAAAGCGTGAATTTAGGTTATAGCACTATCAATTTTGGACTGATACCACACATTGTTATTTTTATGCGCTTTAATCAAGTTAAGATTTAACACAAAAGCGCGTAGTAACTCTCAATTTTGGACTGATATCATATTGATGCTTGTATGTGCTTTAATCAAGTTACTATTGTATATACATATATGGTAAATAGCGTGTAGTTATGTACATGTAAGATTCGTATCGCTATCACAGACAACCTCAAAAATATTCAATTAAGTGTGCTAGTCAATGTAACGGACTTTCACTGTAAATCGTAATCAATAGCTAGTAACGATCAATGTCATGGATCGAGCTACAAATTCAATATTATCAATGGCAGGTAACGGTCAATGTCATGGATCGAGCTACAGATTCAATATTATAAATGGCAGGTAACGGTCAATGTCATGGATCGAGCTACAGATTCAATATTATAAATGGCTGGTAACGATCTAGTTATAGGTCGAGCTACTGATTCAATATTATGAATGGCTGGTAACGATCAATGTCATAGATCGAGCTACAGGTTTAGTATTATCAATGGCTGGTAACGGTCAATGTCATGGGTCGAGCTACAGATTGAATATTATGAATGACTGGTAACGATCTATGTTATGGGTCGAGCTACAGATTCAATATTATCACTGGCTGGTAACGATCAATGTCATGGATCGAGCTACAGGTTCAATATTATCAATGGCTGGTAACGGTCAATGTCATGGGTCGAGCTACAGATTCAATCATTATGAATGGCTGGTAACGATCAATGTCATAGATCGAGCTCAATATTATCGAGATTCAATATTATCAAAAAAAAAACATTTTAATTTATTTTAATTTAAACATTTTAATTATTAAAACATTTTAATTTAATTTATTATTTTGAAAGTAACATTTTAATGTCGTGGACCGAGCAACTAATTAAAATTTATTTAATGGCCGGCGGCGGCTAGTGTCTTGAATCAAGCAACAGATTCAAGTTTATGTACCCTAGTTAATATAATGAACTAGCTAATAAAGTAAAATATTTATTTTTTAATAAACAATAACGAAGGGACTCGTTAGTGAGTGGATGGCCGAGCTGTTACAGTTTTATTAATAATACCTGTGTTTTGAACTAATATTATAACTATGAAATACTAGGTACAATTAATTATCATTTGTTATTGTTGAAAATACAGCGGAAAATCCCCAAGAAGCACAAGCAGCCTGAGTCACGCGCACCTGCACCTTGTTTTGGCGACCCGAGACGAGCCGATGAGTGCCGAGACGAGCCGACGAGCGTCAGCGCGCTCGATCGGAGCCCATTCTCACGAAAACCACAGAGCTAGACGAACGTTGCTACTTTGCTTGTCGATATACCTTTACCATTTTCATTTTGTACTTGTAAGAAGAAGTTCGTTTGTTCCTAATTGTTCTTAATGTAAATTCCGTTCCAAGAAATTAAAGTAAAATCATCCTCTAAATTGTAAAAGTATTTCAATACATAAAGTATATACGATAACTGTGTTTTATGTTGAGATCCTGCCATCCTTCTGAGTTTATGGTCAAAAGCCTCCTATACTTATGACAAATTCGTGGAGTTGTTTGAGAATGAATGTACGCCACATTTAATTATTTGAAACCAGAACGCTGGAGTACGTTGAGAACAATTTTATATTCACTTGGAGTAAAATGAAACTCATTTTATATCGTATTGTTTTTCGCGGAGCAGTTTGGGACAAACATAATCATGAAGTACTTCGGGAATAAGCCTTTTTTTGAGCTAGAACAATCTATCAAGTAAGATAATCGACGTACGCCGGTTTCTGATTACTCTGTAAGGTTTCGGTACAACATCAGCTTCAGCACGCTCGAATGTCGTCGAAAGCTTACTGCACTGCCTGCACTATCTAGCTTTAATGCTAAGTCTGATTTTTGATAAACGATTGAATTGTAGTACTTCGTGCTCCTGAGTGTAGTCTGGCCAATATAAAAAGAATAATTTGTCCATTTTACAGTGACGGAACCGTAGTCCCACTGCGATGTTCCACTGGTGGGACAAAACTTTTTCGTGGTCCCACCAAACACACACTTGACCGTCCACATCCTCCCACCCCCGCGAAGTGGGGGGGGGGGGGGGGGCACCAGTGGGACATCGCAGTGGGACCCCGGTTCCGGAGTGCATTTTACTTACTTTCCTGTACCTTGCTAGTGCAATGATAGTAATCAAGTTTCCAGGGATCCCAATGATCATGCATATGAAGCAACAGGCCGCGGCAACCTTGAGCAGCGCAGCTGGATAGCCCATGAATATACAAATATTGGCCAACTCTTCATCTGATCCATACTCCTCCAGTCCTATAATTAAAAAAAAAACAAAAGTAAGCCAGCAATCTCATAGCTCGCTGAAGTTGCAAATGTAGTCACAACCTATCACAGGTATGCTGCATTAGCTTTATGGTATAGCGTTCTGTTCTGGCGCGATACAATTGGAAAGGAATCTAAATTTTTATTTTCGAGCGAAAAGGAAATCCTCAGATCAATTTTCTGTGAAAGCTGAAAACATTGTAAATCGATCTTTATTGACTTGAACCTGTTAATGTTGCCATCAACGTTGAGGTGTTGTTTTGTGTGTCAAAAAAAGTTGGATCTTGGATCATGGAAAGTTTATTTATGTAGATAAGCCCCTTGACGCAAAACGTTGTTGCTCCGTTAGTCTACAAGAGTTCATTTTGAACAGTTAGTAAAATATAATCGCCTACGAGTAGGTATAAGCAAACACATTAAATAACTTATTATATTTTTTTTTGACGTGACAACGTCTTATAATTCGATAGAGCCGCACGAAAAAACATGACGTCATGCGGCGTTACCAAACATGACGTCATGCGGCGTCACCTCGCTCTGAGGCGTTCATGTAAGGCTTGAAGTGCAAGCGAGAGCGCTCGACATCCGTCTCTCTCCTACTTGAGTGAGCGATGCGTCTGCGATCAAATGCTACCATTCCATCAGCACAGTAGTATTTTCTTAAGACGTTGTCACGTTCAACTATCGTCAGTAAACCGACTTTACAGACAACCAATTTTTTTTAACTTCAATAAAGATAATTGTTTATTTAAAAAGCTGAGTGTATAACAATTATATAGTACCCATAACACAAGCTCTGCTTAGCTTAGACGTCCATTCTCTGTTTAATGATTAAACTCAGAGAACGTTGAGATCTCAACTCAACTATCTCTTGGCTTTTCCCAATGTTTTTATTTTTTCCGCTACCGAAGTTGCGTCTAATAGCTAGATCTTAATAAAGCTTATTCATAAAAAAGAAACACCTAGGTAAGTGCTTCTACCTAGTACCTGGTTCTAAAACTATGTATGTTTTTCTTGATAGACAATTAGAGCTTGTTAGCTCTAATTGCAAAAGTTACAGCTAGTAATATCAAAACCCCATCACTAGAAAATACATCTTTGTGGGTGGTCTAAATAGGAATAAAGTACGTGCTCCTAGAATTGGTGCTCTAAATGGGGATACTTCTATTATTTAACTTGAATCAATTTCTGATTGACACATTCAAGGATGCATTTTACTAACTCTTTTTTAATGACATTGTAGGATAGAAGCAATAAGGCCGCCCCTTGTACTTCCCTTATTTTGAGCATTTCTTTCTGTATTGTATTTTATGTTTGTGTGGTACATTAGAGAGTCAAAATATATCTATCTATCTATCTATTGTAGGTCATTGATATGTTGAGATTTGTTTTAGCAAATAACATAATTAGCATTCCGTAAACGTTTGTGTAAAGCTGATCATGGTTGTGCTCTTAATTTTTTTTATATCTGCACAGTTTCGCTAAATAAATTTAACTGAATTATTTAATTCTGGGAATCGTAAGTAAGTATATATACCAATTTAGGTCACTTATTTAAGAATAAATAAACGTTCACCTTACCTTTGTAACACAGTGACAAATTTATATCACTTGAGGCATTTTGATCGCAACTTTTATCTAATAAATCAACACACATTATCAGTATTTCAAACAAAGCGACAGTACAACACGTACATTATAATCCAAATAAGGTACAGCTAGGTAATAATATTTGTCTACATACTGCCTCGTATGGTGTCTACCAATAAACTATAGGTACATTTATTATATTATTTTTTCCTCAGGGTTTTACGTCGCTTTGGCAATAAGGATAGTTATATTTTGTGCTAAATGAGGCGTGTGGTTTTTGAGAGAGAACGTTTTGCTAACAAAACGTATATCATAAATAATCATAATGAATGATTTGATTTATCGGATACCTTGTGTTATTATTTCCCCTACGTTTCTATCGTGTTACGGCGATCATAGGCGCCCCGTAACCACGGTTGCAGTAACGCGTAAATAAATAAATAATTAATTCATTAAAGCCGCCAAGGCCGCCGACAAAGCCCGGTGCGGCGGCGGTTTAAATATTACTAGCGTCTGTCCGCGGCTTCGCACGCGTATTTTGGGTATAAAAAGTAGCCTATTATCTAAGTTACGCTTTGCTTTAAACGTACGCCAAATTTCATCTTGATCTCTTCAGTAGTTTTAGAGATCCTAGGTAACAAAAATTCAGATTGAACAAACATTCGGCTTTATAATATTAGTATTATTAGTAGGATTGGCTTTACATCTCAACTCACCAACGCCACCCCTGGTTGTGCCGTCAGTAGGCCTCTACCCTAGACAATAATCCCCGTGCTGGGCCTACAGGTTGGGAAACATTATTGGTGGCGCGAATTAAACAAATTTTGACAAGCCGCGTCGGAGTGTCGCAGATGGCGCCGACGTTCTTGCCTTTGTCGCGAACATGTCGCAAGAACCGGCGGGCACTGTCGCTAAAAAAAATTTTTTGCCGAAATCAAACCATCGTGTTGTGTCGGCGACTTTGATGTCAATACCTGCATAGAATAGCTGGGAACCCTGTGATCAAGCCATTGAACTCACAAAGCCCCAAACGCCTTCGGAGCATCGCACCAGCCTCAATTATTTTTCCTTACGTTGTAATGTAATTGATCCATGGCGCTGAGGAGAATAAATTACCTACAGGTGTCGGCTACGCAAATACTATATGGGTAATTGCATTGGGTGCGGTTTTGGTAGGAAGCGTGAGCGGATTAATGACGGTTTTCAATGGAAGGGTTGATATATAAGGTGGAAACCAAGCTGAAACGCACTACTAATGACCCGATGAAACGCGATGTGTGTTGAGTTGGATCAAATCGTATTAACTTCTATGACCAGAATCACATTATCACTGACAGAATGCGACGACATTTCGGATGTTTAAATTTAAACCTGAAGTTTTGTCGCGTCGGAAAAAGGTTAAAAGCCAATCAAGTAGGAGGTATAGGTTAGAAACAAGGAATTAATTAATACAAGTAAGTGACACACAAAAATAAAAATAAAAAGCAAAAAAAAGCTCCGGTTTCGGCCAATTTAAGAAAAAAATAATTTTTGATTTGTTGTGTGAAAAAAACTAAAGTTCAAACTTCTAAATACAAATATTTACAGATAGTAACCTAACCATCTACTTACATACAGCTACATAGGTACCTAATCGTGGGAAACTACCGGAAATATTCTATGCCATGAGGTGAGCCAAAATAAATCAGTCCCCGCTTTATGCTGTTCTGGACCAGGGAGTTTGCCCAACTTTACTTGCTGATCTTCTTTGATAGCTGAAAAAATTCGTTCCTACCTCCTCCACTTCCCACAGCTAACCAAAATCGCACCCTATCTCTACCAGAGTTAGCAAGAATTTTATTAAACTGTCACTACTTTATTTTGTACTGCCGCTCTTATTTTCCACCGAAAAACACCCTTAAAAATACGAATCTACATTTAATTCACCATTTATTAACGTTACAAGCGGTTTTGTCTCCCATTTTACAGCTCCCGTCGCAGCTGACTCAGGTTTCCATCATTAAAATCCTCATGTTTTCACTCACAAGTAAACATAATGATAATTTTGACAAACTTGTAGGTACTTTTTATCGTGCATAGTCAATGAGTTGAAATAATTAATTCAAACATAAAATACCTACCTACATAAAGTTTGGTAGATATAATCGTAGGTATGGACGAAAATATTGGTAGGTAACGCTATTTAGAAGAAGTGGGCTTGTCAAATCTGTTCGGTCAGGTTGTTATGATTAAATAATTATGATTACCCCTAAGTTTTTTTAATGTGCTGCATTTTCAGTTCAAATAACTAAGTATAAAATAGTTTTCGGACCATTCTTAAAGTCCATAAGAATCAACATAATACAGTTACAGGATATGAGGTACACAATGTTAAATCCAACAACCTCAGAGTTACTAGCAATGCAATTTTGAAAAGACAATGTAGTTTAGAAAAACAAAAACCTTGACTACACAGGGTTGAGCTTTTTTGACAGTTTTGCGCGCTCGGGTAAGTTAAGTAAAAGTTCCATTGAGAGCCGTCAAAAACCCGCTCTCGATTCCGCTGTCCTCGAAAACACAGCTTCGGTTTGCAAACTCATGTATACTGAATAAATTTTCCAATAAATGAGTCTCCTTTGGATGTTTTAAAATTCATCGCAACAAAGCGTTGAAATTTATGCCAATACTTTATCTCAATGCCCGAATAGCTTTTATTTTTCACAGTGTTTTAATAAAAATAACAGCGAAGATAGTATATGCCAAAGAGGGACATAACGGTGCCATTATTTTGTTACAAGTTAGATGGAACATAAAGGCCACCTTTTGTAATAACTCTGTGCAATCTTTGCTCTAAGATGTCTTGTGCCGGTACTATGTCGCTATAAACAGTTGACAATTGAGAGCCGTTTACTTTGCTAGACTAACTTATTTGTTTGGTATAAGTCTAACAAATACGTTTATTCATGCATTTCTTTCTTGTTACAGATCCTGTACGATCAAATCAACATCATCATCACCAATAATGTGAACTAAAATGGCGCCTCTCACCCAAATCCTCTACGTAATTCTCATAACCTTCAACGACGTTAACGCCAAACCTACTGATGAAACAAACAAAATCGAGAATAAAACCCTAGAAGTAAACAAAACATACACCTACAACACCACAGACGTCAACGAAACCATACTCTTGAAGATAGATAAGAGCAAATGCGATACGAATATAACGTTCGACGACCCAACTGATACAAGGAAACTCGATTCTGTTTATTTGAATAATATTTATTCAGGAGTTGACTTGATGGATGACAGCATGGCTTTGGATTCGTTGGAGGTGGATGGGTCTGATTTGTATGATGTGGTGGGGAGGGAGTGTGGGGGGGCGAACGTGTGTCCCAACATGAGAGAGAGCTGGTTGCATAATAAGACAATCACGATTGGATTCCTGGGAGCTTATCGACGGAGTCAGGTCAGTATCACACAAATATTATATAGAAAAGAGAGCTGGTTATGAAGACAATAAGCATACAATCAACGTAAAACTAGGACCTCATGAACTGTATATACAACATGTTGATACTTTCTGGTACGCAGACGATGCAGACTTGTTGTTTTGGGGGTCTTCTTGGGAGGAAGTCATTTCTGTTGCCGAAACTATGTGCGTCCACTTTCACAAACATTAAAAAGAAATATACCAGCGAAGACTTGTATTGCGTAGACTTTTTTGATGTGTGACCTCTGTGTGATCAATACCTGCGCCAGTCCCATATCCATTTGCAATTGCGATTAACTCACTAGAGAGGGTTCTTTATAATACCTTGGTGTTATTATCATCGACGAAAACTGGTCTTTCAAAAAACAAATTGACCCCTTATCTGATCGTGTAACAAAAGTCATTTTTGTCATGAAGCAACTACCTAATGTAGCGGAGCTCAGTACCCTCAGATCTGTTTACACTGCTTTGTGTCAATCGTTAAATTTGTACTGTATCACATCCTGGGGATCGGCATGTAAAACTTTCCTAGTGAGAGCTCAAAGATCGGTTTTAAAAGTAATGCTCCGTAAGCCGCGTCGCTATCCAACGGTCAATGTATTCAAGGATAGTGGCGTGATTTCCGTAAGAGAGTTGTTCATCGTCCTAGCTTTTCTTTCAGTACACAAGTTTTTTGAGACATGTTAAACCCGCCGTGTATATAAAATACAGCTACTATCCATCTCATCAGATTTTGCTCGACGTTTTGGTAATTTTATCAGACACCTATACTACAAAAGCGTTATAAAACACTGTAGTGAGAAACTGAGAGGTCAAACTGTCAATCAGGCCCAAATAACGATAAAAAAAATGGTTAGCCACACTGTCATAATATAATGATGACACTGAAATAGTCAAGACAGATTAGTGATCTTTCTTTAACATACATAATCTATGTCTAATCTTCATTCATTTAACTGAATTATTATACATGAAATTTTTGTTTTTGTTAGTATTTTAGCTACATAAAAAACCTATTAATTGTAAGCCAAGCTAATTATGTAATAATTTATCACATGCCTTTGGCTCAGGATTTGTTTTGCTGGAAGCTGGCTTCGTCTAGTACGCGGATCGTTAGATATTTAATTACCATGGTAAACCGTATCTTCTCAAACTGTTATATTATAGGTATCTTACACCGATAGCTTTAGTTGTTTAGTTGTATAAGATTCATCATCATCATCATCAGCCTATATTAGTCATTATAGACATAGGCCTCCCCTAATGAGCGCCATAGCGCCCTGTCTTCAGCTTGCCGCATCCAGCATCTGCCTGCAGTCTTTCGCAGATCGTCATCCCACCTGGCCGGAGGGCATTTGTATAAGATTAAGGTGTAATAAACATTTTCACATAAAACGCTGGAATGTTGAGTGTCATCAAGTGTCAACACAGAGATGTCGATGGACATTTTTGTTGCATCCTACCTATTACAAAAGCTTTCAACTTCGTTAAACCATTTGATAGAGTCACTAACATAAATTTTATAGCTCAACAATAATTCGTTACTCATAAATGTTTTTTCCTTTTTCGCTTCATTTGGTATTTAAGGCGGTACCCTACCTCGTTATTGTGTGAAGAGGATAGGCATAGGATTTCGCGTTCACAGGAGCGGGACAGAGCAAAGCGGCGTAAGCCCAAAAATCAAGTTTTTAGTATTTATTTGCTCCCCACAAACATTAGAATAGTTAATTGAAAAAAAAGGCAACATATAAAATGTTATTTGATTTCTTAACATATAAAATGTTCTTTATACCTACTTCAATTACTATGCTTAATTTCAAGATCTTATCATCTGTATTTATTGAGAAATTAGGGTTTTAGTAAAAAATTAGAGGTAACTTTGCGATTTTTTTCTATCGAGAAAATTTTATGGCATCGTGTTTTCGAAACATATGATCGATAGAATAAGTCCTGAACTTTACCATATATAAATTTCAAAGTTAAATATTCAGTAGTTTGGAAGATATGGAGGTCCGACGGAGTTGAAAATAAGCAATTTGAGGTACTATACCCCCTTAAGCTATCAGCACAGGAACGTGTCACGTTTGGGAATGTATCCTTGATGTATTAATCGTTGTGACGTCACATAACTTAAGACTATACATAATATTAACATAATTGGGTCCCTTTCAGTAGTGATGAATATAAATAGAATGTCTGTTGTTACCTACCGAATGTATGTAACCAACCAAATAATAATATTTTTGAACAACTGGTGTGCTTGTCGCTAGCTAGGATTTTTATCCAGGAAAATCATCTATACCTAATGGATTTTGTAAATTTTCCTGAATCCGTTTTTTTTTCAAATATGCATGCGCAGTTTTTGTTTTCTCATAAATGAGTCCTCATAAAAGGAGTCATGGGCTCACCCATGACTCCTTTCACGGCTTTTCTCTAACGCTCATAGTTTTTGATTTGGCCATCCGTTCCCATGACAAACCCATGGCACCCCGCACGTATTATGTCCACTTAATTGTAAACCTCTGTTAACTGTGAAGGAGCCATAATTATGCTACTTGACTCATATCAAATTTGGCGCAGTAAATAAATACTTTATAGTTATAGATTTCTGATATTAAAAAGTGTAAGATGACATATTTTCAATTTATGTAAAAATAGTTTTCTGATTTTCAATTTTAAACTCTGA
Organism: Eupithecia subfuscata; assembly: GCA_963564075.1. NCBI lineage: Eukaryota > Metazoa > Arthropoda > Insecta > Lepidoptera > Geometridae > Eupithecia > Eupithecia subfuscata. The sequence continues at coordinate 16,610,202 of OY751102.1, read as the reverse complement.
AAACCCTGTCAGCCATGTTTTGACGTCATAGGCCTCTAAGCAACTTTCATGTGGGATCATAAACAAGCTGTGTGGTGCCGGCTTAGAATTTACTCCACCCCAATTCTTCCCGCGGGTGTCGTAAGAGGCGACTCAGGGATATGAACCGGGAGCGGGCAGCAGCGCCCCCTGGAGATCAATTCTACCACCTAGCTGCGATCCCCAACCCGCATGCCCTGCGTGGGGATTATGGGCATTACCCCCATGAGATAAAAGTCAATAAAGCGCTTTTCCGGGGGAGTTCTGAGAGATCTGAGAGGAGGTCATAAACGAGTATAATTAGCTATGTAGTCTGTCTATACTTTTACAATGATGGATGTTTGCTAGTGTCAATTGTTTGTTTTCTAGGCGCAGCTAATATTATGTCTCTGGTTTTCTACCCGTAAGTCGTCACAGCACAGATAAATAATGGCTGACAGCGTTTTCGCCTGTTTACGAAAAGTAGACTTTTATAATAAAGATTTGCGTAGGTACTTTAAAAAAGAGTCAAATAGTCTATTGGGCCGGTGTCAAGACCATCTTTATAACATTTTTAAGTAAGATAGGTACCCTCCATCCTCCCTCTTCTAGGTATTATGACAGACCATTAGATCCCTACTACATTTAGGTACAACTCCGCGTTGTCGCGTCGCGTCGGAGTCGAACGAATTAACCGCTAATCCGTTTACTCCATCACCACTTCACCAGTCACTTTGGCACTTTGGTGTCTAGTCTATCCGTAATGCGTAACGTAATCAAATGCGTGGAGGCTTCGGAGCGCAGTAGGTACGGTAGCAGGGGCCGATATCGGAGAGTTTTTAGAAAGGACAAAGCATATCAGATATACAAAGTATATCTGATATGCTTTGTCCTTTCTATGCTTTGTTTATGTTGTGTTTTTGCCTAGGCCCATTTGCTACTGCAGCACACATTGATCAATTTTATTGTTAACATCGTTTGTTAAATGTACCTACTGTATATGTTCTTATTAGTTTAATTAATTTAAGACCAAATATTTTATTTTGAATGTGTTATGTAAATGTGTGTGTGGTGGCAAATAAATGGTATGTCTATGTCTACTTTGTCCTTTCTAAAAACTGCCCAAAATCGGCCCCTGATTGAAAATAGCAGTGCTTTACAGATTCTGTTATACAGATTCTGTAAAGCACTGCTATTTTCAATTAGTACTTACCTAGAAAGAACTTCAATCAATACACGAATTGGTTTCCGTAGTACGCTGATCATATCTATAACTAACTAATCAATTAGCAAATCCATGACCTCTGTGGCGTTAAGGGCGAAAGTCCGCCTACGTACGACGGAAGAGGTTGGTATCGATTCCCGGCTCAGGACAAATGTTTGTACGATCTGCAGATATTTACAATACAATACAATACAAAATACTTTATTGTACACCAACAAAAATACAAAACACAAAACCTTACATAAGATACAAGTACAATGGGCGGCCTTATCGCTTAGAAGCGATCTCTTCCAGGCAACCTTTAATATTTTTTTAGATATTTGTTCCGGGTGTTCAGGATGTTTTCTTTGTAAGATATGTGAAGTACTGTATTATGTATATCAGTTATCTAGTACCCATAACACAAGTTCTGCTTATCTTAGGGCTATATGAAGCTGCATGAATTAACTAACATCCTAAAAAAACACAATATGGTAAGAGAATGAACTATTTATCGATAGATTTGATCATCGATTTAGTAATCAGCGTTTGTTAGGTTCTTATAATGATGACGTTCAGAAATACATAATTATATAATATGTGTGAAATAATATTATTGTCAATAATATAATATTATTAATCTTCTTAGACGTTCACTCTCGGCTGAGTGGTCGTGGTTTTTTTTGATGGGGTCCTCCTAGTGAACTGCTACTCCTATAATTATTAAAGGCACATGATAAATATTCCATGATAAATAGGTAATAGATTCAGGCGTTACTTTGCGGTAACCCAGAAATCCATTGTAATCACACATATTATATTTTCTTGAAAAATATCGTTCCCGCACTATTAATTTAGAATCGTATTTTCTTTTTCGTTGCTGACTCTACATTTCCTACGGGAACGTTACCTCGCCGCGCACAATATGAAAACTGTGAACATCCGCTCACACTCTACCAAATCAGTTTTTTCTTACGCTACTCTTTAATGCCGGCAATTCACTCGCCGAGGCACCCCGAGACAGGCCGAGCACGAGTGTGTACTTAGTTTACTGGTATCGCCTCGGGGTTGCACCCCCTTCGTCAACGAACGAGCGCCCAAGTCGTCACGGAACCTCTCGACGAGTGCACACTGCCGGCATAACAGTCTTTGTTTTCCAGACGGTGCTGGGCGCTATGCCGCTAGCGGTCGCGGCCGTGAACAGAGAACCAAGTCTCCTGCCTGGGCTGAAGCTGAGGTTCGTGGCTGCAGACATCGGTCCCGCCAGGCTGCCTGTTCTGATGGACAAGGAGAGCTTATCTTTGAGGTTAGTAAAAGTGGAGGAGATTATTAATTAAATAAAACTTTCGCCGCCCGAACACACCCTAATAACTTTTCACTTTCACTGGTATTTATCGCATTTGTATACTTATTTTACCCGATCACGAACACACATCCCGTGATCACGGAGTTATGTAAACCTTTTTTTTACTATAAAAACTTTCGTAGATTGACATATTCACTAAGAATGTAAGCGGGTTAACTACGAACCCATTTGGATGAAACGTTGGTGTTCTTCCAACACAAAAAAGGTTCGTAGTTAACCCGCTTACATTCATAATGAGTATGTAAACCTGTTGAGACATCGGAAAAAATAGGTAGCCGTGAATCAAAAAGGATTATTTACCAAAGCACACGGAGATTACATGCACCCTATCAATCTGTATAATGAGTAAGTAGAAATAATGTAATAGAATAATAATAAAAACTGGCAGGCAAGGCACCCTACAGGGATGTAATGTGGTTATATCTACAGATAGATTTGATGCGAAAAGGATGACCCAGCTTTATTAGTTTCCACATGAACTATAGTTTCATTAATCTATGGTTTCCAGTCCCACATAGATGGCACTGCCAGTAAAACTGTAGATCGAATAGAAGCTATTAAATTAATCCGCTCATTGTATTATTAAACGGAAATAAAAAAACATTCTATTCCCGGGTGTAGTGTAGTGTTCGTGACTAACCAACTGAAATGATTTTAATAAATACCTAGGTACTTAAGATTTACAGTTAAGATAACATAAATGTATAACAATACCACATGAGTAGGTTTTATAATAAAAGGAAATAAATACATGTTTCCTTCAACCTACTTCCAACTTCCTACAGTGATCAAGCCATTTTCGTTTTGAATCATGAATCATTTTGTATTTGAAACTCTCCCAAAAATACAAAATGATTTAGTCGCCAATTTATAAAAAAGGGTTAAGGGCGATAGATATTATTCTCGTTTGTCCCAATGGACAGATGATGAAGCTCGGCAAGAGAAATGGAAATTGTGACCTCTGTCACAATTTCCATTTCTCTCACTTTTATGATTTAACAAGCTTTTCATACATATAAACATTGAACACGATTTTGTTGTGCCTGCTGCCCTAAGCTCCGTGGGGAATTTTACGAACACCACGTTTTTTTTCCAAAAATTAAAAGAAAACAGACAGAATAAACTGAACTCCATAATTGACTGAATAAACTGAAACCAATCAAAGAAAATAAATTAAGGTCAATCTGACGCAGACTACTCTACCATCCCAGTTTGTTTGATCCTATCCAAGATTTGGACTGTATTACGGAATACCGGCAGTCGAAATACCGGATAACGGTATATCGAAAGTACACGAAACCGCAGATCGAAATACCGAAAGCACATGACTTTATGTGTAGGTAGTAATTACGATACGCGGCATCAGGTTATTAAATTGTTACCTTACTAGACTTATTTTTAGGATTCATTTTCGGTGGACAGCGGGATCATAATTGAAGGGGTGAGAATGAATATCTGAAAATCGTCAGATATTCGGCGTAGACTTTGGCCGGAGCTCCGGATATCCAGCAAACGGATGAAAGTAAAATTCCTTCACCGCGCATCACGCCGAAACTGCTGAATAAGATGGAATTAAAACCTTGCACGATTTGAGTTCATATTACAAGGAAGGACGTGCGATATATTTTATCCTGGAATTCAGTAAGGTTCCCCTGGGATAGAGGGTAAAAGTGAAATTCTTTAACCACGCATCACGACGGAACTTCTGAATGAATTCGAATGGAATTCGGCATTTTTGAGTTCATACTACGAGGAAAGATATATTTTATCCTGGAATTCAGTAAGGTTCCCCTGGGAGAGGCGATAAAAGTCAAATTCCTGGGCCGCGCATCACGCCGAAAGTACAGAATGAATTCAAATGAACTTTCGACGAATTCAAATACTATTTATTCCGGAATCAGGAGAGTGGATGATAGTAAAAAAATGCTTCTGAATGAATTCAAATGAAACTTGGCATGATTTGAGCTCATACTACGAGGAAGAACATAGGATACATTTTATCTGGTATTTCAGTAGGCACGATTCTCTTGGGAGAGGGGATAAAAGTCAAAATGTGTAGGTACATAGTTGAATGCATTCTTTTTTGTTAAAAACGGTGTTGCAAGATCGAATTTGACTAAATCAGTAGTAAGTAGAAACCTAACTAATGGGTGCGTCATGCCTATTTTAGGCAAAGTAAAATGTACAAACGGTCCATGCAATCGGGGTTCCGTACCTCAAAAGGAAAAAGGGAACTCTAATAAGATCACTTTTTTGTCGGTCTGTCCGTCTGTCAATCGCCTTTTCTCAGGAACGCGTAAAGGACTCGAGTTGGAATAAACATGAAATTCTAAGTCCGTAATCTCTTGGAGCCGTAATAAAACGAAACTTCTAAGTTAACGCAATCAAAAGTTACAGCCGTTTATGTCCGAAATTTTGAAATTTTCATGGGAATGCACACAAAACCTATAGTTTACTTCCCGTTGACGTAGAATCATGAAATTTGGCAAGAAGCAAGGTCTTACAGCACAAAAAAATTATGCCGTTAAGATTTTATGATTTTATAAATTCTGACACTCTATCGCTCTAACACTTGCACTTTGTAACAATTAGTTCATTTTGATACTAGCTCGTTCTGACAAATTATCTATATGAGTAATAATCCATATAACAATTTGTTCTTTCAAAGAAACGTATTATATGTCTGTTGTGCATTTTGACTCTCATATTATCTAGATTCTAGCAAATAGATAATCCAACAATTTGGACATTCTGTCATGTGTGCAGCCATGACCCGGAAGGGGAGTAAAGCTCGAGCATCATCATAGTCTGAAATTTGAGTACAATACAATATAGTAGGTAGAAGTTTAGTTCTCTCGTTAGTAAGCACCGTAATAGACAGTCATTCTAGAGGTGTGTAGATCCGGAGTCAAACGGCTCCTGGAGTCGTGTACGCTCCTGGAGCCGTATGGTTCCGCTCCGGATTAGCGTTCGTGGCTTGTCCGCGGACACGTTGGACGCGTCGGTCTCGGTCCATCAAGTCGAATGAATGTAACAGCGAGTGATTGGAACTGTGTGGATCTGCGCTTCGATTCGGGTTCGGACGTGTTCGATCGACAGATCCGGGTCCATTTACGAGTAACTACTACAGTCAAATTATACCTACTATATTATAATTTGCTAAACAAATCCAAATATACCCACTTACCTATTTGTACTTTTGTACCAAAAAGTAAGTAATTAGGTATAGGTACATAAACCTTAAAAAACTGAGGCTAGTATTTGTAACAGATTAGATCCAACTAACGAACATGTCGTCCCTTAAGGAAAAGCATTGCTATGTTTTTATTAGTCATTGATTCATTAGATCCACCGAAACAAACGTGTCCTACAAACAGACAGATCCAATGGACATGTAGGAACTGTTAATAAAAGCGGATCCTACCCGATCTGCTAGATGGGTCCATCTGACAAAACCTACTTAGCAAAATGACTAGCTAGCAATACGTCAGCACCTCATCTTCTCTTCATAGCATTTGAACGACATCGCTAAACTGACTTGGTAGCAAAAAGACTACTTTTTCAAAAGTACTGTTAGTAACAAAAACATTTTATTTAGAAAAAATATGTTTAATAACCAACGAAAAGAAAAGATTATTCTTGTTTCTATAACATAAAAATTACCCTAAGAATTATACTTAAACATTAGTTTTAAACCCCTCATTGAAAGAGTCGTTTTTACCCTTAAATAAAAAAAAATGTAATCGGCTTACTAAAATTTAAAAAAATATGTTTCTAATGGTTCTGATGAAAGATCCACTGATCTAATGGACAAGTAGGAAGCGAAACTGCACGCGGATCCAAACAGATCCACGGACACGACTCCTGGACACGTGTCCGGACCCAAATGGAATCGGAGCAGATCCGCTGCAGTCGTGGACACGTTTAGCGCATGCCTGTCATTCATAATTTCATTTCAAGTTTTGACCGAAGTCAAAACATTCAAAAACAGTCATTAGACTCATTTGAGTGTTCCCCTCCACGGAAATCTTTAGTAAAAGGCGAAAGATTTATACGTGTTGAAGGGAAACCAGAGTGACGAACAATTAATTCATACAATCGAGTCACCAAATGCCGTGCGTTCTCGTCAGCGCGATCTAGAGCTCGGTCACGTTTACTAGCGACATCTAGTTATGCGCGGGCTGGATTTGTTTGGGTGACTTATTTATTAGCAATCATCCTAGTGATGTCTTGTCCATCTTTATATTTCGTCAGACCTAGTGGTGTGTACCGGAGGCAATTTTAGCCTCCGGAGATTATGCAGAGCTTTTATTGAATAACCGGAGATTCTCCGGTGATTCACCGGTTATTCTAGATACATTAAATCAATAAAATACGAAGAAAAAACAACACCGTGAAATTTTAAATAACTTTATTTAAAAAAATCGTATAGAAAATACCTAACCTAACCTAACCTTCGGTTAGTAGGTAACAAAGAAAAGAACTCAAACAAATCAACAAACATTTAATTTAATAGTGTTGATATGGATCATTTGATCTTCCTGTAGACTGTTTGCAACAGTCTGCAGTTAGCTGAGCTACCTGTAGACTGTTTGCAACATTCTGCAGTTAGCTCAATTGTTTCAATTGTAAATACTAGTATTTTTTTTGTGAATAAAGGCTATTGCCATTTCAACTAATATCTAGTAGAACCTTAAATCCCTGATCCAACAAGATTTGTTTGCTGTCACATTTGACATTCGCTGTCACATTTGACATTTGCTATTAAATTAAATAAATAATGCTGGACAATTCACACAGCATTATCAAGCCCATAGAAATCTCAATAATGTTATTTAGATTCATTATTTAGATTGCCTATGTCCACTGCTGGACATAGACCTCCCCTAGTGTGCACCATAACGCCCTGTCTTCAGCTTGCCGCATCCAGCATCTGCCGTCACTTGATCAAAAGCAAATATTTAGATAAGTACAATAAGCCAGCAATGTATTATCAACACCGAAATAACAGTTGCAAAAAAGTCTCAGTAGTCCGATTGACTTTAACGTAACCGGACTACTGAGACTACACTAAAATTGTACCGATAGCCATTATGGAGAATAGCTTCTTTATTCTTTTTATTTTTAATTAAATGAATTTTTTCTTTATCTGCCATTTTATTTTAATACATAATTATCTTATTTAATTACAAAATTTTACATAAGTTGAATCACAAAATTTTACTTATATGTTAGTACATGAAAAAATAACCGTCAGCTAAAAATAAAACATCAAAGTGTTTATTCTTTGGTTCCGGAACTCCATGGTGAGTAGATAGTTTTTATCCAAGAAGTAGGTTTATATGCTGAAGTGATTGCTTGAACTGAAGTGCCACTTTTAAATACAATTGTACATCATATCGATAATTAGTCACTCGGATAACAGGACGTATACAATGTGGTCGGACAGCTACCAAGCTATTTAGCCCTAATGCGATGTAGTCATATCGAGATTTAGTCTTAAAGCGATCTAGTCAAACCCGCTGTCTAGTCGTAGTCAGATGTAGTCCTAAAGCTTCTAACCCTTAACTTTGACAGGTTGCTAATTATGTTTAGGTGCTTATAATTTTTGGAACGCAAGACAGGGATTCGTACAAGATAGGTAGCTAACGTGCTTGCAGTGTAATAAAGCCACAGCGACTGCTGTCTGATCTTCTGAAACAACTTGATACAAGCCAACCAAGCGGCCATTGGCCAAGGTCACGACAGCTGGTGACGTCACCCAAACAAATCCAGCCCGCGCATAACTAGATGTCGCTAGTAAACGTGACCGAGCTCTAGATCGCGCTGACGAGAACGCACGGCATTTGGTGACTCGATTGTATGAATTAATTGTTCGTCACTCTGGTTTCCCTTCAACACGTATAAATCTTTCGCCTTTTACTAAAGATTTCCGTGGAGGGGAACACTCAAATGAGTCTAATGACTGTTTTTGAATGTTTTGACTTCGGTCAAAACTTAATTAAACTAAATGTTCGACATGCTAGTTCGAAATGAAGTTATGACTGTCTCTAATAGGCAATTACGGTGCTGGCATACGCAGTGCGTATTAGAGAGAACTAAACTTCTACCCACTATATTGTATTCTATACAAATTTCAGACTATTGTGATGCTTTGACTCGAGTTTTACTCGATAGGCAGTGAAAATCGCGGTTAAATAGTTACTTAAACCTTTTTATCAGTCTCTGTTAAAGTATTAGATATTCGTACCCATAGAACTTATAGACCGTTTGAAGAAGTAGACCTAACGGAAAAGTAAGTAGACTGTTTGAACAAGTAGACCTAACAGAAAAGTAGACCGTTTGAACAAGTAGACTGTTTAAACAAGTAGACTGATTGAACAGTAGACTGTTTGAACAAGTAGACCGATGGTTCCTGAGGGCTCTTTCCGATAGCTTTTAGAAAAAATTCACTTTTTAAAAAAAATCAATGCAGTTGTAATCTTGGAAATTGAATTTAATTTGATGACTTGAAATTTTGAAACCCGGACTACAAATGAAACCCCGCCCGGACGCTCCCCGGACGCCTCCTAAACTAGGACAAATCCAGGGAAACCCGGACGGATGGCAGCCCTATCTATTGAAGGAAATAGCCAATCATCCGCTCTAGAAAGTCTCGTATCGTAGCACACTATTATACTCGTAGACTATGAAGAAAAGTAACAAGTTCAGATGTAGTAAAATAGCAATCTCTTGAATTTCCTTTGCGCCAGCTAGTTTGTTTTAGTTTCAACAGAATCGGTTCGCAAAGCTGTTGATCGACCACTAACTTCTGCTTGTCCTATTCTGCAATATCAATAGTCCTTGTAACTTGTGCGTGTGGCACCATTTGTGTTGTGTTATGGGTGGATTCTCACGCACCAAAGTCGGCGACTTTTCGGCACATTAATATTGTAGGCAACCGGCAGTGTTTTGTTAACTTGTCGGCGAACGACCCACCGACTTTGATATATAGACTCTATTAGACACAAGGTCCTACCCGTGGTTTCGTGTGGTAAACTAAGCCAAAAGAGCTTCAAGAGATTCTAGACCCAGAGCGGATCAGCTTTGTTCTAAAATTTTAAGAATCAGCCGCGGCGCGCGCAGGGCATGGCGATCGATGTGGCGCGGCGGGCGAAGGTCCGCCTGCGACGCAGGAGGTTGCGGGTTCGATTCCCGCCTTGGGACAAATGTTTGTACGATCTGCAAATATTTGTTTCGGGTGTTTTGGGTATTTTCGATGCATAATAAAAAACATCTATGTATATAGTGTATTGTATTAAGTATATCAGTCATCTAGTACCCATAACACAAGCTCTGCTTAGCTTGGGGCTAGATGATTGTGTGGATTGTCCAGCATTATTTATTTTATTTATTTATTTATATATCCAACCCTAACTCAGTCTATGGATGTCCTAAGAGCTGAATAAAGGAACCTAGCAGAGAAACGGCAGCAGGTTCCTTTTGTTTATTTCTGACACCTCCACTGCTATCACTAATCCAGCAGCAAATCGTGTTATTGATGGCAAAACTCCTCTTGTATGGTGAAGGGACGTTTAGCCGTGGACGTCGGTTTGCTGATAAGGAACAGGATGCAGGAAGAGGTACCTACTCAAGGTTAATGTAGCGAATTATTAGGTGAATTATGGTGAGTATCTGGCACAGCGCATAAGGGGGTACCCTACCTCGTTATTGTGTGAAGAGGATAGGCATAGGATTTCGCGTTCACAGGAGCAGGACAGAGCAAAGCGGCGGCGTAAGCCCAAAAATCAAGTTTTTAGTAGTTATTTGCTCCCCACAAACATTAGAATAGTTAATTGAAAAAAAGGCAATAAATAAAATGTTCTTTATACTTAGCTCAATTACTATGCTTAATCTCAAGATCGTATCATCTGTATTTATTGAGAAATTAGGGTTTTAGTAAAAAATTAGAGGTAACTTTGCGATCTTTTTCTATCGAGAAAATTTTATGGAATCGTGTTTTCGAAACATATGATCGATAGAATAAGTCCTGAACTTTACCATATATAAATTTCAAAGTTAAATATTCAGTAGTTTGGAAGATATGGAGGTCCGACGGAGTTGAAAATAAGCCATTTGAGGGTAGGTACCCCCATAAGCTTCGCCAGCGTGGCAATGCAGCCAGTGTCTCGGGGACGCTTCCGACTGGTATTGATATGAATCAGTTGAGCTACCTGTAGATTGTTTGCAACAGTCTGCAGTTAGCTCAGTTGTTTCAATTGTAAATACTAGTGTAATTTTCTTTGCGAATAAAAGTTTCTGCCATTGTAAATATATTAATAGGAAACAATTGTCAAAATCGGAGCAGTAGTTCTGGACATTACTAGTCCATTACAAACAAACAAACTTACTGCAACATATTTAATTAAAAGTAATATTAGTATCTATAGTAGAAACATGATTAATGTCGAAGGGCGTTCGTTCGGGTTAATGTGAGTTTGACTTTGGGATGGAAATAGAAAATACGTCTGAACTAGGTAATCTATTACAGAACATAAATAGTAGAAGATATGTTCATAAGATAAAAAGTAGGCAACCTTTATTAGTAATCCAGGTCTAGACTACAACTATGCTACGCAATTTTACTACGTAACATCAGTAGTAGGTATAGTAAATTTTTTGCCCGATACGTTCATTAGTTGTGTTGTGAATAGGTAAGAAACATCCAAAATCTCTTATTTATAATATTACTGAGATTTACAGATCAACTACATACCTAGGAATATTTAGTCAGTTCTTGTTATTTATATGTTACTAGCTGCGCCCCGCGGCTACGCCCGCGTGGAAATTTAAAATGATCACTTAGGGGTATGAAAAATAGATGTTGGCCGATTCTCAGACCTACTCAATATGCTCACAAAATTTCATGAGAATCGGCCAAGCCGTTTCGGAGGAGTATGGCAACGAAAACTGTGACACGAGAATTTTATATATAAGAAGAAGATGGATGAGTTGAGCTGCCTGTAGATTGTTTGCAACAGTCTGCAATTAGCTCAATTGTTTCAATTGTGAATACTAGTCCTAATTTATTTCTATTATTTGAATGATATTTTCTTTATAAGTTACTAGCTGCGCCCCGCGGCTTCGCACGCGTTGTTTCTATGGAAACGTTTAAAGGTGATTTTTATCCCAGGGGAACTGATTTATGGGATAAAAAGATGCCTATGTTTGATTCCAGGATTACAATTACCTGTATGCAAAATTTCAGCTTGATTCGTTCAGCAGTTTTGGCGTGAAGAGGGAACAAACATCTAACCATCCATCCATCCAAACTTTCGCATTTATAATATTAGTGTGATTGGTCAGTTATTGTTGTTAGTTATTGTATAAGAGCTTCAATTCGTGCATTGTGTTTGAAACTGTTTTGCTAGCTCAAAAGATACCATAACCGTTGAAGCAACATGAAAATGGTCTTACACTACCCATCCTTATTAGAAAAAATATCATCCCTATTCACAGATTTTCAAAAATAGTTACAGGTTTCGAGAAATTGGGCGTTTTTCACAAAAACTTTTTTTGATGTCAATCGATCTTGTTTTTTATACTGATCAAAAAGTTCTTCGGGACCAACTAAGGTTTGAGTACCAAGTAGAAAAGTCAGAAAACGCAAAAAACTTTTCCAATACATTTCAAGTTTAAGAATTAAGACCTGGCTTCTTTAAAAACGTGCTCGTGGATGAGCAGAACCTGTAGTTCACGAAGTGTTCGTGAATTACCAATAACCCTGTTTATTAATAGCTTTATACAGGGTGACAGCTCTTACAGTGGTTTTCTGTACAGGGTGATGACTCAAATGCGGGACCTCGGCGTCGTGGCATTCTTCGGACCTGACGGCACCTGCCACACCGAAGCCAGACTAGCATCCGCCTGGAACCTTCCTCTCATTTCACACGTAAGTATTATACATACTATTTATGTCTCTATTTGCTTGATCACCCACTGCTGATGAAAGAGAGAGATAACTAATGACGCAGAGCACCCAAAATCAGAGTCAATAACGTTAACGTCATTCTCGACTTGTTATTACTAACTTAAGTAGTTATTTTTTGGATAGAATATAATAGAGATTTATTTAGCACACAAAATACGAAGGGCAAGTAAAAAAAAAAAAACGTTAAGTACACTAAACACAAAAATAGAGACTGAATAAAACAAACAGACAAACATCATAAAACAAGTGCTTTAAAAAATAACTCTACGTGTAGTATGATGAAAAAACAACAATAAAAAAAAGATTTATTTCAGATCTACAATCCATAAAACATGTGCACATAAAAAATGTCACAATCATTATCATAGAGAATTCAATAACCTGATTAAATGAAAAATAACATAAAATACAAAAATCTTAATTGGGAACAGAGGGGCGAGTCTATTTGACGTAAGTAACGAGACGTGATCGTGACGGCTCCTTTTTAACCCCCGACGCAAAAAGACAGGGGTGTTATAAGTTTAACGTGTCTGTCTGTGTATCTGTGTATCTGTCTGTGGTATCGTAGCTCCCTTATCCCGAGTGTTCTTAGCCATGTTTCATGAAAATCTGTTCAGCCAATAAACGTCGTTAATATTTTAATTTTGCCTTGTTCAATACAATTTGATACAGCGCCTCTATCGTGCGGACAGAGAACTACGCAAATCCCATACAAAAGAGACGTCACGATCACGTCTCGTAACTAACGTAACTTGGACTCGCCCCTCAGGACAAAATATGCATTTTGATTCTCATAGCAAAGCCAGAATAAATAAAACATACAGTTGGCCGATTATATGAATATTCAAGCCAAAAGCTAGAAGAATAATTACCAAAAGGTTAATGACTTTTTAACTTTAATTATCTGATCGTTCTTTATTCTTAGCATCCCCTTTATACCCCCTTCTACCCTACCTACCTACACACGATTGTTTACGTTTTCGCTAGGTGCCTACCATCTACTGCGTAGTTACGATCTGGTTACGTAGGTTGGATAATTTACTGAATAAACAATGGAAAGTATTAAGGCGAGGATATCTCCAAAAAGGCAGTTTGTTATTGTGTTTTACTCCTCGAAAGCAGGGACCTACTTATTGAAAGGAATTTAATATTTTAGACAGCAAGTATTAAGACAAATCTTCCATTCGATACACCTCTACTTAATCTTTGCTGCTTCAAAAACGCTTCCAAAGATTGGATAGGAACGGTTTCAAGGGTAGGTAATTTGTGAAGAAAACGCGTTTTATTTAAGTTCTATGAAGTTTTTACGGTAAAACTTATGCCAAAATAAACCTTCAGAAACTATTTTCGAAAACAGCCATCCAATTACGAAATAGCATGTTTTTTCTTTGTGCGAACGCAAAATTAGAGTCAAGTGAGTTTTTTTGCTGAACCAATTTCAATAGTATTGATCTTTATGAAGATCAATCGGATTGATTTGAAGATCTTTAAATCAAAGTAAATATTGTGAAACCCTTCACAAAATGAATGAAAACATACAATGTTAACTTCATTTTCATAACATAGTCTCGTTGTTGTTTCATTATAGTTTCACAAACTAGAAACAATTTCCGGAACATGGATGGGGCTTCTAGAAAGTTATCATTTCGCAGCTACCGCTGCGACGGAGGTTGCGGGTTCGATTCCCGCCTCGGGACAAATGTTTGTACGGTCTGCTGACATTTGTTGACGGGTGTGTTGAAAATATTGTAATTGACGTCGTGAACGTAGTGAATGAAAGTCTTCGTTTCAGGTCTGGCCAAAATAGCGTTTTTGTCAGTATGTCCGTACTCCTCTACAGGTCGTATTTTACAACCGATCGGTATGAAACTTTGTGTACAGATTCTATGATTTTATAGAATTTTATTGTCGTCGGGATTTTTTGATTAAAGGCGTACTTCTTCCACAATAAGGCAAAAAGGCGGATTTGGAATATCTCTGCTTCAAGAGATCTGATTTTGAAGATTGTATTTTTAATTGAAAGGTAATAACTTTAAACTGTTCTTATAAAAAATTGGTAAAGATCGGATGAGGATTTTCGGCATGACGAGCAGAATAGCTCCGCAAAATGCAGTAATATGCAAGAGAGCATTTACAGTACAGCGCCACCTATTAGAACATCTTTGTAACACTTCGAGAGTTATATGAAATAGCGCGGCCGCATACACCGTCGTCGTCGGTTAAATAATAACAACTTTGCGCTGATGGATCAACGCCATCTATTGATACCTAGGTACAGAATTTCGAGCTTTGCTGAGGAACGTAACTTAGGTAGGTACTTTGTATGGACAATTAGTATAATGGTTGCACACCACACTAGCGTAAACCAATATTTAGGTACCTACCTACTTATAAGGGTTTATAACCTATATATTTTTATAACCTACCTACCAAAATATCCCGTTTTAAATTACTTTAGTGCATTAATAAATAAATTAATTGTTGAAAAAAGTTAGTGTTCGCGACGTCTACTGTTCGTAGAACTACTAGTGTTTTAAGTAGTATTGTAATAAAAATTAATAGTATCTAAATTAAGTAGTATTTTTATGTAATTCAAAATTAAGTAGTATTAAGTATGGTAATAAGTAATATTGTTAGTATTAATAAAGATAACTTTTAATTCTTATTTTTAATAAAAATTGTAAAAAATTGTACAGTAGAAATAATAATTTGTTCCTATGTCGTGTCTTGTTAGATTTAAATTTTTAATAATTTGCTACTTTTGTTACTTTCAACATAATTATTGTTGTGCCCTAACCGGGTCCATGTTTGGAACTGTTTTTGTATAAGACCAACAAACAACATGGTATAAATAAACATTTGAATTTGAATTTCAAGTTATCTAGTACCCATAACACTAGTTTGGGGCTAGATGATGCTGTGTAAATTGTCCAGCAAGTCGGTTTCGGTTTCGGTTTAAAGAATCTTTATTTTCTCAAAGAACATAAATACAGTTCACTTAAATGAGAAAAACAAAACTTGTACATATATTTTATGTATCTACTTAGGTTTATATTTAAGTTCGAGCATAATGTACAAACTACTTAGTATAATACAAAAGAAAAAGAAAAAAGAAAAAAAAGAAAAAGAAAAAAAAGTAACTAAGAGATTCAATTCATGTCCAGACTCTTAAGTATAAGTAATAAAAGTGCGAGAGAAATTCGTGCTTTATAATTGTAAAACAAAACTAACTAGCTTTGAAATTGAAAAAAAAATAACCATACCTACATTGATTTGCATTATTTATGTTTCAACTAATATTATTAATTTTTAATCAAATATCATTGTTTCAATCCACAACTGTGAGACTTGTGGCTTTGTTTTGGTGTTTTTTAACGTACAGGACCCTAAAAAAATATGAAAAATAGGCTAAAAAATAAAAAAATACAAATAAAAACTTTTTCAGTTCATGTTACTAAGATAAATTAAAGCTGTTGTATAAAACATAACCCTCATGTTCAGCGTGGAAAAAACAGACAAAATTATGGACCACAAAAAGTAGCACCAAAATAAATTTCGATTCATTACACACATTTGGCTGTACAAAAATGGTTGACTTCGTTAGTTAGGCAAGTTGTACTTGTTTGTCCCCAAGATACAAGTTTACCCAAGTTTGGGGATCATCATCTTCATCATCATCATCTACTTAGTCCACAGCTGGACATAGGTAGGCCTCCCATAATAAGCGCCATCCATTTTCTGGCTAGTGTTATCGTTTGGGGATCAATCGTGTAGTAATTTTAAGTCTTAAGGGCATCTTAAGGTCTCGCATTATGAGAGGAATAGAGAGTGCACCTGTGTTTGTAGTTGTAGTCTCCGATGAGACTGGCCGCCGTGGTCGAAATTCGGACATTATTATAATATTGGTATGACATTGGTTATAATTCGTTGTTCGTTTCATTACTTTGAATAGATTTGTTTAGAGAAATCTTTAAAGCGGTGAGGACAGAATTAGGCAATTTACCGCGGAGCCCCCTTTAATCTTTTCCAACAAACTTTATTCAGTTCAGTTTAATTTTAAGCAGGACAATAATTGGAATACATAATGGGACTAACCAGATCTGCGAGGATCTGACCCGGTTTTAGGTCACGTGCTCGATGTAGGTCGGGGTCAGCCACGCGTATTGGTTACAGTAAGTGATGACGTCAGTGGTTTGCATTCGCGAAAGGAAATGATTACCTATACAACAGTCGAGAACCTGCAGGGGTATTCTAATTCATTCGATTCGTTTCCGAATCGTATCCGACGGATTGGAATTCGATTCCGACGGATCTTTAAAACGCTATTTTCATTTCGCCTCGGGTTGAAATCGAAATAAGGAGCTCCTCCTCATTGACATGGCCATTAGTTAACAGATTCGCTTCGGATTTTCGGTCATCAACCCGAGGCGAAATGAAAATAGCGTTTTAAAGATCCGTCGGAATCTAATTCGAATCCGTCGAATTCAATTCGGAAACGAATCGAATGAATTAAAATACCCCTGCTGGTAAACGCAGTGTGGTAGAGCATAATAATTTATGTTATCTAGGTAGACCTTTTGAATTTTGGGAACTTTGTGCGTGTATAAATACCTTAATAGATGACCTATGCCTATGAATTTATGCCACAAAAACCAACACTTAAATATATTGTCGTCAAAAAAATGTTGTAAGTAATTATTATTAAGTAAGAAAATCTAAATGAAGGTTTTTAATTTTTTTAATTTTGTCTTGTATTAGAAATGTGTCGGCACGCACAGCACGCGCTCCAAGACGAGTCTGGGCGGCACGTTCGCGCGCACGCTGCCGCCCGCCTACAAGGTCAGCAAGTCGGTGGTCGCGCTGCTCAAGGCATTCGGGTGGACCAAGTTCGCCATCGTCGCTGGAGATGACCACACCGCCGCGCAGCAGCAGATGAATGCTATTAAGGTTTGTTAGAGGAGTGGTTTAGTTATGATAAGTTTTTGTTTACGTAAAATCCATACACTTCCTACTAATATTATAAATGCGAAAGTTTGTGAAATGTGAAATTTTTGAATAATCTCCAAAACTACTGAACAGATCAAAATAAAATTCGGCATACACTTAGAGCGTAGCCCTACTTAAACAATAGGCTACTTAGTATACGGAAAATACGCGTGCGAAGCCGCGGGCAGAAGCTAGTATATTATAAATTCTTAAGTAACTCTGCCCGTTTGTCCGTCTGTTACCTTTGCAAGTCTAAACGGCTGAACGGATCTTAATGAAATTTGACAGGAAGGTATATGGTATCCCGAGGACGGACATAGACTACTTGAAAAGCACGTGCGAAGCCGCGGGCGGTAGATAGTATTACTATAAGTCTGCTGGATTTTTTCCGTCAAAATCAATATCTTTCAGAACTGAATCGCGTATCACACACGAGAGACATACATTACATATGACGACCTCTGTGGCACAGCGGGCGAAGGTCCACCTGTGACGCAGGAGGTTGCGGGTTCGATTCCCGCCTCGGGAAAAATGTTTGTACGATCTGCAGATATTTGTTCAGGGTGTTTTGGATGTTTTTCTATGTATAATAAAAAATATCTATCTCTGTAGTGTATTGTATTATGTAAATCAGTTATCTAATACCCATAACACAGAAGCTCTGCTTAGCTTGGGGCTAGATAATGCTGTGTGAATTGCCCAACATTATTTATTTATTTATTTACATTACAGAGTACTTTTAGTTACAGACAAAAAGTCCATGGTCAAAGCAGGTAGTACAAACTCCACCTACTTACTCCATTAGCACAGGCTCTAAAGAGAATAGTAGCCAAGTCGTGGCTTGCCTTTTCTTGCAGACTATCACGTTGGCTCGGCCAAGCGTAGTCTTTGTTTTATTTCTGGCCTAGAACTACATCTATGACGATTCTCAGCCCGATCCGTTCAGTAGTTTTGGCGAGAAGAAGTAACAAACATCCTTCTAAACTTTCGCATTTATAATACTACTTAGTTTATGCCTGCGCCTTCGCACGCGGTGTTTCTATAAACGTTTAAAGGTGATTTCTACCCCATGGGAACTGATTTATGGGATAAAAAGTAGTAGTAGTAAGTTTGATTTCAGGATTAGAATTACTCTTTGCTAAATTTCAGCCCGATGCCCAATCCATCTATACATCCATCCAAACTTTCGCATTTATAATACTAGTGTGATGATTAAAGTGTGATGAAAGCCGCTCTGCGCCGCTGAACTCGAAGATGTTGTTTTTCTCTTAGAATGCAATGTCTATTATTTTACTCTTTGAAGAATAAGCTTATAAAACCGAATTATTTCTACGCCTTTAGGTCTGAAGGGTCAGAAAGCCGATCATTTCCATAATGTTGCTTCTAAGTGGTCCAAAACGTGGGTTTTACTTTAAAGTACCATTCTAAAAGCTTTCCTTGTTCGCAGGAGCTAGCGCAGAAGAACGGCATGGATGTTACCACGGAGCATCGCTTCGCTGACTACATCCCTCGGTACATCTCCAAGATGGAGGGCATCGTGGACCAGTCCTACGACAAAACGAGGAGTAAGTAATTAATCAAGGGTAGAAAAATTCGAGCTAATCCCAAGGATGAAATGGTTACAATTCGTTCTTCTAAATTATGTTATAAAGGGTGGAATTTTTGGACGGGGCAGTAAAGCACTCTTTTTAGAAAAATCATCATCCTCATTCACAGATTAAAAAAGTTACAGGTTTCGAGAAAATGGGCATTTTTCACAAAAACTTTTTGATGCCAATCGATCCTGTTTCATATACTGATCAAAAAGTTCTATGGGACCAACTACGGTTTGAGTACTTACTAGAAAAGTCAGAAAACGCGAAAAACTTTTCCCATACTTTTTGTACGGAGTTCAAATCAATTTAGTTTTAGAACTATTTGAAACAGTGTAGGTTGGATTGCAAAAATACTTGGTTGAATAGAAAATTTCGGTTTCAAACAAATTTTTGAACGAACGAATAGTGACATTAAAAGCCCCCAATGAAGAGGGTTTGCAGGAAGAAATTGTGAGACACACTCATCTCGTGGCATCGCGTGTTCGTAATGTGCACGGCTCACTTGGGGTGTCGCGTCGAGTTTAAATAATGTGTTTGCACCTTTACTTGCGTGCTATGGGCTCAGTTTGTTTCTACCTTACGTATCCAATTGATGTGTTTTAAAACTCCACTTACAATTCCGCCCCCAATGCTCACTGTAATTTTGAGTTCCTATCAGTTTGTTAGCTCGAATTCGCACAATTTCTATTGAGACCTTTAAACGGAACTTAGAAAATTAAGACAGTGTAACTAGGTCCCTGAGTCTTATTACGAGTTTTCCGCAAAGTTAGTACCTACCAAGAACAAGTTGATAACAAAAAGGACTTTGATAAAGTCACTGAAAGAAAGAAAATCAAGTTGAGGAAGCGAGCAACTGGCAAATCCTACAAAAACACAAAGAAAACTGTTCCATAAGTTTTGATAAATGAACACTTTTATTGGGTAAATTGAGGAGCCAAGGGCGTAATAGCGGAATATTGGGGCGGAATTTCTGTGAATTTCTGTTAACATACAATCGGGTTTCATATACAAGATAGTAGAAAAGTTTGGGCATCGGCAGTTTATTATCCCCAACATGCTGCGTGAGACCTAATAAACATAGCTCGATTACCACTGACGTAATTGTTCTCCTTGATGGTGGATGGGGACGTATGTTTTTTGTTAGAAATGTTGAGGGGAGCTCCGGGGGACCTAGGGAAAATTCCGACTTTTTGAGATTTGCCCACCGGAACCCCCGCCCCCCAGGGGGGCTCCCAAATGGAGTCATACTGATGAATAATTTTAAAGGGCTTGTATAGAAGGGGTCATGCGATTTTGATTGCAAAAAAAATTACAATCTCTTTTGCCCCCCAGGAATACCCTTTTGAGAGTGCTTAGAGGTGCCGTCGGTGGATTGAGGAGTTCTGATTGCGGGATCGTGTAAAGGTTTTCCTCTCAAATTGGAAGGAAAAAGAACAGCACGGCTCACTTCGCTCGCCGTGCTGTGAACCCACACGGCCAGCCCTCACTGAACCCCCAAACCTGAACCATCCAAGAATTTGATATGGGTATCGTTTTCGACTAACATGGGGGTGAGGATTACGAATTTGATGACGGCAGGTATGTGTCGGATTTCGGTGAGCAAAGCGGACCGCAATGCGATACACGTCGAGCGAAGCGAGTCTTGCTGTGTGACAGGACACACCCATTAATAAGGATATCGTTTTCGACTAACTCGACCGTGTAGATTACGAAAATGATGTCCATTTCGAAATCCAAGATGTCTGACATTTTTATATCGCAGTTTCAACTCTTGGTTATCGATTTCGGTTAAATCAAAGACGTAGGCTACGAAAAACGGAACACAATAAAAAAAAAAACTATAAACACAGCCGCGGCTCGCGCATATATACTAGTTTCTGTTAAATTGATAAAGACAAATATATATAGATAGGGCTAAGCTGTAGGTTAGACGTAGAAGCATAGCTACAGTGGATTCTTATTATAATGTTGTAAATGTGTAACTCAATAAAAACAAATCTCAGAAAATACTTAATAATGTGGGATAAGGGTAGGTATGTTAGTACTATATAATTAGTAGTTATTCTGTGGTAAGGATTCCAAGGTCCATCTGAGACATAAACGGTTCGAATCCAGCCGGGGTCTATGTTTGTATAATAATCTGCAAGTATTTTTTCCCGGTCTGGATGTTTTTTATAATTTGTTTTTTAAGTACCCTTTACCTCCTGAGGTATTGGCTACTTTAGCCATTTCCGATTATGTAGGTACAAAGAATTAACCAAACTTGATTAACGTAGGCATGAACAGTTTAATTGGTAAAAGGAAAGTATTTTGATTACAAATACATACATACTTAGACAAAAATCACATTAATTTAAATTTATTTTGTATTTCAGTTGAGCTACCTGTAGACTGTTTGCAACAGTCTGCAGTTAGCTCAATACTAGTATAATTTTCTTTGTGAATAAAGGCTATTGC
Source organism: Eupithecia subfuscata (assembly GCA_963564075.1). Classification (NCBI taxonomy): domain Eukaryota; kingdom Metazoa; phylum Arthropoda; class Insecta; order Lepidoptera; family Geometridae; genus Eupithecia; species Eupithecia subfuscata. Next base: position 16,588,627 of record OY751102.1, on the reverse strand, counting down.
CCTACTTATTTTGTGTTGCAAAATATCGTCATCATTATGTTTTTGATGAAATTATTTTTGCTACTGTTTCAAATTGGAATTTTAATGAACTGTAGGTATACTTATGTAGTTTGTATAAGAAGTAAAGTTCTTGAAACCTAATTATCATTCTCGTTCGATAAATATTTTCCAAACTTTTACTGACTCGATATTCTATTTTTGTGGTGCATGAGACCTGCAAACATGATTTTATTTTCACTGCGCGGCGCTAATTGTGATTTATTACAGTTTTTGCAGGGAAGATCGAAACAATAATAGACTTGTTGTTTTCCCCACGCAATGTTTTGTTAAAAGGTTTATTTATTTTATCGAGTCAATTTAAGCATTTTCAAAGAAAACTGTTTTGATCTCGTTTGTTGTAAGTTTAGGAACAAATATTCAATTTAGGGCCCAGAACCACTGTACCTACTTATAAGTTATGTTTTGACGTGACAACGTCTTATAATTCGATAGAGCCGGCTGCACGCACGAAAAAACATGACGTCATTCGGCGTTATCTCGCTCTGAGGCGTTCCATGTAAGGCTTGAAGTGCAAGCGAGAGCGCTCGACATCTGTCTCTCTCCTACTTGAGTGAGCGATGCGTCTGCGTGGACAGCTGCTATACTATAGTACATTTACATGTTTTGATCGAGTATCAAATGCTACCATTCCATCAGTATTTTCTTAAGACGTTTTCACGTTCAACTATCGTCAGTAAATCGACTTTACAGACAACCAATTTTTTTTATGTGTTTTTCGGTACAATAAATTATCTCTCTCAGAACTTTTGGCTCTGTGTTTTAGACTTTTTTTAGGGTTCCGTACCTCAAAAGGAAAAAAGGAATCCTTATAGGATCATTTTGTTGTCCGTCTGTCCGTCTGTCAACCCTCTTTTCTCAGGAACCCGTGGATGTATCGAGTTAAAATTAGCATCAAATACTCAAGTTCGTAACTTCTTGGAGCTGTGATATAAATAAAACTTTAAGTCAACGTAATCAAAAGTTACAGCAGTTTATGTCCGAATATTTTGAATTTTCCAAGGGAATCACATTCACACAAAACCTGATACTTTACGTAGACCTAGAATCATGAAATTTGGCAAGAAGCAAGGTCTTAAAGCACAAGTAAAGGGAAAAATCCGAAAACCGCATATTCGTCGTTCATTCACCCAAGAAGATACTTTTGACTCTCGCAATGGACCAAAACCTACAGGGCACCTAAGCTACTTCCCGGTGACCTAGAATCATAATATTTGGCAAGAAAGAAGGTCTTACAATTATACGGAACTCTTGGTGTGCGACTCCGACTCGCGCTTGACGTTTTATTTTAATCTGACTCCCGACTGAACAAGAAGAAGCATTATTTTCTCTTTCACGGAATTTTCAATAATAAGACTCTTTAACGTTTCTGTTATTATAGTGCGTAAGCCTCGCACTCTGGATAATTTCTAATTTCTAAGAAATCAAATAATATCGCAAAAATTTTAGACTTCGCCGGGACTTGAACTTGAAGGAACTTGAAGGGGAGGACACGGGTTCAAGTCCCGTCGAAGTCGAAAATTTTTGCGATATTATTTGATTTCTTAATAAGACTTTTTGTTGCAGTCTACGTGTTCTTGGGAGAGCACATAGCCCTGGTGGACTTCGTGAGGGTCCTCCGCCAGAGAGGGCTGCTGGCGAGCGGGGAGTACGCCGTGGTGGCCATCGATGACGAGATCTTCGACCCTAGCTCCTCATCTATCACTCAAGCAGGTATGTCTTTTTAGTGTGGCTTGGTCAAGATTGCGGGGAACCACGCTGGATGCGGGCAGCGCATTAGGGCCATTTATTGGAGGGATATTTGGGGGTGTCTGCCAGCCTGCACTGGATGTCTTGTTGCGAGATGAGATGAAATCTAGTGTGATGCCTAACACGTATGGTGACTGTGGCAAATCCCCTCACTGCACCTTTCGGGAGAGGCTATGCTCTGCAGTGGACTTTTTTAGCGATTCAAATGGTTATTTCGCTATTGTTCCTACAGAGGATAATGCCGAAGTGGCCTTATAAATATTTCATTGAATTCCTACTCGAGATCACTAGGTATACCGTTTTATTTCGTTTTGAATTAGAAAGAGTTGTAGGCGATCTGTGTCATATACGAACTACGAGTAGGTAAGCAAGATGACGCTAGTTAAAAATAGTTTGATATAATTAAAGATTTTGATGTTGTAAACGTTCAAATATATTTTATGATTATCCAAATAGCTGCCGGAAAGGCCCAGAAGCTATTATTCTTCAGAATAAGAAAGGGTTAAACAGAAGTGGGTAGACCATGGAAAGTAATAAAGGGAATACAATTTCCAATATTGACTTTCCCATATAACCATTTCAATTAGAGTTTTCAGAATTACAAAGAAGGTAAGCAACCCCGTTACTTGTATTATCAAATTAATTAAGTAATATCACAGAGCAGTAATAATTACTGAGGAAGTTGAAGAGTAAAGTAAACAATCGCAAAGGATTTTAAGAATACTGATGGTTAGAAGAAATTATATACAGCATGACTTTAAGGAACTTCCAATATAATAATGCTGAATAAATACGAATATTCTTGTCATTGTATGCAAAATTAAATGAACGAACAGATGTATAAACTAACATTTTATTGTTAATTTACTGAACCAAACAAAAAAGAATGCGAGTGTTTATTTTATTAAAAACTAGCTGCCGCCCGCGGCTTCGCACGCGTTGTTTCTATGGAAACGTTAAAAGTTGATTTCTATCCCATGGAAACTGATTTATGGGATAAAAAGTAGCTTATGTTTGATTCCATGTTTGATTTCAGGATTATAGTTATCTGTATACAAAATTTCAGCCCGATCCGTTCAGTAGTTTTGGCGTGAAGAGGTAACAAACATCCATCCATCCAAACTTTCGCATTTATAATAATTAGTGTGATTCTAAATCAGCGTATAATGACAAATTTTACAATGAACTAACATTATGAAAATAATAAGGTGGTTGAAAGCCTCCGATAAAAATATAGTTATTTAATTTTGCATTCCTTATGTGGGCTAATTTTTTCATCTATTACTACACCTAATATATGTTCCTAAACCACCTACTTGTTCTTACTTCTTCTTGTACTTTACGGTGTACCTTTCGTTGGTGTTTCAATAAATAAATAAATGTATATTTTGTTGTTAGAACACCTGGGCCAGAACACGAGCAGTGACATCCTGGCGTTCAGGTCGGTGCTGAAGCTGACTCCATCATTCCCAACCAACCCTCATTATGCGTAAGTTTATTATTTTATATTGAATGCTGGCTTCTATTTCGGTCAACGAATTAGCATTGCTATTCAACGTGGCAATGCTGCCAGCATTCTGGGCACTCTGCCTTCTGGTGACGGCTTAGATTTTTGAGAAATAGATATAAGTGTAAGTACTAGTTGTAATCGTTCTGTTGTTGTATTTTTTGATGTGCGAAAGAAATTGATTTTTCTATTGACATAATAATTACATTAATAATGGTCCGTCTACTCGTACATGTAGATACTTACAAATATCCCTTTTGGTGACAGATTGGACTGCCTTGTAATCTGGCATACCCATCGATCGATGGCTTAGGTATCTCATATTTAAAAGCGCATGAGCCAGCTTTTTTTCACCGGTTTAATTAAAATACATTTGAGATTAGATTAGATTAGATTATATCTTTATTGCACCATCAATACACAGAACAATTTAATAAGAACTTAATACTAACTATATAGAATATGGCACAATCGGCGGCCTTATCGCTAACAGCGATCTCTTCCAGGCAACCTTTGGATGGATAAATATATTGAGGTACCTATTGATAATAGAATTTTGTTTTAATTATTAGTGTCAGTTCAATGGCACAAAAACTAAACTAATTTGCAGCACTAAAATGATGTCGTCCCATTCTTTTCCACCAAAATTGGGATGGCGTAATTTTTCGTGCAGTCACTGACACCATTATTGGCTAGTCACAGCCAAGGAAAGATTTAGGTAATAAATCATATTACAAAGTTTTGTGCGTCTTTGAGTTCTCAAATTACTTTTCATGTTTGTGTTTACTCGGTAAATTTGATAGGTCATGTTCCCTATTTTTACCGTGGAAGTTTAATTAGAGGTTGAATGTACGAACTGCGGTTCGCAAAAGTCAAACTTATATTATTAGCGTTAAATTTTTTTGTTGTTGTGTTGGTTTTGGCATGCTTTTGGTTTGGAAACAATTTAATTAGGGGTTTGTCTACGTTCATAATTTTATAATTTGCTAGCTTTGCCTGTTTTTTAGTTAAAATTGGTCTATAACTACTATTATGTAAAATTTCATCCCAATCCGTTCAGTGGTTTTGGTGTGAAGAGGTAGGTAACAAACATTAAAACTTTCCATTTACAATATCAGTGTGATTTATTTGACTTACTAAAACATAAGTTCTAAACTTCTAACGCTTCGCTAGGCCTCGTAGGCGCCTACGAGGCCTAGCGAAGCGTTAAAATTGGGATGGCGTAATTTTTCGTGCAGTCACTGACACCATTATTGGCTAGTCACAGCCAAGGAAAGATTTAGGTAATAAATCATATTACAAAGTTTTGTGCGTCTTTGAGTTCTCAAATTACTTTTCATGTTTGTGTTTACTCGGTAAATTTGATAGGTCATGTTCCCTATTTTTACCGTGGAAGTTTAATTAGAGGTTGAATGTACGAACTGCGGTTCGCAAAAGTCAAACTTATATTATTAGCGTTAATTTTTTTTGTTGTTGTGTTGGTTTTGGCATGCTTTTGGTTTGGAAACAATTTAATTAGGGGTTTGTCTACGTTCATAATTTTATAATTTGCTAGCTTTGCCTGTTTTTTAGTTAAAATTGGTCTATAACTACTATTATGTAAAATTTCAGCCCAATCCGTTCAGTGGTTTTGGTGTGAAGAGGTAGGTAACAAACATTAAAACTTTCCATTTACAATATCAGTGTGATTTATTTGACTTACTAAAACATAAGTTCTAAACTTCTAACGCTTCGCTAGGCCTCGTAGGCGCCTACGCCGTAGTGAACCGTAGCATGCCTACGCCGTAGTGAACCGTAGCATGTCTACGCCGTAGTGAACCGTAGCATGCCTACGCCGTAGTGAACCGTAGCATGTCTACGCCGTAGTGAACCGTAGCATTTCTACGTCGTAGCGGAACGTAGCATGTCTACGTCGTAAGCAACCGTAACATTTACGTTTATTTACGCGCAATAACTTCCATCAGCTTTATATCTTTCATCTCAGGATATTACCTCGCGTCAGTCAGAAGGCTTTTTGAGATATTTATGGAACGTGCTTGCATTTTAAATGGCTTTTTTATCTTATCTGTTGATTTCTGATTTTCATTTTGAAAAACTCTATGGCGCAGTGGCTAGAATTTCCTGAGACCAGATTTGCGGGTTCGGTTCCAACCGCGAGATAATTCTGTATGTTCTGCACCACAATTTATTTAATTTCTGGGTGTGTACCTAATGTTAATATTAGTAGTCTATGACAGAAGCGACTATTTCTTTTTTTATCATTATTACCACATCATAAGGTTAAACAAAGGAAACAGAGTTTGGTGGCCAAAAAGAGTAAAACGCATCTCTGCCTTAACTATACAAAATAAAACTTTGCTGTTTTAGAAATTTATTTCTCAAAAGAATATAATATATTCACTTAAAGAGAAATACAGTAATCATAATTAAACATGCAGAGCGGACTTATGTAACTATCATAGAGGCATCAAAAAAATTATGATAGGTATCATGGATTTTTGCAAATTATTATAATAATAAGATAACATGGGTGGCGGCGCTAATGTGAGTCGGAGTAGCGCCTGAAAGGTTAGAAAAGGGTGGGGGTGGGGGACGTAAGATACGACCGTACTATTTAAATAAATAAACTGAATGAATTTGAATTTAAATGCGTGTGAAATATAATGTATTATTTAGATTTTATTTCATCATTCTATATATAGCCTTAGCCTTAGGCTAAAGGCCTCACCCGACAACAGTAACAGTAATTCTACTATACTATTATTTTGTTTATTTCTATAATATGTGTGCTTTTGTCACCAGGGTGCTCTGTCAAATGATCCGGGCGCTGTCAGCTGCGCCGCCATTTTGTGTACCCAACTATCATAAAATATTCGAGGATGCTTCGGTAAGCTGTTATAATAGGGTAAAGGAAAAATAATATTGAAAACAAAAAATAACAATGTTGTGATCTAATATTTTGCATGCAACTGTGTGGAAATAAAGGAACCCTCACATCCTATCTATGACATCATTGACATCGTTTTTCGCCGACATTTACGTAAATGAGTAAGGCCTAAAGGGAAAGTCAAACACCTCAAATAATGGTGAAATACATAAGACCGTACCCGTGGGTGTCGACTGAAGGAACCTCCCAAAGGAAGGGCCGGTGCTTTCCTCTATGTATTTTTAAGACCTCAACTGTGATTACCATTTGCTTTTTTTTAAAGTAGGTCTTGATCTATTAATTATTGTCCAATTAGAGGGAAAATATATTACTTTCCATATTTTTTAAGGACCTAGAAAATCGCAAAACTTTATTTGAAAAGTGTACTTTTCGTAAACAGACGAAAACACAGTTAGCCATAAGGTTTTTGTTATTAAAGTGCGTAAGCCACTTACACTTTGGGTAAATTCTAAGAAATCAAATAATATCGCAAAAAAATTCGACTTCGACGGGACTTGAACCCGCATCCTTCCCTCAGTACGGGAATGTGCTAACCAACTACACCACGAGGTCAAGTGACGTGGGAGTCGAAAATTTTTGCGATATTATTTGATTTTACAGTTAGCCATATTTATCTGTGCTGTGACGTTATACGAGCCGAACTAACAATTTACATTAGAAAACGTTCGTCATTGTAAAAATATGTACAGACTAAATAGCGAATTTGGCTCGTATAAGATCCTATCATGTTTGCTTGGAGTCCTATGACGTTACAACATGGTCGATAGCGTTTTTAAAAAATAGATTTTTAAATTTAAAATATGTACACTTATACACTTTTAATAACAGAAATCAATAAATATTAGTTTCTTAAGTCAAATACTACAAAAAATATTTATTTAATGCGCCAAATTTGATATGAATCAAGTAGCCTATTAAGTAAGACAAGTATCTATTTGACAATAATGTTAATATAAGACAAGAACTACCTATAGATTGCTTAAGCAGACCTCAGTCAGCTTAATTGTTTCAATTGTAAATACCTACTAGTTCATATTTCTAAGAAATCAAATCATATCCTAAAAAATTGACTTCGACGGGACTTGAACCCGCATCCTTCCCTCAGGACGGGAATGTGCTAACCAACTACACCACGAGGTCAAGTGACGTAGGAGTCGAAAATCTCTGGGACTTCCTACGGACTCTAGCGCCGTAGTGTGAGGGCTTACGCACTATAATAACAAAAACCTTAGTTCTAATTTGTTTCTATTATTTGACTGTAATTTTCTTTGTTTATAAAGACTTTTAATGTAAGACAATAATAATTATACGTAAGATTATTGAGGTGTTTTGATCAAATCTGCCCAGGTCCCGATAGAAGCTGCCCACCTGTACGACGCCGTGACACTGTGGGCCCGAGCTGCCACCGCCGCCATGAGGTCCGGGCTGCCTCCTACAGATGGAGCCACCTTGATGAAGCTGCTTCGACCGACCACGTACAGATCTGTACAGGGATTTGATGTAAGTAGATCGAACTACATCTGAGTGGAGTGAAGATTCCTTCATTGGCTTTAAATATATATATGACTGGACAGGGGAGTGGCCAATTTGAAATTAACGACAAATACTCAAGTCCCTAACCTCTTGGAGCCGCAATTTAAATAAAACTTAAACTCAACGCAATCAAAAGTTACAGTCGTTTACGTCCGAATATTTTGAAATTTCCAAGGGAATTACATTTACATGCACACAAAGACTATAGGGTACTTCCTGTAGACCTAGAATCATAAAATTTGGTAAGCAGTAAGGTCCTATAGCACAAGTAAAGGTAAAAATCCGAAAACCATAAATTTGTAATTTATGAACAAAAAAAAACTTTTAGTACTCGCCATGGATCAAAACCTACAGGGTACCTACTTCCCGTTGACCTAGAATCATGATATTTTGGCAAGAAACGAGGTCTTACGGAACCCTTAGTGCGCAAGCCCGACTTGCACTTGACGTTTTATTTATTTTTGCGAGCTACTGGACTACACTTGGGACGGCGAGACGGTCTGACACTTCTGTGCCGAAACAAAATGAAATAACGTGTGAAATAACGATCTTTGATGTTGGAACACATTTAATATATCTTCTCATAAATCCAAATATTCCAAATGTTCCATCTATACTATCCATATTCCATCAGTCGATGCTTTTGTATCGATATGTAGATGTAAGACATCGATCTCAGTATACCTACATTTGTACTCGTATTCGGTTAGCGGTAATATTGAGTAATTTGACGTAACGTAGTAGGTATATTTGACGTGACGTAACGTAAGTGAGCGTTAGTCAAATGTGCTTGGTATCAATATTGATATATTTATACATAATTTGAAACAGATCAGAATTACAAGAAACTCGACAATGGAATATTCTGAGTTCTGAGAAACCTTTTGTGACCCTAAAGGTGATTATAGACTAGAGCATTTACTAATAACAGACAATCGAGCATTCGCTGTTTTTAAATTTACTCCAATTACACTTCGAACATGACGCTCGATGTTTTGTTACAACCTGATTTAATTTTGCAGATCAATCGATTTGATTTTTTGAGTTACAGGTAAATGCTAACTCGCCGTGAGCATTACGTCGAACACAGCGTCGAGCATTTGCAAATTTCACAGGAAGGTTACAATACATGGAAATGCTTTAGGAAACTGAGCATTTGTCTGTATTGTACCGTTAAATTGTAATGCTCTAGCAAATGCTTTACTCTATACTCACCTTAATATGAATATTGTCATCTCGGAAAGAGAACCTCGAGCTGTGAAGTCACGGTTAGATTTACTTACTTGTATTCTAACCAGTTTTAGGTAAATCTTGGTAAGACCACGTCTACCGGTTCTCGGAATATCTCAGGTGTAACTTTCAGTGGCAAGTTAAGCGTTTGCTTTTTACCTGTCACTGTTCGTACTTATGTGTGTTTGCATACATGGGTTACTGAATAGTCCGAGAATAATGTTCGAATCAGTGACCCGATGAGCATAGAATTCGACAAGTCTACAATACAGAATATTGTTTCGAGACTTGCTAACTTATTGAAGACAGACTTATAAATTAAGACGACTTGCCTATAGTGACTTCGAGGAATATCAAATAGAAGCTTCAAATAATTAATAGGCGATCGATATACTGATATTTTCTCCAATTACTTAGGACTTTGTGGCTCACACGCGGGTGGCTTTAGGCTGTAGGTACCTCAATGTCAATGATTTAATTTCTATTTTAACTATGTAATGTACTTATCGGCGTTCTGAGCCATGGCGTTCGCGGCGATCCAGCCAGGAAATGTCCTAAAAACCGACTAAGAAAACTTACTAGAGGCGGATTGATGTTTGACGGACTATGTTTTTTTACTTATTTCTTTTGGCAGTGACACGAAGTGGAGCTTGGTCTCCGACACCAGAGACCGTCACAAATAGTCTCGGTCCCAAGGGACCGAGACAAAATCTGTCAAATCAATCCGAGGATAGATGTTTTTGTAAGACTAAATATTTTTGGGAACCAATTCCTCCCGAAGCAAATACTTATCCGTTTCCATTAGATATCTAAAGCCTTTTCGACCTTCTACTTGACAGAGTAAACATTCAAAACTGTTAACTGTAGGTCAACAACCGGAGAGGTTATAATAATTATTTGAAAATATTTTCAAGGGTAGGTAAGAAGCAATGAGTTTGCTGTACATTTTTAGCAAAACGTGAGCTTTCAATTAAATTCAAATTTTATCAACATCAAGTTTATTAATAATGAATTATTAAGATATGGGGAATTATAAAACAATCGAAAAAAAAACTTAGCGACTGATGTTGAGATACTGTTTTAATAACTTGAGCGACTAGAAATAAAGCAATTCGACCTTGAGTTGACCCCACCTGTAGGCGTAATTTAATTTACAGTCACTCGTTTAATTAAATACTACCCTTAAGATATAGATATAAGAGTTAATACTAGTTTTAATTGTTTTATTCAGTTATTGTAATTTTGAACTTTCGCTTGCATTGTTTGAACTTTCGCTGCCGAACATAAAGTTTGTTTTATCGTTTGTCAAATTTACAAAAAAAAACAAATAATAGAATCAAATTAGAACTAGTTTTTACAAATGAAACAATTGAGCTAACTGCAGTGTTGGAAACAATCTATAGGTAGCTAAACTAATCCATATCACTCAGAAGCCAGCACCAGTCAGAAGCGTCGTCCCCAAGACGCTGGCTGCATTGCTCCGCTGTATGGCAAGGCTGATGCGCAGCGCCAAATACTCAGCAGCTCTCGGATTTCGCGTCGCTTCGAACAGACGCTCAGACAAATTTTAAAAAATCCGTAGTAGGTACCTCGGCAACTTACGTACCTAAGGTCTTGACTCCAAGGGCGAATGTGTAGGCTCTGTCGTGAACTGCATATTAGCGCCTCTTGAGATCCTTGGCCAAATCTGCCGCCGCACCAGCCCCAAATTTGTGTAATTAAATATCTACATAGTTCCTTTGTTCAATATAGAGAACTTTGACTTTACAAAACATTTGAAATCGACATAGATGATGGACTTTGGTGTTTTGCGCAGTAGATAGCGAGGTAGGTAACTTCGAAAGGTGTGATATTAGAAATACAGTCGACTCTCGTAAATTCGAACCTGCGATAAATCGAACCTCTCTATAATTCAAAGTTATTACGAGTTCCCTACAAAATCTCTTTATATTTCGAACTAAATCAATACATTTTTATGCACTTGGTAATTCGAACGAATAATCATTGCCACGTAACAAAACGACGCGATAATTCGAACTCATCAGCGTCAAACACTCGACAGTTCGAAGTTGCAGAGAGAAAGAGACAGAAAGATTGTAAGTAGGTACATTTTGAGACAAGTTCAATTTTTTTAATTTATTTAATGCGTGGCATGAGTACTCATTGACGTCGTGAACGAAAGTGAACGAAAGTCTTCGTTTCAAGTCTGGCCAAAATAGCTTTTCTGTCAGTATGTCCGTACTCCTCTACAGGTCGTATTTTACAACCGATCGGTACGAAACTTGGTGTACAGATTCAACAATTTTATAGAATTTTTTTGTCGTCGGGGTTTTTTGATCAAAGGTGTACTTCCTTTAAAAAAGGCAAAAAGAGGTATTTAGAATATCTCGGCTTTAAGACATTTGATTTCGATGATAATATTTTTAATTGAAAGGTTGTTGTTTATAATTCTTCTCATAAAAATTTGGTAAATATCTGATCAGGATTTTTGGCATGACGACCAGAATAGCTCCGCAAGATACAGTATAATGCAAGAGAATATTATCAGTACAGCGCCACCTATTAGAACATCTTTGTTACACTTTGTACTAGATGGCGCTAATGCTACTGAACTTCTTTGATTTATTATGAGATTTGATTCCGAAGATTATTTTTAATTTTTAGTACCCGAGTAATACCCCTAGTTCACGAGGTCTACTGTTCGTAGAACTACTAGTAGGTATATGAAATGTATTATTGAAATATTTACATGAAACGCACTGACCTACAAAATTTATATCGATGATCAACCGTTTCTCACAGAAATTGGAAATGAAAAATGTTACCAAAAATGCAATTGCGAAAGCATAAGAACAGAGGTTTTTTTTAACATTACCTACTTAGATACTTACGCTTATCGATTACTACTGAAAGCTGAAAACATATTATGCACACAAAAAGTCAGTAACCTTAAGCACACAAAACGCAGGTTCAACTTCGCAAACAGAGCATGGTTGACTGACTAGCTGCGAATTATTCAGAGGGTAACTCGAGCGTACACAACAGCGGTGTGTAGTTTGTAAAATCAGGCTTGGAAATTACAGAGTTCGTGTAAAATAAAGGTAAATTACTAATAAGCTTGAGACTTATTCCTTACTATAAAGTGAATTGATTTTCTGGGAAGTCAAATAAAGCGTCTTGCGAAAGCATAAGAAGATCCGTGTATTATTTGGAATTCAAATGGTTATTAAACGTTTCTAAGCCATAAAATAAGCGTCTTTTAACGGAACCAAAATATTTTATCGAATTCTAAGATAGATGAGTGCTCATACAATAATGTCTGCAAGGTAGATTCTTTGTCAAAGTCCTATAGTAAGTAACTCACCATGAACTCAATAGTGAATGTGTGTGTTATACTCTTTTTTAACCCCCGACGCAGAACAGAGGGGTGTTATAAGTTTAACATGTCTGTGTATCTGTATATCTGTCTGTGGTATTGTAGCTTCCAAACGGATCAACCGATTTTCATGAAAATCTGTCGGGGGGTTCATAAAGTTTTTAATTTTGTTCTTGTTTTAACACTGTGTCAAAAAAAACCTTATTTTGATTTTCAGTTCTCTACAACGATAGGCGAGCTAAGCTTCGCGCGCTGCTCTTTGTTATCTGTTATAAACAAATAATAAATAAATAATGCTGAACAATCCACATTATCATCATCTAGCCCCAAGCTAAGCAGAGCTTGTGTTATGGTTATAGATGACTGATATACATTAGATAGAGAGTTATTTTTTATTATACATAGAAACGACCAGAACAACCCGGAACAAATATTTGTAGATCATACAAACATTTGTCCCAACGCGGGAATCGAACACGCAACCTCCTGCGCCGCAAGCAGACCTTCGCCCGCCTCGCCACATCGATCGTCGAATAGTCAATTGCTTGTGCCTGTATTTTCAACAGGCTCTACTTAGCTAGAAACATTTTATTTTGCACGCAGGTAAATTGCTTGCCCCCGTAATTTTCAGCAATAGATACGTATACTACACTGTAGTTGCAAACATTTTCTTTTGCTGATCCAGGTGAACATGGACAGTGCTGGCGACGCAGAAGGGAACTTCACCGTGATCGGGCTGGTGGCTGACAAGGCAGCTCCTGGAGGCTGGAGCGCGCAGCCTGTGGCTACCTTCAGATATGCCAACAGCTCTGTTCTGCTACCGGTGAGCTGTAGAAACACTAAAGAGTTTCAGTGCGGTTTCATGGGCAAAAATATTATAGGTACAAAAATAAAACTATTACTTGGAAGTATAGTAGGTACCTACCCACCTACATTGTTACGTAAATAAAAGATCTTGGGAATCGATTTAAGGATAGGTTCTTAGTAAGTATTTTCGGTAAGTAGATACTTTTTGCCTACTATAGATAAAATGATCCTATATTTTTCACCTTGATTGAGCCGGAGGCATGAACTGTATTGAGATTTGAATAGGTATTTCAATTAGAATTATATTTTTGAAAAAAAAAAACTTTTTTCTGCACACGGCTTCGCACGCGTTGATGTATGGGATAAAAAGTAGCCTACCTATCTTATATTCCAGGCCTAGAACTACCTGTATGTAACATTTCAGCCCAATACGTTCAGTAGTTTTGGCGTGAGGAGAAAACAAACATCCATACATCTGCCTACACATCTAAACATTCGCATTTATAATATTAGTAATTAGTGTTATATTAGTGTGATTACGAACAATTTAGAAAATGTATATTATTCATACAGTAGCTTCTGCCCGCAGCTCCGCATGCTTTTGCGCGGGACAGAGGTGCGATCTACATCTAGAACTACACACAAATTTCAACCTTACCTACATACTTTTTATCCATGAAACAGGCGTGCGAAGCGGTAGACATAAGCTAGTTTATAATATTAGTGAGATTATCTTGGGGCTAGGCTAAGGATGCTGTGTTTATTTTATTATTTATTCATTTAGTTATTTTAGACCCGATTTCTATAATCATTTCAATTTCCAACCAGGAACTAATCGGGTCCAGTAACATAGCCTGGATCGGTGGAAAGCCCCCTGTCTCCGAACCAGCATGCGGCTTCGACGGCGTCAAGTGCTCCCTCCCCCACGACCCCGGGGTGCTGTCAGCGGCCGCCGCTGTGGCCGCCGCAGCGATCCTGGCGGCGGCGCTGCTGGCGCGGCATTACAGATACGAGCAGAAGCTGGCCTCGGTGCTGTGGCGGATTGAGGCCAAGGATCTGAAGTTTATACCGAGCAGTAACGATAAGGTGTGTCTTTGTGTTGGCTGGTGTTGCTGGCTGCGTATTTGCTTTCCAACTCTGCCCGCGGGTGTCGTAAGAGGTGTGTTATGGATATCCACTGGGGGCGGGCAGCAGCGCTTCTACTCGCCGAACTGCGATCCTCAACCTTGATCGAACCGCTTGGTTGGGCGATGGCGTGGGGATTATGGACATTGCCCCCGTATGATAAAAGTCAATAAAGTGCAGAAGGGAGACCTGAGTCCAGCATTGGACCGGTACTTATTGGGTGTTGACTACTTGAGTTTTTAGGCTCTCCTCATTTTATTCAGCTTTGTTCTACACTCATTTGCGCGATTCGGTTTTATACCGCCCTCATCCAATCTTAACATGCGAGTGGTTTACTTTGTCTTTAGTATCCCTGTAATACCATTTGGTAAACTGCAGTCCATCTTCCGCGTTTTTCATATAGCCAAAAGCCCTAGACAAAATTTGACTTGAGACTTACATTACGACCCACGCCAATCTCCATCTATTTACGACTTTAATTCGGCGTCGTATATCCACTATAATGAGTGTAATCTAACAGGTGAAATGATATCATAGGAGCCTTTTATAGAGCCCTTACCCACGCATTAGCAATTCAATCGTCAAACAGTGGTAAACAAGCAACCCACATGTTCTTATTTCTAGATAGTTGTGTTAATATTTCAGTCGCGTCAAGCTTTGATCAGAAAACATTATTCCTACTGCCAAATTCGAAAAAAGGGCAGATGCCGAATAAATCCTTATACCCCGTTACCCTTTTATATCTTCTCACGTACTTCAGGCATTAACTAAGCTGGGCTCGGTTGTCACGTTTGCGATCCAAGCTTAGATCAATGCGTATCTACTTGTAACAAGATTGTCCGCTTAGGCTGACTTGCGCCTCTTGGTTTACAAAGCTAAAGGGTTATGGTGAGCTGCAGAAGCGATAGCGGATTTTGGACTGGATTTAGTTTTACACACTTACAATTTCGCACGACGCTGAATGTTTCTTTTAGATCTTTTTGGGTCTTTATGTAATTTAGGGTTTTTGTCGCGTGCTTTTTCGGATAAATGCCCGTGATTGCTAACAAAATTCGCTACTTCATAATTATAGAGCGATGAAACACAACGAGGAATTACATGACTCATCGGGCAGGACTCCACATATCGCTCTCCTACATTTCTTTTGTGCTACAAATGCTTTGTACATCACACTAATATTATAAATGCGAAAGTTTGGATGGATTTATGGATGGATGGATGTTTGTTACCTCTTAACATCAAAACTACTGAACGGATCGGGCTGAAGTCTTGCATGCAAATAATTCTAATCCTGGAATTAAACATAGGGTACTTCTTATCCCATAAATTAGTTCCCATGGGATAAAAATCACCTTTAACCATTTCCATAGAAACAACGCGTGCGAAGCCGCGGGCATAAACTAGTATTATATAAATGCTCTATAAATGTCCTATAGGAACATTTGCTACATTTGCAACATTACATTACATTTGGAGTCGAGACCCTAGGTCCGTGGAGCACGAAAGTTCTCCGGGTTTATAAAATAATATCTGAGCGTGTGGTTGAAGCGACGCGTGGCGTGACTCGAGAGCTGGTGAGTATCTGGCGCTGCGCATCAGCATTGCCATACAGCGGGACAATGCAGCCAGCGTCTTGGGGACGCTTCCTACTGGTATAAATATGGATCAGTTGAGCTACCTGTAGATTGTTCGCAACTGTATGCAGTTAGCTCAATTGTTCCAATCGTAAATACTAGTTCTAATTTGTTTCCATTATTTGATTTTAATTTTCGTTGTTAATAAAGTACCTATATCAGTCATCTATAAGCGAGCTATGGAAAGACCTATGCTCGGAGTCTCTCTGAAGGATAGGATTCGTAACAAATACATCCGACAGAGAACCAAAGTTATCGACATAGCCCAAAGAATTAGCAAGCTGAAGTGGCAGTGGGCCGGCCATATCTCGCGAAGAACCGACAACCGCTGGGGTAAACGTGTTCTTGAGTGGAGACCGCTACTAGGCAAACGTAGTGTAGGACGCCCTCCAGCCAGGTGGGATGACGATCTGCGAAAGACTCCAGGCAGATGCTGGATGCGCCAAGCTGAAGACAGGGAGCTATGGCGCTCATTAGGGGAGGCCTATGTCCAGCAGTGGACTAATATACATTCATGGGTTTTTGATGATGATGATGATGATCAGTCATCTAGTACCTATCAGTACTTTTGCCCCACATTACGAGGCCATTACGAAGAACCGATTTCATATAAGCGCGAAAAGACATAATTGCAGTTTTTACATTTGTCACATTTTTTTATTTAATAAGCATAACACAAACTGTGCTTATCTTGGGGCTAGATAATGCTGTGTGGATTGTCCAGCATTATTGTGAATGAATGTTGTGTATGAATGAATGTTGTGTCCGCCTATTAGTAGCGTATTTATTAGAACCTGCTTAAATAAGTTAAAAGAATGTATACGCTGTTAGCGTTCCTATTTAATAAATACTTAAATAATTTATTTATTATATTGATATTATGAATTCGACATCAATTAAGTAAACAGAACCTTCCTCAGACATGTTAATAACAAAATCCTCGTTACGATGCCACTCGTTGCTATAATCGTATTCTAATAGATCTGATGGCGCCGCCGACGGACGTTTTATTAGGCTCTTAGCATAATATTTCCCAATCTGAATAAAAAGAAGTTGTTTTGAACGTGGAAATAGATAGATACTCGGAAATTATGGTCTAGAAATAGACGCGTAAGTGTGATGAGCACTTGCAGTTAGGTTAGGTTTAGAAACGGATTTTAGGAGTTTTGTGAGTCAATGAGCTTCCTAACATTATTACACCATAACAAAATTACATTCCTTAAGAGTAAGCTATTTACTGTTTAATACTAGTTTCTGGTCGCAGCTTCGCGCTCGTTGTTTCTATGGTAACCTTTTCTATCCCATGGGAACTGATTTATGGGATAGAAAGTAGCCAATGTTTGATTAAAGCTAGGTTCACATTGCTGTGTCGGGGTGTGTCGTGGCGCGCCAGAGCGCAATCGGTTACGTTCATTACTTATGACTAGATTCACATTAGTAGGTTGTCTTGGGGTGCCCCAACGCGCTACGACACACCCCGACACAGCGCTGTGAACGTAGCTTAAGAATTACCTGTATGCAATTTCAGCCCGATCGTTCAGTAGTTTTGGTTTGAAGAGGTAACAAACATCCATCCATCCATCCACACATCTAAACATCCAAGCTTTTTATCTTTTTATAATATTAGTGTGATAATATAATATTTCACACTCTATGCTCATAAAACGACGTTATACGATTTCGGGGGAGCCGTGTCGTGCCGGCTTAGAATTTGCACCACTCCACGGGTGTCGTAAGAGGCCACTAAGGGATATTCATTGGGGGCGGGCAGCAGCGTCGTCCCCTGCAGAACCATTCTACCACCGGACTGCGATTCCCAACCCGCATGCCCAGCGTGGGGATTATGGGTAGTACCCCCATGAGATACAAGCCAATAGCGCTTATCGGACGGAAGCCTGAGTCCAGTAGTGGAAATTTTAGGCTGTTGAGGTTGTGGTTGAGGAATCCAAGAGGTGTAAATTTTTTCATTGACAGTTAAATAGAAATGAAATCAGGATCAAAACCAAAACCCCATCAACTTGTTCTGTTGCGAAAGAATCACCACTGTACCGTCAATTAGGTTACCTACTTTAAGTTGGACGTACTTACGGTTCGATTCCTAGCTCACCTAGATACGAACCCCATCGCCCTACATTAGCGAAGAGCTATCCATTACCGAAGTCCTTCATGAGCTAATGAAAACCCCAGCAAGCTCGTGAAACTATCCTATTCCACTCCACTGTAGTTTAACTTATAGATAGTGCGTTGATTATTTATAACGCGGTCAAAGCATAGAAAAAAATAACCTCCAATCGTTGGCTTTTAAATCTTCAAACCGCGCTCACTAAATTTTTTTCGAGCATATTTTTGTAGACACTTGATATTATGGTAAATAAGCACTATTTCCAATAGGAATTTCTATGTAACTGGTGTGATTATGCCAAAGAACAATGCGCAGCGCGAGTTTATGACCTAAGTGTCGCACAGTTGGCCTGTTTTTAGGGTTTCAAGATCGGTTTCGAAACCCTTATTTATGGTCTCGCTTTGTCTGTCCCTCTTTAATATCTCAGCAACTACCACAGCTATTAACTTGAAATTTAAATCAATATTACTATTCGTGCGCATTTATAGACAAATCAGTAAATAAATTAACGAGGAAAATGTTTTTTTTTAATACCATCGTATTCAATACCTACGTACGTATTCAATACCTACGTATTTAATACCTACTACGTATGTCAAAATTTTAAATAAGACCTACAGAGTCATGTGGGGTATTAAATGAAAGGTATCAGTTTGTACATTTCAAAATAGTTTCTTGAAATTTCTGTAGGTTTTATACTTTTTGAAATAGTATTTAGAAATAAGTCAAATTAGCCATTCCCCCTACTCTCCAAAGTTTGCAGACCGATGCATCTGAAGTATGTATATTGGGTACTATTTTTCGGTATTTATTAAATAGCGAAGTCTTTAACGTAGTACTTTTAGTACATATTTGTATAATTTGACAAACGCTCGAAACCCTCGGCGCGCGAGTTACACTCGCACTTGACGGATCTTGTTTAATGGTTGTTTTACAGCGCGACGCTCTAGACAAATTAATAAATTATTATAAATAATCAAAGAGTTATAGTATAACAAAAAGCTATCCAGCAAAAGGCTCGAAAAGATTTGGGGATAAAAGTTTCAGATTTCTCCTGATTTTAAACTGACTTACTATGTTTTTTTTGTATGCTCGTCTTTTTCTCTGTAAATTAATGGATCGATTTGGAAAATTCTTTGTAAGTATCGACAACGATCCCGAGCTGGTCCCAAAAAATTAATTTGTGACCCGCAAACTCAAAAACAGTGTAAAATTAAGGCAATGGAAGTCGGTTTCTAGTTTTTCAAAACTATCAAATTATTAATAGGTACTTATTCTGTAGGGCTTCGGGGGTCAAGATGCGGAGCCCCGTCGCGCTCACACCACCATCGCCATGTACCGCGGCAACATCGTCGCTGTCAAGAGACTGAGAAAGAAGAACATCGATGTAACCCGGTCCATCAAGAAGGAGCTCAAACAGGTTAGTGGTCAAATCTTTTAAATCCACTATGGTTACCAACACTCCGCCGTGTGGTGCTGACTTAGAATTGCACCAGCCCAACTCATCCCGTGGGTGTCGTAAGAGATGGCCCCGAGAGTATCTGGCGCAGCGCATCAGCATTGCCATACAGCGTGACAATGCAGCCAGCATTTTGGGAACGCGACGACTGATACCTGTAGAATCAAAGGGGTTACACCAAAGAAATACTTGTGGAATATATTTTACGACACGGAGCAAATCGCAGCAGCTCGAAACAATTTTATGTTTAGAATTCATTTTTATTCGTATCTCGTCCGCTTTCGACATGCTTTCGAACTTGAATTTGTACCTTTTTTGCTACGCGTGTGCAACTATGCGTCTCGTTGAAGTTGATACTACCTTGTTGTTGTATGTCATTGTTATAAGTTTTTGTTAGGTTTTCATTCAGAAAGGTCTTTGTTTACCAAAAATATCTTGGATTCTAGAACCGAGTTTAGGCAATTACTTGAGAGAAGCCACGGGCAGAAGCTAGTCTGAAATAAAAACTATAACTATAAAAGTAGCGGTGCTTCGCCGATAAAACCAGCTCATTCCGTATATTTTCAAGAGAATTATTAGAGAAGGTAGGTATTTGTATTTTCCTAATAATAGGAATTCGAAAATAATTATGTCTGTCTGTCTGTTTTCTTTTCACGACGTAACGGCTAAACGGATATCTATTGTTATATAAATTTGGCAGGGATATAAATTATATCCCGGAGAAGGACACACCTACGAGAAGGCTGCAACTTTTTATACCGGAATTTCAATTATTTCTGAACTTGGAATTAGTTAAACATTTTTTCTGCCACAAGCATACATTTCATTGTTATGCAGAATTTCTGCTGACCACCACGTTAGTCGTTCCTTACATTCTTGTTATTGATCTATCAGTGGCCTTCAGCCACTAAATCCAACGTCAATTTGAACCATCCTTTCAGTGGTCTGACCTTTCTTGATTTATTCCTTTCTCAATTTCCTGATTGAAACGAGGAAGTAGCTAACACAAGAAAGTCGTGTTTTGCAAAATACAATTCTATATTGTGTTTTTCGGTACCCGGCGTCAGCTAAGCTAAGTCATATTGAAACTTATTTGTATTTGTTTTTCCAATGAGAAATTTAATTCGTATCTCATAATAAATATTATCTTATTATTCTTAGTTCGTAACTTTAACCGTTGTTTCCCTACCTTGCTTAAACGACAGATGTTTTGGTCTAAAACGACTCAGCAATTGTCTATAGGCAGCTTATAGACCCGAGTGGTTTGTATTTGATTTAAATTAATAACCAAAATCCAAAACTCAAAAAGAAATAATTTCTCAAACTTTGGTTAAAACCTACTTCCAAGGACGATGTTTAGTAACCTTACTGTTTGTTTTCATTTTAAATTGTAAATTATTTATTCAAAAGAAACCAGCGAATTTCAATAAAATTTTGTTCAGTAGTGATTTGGATCAGTTCAGCTACCTTAAAATTATTGCAACAGTCTGCAGAAAGCTCAAAAGTTACATGTTTATAATGGTAAAATTCTTGTACATGTAAGTCGTAATTTTCTTTGTAAATAAAGTCATTAAATTCCTCAGATTCGAGAGCTTCGCCACGAGAATCTGACTGCCTTCGTAGGCGTCTGCGTCGAAAGCGGAGCATCCTGCGTCGTGTCGGCGTACTGCTCCCGAGGGTCTCTCGCGCGGGTACTGGCCGACAGGGACCTGCATCTCGACGACATGTTTGTGGCCAGTCTGGTGAGTTCCTTTCCCACATCTGTACCATCTTTAGTCGTTCGTCGCGTAGTCGTTACTCGACTGGAACTCGGCTGAAGATGCCTCAAAAACTGACTTGAGTCTTGGTACACAGGGTCTACCCTGTGTACCTTAATCTCTCACGGAGTAGTGTAAAATGTTTTGAAAAGGCGGCTTCAAAAGCATGGCCCGACCCTTTGGCTGAATTTTGGGTGGATTTGTGACAGCTTTCAAAAGACTGCTCAGATATTGCGTGCAACAGCACGCTCAGTGTCAGCGTGCTCAACGTTTTAATGAAAGCAAGATTCTGCTCCCGCTACTTACCTTGTTGCCAACCGAAAATGCGACCATGCAACCTGCGGCCGAATTCTGCGAACCAATTGCTATACAATGTAATTGGTATCGTCGCAGGATTATCACGTAGAATCTTTGGATGAAAGAAACTCTATCTAGATGGTGCTCGTGGTGCTATTTGCATGAATAATGTTTGTACAAAAAACATTATCTGTAGTTTATTTCATCAAAGGTGGAATACCAGAATGTGTCATTCTGTGGGTCATTCGATTAGTTTAGCAGAAAAGAGCCCTTGTCAGTATGTAATTTTACCGGCTGTAAAACATTATTGGTGAAAAATGCCAAATTTTCTTGTGTAGGTGGCCGACCTGCTGCGAGGTCTCACGTACCTCCACGACTCCACCCTGCTGTCCCACGGGAACCTCACCTCCAGCAACTGCCTGGTGGACAGTCGATGGGTGCTGCAGATCGCTGACTATGGACTGCATAACCTGAAGAGTGAGTTCGTTTATTTAGCTTCATTTAAGGTTCCTGAGGCAACAACCAACATTTTACATTATACTCACGAATTCTTATTTACTTTACTCCTGTGGCTCAGAGACCCGGGGTGGATCTTGGCCTCGGATACAAGAATTTTCCAAAAAAAAATGCGTTTAAAATATTACTGCCATGTAAGCCGCTCTAACACTCAAATATACCTTCCCGTTGACCTAGAATCACGATATTTAAATCATTTACAAAAAAGAAGTAAGGTCCCATCCCCATAGTACAAGTAAACAATCTTCAACCTCCTCCGCATACTGTTATCAAAATTACAGTAAGTAATTAATGTTCCTGAACGATTTACCGACATTTTGCCACCGGGTAGTAGGGGTATTTGTACCTATTTATTTATTCAAAAAGAATTACATAGGACTTAAATTAATAACTCTCTTTAAACCCGTGGAGGTTTGACCCGAATGTTACATTCCTGGGTAGATAACTCTGAAGATACCTACTCACCATTATTTCGCCCACCTTGTAGGCACGCAAAATGTATATAAATAATCGAGCGCTGTTGAAGAAGAGATACTTAATGTATTTTTTATTGAACATCATTTGTATGAGCACCTCTCAATCACCCGCGATCACCCGATATTTTATTTTTATTGCCAATTTATAGCGATGCCAGACATACTTGAACCTGCTTATGTATTTTCGGGACGTTTTACCTTTTGTAATTAGATAATTTGACCTACTTATCATTTGAAGATCTTTCCTGTTACGGCCCCTCATTAAATTTGGATTAACGCAATTTTCTGTTTCGTTTTGTGAGGTTATACATTGATTCTATTTTAAGAGCCTCTATTATGAAATAGGTACAATTTTTTTTTTAACACCACTAACAATAGGTACCTACAGTTATTGATCAAATTGTCAATTTTCAAAAGGCTTCGCATACATCACACCAAAGAATCACAATAATCTATAATTTCTGCACTGCAGTTACAAGTGACCAAAGATTTAAAATCTTCGCAAGACACTAGAAATGTTAAACATACCTACCTAAACTAAAATACTATAGATCCCTAATATTATCTAACAGAAACAACGCACCAACAACTTCGTGTTCGTGCATGAGTTCCAGCATATCGATATATTCCAGGACAAACTAAGTGTGATAGTTATAAGTCTTTTATTATATTTAAGTTATAACATGGATTTATAGTCAATAGCAAAGGATAGTGAGTGATTCGAGTCTTACACCGCTAACTTCTATCTTCTTTAATAAATAAATAAACTAGATCTCCAGATCTATAATTTAAGCTACAGATAATTTAAGCTAGCAGAAGCCGGAGACGGAGCGGTGGCGGACGGTAGCCGAGCAAGGCGTGGCGGATGTCTTTACATTGCAGGCGTGCGAGAGCCGTGGCGTCGCGGAGGCGTTTTGGAGCCTGGTGTGTGTAGGTCACGGCGTCGCATTATTGTAAAGACTAGCTTCTGCCCGCGGCTTCGCATGCGTTGTTTATATGGAAACGTTTTGAGGTTATTTCTATCCCATGTGAACTGATTTATGGGATAAAAAGATGTTTGATTCCAGGGTTAGACTTACCTGTATGCAAAATTTCAGCCTGATCCGTTCAGTAGTTTTGGCGTGAAGAGGTAACAAACATCCATCTATACATCCATCCATCCAAACTTTCGCATTTATAATATTAGTGTGATGATAGTGTGATGTGATGTGCATGTGATGTCCTTTTTAACCCTCGACGCAAAACGAGATATAAAAAAAAAGAGATGTAAAAAAAAGTAAAAAAAAGTATATATAAAAAAAAGCAAAAAGTTTAACGTGTCTCACTGTTTATCTGTGTATCTGTCTGTGGTATCGTAGTTCCCAAACGGATGAACCGATTTTCGTTTAGTTTTTTTTTGTGTCATAGATAATTTTATAAAAACGATTTTAGAATTCTAGAAAATCTGTTCAGCCAATAAAAGTCGGCGGGTTTTTAAAATTTTTAAATCATTTTTAAAAACGTTTTTATGGCAATCTTATAAAGAACGACGTGGTTAGACTAGCACTATAAATTTTTCAGTAATGTCCATTTTATTTAGCGCTCTAATCGGGTCGTAAGCTAAAATTTTTGTAAATAAATAAATACAACTCGTAACTCCGCTAGTAGCACGCCTCCGCACCACGACGCGACGACGCGCCGCGTACGCTCTGTTTGAGTGTCTCCTTAAACAACGCTCACACGCCACGCCTCCGCCTCTCCACCGCGCCGCCGCCGCCACGGCTCCGCGCCGCGTCGCGCACGCCGACTGTTTGTGTCGCTGAGCCGGCCCGCCACGGCCGTGCACCGCTTCGCCACCGTTCGCGGTGTATGTGTAGTCTATCTTAGGTCCGGCCACGGATTCGGTGTGAGGCGGCTTATAATGGCTCTTATCATTATGGGGTAAGTCTTCACGCTGGGCATGCGGATTGGAGATAGCAGTTCGTATCTGTTTTGCAAGAGGCGCTGCTGCCTGGCCCTAGGTGGATATATCTTAGTTACCTTTTACAATTTTCGCGGGAAGAGTTGGGGTGGTGTAAACTCTAAGTGTGTAATGCCCGTGGTACTGCCACACAGTACTTGTCTTGTCGTTTACCTACATACTAGGTATTTGGTCCACCAGGTGGATGCACCGACGCAGAAGACGCTCTGCGTATGGAGCGCCGCATGCTATGGCGGGCCCCCGAGCTCCTCCGGGACCCGAACCCCCCGGCGCGGGGTTCCCAGCGAGGGGACGTGTACTCCTTCAGCATCATACTCTACGAGATCCTGCTGAGGAACGGGCCGTGGGGCGAGACTAACCTGACTAACGCTGGTGAGTTCAATTATCATCATCATCACCGTATATGTCCACTGTTGAACATAGGCCTACTCCAAACGACGCTACGAATATCGGTCTGAGTCGCCTCCATCCATCGACTCTCAGCGACCGCTACAATGTCGTCGGTCCATCGAGTTGGTCCATCGAGTTTAGGTCTGAGTTCTCTAAATCTTTATTTATTTTAACTTAAAAAGAAGGTGGTTCTCCATTCGAATGTATATTTTTAACCCCCGACGCAAAAAGAGAAGGGTGTTATAAGTTTAAAGTGTCTGTCTGTGTATCTGTCTGTGGTATCGTAGCTCCCAAACGGATGAACCGATTTTCGTTTAGTTTTTTTTGTGTCATAGATAATTTTATCCCGAGTGTTCTTAGTCATGTTTCATGAAAATCTGTCGGGGGTTTTTAAAATTTTTAATTTTGTTCTTATTTTCAATTGTTGTCTGCAAATGGGTGCTTTCCGAGTGGAATGCCCAGGCGATGCCACGGGCAATAACTACTATTATAAATACGAATGTTGGGATGCATGGTTGGATAGATGGATGGAGGTTTCGCACGCGCTTTTTCGGGATATTAAAATAGTGGTGTATGTTATTCCCGGTTTAGGACAATATCTTTGGACAATTTTAGCCCCAACCCTTTAGTAGTTTCGGCTTGAAGTGAATATGTAACAAATATCCAATCTTTCGCCCTTACATGCGTCATGCATCATTCATACGATATTAAAATGCAGGTAATGACCATAATTTCGAAGTTACCCGGAATTGTGGCACTTCAAAACTCTATCATTGGAGGTAGGCAAGGCTCTAACTTTTGTTCTTGTGTATGAAAGGTAACTTGATTTCATGTTTCTTATTACTTGTTATATGAAATCCTTGTTCCTCGAACAATAGTTCAGATCGTGAATTTACAACATCATTCAACCTTTCAAAGAGTAAAATCTCATATTGTTGTTGAAGCAAGCATATAATTAACTAGGTAGGTACAAGTAAGGTACCTTTTAAATGAAAAGCCAAAGGCTATAGGTATAATTTTTGTTATTATTATTGCGTAAGCCCAGGGTAATTTCTTAGAAATCAAATAATTACTCAAAATTTTCGACTTCGACGGGACTTGAACCCGCATCCTACAGATGTTATAGATAGATTAACTCCTGTCATACATATTACTTGCTTTAATATACGACATGCTTGAAAATAATTTGTTAATATAATAATTTTACCTACATACCCACGGACGTAATTTTGCTTGATTAACGTACGTTAGGCGGGGCTATTCGGTTTTAAAAGGGATATTTTAAAAATTTTAGAAGACACTGCGTAAAAAGTAGGTACACTTGTATTTGTATTATTATTATATTATGCAGTTTATTTATTTAGGTACGTATTATTATTATTTTTATTCACTTTAAGTTTTGATGATTTACCTATATCTCTTGCCTTTGTAAAATAGTACTCGTGTTTTGATTTTTAACCACCTATAAAAATTTGCTATTTGACTGTCTGTTTTAAAACTATTCTCTATAAAATATAAATCCGTTATTGGTCGTAAGAAATACACATATTTTAAGTTTATGTACAATAAGGATTGTGTATTTTGTTAAATAAATACAAAAAAAAATCTTACGGCGGGGTTATTATGACGGGTTAGTGCCTTTTCATACGCCGGGTAGCCGGTACCGGGAACCCGGCGGTAAAGTGTATGGGCATATACGATAGCTTTCACACGTACCGGCATAACTTGCATATAATCCGCCGCCAGGTACCCGGCGACCGGGACATGTAAAAAGGCACTACGGGTTCATCTCGTTCGCGAAAAAACTCAACTGAGTCCCTTTTCGACGTATGGTCATTTTTTCTGTTGTGTCGCTTTTACATAAGAGACCCTTTTGTACTTAGAGCAAATGCAAGTTCGTTTTAATAAACAATTTTCGATCGTAATGTGATCGTTATCGGGATGTAGCAACATATATAAGGCAGTTTTGTTTATTAGTGTCAACAGAATCACTACCTACAAAACTACTCTCCCTATAACATACTGTTATAATATTGCATGTTATGATCTAGACGCCCAGATATTGTTTTCAGTAAACGAAGACAGGAATATAATTAAGCAAGCTTTTGGAAGTTGTAGGCTCTTCTGAACATTTAACTTAATTAAGCTCTGAATACTTGTACAAATAAAGTCTCTTTCCGTTCAATGAATATAGTTTAGGCTTTATCTAATAAAGGAAGAACAATAAATAATTTGTTGCGGGAGGCGGCGAATACTTATGCTTTCATACTATTTATTTATTTTATTTTATTTTTGAATTTTAGGAAAACTTACGGCTAGAAAATTACAAAATATGAAATATTAGTACAAATACATGAAAACTACATGTAATTAACTGATGGCTGTATATAAAGTTTCCACTGGTAGTGCGGGCATAAGTCTTAAGTTTTACAAAGAAACTAACAGCAGCAGCAGCCAGCGTCTTGGGGACGCTTCCGACTGGTATTGATATGGATCAGTTGAGCTACCTTAGATTGTTTGCAGCAGTCTCCAGTTAGTTCAATTGTTTCAATTGTAAATACAAGTTCAAATTTATTTCTATTATTGGATTGTAATTTTCTTTGTAAATAATATAATCAAATGGTAGAAACTAACTGAATCTGTGAGATCAACGTTATGTTAGATTAGATAGGTATTTCTATTTAAATTTCTTATCACTTAACTTATATTTCCACAAATCAGATCACCCACACAATAACCTACTAAGTTTTACACTATTAAGTTTCACGAAGAAACTTACTGAATCTGTGAGATTTCCGTTATATAAGTAAGATCTACTGTTGTTATTAGTATGATATTTTTATTTAAATTTGTTATCTCGACTGTAGAAAGTACGTACCCAAGCCGCAAAAACTAGTTGTTTTAGAGTCTATAGAACGTTTTGTAAAACACTGTTTTTGGTGCTTTATAACACCTAAGAATGTACATTTTATTTAAAAGTGGCGCATTTATAACTCTGTCTAAAATGAACTAATAGCAGCGTTACCTACACATGACAAATCAGTCCTATACACGCTAGGTAACAGTGACTCGGGACACAAAATAACGAAGTAAAAAATATTATGTAGTTATTATAATTGTCTTTACAGTGTGGAAATAGCGTGCGTAAAAATTATTAAGCTTTATCCGAAATATATTTTAATTAAAGTCACAAAATCAAAGTGGTGGTGAGCGAAGTTTTCGTCAAAACCAGCTATTTATTTACCCGTGATGAACATAAATTACTTTGGAAACATAAAAGCTACGAAGCAACCTAATAATTTTGAAGTGGTACACGGTAACCGACATCTGTATGAACGGTATGAACGCAAACTAACAAGTTTTAAATTTTATTTGAAGTAGGTATACATCTAAGGTAATATTTTTCAATGGAAAAATATCCAAAGCATTCAGTTTAGCTGTACTTGCATTAATTATTATTACCTCTATAATAATTCAATACAACAAATATTGCAATTAATAAATAATAAATTATTTTTAAATATGGCATTGCTTTATTTCATATTGGAATGCTAAACGTACGTTTTCCAAAATATAGCACTGTTACAATATAAATTCTGAATGTAATTATGTAGGTACCTACTTGAAATTGAATGCAAAAAAGACGCATTCCAAAAAGCCCCTTTGCACA
This sequence comes from Eupithecia subfuscata, assembly GCA_963564075.1. Classification (NCBI taxonomy): domain Eukaryota; kingdom Metazoa; phylum Arthropoda; class Insecta; order Lepidoptera; family Geometridae; genus Eupithecia; species Eupithecia subfuscata. The sequence goes on along the minus strand of OY751102.1, from coordinate 16,560,015 downwards.
GAACACTGATCTCTATGTTGAGTGTTTTTCTAAATTGTGGCCATTTTGTATGAAACTGACGTGCGTTCGCTCCGAGTGGTGGGTCGCAACTGACAAATAGGCGGTTTTGATCTGAAATGGGCATCTGAAAGTCAGCCCAATGCTAAAAAGGCGGTTGATCAGTTTGGCATCAAAATGAGCAAAAATGACGGGTGTCTTCAGCAAAACGTAAAATATTGTTATTTTTTCCCTAATGTTAATGATTTTCATTTTTTTTATTTCTGACCGTTTTGCATTTAATAAGCGACCAGTGCTATCGATAAATTTAGACGGAATCTATGGTAAATAAATCGAATTGCGAAAAACTGAAACTAAAAGATCAAGTTGATTACGAGCATAAGACCCAGACTCCACCAAAGCCGAGATGTGCGGAGAGGTGGAAGATAAAAGATAAAAATGTTTATTTCGTCTTAAGTTACACATCAATATTTCTAAATAAATGCACTTACAGATTTAGTCTTAAGATAGTAAATTAGTTGGTACCTGATGTGTGAAAAAGACCCATTTCAAGGCCTCGCTAGTGAGTTCCTCGCTCTTGCTAAGTCGAAACTTGTATAAAGATGCGAGGGCTCCCGCTCTGACTAACTTAGGTTTTTTCCTCACAATGGTGTACATTGAAATGTAACAAAATATACCAAGTTAAATATAGTAAGATTAATAACATTAGAAAACAATGTAATTTAGTTAATACCTAAGTAACACTACTATTTAGCCTGAAAATGGAAGAAAGGTAAGTTATTTATTAAGTTACTAGGTAGATATTATGTGTATAGGGATTAGGTGGATTTTCAAGATATTCTGCAAAATAACTCCTCAGTCTGATCATAGGGATTTAAGGGAATCGTTCAGCTTTGAAAAGAGTCCTTTTTCAGCTAGAGTGACTCCACCATAGCTATGCGGAGATGTGTGCTGGCTAAAGCGGAGATTTGTGCTGGCTAGAGCGAAATTCGTGCGGCACGCGTCGGACGTGCGTCTGTTGAGATTAACGTACCTACTACCGCCGCCACTAACTGCATGCCGCTCGTCTCCGCTGCCTGACGTCACCAGCTTGCCAGACACAGCTCACATTTCTGCTCATCTCTTCGCGTCTCCGCTGCGAGACATCGCCAGCTTGCGCGACACAGCTCACATCTCCGCTTCGATCTTTCTTTGTTTCTTGGCATACAAATATGATATATGTCCGCTCGGTGGTCTCCACTAAAGCTGAACGGAGACGAGGTGTGTTAGTAACGACGTTCAATCCTCTTTGGTGGCAGTCCTACGACACCCGCGGGAAGAGTGGGGTGGTGCAAATTCTAAGCCGGCACCACACAGCAGTCGCCTGAAAAGTAACAATCCAACAAGATTCCATTTCAAATTCAAATTCATTTATTAATTCAGACACAAAGATCCATAGATTAGAGTAGTAGTAAATGTCACACAGACAACAAACAATAATACAGTCATTAATAACAGAATTAATTTATATAATAAATTTGTATAGCGGAGGGGTTGATCAGGCTTGACATCCAGTGCCTTTGCAGTTTACTGTACTGTCTATCAGCCAGAACCCCTATCAGACTGTTGGTGCTGCCCAGTATACTGCGTTTTATAGATGTTATTTTATTGCGAATCACAGCGTAAAAGTCCTTTACATGTGCGTCAGCAAACATGCCAGACGCACTACAGTATCTGGGCAGCCATTTTGAGCATTTCTTTTTACAATATCCGACAAAGCTGCCATTACAGGAAGCATACTGTCTTGCTCGGTTCTCCTCCATTACTCGGTGAAACTGAATGCTAGATTATAGAATGCTCGCGGCGAGGGAGCGCCATTAGGGCATATTGCATTGAGATCCACTCACTCCGGATTTCTAGTCACACATGTTCTACTAAAATCAAATGGAACAGCTTGACTTACATATTAGTTGGATAGTTCTATAACTCCTAGCAAAGCTTCTGCCCGCGGCTTCGCACGCGTTTTCTATACAAAGTTTTAAAGGTATTTAAAGGTACCTATCTATCCCATCGGAACTGTTATGGGATAAAAAGGTAGCCTTTGTTTCATTACAGCCTTAGACTTACATCTACGCAAAATTTCAGCTCGATCGTTTCAATCGTTATGGCTGAAGAGGTAACAAACATCCATCTGAACATCCAAATTTTCGCGTTTATAATATTAGTTTAATGTGATGTGACGCTACTTAAAATAAATAGGTATCAGAGTTGATGTGGTAGGCAAACAAGCTTCAGATTAATGCACAGTTGAGTAACCTACACGTGTTTTTGTTGCCAGCCAATTTTGGTAGGTACTTAATACCTTCTTACAACAAAATTGTGATGCTAATACAGAACTCAAATATTTGGTAATATTTATGTAAAAAGCTTTCAGAAAACTTGGCAGAATTATTTAGATGCTGAAAAATTTGTGAGGTGGAAAATGAGTAGGTACTTACAGTCATGAACTGAGTGTTCAGCAGTCTAGAGGCGCAAAACAATAATAAATCATTTATTTTAGTATTATCTTTACTTGAGGTCTTTATTCACAAAGAAAATTATACTAGTACTTACAATTGAAACAATTGAGCTAACTGCTGACTGTTGCAAACAGTCTACAGATAGCTCAACTGATCCATATCAATACCAGTCGGAAGCGTCCCCAAGACTTACTTTACTTTTTTTTTTTACTTTTTAGTTAGATAGTTTTTAAGATTAATTTTTAAGTTATTAATATTTTCTAATATAGACACAATAGTGTTAAATAAGAGAATCTTTGGCTCCTGAAATACGGCTTGCGCTAGTACGGGATCCAGCTGATTCAATATAGGCACCAATATATTAATAAATGATTAATAATCTTTAATAACGCAATAAACATGTTATTGCATCAGAAATGTACGATTTGAATTAATTTACTTCGGTCAGTGACTAAGCTATCCCTTCCAGCGTGACAATGATGCCAGCATGTTGGACCTACGAAAACCTCAATAATTCGAGGCAAAAATTTGAAGGCATTATTACTTAATACACATACTTAACCCCTCTGCTTACAAAATATATCTTGGATTCTAGGAGAGTAATGGTACCGATGCCGATGTGACATTTTAAATTCACAACGTTCAGCGATTTTTGTATAATATACCACTATTGTTGCAGAAATAATCGGACGGGTAAGACAACCAATCGGAGGCGTCTTGTTCAGGCCACCACTGGCCGGTCTAGCGGCCAGACCTTCGGTGCTGGCTGTCCTCAACGCGTGTTGGAGCGAGCGCCCTGACAGGCGACCAGATCTGAGGCTCGTTAGGCTACGGCTGAAGGATATGCATGCTGGGATGTAAGTAATTTAAGACACCCTATCGGAGGCATCGCGGAACTCTGTGGAAGGCATCCTGTTTAGACCACCTCTGGCAGGTCTAGTGGCTAGACCGTTGATGCTAGAAGCGTGCTGGAGCTAGCGGCCTGATAGATAACCAGATCTCGTCAGGTTACGGCTGATTGAAGCATATGCGTGCTGGTATGTTAGTTATGTAGGAAACCTAATATATAAGCATCGTTGATCTCTATCGCAGGTGTCTTCTTAAGACCGCCTCTGGCCGGTCTAGCGGCCAGACCGTCAGTTTTGGCTGTCCTGAACGCGTACTGGAGCGAGCGTCCTAATAGACGACCAGATTTCTGGTCGTTAGCTGAAGGCATTGATCGATGATGGAATATAAATAAATATTTATTAAAACTCATTTTACCAAATGCTCCCGAATGCACCATTGAATCATAGATTGTCCTTGAATTTTCCAACATCGCAAATTGAATGATTTTAAAGCAATACTTTTCAGAAAATCTTGGGATGAAGAATGCTGTGAAGAATCATGTGCTTTTACAAATTTTCCAGAGAAAATATTTTATCGGGAAGACGACGCGGAACATTTCATAGAAAATTGAAAACAGATTGAGTTTTCTAAACGTTGGTATTTGAAGCCGTTGACAAAGTCCCTGTTGTCAAAATAATGAGAATTCCAAGCCCTCTTTGAATATGACGACCTCGCGCCGCGCCACCGAAGGTCAAAGGTCCGCCTGTGACGCAGGAGGTTGCGGGTTCGATTCCCGCCTCGGGACAAATGTTCGCACGATCTGCAAATACTTGTTCCGGGTGCTCTGGATTTTTTCTATGTATTATAAAATATCCATCTTCGTAGTGTATTGTATATCATATCAGTTATCTTAGTACCCATAACGCAAGCTCTGCTTAGCTTATTTATGTAATGCTGTGTGAATAGTCCAGTCCTTATCATTATTTATTTATTTACTAGCTGCGCCCCGCGGCTTCGCCCCCGTGGAAATTTATGTTTCCAACTTTCTTAATTTTTTCTTTCATAAGAACCTTCTCCTGGCAATAACAAACACAACAAAGAAACAATTAGCGAAATCGGTCCAGCCGTTCACGCGTGATGCCGTGACCGAGGGTTTCATTTTTATATACATATATAGATGTTTATGAAAACATCATGATAATACACATTATGAAATGAAATGAACTGAAATGATATTTTTTATTAGATGAATATATTTATGCAGCAATTTTATTACAGTTTAGTACACAATACGCACAATACCCCCGCTCTATCTAGTCCACACTTTATAGCAAATAATAAGTACCTTCTTATCATAATACTGATATCGTATTAGACAGAAGGCCGGCTCACGGGCTGATAAATAGATAAATAGATTGATCAACATAATATGGGATTTTATAATCGCCTCTTTTGAGACCCTCTACATATTGTAGTTTTCTCCATCTGGAATGTTACTTGTTTATTTACATAGCACACTTCTGGCAAACCTTCCAGAGAAACCATTGATTGCGGTGGTCCAAGCCAGTCAATGTGCATGTCGTGGCCATATCCTAGAATTGATCACTTCATGATGTGACCGACCATTTCATGAAATGGTAGAATTTCTAAAACTGACTATATCGTTTAAGCATCAACGATTAATGATATTTCCATCAACGTTTGGCCATATCATTTATGTAGAGATTCCATGACATCAAAAGGTTTAAGGCTATGGCGCTCATTACGGGAGGCCTATGTCCAGCAGTGGACTAATATAGGCTGATGATGATGATGAAAAGGTTTAATGAAAAATTCGAATTAGGAAGGAACTTTATATTTAAAAATTACTTAATGCAGTTGGCTTTCAGTTTAGACGTTATGCTCGTTTTTCGAGTGACTTTTATAAAATTCATGTAGTTTTTTATCGTAACGGCTCCTTACTTCATTTTTGTCTTCTATTTGCACATTATTATTCGCTTTTTTAACTAAATAATTGTCCGCCGACATGATGCATCACAGAACAGAAACAAACAAACACTCAAAAACTACAGATGTCAAAAACAAAACAATATCAGCGCCTCTAACGGTGGATAATGTAACTACTTTATGATATTGTTTGACCTTATCATGAAGTAGCCGTGCGTTTAGCTTTTCATATCGTTAAACGCTGATTATTCATTGATCTGGCCTGACTACATCATGATATGGCCAGCGCGTATTTTCCATTTCATGAAATTCTACCATTACTTGAAATGGTCGGTCACATCATGAAGTGATCAATTCTTGGATATGGCCACGACATGCATAAAGCCGCTGAGAATTTACGACATTAAGGGCGTATACAACCTCAAATTGCTTATTTTCAACTCCGTCGGACCTCCATATCTTCCAAACTACTGTATATTTAACTTTGAAATTTATATTTGGTAAAGTTCAGGACTTATTCTATCGATCATATGTTTCGAAAACACGATTCCATAAAATTTTCTCGATAGAAAAAAATCGCAAAGTTACCTCTAATTTTTTATTAAAACCCTAATTTCTCAATAAACACAAATGATACGATCTTGAGATTAAGCATAGTAATTGAACTAAGTATAAAGAACATTTTATATGTTGCCTTTTTTTCAATTAACTATTCTAATGTTTGTGGGGAGCAAATAACTACTAAAAACTTGATTTTTGGGCTTACGCCGCTTTGCTCTGTCCCGCTCCTGTGAACGCGAAATCCTATGCCTATCCTCTTCACACAATAACGAGGTAGGGTACCACCTTAATGGCTGAGCGGAGATTCATAGCGTTGTAAGTTTCAATCAGCTGCGAGAGTACAATGGTGTCTGTCAGACATTCTCTGTTTACCCAACGATGTACCACAGGTGGGTTTCATTACCGGGAGTTGTAATCGAGTAGGTAGCTACTTGGCTGGATTGACTTAAAAAAGAACAGTTCATAGCATGTTTCAATTTGTGATAAACATTATTAAGTAAAATGTAAACACACATTTTTTTCAAAGTTATCGACCCCCTTAAACATCGAAAATGTCCCCGTTTTATAAATTCCGTTAAAATCGAACTGCCATATGTCCCACTTCAAAATATTTTTGTTTTCAGTTTTAATTCGTTTTTTGAAAAGTCTCTTTTAAACAGATGTAATAAAATATATGACGTCAGACTGAATCACAGACGCAAAATAACAAAAAAAAACGCCCGCCATCTTCAAAAGCATTCTATCGCTAGACCTAAAATAACACGCAAGGTGGAAACGCCGTGCGCGTGCCCAAAATGTGCCCTTCTTTTAGCGGTTTTCGAAAACAGGGTGGTCGAGGTTAAAAGGTTAAGTCAACCATTCACGAGCGACAATCGAATTAGGTATCTACCAAAGGTACCATTGGTCTGACTCTTATTTTAACCTTTAAAGGATTAAGTGTCCCATGAAGACACAGGTATACCTTGATAATGACATTAGCCAAACTCGATCTAGAATGTTTGTAAACAAACCGCCCATGCTTAACCTAAAATTCACTATGTTCTCGCGTCTTTTTATATGCAATTTACATTTTCTTGTCGATTTGAGATACTTCCTTTACAAAATATTGTTACAAGAGATTGTAAAAACTAAACGAAACTAGACCGGCCAGAGGCGGTTTTAAGAAGACACCTGCGATAACTAAAAACGAAACTCGACGCCAAGCAACCTAGTTTTAGTTATTTGTGTCGTGATTTGTTTACAAACATTCTACATCGACTTTGGCTGGTGTATAGTAGGAACCGTCCCAACCTCTATAGAGGGTTACATTTTTCCCTTCTGAAGCCCCCTCTAAGCGTTTATTTGCAGTAGTGTTTTGTTTCTCCTACGTAAAAAGAAATGAAACACTATAAAGACGATAGTTAGTTTAGTTTCTTGAAATGACGCAAGGTAGCTTCGAATAGTTTGCTTCGAATAGAATAACGAGTTTCCTTTCAGCCAGGGCCTCTATCGATTACTGGAATGTCCAGTCGGTTCGTTAACTTCTGTTTATTTCGAGACGCGCGATAAAGCGTCAGATAAGTTGGTTCCTTTTACCTATCCATAGAGTCAGCAATAATAAATTAATCTGCATTGATTGGACTACCTTTGATTCATCAATCATCATTCACCTTCATAATCATTATTATCACTGACTTTTGCAACCGAGGACTTTCGGCCGATGAGTGTAACTACTTGGAATAAAAATGTCCAGCTGGTTACATCAATGTAACTACAATGTAACTAGGTGGAACGGACGAATTTTTTGGGCTAAATTTGAGTTTGACTATTTTAAAAGGTAAAACTTTTAAATCCATCATGATTATTAACACTAAAGTCATTAACAACGGGATATTTACCATGATTTGAGTTTTGAGCTTTCCAATATTTCGGCACAGTTTCATGCGCCATGATTACGGAATAACTGACGGCACTCAAATCAAACTCAAATAAATAAATAATAAATAAATAAATAATGTTGGTCAATTCACACAGCATTATCTAGCTAATCATGGTAAATATCCCGTTGTTAATGACTTTAGTATTTTAAAAGGTGTTCTCGTTTCACCAAATTTTAAAGAAAATAGCAGGTAGTCGACTGTCAATTGTGGAGTTTCAGTATTTCATTTATTATCCATTTCGTTACTCTAGATAACATTGGCAGTTCAAGCCACATATCCAATTTTCAGTGTACTCCCGTCCTACTAATTACAATAATAATAATAAATAATGATGGACAACCCACACAGTATCATATTTAACCATTCTAGAGATTTTAGATTCGGACGAGATGTACCCCTACTCAAAAGTGAAGTGGACATCTCGTCCGCGGATGAGTTTGAGATTCGGACCAGATGTACCCTAACCCTATAAAACGCCGGCTTAAGCGCCAGGCTCAAATCTCAGCGTATTTTTTTTTATATAAACACTTTCTTGTCCCCAGGAAAAGCAACATCTTCGACAACATGCTAGCGATGATGGAGAAGTACGCCTCCAACCTGGAGTCGCTGGTCGCGGCGCGGACTGACCAGCTGCTGCTTGAGAAACGGAAGACTGACGACTTGCTCAACAGGATGCTGCCAAGGTTTGTACAGTATTATTATTTACTAGTTTATGCCCGCGGCTTTGCACGCGTTGTTTCTATGGAAACGTTCAAAGGTTATTTCTATCCCATCGGACAGTTCCCATGGGATAGAAATAACCTTTAAACGTATAGATAGGACATAATAGATAGGACAATTCACACAGCATTATCTAGCCCCAAGCTAAGCAGAGCTTGTGTTATGGGTACTAGATAACTGATATACTTAATACATTAAACTACATAGATAGGTGTTTTTTATTATACATAGAAAACCTCCAGAACACTCCGAACAAAAATCTGCAGATCGTACAATCATTTGTCCCGAAACGGGAATCGAACCCGCAACCTCCTGCGTCGCAGGTGGACCTTCGCCCGCAGCAGAGGTCGTCAAGAGAGAATAAGAGTTCATTTTATGGATAAAGCCAAATTAATCATATAAAACTATATAAATTTGTAATTTTATTAAGTCTAAAGATCTCTAACTTTGATTGTAACCTAAAGACCCGAACATTCTTCTTCTTCTTCTTTTGCTTTTGGCTCTGCGTCATAGTTTGACACAATTCTGCCAATGTCAGTTTTAGAACGAATAAGATTAAAATTTATGGAGGTTGAGTTTGTAATAATAAAAATAAAAATTTCAAAGTCGATGTCGTCGAGACGTCGAATAATTTCGAAAGCTGTCATACTTCCTTTGACAAAGTCATGAGACATGTTGTGTTAATCTGTTGTTTGTCAACAGGACGGTTGCAGAAGCACTGAAGAGAGGCGAGCGGGTGCAAGCGGAGAGCTTCGAATGCGTCACCGTTTACTTTAGCGATATCGTTGGATTCACCAAACTGGCTGCTGCCAACACTCCTATGCAAGTCAGTACCTAATAGGTTTAGGTGGACCTTTTATTTTGAATTTTATTTCAGACTAGTTTATGCACGCGGCTTCGCACGCGTTGTTTCTATGGAAAAGTTTAAAGGTGATTTCTATCCCATGGGAATGATTTATTGGATAAAAAGTAGCCTATGTCTGATTCCAGGGTTAGAATTACTTGTATGCAAAATTTCAGCCCGATTTGTTCATTAGTTTTAGCGTGAAGAGGTAGCAAACATCCATCCATCCAAACTTTCGCATTTATAATATTAGTGTGTTATGTTTTCACCCTACTAATTGACGGAATTATCTTCAATCTTATTTTACTAAAGTGGTGAGTATCTGGCGCAGCGTATCAGCATTGCCATACAGCGGGGCAATGCAGCCAGCGCCTTGGAAACGCTTCTGACTGGTATTGATATGGATTAGTTGAGCTACCTATAGATTGTTTGCAACAGTCTGCAGTTAGCTCAATTGTAAGTACTTGAATTTATCTCTATTAGTTGATTGTAATTTTTTTTGTAAATAAAGGATATATTATATAACGATATTTTAAATAAATGAAGTGTCTAGTAATAATAAGTCCCTAAATAATGCTGGAAAATTCACACAGTACTAGATAACCATTCGCCTATAGTCTATAGATAAATTCCTTATACGCGCGCCAGGAATACGTTCTACGATGCCCTTTCTTCAGCCCGTCAACTTACGGTTCGGTGTTGGGAATGCTCTGCGGGGGGCACTGAAACCCCCCGCCCACGTGGATATCAAAAATATAATAATATTAAGATAATTTCAATCAAACCTACCTTCAAACAAACCAATAAGAGCTACTTGGCGGCTGAAAAAGCATGTTAATACTCCCCCTGATAAGCACATTCATGAAAAGCCCCTTAATGCTTTTTCATTTATGGAGAACTAGTATCTGGTGGCGGCTTCGCACGCGTTGTTTCTACAGAAGGTTTTATGGTTATTTCTAGCACATGGAAACTGATTTATACGATAAGAAGTAGCTGTGGAGATTCCGATAACCGATAGTACACACGTTAAGGGATACATCAGCTCGCCACAGCCAAGGCACTGCATGAGCTCCACCTCACTCTCCAGTAGGCATTCGTTCCCCTGTCCACCCGGATTCCCGCCCTCTCGGCTATGTGTGTGTCTCGGAAGGCGTCTGACAAGTCACAGTGACAGCTGACAGCTACATACGTCATCAACGTATGTAGACCAAGGGACCAAGGTTTATATTATATTACCCTGGACATACACTACGGTAGCCTATGTTTTATTCCAGGCCTAGAACTACCTGTATGCAAATCAATTTTAGCCCGATCCGTTCAGTAATTTTTCCGTGAAGAGGCACCAAACATCCATACATCCAAACTTTATTGTGATAAACAATAAAGAGCACTTGAGACAAAACACGTACATACCTACGACTTAAGTATTAAATCGTTACAACCTTCCGATTGGCTGGTCTGGTAGCTCTTATCGTTGACTTCCTTCATCTCTAATCAGTCCTCAGATCAATCAGCAAATACCCTTAAGCTGTATTTAATGGACTTGTAAACACGACCTTAGATAGATACAGTCAACAACGATAGTCACGAATTGATGTCCAAACGATTTAGTGGGATACTAACTTCTGCCCTCAGCTTCGCTCGCATGTTTATGGGATAATTACTGGCCTGTCTTTTACATTTCGTCCCGAGACGGGAATCGAGCCCGCAATCTGCTGCATCACATGCTTATTTATGCACCTATCTACGTATAACAAATGACAAAACTTTTACAAATTACTATTACAAATTTTACCTCTTACTATGTTATACAGTAAATTATACCGACAAATAATAGTACGTACTTGTACAAGGTACATTGTAATAAATCGTATTGATTTATTGGTTTCCAACTTTTATACAATAGATCTAGAAACAGTGGGTTCCTGAGGATCTATATGAACAGATCTCCTTCGAAACATTTGAGACAGTATTGTTTGCCTCTGATTGATCACGCCGGTGCCGACACAAAGGGAAGGCTCGCATTGTGAAGATATTTTGGTTACCAAAGAAACAAAGAAGTCGAGAATAAAATTTTATACACTTGCGAGCTTTAAACTGGAATCGCTTCAAAGGTTGTTCAAGACTAATTTTTACAATTTCTTTGCAGTGAACTATGAGTTAAGTTATGTTTTCCCTTACGCAGGATTTATTGGCGACGATAAATTTTGATTTAATGCACGATAATGTCCGCTGCCACACCGCAGCAGTGACTAGACAGTACCGACAGACGTTTTCCATGTCGGCATTCCCACACTAGACTGGCCAGCCCTTATTCCTGACTTGAACCCAATCTGGCATATGTGGGACGAGCTAAAACAGCGGATACGAGGGAGAAATCCAGCTAATCCAGCTCCGGCGCCGATAGAAGCCGTTAGATGCAACTTCGACCTATTGCAATAATTCCCAAAATTTAGGTAGCCAATTTAATTAATTTTAAATCTTTTTGATATCACTTGAAAGGTAACTAAATTACCTTTCAAATGATATACCACAATCTATAGTTCATTGTACATAAATTGTAAAAAAATTGTTTTGATCAACTCGCGATGAAAGCGATTCCATTTTAAAGCTCGCAAGTGTATATCTAATAACTTAATAAGCCTATGGACCCGTTTTAAGACGCTTTAAATGCGATATTCGTTTTATTATTTTAGAATGCATCAGCCGAGGGTGGGCTGCAGCACCTCTTGCAGTTCAATTTTACCACTTAACAGTGATTCCCAACCCGCATGCCCATGCGTGGGAATTGTGAACATTACCCCCATATGATAAAGCCCCTAAAGCGATTATTGGTTTTCATTTCATTTATTTATTTCTTAAACTATTTACATTGTGTCGGAGATTTCACGTTGCACCTAGCATATCTTAATAATGAGTAAATTGTAAGAATAGAGCGTAAAAAATTATTACATTGATACAAAATTTTAAAAAAATACCTAAAGGAGTATTGGAGTTCGTATTAAATTAATTTCAAACATGACAAAGGAAAAACAATAATAACTTATATTCAAAATATTTCTCGAATGTCAAAAGAATTAATTATCAAGAATGTGAAATTTAAAGAAAAAATATAGAAGAGGTCAAATGTAAAAAAAATATAATAATTACTTATGCAAATAAAAAAAAATAGTGAGAGGCCTGCGTCCAGCAGTGAAGAAGTTTCGACTGTAGACGTAGATATTCGTTTATTCGGACTAAAATAAAGAATCAAATTGACACCTCATTCATCACAATTGAATGCGTACCTACCTAGTTTAAATCAAAATCAAAATCAAAAACTCTTTATTTCCATATATACCATAAATGTACACTTAGAAAAGGCACGTTAAACTGCTGAAAACATTAACTTTCAGCGGATTTGCCGAAGATGGGTCAAAATCAACATAATGTTTTCTTGCCTACCTTTTATCAAATTATGACGAGACAGCCACCCGATCAAACGGTACCTAATGGCTCTTGCTTAAATATTTTAGGAGATAATTTAGGAACGATAATGTAATTAACTGCCTACGCATTTGGATAATTTTAAGGCACATTTTGTAACCCTTCGGCTAGGCAAGTATTATGCATTATCAATAATTTTATTAAAATAAACACTTAATAATGCAAACCAATCCATACTTCCATATTAGAATTATAAATTCGAAACTAATGTAACTGTTTCACGACGAAACGGTTGAATGAATTTTAATGAATTTTGGCAGGGAAACAGATAATATTATATATGGATTATATATATATGGAAATTTCCTGCTACTTTTTATCTCTGAAAAGCACGTGCGAAACCGCGGGCAGAAGCTATTTACAAAGTAACTTTCGACATTACTTTTGTGCTAATGTATTTCGTAGCGCGTCTACGACCGTAGCATGGCTACGAATTCGTAGCATATGCTACGACTTCGCTGAGGGCTTTTCAAGACATAAAAATTTAAAAGTATAGGCATAGGATTTCGCGTTTATAAGAGCGGGACAGAGCATACGCTTATGTAACGGCGTAAGCGCAAAAAATATGTTTTTGCTTATTGACTAGAAAACTACACAACTTATGAAGAAACTATAATAAGGAACCAAGTAGTTAGTAATAGCCAACGAATCAAAACAAAAATCTTTTCTATAGATCGCAGGATTCCTGAGATCTCGACCAAATTAGGTGAAAAACAGTGCACTTTCATTATTTCTTTTTATTTATTTTTTTCAATTGTGTTGTTCTCAATTTTAAGGCCAAAGAAAACATGTTGAATTTTACGTAATTCGTGTTTTATACCACGGGGATCCCGTGAGTACTAAGATCCAGGCCTAGTTTGACAAGCAAACCCGCTAGGTTCGCCCCGGTTTTCATTGGTCTAATAACTACGACAATGATTTAAGGGGCCTCAGTTTCGCTGGGTGTCAACCGAGCACTTTTGTGCATGGCCGAATATATTCAGAAAGTGAATTTAACTTTTATTTAGTACTAGCTGCACCCCGCGGCTTCGCCCCCGTGGAAATTTATGTTTCCAACTTTCTTAATTTTATCTTTCATAAGAACCTTCTCCTGACAATAACAAACACAACAAAGAAAGAATTAGCGAAATCGGTCCAGTCGTTCACGCGTGATGCCGTGACCAAGGAAAACGGGTTTCATTTTTATATATATAGATATCTGTCATCTAGTACCCATAACACAAACTCTGCTTGGTGATGTTGTGAATTGTCCAGCATGCATATTTATTTAATTGAAATCTTTATTTTTATCGAATGTGACACATTTCAGTTTGTTGGCTAACGAACGCGATACCTAGAAGAGTTTGGGAAGGCCTTTGCCGAGTAGGTAGGTTAAATAAAAAAATCTTAAAAAGTCATTCATCCAACTGCTGAGCAAAAAAACCCTACTTGGTCTAGGCGTTCGCCAACTTAGTTTAGAAAACAGGGTGTAAAATTCGTCCGTCAACGAATGAATTTGGACGAACGCAGATTAAGCAAGAAGTTGAATATTCTTAACGTATTTGTTTGTTTATAGGTAGTGGAGATCCTGAACGATTTGTACACGTGCCTCGATGCTATCATATCACACTACAACGTTTACAAGGTAAGGTTCATTATATAATTAAGGTAGGTACTTCCTATTCTATCCTACTAACATCATAAAGGTGAAAGTTTGTGCCGTAGTCAAATGTTTCGGCAAAGACATCGCTGAAATTCTGCATCAATTCTAGATTAACGTAAAGGCTACATTTTTTTTTTAATTTATTTATTTACAATGAACAAGTACATTATGTAGCTAAAATACAATGGAACACGGGAAAGCGCATAAGTTAAAAACTGTGTTAAAGCCCATTCACCAAGCAGAAAGCACAGCATATCCCTAAAGTTTCCGATTTAACTTATATATATAAAACTAAATGGCTACAACATTTCTACTTGGTAGAATCAGAATCATAAAATTGCGTGTGAAGTCGCGAAAAAAAGGTAGTAGTATAATAAATTATTTATAAGTAGAATCTCACTTTAATGAATTCACTGGCCAATTTATAACGAAGCAAAGTTTTGTAATAGTAATGTTGAAATATCGAAGTTTTCTGATTGGATTCGATCTTATAACATTACTTCGTGTCAACAACGACATCATTTTACAAGATTTTTATGATTTTCCTTACTAGTTTCTGTACGTGGCTTCGCACGCATTGATTCTAATTATGGGATAAAAAGTAGTTTGATTCCAGGGTTATAATTACCTGTAAGCAAAATTTCTGCCCGATTCAGTAGTTTTGGTGTTGTTACAAACATCCAACATCCAAACTTTCTTATTTATAACTAGCTTCTGCCCGCGGCTTCGCACGCTTCGCACGTTTCGTGTTTCTAGGGAAACGTTCAAAGGTTATTTCTATATCATGGGAACTGATTTATGGGATAAAAAGTAGCCTATGTTTGAATCCAGGCTTAGAGCCACACCGATGTAAAATTTCAGCTCAATCTGGTCAGTAGTTTTGGCTTGAAGACGTAACAAACACCCATCCATCTATCCATCCGTCCATCCAAACTTTCGCATTTATAATACTAGTGTGA
Organism: Eupithecia subfuscata; assembly: GCA_963564075.1. Taxonomy (NCBI): domain Eukaryota; kingdom Metazoa; phylum Arthropoda; class Insecta; order Lepidoptera; family Geometridae; genus Eupithecia; species Eupithecia subfuscata. The sequence goes on along the minus strand of OY751102.1, from coordinate 16,544,614 downwards.
TGTGATTGCTCTTATATCAGACTGATAAAATTATTAAGAGGCACTGAATGTTTCCTATGAGCTATACATTATACATTATGAATAGATAAATTGATTGCATGCCTGGTATTTCCTGAAATGCTAACCTATACTATAACATAGACAGTAAGTCCACAATTAGGTTAACAGTGCTACAAAGCTGGGATTTAGGTCAGGTCAGGAGTGACCTGGCGCCCTATTCTGCTGAACTAATATTTTTATTCGCTATGTCAACGGTAACGTCGCAGAATCGCCACCATAGGCACGTTTTGATATTTAATTAAACGGAACTACAGATGGAGGGTCGCACGTCAAAAATTCCGAGGATGAAACCAATCTAAAACCATTTAATTAATTTCTCCGTGCAAATAGTACCACTACTATCTGGAGTTTCTTTCATCTAAGGATTTTTCGCGTCCATTTTGCCACAATACTATTGGATACCATTATAATTGATAATAGTTTAGTGTACCTACAATTTGAATAGGTAATTTATTGTTTAAAATTTGACTTGTCTATGAGCTTATTTTGTAAGCCTAAAGAAATAAGAAGTAAACGTTACTGAGAGTAAACGCTTCTGAATGTCATAGAATAGAATAGAATTATTTATTCAGGTAAAAACCAACATTACATTTCCGTTACAAGTGCCTTAAAGTCTATGTTAGGTAGTGTTAGATAGTAAAGCAATTGAATAGCAAAGTTCCCTATGTATAGTGAAGCAATTGTATAGCAGAGTTGGACCCCTGACGCTCTGTTATCGCTCATCGCATTGGGATTGCCGTCAACGACAAAGGCTTTGTGGCTTCTGCACTATTCTCGCTTCAAGATTCAATAATCTTAATACCTTTGCCCGAGGTTAGAGCAATATTTCTACAAAGGCTACATCAATAGTGAATTACAAAGCTTTCACACTCAATAGAGAATAGTAAGCTTATCTTCGTATGTGGCAAGGAAATAGAGTACCTACCTAAGAGTGTCTACACCTATTTCCATTTAGGCAGTAGAGTGTCTGAGCCTATTTTCAAGAGGGGAGACTTTACCTAGGGTGAAGACGAATATAAATCTTGACTAATAAATAACATTAAACCGCTGTACTACAAAAAAGTTAGACATCTGTTGAGCGCGTGTTTGACAAAAGCGTTACCACAAAACTGTGTTTTACGACATATGAGTTGATTTTGCACGACAACGAAAACGAAAATTTAATTTTCCTTTTTCGAGTAGCCCCCCAGGCTACATGGCAGATCCGATTTTTACGGAATTTTCGTTTGCAGATTGCTAGTGTTATAATGTGCGGAGTAACTTAGTTACTTTTATTTTAGTAAAAGAGTAAAATTTCCGCGCAAAAAAATTAAGCCATGAAATTGTAAATTTTACGCAGACGAAGCCGCAGGCACACATTTAAAATGGCGCGACACCGAGATATCAAAAATATCACTCAATTTCCATTTTAAGAACTTAAACCTTTTCTAAGTTTTAATATATCGTATTTACGGAATAAAGAATTTTTGCGCAACCCGCATCTTTCTGAAACACCTCATAAAGGAGGCAAGGAAAAAATCTGTACCTTATAATCAGTGTCATCGCTTAGCGTGGTCTGGCATAAGATGAAATATTGCAACGTTGTCCCGTGTAACAAATATAGTTGTATTAATTCACTCGTTCGCAAGAGTGTGTGACTCTATGTACACGCATCTCTACCTTTCTCAATATCAGAACCAATCAGGCTGATTGGTTCAAGTTCCACGTGTCTATGAATTGAGGAGCGTCTATTCTGTCGCGTCTGACACAAGCTCAAGTGACAAGTTCTATTCATTAATAGTTGTCTTGTCATCAGACAAGACATCTATTAATTAATAGAACTTTCGCGATTTGCTTACATAAAGATACTTAGGTGAAGTAAAAATACAATGCTTATAAGATTTAGGATTGCGAACCTTATGTGCGGGTTGCTGTGATCATGATGGAAGTTGAAATAAATACACAAAGTACGCGTTAATAAGTAATGAGTAGGTCTCATTCTTTACGGGAGAAGGAGGCCTCTTTTAATACCTACTCCGAAACGAAATTGCGTTTTTCGTTTCGGCCAATTGGTGTGCCTACTCTAATACACCGAATTAGAGTACCGAAGCGCACAAAAACACGAAACAAAACAAACGATTGCATATTTCGGAGACTTAAAATAGCAATCCTGGACCCCGCAACCAGGCCACAAGAACTCTGGAAGATTGGATTGCCATTCAGGGGCCCTCCTGGTAACGTTTGTTTATAAAATGAAAATAAATTAATGCAAACAGCAATCCTCCTTGTAAATGAACGCAGATGAGGTAGGGGCCTCAAGTCCCCACCTGCCCGATGGTCAAGTGTCAATGTGAGGGTAGTAGGTAGTTAGTAGACCCGACAGTCAGAATCCGCCGCCAAGGGTGGCGTAGTAAAATTAGGTCTTATACCTAATACTGAGTGTCACCAGTTTATTCTATAAATAAAGATATTTTGATGTGGTTCCAATTTCGGCCATTCCACAGAAATCTGGGTCGTCTAGATTGTTCAGGCCCAACATTGTCACAATTTATAGGATGGAATCTCAATCGATGCCTGAATCTGTCAAATATTGGTGGACCTTCCTAGTATCGGAGATCCGCTGGGATTAAAATTTTATATTATATTTTTATAAACCAAGATAGACTTAAGATCAGCAAAGTTTTTATGTCACAAGTCACTTTACAGATAACTTTTTTCATTGGAGAGATCTATTTCTACACAAAAATAAATCGTCATGTCACCTCATTCTAACAATTCTATGAGAATTTCTCTGTTTCAGTTCAGGCATAAATCTCAAATCACTCAACGAATATAAAACTATTTGGTATTTCAGGTCTAGAAAATCCTACATCTATGCAAAATTGAAGCCTAATTTATTCAGGGTAGTTTCAGCGTAAAGGAAAAACATTAATTAATACATGCGCTCCATACTTGCGCATTTAGAGGTAAAGTACCTGCCATTAGTGAATATTAAAAGAGCGTGATATGATATTGATAAGCCCGACAAAGTTACGCAAACTTCTTAAGTTAACTCTCTCGCGTCAAGTCAAGTTCACTACACAGTTAAGTATTAAGATAATGATATGTAAGTCAGTTATTTTAGTAGAGCAAACACACCCAGGCACGTTTTTGTACAAAGGCATGGACCGTTCGTTTGTTTCAACACTTTTAAAACATCTATCAGCATAATTTCGTGGGAATGTTAGCAACTGTTTTAAGGAATTTATATGAATTCCCAACAAGAATTACTGAATATAAATTTACAAAACAACGTAAGAATATTTTTAATTTAACACACTACTATGATGATCTCTGTGGCGTGGCGGGCGAAGGTCCGCCTGCGACGCAGGAGATTGCGGGTTCGATTCCCGCCTCGGGGCAAATGTTTGTACGATCTGCAGATATATTTTCAGGGAGTTCTGGACGTTTTCTATGTATAATAAAAAAATATCTATCTATGTAGTGTATTGTATTAAGTATATCAGTTATCTAGTACCCATAACACAAGTTCCGCTTAGCTTGGGGCTAGATAATGCTGTGTGAATTGTCCAGCATTATTTATTTATTTATTATCAGCGCAGGCCTAAGAAAAAGACGGTTAATTTAGAAAAACATTTTGGAAACTTACGCGCCAATTGGGTATATGCATAGAATTTGTGAATTTTTTAAATCGATTATTTAGTTTAAACTAGCTGCGCCCCGCGGCTTTACCCGTGTGGAAATTTATGTTTCCAACTTTCTTAATTTTTTCTTCTGTAAGAACCTTCTCCTGACCATTACAAACACAACAAAAAAAGAATTAGCGAAATCGGTCCAGCCGTTCACGCGTGATGCCGTGACCAAGGAAAACGGGTTTCATTTTTATATAAGACTAGCTGCGCCCCGCGGCTTCGCCCCCGTGGAAATTTATGTTTCCAACTTTCTTAATTTTTTCTTTCATAAGAACCTTCTCCTGACAATAACAAACACAACAAAGAAAGAATTAGCGAAATCGGTCCAGCCGTTCACGCGTGATGCCGTGACAACGCGAAACGGGTTTCATTTTTATATATAAGACTAGCTGCGCCCCGCGGCTTCGCCCCCGTGGAAATTTATGTTTCCAACTTTCTTAATTTTTTCTTTCATAAGAACCTTCTCCTGACAATAACAAACACAACAAAGAAAGAATTAGCGAAATCGGTCCAGCCGTTCACGCGTGATGCCGTGACAACGCGAAACGGGTTTCATTTTTATATATAAGACTAGCTGCGCCCCGCGGCTTCGCCCCCGTGGAAATTTATGTTTCCAACTTTCTTAATTTTTTCTTTCATAAGAACCTTCTCCTGACAATAACAAACACAACAAAGAAAGAATTAGCGAAATCGGTCCAGGCGTTGTTGAGTTATGCGCTTACCAACACATTTTGCGATTCATTTTTATATTATAGATATATAGATTACCGAAAAAAATGTAACACCCCTAAAATTTTTCATTGTTAGGGTAAAAAACAAAAAGTAAAACTGCACTCAGTTTCGGGTGATCAAAACGCTGCCATATTGGCCCTTGTTCTGTGACGTCACACATTATATTTTCAACTGAAAGCGCTTCTGTTTCTTCGTTGATTTTCAATCAAACTAAAATTAGATACAAAGTAATGATAAAAACGCAATTTTACTTTACAGAAAGTACCAAATAACCAATAAATAATACAAAAAGATATCCTGCCAAAGCCCTTATGACAATACAAAATGTGAAGTGTGACGTCATGTTCGCTCTTGCCAATGGCCTTGCCTTTAGAAATGTAGCGATTGAGATTTTTGAAATCTACTTTTCAATTATTTAAATTCACAATAAAAACATCAAGAAATACAAAAATAAATATAGAGAAATATTTCTATTTCGTTAAAGAATTCGTAAAAAATAATTACCTACCTACTTACTTAGCTTTTTTGAAGTCACATGCTATGTGCATGTGACTTATTATGTTGATACTTCAGTAGGTACCTACGTAATTTACGTAATTTTTCTTTGACATTCAGATTAGTAGGTTCACTTGGATTGGTCGCAGTAATAGTTATGGAATAAAAAACCTAGTAAAATATTACAAAATCTGACAGAAAAAAACACATCAAAAAGCTCTCTTTAAGCGTTACAGTGCAACTGTTTTGTGTGGCAATGCAGCCAGCGTCTTGGGGACGCTTCCGACTGGTGTTGATATGGATCAGTTGAGCTATCTGTAGACTGTTTGCAACAGTCGGCAGTTAGCTCAATTGTTTCAATTGTAAATACTAGTATAATTTTCTTTGTGAATAAATGTCATTCATTGATAAAAAAAAAAAAAAAAAACTGTTTTATCTACAGATGAAATTTATGAAAATGTAGGCCTCAGATTCTCTTATACCTAGTTTACCTTACCTACCTACCTAACTACTTCCGTCACAGATTAGATAACGTAACTTCCGTGTCATTCAAGTAGGGTAAAGTCCGGATTGTTGCCTGAGTGGTGATATATAACTCACAGTCAAAAATATAAACTTCTGAAAATCGCAATCAGGTATTGATTGATTCAAAATTTGTTTATTTTCTAGGCTTCCTATGTAAAAGCTAAACATGATGAATTCCGAAAATCTCAATTTTTTTGCGAAATGGACCTGAGGTTGTTGAACTGAGGTGAGGATACTCTCTAAAAACAACCCAAGGAGGGTTATGTTTTCGACACGGTTAATAAGTTTTCTTCCCCTAGCGATGCTACAATAACAGAAAAGTTAGCTGCATTTTATCGATATCATGACTCGACTTGTTATCTAGTCTAGAGTGCCGGCAATAAATAGAAATACTTTGATCTGATTCATTCGTCCTCGCTGAAAGGGCGACATCCCTTTTATAGGTCAGGTCAGTACCGCTATGGGCGCAGTCAGGCTTTCAGCAGAAGTTGGTAACTCAATCTGTTATTCAGTGGAAACGCGTTTATTTATAGCCATGGTAGAGTTTGAATGTTGTTTTGACCATAACTTATTGACTAAATTCAAAAATCAACAAGGCTTACAAAATAAGCTTATAGACAAGTCAAAAATCAACAAGGCTTACAAAATAAGCTTATAGACAAGTCAAATTTTAAACAAAATTATAATGGTCTGACTTTGTGACTTATGGTCTAGCTTTGTCCGTCCTTTTGCTTAGTTGCTGAGTTATTAAGGAGGGATCCTTAATAACTCGGCAACTACGGCAGCTATCAACTTGAAATTTAAAATAATCATACATTTCGTGCGCCTGTACAGATTTTAACAATAAAAAATGAAAATTGAAAATGAAAATTTTCCATACAAATTGAGATGTTGAAATATACCTACAGGGTCTTGTGCGATATCAAATGAAAGGTACCAGTTTGTACATTTCAAAACAGTTTTTTTTAATTTCTCTAGGTTTCATACTTTTTGGAATATTTTGAAAAAGTCAAAAAATTTACTTTCTCTCCGAAGTACCTACGCAGAGCGATCCATCTAAAATGTAGTTTGGCACCTACTATTTTTACGATTTTTGGCACAGCGTATCAGCATTGCCATACAGCGTGGCAATGCAGCCAGCGTCTTGGGGACGCTTCCGACTGGTGTTGATATGGATCAGTTGAGCTATCTGTAGACTGTTTGCAACAGTCGGCAGTTAGCTCAATTGTTTCAATTGTAAATACTAATATAATTTTCTTTGTGAATAAATTTATGTATCTATTTTTAGGTATTCATCAAATAGCGATATCTCTTACCGGTAGTACCTTTAGTACATATTTGTATAATTGACAAACGTTCGAAACCCTCGGCGCGCGAGTTGCACTCGCACTTGTGACTTGACAGATCTTGTTTAGGTAATCGGCAAAAGAAAAAATACATGTCCATTAAGTATATCTTTTGATAATCTGACGGACCAAGTAGAATTTTATAAGACACTAGCCTATTATGGACAAATCCAAGCCACAAATCCAGACCGCCACTATAAAAAAAACATTAAAGGATCGCGCCAGCTTTTAAAAATTTACCACCTTAGCATAGTTTAAGAAGGTTTTCTTATCTAATATATAAAAATCAATTGCTGTTCGTTTGTCTCGCTAAACCTCGAGAACGGCTGGACCGATTTCGCTAATTTTGGTCTTGAAATGTTTGGGAAGGTTTAAAAGGTGAGAGTGGTACGAAGTTCGCCAGGTCAGTTAGTAAAATATAATTCTTGATTCTAAAACAGACAAATTACAGTTAAAATTAGCCAGACGTGTCCCACTCTGTGGCAACACTAGGAACTGATCCGTCCATGCGCCACGGATTCACGATCCTGAGAATGCCGAATTAATAAACTTTTACGTCTGTGTTATTTACAAGGAATTAATGATTCTTGTTCTATGTAATTTCGTAAACCGTTAATCAATTGCTTCTTCCGTTAACTTTCGTTACTCACACGCAGATGAAAACTTTAGGGGCGCATTTTAGAATGCCAATAATTTAATCGGGTGAATACTTAACGTTTCCATTTATGTTCCTACCATTTTCGGAGTAGATCATTATTATTTTGAATGACAGCGAATTAAAATGTACTTAGTCAAAGCAAAGTCAAGGCAATTCTGATCATTAAATTGCAAAATAACACCATCCTAAGCATTCTGTCGCTTATTCACGCCAATGGGTAATGGGAACGATACGGTTTATAAATAGCCACTAGATTCGATCTAGAACCTAGGTATATTTATTTGCGACAACGGAAGACTTCCCCGTGATTTCGCTCTTAGCCTTAGGGAAATCCTGGACACATTTATAACTTTCAAATTGTATTTGGGTGTTGACTCAACTAAGTTACCCTCTTACCTTGGAGAGCAGATGTAATACAACTTTGTAAAATAGTGTCTATTGTAGAGTTAGAGACAGGTACTGTTATTTTAGGGGAAAATGGCAAGCTTACTACCCAAGGTAAACTTACCTACATGCTTTTGCTCTTTGTGCAAAATGTTTCACAGAATTGTAGCCTTTTTGATGTACCTACTGCAGCACACACAGACAATTTACCAAGATAGGTATCCACTTTAAATGTAAGAATGTTTCTTGGCAGTCATTTATTTAAAAAAATTGTCGAGACATTCTAGAGGTGAGTCTCTGTCTAGACTAGAGAAGTGAACTGTAGTCTAGACTTGTGTCAAATTAATTTTTCTATTGACATATCGGCGACGCTAGAGATCGTTAAACATTAATTGCTCATTAAGAGTTTCTTCAAACGCGTTCAAGTCCGGAAACATGTTTGATTCTCGTTCTTCTTGTTTTTCGTTTACTCAGTAAAGTGCAGACTAACTAGTTGGATCCGACGGCCTGATCAAACCGACAATATAAAACGTCAAACATTGCGAGAAGAAAATGTAGAGCTAGAGACGGATTTCATTTCCTACCATACTAACATCTTCTTTTTATACTTTTCTAATGTTTTTTCATATTCATATTCATATTTATTTATTGCAATCACTGTGTACATTTTTAGGTCTTAATATCTAAGTAATGTTTAAGAGACACAATGGTACCCTAGCAGGGCGTGGCAATAGGTACTGAGAGTGGAGGTGGACCGGGTTTCTATAAGAATCTCTGGTTAGGTTTTAGCAGGAAAATATAATTCAGTAAGTAACTTATGTTTTTAGTGAATATGTACGTTTTTATAAAATATTGTATAGGTTGCAATGTAAGTATTGATAATGCATTTTTATTAGTAAGTATTTTTATTTTATTATTTTAATTTGTCGCTGAAGAAGTCATTTATATCATAATAGCATTTATGTAAAAGGTATTGTTTTAATTTGGTTTCAAATATTTGGTCTTTTTCCTCGTCTTTTAGTATATCCGGTATTTTATTATAGATTTTAGAAGCCATGGCGTTTGGCCCAGAACTTCGCATTTTTAGTTTTGACTCGGGTAGTGTGATTTTGTGCTGATACCTAGACGGATAGCGTCGCGGTAGGTCAGCTGTTTTTTGGAAATATTTGGGATATTTTCGAATAAATTTGCAGCATTCTAATATATAAATACATGTCAGTGTTAGTATTTTAAGTTGACGAAAGTGGTCTTTGCAGCTCTCAGGGCTCTTTATATTAACTAAGATTCGGATACACGATTTTTGAAGAACAAAAAGATTTTGGACGTCAGTACTATTTGACTTTGCCATGCTAAAGTTAGTGCCCTCTTTTCAGACTAGTTTTAAAACGTTCACTGCCAAGTTTCATCGTTTACGACCCGGAAAAGTGTCTTTTTGAAACTCGCCGTCCAACATCAGCGTGTGCAACGGTGGCACTCAATGTCTTATTGGTATTTTTTTGTCAGGTGGAGACAATCGGTGATACTTACATGGTGGTGGGAGGTCTACCAGAGAGGTGTTCTCGGCATGCTGCAGAGGTGGCATCGCTGGCACTTCATGTGCTGGACGCAATCCCTAAGATCAAGACTGCAAGGCTCAATATTAGGATTGGTAAGTTATTTGTGACCCTCAAGCAGCAATGCTGTGTTCCGGTTTGAATGGTGAAATTGCAGGCACATAGGTAAGGCTTGGCATCTTAGCTTCAGGTTTCAGAGTCAAGTTGACGGGCCAACTTAGGCCTCTGCTGAACATGAACATGTCTCCTCCAAACAAGGGGGTTGTTGCCGTAATCACCACGTTTAACAGGGGGATCGGTGATCGCAGGGCACACATGACAACTAAAAAGTGCTGCTCTGTAGGTATAGGGGAAGTCACTTGGATACCACCTCACCTCACCTCAACAGCCTTTATTGGTCGACGCAGGCCTCCCCCAAACAAGCGCCTTATTGGCTGTTATCTCATGGGGTAATGCCCATAATCCCCACGTTGGGCATGCGGGTTGGGGATCGCAGTTCGGTGGTAGAAGTGTTCTGCAGGGGGCGCTGCTGACCGCCCCTAGCGGATGTCCGTTAGTCGCCTCTTACGACACCCGCGGGAAGAGTTGGGGTGGTGCAAACTCTAAGCCGGCACCACACAGCAATATAATACTTATAGTTACTGGATACCACACACAATAACTATACAGTAGCATCCGATTTATGGTTCGAGGTCGAGAATCCGACCGCTTATATTTTACTTTATATTAAAGCAAAGAAAATGTAATTCTGTTATAAATAAAGGCACAAAAGCTTTACTAAATTCCCACGCATGAAATTTGATAGATCGTTCTGCTTTTACGCTTAAACAACATACAATATCGTGAAGTAAGACATGAATGGGATTATTCTAGTCCGGATTATATCGGGATTTCCCTAGAATTATTTCACTCTCACATGCACGACGTTGTATTTTTTTTTTATTATTCATGTCACGAAGTATTGAAAGTCACGAATGTGACATCAGCAAGATTATTTCCCGATTTGGGTCGCTTCGGTGAAGATTATGTGTCAAATAAACAATACTAAGGAATCCGGGCCAAGGGCTAGGTCTTAAGAACTTAAGTAAAGAACTTATTTCTCATTCAGTAAAAGCTTTTTGACGATATAAACTAAATAAACTTACCTTCGAAAAGTGCAGCCCACTAGAAGGATTTCTTTCTAACTTACCGGTGATGACCCACATTTAAAGTAGCACGTAGTGAGTAAATAGAACTGACAGTTGCTTTATTAGATCGGTACCTACTTTTACCGCTGCTACCATATTCATAAATATTTTTAAATATTCGCCGTTCGACGTGATTCTAACAGGGGCGTGGGCCCCTTATTACGATTTCTTTATCCGCCGTATGCCCATTCCATTTCCGATACACACAACGCCATCATGACGGCTTTTTGTCATAACGACCCCTGTGGCGCAGCGGGCGAAGGTCTGCCTGCGACGCTGGAGGTTGCGGGTTCGATTCCCGCCTCGGGACAAATGTTTGTACGATCTGCAGACATTTGTCCAGGGCGTTCTGGATGTTTTCTATGTATAATAAAAAAATCTATCTATTTAGTGTATTGTATTAAGTATATCAGTTATCTAGTACCCATAACACAAGCTCTGCTTACCTTGGGGCTAGATAATGCTGTGTGAATTGTCCTGCATTATTATTATTATTATTTTGTGATCCATATTGGAAAGCCTCTTCCCTTTCCATTTCTGGCTTTCTTACTTCCTAGCATCCAGTTATGGCCTCGGTGTTACCTAATATAGTCTAAGTAAGTAGTCCAAGTAAGTCCAAGTAAAATAAGATACAAACTTATAATCTGGTCCTCTCCTGAAGTCTTTAGTACCTAGATTTATAGCTATATAATGTCCCTCTTCGAATAATTCAGGGCCTATTACAGCTAGTTTCAAAGTAGGGTAATCGCCTATGAAGTCCTTTGTAAATAAAAAACAAAATAAGGGAAAAATTATAACCTAACCTACTTTGTTACCGTTACTGTATCTTTTTTTTCTGAGCTGTAGCAAGTCGAGCTGAAAAAAGTGGTATTCATCGGATAGGTATTAGAAAAGTCACAAAAAAATTGTGGGTTCTTTGTTATTTGAAGGTAAATTGCGAAGTACCTTCTAGGTACCTACAAATATGAAAAAAGCTGAAACAAGTTCTAAGAGACTTTAGCGTAGTAATTAATTTTTATAATGGAAATTTTGGTATTAATTCCTAATGGTTTCATTAAATATTCAACATAAGATATTTTGACTAGAGGTAAAAATTATGTTTATTTACGAGCCACTTTTCCCTACAGTCTAGACTATGGTAAAAATAGCTAATAATATCCAAATTATTATTTTGAAGTAAAGAAAACGCTCTATTAAAAATCTAGTAAAAAACAAGATGAAAATATCTTCAATGGCGATCGCCGTGTAAGAATCGACCCCCCTGAGCTCGAGGATGCCGTACGTAAGAGACTACTAACAGAATTTACCATTCCGGACCCATGGCACCCCTGAAAGATACCTCTGGTTGCATTTTCACAATACATTGCTGGTTATGTATTGTATTATGTATTGCTGGTTATGGTTATGTCACACTAGCTTCTGCCCGCGGCTTCGCATGCGTTGTTTCTATGGAAACGTTTTGAGGATATTTCTATCGCATGGGAACTGATTTATGGAATAAAAGTCGCCTATGTCGTTCCAGGGTTAGACTTACCTGTATGCAAAATTTCAGCCTGATCCGTTCAGTAGTTTTGGCGCGAAGAGGTAGCAAACATCCATCCATCCATCCAAGCTTTCGCATTTGTAATATTAGTGTGATGTGATTTGATTAGTGTGACATACGTCGCAAATGACTCTGGGTGCAATTATGCATAATACACAGAAATACAGAAAATTTGGAAAGCATGTTAGTAGTAGGTACATGTTATGTGTGCTGATGAAGTAGCAAATGTGAGCAAATTACATTGTCAGAATGAATAGACTGGATTTGATTTTAATTATCTGGTCTGTACAGAGTGTCACGTGTAATATGCTTACTTTTTATTGTTATTTTTGTATTTTTTTTTATTTTTTTTCTTCGTATTCATGTTTTTTTACGCGTATTCTTACATAATTATTATTCTCTTAAAGTTTCAAAGGAGCTACAAACATTTTTTGTTAGACTTTCTAAAACGCTCGTTTTGCCAAAAAAAAATTCATTTGCGTGTAAAAAAAACACGAATAAGAAAAGAAATACTTAAACTTATGTATTTTATTTCCAAAAATATTTAAAAAAATACTTATTGGAAATTCAAAAAATCCTTAAAAGATAAATACTTAACTAATTATACATAATTAATAAAAAAAACCTAGTACTTACCTGCTATATCAAAAGTTCATCCCATACCATAGGGGTCCGGAATGACTCCCTTTCGGTTTAGTAGGTACACATGTTACGTGGCACTCTTAAGACTAAATTGGTTTGTGTATGTTATTTTTATTTATTATAATCTATTTCACAGGCATTCACAGTGGCCAATGCGCTGCTGGAGTGGTGGGAGTAAAGATGCCTCGCTACTGCCTGTTCGGGGACACAGTGAACACGGCATCCAGGATGGAGTCCAGCGGAGAACCGCAGCGGATCCATGTCAGCCACAGCACTTACATGCTGCTCAAAAAGCATGGAGGTTACCACTTTAAGGAGAGGGGGATTGTGGATATTAAGGTGAGCCGATCTATGAATGTTATCATGCTTATTCGGGAATATAGTGAACATGCAGCTAGTACAGAGTCCAGCGGAGAACCGCAGCGGATCCATGTCAGCCACAGCACTTACATGCTGCTCAAAAAGCATGGAGGGTACCACTTTAAGGAGAGGGGGATTGTGGATATTAAGGTGAGCCGATCTATGAATGTTATCATGCTTATTCGGGAATATAGTGAACATGCAGCTAGTACAGAGTCCAGCTGAGAACCTCAGTGGATCCATGTCAGCCTTAAAAGCATGGAGGGCAACACCTTAAGGACCCAAGTGGTGCCCTACAACATTAAGGTGAGGCGATCCGTGAGACGTTATCATGCTTATTCGGGAATGTAGTGAACACTGCAGCTAGGATAGAGTCCAGCGGAGAACCGCAGCGGATCCATGTCAGCCACAGCACTTACATGCTGGTCAAAAAGCATGGAAGCATTAAGGTGAAGCGATCTATGAAATGTAAACACACAAAAACTCCTAGTGAGTTACAATAATTATCAGTAAATAAATTCAAACAAATTGTCACATTGTGCTGTGCAAAAAGGCTTAAGTACCTACTAATATCAGATTATCTTGAGGATAAAAAAGCTTGGGACGGGTTTTGCTCCAACTCGAAAAATAACAAATAACAGGCTAAAGGTTTCTTCGTCGCTTCTTTACTTTAGTCTACATATCGAAGCGACATAAATCAAAAATATCACTTTATTTCCGTGTCAGTGTTTAGTTTTATAAATTTACCTTTTCTAAGTGTAGGTACATTATTATTATTACAGGTATTGTATTTATGGAAATAAAGAGTTTTTGATTTTGATTTTGATTCGCTACGTAGGTAGGTACTGCCTATTCAGACAAAGTCAACACAGCAGCTAGGGCGAAGTCGAGCTGAGAACCGCAGTGGATCCATGACAACCATAGCACCTATATGCTGCTAAAATATCATGGTAAAAAGCAATCCTACCTACGAGTACTCCGTAGTTAACTGTGGCATAGTCTATAGTTATCAAGTCTAGAATTCAAACGAAAATATGGGCCCTGTCGACTAATTGGTTTCTCATTGTGACATTTTAATCCAAAATAAAATGTCAAGTGAGAGTCGGACTTGCGCTATAAGACCTTGCTGCTTGCTAAATTTCATGTTCTACGGATCTGAGGTCTACGCGAAGTACCCGGTTCTGTGTGCATGTGATTTCTTTGAAAATTTCAAAATATTCGGAGATAAACGGCTGTAACTTTTGATGGCGTTGATTTAGAAGTTTTATTGATATCGAGGCTCCAAGAGGTTACGGACTTGAGTATTCGATGTTAATTCAACTCAATACCTCCACGCGTTCCTGAGAAAACTGGGTCGACAGTCAGACAGATAGACAGACAGACGGATGGACAACAAAGTGATCCCATAAGGGTTCTTTTTTAGGTACGGAACCCTAAACATTATGTATATCTTGTAAAATTTCGCTCTTATAACTAAAAATAAAGTGGACCCGTCTGGCAAACTTGAAATTGATGGAAAAACGCTTATTCAATTAAAAATCCATCAATTTTGGGTAATGAAAGGACACGAAATTTGTTGATTAGTTTACAAAGCAAACTTAATTAAAGTTATCGAAGATACACTTAGCAAATAGTTTTGCTTGTCGGAGAGAGATCGATGTTGTAGTCTATTGTTTAACCTTTACAAAAGGATACGTACCTAGTATGATATAATATAACACAAGTCAACACAACTATTATCAGTAGGTACCTAACTTTTCCTATAAAGGTACCTACCTTAATAATACTGTAAGTCAACTTTGTCTATTCAAGGGTGATTCAAGGTATCCAATTAATTATCGTTGTTTTTAAGAAACCTATCGTTGTTTTTAAGAAAAGCGGAGTTCGTCTAAAATTATGAATATTACGAAAAATACCGTGAATGTATCAAAGGCAATTCGCATTACTTCAAAGAAAATTCACTGAATTTCGAAGAATATCGTGTTTTAAAAGTCGGTAAGTACATTGTAAGTACATCTAGGCGAGACAGTGCCCAATTCCTTTCGATCGTCATTTATTGAGAATGAGAAACACACGAGGTAGGAATCGCACTTTTTCCCGAGTGAAGGTACATAGTGCTTTACACTACACCTTGGAGGAAAAACAGTGAATGCCTTAATCGTTTCTTAGACCCTATCATGGATTACGGCTTTGATTTGATACTAAATCGAAACGAACTCTGGTTACTTGGCAGGTGGTCTATTTTATGCTTCCCAAATTCGAAACGACGCAATTTCTCGCATAAACGACCCCTATTAGCCTTGGATTAAGCGCTTTATTTGCTTAAACGATTAACAGACATTTGTATTCAACAGGGCAAAGGAGACATGCGGACGTGGTGGCTGGTCGGAGAATCGCACGAGAGGAGGAAAAACTCTTTTTATAGATATCGTAAGTTTCATAATAAAATTACTTTCACAACATTTCTTCGTAAGAACGCCAAAATATTATCGTTTGTTTGGCTTTATTGTATCTCCCCTTTTATTACTAATTTATACAGGCGAAATACTTGTTTGTACGATACACCGAAACTAGGTAACTTAACTTAAGTACCTGGTTTATGGAATGAGATGAAAATATATGTATTTTGAAAACAACCTGAACACTGTTTCGTAGGGAGTGAAATAACCAGGGTTTTGTGTAGAGGAGCGAAGACGTAGGGATCGGGCTCTGAAAGTTTGCTCAGATAGAATTCTAGACCACCTCATAACCTAGCCGGAAGTTTATCTCAGAGAAGGCGCCTACCCGCGAGCAAGAAAATTATAAAACACTTTTTCAACGCGTTTTTCAGAATTCAGTTATTCCAGATCTAGAATTAAATCGCAGCGAAATTTTGCTCGATCCGCAAATTTTCAGTTAATGGCGTAATGACAACTTTCCTTATATTAGGATACCGTAAGACCGACCTATTCGTATATTGAGGCCCAAGGTTCCGCTAATCCTAGTTTGTGGGCCAACAAGAGACCAGCATTAATATAAGTACTTTACTTTGTCCTTATGTTGTGCAATACGCTTTTAGCCACCAATCTGTTGACATAAGAAATTAGGTCAGTGCTTCCGATTTGTTACCACTAAAGGATAATTGTACCCCACAAATAAACCGTTAATTGTACTTATTATGCTACTGCGTGTGCTCGATGTGTAGGTAGTACCTACATAATCACAATTTACTATTTATGGGTCTTGTGTTTATTATGATGATTTGATCGCGTGACCGCAAAGAAATAGGATTTTTCTGACGTATAAATAAGAAATAAATAATGCTGGGCTATTCCCACAGCATCATCTAGCCCCAAGCCACGCAGAGCTTGTACAAAGAGATAAAATTTTGAAATTCTAATTTGCGCTCTCTTGTGACTCACGTTCGATACCTAATATTTTGGAAATTTCATAGATATACTTACTCAAATTCACATTTTCATTACCCTTTTACAGAAATCGACCCGTCCCAAAGTCAAGAGATCGACGAGCCTTGGTGGGATCCTGAAGGCTCGATCATCAACATACGCGACCGCGCCCGCCTGTCCTGCGGGGGCTCCTTCGGCCCTGGCTCAGCTCTCTCCTCCCCCGGCCCTCCCGTCTGCGCCTGTTTCATACCTCCTCGCGACCACCACTCCGCCCCTGTGGTGATGTTCTGCGACGACTGACGTTAACAGACGGATGCCGTCAGAAATGGCTCAACATTTGACGTTAATTGTGACAGTGGTGTTGGTACTCCGGACAGTATGCAAGACTTTGATGATGATAGTGAAAACAAGAGACTTGATGAAGCTGTTGGGTGTATACGTGGTGCAAGTGGACTTACTGTAAGTTTAGGAGGCAGTCGTGTAGAAGCTAAATGTGAAAGCTCCGGTAAGAATAACTTAGATGATAATGATATGCCACAATACAGCGAAGAAAGGATAGGTTTAGATACGAAACTTAATGGCCAAGATTTAAAAAGTGTGATAAAAACTGGGTCTCGTAATTTAAGAGTAAAATATAAACGGGTCAATTTTGAAAGAAAAGAAAGAGGAGACTATTTTGGAAACGATGTAGGCATATTAATATCGATGTATCTAAAGTGTGGGCAAGAAACCAGCATTAAACTGGAGAAAGAAAATAATACTAGCGACGTAGTTTTGCAAAATATATTAGTAAATAGTGCCAATGCTAATAAATGCGTGGAAGAAGTAGATTTATGTACCAAATATAAAGCAGGGAACAGCTTGGATGATTTTTATCCGGAAATAAGGAAGTTTGACGAAACGTCCACAGTAGAAAACGAAGTTGTCGATAAAGTAAATGATAAGCCGTGTAAATATATTGAAGATAGATTTAAAGAGTATAAGATAGTATACGAATGTGAAAATGACGTAGCTAACAGAGCTAGGAGGATGGAGGAGCTGGCAGCTCTCCAAAGACTGTACAGTGCTGATTATCACGTGGAATTAGGAAGCGGATCAGAAGTCGATTTGGCTTAGTGACGAAGAGATGCCAACCAGTGTTAATAAGTAGGTATACATAGCACATATATTATAGCTGTTAGAGATAATTCGAAGTCAAAATGATGTAAACTGCATTTTCTTGATAGGTTTATAGATGAATACCTATATGTTTACAGATGAAGTAAGTATTTCGCTTGTGACGCGATTTAAGATTCCATTGCAGAAGATACCTACTGTGTGTAGTACCTAAGTGTTATATATAATTCTAACAATACAAACTCAGTTTCTAATTATTTGTGTATATCAAAATATATTCAAATCAAATAAGTCTAAGTAGATGTTATTATGTGACGTCCTATACTACAGGGACACATAGATGTAAGACCATAATCATTTCGATATAACATGAAAAAAAAAACAATTTCTTCGTTCCATGTCGTCAATGAAACTTCCCCCGTCATTTGTAATAGAGAACAAATGGGGTCGTCGAACTATTCCGCCTTCATCTAAGAGTGGGATCGAGGCCGTGATCCTGCATCAATCTATATTATTATCGCATTTACCACAAGTCACAAAATAGTAACCTAATAACCCAGAAAGCTCACTCTAAACCATTCTGGGAATTATGTCCCCATTTACCCTGAATTTCTTTTTCGATCTATCTTTATAAGTCTTTATATGACAAACATGACCGGGACAGCTTTAGAGAGGTGGTCATTTTCAATTCCAATCTATAAATAAGCGATATAAAGTCACTATATCATGTTTTCTCCCTACAGGCAGGGGAAAATTATTTGTCGTGTAATATAATTGATGTAAAACTAACGCCGCTTTATGAATAGACCATTCTATAGATCCATTTTCGAGTAATTTAATTTAACTGTCGATAGAATAACGACCCGAGGATTTGCTTTGGGTTAACATTAGGTACTTACCTACATATTTTAAACACCTACCTATACACTAGCCAAACTCGATGCAGTATGTTTGTAAACAAACCGCCCATACTTTAACTAAAATTCTCTCTGTTGTCTGTCGCGTCTCTTTATACGCAATTTAATGACCTGTCGAGTTGAGATCCTTCCTTCCGCCAAGCAAGTGAGTTTTATTTACTTATTTGTATTGTGGTTTGTTTACAAACATTCTACATCGAGTTTGTATAGTGTATACCTATTGTAGAGCCACGAGAGTGGGAGTGCCACGAGCTTGTTTTCTGTTTCAGGACAATAGATATTTTGTGCTCGATGGATAAAATACTGCGCAATATTGACTTTCGATCCCGTGAACTTTATTAAAAAGTTGCCCTTTAAAGAAAGTACGCACGTAGTGGCGAAAATCTGATCTTTTTTGGAATATAAAATAGGCAGGGTAATCAGTACTCACGAATCGAATTCAATGACGTAGAAAACTAAATTGCCTAAGTTAGGATATTAATATTAATGTACACCCGTACATATCTGTCGTGGATGTTATTATTATTGTATTTTATAAATGCCTAGTAGCAAGTGCGGGCCAATACTGACTGAAAAAAGTTCGTATTAACCTTTATTTTAAAACCACAGTGGATCATTTAAAGGGCTTTTTTGTACAAAAATTAGCAAGTCGAATATTATTACATAATTAAATACCTAAGTATCTAATATTAAACCAGAAAAACATTGTAAAGTATGGTAAGTTTAAATTATGGGCATCAAACTGAGGTCTGTATAATAAATAGAACAAAATCTAAGTACAGGTATAGATACCTACTCATTCCGGACCTATGGCACCCCTGAAAGATACCCCTGGTTGCATTTTGCCATGGGTCAGCCCCATACCTGCCTATTTACCAGAATTTTTAAAATATTCTTGGTTTGATTTGATAATATCAGGTAGGTATATCAGTCATCCTTTGTGGATGTGGTCAATCGCAGTAACGCGGTCGATGGAATCGATGGAAACGATGAACTATTTCTTTTTTAATTTGACGTTGAAAATTCAACTTTGTCTCGCTCAAACGTAAATTCATCACTTTCGATAAAAAAATTGTAACTTGCATTACTGTTAGAAAGCTGATCATTTTGTGCAAGAAGGGGCGCTTCACAGGGGTCATATCACCAAAAAAAAAAAAAAAATTCCACAAAAAAATTACAAAACCGTTTTAACCGTTCCACCCGAAAATTCTCAAACAAAACGTTAAAAAATCATAACTCGAATACTACGGAAACTCAGGGAAGATACCGGGGGTATTTTCAGGTACCCCCGGGGTGAGGCACTCATTTTTTTTTATGTCCCTGTTTGGTCCACCATGTATAGTATAAACATGCATGGCCTGTACACTCGAACATAATGCTTTTGGAATATAGGATTTTAGGTGTGCTGCTGTCTTTAGACTGTAGATTTATCAATGGGGATATAAATTAAGAGGCGGTTTTAAAAGAAAAGAGATCATCACGCAGAGGCTGTCACATTCATCATCATTACCATCCACAGCACTAGCCCACTACTTGGACACAGGCCTCCCCTGATATGGGCCTTATTGGCTCTTACAATTGGGAGTAAAATAATCCCTATGCTGGGCATGGGTTGTAGATCGCAGTAAAGGTATTAAATATACACACAGGGAATCTGCTGGGCTTCAGTAGACCTAGCACGGGGATTGTAGTCTAATGACATCGTCATACATTGCGTAAATTATTGAAGTTGAATGAATGAGTTTCAAATATTTTAAGTATTCGATGACGATGTGACGTAATTTTTCTCTACTTAGACAACAATCCCTGTGCGAGGCCTACAGGTAGGTTCCCTGTTGCTTTAATGTAGATACCTACTAGCTAAGTGTCTGTAAATGTATACTGCACCTAGTACAGTCAGCTTCAAATTGATATGAGCGTCTAGAGTAGTCAAATTGATCTGAAAAACATAAAAGCAATTTGATATACGCAGTTCGAATCACCATATTGTTGTAAGCACCCAAGGTGTTCAAAATATCTTACTACTCATTATTTCATAATTATATGAGCAGTCAGGGGACTGACCATATCAAATTGCTTTTATGTTTTTAGATAAATTTGACTACTCTAGACGCTCATATCAATTTGACGCTGACCGTACCTACCAGCTAAGTCCGTCTAGTTAAAACCCCACATTAGTAGAATGTCTGTATTTCTAGTATCTATATTTTACAATTTAAGCTAAGCTAAATATTATTATACAATATTTAATATTATCTACAGTTTATTTCTATGTCTGGTATTAAATGTACTATGTTGTCTGTTGATATTAAAAATTTTATCACATGATTAGAGTTTTAATTTTAACTAGATTTTTTAGTTAATGACTAGAATTTTGAAAGCTTATTTCCTCCTTTTGAGTTAACCTACAAAACTTTATATTGAAATTTATTCAAAATTAAACAATCAGTGAAATTTAACAATGGTATTATAACTTTTAACAGACTTACACACAATGTTTTTACCAACACTTTTCAGACATTAATTTTATAACTATTTAATAGTGACTATTAAAATGAACGAAAAAAAATACAACATTTATGTACATTTCATAGAATTAATATCACTGAATCAATGTATCCTAATGAGGTAAAACAAGGTAAAAATGGAGAATATTCCGGCTCCAAAAGTAAAATACAACTTATAGTCCATTTCAAACTCAGAGCAAACCCGGCTACACCCAAATTTCAAGAATTTCCTAACATTTTTTTATCACAATAGCTTATTGCAAATTAAGCAAATATCAGCTTCAGTTAAACCATGGCCCACACAAATAGCTGATTATCCCTTTTTTTTAGAGCAGACTATAGTGGGTCATATCATTATTTCATCTGTCAACACAATATACAATCTACTGACAATGAGTGAAGGTTCAAATTACGTCACTTCTTCAAACCCCTTATTCTAAGCTCCATCTCTAAATAGGCGCGCAATGAGGGGTCGTCTACCATTTTGAGTATTTTCTCGCAGACTTCTGGGCCAGCATCCTTCATCTTCGATGTAATTGCTTCTGCCCACACAATGAAGACACAGTTGGAGCAGCCGGAGCGACAGCATGCTTGTGGTGGATCATTGATTGAGGCCTGGAAAAGAGGAGACAAAGAGTATTAGTAATAAGTAACAAGTAAGTAATAAGTAGGTACTGTCATTTAATGGTTGGACAAGAGCCTATCAATCATGGGTAAATTGGTGCCTTATTCGATCCTAGGAATAAGTAAAATAAATTGCTGAATGGGTTTTTTACTCCTTCGGTACATAGGACGCTTTGCAGCACCAAAAATAGCATTAAGTAAAAATAGAAATAACTTAGTACCTACCTTCTATTTTTTTCTGTATCATATTACTACACGGCACAGAAAAAAAAATAGGTAGTAGGTACTAAGTTACTTCTATTTTTCACTTTTAACCCTCTGCAGCTGAGGTGAAAATAATGTTAACATTCTGCTGCTGTGGTGTCTATCAGGCGTCAACTTAACTGGCGTGAATTACCATTACATAAAAGTTTACTAATAAATAGGTACCTATTATCATTATTTTTTATCAGTTTATAAACTTTCCAAATCAATAAATATCTATTGAAATAAAACAATATATTAGTTATTATTGAATCAGTTTTATTGAGATGAATTTCTCATACATTTGGTAACAGACCTTACAAATTATTAAAAAAAAGAAACATGTATAACTTTTTGTCCTAAAATTAGCCCAAAATATGTTGATTAAAACAATCATCTATAACTAGAAAAAATATCAACAAAATCGTATGATACGTTTAGACACAAAACAGTCTCAAAGTTTACCCTGATTTTAAGTAAAAATTTGCAGTCTTTTGCAAATTTGACGGGCGTATTGTAGGTTTCTTACATTCTTCTTTCTTACAAATGCAGCAACTAAACCGTGTCTGCCTTTTAAGCCTCTGGGGTATACGCTACACAGCTATCTTCCAGATGGCCCAGCCGGAGAGGGAGTTTCAGGAGGGGCAGGCAAATTCTCACCTAAAACTCTTCTGATGGTCCTGGATAGTCCAGGACACGAATTTTCAGGATTTGACATCTAAAAAGAAAATCAGTTTAGTAGATAGGCGAACAATTACATAAACACCGAGCTAATGCATGCGAGACACTATGAAAAGTTACATACTTGACTGAGGTTACGAATATTGGACACTATGGAATACGAACGGTCTTTGTGAGGTTACGTCTAACAGAATCAGGTCTTATTGTTGTACTTACGTCTAAGAAACACCTTTCGCTTGTAGCGCCCGACGTGTAACCCGCGCGACCGATCGCGCCACACTGTCCACTGCCGCGCACCAATTGAGGAAGGTACTGAGCGAGTCAGAACTATATCACTGAATATTGCGAGATGGCAACAACATATCGGTTTGGCGGTGTCTAAGAGACACCATCTCAGCTTCCCACACCAACCCTGTACCTATCTCCCTACCACAACAGCTCTATCTCACAAATAGTCCTAGCATCAGCATACCTACCAGGCGATGAAGCAACACCTACACCCGACCTGATGGCCCTGATTGAGTACTGCGAGAGGGAGAAACTCGAGCTCATCATCGGGACTGACTCCAACGCACATCACACGCTGTGGAACAGCACCAGGTGTTACGACCGAGGAGATGAACTGGTAAACTATCTTATATCAACTAACCTTCTCCTACTAAACAGAGGCTCGGAACCAACTTTCGTAACATCTAGAGCCCAAACTATAATTGACCTAACACTATCTACTGCACATGCCTCCAACTTAATCAAGGACTGGCATGTTTCTAACGAAGCCTCTTGTTCAGACCACAGATGGATAAGATTTAACCTGGAGGTGTCACTACCCCACCCGCAACCTAGGCGCGTCCCACGTAAGACTGACAAAACCAAATTCCTCAAACTAGTTAGATCCGAACTTTCTGGAACGCCTTACCCTCCAAATCATATAACAATTGAGGATATCAACCTATACACAAACCAACTAACACACATTCTTACCAACAGCTTTGAACAGGCCTGCCCGCTGGTCTCGCCCAAACAAGGGACGAAAGGACAATGGTGGAGTCCCGAACTACAGAGACTCCGCCGCAAAGTAAGGAAACTGTTCAACAGAGCTATAAACACCAGACAAGATGAAGACTGGGAATCCTACCATGATGCGAAAAGAACCTACAAAAAACATATTCGCACAAGGAAAACAGAATGTTGGGAAAGATTCTGCACCAACATAGAAAGCAACAGCCAGGCCGCCCGGATCAAGAACATCCTAGTAGGCGCGTCGGGAAACACTCTTGGGTGCCTTATCAAACCCGACAATACCTATACTAAAACAGATGCTGAAACCAGTGAAGTGCTTCTGAACACACACTTCCCAGGCTGTCAGGTAACTGACACTCACAAGTGGGAGGAAGTTTCAGAGCAAACGCCCACCGATCTAGACTGGACCACAGCCCACAATATAATAAACCGCGATAAGGTACTCTGGGCAATAAACAGCTTCCTGCCCTTCAAATCACCTGGTCTGGATGGGATCTTCCCAGGTATGCTCATATGGTGCAGTGACGTACTTGCGGACCACCTCGTTCGAATCTTTAGAGCATGCATCGCTAACAAATACATACCGCACCAATGGAGGGAGGTGAAGGTGGTATTCATACCCAAACCCGGAAGAAGTGATTACACCCTACCAAAATCTTTCAGGCCCATAAGCCTAACATCATTTCTTCTTAAAACACTAGAAAGACTATGTGACAGAGAGATAAGAGACAACACACTCTCACACAGCCCACTACCTACACCAACAACAACATGCCTACAGCAAGGGCAAATCAACAGAATCCGCTCTACACAGCGTAGTATCACGTATAGGAAGTGGACTAACGTCAAAACAACCAACTCTGGCGGCCTTCATTGACATCGAAGGAGCCTTTGACAAGACCAAATTTACCAGCATTTACGGAGCACTCACTAAATACGGTGTCGCGCCGACACTGGCAGAGTGGATAAACAATATGCTCAGATATAGAGCAATACAAGTCACCATTAATGAAACCACAAGAGGTGTAGTAGCCAGGGGCTGCCCCCAAGGTGGCGTCCTCTCGCCCCTACTATGGAACATAGTTGTTGACGAGCTCATCCGTAAGCTTAACGGCCACGGACTGGTGACCGTGGGATATGCTGATGACCTTGCGATCCTAGCAACCGGACGCTTCGAAAACACGCTATGTGACTTAATGAGAATCGCCTTTAAAACTATTGAAGCATGGTGCAACGATCATGAACTATCAGTCAACCCTACAAAAACAGAACTGATAATGTTCACTAACAAACGAAACTTGGGAAACCTGAAATTACCAAGACTATTCAACACCGACATAACTCTAAAAAACGAAGTCAAGTATCTAGGGGTTATACTAGATAGTAAACTCTTGTGGAACAAACACCTTGACAATAAGCTACAGCGAGTCACAGCTGCCTTTTACCAATGCAGCAGAATGCTAGGGAAAACATGGGGCCTTTCTCCAAAGATAACCATGTGGCTATACACTGCTGTCATTAGACCGATACTAACATATGGAGCCATCGTATGGTGGACCAGAACCGAGTTGCACACAGTAATAACCAAACTGCAACGTTTCCAAAGATTGGTGTGCTCGGCGATAACAGGCTGCATGAGAACCACACCGGGCGCTGCCCTAGAGGTGATTTTAAACCTAGCGCCACTAGACCTATACATACAACAAGAAGCTACTATATTGGCTTTGAGACTACAAAACATGGGATACTGGGGGGCCACAGATAGTCCACACGCTAAGATCCTGGACAAGGCCTTAACCCATGAACCTCTCTTAGCGGCCCCTTGTGACAGAATGCCCAACAAACCAATACAAAACAAACACTACCAGATACAACTACATGAAGATCAAAGAGATGAATCAGGCCCCCATGAAGTGAGAATATATACGGACGGCTCTAAGACCGATATGGGCACGGGAGCAGGGATTCACTCAATGGATCTCAACATCAATGTATCAATAACCTTAGGCAAACACAGCTCCATATTTCAATGTGAATGCATAGCTATAACCGAGGCAGCCACAGCTGTGCTAAGAAGGGATATAAATAACCAGTGCGTGCGTATCCTGTCTGACAGTGCTGCTACACTGAGGGCCCTGGCAGGACACAACTGCAACTCCAAGCTCGTGTATGAATGCCACTTGGCACTTGAGAGGATTTCCTGCAGAAACAGGATAACCCTTCAATGGATCAAGGGGCATAGTGGATCATTGGGAAATGACGCTGCAGACGAGTTGGCACGGAAAGGCTCGGAGACGCTGATGATAGGCCCACTTCATTCTCCCAACTCCGTACATGGATAAGGCTGCAAACCAGAGTAACGCACACTGAACGATGGACACACCTACAAGAATGCCGCCAGGCAAAAGAAGCGCTCCCGGCTGCATTACCAAGGTTAACCAAGCGCCTACTGAACCTGGACAGAAAGGACCTACGCGTCCTAGTGGGGACACTCACAGGACACTGCCCACTGAATAAACATCTCTTCGCCATCGGAGCAACGGACAGCCCACTCTGCAGAGGGTGTCTCAGTAACGAAGAATCAGCTGCCCACGTAGTCCTGGAATGCGAGGGAGTAACAGCGCAACGACACTAAATCCTCGACCACCCGAGGTCACTCCGCGAAGCCTGTGAAGATCCCAGGAAGATTCTGCGCTTCTGGACGGAGTTAGGCTGGTTATACTAGTTATACAATACACGCACAAGGGACCAATCTGAGTCTAAGTGCGGATACAAGAGTACACACACACACAACACACACAACACCATCTCAGCTGCAGAGGGTTAACATACTTGTTACCAATAATAATAATAATAATAATTCTTTATTTCGGACAAGTCCATAGTTTTATAAAAATACATACCTAAGTACTGAAACATACTAGGTACATAGGTACTATATTTAAGAAATAGTCAGTAACTAAAAGTACTTAATTAGGTACCTAGTAGATAGGTAATATTTCTACTTGCGGTTCCCACCAATGTTTTGTTATTCTCACTGTGGTCAGTTACCCTTTTAGACATCACATATACCTAAGTTACATTGTTTCCTAGATTGTAATTTTCTAATGTTTCCTGTTTTAGTCCATAGTTCATTAATTACTCATGTTAAAGTCACCTGACTGGTCTTCGCGATACAGGCTTTGCCTAGTGCGTAGGCAGATGGTAAATTGTAACCTGGATTCTCTAAGCATAGGTAAATAAATATTTTTCATTTTCATTTTTTCACCTACCTCTCTAGCAATTTGTTCAAGCTCTTTCTCCTTTTCCAAATTTGTGGAATCTGTTGTCATCATTACACCTTTGTACTGCACGCAGCGCTGCCGTGCCATGGCTTGGAGCGGCAATACTCTCGATTTCTGCAACGACAGTAAAAGCATTACATGGGTAGGTAAATACCTGAACAGTAAACAATATGTTTATCTAATTTTAAGAAAAAAGACTGAGTAAAGAGCATCGTACTTACTATCATTGTAAACGACATAAATATATCATGCTATAAAAAATATTGTGTTAAAATTACATCACGGAAACTAGCAATAAGGCCAAACCAAGGCCGAAAAATTATTATTCTGAATCATTTCTGAATTTGTGAAACAGAACAGACAGAACTTACAGAACAGAACAACAACACAACAACAAACATCTGATCCAATCTGATCTGTCAACAGTGTCAACTTTACTTTGACAGCAGCGTGACATGTCAAATAAATTAACTACAACAAAAAATTAGGTCGAAACCGGTCGAAACCAAGAAATCCTGGAGAAACCTCAGACAAAATGGTGTCAAATTGTGTGTCGGAGTCGGAGATCGTTCTTCTGAGGGTCGTCGGAGAGAGAAACAGTAACGAACGCTAGAGGAAGCCGAACCCTAGGCCTTCTCGGTTGACGCTAATAGCCCGGCCACACGCTCCGTCTTACTTGCAAACATACCTGCACAAATCGTTTGCTCAGGTAAGACGGAGCGTGTGGACGGCAGGACTGTAGCTCGAGCCAGACCGGACGGAGGCGCGGCTTGTTCAATCGTTGACATGGTTTTGCCCGGCCAAATCTTATCAAAAACTCATTATTTCCATAGTGAGGATCCGTAACGTTTATAGTTGAGAATGTAGATTTATAGAGCAAAGAAATCCTTAGCACACAGTGCAAAAATTTTTGTTCTACGACAAAAATTGTATTCAGTATTCAGTATTCAGTACTTTTATTGCGAAACAAAAATATTACATATAGTAAGTATTCATGTACCCTGTCAGGTAGGGTATGGCAATATATCTTAATCTAGGACTTAAGTTTAAGGACTAAATTAAGTATTTTGTATTTTATACAAAATTAGGAGATCTTTTTGACGAAGTTATTATGACCAAATTAAGACAGTGACGGCTGCGGTCGCTGTGACGTCACTGCTTCGGTCGTCGCCAGCTAAACATAGCCGTTTGTTTGATTATTTGTGACTTAGAAACAAATTAGGAGTCCGATTTGTGTCTGCGCTCCGCTCGGTTCGCTCGGCCGAGTCAGTGACGTCACACGAACCCGCGTTATTTGATTTTACCAGCAGTAATGGCGTAATGTTGACTATTTAATAGTGGTTGCTAGCCGGCAACTTTATTGTCTGCCTCTGGACATGAGCTCATATTTTTTTTGTGAATAAACAACAAATATACTGTTTTCTCATTTTTTCCCTTATTTGTGCTCTATGGCCTTATTTCTTGCCAAATTTGTTAATTCTAGGTCTACGGGAAGTACCCTCTATGTTATAGTCCATGGCGAGCATTAAAAGTAATTTTTTAATTGAAAACATCACAAGTACCTAAATGTTTTTCAGATTTTTCCCTTTACTTGTCCTCTAAGACCTAGCTGCTCACCAAATTTCATGATTCCATGTCTACGGGAAGTACCCTATAGGTTTTGTGTGCATGTGATTCCCTTGGAAATTTCAAAATATTCGGACATAAACGGCTGAAAATTTTGAGTGCCAGCCCCGCGTTATTTGGAAAATAATCATTACGATCGAGCCTTTTAATCGGTATCGTAAAATTACGGGTGTTTTTTTCCTATATGGCGGGTTCGATTCCCAGTTCAGTTCAGATAGGCGATTATTTAATTAACTTTGAATGCAGCTTAAATTGTTTATAAAATACAATAAGGTCTTCTTTCAGTACAGTTTTCTATCAATGTCTTAGGATACCTTCCCTTCATGTGGCATCGGCCTCTATAGTTCAGAGAGTAATTGTTTTTAAATAATTAACTAGCTTCTGCCCGCGGCTTCGCACGCGTGTTTTCGGTATAATAAGCAGCCATAGGTAATTAATGTTAGGCTTTGCTCTAAGCGTAGGTACGCTGAATTTCATCTTGATATGTTCAGTAGTTGTGGAGATCCTAGCCTAATTCTTATGTAACAAAAATTGGGATTTCACAAACTTACGGCTTTATAATAATAGTAGGATAATTATTAGGATATTAATAGTAGGAAGTAAGATAGAGTAAAAATTAACGCTGAAAAAACCACAACTTTCAATAAAAAAACATCAACACCATAGCACTCAGAAGAACGTCCGATCCCCATAGCATAGTCCATAGACTAAATACTAATTCTCGTTGTTTGTGTCTGAAATCTGAATGTCAAACTCAAACGAACGAAACGTGAAAAAAGAAAAGTTCGATGACCGCCCGGAAACAGCGTTTTCGTTTTGTCCGTCATTTTTGATCGACTTTTTCGGTACCTATTTTTCTGTTGAAATTTCGTGTTGTTACTTGTGTTGTGTGATTTGTGTAGCTTGTGCCTTGCTTAAGTCTTGGGATAATTCTATAACGTGAGTAGATTGTGTAATTCCTTGTCAATGCTGGCTGTGTAGTCTGAACCGCTGGCTCCTTCTCCAGTAAAGCTCAATGACGAAGCCGCTAAGTTTTGTTAGTATCTATTTTTCTTTCAAAACCGTGTGCTACTCTGTATCACATCATCACATCACAATCCACATTTAGGCTTGAAATCTTGGGCGGTTCCATCACGTTACAAAAAATCAATGAACAAGTTGATAGCTTATCTCCGTTTTCCTGTTATTCCTTTTACTATTTCATTGCTAATCGAAACGAGT
Source organism: Eupithecia subfuscata (assembly GCA_963564075.1). Lineage (NCBI taxonomy): Eukaryota > Metazoa > Arthropoda > Insecta > Lepidoptera > Geometridae > Eupithecia > Eupithecia subfuscata. The sequence continues at coordinate 16,514,833 of OY751102.1, read as the reverse complement.
GAATAACATATAACGCGAATAGAGCGTGTATGTGGCTGTAGCTTTATGTTGGTAAACTTATTTAGATGGAGGTACTTAGGTTATGCCTAATTTATTTCTGCATTGCTTGAGTCATACCACTATTACGAAGATAGCAATGATGTATACATGTGTGATATATGTGAGTGCAATCTCATAATATATAAACATACAACTTTGTAGTATCTTCAATGCAGTGACAGTAAAATGAACTCTTGATTTTCATTTCTAATTGAATCCAATCAACATTTTTCTTTGAATCCAATTTTGATTGCAACTGATATTATTATTATATCCAAACCTCAGTTCCATGGTTATAAAATTTCCATGAACTGGATACTGCTAGAAAAGTGGGTAATCAGACACATTAGGCTAAAAACAAAGAAGTCAAGTCAAGTTGAAATGGGGCTTAAATTCACCAAAAAGATTGAAATAACCTACAGGCTGCAAAACTCTCATATACACTACCTACTTTGCTTCTACACTGACTCTTTATTTGACCACCTGATTGTTGTTTAGAAAATGTCTGGAGAACCCGACGTTGCACACACCCCTGACGAGACTCCTGAAGAAGAGATCAAGTCCACATACAAACCTCCCCCTGAAAAGACCATTGAGGAGATCCTTGCTGCTGATCAGGAGGATGAGTCCCTCAGGAAATACAAGGAGGCCTTGTTGGGACAAGCACAGACTGGTGTTGTTATTGTTGGTAAGTGGAATTTGAAACATCATCATTATATTTTTAACCAACTTCAAAAAAGGAGGTTCTATTTTCGTCTGTTGTTGATTTCTCTATCCATTGTGGATATAGACGATTCCTGGTATAATGATGACAAGATGGTCTGATATTAATAAATACATAATTTGATTCCCAATGGATTAAGTACTAAACTTAAAAAAACATTGTAAAACTAAAGGAATTCGAAGCAAAGTTGGTTTTTTAGCTTCTGCCAAAAACATTCAATAATTCCAGCAGAAGATGTTGTAGAAGTGTCTGATATGAGGTTCAGTACTTGGTTTTTATGGCTGATGAAGGACCAACAAAGGTAGCCATTAGACTTAGGCAAATCCTATACAAGCGCGATATAAGCACTTGTTGTAATAGGTAGGCAAGACCACTTCCACTTTGGTGGAAGTGGTCTTGCCACACCCATAGTCTGGTCTTCAGCTCGTCTCATCAATTCAAGCCAGTGGCTATAGCAGCTGTGGTGGCCAGCAAACAGTGGTTTTCATACCAATCTTTTTATTAGTTGCTAATATTATGGGTGTCGGTGCACCGCCTGAACTAAAGTAGCTAGAAATTTTGATGCGTCTTATCAACCTTTCCTTGCTATGTAGTGCAGGCTTAGAATATAGACGACTATATTGGTGAATATCCCTCGCCTCTTACGCAAGAGGCAACTAAATGATATTCACCGGGCAGCAGCACCCCCTGCAGAAAAATTCTACCACCAAACTGCGATCCCTAAACTGCATGCCCAGTGTTGGGATTATGGGCATTATCCCCCATGAGATAAAGCCAATAAGGCGCTTATCAGGGGGAGACCTGCGTCCAGCAGTTTACCATATAGGCTGTTGAGGTGAGGTTACCATCCCTTTATAGGTATTACATAAAAAAGGATTTTGGGAAATTCAATGAAAGAAAAGGATATTTTTACCATTAACCACGACCAACCAAGACTGGGTATCTCAACTGACAAATAACTAATTCCAATAACCGATATAAGCTTAGTTCTCAACACATTGATATCACCTTGTGATAACCTTATCAGTTGACAGAGTAATATCAATTTCACGGGGATAATCTTATCAAGTGCTAGCTTGTTAGTAAATAGAAAATATTTTTGATTGAATTTGTGTTAAAACTTATTTTAACAGCAGTTTTTTTTAGCCAATATAGGCTATGAGGTTGATGTATGCATATATGTCGTTATGTGTGTTGTGTTATATATATGTCGTTTCTATGTATAGTAAAAAATATCAGGGAAGGTTTAAAAGGTGAAAGCGGTACGAAGTTCGCCGAGTCAGCTAGTGTATTATTTACGTATATCAGTCATCTAGTACCCATAACACAAGCTCTGCTTAGCTTGGGGTTAGATGATGCTGTGTGGATTGTCCATCATTATTTATTTATTTATATATTTAGTGCTTAAAGTTTCAAATAAATCAATTGTATTTTAAAATCATTTTTATTTACATAACAGTTTCCCAGTTCCCACAGTCGGGTAAACACGGAAATACGCACTGAAGCCATTCTGTGAATTAAAAACTTATAACGCTTCACAGTGGCAATTATATGAAACAAACACTTGCCTGATACTACTTGCATGCTACAGGAAAAAGATTGAAATTGTAGATAGGCATAGTGGCCTATGGATTCTAGGCTGTTTTCGTCATTCAGTTATTGATCTTAAGTTCAAAATGTATTTGATTTTTATTTAGTTATCAAGGTTTGACGACCGATGTGGCGCGGCGGGTGAAAGTCCGCCTGCGACGCAGGAGTTTGCGGGTTCGATTCCCACCGAAGACCCCCACTCGAGACAAATGTTTGTACCACTTGTACTTTCTGTAAATATTTGTTCAGTGTTCTGGATATTTTCTATGTATTGCTAGCTATGCAATGTATTTTATTATGCTTTTTATTTTATATTTTCCGGTGAAAGCATGTTTCTATTATTTCTCAAGATTGTTGATCAGTGTTTGCGCACACACTTGTTCACTATAACTATGTCCTGCGCACATAGCTAGTCTCTGTTGGAGACTGTCGCCGTGGCCGAATTTTCTGAAATGACGTCATCATGATAATGCCTCAAAATGACAGACCTAGGAAAACAGCTCGTATGAAATTTTACTAAACGCGTTAAAAAGGCATAACATGCGACCGTGCTATGTACCAAAAAGGCTTTATTTCTTATAAAAATTGAATAAAAAGAAGTTGCCTCTCTGTAAAGACAAAATTAAAGCAGACGGAAAATATTTCATTGAACCAAACATTTTAAATCAAATAGCAAAACCATCCTGTGCTTAGTAAAGTACCCTTGCAGGTTGTAATATAATATACTAACACATCTATGGCCTAAGACGCAGATGCCCTTCTCCGCCACCGTGAAGCAGCGAGGCGCCCCTGAGGGTCGCACCTTGAGGCTCGCACCTTGAGGCTGGGCAGTGAATGCGATATAAATAAATAAATAATGCTGGACAATTCACACAGCTTTATCTAGGCCCAAGCTAAGCAGAGCTTTTGTTATGGGTACTAGATAACTGATATACATAATGCAATACACTACATAGATATTATATTTTTTATTATACATAGAAAACATCCAGAACACCCTGAACAAATATCTGCAGATCGTACTAAAATTTGCCCCGAGGCGGGAATCGAACCCGCAACCTACTGCGTCGCAGGCGGACCTTCGCCCGCCGCGAAACAGAGATATTCTAAACTAACGCTATCCTCTTATCACCAGATGCAGGAGACCCTCGCAAGGTGATCGTAAAGAAACTGGCGCTCTGCGTGGTGGGACGTGACGATGTGAATTTGGATCTGTCTGGGGACCTCACCGACCTCAAGAAACAGGTGAGAATATGCCATTGACGTCTCGGTCATCGCCATATAGTCAACTAGCTGCTGCTCGCGGCTTCGCACGCGCTTTTTCAGTACCCTATGTCCGTCCCCGGGCTACCATTTACCTCGCTGTCAAATTTTATTAAGTTCCGTTAAGCCGTTTAGGCGTGACAGACAGACAGAGAGAGAGACAGAGTTACTTTCGAATTTTAAATTTAGTATGGACTAGCTGCTAGTCGCAGCTTCCACGCTCTTTTCGGGAATAAAAAGTAAACAATATCCCAGGCACAGGCATAGGCTACTTGAAAAGCGCGTGCGAAGCCGCGGGCAGAACCTAGTTAAGTATAAATACTTCTTGGTGAAATAAGACCATGAAGAAAACCTATAAAATTAGCTGCTTCATTGCTTGCTTTTGTAAAACAATGAAATATGATTTATCTCTCGGTGCGTCATAAAGTTTATTTTCCTGAAATAGTTTCCTGTTTATATTCTAAAGAGTTTCTACTTTGACGCTATTTTATGAAAAAAATCGGGCGTATACAGATTTCCCCGATTTACATCACCACTAAAGTTACGATTTGACTGATTTTGCTACACATTATAAACAAACAAACTTTCTACATTTCCCCCCATTTTAATCCTCAATTGGGCTCTACGTTTTTTATGCAAGTTTGTTATCTCCGCCAATTATTATCCGATTTTGATAATTCTTTCGCTTTTTTATAGATAATGATCTCGAGGCGGTCCCTTCAGCTGTGTAGTTACGCAAAAACTACCCATCCTATAATGATATTAGAAAGCCCTTTGAATGGCCGTCGTAATTTACAATTGTAGGGCGAAGCCTAATAAAATGGCTTTCAAGGCCATTGAAATGGCTTTTAAATGTCAATTAATAGGAAGGGTGGTTATTACGTAATTTCACAGCAGACTACTTATTTACATTTTATTTACGAGGGATTATTTTGTAAGTTCTAAACTGTACTGTGAAAAGTATACATATTGTGTGTTATATCTAAAGTACAACAATGTATTATATATTACTTCCAGTAGGAAGTAAGATATATTCCATGTTGTATGTATTTATATGCCATTATGTAGTAACATAATGGCGTATAAATAGATGGAATCTGTAGCGACAACAGTAAATCTCATATTCCAAGAACTGATATCATAGCTCGCGACCTAGTTTACTATTAGACGTTGATTTGCTGTGATATTTAGAATCTGACGGGGAACTAAGCAAGCCTAGAGCAGTTTGTGGCTAATATGAAGTCAATAATAATAATATCAGAGAAAACCAACTTCAAGCTGTCAAGATCCTAGTATCAGATCTTCAACATTTATTAACATACATAGAAAAATGGAGAAACTGTAGGTATGTATGCTTTTTTGGGGAGCAGATGCCCAGCGTGAGGATGATAGTATTACGCCCTGTTTGATAAAGCCAATAAAGCGGTTATTAGGGAGAGGCCTAAGTCCAGCAGTGGACCAGTTTTAAGCTGTAGATGTATCGCTTGACATGACCCCGTTTACCAAAGGCTCGGATTCCCAACGTGGTTCCGTTTACCAAAGGCTCGGATTCCCAACGTGGTACTTCCGTTCATTCTTCTCTTGAGTTCGAAAAAAATAACAAGAAAATATATAATAAAATAACATATAAAAAAAGGATAAAAAAGCATCAAGTGCAGACAAAAAATGAGAGAAAGCTAAAAGAGCACTTTTTGCATAACCCAAGGACCGAGGGGTCGTCACCCCTCGAGTTGGTGCCGGGGTAAAGAGGCCAAGCCTCGAGACCCCTCTCCGTGTCCCCACAAGGGCCGGAAAGAAATTCAGTAGTAGCTAGTAGTCTTGAGTTCGGATGGGATGGGTGACAAAATCACGTCGCGATGTACCCATGTGGTAGATAACCATCAGTCACATCGACCCACCTCACCTGTTTGAAACAAATCGACGCTTAATCACCCGAGCGACAGCTGCGAAAGCCGCGGCTTAAGCTGCCTTTTGACTGGCTTCAAACCAGATTGGTATTTTGGACTAATTTATGCGATACGCTCTTTTAACTCTCACATGGGTCGCCACAGGGTTCGATCGAAAATATAACTATGATAATAAATTTAAGACCATGCTCGTTCTGCATCTATATGACGATTTCTGTCTCTGCGCATTATTAATCATACCTATTTAATCACACTATCACATCACACTAATAATATATGACGAAAGTATGGATAGATGGAATGGATGTTTGTTACTTCTTCACGCCAAAATGAATCGGGCTGATATTTTGCATAGATGTAGCTCTAAGTCTGGAATCAAACATAGCCTTACTTTTTATCCCGTAAAACAGTTCCCATGGGATAGAAATAACCTGATACGAAAGCCTGATATATCCATAGTGGTGCACACATCCTTGGTGTCCTCTATTAGCGAAGAGAGTGTGGCTTATTATCCCCTTCAAAATCATCTTGAATGCCCTATTACATTTCATCGTTATCGACATAGCTCAAAGAATTAGCTGAATTGCCAGTGGGCCTGCCATATCTCGCGAAAAACCGCCACCGACGCTAGGGTAAACATGTTCTTGAGTGGAGACCACGAATCGGCAAACGAAGTGTAAGACGAAACCACCACCGATGCTAGGGTAAACGTGTTCTTGAGTGGAGACCACGAATCGGCAAACGAAGTGTAGGACGCCCTCCGGCCAGGTGGGATGACGACCTGCGAAAGACTGCAGGTAGATGCTGGATGCGGCAAGCTGAAGACACGGCGCTATGGCGGGAGTTAGGGGAGGCCTATGTCCTAATAAAGATAGATAATACGTTTATTCATCACCTTAAAAAATAAATTTTACATAGTTAAACATATAGATAACAGCAATGGAACTGGCGGTCTTATCGCTTAAAGCGATTTTTTCCAGGCAGCCAAAACGATGTGAGAAAAATAATGAATGGCAGTTCTTCCTAACATAAATCTAAACTACCTACTATTAATACTAATACACATTACCTACTAAACTATTACACTTATACATACCACAAAATAACTATAACTACCTATATTGGACGTATTAAATAATCTAGTGTGACGTGACGTGACATTTAAATAGTAATTAGAGTCTTTAATTTAAAAGCGTGATGTGGTCTTCATAATATCCACTGGCAAATCGTAATATAGGAATGATGATAATAATTTCAACGTCTATAACTTCAATACGTTACATGTCTACAAACAGCACCTTAATCTATCCCAGTATCTACAGTTCCTCGTCAACCGGGCTTGGCAACCCGCCAACCGGCTGGGTACAGGATGAATCAAGATCTTTTGAAGCTTTTAATATGCAAATGCATCTTTGTTCTCTGAGACCGTTTGACACGAGCTATAAAACTAGTAGGTAGGTAAACTGATTAGACATAGATGTGCAGATAGATGTGCATTTATTAATTATATATTGTGAGAGCAGAAGCTTGTATGTATTAATTGATTTTGTAATATTAATCACACTAATATTAAAAATGCGAAAGTTTGGATAGATGTATGGATGGATGGATGTTTGTTACCTCTTCACGCCAAAACTACTGAACGTATCAGGCTGAAATTTTGCATACAGGTAAGTCTAACCCTGGAATCAAATATAGGCGACTTTTTATCCCATAAATCAGTTCCCATCGGATAAAAATAACATCAAAACGTTTCCATAGAAACAACGCGTGCGAAGCCGCGGGTAGAAGCTAGTATTTTAATATGCTCGTATAATATGTAATAAAATAAATAAGTATGGAATCTTTATATGATACATGTATGACATATGTATGCGCCAATCATGAAATTGTAGTTAGGTATGCTGTCATAGGAAAGTCCATTGTTATATTTTGGAGATTACTTCGGGTGTTTGGCTCGAAGGAATGGGACTCGCCGGGCATACCGCTGAGTCACGTTTGTGAGACACAAGTGGAATGTTAATCATAAAGAACAGATGGGATTTAGTGGGAATTTAAATTAGATGAACTTTATCCTTTATTTTATTTATACTGACGACCTCCGTGGCGCAGCGGGCGAAGGTCTGCCTGCGACGCAGGAGGTTGCGGGTTCGATTCCCGCCTCGGGACAAATATTTGTACGATCTGCAGACATTTGTCCAGGGCGTTCTGGATGTTTTCTATATGTATAATAAAAAATATCTATCTATGTAGTGTATTGTATTAAGTATATCAGTTATCTAGTACCCATAACACAAGCTCTGCTTAGCTTGGGGCTAGATAATGCTGTGTGAATTGTCCAGCATTATTTATTTATTTATCTTACAAGATTCGCAAATGTTTACCGTAAACTTGGGAACTACCCAACTACCGTTGGGAAAAACTTTGGATCTAGTAGTAAAGTAGGTAAAGAGAGCAGAGCTAGTGTTACGGGTACCAGAATGATAAATACCCGAGGATTCGAGGTTGTCTAAACGCGCGATGGGTCGACGACTTAGTAAAAGTCGCGGAAAACGATCCAAAAGGGTGGCATTAGCAAGGGGAGGCCTACTAACACTTCAACCAACACTGGCATACGCGGCTATTTATTCAGATTCTTCATTAAGAATGGTTGTTACATGTAATAAAATACAAATAAAATCAAAGTATAATAAAGAATTAAAATTAAATAGAATTAGTAATAAAAACTTAAAATTATTGAAATAGAACAAAAAATTCAGTGAACCATAAAGAAATTCGTCAACCCTTTAGAGGGCTGGCTGGATAAGCTAGTTCTTCAGCTAAAAACATTTACAGGTTTGTGTTGTGTGAATGATAATGATGTTAGTAAATCGTGAAATTAAAAAATCATAGATAAAATTGCGTGGTTTTACTACAGAAATCACACCTACACGTTAAACGTAAGAGTGCAATTTTCCACAGAAACACAGAGTTGTGTTAACGAACTTTTTCCATTTCTGGTTAGATTGCATTGGATCGTGTCAATAGAGTCCAGTCATCTGTAAGATGTTTGTTGACAGACAGAGCTGAGCGGTTAGCGTAGCGATTAGAAATCATGGACTGCAAACATAAACTTTTCTTAAGACTTCTGTGCAGAGTTCGAAGGTCCATCCTGTTATCTCTTATCGTCGAAGATCCGGTTGGATTTAAGGACACAGCGGCACACCCACTTCACGGGTAGACTTACTCAGAGATACACCACAGAGTCTAGTGTTATTTGCAATAAAACCTAATCTATACTCCAGCCAAATTCGAAAAGTTTATAAAGAAAACGCCCATACGTAACCTAAAATTTATTTTATGCACGTTTTCACATCCTTGTCGACTTGAGATCATATTTCCTTAAATAAATATTGCTGATAATTATTATCCGAAATTCGACGCCATGCATGTGAATTTTTACAGTTTTATTTGTTATGGTTTGTCTACTTACAAACATTATTTCTTGAGAATCGCTCGAGTATAAGCAATCTTCCGCTTCTCGCTATCATTCACTACACTCTGATAGACACACTACGCCGACTAGAACCAGATTAGCAAGCTCTCGCGAACCTTGTTTATAAAACCGGATACTGACAATCTAGGGTTTTCTAATATTCTTTTATAATGTTTTGATTCGAGGAAATAATCTTTGGTACGAGCCCTCTCCAGGCTCAAAGACCTGTTGCTACTCATCTCAGTTTTACTTTACTAGACCAATCTTTCAGAAGAGCATCTAGCTCGTCTCTGCATTAAAGCTTCAGTCTACCGCGAAGTGACACTGCCTTCTAGGACCCATTCGAAACAAAAAATACTTATCCGAAACAAAACTACCGATGCAGATTTTAGATTGAATCAGAAGTTTTTCAACTCCATCAGCCCACATTACGTCACCTACTGAACATAAGCTTCCAAATGACGTCACAAATAGCGATTCACGGGGCCTACTCGGAAAAGAAAAATCTAAGTTTCGTTTTCGCGTTGTCGTGCAAAACCAACTCCTACGTCGCTTGCATATGATTAGCGTTTGCACGAAAACGAATCAGAAACTTCGATTTCGTTTTTAAGAGTACGGGCCCTGAGCCACCTCCATCCATGAACTCCCCGCGACCGCCACAATTTCGTCTGTCCACCAATTAAGAGATCTTCCGACACTCCGTTTCGCGTTAAATCGCGGTCGCCACACAAGAAGGTAAAGCTTCTTGGCTTCTAGCTTCTCGCCAGCGATTATCGATTTTACTATATAACAAGGCTAGCTTACCGCGGGTAACTCGTTCGATCCTCAATTTAGAGGTCTTCCAATACCCCGTTTCTCGTTAAATCGCCACCCGAGAACCCTTTACACTTCAGCGGTTATTGGTTTAGCGAGCTATATAGCTTGGTAGCCTCGTCGTTTGTGATAAAATTTCTCTGCAAATAGCATCACTCTGTAAGTACTGTAACTTGCCGTCATGCTATGATTTACGCCTGCCAGTAATAGTGCGTGCTAAATACGAGTAATATTCTATGACAGAGCGTGCACTGGGGGCCAATTCTGCTAACCATTCACTATACTATGACATTTTACTATGAGAAGGCTATCATCTCAGAATGTTGAAAGAAACTCCAGATAGCTGGTGCGGTGCTATTTGTACGGAGAGATTGATAGAATGGTTTCAACCTTCACATGATCGTGCTTCTCTCCATCTGTTTCTTTCATCTAAGGTAGAATACCAAAACATGTATATTGTGGCGATTCAACTACTATACCATTGCCAGAGTGAACAGTTGAACAAGTTGTTAGTTTAACAGAATATGGCAGCCCATGACGTAATTGCGTGACCATTGCGTCACGGGAATACCACATCCTAAATCTTTATTGATCTTATGAAATGAAAATACACTAGACGTATCACATCTGTTCCTAATCGTACTAAATCATACGAATGTCATAAAAACAAAAGTATCTCTGTTTATTACCTTTTCAGATCAGGACTAACGGGCTGAACTTTACTTGAAATCTGTTCAACCCTTATAACAGAAAAAAATTATATAATAATAATAGTATAAGCCGTAGATAAAGAAAGATTGAAAATAAGAATGACTAGATCATAGAGCAATGTACTTGCTCTATGGACTAGATACACGGGACAGCATGCTGCCCTCTGTACTCTTTAGTCCCATTCTTTATCTTCACGACTTCTCCTATCTTTCCCTGTTATAAGGGCTGAACAGATTTAAACAGATAAAAAAATATTAAATTTAATAAATAATGCTCGACAATCCATACAGCATGATCTAGCCCCAAGCTAACCAGAGTTTGAGCTATGGGTGCTAGATGACTGATATGCATAATACATTACACGGATATTTTTTATAATACATAGAAAATACCCAAAACATCCGAAAGAAATATCTGTAACATTAGTCGCAAGGCGGGAATCGAACCCGCAACATCCTGCGTCGCAGGCGGACCTTCGCCCGCCGCGTCATATCGGTCTTCGGAAGAACTTGAAGAATTGAAAAACGAAATGATTAGGAAGAGAAGAAGAATATCATATGCAGCACCAAGAAGGAGGCATACGTAGTTGATGCATACATAACCTAAGTAGGTACCTATGTATGTATGATGTTTATGACATTCGGCAAGAAGATAAATTGTATCCTGGTGATATAGGGCCTATCTAGCCGGTCTACCTACATACATACTCTTTATTACCCATGTACTGTGAGAAAAAATAAATTCACTGGAACAAAGTTATATCAACATTCCCATTGTACGGTCATACAGCTTGTTCCCAAGCGCATATCTTCAGTTATTGATCTGAGTCCTGAGATCGGTTACTCTGTATCGTCGCGACATCGAGATGTTTCATTTCTTATAGGATTTTTGCAGTACATGTCCGCATGGTAGAGGCGCTATATAAAAAAAAGCAACGTCACAATCTCGACACGACACTATCGAGTAACGGACTCAAGGCTCTGTTCCTATTTTACAGTTTAAGTCTAAGATATTTTATTTCACAAAAGAATTTACAAAACTCGCTTAGAACTTACAAATTTAACTTAGTCTAAAGATTGTGCCCTAATGCTTATATGTTTAAAAATTACAATAATAAGTAATTTTAGATATCAAACGTAAATTGACAACAAAAGATATCCACAACAATAGGGTAGTGTCCTGGAAAAAAAAAAATCTATTTAGTCCGTCAGTAAGATTATCAGAAGATATTATAGTATTGGACAAATGTTTTTTCTTTTGTGAATCAAACAAAAAATGATAAATGTAGGCGCGTCAAAGTTTGGGGGTAGTGACGTCACACCTTCCTAAAAAGTGTCGCAAGGTGTGACGTCACGCGGAACTTTAACTAGCTATATCTTCATAATTTTTTGTTGAATCGTCAAAAGAGAAAATACGTGTCCAATATCTTCTGATAATCTTACTGGCGGACTAATTAGAATTTTTTAGGACGCTAGCCTATTATTTTCTCACTATTATTCATCATATTCTCATCTCTTAAATTTAAGTACCTAGAGAAAATAATACAACATTTACGTTGTTAGTTGACGACAGTACAATGGCTGCCAGCAAACACTGCTCTTTGTCTCTTTGTCTGAGGTGTACAAACTCCTTGTTATTTGTTCCAGGTGTTCGTGATAAAGGAAGGTGTGCAGTACAGGATACGCATTGACTTCATCGTGCAGCGTGAGATAGTTCACGGCCTCAAATATGTGCAGAAGACTTACAGAATGGGGGTGCCTGGTGAGTTGTTTACCTTATTTACACCAGAGGCCATGGAGGTCAAAGAACAACCCCTTTAACTCAAACCGCAGAGAGTCTACTAAGGTAACCGACCAGAAATTTATAATAATGTTATCCTCAACCTCAACCGCCTGTATTGGTCCACTGCTGGGCGCAAGCCTCCCCTGATAAGCGCCTTATTGGCCTTCATCTCATGGGGGGGAGGGGGGTTTATTGCCCATAATCCCCACGCTTGGCATGCGGTTTGTGGATCGCTTTTTTTTTAGTTTGGTGTTGGATCTGTTCTGTAGGAGGCGCTGCTGCCCGCCCCCAGGATATCCTCTTACGACACTGGCGGGAAGAGTTGTGGGGTGGTGCGAATTCTAAGCACTAATCGTTTTTATTTATTTGTTACTTTGAAATCTTCGAGTTGGTTATCATTTACCATAATATGAATGCAGCTGTGTGGTGCCGGCTTAGAATTTGCACCACCCCAACTCTTCCCGCGGGTGTCGTAAGAGGCGACTAAGGGATATCCACCGGGGGCGGGCAGCAGCGCCCCCTACAGAACAACCACATCTACCACCAAATTGCGATCCCCAACCCGCATGCCCAGCGTGGGGATTATGGGCATTACCCCCATCCCATGTGACAAAAGCCAATAAGGCGCTTATCAGGGGGAGGCCTGCGTCCAATAGTGGACCAATACAGGCTGTTGAGGTTGAGGTTGAGGAATGCAGAAGGTATGGCTTATGCAGTTTAAAATGGGGTTTCCGGAAAGCCCTGAATTAATAGTGTAATCCATTTACAATTTTCTTAGGCATATTTGTAAAAAAAAAGTTAATCTAAGGGAAGACAAATTTTTGTTTTAACTAATAATTAGCACTCTTGTCGCCTGAAACACAGCATTACCTAGTTCAGGCTAATTTGTTACTTTTTTTACGTTTGTTTAATACTTAGCTTACCAACAAATCTGTCTAATGAATTCGACTCTTCAATTAACACAACTTTTGTGTACTCATCAAATATCGTAAGCTCGCTTTTGGACGATGAAATAGTTTTATAATATTCTAATTAATTGTGTTTTTCCACGCGTTCCCGAAGTGCCCGGTATGTAATTTGTATTCAGGAACTAACATATCACAGCCATAACCGCACTGGCCTTGTAAATGTGTATTGTATGCAATTACAAGTTTAATTTGAATCTTATCCCATTGTTATACATTACCATTTATGTTGACCTCATCGAAATAACATGGTGGTAATTGATGACACAGTAGAATGCACGAAATTGCACTTTAACTCGAATAAACACGACGAAAGTGCTTCTAATTCTTTGTACACTAGTTGTACAAAGAATTAGAAGCACTTTTGTCCACCCTCACCTATAGATGTCGTTGTCGCTAGTATCAGTTTTGTCCAATCCTATCATTTAAATAAAAAATAATAGATGTCTGTTAAATCTTTAGCCGTTCACCATTTAAAATCAAATTAAGTACTCATTATTTTCTTCTAGTTAAATATAATGTTTTCAAATTCAAATCTAGATGGCGCCACTAGAATCTTAATTTCTAAACAAACCTATCTGTTTTCAGTTGACAAGATGACCCACATGGTCGGCTCATATCCTCCCAAAACTGAGATTCAATCCTACACCACGCCCCCTGAGGACGCACCATCGGGCCTGATGGCTCGAGGGTCTTACACCGTCAACAGCCTCTTCACAGACGACGATAAGAATGTCCATCTTCAATGGGAGTGGAGCTTCGAGATCAAAAAGGATTGGAAGGATTAGACAGCTTGGCTTTAACATGCTGGGTTGGGCGTCGCTTGAATTTGGATCTAAAGCTGATGAGAGAGTTCATTATCCAGGCGGAACGTAAAGGTCAAATTAACATCGCGACATTAAAAGCTGGTTTGTGTCATCCAGTACTAGTTTTACTTAAAGCGTATCGAAGGGAAAATCCTTGAACTGAATTTTCTTGAATGGCTTGAAAATGCCTCCAATACTTACGTAAGGCTCACATTTTTACTGAGTTAAAAAAGTCGCACTTATTCCGTCGAATGAGCGCGTCTTTTTATCTTCGACATGCGACAAAGTTCCTAATGAAATTGTCAGACGGCGCTAGTGTCCTGAAAACATGTCAAAAATGTATGAAGTTTAACAAGGCTTGCAGGATTGCTATCCCTTGAAATGTGCGAGCGAGACAGTAAAATAAAATTTGCCGTTGAGTTTCTGGATGACGTAAGCTATTGCTATATCACAACTGCAATATTAAATTGCTTAATTGCGGCTGTCTAGCAGTGCCATATAACAGATCAGTAAAGAATAGGTATATATCTTTCTGGAGAAATGTTCAAAACGCACATGCATATTGCTGTACCTGGGCAATGTCCAATCCAGTTGTATTATTATCAATGTGTCAAAAGTGGCTGACTGATGCAATTTTGGTAATTCTTTTTTCTATAATCTTCCCCTTTTAATAATAACAGTATTACATATTTTTCAATTTTATTTAAATACGCTTGATATCTCTTCCGATCAGATTTTTATAAAGTAGTCGTAATTACCTACATTTGGGTCAGTATGTTTGTAAAATTGCACTATTTTGGATTTTTCTATTAGACTTCCAATGTGATTTCTATAGTCACAAATTGAGTCTGAATTGACGCTTTAAAAGACTTAACCATGCAATACTAAATATAAGACGATATTCTACCTCTCATGAATAAAATGTATGAAATTTATCCTAAGCAATAATAATGTATGGAACAATTTTGTAGAAACGTCGGTTTACTGTTTGACACATCATGCTTTGATGAGCATTCCTAAAGCATTTTGAGCCAAGCTATGTTATCAGAGGGCTTATTAGATACATTGATTTTATAAGCTGTTTATATCCAATGGTTTTTCCAGTCGAATGTATATTTTTGCTATTTTGGACGGACTCTAATTTCTTACATCACAGTTTAAAATCCTTTAATATCGCCAAACGATAGCTTTTGTCTCCTAATTCCGATAATGCACAAAATCTGGATATTTAAAAGTAAAGTAAAAAAAAAGTATTATTAGTAAGTTTTTATATATACTATTCATAATTTTTTCGTAACAGATACTCGATCTGTATCGTTTAAGATTGCTAAGAACCATTGGAAGTAGCTATAACTTTGAAAACATAACGTTTAAATAATAAGTCTATTTAGTCTATTCGTCACAGTTAAATAAAATCAATGTGTAAGTACCAAAACTTAGTATTATAATAAGGGAAACGGTGCATCAAGTCAAAGAAGAATATATTTTTAATATACACATTATTCTACTTCTATTAAACTGCCTGATTGGCCATGGAGTATTATAAATGTATGGAGCACTACTGTTCCCTTTAGTTATAGATAGAAATAAGCGTTTGCAAAGTACATTATCCCGGCTGAAATACTCAATGGAATATAGCATTTAAAATGGTGAATAATATATAGCTTGGGTGCTTATGCCAAGGTGCGTATAGTTATTCCTTCTAGTGACGGTTCCACAGACTCCTTATCTTCATTTTAGATGGATAGATACATTTTTATTAGGTTCACAAAAACAGCACAGAGGAAAAAACAAAACAGAAGCAGACACAAAAATATCTAAAACTCACCTAAATAAGTTAACACAAATACTGGTTTTCAAATGGTACATTCGGTTAAATATAAACCAGTACTGACTTATAATTCTGATTGTTCATCCCGGTATTGAGAAAAAATGTATACTGGCTTTAAAGTAATTAAGCAAAACAACAATTAATATGATCGCCCGCACCTATCAATTTTTAAGTACCTTGAAAAATGTACTCGTGTATTCTAAATGTCAAAATTCTACTGTTCTTAGAAAACTATGAACTTTTGTTAATAGGGACCTGGCATTTTGGATTCATAAGTATTCCAGTATCTTAAGCTATTATGACCCCTTAAATTGTAACTTGAATTAAAGTGTCAGTGGAATAGCTTAGCTTCGTTAATTTCTGTGTGTTCTATTTATAATTTATTTCTTATGATGGTAATCAATGAATTATAAATTGAATAATTAATCAAAAAGACAATGATTCACATTATAATATTGCAGGCAATAATGATAGTGTTCGTAGATTACCCTTCACTAGATGGTATAATTGTAATAATCGTAAGGCTTCCCTTAGGATATTATAAACGTATTATATTTCAAATGTTAACAAATTTTTCAGTAGATACCCAGTTTTGACTTGTAGTGATGTGTTAAGCCTTGGGAAGTACCTATATACAAATGTGGTATATTTTTCTAGAATTGATAAGAGAAAATGTATAACGTAGATTTACCTACCTTTATATCACTTTGTCGTATTTTTAAAACATTTAGCCATTCTCATTTGTCAGTAATGTTTAATGAAATGAATTTCTTACAATTTATAATTTTATTTCATTGATAGAAGTGTAAAGTTTTATGCTATGTAATAGTTTGGCCAAAAATAAAGCTTATTTATTCAATCTCTTTGTTTTATTTAAAGAAGTAATCTTAGAATATTTATAGGTATTGTTGTTAATTTCTGTCTAATTTTGTAAATGACTCATGAAACTCCTTGTAGTAAACCAAAAATGAAGTAATAATTATCAAAAATTTGCTCTTTGAGGTACAAAAATAGTGTGCATCAGAATGGCGGGTGTAGTGTTGCGAATCAGCATAGAAAAAATATGGGTCGAATCTACCTTAATTCTACCTAAATCTACCAATAATGAAAATAAAAGTACCTTTTTGAATGCAGAGATATTACAAAAACAAAGTGAGCCGCCAACCTGACGCCAGGTTGGCGGGTGTATTTCTGTTTCTGAATGAAAAACCAATTGTTCATGTATGGATTCATTGTCATATAAATCTACCTGTTTAGTACCTTACAGTACCGTTATCAGAAGTTTAAGGTTTGGCTAAAGAGTAAATTGAAAATAAATATTACCAACCAATTGCTATTACTAATTTGCCAGGCGCTTTAAAGCGCCTGGCCTATTTGTAATAGTCTTCGGGCTCGGCAATGAAACTTCTAAACTAATTTGAATACAGGGTGACTGGAACTCAACCCGCCATAGCGAATTCGCAAATAGAAGAGGTCATTTGCTAATTATTGGACCTTACTTTCCCTGACATAATTTTCATAGTTTTGGTGATGTCAATTTTTATACATTATTGAGATTTTTCCAAAATTTGACCTTCAAGCATTCGTCACTTTTTTTTCTTTTCAATGCAGTATTTTTTAAATGTTTGTTGGTAATCATAAACATTTGTGATTAAAATACGTCAGAACTTCCCTCAAACTAGGATCGAAAAATAAGATATTACGGTTTTTAAAAAAAGTTACTCAAAAAAATAACTACGAAATTGTTTTTCCTAAAATAATAAAAAAACTACGGTAAAAGATATCCTAAATAATAAAAAAACTACGGTGTTTGAATAATTTATTCTACCCTAAGTAAATTTCCTGGTTCGTCACTTTTCCAACGGTACTAAATTTGTATACAAAAAGTGTGATTCGCTAGTCATCTGTACCCTACAGATGACTAGCGAATCACACTTTTTGTTTCAGGTCAACCAGTCATTTTTAGTAAAAGTGCCAACGAAATGATTAAGCGAATTTTGCAGAGTATTTTAGCAAATTTATGAGTAGGTTATAAAAGAAATTAGTTGCTTAGTGTACTTAAATTATTTATTTAAAAAAACACTTTTCGATGTAAAATCGGAAATTAGGAAAAGATTTCGGGCATCAAAAGCAAAAATTAGAATTTAGTTGAAATTAAAGATTCTGATCGAATTGCTGCTCGCGATTTCTAATACATGCCCGTTATCTTTTCCTAATTTCCGTGGAAGAAAGACTAAGCTTAATTTCTTCTTTAATAACTGAAAAAGCATTATTAATTTTTGAATTAACTCTTCTTGTGTAATTATTTCCTCATTGTCGGCCAGCTCTTTGGCCCTGCCCCAAACGTAGGAATCGAGAGGTGTCAAGTCTGGCGACCGGCCCGGCCATTCAGTACTCTGCGAAATTCACTTCATCCTCTCGTTGGCACTTTTACTAAAATGGCCGTATATGAAGTATATGAAGAAATGAAGTATATGAAGTAATGAAGTATATGAAGTAATGTCATATACTTCCTCGATAAATATGAAGATATATGTACTAAACTGGAAAATTTTGTTTGACAGAAAATATAATGAGGTTTACGTACGATATGAATAGTTAGACATTTTTTATTTTATGTTTTACGCTACTTAGTTTTAGCTACCTAGATTTGATGCATCTACCTACGTATCTCCACTTTGACCCAAAAACCTCTAGGTAATCTAAAATGATCAAGCACTCCTAGCTATGCATGATCTACCTCGTTTAACCAAAATGTAGCATTAACTTGAAATCAATCAGCATTTTAACCATTTCAGCGCTACGTGGGAACATATAAATCTATGTTTAAATGGATCTGTTGACAACCCCGTAACATTACCCGAGGAGGGCGTTGGTAGAACTGAAACTGATGTTCCAATGTTTTTGAGGTAGGTATAAAAATAAATCAAGGGATAATAAATCAAACTGGAAAATTTAATTTTCACTAAACAAAATAACAAGCAATTCTTTTTAGTTATATTCTAATTATGTTTTGTAGCTTTTACAAATCCCCTAACCTGTGAAAACTGGTCCTAAAAATCGCGACTGTTTGACCAAAGTCTAGATAGTCCATGCACTAGGTACTCCTAGCTATGCATGATCTCGTCCAAGTTGACATCGTACATGCGGCTCTGCTTGGCTTGCTGCCGTGAGCCCGCCCTGCGCAGCGCGAGCGCCACTTGCATGCCCGCCCGCACTGAGGGACAGAACGCGGTCACTGTGGTCGGAACGTAGTTCGCATTTAGCAGCTTGAGGGGCGAGATGATGGCTAGGCAGCTTTGTTCTGGAAATATATAGATGAGTTACCTAGAGTGTTTGTAATGGCCTCATGTAGAACTATTTAGACGTCTCCGTGTGTGACTTCGGAACTTCGTGTACTGTCGGATATCATAGTTCTCTTCGATTATGGTATGTGCTGGTTTCCGCCATTCTGGTGGAATGTACCGGGGATCCGCTGGTTATCTCACTATAAAATGGCATGACAAATCAAATCATTTATTTGCAAAATAGGTCACAAAGATGTTTTATTAAAATTGGTAAGCACCAAACATGTTCTGCCTTAATCTAGGGCATGCAAAATGGGTGCTATAAAGTCGGTAGTCGACATCTAAACATAAATTAATTACGCAATCATAAATTTTAACTTACACAGTCCCTCCTAACTACAATGTACTTACTACTTATCTCTTAGAAAAAGGTGGAGTAGGATATACCTGCGGGAGTTCTAATAGGTACATCTTTGTTTCGACTTGGAAATTAAGAACTGATTTTGTTAATTATATTCGACCATTTCAAAGGAATCAACAATAAATTATGTTCGATAACCTTGCTGCTATTCTCTTTGCCCATTCAAATTGTATATCATTTACCTTTTCAAAGCACTGTATGCTCACCCGGTAAATTTTTCCTAATATTGAGATTCTCGATCATATAAACCCCGCTCTTGCCAAGCATATTCGCGACCGTCCTGGTGGCGAACTCTCTCGTCTGCTCGGACTCCAGCGAGGGTGCGTCTGTGGCCACTCCCACCACGTGCGACATGTTCATTGATATCCACTCCGCCAGCTCGAAGCTTAGACCTGGAGACAGAAAATATTGATAAGATTTGATTGAGGGTCGTCTTAATTATAGCCTACCTACCTCCAACATGATGACCGATGTGGCGCGCATATCCTTTAAAAAACTAGGTAATAGGTACCTATGGCTACCTAGTAGCGATTTTAAATAAAATAAAGGATAGTTCTTCTGAATTACTTAAAATGTAGTCTAAGTAACCTACCTTACTTAGGTACCCTACCCTACTTGGCTTGGCTTATGAGCCATTTTCAAAAAATATGTACATTTCGTGAAAATTCTTGTCCGGCATATTAAATATTAAATTAAAAAAAAAGTAATGTTGCTTTTTTAATTTTATCAAGTTTTTTTACAAATTTGAACTTTTCTCTTATGTTCCCACTAAAAATATATGGATCTGTTAAATCGATTGTATATTAAAAACTCTTTTTAATTATTTCCACCCTCCATGACCCATACAAAAATAAATGTCCTTTTTGCACCTTACAAGCTTCAAATCATATTATTGGCTCCAACATGTTCTTTATCAAACCTAATCCATTTATATAATGTTAATAAATATATTTCCTGTTATTTATCGAGAGCCAATAATAATTTAGACAATATTTCTAAGATAAAAACATATTTTAATGTTTGTCTCAGGTTTTAAACATGTGAGTCACTCAGAGGATGTCACGGAGGATTTCCATAGTTTTCGTTGTAATTCTACCACTTAAAGTTATTTTTTCATTACTGGCAACACTATGCGGCCTACTAGTTCTCAACAATAACTCGGCCATTTGGTTTTAGTTCCATTTTTTGTGTTGACAAAAAAGACCGGCCAAAATTCCCAAAAAAAATCATGTGAATCACGGTGGATTTACAAACGAAGTAAGGTGTGTATTATTTTCAATTATTTATACAGCATAGACCTAACAAATGCTAGTTAGATTGTGTATTCCATTCATCTGTAATGCTAATTATTTTTACAGAATATTTTTGGAGGTTAGGTTTTGCACAGAATGTTTACCAACATGTTAGTCACATTTCGTGAATTTTCGTGACTCATATGACGTGACTCACATCAACTTGCAAAGTAAAGGTTTGCTTACACTAGCAAAAAAATTATACATAATGTAATATTTAACTTTCCTGAACGGATTTTCTGTAAAACCAGATGCTTTTGTTTTATTAAATGAAACAGATTCAATTTACTTCTAAAATTATATTGTAACCTTGCATCTTACTAAAGAGCTTATTAGACCATCCTAAATGTCGCGTCCTAAATTCAGTGTCCGATTTAGGACAAGAAATTTAGTCGCCGGAGCTCCTAATTACACGTTCACTGATTCAGGACTCTAAGCAGACCAGTGTTGCCGGTGCGGACCTTTTTGGTCCGTTTCGGACTTTTTTCTGCCTCTGCGGATCTTTTGCGTACCATGACTCTTTGCGGAAATTTCCAAGGGAATCACATGCACACAAAACCTATTGGGTACTTCCCGTAGACCTAGAATCATGAAACATGGTGAGCAGCAAGTTCTTATAGCACAAGTAAAGGGAAAAATCCAAAATCGATAAATTTGTAATTTATTCACAAAAAAAAAAATACTTTTAATGCACGCCATGGACCAAAACTTATACGGTACGTACTTTCCGTAGACCTAGCGCAATCAGAACCCTGCTAGAATTATGAAATTTGGCAAGAAACAAGGCCCTATAGCACAAATAAAGGGAACAATCCGAAATCAGTACCTAATTTGTTGTTTTTTCTTTAAAAAAAAAAATATCTTGCTGTAGACCAAAACCTTAAAGGGCACTTCCCGTTTACCTAGAATCATAAAATTTGGTAAGAAGCAAGATCATAATTATAGCACAAATAACGAGAAAAATTTGAAAACCGTAAATTTGTAGTTTATTAACAAAAAAATCATAAATTTTGATTCTCTCCCTCGACCAAAATAATAAATATATAATAATACCGGGTACCTACATCATGTTGACATAGAATCATGATATTTGTCAAGAAACAAGGTCTTACAATTAAACGGAACCCTTAGTGTGCGAGTCTGACTCCCACTTGACGTTTTATTTTATCTCAGTCTTTCAACCTTTGTAAAGGTAGGAAAAGAGGTAGGGTAGGGTAAAAAATAAGCGAAGTTTTCTGAAGTTCATTAAGATGAAGCAACATAAAGTACAATTCATATGGAAAACTTAATATCCCCATTACGACAAGTAATTTTTTTTACACTTTTTAAAACGGATCTTTTTGTCATATTTCGGACCATTTTAGCGTTCGGATCGGAGCTTTTTTATTTTGACTGCCGGCAACACTGAAGCAGACGCTAAAAATAGATTTAGGATTAGGACGTCGGAAGCCATTCTTGTCCTAAATCGGATCCTAATTAGGATGCTACCGTCCTAAATGCTATTAAACTTTCCTGAATTCAGGATTGACTAATTAGGACATCCGATATTCAGGATGGTGTAATAAGCTCTTAAACTAATACACTAATACATACAATAAAATAATCATACCTACTACCTACATACCTTAGAGAGAGACCGTGAGAAGAATGTAAAAACTGAAATCTCTCCTTAAGATAGGACGGGGAAAGAGGATTGAAAAGTATAGAGAAAAGCAGAGAGAGAATATGCAGGTTACGGCGCTGGCGAATAGGAAGCCATTTGAGCTGGGCTCGATAGGCAGACACATGGTCGTACTTACGGAGGCCAAAGATAAACCGGATGCACACGTTTTGTAAGCGCTCCAGTTTATTGAGCTGTTCCTCTGTAAGGTCCAAATAACATGCATCCGCATAATCAAGGACTGGTAGAAGAAGAGAATGGGCAAGAGCAGTTTTGGTAGCCGTGGGCAGAAAGTTTCGCAATCTTCGCAAGGAACCAGCAGATGCAAACAGCTTTCGACTGGTTACCTCCACCTGCGCCCCCCAAGACAGAGTGCGGTCGAACATAACCCCTAAGTTTTTGATGGTTTCGCTGAAGGGGATTGTTAACCCATTAAAAACAACCTGCGGAATTGCCGACCAGTCCAGATTACATAAGGTTCTAGAGCTGCCGACTATTATGGTTTGAGTTTTCGAAGGGTTAATTTTGAGTCCATGGCGTTTGCTCCATTCAGTAATGTGACGGAGATTGGTGTTGGTTGTTTCAATTGCACTAGAAATATTACTGAGTGGAGCTTGGGTATAAATCTGTAGATCATCAGCATATAAGTGGTAGGACATAGAAAGCTTTTGAGAAATAGAATTGATGAAGATTGCGAAGAGGAGAGGGGATAGTACGCCACCTTGAGGCACGCCAGCAGAAGTAGCACGCCAAGACGAGAACGACTCATCAAGGCGCACGCGCTGGCGACGGCCATGTAAGTAGCTAGAGAACCAGCCAACCACCGAAGATGAAATGTTAAGAGACTTTACTAGCTGGCGAGAGACAGCTCAGAATGGAATTGCTTGGAGATGTCTTGTGTCGTTGACCATGATCCACTTTCAGCCGCTGGGCCACAGAACCTAGACGTCTTATAAGGTGTGCACCACGCTCCCTGCTGTTGCTACAACCTAGGTATCTTCAAGACAACTGAATAGACCTTCCTGATACATCGTCAGCCACATCATCACTTTCCATCAGGTGAGATTTGTGGTCAATCGAAGGTCTAATGACAATAAAAAAGAGTACTTATTAATCTTATTATACATATCCTTACCCGGTATCTTGCAATGGCAGGTCCATATCCTCTGCTGTGGGTCTTGTGACTTCCAGCCGAACTTGAAGAGAAGCAGCGTGGACTCCTTAGGGTCTCTCTTCATCACCGCCCACTGTAGCGCAATTTCTAGCGTCAGGACGAAGTTCGCGTCTCCATGGCTTAGGGAGCTCACGTCTACGATGTTAACTGAAAAAAAAAACAGTAGGTTAATAAAAATACTGAACCTTTTAGAGGCGTCATCTAGCCCCCAAAAGCTCCTGCTTAACATTAAACATATCAAATGACAGATCAAACACATGAGACCTGCGTTTATACCGAAAAACGATTGCGTAGCCAAAGTACCATTCAAGAGTGTCCTTTTCTACGA
Source organism: Eupithecia subfuscata (assembly GCA_963564075.1). Lineage (NCBI taxonomy): Eukaryota > Metazoa > Arthropoda > Insecta > Lepidoptera > Geometridae > Eupithecia > Eupithecia subfuscata. The sequence goes on along the minus strand of OY751102.1, from coordinate 16,490,765 downwards.
ACGAGGTTGAGAGCAGTTGGAAAAACGTATTAATTATTGGGGGCTGTTTTTATTCATTGCTGCCGTGTCGACCACTATATCTCGAGATAGCAAATTGAGTTAATTATTAAAATTAGTATTTGAACACTTCTAGGTAAGAGTAGGTAATCATACCTACTGGCTATCTTACCTCTAGTGATGAAGTATTCTGCGGGAATGACAGCTGGATGCATCGACTCCATTGAGAGCGAGTGGTCGAGATGCATCGCCGTGCCCAGAGTGGGCGCACCACAGTTTAGACACATTTTCCTGACAAACAAACAACAAAAACATCATGGTAGATATATTTTTAATAAGTATTTGTACTTACGTACTTATTCAAAGCGAGAGACAATTTTGGTTCGGTCTAGAAACTTTTCTGGTTTCATCTCAAAAACCACTTCACGCGGACGAAGTCGTGGGCAACCGTTTTTAATACCTACGCATTATTTAGCGTGAGGCAACTGGACAAAAACTACCAACAGAGTGAAGCCTACCCAACGCTGGGGACGACGTGGAAGGCTCAGGATGAGATGCGAGACAAGCTGGACGCACATGATCCATTTTGACCGGATATTGCGTTAACGCATTCACTGCCCGACTCACCCGAAGGGGCGCGCCGCAGCTCATGGCCGGGCCTTGAAAGGTACCTAACTATAATACTTTTCGCATGAACGGGATAAATCGTAAGGAAGGAAGGAGAAATTAAAACCCTATGCCCATCAGTGGGACAATAGTGGTTGAAAAGAATAATAAAATAATTATTTGGCGTTATACCACCAAAGAATAAACTTCACTGCTAAGACATTTTTTTAGATTTAAACGTAGAATAATTTCATATACAATTTATAGAAGTATATCGGGTTATCTACTATAATTTTTGGCGTACCTACCATTTTGTAACTCCCGAGTACATCGCTCATTTTTGATCACGATCGCTGCAACGCGTTGGATCAGTTGAGAAATAAAAACAAAAATGGAGGTCCCCGATAAACTTCTTATATAAATGACTAGACGATCGCCTCGCGGTTTTACCCGCATAGTTCCCGTTCCCTATGTCACTCCCTGAAAAGTAAGCTTCCTAACGGTGAAATAATTTTTCAAATCGGTCCAGTGGTTTCGGAGCCTATTCAATACAAACAAACAAACAATCAAATCTTTCCTCTTTATAATATTAGTATAGACAAAGAAATCGCGAAGGTTTAAAATATCCTAGTAATTTGTTATTTCACGAATTCTGTCACTACATCTATGCGCTTAAGGGGGTACCTACCCTCAAATTGCTTATTTTCAACTCCGTCGGACCTCCATATCTTCCAAACTACTGAATATTTAACTTTGAAATTGGTAAAGTTCAGGACTTATTCTATCGATCATATGTTTCGAAAACACGATTCCATAAAATTTTCTCGATAGAAAAAAATCGCAAAGTTACCTCTAATTTTTTACTAAAACCCTAATTTCTCAATAAATACCTACAGATGATACGATCTTGAGATTAAGCATAGTAATTGAGCTAAGTATAAAGATCATTTTATATGTTGCCTTTTTTTCAATTAACTATTCTAATGTTTGTGGGGAGCAAATAACTACTAAAAACTTGATTTTTGGGCTTACGCCGCTTTGCTCTGTCCCGCTCCTGTGAACGCGAAATCCTATGCCTATCCTCTTCACACAATAACGAGGTAGGGTACCGCCTTAACTACGTTTCATGTGGTATAAAATACGTTTCATCCAGGGGCCAAATGTAGACATGGATAGAATCTGGTTTCAAATAGTAAGATACCTGTGACTGTCCAGAGCACCATAGTAGCTTGATAAATGTTGCCAATCAGTTGGTCGAGTCATGTCTATAATATCCAGCCCGTCTATTTCTTCCGCTACTATTGAAAAACTTTGGAAAATTATTAAAACTAAACTTTGGTAACTTTTGATCAACATTTTCTGTATATTGTACGTGTATAACTAGTAGTAGGTAGTTAGAAACTGACTGAGCCTGAGTCTTAGATCAGATGTTTGTTTATTATTTTGTTTTGTTAGAATTCTCAATGGAACATTATTGTTTGGGAGGTTGATCTATTTATGTGGTCAATAACATTGTTCTTTTGTTATTATTAGGAAAGAATGGTTTTTATTATGGCCAGATATTCTTGCAGCAGGCGTAAGCGGCGCGCGACTGATCCTGCCTGCCAAGCTGCCGCCGAAATATTTAGTGTCTTTAGTTACCAAGAAATGTAAAATATCAGTAGTTCAGTCACAATATTGAAAACATATTACAAAAGGGGTAACTTTAGGATTTTTTTCTGTCAAGTGAAATTCATTAGATGTTGTAACTGAATACGACTTTGACTAGATTAGAGCCTTAAGTAATATGATATCTTATTTTCAGAATTTGAAATCCATTGGACAGTTATTGATACTTATCATAAGCTTTTTTTTAATGCCTCTGTAATAGTTCAATTTTGTATAATTTAGGCAGAGATGCGAAGTTGCTCTTGGTGGCCAAGATACCCTGTTTTCGCATATCTGCCGGATACAAAATAAAACATAGGCATTCAAAAAAGCTTATGATCAGTTGTCACTGCCTAACGGATATTTGAATGATTACTTTGTTTAACGTAATAATTACATAGATAAGTGACGGCGCTAGTGCGATTCGGGGTAGCGTCTCCAGACCTATTCAGTAGTGAAATCTGAGTGGTTTTGCGGTAATCCTATTGTCACAATACTCGGACCCTATCGCATATCGCACATAGAGAAACTCCGAGCATAACTCTCTCCATAGCTAATATGTTGTGTACCCTACGTTATTTAATTATATAATAATCACGAGATTGTATTGTTTGCTGATGATACTTCATTTATTTTTAAAATGAAACGACAAAACACAAATTTCGACGATGTGAATAATGCAATCTCAAAAGTAGTCCATTGGTTTAGAGTCAATAATCTTTTGCTAAACGAAACCAAAACAAAATGTATTAGATATATCCTACCTAATGTTAAACAAGTGAAGGCTGATGTAAACGTTAAGGGAGAAACGTTAGAAATAGTAGAAAGTACTGTATTCTTAGGAATCACCTTAGATAATAAACTTCAATGGGGCCCACACATAGATAAGCTATCGAAGAGACTTAGTTCTGCAGCGTATGCAGTCAAAAAAATCCGTCATCTTACAGACGTGGATACATCTAGACTTGTTTATTTCAGCTACTTCCATAGTATTATGTCTTATGGTATACTGCTGTGGGGGAACGCTGCAGATATTAACACCGTATTTGTGCTGCAGAAGAGGGCTGTTCGTGCAATCTATAATATGGGTCCCAGAGAATCCCTGCGTGATAAATTCAAAGAAATAAACATAATGACAGTACCATGTCAATATATTTATGAAAACTTGTTGTACACTCATAAAAATATAAGTCAGTTCCCTAAAAATAGCGATAAATATAATTTGAATACCAGAAACAAACATAAGCTCGCTGTGCCCACAACTAGGCTACACAAAATTAAAATATCTTTTAAAGGGCATTGTATACGCTTCTACAACAAAACTCCTAGTGAGTTGCAAAAATTATCAGTAAATAAATTCAAACAAATTGTTAAAACCTTGCTGTGCAAAAAGGCTTACTATAAAATATCAGATTATCTAGAGGACAAAAATGCTTGGGACGGGTTTTGCTCCAACTCGAAAAATAACAACTACCTAACAGGCTAAAGGTTTCTTCGTCGCTTCTTTACTTTAGTCTACATACCGAAGCGACAGAAATCAAAAAATATCACTTTATTTCCGTGTCAGTGTTTAGTTTTATATTTTGACCTTTTCTAAGTGTACATTTATTGTATTTATGGAAATAAAGAGTTTTTGATTTTGATTTTGATTTTTAAGTACTTATATAACTAATTAATAACGTAGGGACACTATATGTATATGATTTCACCACTGTTGTCTTCCCTGTCTGCCACTCTTTGCTATACCGTTACCATCTGTGTTATATTATACCTAACCATTGTCATCTGTGTTATATTATAATACTAGCGACCCGCCCCGGCTTCGCACGGGTGCAATAAAATACTACTATTACTATTATTATACATATTATGATTTCTAAATCAAAGAGCAAAGAGTTTTCATTCAAAGAAATTAGACCGAACCACAGATCACTATATATGTACCAAGCTACGATCAAGGAGTATTTATACATATACCCTGGGGAGTGATTTCTTCCGTCCACGGTACCAAGACCGAACCATAGATATGTTTATACTTAAGGCGGTACCCTACCTCGTTATTGTGTGAAGAGGATAGGCATAGGATTTCGCGTTCACAGGAGCGGGACAGAGCAAAGCGGCGTAAGCCCAAAAATCCAGTTTTTAGTAGTTATTTGCTCCCCACAAACATTAGAATAGTTAATTGAAAAAAAGGCAACATATAAAATGTTCTTTATACTTAGTTCAATTACTATGCTTAATCTCAAGATCGTATCATCTGTATTTATTGAGAAATTAGGGTCTTAGTAAAAAATTAGAGGTAACTTTGCGATTTTTTTCTATCGAGAAAATTTTATGGCATCGTGTTTTCGAAACATATGATCGATAGAATAAGTCCTGAACTTTACCATATATAAATTTCAAAGTTTAAATATTCAGTAGTTTGGAAGATATGGAGGTCCGACGGAGTTGAAAATAAGCAATTTGAGGTTGTATACGCCCTTAATTGACATGTTTACTTTGCAACGCCGCCGCTACAATTTTTGACGTGACAACGTCTTATAATTCGATAGAGCCGGCTGCACGCACGAAAAAACATGACGTCATGCGGCGTTACCTCGCTCTGAGGCGTTCCATGTAAGGCTTGAAGTTTTGATCGAGTATCAAATGCTACCATTCCATCAGTATTTTTTTAAGACGTTGTCACGTTCAACTATCGTCAGTAAACCGACTTTACAGACAACCAATTTTTTTAGCAATTTATTCATTTTCATATTGAAACTACTCGATAATCGGAATTTTCCGCCTATAAGTTGTCGACTCGGATCGACAAATTTTTTTTTTTTTTTTTTACGCTCTTTAATTTACGCTCTTCAATTTGATGTGCATTTCGTTCGAGTCTACCGTAGACCGGTCCGAAATTATTAATATAGAAGAAGAAGATAACGCCCCAATCTAAATCATGAGCGAAACAAATGGTCTGCCGATAATGATTAATTAGGTATGATTATTTTTTACTTATCGTGGTTTCTGCAAGATACCTCCGTCTACACCTGTATGATAACGAGATGGGAAGTTATTGCGATTTACTTTAATCTAAATCTGTTTCTTCGGTTTCGTTGAGTCATCCACGTACAATGTCTAGACAATGGTCCGGCCTGACCTGACCTCTCCCCGGTCATGACGGTTCGTCCGTCCCATTCTTTTGTGAGAGTGAGGGAATAGAGAGCACTTGTGTACTTAAATGTACAACCTATGTGTTTTTAAATATACAACCAATCACATTTTCCACAGATTATACAGAAGTACCTATTACTTACTTCATAGTTGGCTGTTGTTTAAAGCTAGCTTAATTGTTATAATATTTAAGGTTTTTAAAATATGTACTATAGTACATATTTTAGAGCGATAATTTTAAGAGTTGTTAATTTTTTTACATTTTGTTATTATAGAAATAGAAAAAGGAAAAGGGTTGTAATTTTATTAAGTGTGATTAATTTGTAACAGTTGTCGAATATTTTCCTAAAACTACGTTCAGACAGTAGAAACAGGTGAATATCAATGAATTTCTTGTTTATATAACAACGATGCGGCGCAGAGGCGAACGCAGGCCAGCGTTGGTACGAGACTGGTAGAGAGTGGAAGAGCTACTGGCAGTTATATAGTATTGATTGGAGCTGTGTGGTGTCGGCTTAGAATTTACACCACCCCAAGTCTTCCCGCGGGTGTCTTAAGAGGCGACTAGGGATACCAACCGGAAGCACGAAGCAGCGCCCCCTGTAGAACAATTCTGCCACTGAACATGCGATCCCCAACCCGCATGCCTAGGGCGCAAGCGTAGGGATTATGGGCACTACCCCCATGAGATAAAAGTCAGTAAGGTGCTTATCAGGGGGAGGCCTGCGTCTAGCTGTGGACCAATATAGGCTGTTGAGATGAGGAGAGGGGAGTATGGATTTCCATCAGACAATGTGTCAAAATGGAACTTAGCGATAAAAGAAGCATGATACTGAAAATGACAGCCAGTGTTTGTATTCTTCGTTTCCTTTCACTGATTTCAGTCTTACCTACTAAGTTGAACATGTAGTGGTAGAGGACCTATATCAGAATAGCTCTACCTTTCCATTTTATGCCATATCTATTATTCTTTGTCATTCACTCTAGTCAGAGTAGGTCGTGGTTGCGATGGGATCCTGTAGGTCCATTTAGATATACCTGCCTCTTCGTAAGTGTATCAGTTATGTTATTTTCGCCAGCCGACGGAACCCTTGAAAAGTAACGACGATCTTTTCGCGGAGGAGTTGTCCATGGGGCTCTATGGGACAAGTTGTCTCTCTTGGTTTTTGTCCTGGACAACTAGGCCGAATAGATAACCAAGAGACTTTCGATTCGGACAAGCTGTCTACTTTGCTTTTTAAAAAAGCTACAACTCGTCGAGTTAACGGATGAGTTTTTTCGCGGACGAGATGTAGGTACCCTAACCCGATGAACGGCTCGTGCAATGCGCTGCCATTTTTCCCTGTTGGTGCATTGTGAGAGCATATTTAGCTCAGATGTGTGGTGCAAAATCTATTTATAAACTGTAAGTACTACTTAGTAATAAGTACGAATATTCAAAACTAGTTTACCTATGCGCCTGTGGTTTCTATGGAAACGTTTAAAGGCCTTTAAACGTTTCCATGAAATCAAACGTAGGTATGGGATTAAACTTTTTTTATCCCATGCCTACATTTAATTTCAGACTTTGACCTACATCTTTGCAAATTTTAGCCCAATCGGTTCAGTCGTTATAGCGTGAAGAGGTAACAAATATCCATCCATACATCCTAACATCCAAACTTTCGCATTTATAATATTAGTGTAATCCGCACAATAACGAAAAAGATTTTTCTTGTTAATCCTTATTTATGACGTAGGACTTTTCAGTATCTTTATCAGTTCGATAGAACAGTTCAAAACTGACTGGCTTTGTATCTGTATCAGTCGGTTCCTTTCAACCAAAGAATCAGCACCAAAACATTATTTGCTATTCAATGTCACGGACTTGCGTAAAGAATCGATAACCTACAGAAATTTAATACTAGGAATTTGAGTTCTTTGAAATCGGTTCTTCTAAAAGAATTCCAAACATTAACCGAATCTCATTCAATAACCAATATTTGTATCTCTGATTTATCGTGTTGATAATTACGGATATATAAGAGGTTTTTTCGCTATATTTGTTAAGTTCGGCTTAAAGTCGATATGTTCAGGTTGGTGGTAGTCTTAACCGCGCTGGTTGCGGTGACTGCGGCAAGGAAGGCAGTGAACAGCGCACGTTACGAGGACCTTTTGAAGTCTCAGAAGGGACAGAGGTTACCAAATAGTGTCGCTGAAGACGTTTTGCTGGATGTGGTAAGTACTACCACTTTATAAATTGACTTCAAACAAAACAGATAATGCTTAGAGCTGAAAACATTTATTTCAACTTATATGACACCAGAATATTATCACACCTCAATCACACAAACATAGAGAGAAGAGAAATTCGTCAGGGCTGTTAGTATGCTTAACTATTCATAATCACTTTACAGTGTTTCTTTTTTAAAAAAGGGTGGGATCTAATCGTGTGCTAGCATATAAGTCACGAGTTCCAAAATCCACCGTGAAGCTTAGTACTTACCTATTGAAATTGTAATTGGAACTAAATGAAATTGAGCATGAAATTACAAACAAGATAAGAAGAAAAGACTCTAGGTAAGCTAGCTAGTTATACACGGAATTTAATGTATCGCACATTGTTAAGTTTTCCAAGTCAGAATTCAGATGTAAAAAAGTAAAACTAGTTGATTTTGTTTTAAGTTGGGTGTTGGGACAATAGACATCAGTGCGACCCTTTTTAGGGTTCCGTACATCAAAAGGAAAAAAGAACCCTTATAGGATCACTTTGTTGTCCGTCTGTTTGTCCGTCTGTCAACCCTCTTTTCTCAAGAACGCGTGGACGTATCGAGTCAAAATTAACGTCAAATACGTACCTCCCGTCCGTAACCTCTTGAAGCCGCGATATAAATAAAACTTCTAAGTCAACGCACTCAAAAGTTACGGCCGTTTAAGTCCGAATATTTTGAAATTTCCAAGAATCACATGCACACAAAACCTACAGGGTACTTTCCCGTAGACCTAGAATCATGAAACTTGGTGAACAGCAAGGTCTTATAGCACAAGTAAGGGAAAAATACGAAAAACATAAATTTGTAATTTATTCAAAAAAAATTATTCCCGTTGCCGTAGAATCACAAGTAAAGGAAAAAAATCCTAAAACCGTAGAGAACAATGGCAAGAATTATGAGCTATCATGAGGATAGATCGCATGGGTATCAATCGATAGCTCCGGAAATTCTGAATAAATAAATAAATAAATAATAGTGGACAATTCTCACAGCGTTATCCAACCCCAAGCTAAGCAGAGCTTGTGTTATGGGTACTAGATAACAGATATACTAATACAATACACTACATAGATATTTTTTTATTAAACATAGAAAACATCCAGAACACCCTGAACAAATATCTGCAGATCGTACAGACATTTGTCCCGAGGCGGGAATCGAACCCGCAACCTCCTGCGTCGCAGGCGGACCTTCGCCCGCTGCGCCACAGAGGTCGTCGAACAGAATAAAACTGTATATTTACCTAGTTTTTCCATTATTTTTGCACGAAAAACTCAATTATTTTTGAAAATGTGGATGAATAGAAAGGGCGATGCTAGGGTGATAAGAACTCGTAGATAGAATCCGCCATTTTGTTTTTGACGTTGACAGCAGTACCAACCTGCCTGTCATTATTCTGTTTGTGGTCCAATCCGCGGGCTTTTGTAATGTTTTTGTTGACAAAATAATTTTCGAAATAAACTTATCAAAATAATACTACCGGTGAACCTTACAAAATAAAACCCAAGTGTTGTTAATGAGTAATTTCACAAAAAGTTGTCGACATGATAAAGAAACTTGTTTCAAAGAATATTTTCTTTCGTGGGTACCAAATAACTACAATACCCTTCGCCATTGTATGTAAGTTATTGTAAATCGTGAGTTTATTTTGTTTTGTTTGTGTAAGTACTTAATTCATAAGATTGCCGGTATGTGCCTTGCTTATTCTACATCACATTATGTAGGTACCTATAGTAAAAGTGAGTTCCCTTAAACTCCGGTACCTACCTATGTGAAGTGTTTGTAATGTACCTACCTACCATTCTAAAAGTCTCCCTTACATTTTAGTTTTATGTGGTACCTACAAACACTGAACATCCCTTTCCCTTTATAAAAATGTGTTTATTTTTCAGATATTTAACTAATTGTTTAATTAGAATATTTTAGTGTATTGTTGACATTGCCTTATATATATATAAATAAAGTACTTATATGACGTTATAGAGGAAACCGAATAACAATAGGTACCACAGAAAATAGAAAAAAGTTACTAAGAGAATTGAAAGAAACTAAACCCCAAGAATTGATACTTACCTATGTACCTACCTACTCTAAAAATGTACCTACAATTTAGCACCAAGATAAAAAAAGTGTTTCGTCTATGAGTCTGCCTGCGCATATTAATAAAATTATACGATTCCACTGACCAGTTAGGTAGTTGGTATAAAGTTAGGTCGCCTAAGATCGGACGCATTTGCCGAAAATTGTAGACGTACTGCATTTTTATTTTTTTTCTCATGATTCAATGTCGTTTTTCGGTTGCGGTCTACTGTAAATTGAAGACAATGAAATATAGGTTAACCCCTAATTTTTTGGTTTGCTTCTAAGCTATATAAGTAAGCAAATTAAGAGCTGAGTTAGATAACAGACTTTTTTCAACTTATCATAGTGAAGAAAATAACATTTCGACCGAAGATCGGACTATGTAGTATCTTCACTTCTATTCGTTTAATAATAAAGTACACATTATGAAAACATCCGGACTTCGTCCATATATTAAATATCAATGATCCGGTCAGGAAATTCCTCAAAAGATTTGACAGATACGATTTTTCTTTATTTTTGCGTTTTCATAGTCCGGTCTCCCTCCTCATCTTATATAAGTTTCACAAACTTTTATCCTTCGTGTCCTAGGACTTAATAATGAAAAGGTACCTAAGATCTGATAGTCATAGCGTCGTCTAAGCGCCATCATAGCGTCGTTAGTGGGCATGAACACTTGCAAACCACTGATAATTTTTTGACATCCATGAACGGACACCGCTATATCCGATCTTCGGCATTGGGAGGGAAGACCGGATCTTGGGTTGTAAACGACCTAGGCGTAATCAAAGTATACAGATCGAAAGATTATTCGCTAATTCTGCCCCAAAATAATTTATTACATTAATTCAATGAAAGTGTTCACCACAATGAGCCATCAAAGTTTTGTAGGTAAGATCGGATCGACGATTTTTCCATCAAAATACATCTTTTCTGCCGAATCACCTGTGTGCACGTCCCGTCTGGTCGCTGGCCGGCCGCAGTGTGAGGAGAAGGGCAGAATAAAATGGCGGATCTAGTAGTGTCCCCAGCAGTGGAAAATATTGCCTAGTTTGCGAGTTATTCCATGCATCCGATCTTATGTCACATCCGATTTTAGGCGACCCAACCTAAATATTCTTATCTTCTGTATATACACTAGCCAAACTCTGGATTACTGTATAGGATAATATTACCGTGCCAAAACGTACCTACCTACTTCATGTTGACCTAGAATCATAATATTTGGCAAGAAACAAGGTCTTACAATTAAACGGAACCCTTAGTGCGCGAGTCTGACTCGCACTTGACGTTTTATTTTGTTTACCTTCGTTGGAATAACAGACTCTCCATTTTCTCTGGTCTGAACGAGTGATTTGGTTCGTGAGTTGTAGGTATCATCGTAGATCTAAATAAAATTTGTGGATATGGTACGTTCTCCCAGCGCTAACTCAATAAATGGCCTGTTTGTGTTAAAACTAATCGCTTATACACGCTATTTTGAATCTTTTGCAATTTACCTACCTAATGGACAACAAGATGGAAAGACATACCTAGACTGAAGTGTGACCGAGGCATCAATACTCACGCGTAACACGAACGCCAGGGGACGGTGCCTCAGGTGGGGGACCTAATTCCACCTAATTTGAGCCTTCCAGTTTCGAGCAGCTAGTACTTACCTCATCTCCCATTTTTACTTAAATCGATGGGTATCATCCTAGATTTCGCTTAACTTATCAAGTTTGATCACTGAGTTGCTTAGTTATACTTACCTACCTACCTAATAGGTATTTTCATTAAAATTTAAAAACTGGGGCTGATATAATTGAAGCCACGTAAGTTCAATTACTTACCTACTGATAAAGTGACCGACACCTGCGATCAACAAGAGTTTAGGGGCAATAAGTACATCGAGGAAGTTTGTACTTAAGGGGTGAGTCTAATTCCACCTAATTTGAGCCTTCCAGTTTCGAGAAGCTCATCTCCCATTTTTTACTTATATCGATGGGTATCATCCTAGCAAGTTTGATCAGTAAGTTGCTTAGTTATACTTACCTACCTACCTAATAGGTATTTGCATTAAAATTTTAAAACTGGAGCTGATAACATTTAAGCCACGTAAGTTCAATTACCCACTGATAAAGTGACCGACACCTGTTGTGTCAACAAGAGTTTAGGGGCAATAAGTACATCGAGGAAGTTTTTTGTTATTATAGTGCGTAACCCCACACTAAGGGTAATTTCTAAGAAATCAAATAATATCGCAAAAATTTTCGACTTCGACGGGACTTGAACCCGCATCCTTCCTTCAGTACAGGAATGTGCTAACCAACTACACCACGAGGCCAAGTGACGTGGGAGTCGAAAATCTCTGCGATTTCCTACGGTCTTCCTGTAAAAAATTTTTGCAATATTATTTGATTTCTTACATCGAGGAAGTTTGTACTTAAGGGGTGAGTCGTACTGAGGGTGTACTGTGAGTCTATTTGACGTTAGTATCGAGTCGTGATCGTGACGTCTCCTTTGTATGGGATTTGCGTAGTTCCCTCCCTGTCCGCACGATAGAGGCGATGTTACAAGTTGTATGGAAAAAGAAGGTTACGATCGTGTCTCGGTACTAACGTCAAATAGATTCCCCCCTAGGGTTTCACAGTTGTCCATAATATAATTCTGACATATTATTATTTTATTTATTAGGTCTACCAGTGGGTGTTACAATAATTCTTATAATATAAAATGCACACTTAATGAGATAGTTCATTGCACAACCAGTTATAGGTGGACACTGCACGCTAAATAGTAGGTTATCAGAGGAACAACTAAAGTAACAGTAAATGTAAGATGCAGCAATTTCACCATCTCCAAGAAGTTAGTGACAATAGCACAATATAATAATATAGAAACTAGAATAGAATAAAGAAATTACGACTTAAAAAGTAAATAAATTTTGAAGTTAATAACAACTGGAAATAGATGAAACTGCCTCTTATAAAATAAAATTATAAACTAAAATTAACAGCTTATATTATGATATTTAATTTTCTTACGCTCTAAGCCAAATTAAAAATGTAACAAATGTGAAAACAGCAACAGCAATAATGTCCTTTCATGCCTATATTGAATCTGCTCTTCGTTATGGGCTTGTAATGTGGGGCAACAGCACTGATAAAAACAGAGTATTTATGGCACAAAAGAAATGCATAAGAGCGATCTGTGGAATCCCCCCTGATGAGTCATGCAAACCCTTGTTTAAGGAACTTGGTCTGTTACCTCTACCGTCGCTCTATATTTATGAAGTACTTATCAAATTTTGTTAGAAATCATATAAACTTATTTAAAAAAGCATGTGACAGACACCCTAGAATATGTAGAGACCCGAATAGACTTATTTTAAAAGATACCCCGCGTTCAGCCAAGTTTAAGAAAAGCTGTTTGACTCTATGTGTAAAAATATATAATAAGATACCAATTGACATTAAATTATTGAATAATTATTTATTTAAAATCAAATTGTGTAGGTAGCTGAATGACTGGAATTTTTATGATATAGATGACTTTTTTAATGCTAGATCATAAGTACCTACCTAATTAGTTATAATTATTGCATGCTAAAATATACTGAAACATGAGTGCATTATTTATACTTACCACCTTTAAACCATCTTTGAATCTTTGAATCTTATAAAATTACTAAACATGACGTATAGTTATGTATTACCTGTACCTACTAAGCTAAATGGGGTGACGATAGACAGTGTGTACAAGGATTATTTTTTACTAGACGATCGCCTCGCGGTTTCACCCGCGTAGATCCCGTTCCCGTTTGAATTCCGGGATAAAATATAGCCTATGTCTCTCCCTGAAAAGTAAGCTTCCTAACGGTGAAAGAATTTTTCGAAGTAGTAGTTTCGGAGCCTATTCAATACAAACAAACAATCAAATCTTTCCTCTTCATAATATTAGTATAGATTATGGTAGGTATTAAACTTTTTGTGACATTATTGTGATGCATACACACAAGTATATAGGAAATAAAACAGCTAAAAAATAGATTTAGAACACATCCGTCAGATTCCACTTTCGTCAGAAGTAGTTTTTAGTACAATTTCAGTTCAGTTTCGTCATGAATGACGGATGTGGATAACTTCTAATGACCCTTTCGTCAGATTTCGCTTTCGTCATAAATCTTCAGTTCCTAGTGTATATATTGGGAATAATACATTGGGAACCGGCATTATTGATAGTCATGACCAGTAAAACAAAATTTAAAAAATATACTTTAATAATAAGTAAATAGTTTGTAAGAAAAATGTACTGAAGTACCCTCCGGGATTACGAATCAACCCCTACAAATAAGATTAGGTATATCTATTAATAATGCTTACTAAAGCATTATTGGCACCTTCTTAGACGTTCTATGTTTCCAGCCTGGCCTCATAGAAAAATACGGCTACCCAGTAGAAGTTCACGATGTGGAAACATCTGATGGTTACATCTTGGAACTGCACCGGATCCCGCAAGGTCGGAGCGGAGTGGCTGGTAACGTGCCAGTGCTGGTCATGCATGGCCTCCTGTCTTCGTCTGCTGACTTCGTGACACCGGGCCCTGGTAAAGGTTTAGGTGAGGCATCTACTCTTTAATTCTTTTAGAAGCTTTCGTATCCTCCTTTCGTTCCAATTTCACCCTTCGATTTTTTGATGGGCTTGCTTCTTTGGTATGGGTTGATAGTTTGGATTGTCTGCTACCTGTCTTTATATGCACGTTGTAAGTTTTATGTCGGCAGCACTTTCGTAGATAACTTCTTTTCCATGAACACATACAGATTTACGGTGCGAAAGTATGAACTTCGCACTGCTAAGTCACGTGTTTGAGATGAATGGTTCGATTAGGATTCAGTACCAAATTTGCACATTTTGGCTAGTCTTTTTTGGTGATGTCCTTTTAGCTAATTTCGACCACGGCGGACAGTCTCAACGAAGACTAGACCGGTGCGCAGGACGCTCAAACGTTCTCTCACACTTTTTTGGTATGAGGTACCTACCTACCTATTTATCATGACGATCCATTTGTTTCTCCCGATCAGAGCCAAGAGCTACGAGTATGTTACTCGATTATTTCGAGTCCTCATCGCAAATTTTCTCCATCGAGTAGTTCTATGTCCACAAGTTAGAATCGTTATACCAGATCCCATACATAAATGGAACATTCCATTAATGAGACACGAAACTCGGGGCTTTATTATATTGTAATAACATTGATGATCAGTTAACATTAATGATTCAGCTCCTTTGTTTCATTCCAATGCGTTAGTTTGACTAGAGATTGCTGTGTGTGTAATGTTCGATAATTATTTATATACTTACCTACCTGTTTTTTCTAATACTTACCTACCTGTTTTTTCTAATACTATTGGCCTCGCCTATTGGAAAAATTACTTTATATTCTGTCCAAGTTTTTTCTAGCGAAATTTGGGAGCGTCAAATAGGTTTATCTAACTCGTATTTACCTATGTACTTCAATCTGAATCATATTTAGCACTCCCTAAATTCACGAAATAGGCACTTCGCCTATATCGTAATATTTTATACCATCATCCGGTAGGTACGCAGCACAAACTATGTAGACTTTGTTATCAAAAACATGTAAGTACAGAATTTAGTCATGGTTTATTTGATAAAAGTAAATAAAGGTAATCTTACTGATTAGAGAATCAGTCAAAACTGCTAATTATTATCGGTTATAAATGCTCATTTGTTTTATTTTACAAAATAATCCCTTTTCGATTTGCTAATTTGATTAGGTAGGTACAATATGTTGTCATGTCTACTGTACACGTTTCCTAGTCTTTTATTTTGCGTTTCATGATACCACACCTTCTCACCATGTAATCTTCAATTAAATAATAATTTCCTATTACATAGGTATTACATACCTACTACTTGTCCATCTAATTATTTCAAAATTTAATCTTATGTTACAAACCGCAATCTATCAACATTACCTATAATTTCCATCAATGGACTAATTATTATGCCGATGATGATGAATCCACCCAATTTGCCTTTGACTTTATATTAATAATATTATCTACTAGTGGCGCGTCCCGGCTTCGCATGGGTGGATATTTAAAAAAATAAATAAATAGAGCCTAAGTTACTCAGATAACGTAGTTTTTCTAATGTGAAAGAATTTTTGAAATCGGTCCATTAGCTTTTGGATTTTTTCCTTACAAACATATAAATCTTTCCTCTTTATGATTTGTAAAAAATTATTATCTGTTTAATTATAATTTCAATCTTTCAATCTTTCAAAAACGCACCTTCCAATATAACTGTATGTTACGGAAGAGCGGAACCCTCTAACACAGGTATCTCTATACTTAAAAGAGGGTTCCAAACCCATGCTATGTAAATTAATATAAGTTTACTTAATAAATATTTGTATTTGTATTGTATTTATGATATTAGTGTAGACATTACTAGCTGTGAAAGACCGTTTATTACTGAAAAAGATTGCAAACATTGCAAAACCTGTGTCATGTATAATTTTATTTTATCAATATCAGGAAATATAAAGCTAACTAAATGATCTCGTCATTTCTGATAACATCATCTCTATCTCAGCATACATCCTCGCCGACGCTGGGTACGACGTCTGGCTCGGCAACGCCCGCGGCAACTACTACTCCCGCCGCCACAACCGTCTCAACCCCAACTCCATCCTCAACAAAGACTTCTGGCGGTTCAGTTGGGACCAAATCGGCCAATTCGACCTCTCCGCTTCCATCGACCACATTCTACAAGTCACTGGAGAGGAAAAACTCCATTATATCGGACATTCCCAAGGCGGAACTTCGTTCTTGGTCCTGAATTCTTTGAGGCCGGAGTACAATGAAAAGATCATTTCGTTCCAAGGATTGGCTCCTGCTAGCTTCTTTGAGAATAATGAGGTTGAATTGTTTAGAACCCTGGCTAGTTATGAGAGCATTCTTGAGGTGAGTTTTTATAATTTGGGGAAGTTCCAGCTAGTTTTTATTTGTATTAGTTTTATTTTATCATAATATTTAGTGGTACCAGCGTATGACATACCTATACGATAAACTTGATGTCCCCGATATCAATCTCGTCCTATCTGACAAAACACCTAGTCTTTGGTCTTTTGCTGAAGTATGTAATAAAATCCATGTTTCCAAATAGTTCGATCCGTCAGTATAACAATTTGGAAAAAAAACATCCAAACAGTTCGACTATCGAACTACTGGTAGGACTGGATGGAATAAAGGCGCTTTTCAATATATTTTTTGTTTATTTTAGTCCACCGCGTTCTTGATTGGCTTACACGAGATTTTTGGTAACACCGATCAAACGAAGGAGCAGTGCGCAGAAGGGTCTATCTTCAGCAGCTACTGTGAAACCCTTTTTAAAGGTCTCTACAACAGGGAATACTACAACCAGGTTAGTAGTTCGATCTCATATCTTACTTAGGCTGCGTCCTACCTGAGCTTTAGGCCACGCACAGGGATATTTATCCAGGGTAGAATAGAGAAAAATTGCGTCCCACTGTTATCGAATGCGTAAAATTTTTGAAATTAATTCCTTCAACTTCAATTATTTACGCAATGAATGATGATGCGATGCGATGTAATTTTTGTCAATTTTACCCAAGACAACAATCTCTGTGCTTGGCCTACTGTTTGCTAGGCAGTGGAAGTGGGTTTTTGATAGCCTACAATTCAATGGACCTATCGCGCGGCGGGCAAAAGTTGCATTGAAAACCGCAAAAAATTCGCTTCCGCCGCCTATTGAGTTTAATTGATTTTGCAGCCTAAAGGTTTTGCTATAAACCAGAAATGCTTTTCAAAGAACCACTAGATGCCAGTGTTACTCCCCCGTGTCGCGGCGGCGCGCCCCTACCCGGGTTGCATCGCACCGCCGAGGCTGGGCAGTGAATGCGTTATCACTTTTATGGCCCAAGACGCACATGTCGGTCAGCGCCACTAAGCGCTACGTGGCGGCGGCGGGAGACCAGAATTAAATTTATGAGTATTGGTTCGGTTTGATTATATCAGTTACTAGCTGCATTCTTACTACCCGTTTACCCGTAGGAATGAAGCATATTCGCGCGGTAAAAAGTAGCCTATGTTCATCAGGAATAATGTGGGCTTCTAATGGTAAAAGAGTTTTTTAAATTGGTCTAGTATTTTCGGAGCCTATTCAATACAAACAAACACACAATCAAATCTTTCCTCTTTATAATATTAGTACAGCTATACTCTATCACACATAATATACCTCATATAGTATCAACCATGCCCAACAGTCATAAGGTTTCGAATCAAGTGTCGTTTTGGAGTCTATGGATATGTTGATTTTAAGAAATAATAAATGGACTCCATTACGAAAATTTCTTCAAAATTTGTTTTAGCATAGGTTCATTGATATCAAATGGCTTAGAATCGTCGCAAAACAACTTAACTACTATCTACTAAGTAGTTTAATTACCTGTAGAATCACCACGTTCCACCGTTGTTCATAATTCATAATTCATAATTCTTTATTGCACAAAAAAAACATGATACAAGTAGAACATTTACGAGGAAAAATAATGGCAAAGGCGAGCTTAACCCTAAATAGAGTTCTCTTCCAGCAAACCTTATTGGGAGAGAGAAACAAGTTTGTGAAAGTGGGTACATGTGCTTATACAAAGGATACAAGATTTAATTTTAACCTACTTATTAAATAGACTACATAATAATAATACAATACATAAAATACTATAACTTAACAAATACTATATTTATATACATACATAAATTGAATAAATATATTAAATACTACAATATCATAAAGATAGGTAATGCTCTTTGACTTTACGCTTGAAAATGAAGAGAGAGGGGCTGGCACGAATATCGTGTGGGAGAGAATTCCATAACCTAACCGAGTCGACAGTGAAAGAGCCACCGTAGCGGCTGGATGAGTGAACCGGAAATTTAAGGATGAGGGATAAGGTTGATCTACATGGTCTATCAGGAGGGTAAAGAAACTCAAAACGCTCACGGAGGTAAGAAGGGGAGAGAGGATTGTTCAGAATGTTATAAAGAAGAGAGAGAACGTGCAGATCACGCCGGCGACGGATTGGAAGCCATTTTAACTGATCTCTGAACATTGAGACGTGATCGTATTTACGCAAACCGAAAATAAGTTGTTTATTTATTTTAAATTACATATTCCACAGACGACGCTTCCAGTGATCTTCGCCCATACACCAGCCGGCGCCAGCATCCGCCAAGTCGCCCACTACGGTCAGGTCATCCGCTTCAACTCCTTCCGTCGCTACAACTATAACGTCCTCACCAACATCAGAGAATACGGCTCCAGCACTCCACCCACTTACGACCTTTCTCGCGTCGCTGCCCCTACTTACTTGTTCTACGGCTTAGCTGATACCGAAGTCAACCACAACGATATACATAAGCTGGCGGATATTCTACCTAATGTTGTGAAAGTTTACAGAGCGTCAAGGAGTTCGTTCAATCATTTTGACTTCCTTTGGGCTGTTGACGCGAAGGAGGTTTTGTATGATTTTGTTCTGGAGGCAATGGAGGACGCTGAACGACGACTGCAAAATATATAAAGGATGTGTATTCATGGAATATCCAATGTTTCTGCTTGATTGGTGTATGATAACGTAATTTCGACTAAGGCTTTAGTCATGATACCATCTCGGACAGCATGTTAGCGTTCCTACTAAAATAGTTCATACAAATAAAATGTTGATTTCGAAGTGAATTTTCTTTTATATTTCTATAAAATACTAGCTGCATTCTAACTACCCGTTGTCTTATTACCCGTTTTCTCGTAGGAATGAAGCATTTTCCAGCGGTAAAAAGTAGCCTATGTTCATCTATACTAATAATATTAAAAAAAATGAAAGATTTGATTGTTTGTATTGAATAGGCTCCAAAACTACTGGACCGATTTGAAAAATTCTTTCGCCGTTAGGAAGCTTACTTTTCAGGGAGTGACATAGGCTATATTTTATCCCGGAATTCCCACGGGAACGGGAACTACGCGGGTGAAACCGCGAGGCGATCGTCTAGTCAGGAATAAATAGGCTTCTAATGGTAAAAGAATTATTCAAATCGGTCTAGTAGTTTCAAAGCCCATTCAATACAAACAAACAATCAAAACTTTCCTCTTTATAATACACTCGAGAGCAATGAATCCGGGTCACTCAAAGAATCCAAAAAATCTCGGAAAGTAAGAATGCTAGGTTAATGCAATAAATTGTATTTAATAGACAATTTAATACTCCTTAAATGAAAGTATTAAAACTTCTTAGTTATTGTAAAGTTATATCATAAAAAAATCAAATTTGAAAAGGGAACACTGTCGAAGATGGAACTACGAAATTACAGGATTTGTTTTTGCTTTTGTTTGTAATCTGTCATTTATGTTGGTACATAAACCAGGTTGATAGTGCTCAATATTCATTATTCAAGCTGAAATCATGTCGCTTACACTTGAAGAATGCACCAGAATACTTACATTGGTGGAAACCGGCCGGAGTCAGCGCGATACAGCCAGGACTGTCGGTGTGTCGCTGTCAACAGTACAAAGAGTTCTCCGACGTTACGAAGAAACTGGTTCTAACCTACGCAGACCAGGAACGGGCAGAACTAGGTGTACCACAGCACGAGAAGACCGATACTTGGTGAACACCATGCTTCGAAATCGCTTTCTCACAGGAACTGAACTCACAAATCAGTTTCGACGCCTCGGAGGAAGTAACCCAAGTGCATGGACAGTAAGACGTCGGCTTGCTGAATCTAACTTAAAACCCCTTAGACCTGCAAACGGCCCTAAACTGGAGCGTGGCCATCGTATTTCAAGACTAAGATATGCCCAGAACCACGTAAATTGGAGTATTGAAGATTGGTCGAAAGTTATGTTCTCCGACGAATCAAAATTTATGCTCTACAAGCACGATGGAAGACACAGAGTGTATAGAAGACCAGGGGAAAGATTCAAGCAAGCATGCATCGAAGAAAAAGTAGCCTACGGTGGTGGGTCTGTACTTGTGTGGGCCGGAATTTACTCTGAAAGTCGCACAGAGCTGGTGATCATAGAAAACGGCTCTTTAACTAGCGTAAGATATGTGGAAGAAATCCTCAACGAACACGTTGGTCCATTTATGGTCAATTTGGGTGAGGATGCTATATTTATGCATGACAATAAATAATAAATAAAATAAATAGTGCTGGACAATTCACACAGCATTATCTAGCCCCAAGGTAAGCAGAGCTTGTGTTATGGGTACTAGATAACTGATATACTTAATACAATACACTAAATAGATAGATATTTTTTATTATACATAGAAAACATCCAGAACGCCCTGGACAAATGTCTGCAGATCGTACAAACATTTGTCCCGAGGCGGGAATCGAACCCGCAACCTCCTGCGTCGCAGGCAGACCTTCGCCCGCTGCGCCACAGGGGTCGTCTACAATGCCCGACCTCATACAGGTAGGATTGTGAATGACTACCTTCAAGAGATGAACATTACTTGTATGGAGTGGCCAGCGCGCAGCCCGGATATCAACCCGATCGAGCATGCTTGGGACGAGCTAGGGAGATGCGTAAAACAACGAAACCCTCCCCCAATCACGCTTCCTGAGCTCAAAATTGCTCTCACAGAGGAATGGGAGAATATTGCCCAAAATCGTTTAAGGAACTTGGTGTACAGCATGCCAAACCGCGTAAACGCAGTAATGGAAGCACGAGGAGGTAATACGAAGTATTGAAATTCAAGAAAATCGTCATAAAGTTCAAAAATTTCATGTTTCCTATTTTTGTTTTAAGGAGAGATCAGCAGTTTTTTTTCTTTATGTAATTTTGTGTAAATAAAATGTATGGTGACTCATATTTTTTTAACTTTCATTTAAGGAGTATTAAATTGTCTATTAAATACAATTTATTGCATTAACCTAGCATTCTTACTTTCCGAGATTTTTTGGATTCTTTGAGTGACCCGGATTCATTGCTCTTCCATAAAATATGACATTTACTCTGTATGTTTCGACTAAACAAATGTTGTTTAACCAAATTAGTCTACGAAATAACACGAATAAAATAGTTTTACCGTAAATATGTTTTATTTAATTTAAAAAACAAAAATGAAAAAATAATGGGAGAAAAACATGCAAATCCTAAAAAAAACTCATTGGAAAGGCTTTTGAGAATCAACTTATGCATGCAAAAGAATGTTTAATCTTATTAAGTAGATCTATGCGTACAATAAATAGAGCTAGAAATCTAAATGATACGTAATCTTAAGTAACATTTTGCACGTGAACAAAATTACCAAGATATCGTTGGCAGTCTGAATGACTTGAAGCAACATTAGAGGTAAACTGACTGTTTCTGGAATTTCTGAAGTCAGGCAAACTTTAGCCTAGTTATAAAGTGGTTGTACAGATTAGGTAATGCTACTAAGCGATACTCTTGGTATGTAAGAAGTTCAATCGTAAAATATTAATCTCCTTTTTAAAATAAAACGAAAATAAATACGGTCGGTCCTGTAGGTACATGGATTTTTTCCATTAAAACTGTAGGTACAGTTACCTAATAGTAAAAATGAAACAAGAACATACACAGGTTCTTGCGAAAGTAAAACATAATAGGAGGAGTTAATCCAGAAACAGTACATTCTAAATAGAAGCAAGTCCTAAAGGGCTATATTGCACTAGTCATAATAATTAGGTACAAAACACTAAAATTAGTCGTTGGTCTTGAAGTCATTTTGTTCTTAGAAACATTATGATTTTTATACGATCCAATCTTATGGTCTTATAATGGATCCCCCATTCGGGTAACGAGTCTGCTGAACATCTAGGTATTAATAAAGTCCAGACGGCATATCCGTGACTTTATGGACCCCGTAACTGCTAGATGTCCCCATGGGCGACATAGTTCTTTTCAAATCTGCATGTGAATGCGTTCCTGTCATCACCAAACTTGTCATACTAGCAGGTGCATCCCTCAACATCGCCCCTGAATAGAACCCAGCATTGCTATGCCCTCTCTTGACCAAAAATGTGGAACTGTTGAAGCCTGAAGCGTTGGAATTCGACAGGAAAAATTTTGGCTGATCCGATAAGCATTTTATCGGAGATTCTGCGTTTGTAGATCTTTCATGTTTCGAAGGTCTGGTGGCTGCTCTTACGGGGATCAGAGGAGATTCCTTCCCATCACTGCTAGTCCTAGAACAAGACCTTTGCCGCTTTTCATACGGCCATACAGGCTTTTTTGGCTCAGCAAGAACAACAATATCTACCATTGAGTTTAGACCTTCGTCGATTCTGTCCAAGCTTTTCGTAAGCTTCTTTGATTCA
Source organism: Eupithecia subfuscata (assembly GCA_963564075.1). Taxonomy (NCBI): domain Eukaryota; kingdom Metazoa; phylum Arthropoda; class Insecta; order Lepidoptera; family Geometridae; genus Eupithecia; species Eupithecia subfuscata. The sequence continues at coordinate 16,467,650 of OY751102.1, read as the reverse complement.
ATCAAGTTGACTATTTCGTCTACTCTGCTACATTTTGAGCTGGACCGTTGCATTGAGGACATCTGAGACTCTGGATAAAACATGCTATCTATGTATTCTCTTTGCCGGGACCCTTTCTCTGATGTTTGGAAGGATTCACTCCTTTTTATGGATGACCTTCGACTCTCTTCTCTAGATTTAGGCTTACTTCGTTTGCGTTCTTCTTTCTCATTGGAGTTGAAGACTGCTCTTGTTTCATTGAAATCAAAGCTGGTTATAGACGGTTTCTTCGTAACTGGATTGATACATCGTGATGCGCTCAGCAAAGAATCAGATCCTTCATCGCTAGAGTAAAAATTATCATCATATATGTCTGGGGGCTTATTGTATATTCCTTGGTCTATAGGTGGTACGAATAAATGAACTAAGCTTTTAGCTTTCCTTGGTGGATGTGGGAGGATCTTACAGGGAATAATTTCAGCTTCCTCTTCGTCCTCCATACTATCGTCTGGATAGTCTCCAGTGCTTTTGATTTGAATGCTGTGTCTTGTGCTTGTTATTGAATCTTCTTTCTCCGCATCACGATGTTTTCGACATTCTAAAGCGTTTATTGACACATTTATTTCAGAAGTCTGATTACACCTAGAAGATCTATCATCAAAAGTTTCCTTATATTGTTCTGACTCAGCATGGTTTACTATATTTCTAAGTTCTTGAATAACTTCATCTATTGTAGTTTCTTCTTCTTCATCTGAAGTTTTAGTATCAATCTTGGGTTCAATTTTCTTATGAATGCGTTTGTTTCTCATGAGGTCGTACGTTTCATTCTTGACGTTAAATACTTCATAGACCATGGACTCTCTTTGGGGGTCGCCCTCTGGGCTGAGAGATCTTTCGGATGAGCTTATTCCTTCATCTTCTGGGGGTGATGACTCATCTGTAAGAAGAAAAATAATTAAGCATTTGGAGCGATGACTTCAATTCCTGTCTTGATTTGCAACAGATTAGTCTTTTCTTTCCTACTTACCTCTGTTTTTATGAACCGCGTTTTTTTTCTTCACTAAATTCTTCTTTCTGTTGACACTGCCGTGCTCAGACCTGAGCGTGGATACTTCTTCTTGCAGCTCACAGCATTTTTCCTTCAAACACTTTTCCAGTGACAATAAAATCCCTTTCTCTTCTTGCAGGATCTGTAAAGAAAAATTTACATACATCCTCTTGCGTCGTCTTTAACCGACTTCCAAAAAGGAGGTTCTATGTTCGGCTGTGTGTATGTTTAACTAATTTTTTATGTGTGTTCGTCGATTTCTCCGATAATCCTCAATTATTATTATTGACCGATTTTGAAAATTCTTCCGCTATTGTACTTAGAATGATCCCGAGATGGCCCCATAAAAAAAAATCCAGCGAGATATAATATATAATATATAAAAAAATTGAGCATATTTTACACAAAACTTAAAAAACTGTGTTAATATAAAGGAATTTGAAGTCGATTTTCAGTTTTTTCACAAAATATATTACTATCATTGTTTAGGAATTTAGACTTTTTCATACCTTGACTCTCTTCTCAAGTAGATCAAGCTTGTTTCTCAGGTCGTCTTTCTCTCTCAAAGCCTCTGTTGCCGTTTCGCTCAGCGTGTCTATATCAATCAGCTGCTTCTCATAGTTTTCTATTTCCTTCAAAACTTGTGTGTTAGGTGTCGGTAATTTGGCCACCGTCTGAAAAGAAAAACTAATCTTAGTATGGCTTTGATACCTCCCTAACGCTAAAACTTAAACCATATTGTACAAAAACCTGCAGGCAGGATTTCAGAATCAAAATAACATTTGTTAAAAATAAGCACATAGCCAAGTAAAATTTGAAACTTATTTTTTTAAAGAGGATTATCATTATAAACATCTACTGTCTTATACTGGTCTACTGGTAGACGCAGGCCTCCCCCTGACCAGGCTTGCATCATATGGGGGTTAGTATCCCTAATACCCACGGTGGGTATGCGGGTTGGGGATCGCTGTACGCTGCCAAAATTGTTCTACAGGAGACGCTGCTGCCCGCCCCCCGGTGAATATCCCATTAGTCGGCTCTTCCGACAGAAAGAGTTGAGTAAAAAAGTATTTGCACCACGCAAATACTTTTATGAGGGTCCGTACCGCAGGTTCTTATTTTCTGGTTAATTAAGTTTATTTCTTAAACAAAGAACAGTCACGGCATCTATCTATTATCGCTCTTTAATTAACTTTTATACGATACTAAGATACTCTAATGTATTGTTTCATCTTTACCTTCTTCAACGTATTGATATCAATAGCAGCTTGCTCCAACTCCGCCTGGATGTACAGCTTCCGCTGAGGCGTCGGAGCGCTGATCAACAGCGCGTTAATAAACGCCAACCCAGCTGCTTGCAGCTCGCCAGTTCCTCCTGAGCTCTGCAGCATCCCCACGAGGAACCTAAAGCGGACTGGCTCCCCGTATCGGAGGCGTAGAGTGGAGAGAGCTTCGGAGACGTGGTTGTGGCCGTTTGTAGGTGGGTAGCACGCCTTTGTTAGGAGCTGAAAAGCAAAGATTGAGGTTAATATTATTGGAAAAACCTTAGCATTCAGCAGTTAATATTGCTTGTCGATAAAACCGGTTTAGGTATCTAAAATAATCGTCTACCATCTGCTGCAAAAATCAGTCAGAATATTTATTTACAAAGGAAATTACAATCACAGAATAGAAACAACTTCAGACTGTTGTAAGCAATCTTTGAATACCTATTGCAAAATTTGGCTTCACTAAAAATATCGGTGCATACTTGGAGATACGTAGGGTACATCAAAAAAACGAAATAGGTGTGATTCGTTACTAAATATTAATACTTCATTGGATGTGATGCTATAATTTAAGGATTTCTGAGCTTGTGCCGACTTTCGCACTTTGCCGACTTTTGCAGTATTCAATACAGGTAATAGCGGAGTGCCGACTTTAGGAAATATCTATGCAATTAATCGCTTATCGACGATTTTTTATAGATTTTGTATTTTATGAGTACCTACTTTGCCTACTACCTCTATTATAAACTTCGATAGGTACTTCTGAAAGTTCTCACCTGCAAAGCCAAAACCCTGGACTTGTTGACAGTCGACATGATACAGACAGTCAACGTGTAGACACCGGTCGAGCCGGCCACCAGCCTGCGCGCGCAGTCAGGGTACCTGCTGCAGCAGCTCCACAGGCACTGTCTGAAAGCGTATAAGCGAAGATTAGTCAATTCACAAGCCACCAACCAACTCCGAATTCATTGCAGTCTCTCGCAGGTCGTTATCCCAGCTAACCCGAGAGTGTCCTACAATACGTTAGCCGAGTCGCGACCAGTACTCAAGAACAAGTTGTCCCCAGCGGTTGTCGGTTCTTTGCGATATATGGCACTTCAGCTTGAAGGCCAGTAAGGCCTATCTAGTTTTTGCCATCCGTCTCGGTTCTTCGTTAGCTAGGACCAGCGGGCTGACCCCCAAATACTCAAACGCAACTCAGATCGTCTCAAGTAGCAGCTTGTTGACAGTTTTCAATGATAATCTGTCAGAAATTCGTCTCATGAGACGAGGTTAATTCTAAGTACATAGGTAGCGTTTGAGTATTTGGGGGTGAGTCTATTTGACATTACTAACAAGACGTGATCTTGACGTCAAGTCGGGATTTCCGTAGTTCCCTGTCTGATCGCCTGATAGAGGCGCTGCATCAAATTGTATGGGAAAAGGGGACGTTACGATCACGTCTCGTTACTAACGTCAAATAGCTCCACAGAACTCAGTCCATAGACTTGCAGATGTCTTAAAGATACTTACAAACAAGCTAATTCATCTAACAAAGGCCGTCGCCTAACCGCCGGGGGTCCCCTGGGGCCCTCTCCCGACTGGCTGAGTTGCACGTTGCGCAGGAGTTCTAGCAGGAGAGTAACGCCATCTAGCGGCTCGCATGTGAACTCTTGGACGAAGCTGAAAAGAAAATAAATAAACCCTAGTAAATCAGTTTAATTATATTTAATCAGACGACACATTTATTATTTTAGGTATTTTATGATGCCCGAAGTGCTTTTTCACCGCATACGCAATAAGATTTTTTTAAATAATTCGTGATAGGTCCTAATGTGATGCTGTGGTGTAACCGTAGGCCACATCATCACGAGGTGTGACCACCAGCGGAGATTGTGGTGAAACCAAGGTCTATCATAGTTGGTGGGTGGTAAACCATTTTAAAAGTGCACGCCGAGTGTAGGTACCTATGACGTTTTGTGGAGGGGGCGTGCATTCATATAACGGATGTAAGCGGGTTAACTACGAACATTATTTTTGTTGGAAGAACACCAACGTTTCATCTCTTACATCCGTAAAGAATTCGTCAAACTACGATATTTTTTATAGTAAAAGGGGCGTGCATTTTTATAATGGTTTATCTCTACCTGCATGTTAATATAACTGAGCAGTAAAACAAATTGTTGAACGAACATTCATTTTTATAAGACCTGGAAAACATTTTAAACTAATCAAAAAATAATTTGAAGAAGAGTAAAAACTGTAAGCATAGCTACGTTATTTGACGACGTAAATAAAATAACGAAGCAATTACGGACGGGAAGCGACGTGGTTGGGAATGGGATAAAAGGTTTAGATGGGGCTGCTAAGCTAGCGGAATAAAACCTATTTGAACAGGTATTTGGTATAGTCCGTTCTAAGTGTGGAAAAAAATATGTCGATTGAAAGGGTCAAACGTGATTTCAAGGGTTTTGAAATTTTGAAAAAATTAAAAACATGCTTATGTGCTATTGATAGGTAGCTAGTTGATCAATAACATTTTATCGTTGCTCGGCGTAAAAATTTACAAAAGCTGTAGGTAGTCTAGCTTGCATCTTGTTCCTGGATTGGGACTTGGGACAAAATATAAAAAATACGCAGGTCTACATTTTAACGGGGGCCCTTTTCATCAATATTGCTCTACATTACCGCACAGTAATGTTACTAAGAAACTGTAAATAAATCTGTCGTTTTATTTTACAATGCACTAGTAAATAATAAATAAATTATGCTGGACAATTCATACAGCATTATCTAGCCCCAAGCTAAGCAGAGCTTTTGTTATGGGTGCCTACTAGATAACTAATATACTTAATACAAAACACTACATAAGATATTTTTTATTATAATAATATGTAAGTATATAGAAAACACCCAGAACACCCTGAACAATTATCTGCAGACCGTACAAACATTTGTCCCGAGGCTGGAATCGAAACCGCAATCTCCTGCGTCGCAGGCGGACCTTCGCCCGCCGCGCCACAGAGGTCGAATTAACCACATAATGTTACTTCGTCCTGAAGTTTTATTAGAAGCCAGTAGGTACGTATATCTGTCGGCCATTTTCTATCAGAGTCCTTGAAACAGCATAAGAAAATCACATCTCGATACAATACAATACAAAAATGCTTTATTGTACACAAAATAAACAATATTACAAAGAGATATTGCATAAGACAAGTACAATGGGTGGTCTTAGTTTGGAAGCGATCTTTAATAGGCTCGGTGAAAATGCGAAATATTTTGTTTCCGCTTACGCTTATACTCATGGCCAAACTTAAATCCAATGGTGGACACCTAGCCCTATATTACTATCATTAGGTGTGTATTCCGTGAATGTACCTACCTATTACCGGGACAATAATAATCAGGAGACGCGAGACACGACCGACGGAAATAAAAGATAGAACTTAGACTAAGACTCAGACTCATATTCTTTAGCCAAACGACAGACGCAAATAATACGAGTTTATAAAGTTCAATAATTATCAAATCTTTCCATGTCTTATAGTAAAAATAAGTCCATCATATTACTGACAATGCATAAGTCCATAGAATTTTGTGACGTGTCCGAGAGTAGAACAAATAAGATAGAATATTTTTTTACAAAGAAAGAGCTTCGAAGCGTCCTTTTTAATATAATACCTATATTGATTTATTTATGATAAGATTGTAAAGTATAAGGTTACACTACAATCTTATCATTTGTGTGACTAGGTAGTCACACCAATTTATAAAAAAATCAACCAATCTTTCCATCTCTTTCAAAACCAGTCTCATTCACACCTGCATACGAACGAAGTCATTGAATAAAAATAACAGGAAACCTAAGTAGTAGCTTAGTATCTGCTTTTCATAGGTATTTATCAGTGTTAACGGATGCTAGCTATAAAACCCGAGAAGTGCAATGCATTGCTATTAAGCCGTGCACATAATTGAATTAAAACTGGATACCTTTATAAATACGATTGAAAATGATAAAACTATTTATAGTGAAGAGACTGTGGACGAAATGATGAAACTATTAAAAGCTGCAAATGGACTTATAAGATTATTGAAATGGTTATTTGTATTTTATGATTAAGTAACGGTAAATAGAGCGATGCTTATCCAAGACCGAAGACTTGGTAAAAATGTCCTATAGTGATAAATACCCATTAATATTTTTTATGGAAAATAATAATGAAATGGATATTTTATTATTTCTTTATGTCCTTCCGGTCTTATGGAAATTGGTATTGGTCTGTAGTAACATGGTCAATGGTCATGATCTTACCTCGGGAAAGACAGTCGGAGATCAGCCCTCAGCTTGGTGAGCAGTTCGCTGGGCGTCCCGAACTGACGGAGGCTCATCTCCTCGCCCATGTTCATGCAAGGATTCCTGGAACAAATTGTTGTATAATGTTCAAAGTGCTTCGTGTTTCATGTTAGCATAATAAACAGCTTATAACCGTCCATTAGTTTGACAAAATCTCATCATTTTCGTGTTATTTTAATAATTTCGCAAAATAACAGTGATTGCATTAATACGAGTATGTCCTAGAGCTGATCAAAATTGTATGCTTTCTGAGTAAATTTTCGATCAGGCTCGATTCCCTCTATATAAGCATTGAGCCCCCAGGAGGGAATTCTTATGACATGACTTCCAGGCATCTTCTAAGCATTGTATAGTGGCGTTCACAGATCGCTGACCCCCTGATTGGCTCCAAGTATCGTAATTACATTAGTTTTCGTTTTATATTATTAAGTTTGCTGTTTTATATGTACAGAACAGCTTGTTATCCTCATATTACCGAAAGATACTATTGTCAAAATATTTTTTTGTCAATAGAAATTGACTTTAAGCTTTACAGAGATCACCTATCGATGAACGCTACTGTACAATCGCATAGCACTGCATCTTCCTCCATTTTATTAGGACTTAATTCAGGACGTGTAAACTGATTTCCGCAAATTCGACGCTACTAGCAAGAGAGTTTTGTGTCAGTGACCATGATGCAATCCGGGTCGCTGAGCCAACGGAGTAAGTAAGGAAGGTACCTGAAGTCCTTGCTCTGGTTGGGCAGAGTCCTGGCCTTGCAGGGATCCTGCCCTGCCTCCAGCTCGTACAGGGCAGCCGATCCGGTCTTCTTGCCCCATTTCTTGAGAGACGTCGAGTAGTCCTCGGGGTTATATATCGGAGGGCGCTGCTTATCCTGGAATAGAGGGAGAATTTTATTAGAATTATCAAAATACAATACTAAGAGCTTCAAAATTGGCTATATTTTAACGCACAACGACCAGCTGGAATGCGCCGCCGCCTGGACGACCTGCAGATGGACTTGTGCGTCGTGGGTATGGCCCACAACACAACGCACAAGTTCATCTGCAGGTGTTAAACTTGTTAATGCAAACCATTCAACCCCGCCCTGGGCCATAGGTTCATGTACAACATATGTAGTTAAAAGCGGTACTATGATCTTGCTGGTCGATGCTCCCCCCATCCTAATCCTGCTCGATTTATAAAGCAAAAATGGATTATTTTACACCTGCTTTGTACCCACACTATCGTAGACCATCCCGCTCAATATTGTGATTTCGATGGGCAACGAGAACGGTAGCGGATGTCACAGTTTTGATAACAAAGTTAGGGGGTGTCGTGGTCGGATAACCTCCTCGTGAGCCCGTACTGTTACTTGTCCCTGGGGATTCGTCCCTGGGGAACGGTAGCAGGTGGCGGGCCGGTGCACCCCGGTTCCCATCGCTAATGATTTCTCCCTTCGGGGGGATATTGTTAGCGATGGCCGATAATCCGACAAACAACGGGGATGATAACCCTATAAATTATCAAATATGGCAAGTCTTAACGAAAAATTTGTTCCCCAGGAGGGTTCCGGTTCTACCGGGGAATCCCTCCCCGAGCCCAGCTCGGGCCGCCCCTCGTACTCTGGGGGGGGCAAAGAACTGCCTTATTCAAAGAATAAAAAGAAACGACCTAACCAACAAGCCAGGGCTGCATCTTCGGGAGCGCCCAAGCTCAACTTTTTCACGGCTGCATCAGCGCCAAACATACCGACTACGTCAAGGGCTGCGTCCTCAGCAGTGCCGAGACAACCACCACCTACATCAACGGCTACACCCTCGGAAGCCCCTAGACCTCGACCATCTACGTCTAAGGCTGCCTCCTCTGTAGCACACCAAACCCCGACCACCTCGAAAGACGGAGCGCCCTTCGGGGCTTCCCCGCGAGAGACGGTCATCGAACTATCGGACCTCAAGGCCGCTATACCCGATCCAGGGCCAAACTGGAATCTTGTTCCCTCCAAAGGGAGCAAGAAGAAGGGCAAGAAGCCCCCCCAGCCACCAAGCGATACCCAAAAGGCGCGGGCGCAGACACAGCAGACGGCAACCGACGGTGGACGTAATCAGCTCCCTAGAGCTAAGTCCACGACCCAGGTAGGAGGGACACGTCCCGCCGAAATGGTCCAGGCACCGGCGCAGCCGAACGCAGCGCCAGTGCCCGTCGACGGAAACCGAACGCCAGCTCAGCGGCCCAAGCCAAGAGGGAAACGCGGAGGGAGACTGGCAGCTTTGGCCCGTAAGAACAAGATCCCACCAGCTCAGCCACAGAGTGTCAAGCGTTCCCGACCCGATGACAGCACTACGCCCACCGGCGATAGCAAGCGTCAAAGGGCGGAAACGGGACACAAGAGCAACTCTGTGAGCTACGCAGCAGCTTTTAGGTCACACGACCTCTGCGTGGCTATTACAGTCGAGCCATCCCAAGACCTTACGGCAGAGCAAGCCGCGGGAGTGCGTGAGAAACTGGAGGTGAACATCGTGGAGGAACTCCTCGATCCGAGCACCGCACTCCAGGCTTCGAAGGTCCGCTTCCGCGGCAAAGCGCACTATAGCGAGGGAGTCCTCAAATTCTGGTGCCAGGACGACCACACGCTAGCGTGGCTCCGCCGTAAAACTGAACAACAAGAATCGCCCATCGCCGGGACCAAGCTAGTCATTAAAAGACAAGCTGATCTCGAGCGCAGAATACTGTGCGGTCTTTACGTGCCGGTACCGGCTAATATGCAGCTGGAGGCCGACAAGATCCGCAAGATTCTGGCGGGCCATAACCCCGACCTCAACATCAATTCATGGAACCCGATCCGAGCGGAGAAACGGAATGACCAGGAAAGCTCGGGTATATACCTGTTACTCCTCGTTCCTGAATCAGAAGTTGAGAAGGCACGACTCATAGACCGACGACTGTACTGGCTTCTTGGGAACATCTACCTCAAGATAATCCAGAAAGATGAACCCAAGGGCGAAAACAGTCGTCAAGAACCGGACGCAACTGATCCTGGACCCAACCCAGGTCCAGAGCCCGGTCCCTCTTCGGGATCAAGGGCTGACCCTCATCCACAGCCCAGCCCCAATTCGGGGCACGCAGTGGATTCTTCTCCGGCCCCACCACCACCCCAGGAGCCGGACCCGATGGATGTCCAGGATCCACCAACCCCACTGTCCGAGGAGCGCTTTCTCGATACGGAGGGGAGCGAAGTCAGCGATAGCGACCTCGGCTCCTCTCCTATCAAGCGCTCCTAAAACACCCGTAACACCACTTCCTGATCCACTACCTCCTGCCACACCCTACACCCAAGCGAACCTCCAGCACAGCCTCACGGCTACCGCGTCCCTGCGCAGAGTGCTGGAGGAGCATCCCGACACCGTGGCCCTCATACAAGAACCGTGGATCAGGAAAGGCCAAATCTGCGGCCTTAAAACACCAGGAAGCAAGCTTCTCGCGAACACAACTGTAAGCAACCTTAGAACCTGCATTGTTGTTCCGCGTACCGCAAAAACATTACTAATAACCGAACTCTGTTCCAGAGATCTAACAGCTGCTAGACTATATCTATCTCCCAACAACAACAGCTCCATACCGCAGATAGTCTTAGCATCAGTCTACCTACCAAGCGACGAAGCAATACCCACTCCTGAGCTGGTGTCCCTGATAGAATACTGCGAGAGGGAGGAACTTGAGCTCATCATCGGCACCGACTCCAACGCACACCACACGCTGTGGAACAGCGCCAAGTGTAACGACCGAGGAGAAGAACTGGTAAATTATCTAATCTCTACTAATCTCCTCCTACTTAACAAGGGCTCGGAGCCTACCTTTGTAACATCCAGAGCCCAGACCATCATTGACTTAACACTATCGACCTCACAAGTCGCCCACTCCGTCAAGGACTGGCACGTTTCCAGCGAAGCCTCGTGCTCAGACCATAGATGGATAAGGTTCAACTTGGAACTGTCAATACCGAACCCGCAACCTAGGCGCATCCCACGTAAGACCGACAAGACCAAATTCTTCCAATTGGTTAAATCGGAACTTACCAGTAAGCCTAAACCACCAAATCACATAACAGTAAGGGACATCGACCACTACATAAATCAATTAACAAATATTCTTACCAACAGCTATGAACAATCCTGCCAACTAGTCTCGCCAAAACCTGGGACTAAAAGGCAATGGTGGAGTCCTGAACTGCAAAGACTCCGCCGAAAAGTAAGGAAATCGTTCAACAGAGCCATAAACACTAGACAAGACGCAGACTGGGCGAACTACCACAATGCAAAAAGAACCTACAAAAAGCAAATTCGCCTTAGAAAAACCGAATGTTGGGAGCGATTCTGCACAAACATTGAAAACAACGATCAGGCAAGCCGCATAAGAAAAATACTTGTAAACGTGCCGGAAAGCACGCTCGGATGCCTCATAAAACCTGACAACACCTACACCAAATCGGATGCAGAAACCAGCGAAGTGCTACTGAACACACACTTCCCAGGCTGTCAGATAACAGACGCCTGCACGTGGGAGGAAACATCAGAGCAGACGCCGACCGACCTAGACTGGAAAACAGCCCAAAACATGATAAACCACGAAAAGGTTATCTGGGCAATTAACAGCTTCCTTCCCTTCAAATCGCCAGGACTGGATGGGGTATTTCCAGGCATGCTTAGGTGGTGCAGTGGCATACTAGTCAACCATCTAGTCAAGATATTTAGAGCGTGCATCGCAAACAAATATATACCGCATAAATGGAGGGAAGTGAAGGTAGTATTTATACCAAAACCAGGAAGAAGTGATTATACCCAACCAAAATCTTTCAGGCCTATAAGCCTGACATCATTTCTTCTAAAAACACTAGAAAGGCTCTGTGACAGAGAAATAAGAGACAACATACTCTCTCACAACCCACTTCACCCACAACAACATGCCTATAGTAAGGGCAAATCAACAGAATCCGCCCTACATAGCGTGGTCTCACGAATTGGAGGCGGACTAACGTCGAAACAGCAAACGCTGGCGGCCTTCATAGATATAGAAGGAGCTTTTGACAAGACCAGATTCACCAGCATATACAGAGCATTGACTAGATATGGTGTCACGCCGACGATAGCTGAGTGGATAAACAACATGCTCAAGAACAGAGCAATACAAGTCACCATCAATAACACCACAAGAGGTATAGTTGCCAGGGGCTGCCCCCAAGGCGGCGTCCTGTCGCCCCTACTATGGAACATAGTTGTAGACGAACTAATCCGCAAGCTGAACGGCCGCGGACTTGTCACAATAGGATATGCGGATGACCTCGCGATCCTGGCGACAGGGTGCTTCGAGAACACACTATGTGACCAGATTAAACTCGCCTTCAAAATCATCGAAGCATGGTGTAACGATCATGAACTTTCAGTGAACCCCACAAAAACGGAACTAATAATGTTCACAAACAAGCGACATCTAGGGAACCTGAAACTCCCAAAACTGTTTAACACAGAGATAAAGCTAAAAACAGAAGTCAAGTATCTAGGGGTCATACTAGACAGCAAACTGCTGTGGAACAAACACCTTGACTACAAACTACAGCGAGCCACCGCCACCTTCTACCAATGCAGCAGAATGCTAGGGAAAACATGGGGACTTTCACCAAAAATAACCATGTGGCTCTACACTGCAATCATAAGACCAACGCTATCATACGGAGCTATAGTCTGGTGGACCAGAACGGAGCTAAACACCGTGATAGCCAAACTACAGCGCTTTCAAAGAATGGCATGCTCAGCGATAACAGGCTGCATGAGAACTACACCCGGTGCTGCCCTAGACATAATTCTAGATCTACCCCCATTAGACCTGTACATACAACAAGAGGCGATGATGGCGGCGCTAAGACTGTACAACATGGGGCTATGGGGAGTCACAGGCAGCCCACACGCTCAGATCATGGACAGGGCCATTTTATATGAACCTCTAATAGCCGCCCCCTGCGACAAAATGCCCAGTAAACCAATACTAGACAAACACTACCTGATACAACTATACGAGGACCAGAAAGATGAATCAGGCACCCACGAAGTCAGAATCTACACAGATGGCTCCAAAACAAACACCGGAACGGGTGCTGGGGTTCACTCAATGGACCTCAACATTAGCATATCAAAAACACTAGGTAAACACAGCTCCATATTCCAATGTGAATGCGTAGCAATAACCGAGGCAGCCACAGCCGTGCAGAAGAGAGAAATAAGCGACCAATGCGTGCGTATTCTCTCCGACAGTGCTGCCATACTCATGGCTCTGGAAGGAAACAGCTGTAACTCCAAGCTCGTATACGAATGTCACCTGGCATTAGAGAGGATATCCACCAAGAACAGGATCATCCTTCAATGGATCAAGGGACATAGCGGATCTCTAGGTAACGACGCCGCCGATGAATTGGCACGAAGGGGATCGGATACTACAACAGAAGGTCCAACACCTTTCCTACCGTTACCATTCTCACTACTCCAGACATGGATAAGGCTCAGAACTAGAGAGATGCATAACGAACGATGGACACGCCTTCTAGAATGCAGACAAGCCAGAGCGGCGCTTCCATCAACATCAGCGAGGCTGACAAAACGCCTGCTAAACCTAAACAGAATGGACCTGCGTATCCTGGTGGGAACACTAACAGGACACTGCCCACTAAACAAACACCTATTTACCATCGGAACGACGGATAGCCCTCTTTGCAGAGGATGCCTCAGCGACGACGAATCAGCTGCCCATGTAGTCCTGGAATGCGAAGGGGTAACAACACAACGAACAGAAATCCTCAACTTGCCGAGGTCACTCCGCGAAGCCTGTGAAGATCCCAGGAAGATTCTGCGCTTCTGGACGGAGTTAGGCTGGCTATGCTAGCAAATGAGACGCATAATGGACCAAACACGAGTCTAAATGCGGAAACAAGAGTACTTCCACCTAAGACCTAAGACCTAAGATAACAAAAGGATGTCTCTCTACCATTGAGCTGAATATGGGAATGTTATTCGTTCGGGAATTTTCGTAACACTCTTGTCAAAGCGGTCGCGGTCATCCTGTTCATTCTAGTTGGGGACTGATGTGATTCCCCTCACGATGTCTCTTTCTCTATTGGTCTTTCTACTGCATTCATGTGAAGGATCGCCCACTGCATATCGAATCTAGCTGTTCCATCACATGGACCATGCAGGACACAGTAGAGGGCACCAGGCCTCGCGGCTCTCTACTCCGCCCTGAACGACAAGACGCTCAATAGAGACACCATCCCAGGCGTCACGTGTCCGAAGTATTTGAGATTGGGAGACTGGACCAATACAGACTGTAAGATGAAGTACCTTCTTATAGCAATTATGAGACAATACCAAAGAAAACCGTATTGATTCCCATCACCATCAGATCACAGCCACGAGATGACATCAATTAGCAGCTATAAGACTAATTACCTATCTAACGAGAACAGACTGGGCTGACTTCAGAATTACTGCCGCAACTTGATGTGAACGCTACTTGTTGGTGGTTGTATGAAAATAAAACGTAGACACATCACACAATAAAAAAAAAGTGCTTAAATCATTTAGCGTGAGCTAGAAGAGCTAATTGGTAGATTTCACAAAAATGTAGAGCAAAACGCGATCAGGATGTGAACCTGCCTTTTTTGTTCTTTTACCCACACACCAGCCGTTTTTATAACCTCTGTTCTAAGTAAACTCATCTTTTTCATCGTATTCTGCATTACTGGTCGATGTTTTTTAGAATTTTCCCTGTTCTACTTATATGCTCAGTTTCATCATTTAATGTGTTTTTCTCAGCGTAGCTCCATCATTGTCCGTCCGCCCACTTTATCGTTTTAAACTTCCATTTTGTGGTAACGCCAGGTATGTGACGGTGAACGCTACTTGCAAAATGTAGTCTCCAGGTAATTTGACTTATTACCGTGTAACCTCTTCAAAAACCGTTCAGATGTAGTGTGGTGGACGGAGTGCGAGCGGTAAGCATAGCGAGTTACGATTAGCGTTTTGTTCCCATCCCTTAAAACCACAGAAATGTGCTTAGAACGGTCTAAGTATTAGGCTCTGAAATCTATGGTAGCCAGCGAGTTAGCTTTTTTTGTAACCGCAGTAATCAATTATTATTTATCGAATACTAGTTTATGTTCGCAGCTTCGTACGCGTTGTTTCTATACAAACGTTTAAAGGCTATTTCTATCCCATGGAAACTGATTTAGGAGATGAAAAATATGCCCATGTTTTATTCGAGGCCTAGAACTACCTATATGCAAAATTTCAGCCCGATCTGTTCAGTAGTTTTGGCGTGAACAGGTAACAAACATCCATCCAATGTGTGATTTATTGCTTACCATGGTCACAGGGCCACTGGATGTAATCGGAGTTACATCCGAGAATTGACGGCAGTTCACCTCAATTTGTCTTCAGAATCAGGAATGTCCAAGTTCACATGACGTCACACTTCACTGACCGACTGCAGTACCTACAGTCGGATCACGACGCACAGGATTCCACGAAGAACGACACGTGATTAGATTCTTAAATGGCAATATACTTACCTAATATTAGGGTATAGTGAGGTATGCTGATTATTTGTCGTTTGATGAAAAACTGATAAGTTTTTTTTATTTTCTTATGGTTCATTTTCTTTCCAATCCTCTCTGTTTTCCGCACTATAAGATGCATCCTTTTAACAATTAGTAGGTACATAAAGAGTATCTTATCAATGCACCTACCAACCGTAGGTCACGGTTGGTAGGTAGATAAGATACCCTACGTATACCTCAGTTCCTGTGTATATAAGTAGTTAGTTAAGTACATGTAGGTAAGTATATACATATATTCTATTGTTATGTATGTACTAAGTATATTTTAAGCGTATTATTATTATTATTATTAGCCAAATTTATCCCACTGCTGGGCAAAGGCCAGTAAGCGATTTATATTAAAAGTATTTATATATTTAACCTTCATGAGCACACAGATCCCCTACTATCCAAAGATCCTATACATCCACGGTTGTCTGGTAGAGATCGCTCTTGAGCGATGAGACCGCCACTTGTCACTTAGATATTAAGCTGTTTTGTTGTATTGTTTCTATCTATAAGTGTGCAATAAAGAATTTTCTATCTATCTATCTACCCTTATCAAATTACTACCACGGCAGGAAGTTTTGTTTTCACCTCCGTCATGAAATCCGCCCTCACTCCCGCCCCACGAACCCAGAACTCCATTCCATCAGTCATGTTCGTAACAATAGCTTCGTTATGACAACTTCTAAACATTTAGAAAGCCAACAACAATGCTTGTTCAATTTCATATTTTCACACAACTAGAGAAATACTATTTGAGAAATAGGTGCAGTTAGTTAAGTCGCTGTTTTTTAGTTAAATTTATCAAGACAGATTAAACGTCAATATAAATGTATAGATAAACCAATCTAAAAATGCTCGCCCCTTTTAGTTTAGAAACTATCGTAATTTAACGAATTCATTACGGATGTAAGGCATGAAACGTTGGTGTTCTTGCAACACAAATAAGGTTCGTAGTTAACCCACTTAAATCCGTAACGAATGCACGCCCCCTTCACAAAACGTCATAGGTGCCTACTCGGCGTGCATTTTTAGAATGGTAAAATAAGAAATATGCAAACAAGTAAAACTTACCTAACCTAGTAACAATGACGTCTTCCTGTCTCTCCGTACATATTGTGTGTCCAGCAGGGTCTATAGCGTCGTATATAGCGTACCGTATATAGGATATATATACTTAAATAGACTAAAAACATCTATGTACACCCATAGAACGCAATAAATGATTGAGTATTGAGTAACCGAAAGTTATTTTAATATTTGAAGCACTAAATCATTGTAAGTTACTATTAGTAATATTACTACTTCTTGTCTTGTTGGCCGGGATACGATACGACCAAACATTTTGTGATTTTTGAACCATTAAATTAACTAAAGACAGATGGTAGCTAGTAAGCTACAGACATGAAGAGGGTAAAGAAAGGGGAGCGCAGTGATGCATGCTGACCCATTATTCACAGTGATGAGGTCAACAATTTCTTCCTAGATTAACTGATTTAATAAAAATAGTTTTATACTACACCTGCTCGGAAAAATGGCTATTCCTTTTCCATTTATAGAATAGAAAGTATGTCTTTGCAGGCCTAAGGAAAACGGGAAGAAAAACTCTATGGAATTTCATTTCTCACGTGTTTTAGCGGGAGGAAAAAGTGTATGGAAATCCATTTCTGACGTGTTATTTTTTTTTAATTTCCTAAAAGATCGGCCGGTAGCTATGGTTATTTTCGTTCGGTCAAACGACAAAAAGTTTTTACTCCAAGTCCATTAGGCCTCCTCCGATTTCCGAACAATATTTTGAAAAAAGAACCCTAAGGCTGGCGCGGTCAATGAGGTTTTACCAACATCATTGGGCGCGATTTCAATTAATAATTAATTTTGCTTTTTATTTTCCTCGAAGGTGTAGTATAAAGCACTATTTATCACTCGGCAGAAAGTGCGATTCCTACCTCGTGTGTTTTAAAGGCCAAAACGACACACTCGGTAGGAATTGATCACTTTCTCGCCTTGGTGTAAAATGCACTATTTTGTGTTATCTTTAGAATCGAACCAGGAAGTACCTGATTACAATGAAGCTTAAAAAAGTTACGTCCTTATACGTTACCGAAAGAAATATTATATAAAGGTGGGTAGGTACCCACCTTTATAGGTATTTCTTTCGGTTACTGACCGGCGTTACGTTAGCGTGTTACACAGCGATCGTTCATGTAGTCTACGGGGAAAGAAGGCGCTCGCAACGGATCATCATCATCATCATCATCAACCTATATTAGTCGACAGCTGGACATAGGCCTCCCCTAATGAGCGCCATAGCGCCCTGTCTTCAGCTTGCCGCATCCAGCATCTGCCTGCAGTCTTTCGCAGATCGTCATCCCACCTGGCTGGAGGGCGTCCTACACTACGTTTGCCTAGTCGCGGTCTCCACTCAAGAACACGTTTACCCCAGCGGTGGTCGGTTCTTCGCGAGATTTGGCCGGCCCACTGTCACTTCAGCTTGCTAATTCTTTGGGCTATGTCGATAACTTTGGTTCTCTGTCGGATGTATTCGTTATGAATTCTATCCTTCAGAGGGACTTCGAGCATAGCTCTTTCCATAGCTCGCTGAGCGACTTTGAACTGGTGGACCAGCCCTACCGTGAGTGTCCACTTCTCACGCCAGTATCATGCTCGCTGCGAATGGTACGCCCTGTAACACCGGTCAGTACTCGGGTTTACTTGTAGGGAGTGTTTTTAAACGAATTTTCCAAATATCAGTCGATTAACTTATACAGAGAGAAACAAACAGATAAAAGTACAAAATATTATGTAGGTACAATTATCAAATATAATAGTGTTTTATTTCCTTAAGACCTTATAAGACTCTTGGACACATCACCAAATTCAAATGGAAAACTATTACTATGATAGATACTATTTATGTTCACTTCAATATTTTTAAGGTAAAGTAAAGAAGCGAACAAAAGAACAAAAAAACCCTAGTTTTCGAGAAAGAACAAAAGCCGTTCCAAGCTTTTTTATCCCCCATCTAATCAGATATAGGAAGCCTTTTTACAAAAGGTATGTTTGACAATTTTTTGAATTTGTTTGTTGATAATTCATGCAACAAGCCGTGGCAAAAGCTTGTTTAATTAATAAACCTACGTACAGTACATGTTACTAAGTATTTAGATCCGTTCATATATTTATAAGGCTCGATACATCGTTAAAGACGAATTTATGGCTGAACAACCCATTAAAATGTTTTCCGAGACTTAACCCTCTCGCTTAGTTTTGTAAACATGTGGGGTCTTTGAGAACCCCAAATTAATCAAATGGTGGACGTGGGTTGACTTGACTTGTTTATGTATCAATTTATCTATAGACGTGAATTTATATTGTAAAAATTGTAACACTTCGTATTTTTTTATTTCTATTCGGCGTAGGCCGTATTTGCCCCGTTTTTTTTTAAAACGGGGCAAATGCCAGAGAAATCGTGGCTTTTCTTAACTTAAAGGTAAAAAATTGTTTATTTTTATTTTATTTTATTTGTTATGTTTCTGTTTTTGTGTTGCTTGAGGAAAATAAGCAATCTATAGCCGAAATCCTTTTTTTCTAGGTATGTTTTAAGATATACCTACTTCAAACCAAATAAATGAATAAGTGTGGGATACATGGCATCAGTACGTAACATAAAGCCTTCCTTAATCTTGTAAAGGACTTTTACAGACCCCACACGAAACAAAGGGTTAAATAAAAAACAAAAATAAAATAAAGAAGAATAGCACAGGCCATCATTAACTCAACTGTCATTTAACTGCCATGAGACTGCCATAAAAAACTCACAAGTGAATAATAATTTTCTTTCTCAGTTACGTAAAGGCAGTCGAATTGTCAGATTAATTGCAGAGTAAGAAAGCTAGGGCTATTTTCGAGACTGGCGGAACGGAACGAATATACGAGTTGTTTTTGGCTTGTTATATCTAAGGAAACTTGGTTTTAAAATAGTGACGGAACCGTGGTCCCACTGCGATATCCCACTGGTGGGACAAAACTTTTTCGTGGTCCCACCCACGGAAATGCTTACTTTAATTCCGTGGTCCCACCAAACACGCCACACGTATTAGTAGATATCGCTCGGGCATAGGGTTGCCAGATGTAAATTTGATAAAGGAGGACAGATGGGTCTAAAAAGGAGGATTTCCTGTAAAAAAGGAGGACATTTACAATAAATAAAAAAATTAAAAATCGTTTATTTCAGACCCATAAGTTACAAACTTCTAAACTAACAATAGAAAGAGTGTAGACAATATAACTTATGTAAGTACTTTATTTTAATCATATTTGGCTGAGCTGCCAATTTTGGCAAGAAGATTGTGGTTTTTCCACAAGTTCTTTTAGAAACCTTCACATGACATGTTTTTGATTTAAGTTGTATTGAGTAAGAATCAACGATTTAACGCACATTTAATCTGTTCCTCTCTTTGCTCCACTGAGTATTAATCAGTGAGAAAATTCTTTCCACATTCGCGTTTATACAATACACTAACTCGCAGATTTTGAGCAGTTCTGAGAAACATTCAATGTTATTAACACTTTTGAAATAGATTGTTCACTGTTCGTGCAACTTAAAATCAAAATATACTTCATCAGGATCACCGTCGGATTTTGATTTAAGAAACGAAATCAGGTAACAAAATTTTCATTTTCAGCGAGCATTAAAAAACTTAGGTATACCTATCAAAAGGAGGACTTAGAGTAGGTAAGGGAGGACGGGAGGACAAAATATGGAAAAGGATGACATGTCCTCCTTTTGGATACCATCTGGCAACCCTACTCGGGCATAGCTATAATTTTAATAAAATGGTAGTGGCGCTAGTAACGCTCGGGAACCCTGAGCAAAACTAGCCCCATTTTCGACACGTTATTATGGTTCATAATAAAGTGACTCGATTCGCTTCCGCTTATGACGTGAAAAAGGTCGTTAATTTTGTTTTTTAACGAGTAGGTACAACTTTTGTGTATTGTTTCATTCTGCGATATTATCTAGAGATGCAACTTATAAAACATGAAACCGAGTCAGATGTAATGACAGGTCGTTAGAGCGAGAGCATCGTTTGTGTAAAAGAGAAAGGATGATTACATAAGTTCCTATATGTTTACGTTAATTTGGTGCCATTTTGGTACCTGCTTAATTCAAATTCAAACTCATTTATTTTTCAGATAACTGTGATCCATAATTTGTTAGTAGCAGAAAAATGTCTTATTTTAAATGTTAGCCTATGTACCTAGGTACTACATTTAAGTAAGTATTTAAGTAGTTAAGTATTTGATTGATGAGCTTAGGAAGCCGTTAACTTTGCTAGCGAGATTGTTTTTAATTTATTGCTGGCGACTGGGATTAATATTGGGCAGTCGACGTAAATGCGCAGCGGTAAAAAGTAGGTACCAAGCGCAAGTTCGAATCCAAAAAACATAAAACATATTTTTATGTGCGTAATATATTTTTATGTGGGTATAGATAAATTTGTAAAAGCTGGCGCAATCACTTTTTGTTATCTTACACTGGTGGACTGAATTTGTGACGTCGTGTCGTCAGCGCGTGGATACTTGTATAAAAAAGAGAATCGCGACAGTTTAAAAAAAATATTTGTACATTGTTCCGGTTATGTGTAAATTTATGATATTCTATGATAAAGATATAAATAGTTTAATCCATTCACTGCCCAACCTCGACGGTGCTACCCGCCAGGGGCGCGCCGCCGCCGCCCTACCCCGCCCCGCCGCGCGCCGCGACCAGGGCAAGGTAATATTATCCTATAAGTATTCCGACTTCATACAAACGGGCGAAACACGAGCTATACCTACGCGCCTCGATCTCGGCATGCGCTCAGCATGCAGACAGTCGCGGCTGTGCCGCAGTGACGAACGGATGGTGTGATGTTTTTTTAACAATAACCGCGCGATTTTATCTCTAAAAATAAGTTCAGGTACATATTTAATAAAGTAGCTGCAGGTATCTATAACCAAGTAAAAGATATTCCTTTTTCTCCAAAAAAATCTCCTAAAATTTAATAATAAAGCATTTTATAGGTACGTCTCAGTCGAGGCGCAAATATTTTTCGGTCGCAAATTTATAAGACCGATTTGTTATTCAAACATAAACAGGTTTTTTAATTAAATCTACCAATCAAAAAACAACACGCATTTTTATTGAACACTTCCCATTCAATTCACAAAGTATTTTATTTGTTTATATAAAAAAAGTACCTTCCTATATTTACAATCACAAAAATAAATGGAAACACAAAGTAGGCAAATGTAATTAAAATGGTGGAGGCGGGCAGCCCTATCGCATGTTTACCTACCGCGCGGCTGTAGGCATTTATTTCAAAGATACGGCCGAGTCCAAATACTGTTGGATAATATTACCGTGACCAGGGGTTCGAGAAGCACGTCTGAGTCTTGGGCCATGAAAGTGTTAAAATCGGAATAATATCACGCCGTGGGTATTTTTAAACCAAAAAGAATCTGTCGGTACCTAATTGAAATTAAAAGCAATTCATTCCTTATGCAAAACAATTGATCTGAATGAGATAAAGTGCTTGTGGGATAATCCATGAGAAAGACAAGACCGAAGCTATAGGAACGTAGATCCATTTCTTTTTAATTTATTCGACCAATTGAATTCCATCTCCAATCCACCTGGTAGTTCACAGGCAACCATTACAGGTAGGTAGGTATAGTCAACGACCAAAATTGCTGTTACATTGATAATTTTAATTTTCAAGAACGTTACGCCCCTGGCGGACGTTTTTGTCCTACCTATTAATGTGACCGCTTGAAAATGGATTTTTTTATGCATATATATTTACTGGTTAAATACATTTAGTGAATTTTCAAAACATAATGAATGAATTCTTCAAATTAAAATATGATTATTTATCGGTTCACTACTTTTAGCCTGCATTATGCAAACATTTGAACAATCTTAAATCTTCCGGTGGGTGTCGTAAGAAGCGACCAAGACAAAATTCTTTATTTTCGTAGATACCATAGAGTATACTAAATATGTAGAGTCGAAATTATCATGATCTGTATTCTAATATTCTATCTAAAAGACTTCACGCCCGGGCTCCACCAAAGCGGAGATGTGCGGAGATGACCAAAGCGGAGACGAGAAGAGATGTTTTTCCAATTAGGATGTATTCACCGAAGCTGCACCGTGCGGAGATGTTTACTGGCTAGACTAGAGCGAAGATTTGTGTGCTGGCTAAAGCGGAGATATGTGCTGTCCAGAGCGGAAGTGAGCTGCGTTGGATGTTTGTTGAAAGCCACGCCGCTCACATCTCTTCTCATCTCCGCTGTGTCTCGCCAGCTTGCAAAGCACATCTCCGCTTTGATCGCGCCATACAAATATAATACATCTCCGCTAGGTGGTATCCACTGAACCTGTGAATAACGACGTAAGTTTGGTTGTTTAAAAAACTTCTCCTCTCATCTCGTCTTGTCTCCGCTTTAGTGGCCCTTAGAAACAAAATGGCAATGCTTTTATTCCTTATTCAACTATTTCGATTCTAGAATGCAACCCCTAGTCATAAATAGAGACTCTTAGACCACCCCAACGGCTGAGCGTATCGCCGATTAAAGAAAAGATTGCAATCGAGAGCGTGCGACCGATACGTACGTATGTATAATTGTAATTACGGAATTTCGTGCGCTGCGATCACTTGCGTAAGAAATAATAACTATTCAATGAGGTTTATTGAGCATAGATCATGGGGTCTACTTCGCAAAATAATTTGGATGTTTGAAACGATTCAACTTGGAGAGATGAACCTACTTATAAAAGTCAGATAATGATCATCGCGTTCATTTCTGCTGATTCTAAAGGTCTATCGATAAAAGTCCTATAGAATCTTCAACCTCTAAAAAACGTTAGTTTCTTTTTCACAATTCTTACGCAAGTTGGTCCACTTGGTAACTTTATTCAGTACCTATCCTGGGATCAAACGACGGGCTTTGTTGGTGACAGCTGAAAGTGAATACTGCCTAATCCAAGGCGTCAAAAAGTATGCAACATAGGGGCATCAACAAGCTAATGAAATCAGTTAGACTGATAAGATGATTGATTGATTTGATATTGAATATAGTCGCTCTATATTCAATCACAGATTTCTTTGTGAAACTGTAAATGAGATATAATGGTTAATTTTTTTTAAATTACTTTATTCACAAAGAAAATTATACTAGTATTTACAATTGAAACAATTGAGCTAACTGCTGACTGTTGCAAACAGTCTACAGATAGCTCAACTGATCCATATCAACACCAGTCGGAAGCGTCCCCAAGACGCTGGCTGCATTGCAATGCTGATACGCTGTGCCAGATATTCACCAGCTCTCGGGTCACGCGTCGCTTCGACCAGAAGCTCAGATAGTTAATTGGTTTTGCATACCTTGGAGACTGGTTCTTCACTCCACCCGCCGCTGCCCGCCATACCGTCCAGGAGTGTCAGCTCACTGTAACAAACAAACATACATTTAGGAGAATAATAAAGAGGAACAAAGAGCGGGTTATGTATCCATAAAAACTAACGTTATACCTTCTATAATCTAAAAAGTCTTTTTTTTATTTTTTATTTAAACTAAGGACTTTGTCGCTTTGCGACCACACCGTCCCATAAAAATCATCACAAATATATACATTCGTTGTTAATTACAACTGTCAGGCGAAGCCGAGATGCTGTATAAACTTGCAGAATTAGGTATTAGCTCTTAAGTTGTTGTTTTTTCTTTTGTCTACTTGTAGGTACATTTAGTGTTCTTTAGCTTAAAAAGTCTTGTCGGAGCTCTTGTCGGAGCAATGATCCGATTTCCTCCATTTTTCTCTTTCCAATGCAGTCTCTTTTACTTGTCAAATCGGTCCAGTAGTTTCGGAGCCTATTCAATACAAACAAACATACAATCTTTCCTCTTTATAATATTAGTATAGAAGTATAGATATAGATTTCAGATCAAGAAGAAAATCGCTGTCATGTCGTATAAAGAACATTATATTTACACACCAGAAAAACAACAGAGTTAGAAAAAGTCCCAACCCGGCTGATTTGTGGAGTCAAACTCTTTAGTTTAACTAATTTAAGTTAGGACTATGAGTATTCTTAAATTTGGATCCTGTACCTGTATGGAGAAGCAAACTTAGGTATTCAACAACCTATAGGAGGGTGTTCTTGTTGGGGAAGGCACGTTTAAGAAGCATCAGCATCAGAACCCACACGTTTGTGTGGGTGTTGAGGGTAGGATGGTGTTCTGCATAAGCTCCATGATCCAGGAAAAAATAAAAAGGTGCGGAAGTATAAACCAGCTCTTTTTTATTATGTTTGGCTCTAATCTCGCATAAATCCATAACTTACCTACAAAATTTCTCATCAATCAAATTTATAGATTCACGCTCGAAGAACTTTATATCTCGGAAGTTATGACTGTCCCAAATGTTCGAGGAAATACTCGTAGGGCAATCAAGGGCCAATAAAGCGATTTGGTTGAAGAAATGTAGGTATTAGTGTGTCCGATTAAAATATTGATAGTACAAAGTCATGGCTTTGTAGGCATTTGCAACTCTACTATTTATTATCCTGTATAAATTATCCATCCATGTGGTTAGTAGATCATTTATTATTTTACACACATCAAATTATTTTGGGACCATGACACAGCGGGATAGATAGAGGATTGAGGCGTTTGAAATGTGGTACTCGAGAAGGATAGACAGGATTATCTGGACGAAGAAGGTTACTAATGAGGAGGTATTGCAAAGAGTTGAGGAGGAACGGTTTTTGATAAACACGATTTAAAACAGAAGAGGGAGAATGATTGGACATCTGATACGACATGGCAACTTCTTATGTAACATCATAGAAGGAAAAGTAGGAGGAGGACGAGTAAGAGGAACACCAACAATTGGTTAAATTAGTCAGATCAAGGAGGAAGTCACCGTCATGACGCATAAAGAAGTAAAAGACATTGCACTGGAGAGAGAAAAGTGGAGGAAATTTCATCATTACATCGATATGAGCTAGGCTCATTAAATAATAAAATATTAATTTAACGGTATTATCCACGCTGTTGGTCGGTAGGTTACCCACATAATGACCCGAATATGATAAAACGCAATGAAAAGTCCGTTCAAAGTAACCGAATACGACCTTTCTAAGTTTAGGTACCGAGAGAAAATTTTGCAAAACAAACCAACCATCAAACATTGCAAAACATTCATTATGGGAAATCTAGCTCTTGAAATAATAGAAAATTTGTTTTCTGCGGGCGATCATTCTAATAGCGATGTTGAAAGTGGGCCAGCGAAGTCAATGCCTAATCACTGAAATCAACTCCGCAGTCATTGGAACAGGAGATAAAATGGCCGTGATCTTATTGATCAGGGTGTTTCCGAATAAGATATAGGTATTCAATAGTTTATTCTCTATAAAACTCGTGGAAATAGATAAGACGCTACAAAATTACTTGTGATTTTTAGGATAAGTACATACTTCTAAATAGGTATCATTATTTCAAAAATTCAGGTTTTTTAGTTAAGAATCGGTCTTGGTTTCACTAGTTATTTACTATTTTAGTAAGATGAGAAAAAAAAATTGAATGGTACTTGCTCGAGCTTCATAAAATTAGCAAGTGTCAAGCCAGATTTATTTAACTGTAGCAAAAAAATTATATAGGTACTTAGTGATTAATAAAGTCAACAACGCCTTCGTTCATAACAGTTTTTGTAATTAAAGTGCGTAATCAAATCGCACTTGGGGTAATTTTGTATCCTTATTTTTACGTACCGTCAATTCATTTTTCAATGTAATGTATGTATTTGTTTGTATAATTTATGACAAAGTATTAAATTTTATTTTAAATTGTCTAGTTAATGTTTGGTTGGTAGCAAATACATACTATGATATACATCACACTAATATTTTAAATGCAAAAGTTTGGATGGATGGATGTTTGTTACCGCTTCACGTCAAAACTACTGAACGGATCGGTCTGACATTTTGCATGCAAGTAATTCTAATCTTGGAATCAAACATAGGCTACTTTTTATCCCATAAATCAGTTCCCATGGGATAGAAATCACCTTTAAAAGTTTATAGAAACAACGCGTGCGAAGCCGCGGGCATTAACTAGTATAATAGTATATGTGTATGTTTAGAAGTCAAGTTAGATAACAAAAACAATTTGTGTTAGCCTCGATCTTCAATGAACTAAGTGTTCCCTATTCAGATCACTAGGCATATGTAATACCTAGGTAATGTGCCCACCAGTTAATATCCTATCAGCCGTTTATAGCCTCCTTCAAGATATGAGTTATTTACTAGCTTTTAGTCGTTTAATAGTTATTTAGTATTGGAATGGAAGCAGTCAAGCGAGTTAAAATATGCCTACCGGTAATTAAAATGGTGTATTCGAGAAATAACAAATGAAAATATAACGGGATCACTTTTGAAAGAATAAACCAGGGGAGATGGCGGACAAGTTGAGTGCAAGTGTCGATATTTTTTTTTATTGACTTCAATGGAAGGGACGATATACTCAACTTTGGCAACACAGAATTTTGAACGAACAGTGGATGTGAGAAGGGCAAATGATGAATGATGATGATAATAAAGTACTTAAGGTGCTTGTATGCCTCAAACTTAGCGCTACCTTCTCCTTTTTATAATTACGTTAATCAAAAGAATTTTTATAAGTCCATTGTACAGTTTATGATAGCTATCGTTAGCTTTTTTTGAATGCCCATAAAATAGTCTATGCAGAATAGCGAAGTTGCTCTTGGTGGCCATCGAGCACTGTTTTCGCTTCTCTGTCTAAATTATACGAAACTAAACTATTTCAGAGGGATTAAAAAAAGCTTAGGTTAGGTATCACTAACTGTGCCTACATTGGATATTAGAAAATTCTTGTGTTTAACGTTATTATAAAATAGGTGGCGGCGCTAGTGTGCGGCACACATCCGCTTTAAGGCGAATAGTAGGGTGGATAGTGGCGCCACTACATATTTAATTTTATAATTACGTTATACAAAGGAATTATCAAAAAATCGGACCGCGCGTAGACGATATCTATCATAAGCTTTTTTTAAATGTATCTTTAATAGTTTTGTACTGTATTATTTAGGCAGATACTTGTTTCAAGAGTTTAGTTCCTATAGGTGGCCACCAAGCTCTCCAAACAAGGTTTTTGATTGAATAACACAAAACTACTAAAGATACATTTAAAAAAGCTTATGATAGATATCGTCTACGCGCGGTCCGATTTTTTGATAATTCTTTTGTATAACGTAATTATAAAATTAAATATGTAGTGGCGCCACTATCACCCCTACTATTCGCCATAAGTAGAAAAGTATGAAAATCTGACACAATACGGTTAAAACGTGAACTACTTTTTAAGTGGCTCAATTTCAGTGCTAGTTCCCACTACAACCAATCAAAATCAATTGATTTGACCAATTAGAGATTATGTACCGCAAAAATTGTAAAAGTGTTACATTTCGTGACTCTAGAGTTCCGTCCGTGGTGTTTGTGCTTTTATTTTGACTGTTATTTGAGATTATTTTTTACGTGGGAAACTAGCACCGCTTTCTAGATAATGCTGGGGAGAGATCATAATAAATTGCAAGATCATTGAATTGTTGATATTTCCAATTTATATTGGAACGAAGTTCCTTATCGCGCGTTGTGAAAGGGAAAAAGACGGAAAAAATTCATACGAAAAGTTGTAACGACACTTTTTGACGAAGAGAACCGAGGAGAACCGAAGCGACGACCGCAGCCGAGTTGAGCCGAGGTGCGCTTCGATTCGAACAATCGTGTGTTCCGCTCGCTCGCGCAACGTGTCATTGGAGTGAGCGGGATATATCAGTTTTCTGCGGCCTCACTGAAGATGACGCGAGGACGCGAGATTAATCGAAAGGAACTTCGTTCCATCCGGGTTTTTTTTTATACCTACTCGGTGCTTAGCTAATATAGACAAGAAAACGATATTTTCTTTTGTTGTTCTGTTTGTATGTTGCTTGCATAGTCTGCAAAGGTGTAAGGTGATTTTTATTTGATTTTATTTTTAATGATGATTGTATTACATAGCGATGTAAATATGTGGGTTTCCGTGGGGTGTTTTTATCGGCCGAGAAGCATATTAAATCAGTACTTTTGTTAGTCCAATGAAGACGTTTTTTTAGATCACTCATAACTTTCGCAGAACTGAATAACCTTGGAAGAGAGGCTCTATAAAATATCACGGACTTTTGATTACCTATGTTTGGTCTTCAAATATTAAACTTATTTTTAAATTTAAAACTCAATGTTATTTAAAACCCGTCAGCACCTATCGTCTTTATGAACTTAAAAAGAAACCTAACACATAGGTAGTGAAAATCCCGCTACCCATAGAAAATATTTATAACACGATACACAAAATCTCCATTACCTATAGCGCATACCTTTTTAGGGTTTCGAAGATCGGTTTCGAAACCCTTATGGTCTCGCTTTGTCTGTTCTTTTTTCCCTCCTTAATAACTCAGCAACTACAGCAGCTATCAACTTGAAATTTAAAATAATAATACATTTCGTGCGCCTGTACAGATTTTAAGAAAAAAAAATGAAAAATGAATATATACATTTTCCATACAAATTGAGATGTCAAAATTTTAAAAGAGACCTGCAGAGTCAAGTGGGGTATCAATTGAAAGGTATCAGTTTGCACATTTCAAAATAGTTTTTGAAATTTCTGTAGGTTTCATACTTTTTGAAATATTTTGAAAATTGTCGAAAAAATACCCATTCCCCCCCCATATCTCCGAAGTTTGCAGAGCGATTTATTCAAAATGTATGGAGCGTTTGTAGATATAGATCTCTATTTTACAGGAAAAATATAGAAAAGTCTGTAAAATGAACCATTTTTGAAAAATGGTCAAAAAGAGGGGGGATAATTTTCAAAAAGGGGGGTTACCCCAATGAGTTAGGTATCATATGAAAGGTATCAGTTTGTACATTTCAGAACAGTTTTTGAAATTTCTGTTGGTTTCATACTTTTTGAAATATTTTGAAAATAGTCGAAAAAATACCCGCTACACCCTATCACCGAAGCATGCAGAGAGATCCATCTGAAATGTAGGTTGGTACCTACTAGTTTTAGGTCTTCATTAAATTTCGGAGTTTCTAACCGGTACCTTTAGTACATACCTACTTGTTCACAAACGTTCGAAACCCTCGGCGCGCGAGTTATACTCGCACTTGACGGGTCTTGTTTTTTATCTTGAGGGAAATTGTCACCCGCGATGAAACTAAGAGGAACCCATGGGGCCGTGCCAAGACGTCGCCGTAGACGGCGACCTATAGCGCATACCTACCCGAATTAAATAATATGATTACTCGACTAATAAATAAAGTTAAACACCTAATAGCACACTCGCAAACATGGCAGCTCGTCGTACGCTGTCGTAGAGGGTGTCGCGTCGGAGCTGCTATCCACTTTATTACAACAAATCGAACGGCAGCAAACAATTTTCCATTATATTTCCCGGGCTTCGTATATTAAATAATGTCTTACTGACTCACGACTCAAGAACGTGCCTAAAGTAAACGCAGGGACGAATTCAGGACGTAGCTTTTATCAAAACTTTAATTTTTTAATTTATTTGATAAAAAAATTGTACTGAATACGTTAAGTTTGGATACTCTACCTGACCAAATTTGCCTATAAACTGTCGTAAGGGCGTAATATGATTTTTCTAAGAAAATTAACTAACACTTTAAAAAAAGACTTGAATGCGCCTTAAATCTGTACTGAAACAAAAAACTTAATAAAAGTGATGACAAAAAAAATATTTTGTTGAGTTTGATTGACTTTATCTTTTTTTTTAGTTATCGTTGTTGTTAGTTTTTCGTTTTTTGTGAGCAGTCGTGGTTGGTTTCAATAGCAACCATGTCAGATTCACCTGGCACCACCAGGCACCATTTAATAATTTAACGATAATTCGTTTCATTATATTAATATAATTAAAGATTGTTTTTATTTTCTCTGAGAAGCCCACACTCTTGAAACAAGACGCGATTTAAATAATTTTATTATTTCTTACCACAATATCCTAAATCCACGCCTGTGTAAAGGACAAAAATACGTGTCCATAGTATAAATCGTCGCGAGTTTGCGGTAGGTCAACAACGGGACCTCGCTCACAATATGTTCCCTGTTATTTAATATGGCAAATAAACTATTTACGGTGCACAACTATTATTTACTCTATGGCTCAGACATTGCCGATTTATGGCGCTAACAGCCGCCGGTTGTTAGCTGCTTTACACTACTTGTATACCATAATATGAACTTAACAGCTAATAATAGGTACCTACGTAACGTACGTTGTTACACGTTATGGAATGTTCCTGCTATGTGAATATTTATAAATGACCACAATCCATAAAACATAATAAATTCGAAGCAAAAATAACTGACTCTCTGTCTGTCT
Source organism: Eupithecia subfuscata (assembly GCA_963564075.1). Classification (NCBI taxonomy): domain Eukaryota; kingdom Metazoa; phylum Arthropoda; class Insecta; order Lepidoptera; family Geometridae; genus Eupithecia; species Eupithecia subfuscata. Next base: position 16,436,885 of record OY751102.1, on the reverse strand, counting down.
ACGTAGCGGGTTTGGTTGTCAAACTAGGCCTAGATCTCAGTACTCACAGGATCCCCGTGGTAAAAAGCTTTAATTACATAAAATTCATCATTTTTTCTTTTGTTCCTTATAATTGAAATGTTTGAAGTTTTGTCCCTAATTTGCTCGAGATCTCAGGAACCTTGAGGTCTATAGAAAAGATTTTTGTTTTGATTCGTAGGTTATTACTAACTCTTTGGTTCCAGTTTCTTCATAAGTTGTGTAGTTTTCTTGTAAATAAGCAAAAACATCATTTTTGCGCTTACGCTGTTCCAAAAAAGTATGCCCTGTCCCGCTCATATGAACGCAAAATTTAATACCTATCCTTTTCACAAAATGGCGCATAAACGGCTGAATGAATACGAAAACTAAATTAAAATTAAGTCGTTTGTTTCCTAAGAAGGAATAGGATACTTTTCATATTTAAAATTTAATATTATTAGGTATCAAATGAGCGAAGCCGCGGGTTGTGCTAGTGATTTTATAATGGCCTAAGTCGTAAAGTTGATTTGAGCTCCAGTTTATTAGTGGCGTTAAGTGCGTGTTTTTTCACATACAATAAAATGAACGTTGTTAATATCAAAGTGATTTATGTGGGTAATATTTCAATTCCATCTATTGTTAGTTCGTAGATGTTCATTATGTGAATGAATTGTGATAGGTAGATAGTAAAACATAAAATGAAGGTGCTTAGTTGCGAATAAATCTTTGAGACAAATACTATTAAAATGTTCGTTATTAGCGAAGCTTTAGTTTTAATGTCTTGTAGCAAGTGTGAAGCGATATTGCACACGTGAGTTGTTCAGCTCCTATTGCCGCCATTTGTACATTAGGTTTATTAGTCCGTTGGCTTTGATTACGGTGTGTTAAGGGTCAATGATTTCTAATTACGATAGCTAAGTTTAATTTTATGGACTTTATGGTGTTTGTAATAGGCACCAAATTGAATTACGCACATATTTTACCTTGTGGATAAATCTGTCCGTAGTATGGACATGGGTAGCCAATTGGTGTAATGGAATTTGTTCACATGTATAATAATAATAATGTAATCTAAGTAACGACGTTTTCGGCGAGAGTTTAAAAATTTATTGCTTTTCGTTAGTCTCGCTAGATATAAAAACGGCTCAACCGATTTGAATACATTTTTTGTGTGCTAAGATAGGGGTGGATAAAAGAAGAAAAAAAAAAAGAAAAAAGAATTGTGGGTGATACGAAGTTCATAGCGTCATCTAATTTTAAAAACCTATTATTCATAAAAATCTTATTTATTTGCTAAACAATTATCATTTCATAATAATTATTTATACAATTTTGATCATATTAGGTAGGTAACTACCTAAATACGCCATTATGCTATCGAAGCACTTACCTACTTAACTTAATGCTGAAGATCTGCTAAAAAAGAAACTTTTTAGAAAAAATAAAATAATAAAAATCGAGTAAGTTCAACTTATTCGAAAACAGTTCAAAGTAATTTCGTTATAGTACCGTAGCCAATAACTATTTACGACGTGCGCAGGAGTTCGCAGAAATCAACCTGCTCTATTGTCTTTGGCTTGTGCGTGGAATTAAATTGTTTATGGTAGAGATTCGAGGGAAAATACTGCACCGTGCAAACACTTTGTTGAAGGGTAAACGTCTTGATGCAATAGTACATACCGAAAGCTTATGTTCTCTATAGTATAATTAAATTATTTATTTCACTGACTACCTACCTGCCTACATAGAATAGAACAACTTGTGATAACTAGGTAGGTTATCCAGCTACTTATCAAACGGTATTTAATTTATTATTTATTTGACTTTGACTGAATATTTTAATTTATTTTTCAGTCATGTCTGTCTGTTTTTTTTTTTACTTTTGTAACTTATGGTGTATTTTATATCGAAGTACCTTTGTGTGTTATTGTTATAATAGTACTTATATATAGAATGTAACGACATCAAGTGTTCCTACGATGGAATAAATAAATAAAAATATAAAATAAGTTCGTTTGATCACTAAATCAAACATCAAAGAGCAGACTGCATAACGTTCTCCATTTTGTAAAAAAAATTATATTTTATTGCATTTTGCATTGTTATCACAAAAAACTAGGTAAGTATAATATGCATTTTGCGTTATATGAATGAAAATACGCTGTTTCAACTAGAAAAAGAATTAAAGTCCGTAGAAATAAACAATTTTAAAATGAACCTCGATTGTATGATGTTTAGTGAAGGGGGCGTGCATTTTGAATGGTTTATCTCTACCTACTTGAATTCTGGAGCCAAAATATAAGTTTTTAATGAGATTGACAAGTGCCTCGTTTGCACCGACCCAGTCAACTCTTTCAAGTGAGATAACCCCCTAGATGGGCATCGTAAACAATGCTGTGGTTGACCACACAGCTCTATGTGATAGAACAACTTCAGTTTTATAGCATAGTTTCACTGGTTTTTATGGGTGGAAACTTTGATGGTTTTAATGTTTTCATTGAATGTTCTTGTCCTGTTTTATTTAAATTTAAATTCATCTCAAAAGACAGTACCTACAGATACATAACTGTAATTACATTATATTACTACCGTAAAATATAAGAAACTAAAAAAACTTTTCTCATGGTGATATAAAACAAAACAAAAAATTATTACTATTGATGCAATACACTTTAACCAAACGAATTGTCAAAAAAAACTAAACGTATTTTATGACAATTTATATAAATTTAAATACTATAAACAGTCCAATATGAGTCCATCTTCTCTCAAAAAAAAAACTCTACTCCAATCATGAAAATTAAGAGATTAATAAAGAGGCGCCATTGGCGTTCTTTCTTAAAATTAAGACGTTGACATTTTAGTTTCGCCCTGGTTGTATCAGGTATACATTTTTATAGCTATTAGAAAGCTACCGTCTAGGTGTTAGGTATATATAAATAACTTTCAAAACAGGACCAGAACATGTTTTACAAAAATTATATAATTGGCTGATTTAATAAACTAGATAACACGTTTCAAGTTACAGAGTGTCCAGTTTAAAATAATGTTGAGCACTAATCCAATTTTTTGAATTTTCAACTCAGGGATTCCCTTCCGCGAATGCGGGATCTAGCGGTGTTTAAAGGATATTCTATCAGATACGGAAGATTCGGGATTGGAATCCCTAGTTTTAACCTTGTACATCACAAAATATCAATTAACTAAATGTTTAAGTATGAATGCATACTCTTCTATACATAAGTAGTACTAAGTAGAAAGGTAGATAATTATTTATTTCATAGCCTTAAAAAACAGTACTTTATTCTAAATTTATCCTTTAGAGAGGCAATAGAATTGGCAGCCTTATCGCTTAAAGCGATTAGGCCAAGTACTTGTAAAGTAAGTTCCTAGGTACTTTCGCTTTTGTGTAAGTATAAAATAAATAAATAAACAAAAAGAAAAACAGAATGTCCCTACATTCCATCAAAATTCTTCAACTGCGCATGCAATTTTGTTGTCTTCAATGTAATTTGGTATGGAAATTTAATACGTGCAGCTTTTATAAAGCTTGTTCATGTATTAATGCGACTTTATTGATAATCACATTTCATTCTGGGTGGTTTTTGTTCTAAAAATAAAAGGCGATGCATTTACTATAAGTATCATTAAAACAAAACAAATAAATACGAAATCAGATATTTTTTCAGTATTAACAAAAGAAAGTTATTTTTTACAAATCCTCATTGGAAATAAATTGGAATAAAGCTCAGCATTTAATTAAAAAAATTGGATGGAGGACATACAAATAAAATAAAAAATGTTTTTGTTATCTCGACTGTCACTGGGTTGGAATTTAGTTATTACGATAAACCTGGCACCATGTTATATGTGTTGCAAATTTATGATTTGATTTGATTTGTTAAGGATTATAATTTGTATACTATTTTTTTTTGCACTAGACATTACTTATTCTTCGGTGACATAATTACATCGAATAAAGTTTCCAGTGTATGTTTATGAATTTCTAATAATCACAATCATAAAAAGAAACGAATCTGCATTTTAGCAGTTTTACAAGCGAGCATTTTAACGTTTTAAAATTGGATATTTCGTCATTTTTGTAAACGGGTATCAACGTAAAATTTTCCAAAGTTGCTATTTGTCTATACTTTTACAATATGTAAGTCTTTTACAAAACAAATCCATATGATGCCTAGTTTGCATATTTGTATGATCAATAAATGATGATACAAATATGTATAATTAACTAAAGCTCATTACCAGTAGCACCTTAATTAATAGATGGTCATTTTAACTGGCTAACGGCTTAAACCAACTGCCTCCATAAATAAAGTCAAGCGACGGGTGTAAAATGCATTTTTCTCATACATTAGTTATATGAATGAGAATATTATCTAGCGGATGCATCTAATTGCGTTTCTCAAGTATGTGCACGATTCGATCGATCCATAAATGTATACAAAGGGAGCTATAAAATAACTAGAGATACTGACTTATCACATTTTATTTTAAGTTCTTATAGGGAAACTAGCTGCGCCCCGCGGCTTCGCCCCCGTGGAAATTTATGATTCCAACTTTTTTTTTTCATAAGAACCTTCTCCTGACAATAACAAACACAACAAAGAAAGAATTAGCGAAATTGGTTCGTGCGTTCTGGAGTTATAGCGTCAGGAAGGAAAACCCGACTTATTTTTATAAAGTAGATAGTTCTCTTTTTATGCGTTTTTTTTGTGCATTATTCTAAAAATATTAGGTACAGATATAAAATATTGAATACCGACGCTTTGTTGTTATTGTTCAAACGGTGTACATAGTTGGTCTTAAAACTACATACTTTTAAATTGTTAAACAGTTTGTTTTTTCGGACATACAATAATAAAATTATTATTAACAACAAAACAAAAAAAAAATATTAAGTAATAAATAATAGTGTGTACAACAAAACGATAGAGGTAAAAACATTAAACTTTTTAAGTTGCTAACTGGAGCCGTGTACACAATCAGAGTAACCTACCTCAGCGTGACGATTCAGTCTCGATCACTTTTCAAAAAAGTGCGTCGAAAGAAGTTTTCTTCAAAATTCGGATATGCTTTGGGTGCAAATTAAAACACCAAACAAACTTTGAGATCCACTGCCTCGGACCGGTCCGCAGCACATTGTGCGACTAAGTGTTAATATTGTATGAAAACGCCAGCTGCCCGCCATCGCAGCATGGTCGATAAAGTTCACATGATAACTTTGTCGCCAATATATACCTACTTATTTAGCATCTAGGAATTTCAAGTTATTCTACCATAGATCTAAGAAAATTCTGTAGATATGGTACGCTCTCCCCGCGCTTGCTCAACAACTGACCTGTGTTACAAGTTACAACTACACGCAAACACTCGCTGACAGTTACATTCTCTCTTAAGCATTAAAATTCTTTATTTCCATAAATCCAATAAATGTACACTTAAAGAAGGTCAAATTATAAAATTAAAATGAACAAACACGAGGGCATTGCTGTGCTCCGCTCGCCTTGCTGTGTGACGTATTGCGGTTCTACTTATGTAGAACTTATGTATGTCTTTAGTCAATAAATCACATTATAGTACCTACGTAGCAAGCACACGTATAGGCATACATCGATCTGAGTAAAAAAGGGGAGATGAGGTACTAGCTTCTCAAAACTAGAAGGCTCAAATTAGGTGCAATTAGGTCCCCCACCTGATTTCTTATTCGAAATAAATAAGAAACGTTCGTGTTACACCGCGTAACACGAACGCCGCCGTTGTGAATACACTACAAATTTACGGATTTCGGATTTTTCCCCGTACTTGTGCTATAAGACCTTGCTACTCGCCAAATTTTATGATTCTAGGTCAACGGGAAGCCTCCTATAGGTTTTGGTACATGGCGAATATCAAAAGTATTTTTTTAGTGAATAAAGTACAAATTTACGGTTTTCGGATTTTTTCCTTTACTTATGCTATAAAACTTTGTTTCTGGCCAAATTTCATGATTCTAGGTCTACGGAAAGTACCCTATAGGTTTTGTGTGCATGTGATTCCCTTGAAAATTTCAAAATATACGGACATAAACGGTACCTGTAACTTTTGATTGCGTTAAATTAGAAGTTTTATTTATATCGAGACTCTAAGAGATTACCGACTTGAGTATTTCTTGTTAATTTCAACTCGATACCTCCACGCGTTCTTGAGAAAAGAGGGTTGACAAACGGACAACAAAGAGATCCTATAAGAGTTCCTTTTTTCCTGTTGAGATACGGAACGGAGCCAGTACCTCAGTAATAAGGTAGTCTGCTATATTTAGAACTGTAATATCATTAATCAAAGTCCTTCTAGAGCACAATAATATATACATCACATCGCAAATCCTTGTAACTGTCCCTTTGAAAGGACAGCGTTTACTATTCGTTGTTTTATAGGGCTGTTAGCCACGACAAGTTTTCTTAGCCTCGACAGCACATATAATTTAAGACCAAGACTAGTTATAGGGAATAGTTTTAGTTTAGCTTTTGAGTATATAATAACTATGTTTTAGTTTAAGTAATCGTTGATTGTCATCTTAACTCTTTTGTTTAAAATAAATACTTGTGTCTTTAAACAGGCTTTCTGTTATCCTGCTACAAAGGCTGCAAAGTCCTAGTGCGGGAAGCAGACGGGTTTTTCCATTGGTGGTCTCTCAAAACTGAGTCTATTTGATTCTGCAATTGTTTTTCCTAAACTTATAGTTTCGGAGTAAATCACTAAAAACTGATATCTGCCTACGGTTAACGGACGGAGACCGAGCCAATGACGTCACACGCACCCGCGGTGGTCACTCAGTGAACTTCGCTAGTAATTTGGTCATAACTTCGTCAATTTTGGTCGTGGAATCGTCGTGGAACAAAAATTTTTGCACTGTGTTTTATGGATTTCTTAGCTCTATAAATCTGCATTCTCATCTAAAAACGTTACGGATCCTCATTGGCTATATGATCTTAGAACGATCTTTAACACTACTACTTTGGTAAAACTGGCCCCGAGCAGTGCTGAAGGTACCTGAGTGGTACCTATTGGTAGCTCTATCTACTAACTAGCTGACTCGGCGTACTTCGTACCGCTCTCACCTTTTAAACTTTCCCTGAATAAGCTATCCTATCTTTCAAGTTGGATCAAATTGCATACTATGTGCAAATGTAATTTAAAATCGGTTAAGTACTTTAGGAGTCCATCGCGGACAAACAACGTGACACGTGATTTATACGAGTATAATATTAAGATATATCTGTCGCTTATCATATCTTCTACTGCAGCACGATCATTTGACGAGTGTACAAGCGGAAACTCCCTGTCCCGACCGGTCCCAGGAGCCTACATTTTATTCCCTTCTGTGTCCCGCGGCATGCTATCTATTCTAGGTCTGTGACTAAATAAGGCCTTCGATTAGCGACGGGCAGACATGACAGACGAGCTTTGTTAGGGAGTCTCATGGAGCTGTAGGAAGATAATATGTGGATAGTCTGATTTAGTGCCGTCACAGAATAATATAGCTACCGTTTACTTTTGGTTAGCTGTGGTGCCGGCTTAGAATTTGCACCACCCCAACTCTTCCCGCGGGTGTCGTAAGAGGCGACTAAGTGATATCCACCGGGGGCGGGCAGCAGCGCCCCCTGCAGAACAATTCTACCACCGATCTGCGATCCCCAACCCGCATGCTCATGAGATAAAAGCCAACAAGACGCTTATCAGGGGGAGGCCTGCGTCCATCAGTGGACCAATACAGGCTGTTGAGGTTGAGGTTACTTTTGGTTGGATACTTTTAAAAACCGTAGGCTCCTAGCCGTTCAATGTGCAAATGCTGCCAGCATTCTGGGTACTCTGTAATTTTTACCAAACCGTCACCATATTTCTGGGGACGCCTTAGATTTTTAGGAAATTATATAAGTGTAAATACTTGTTGTCAATTATAGTTATTGTTGATTTTGTATCTTTATGCTAAATAAATACCAGGCGTAGCCATAAGTCTTGTAATAGTTAGGTATAGGGTTAAGTCCGGATTGATGCCCCGGGGTTTCGTGCCCGACTGCCATAAAACCCTGTTTCTCGAAAATCGCAATCTAGTTTTAATAGCTTGTGTAGCCAATCAATCCATAATTTTAACCAATCAATTACTTTATTGGATTTTCATAATAATTTTGGATATCATTCATCTAGTACCCATGACACACACAAGCTCTGCTTAGCTTAGGGCTAGATAATGCTGTGTGGATTGTCCAGCTTATTTTTTTATATACTTTGGCTTTTTTATTTATCTTTAAAGCTCTGGATAGGCTCTTTATCGTTTTGCCTTAACCATGAGATGTCAGTCTTTAATTCTAGGTGTTGGTAGTGGATGGATTGTCCAGCATTTATTTTATTACTAGACGATCGCCTCGCGGTTTCACCCGCGTAGTTCCCGTTCCCGTGGGAATTCCGGGATAAAATATAGCCTATGTCACTCCCTGAAAAGTAAGCTTCCTAACGGTGAAAGAATTTTTCAAATCGGTCCAGTAGTTTCGGAGCCTATTCAATTCATACAAACAAACAAACAAACAAAAAATCAAACCTTTCCTCTTTATAATATTAGTATAGATAAAATAAAAATAAATAAAAACATGACAATAGGGAACGTTTCACCACTAAGGCGACTATCTGGGCTTTACCTTCTCATTTACCTACCTACTTAGCATTACGTAGGTAGAGATTTTTGTGTATAATTAGCTAGTTTAAAACAAATGTCTTAGGATTAATTAGTAGGAACGTAGTTAAAGAATAAAACACCAATGTTTATAGATCCTTAGATGGACGTTCTGCGAGGAACTTATTATACACTGCTATCATGCTTCTGGCACTCTGTATATCTGATCATAATAATTCCAAGTACTTAGTTTACAAAAATACCTACAAACCTATTTGATATGACAATAACAAACATACAGGGAAATTGAGAACCTCCTTTTTTGAAGTCGTTTAAAATTACAGGTTTTTTCCGTAGGTATTACATGCCTCATTTTTAAAAAAAAAGTTAAGACGGTCGGTACACACAGAGTGGTGTTTTAAGGGTTATTTCGCCCAAGGTTGAGATTAGCAAAAAAATAATAATAGCAAAAATATTTTAGAAGATATGTTTCAAAAAAGTGTGAAAAAATGGCTATCAAAACCTGTTTCGCAGGCTTTCTTAGATTTTAATCGTTAACTAGAAAACTGACCAAGTCAAGTTTTAATCATATTTAATATCAAAGTTTCATACGAATTTCTTTTTTCTTTAAAGTCGTTAAGATTGCATCAGTATTGCTAGAAAATAGTCTAGTTTAGTTTTACTAGAAAATAGCCTAGCCTAGTATAATCAGGTTTTACAAAATGATCTCGTAGTACGTCCAGACATAAAAGCACAGGACAGCAGAGGTTGGAAAGATTAAATGGGAGGCCCAGCAGTGGATGATTTAATCGCTGAGATAATTATGTCGAAATAAAAGCAACAAAATTAGCCCATACAGCCTAAATTTTAAGGCGCATACGAGGCGTAGTTTAGAAGTTTTTTAAATTATATTTATTGTTTTTCTATTTCTAATTAATTTTATGGACTTTCGTTATATTAATTAACCTATAAATATAAGAATACCAACAACAAAATTAAGCATACTTAGCAGCGATTACTAGTTGTAGGTATAGTCCTCCTAGCCGAATTTCGACAACGGATGTGCATATTATAGTGCACAAGTGTCTGCTCAAACACAGGTGCACTCTCTATTCCCTCACTCTCATAATCCGATGGGACGGCAGGTAGGTATAGTATACAAGTTGTAAATGGTTTAAATTAATTTTCATGCAGTTTTTGACGTTGGCAATATTTACTTTGAGTACCTCTGTGCGAAGGTCGGTCTGTGACGCAAGGGGTTGCGGATTCGATTCCCGCCCAATTTTTTTTGTACAATGCGCAATGTGCACCTGCTGATATCTAATTTCTGATTAGCGATGAATGATACTAGGCGAGTTTACTCAAGTCGTTCTTCGAATAAGGCTCTGGATAGGCGAGTTATCGTTTTGTTTTAATCTTGAGGTGTCAGTCTTTAATTGTAGGGGATGGTTGAGAATCTGTAGCCCTAAGAGAACCATTTAATAGACTTTACGTTGTATATCTACATTGTAGAGTCTACATTGTAGTGCGTGGCGAAGAAGTGCTGCAACACTCAAAAATATTAAACTTATGCGTTGCTCTACTTCCCATTGCGGACGCAAAAAAGCTAGCATGGTTATTTTCTTTGTTAAGTTGGCAGAGAAGCTAGTTTTAAATCAAAAAGCAAAGTTCTTTAATTCGAGTAGGTCGTGGTACAGGACTTCGTCGTACACGCAAATATTTCAAATCAATAATACTAGTATCATTGATAATATCTAATAAATACTGTCAATAATATCAGTTGAGCTACCCATAGATTGTTTGCAATAGTCTTCAGTTAGCTCAATTGTTTCAATTGTAAATACTAGTTCTAATTTATTATTATTATTTAATTGTATTTTTTTTGTGAATACTAGTTATGTTCCTTTTGTCTAGACAGACCCACTTTATTAAAGCGGAATTATTTCAACGTGAGTTTTAAATACACTAATATGCCAGATATCTGTGTTGATCTCAGCTATTCTACGTTCAAGAATTAGAAGTGGCATTACTTTAGCGCGTGACGTCTTGATTGCAGATTACAAAATGATATCGCCTCGAGGTGGCAGATAGGTGGTTAAATGTGGTTACTGACATTATAAATAAAATAAATACATCTTATCTGCGCTCACGCACGCACAGGACTCGGGCTGTGCCACCGGCGCTTGCGAAACTCGATTAGCAAAACTTTTTGTTTTGATACATTTTTTTAAACATTTCATGCAAAGACTCACAAGGTTTTACTGACAAAGTTTTGTAAATGTCAAGAAAAGTCAAGCGCCTTATTAAACCTATAGTTTGTTGAACTTATTTTACCCTAATCCTGGAGGTGAGCGTAGCGATCTGCGACACAGTGTCTTACTTCTGCAGGTCGCATAATTTTTTTGTTATTTCGTCGTGCACTAGGGCCGCTGGTCGGATATCTCGCCACGCTAGCCTTAACGACATCATCCGGCGGGCCTTTGTCACCGTTAACGTACCAGCTATTCTCGAACCGAATGGTCTGTTGCGTGACGATGGTAAGAGGCCCGACGGTATGACACTAGTCCCATGGGAGTTGGGGAGGCCCATTGTGTGGGACGCTACATGCGTCGACACACTTGCGCCTTCCCATCTTCCGAGGACATCCGTGAGGGCGGGTGCGGCGGCAGATTTGGCCGAAGATCTCAAGAGGCGCAAATATGCAGGTCTCGACAGAGCCTACACATTTGCTCCCCTTGGAGTCGAGACCCTAGGTCCGTGGGGTACCGAGGCTCTTCGGGTTTTCAAAAAACTATCTGAGCGTCTGGTCGAAGCGACGCGTGACCCGAGAGCTGGTGAATATCTGGCACAGCGTATCAGCATTGCCATACAGCGTGGCAATGCAGCCAGCGTCTTGGGGACGCTTCCGACTGGTGTTGATATGGATCAGTTGAGCTATCTGTAGACTGTTTGCAACAGTCGGCAGTTAGCTCAATTGTTTCAATTGTAGATACTAGTATAATTTACTAGTATAATTATGTTTTTGTTTTTATGTTTTTTAATTCTACAAGGCATCACACGCATAGAGCCCAACACGACACCTATTACCTACTCTGTCTTCAACTGTAATTTCTTTTTATCTCTCTGTATTTTGATAGGTACCTAACGCCAGTCATAATAAAAGAGGTTTACGAAATAGGAAGGATAAAGGATATTGTTAAAATGGGAAGTAGCCAGCTGCTTCACATGTTAATATCCCGGTTCTATGTATTATGTTTATTAATTATGTAACGTACTTTGTCAAGTTATTCCAGAATTCCCCCCTCCCACACTCTTTTAAGTATAATTAGTGTTCTGTGGAGTGTTTTTGAGTGGACACGGCGATTGGACACAATTCGGCCAATGTAGCGTAGAACGGCTTCTTTTTCCGGCCAGGTTGGATGACGACCTGCGAAAGACTGCAGGCAGATGCTGGTTGCGGCAAGCTGAAGATTATGACGCCCATTAGGCCCTATGTCCAGCTGTGGACTAACATAGGCTGGTGATGATGATGATGAGTGATTCAGTATACGAGAGGTAGGTGGATGTAGGTTCCCGCACAAAGCCGGGCGGGTCACTAGTGATCTTATAACACTAGATGTTCCCGTTAGCTCACCTCGCAAAGTGAGATGAATCTACGCGACGGAGCCATTTGTAACGCTGGACTGAATTGTAGACGCAGTAGCAAAAAGCAGTAGCGCAACTGTGTAGGTAGGTAGTTTATTTATAGACTTTTGCCCGCGGTTTCGCCCGCGTTGTTTCTATGAAAACGTTCAAAGGTAATTTATATACGTAGGCTGATATATGGGATAATAAGTATCTTATGTGTTATTCCAGGTCCCACTGTTCATCTCCGCAAAATTTCAGCCCGAGTTTTGGGGCGTGCAGAAGTAACAGAAGATAAATCAATCCATCCATCTATCCAAAATTTCGCATTTTTAATAGTACTTTTAAGCTGATTTTAATACTATCACAAATTAAATTTAGTGAGGATAGAAGAATGATGAAATTATGATGAAATAATGAAGAAATTTACATAAAAATATTTCTTTTGGTTGTGACGATACGATATTGCTGTCAATAAGCAATTTCTGGAAAATAATCTTTCTCAATCATAGTGAATTGTCTGTCACAGACAGACGGACAGACGGACTCACAGCGAAAGCTTAGTACCTAATAGGGTTCCCGTTTTAACCCTTCGGGTAAGGAATCCAAAAATTTCAGCCTTTGATAATTTTCCAAACCGCTTCGCCTCTTCAAAAGTTGATTTTTGTCTGCAATTTTTATCTTTGGCAGGTTAGGTGCTCAAACGAAATCGAAGCTTCTGTTTATTTAATGCTAATTTTGTACATGCGATATAAGAGTTGGATTTGCACGAAAACGAAAACCGAAACTTCGATTTTCCTTTTCCGAGTAGGCTCCGGATCCTAATCTTCGAAGCTACAAAGTTACGCTACTGCATCTAGCTATACAGTGTACAGTCCCGTTTGTGCTGACGTGTCGTATTGGCGTGCTATCGATCACGTGCAACTGGATGGAGTGAATTATTTAGCATTTTAGACTATAATATAGTTACAGATAGATCTTTCGTATGTACTGAACGCGCCCTACCCGAAACAAACACACCGAGGATGCAGAAGGTACCAACTCATTGAATTAAAAATTCTGACGATTCGCCTGACTTGGCGGTGAGCCCGGACAGTTATCTAGCTTTTTTGACGTGACAATGTCTTATAATTCGATAGAGCCGGCTGCACGCACGAAAAAACATGACGTCATGCGGCGTTACCTCGTCATGCGGTGTTACCTCGCTCTGAGGTGTTCCATGTAAGGCTTGAAGTGCAAGCGAGAGCGCTCGACATCCGTCTCTCTCCTACTCGAGTGAGCGATGCGTCTGCGTTGTCACGTTCAACTATCGTCAGTAAACCGACTTTAGAGACAACCAATTTTTTTTTTCCTAATTTTTTGTCTTGATAATATGTATGTGTAAAATCTGTGTTGTATCGATATAGGTACCTCCATATTGTTTTCTTTTGCATAATTTTTTTTAATGTACATAATAGAAAATACTTAATTGCTCTAATGTTACGTCTCTGATTATCTATATATATAAAAAGAAAGTCGTGTTAGTTACACTATTTATAACTCAAGAACGGCTTTACCGATATGACTGAAAATTGGTGAGGAGGTAGCTTAGAGCCAGGAGACGGACATAGGATACTATTTATTCCGTTCGATAGCATTCAAGTGTGACTTGACATAACCTCAAAATAGAATAGGATAGAAATAACCTCAAAACGTTTCCATAGAAACAACTCGTGCGAAGCCGCGGGCAGAAGCTAGTTTTCAATAAACGTTTAAATTACTTAACTTTTGTGATTTATTTTCATGCAGTCGAATACAGTTATTGCATTAGTTACTAGTTTATGCCAGCGGCTTCGCACGCGTTGTTTCTATGGACACGTTTTGTATCCCATGGGAACTGATTTATGCGACAAAAAGCATTCCAGGATTAGAATTACCTTTATGCAAAATTTCAGCCCGATCCGTTCAATAGTTTTGGCGTGATGTGGTAACAAACATTTGACAAATAATTGAGTTCATCGTTTATTTTCTTTCTGAGATTACCTACATACGTACATTCCTAAATCCGTGAGTAAATCAATGTAAAGTACTTACGTATTTTGTATGAATAATCCACCACCACATAGGTAAACACACGAAATGGCACAGACACTCTACTATACCTATCACTATCACATTAAGAGTCTATTCTCTTCCAGGGTTGATGGGTAACTGATAAGATAATACACGGTAATTTAAACAATAGGCGTGAATGAAATAGGCTGATGTGTGAAAGAGAGAAAGATATGCTACCAACCCTTGAACCTGCTGCTTCCTGCTTACCTGTTTTTATTTAAAAGGTGCGAAACAAGCAGATAATGAACTCTACATAGAGGTAAGATCTCTGTGTAGTCCAGTAGTCCATCCTTATATGTTGCAATTGTCAATAAATAAGGTACTACTTGGCATGGGGCGGCTAAGGCGACAGGCTTGCTCTATGGCTAGTACTACTATTCCTACTGCCGAGACGACTGTACCAATGACCTTGAGTCGAGCGAGCCGAGTGTCGACGCAGAGCCACGTCGACGCAGAGGGAACCATTCACAAACATCCATCCATCTATACATCCAGACCTACATCTAAACATCCAAACTATCGCATTTATAATATAAGTGTGCCTGAGGCTCATTGCTATAAGTTTTTTTGTATAAGTAAAATACTTGCTAAACGATACAAATGAACAATATCTAGTTTGTAGAGCTGTGACTAAAAATGTTCACTAGCTTATGTTCGTACTGTTATTTATTTATTTATTTTTATTTATTTTATTCAAAGACCAACAGTTAGTTATAATATAATATGTTTACAAATATTATCTTACGCTTAAACAGCCCATAAAGGTCTTTCAAAATATGGTAGTTACGCAATATGCTCCTCTCAAAATACATTACTCAAAGAAATAGTTTCAATTGTAAATACTAGTATAATTTTCTTTGTGAATAATTTTATTTCATAATAAGAAATAGTTGATTCGGGTTACTTTTTCTGAAAGCTATTGAAACAAGCTATAAAACTAGGTATTAATGATTTTGTATTTATTTTATTTACGCAGACCTTTCTTTTATAAAGCTCAAACAAAAATATTTTGAAGTGGGACATATGTCGCACTTCGATGTTTAAGGTAAGGGTTAAATTGAATTTAACTCGCCTGACCTGAGCAGCTGACTGTACCATACAGGTTGAGAAAATGCTAATGTCTCATGGTATTGGTGTCAATTCAGGATCAGCCCAAAACTAAACTATACTATACTAAAATTTTACCATTTTAGTTTAGAACCTTCAAAACTCTATTCAGTTGTACACCGTTTTAGTACAGTTCTAAAATTAATAAGCTCCTAAATTCGATATCGACGTTTTAAATTGAATTGAAGGTGTTGCCAGACAGAGATTTTAGAATCATGGACGTACGAAATACTTCATTTTCGAATGAATGGAATGACCGACTTTTATTATCTGTGTGAAAGTTTAGGTTGCGAGAAAATTGGTTTTTCAATTTGCAATTTGCATTTCCCGTGATACAACGTATACAAAATAATACTTATCTTGGAAAATGGACCAATCGAAACGAAAACGCATTAATAAAAAGCAGCACGAGTTGCTCATGGTGCGACTCCACGCTCATAAAGAGGTGTTAAGGGGTAAGCATAAAATGATTTGCCTACGTTTTTTTTACCATACATAATTGTAATTATTTACCTTCCTTGTAAAATTAGTTTAGATACCTACATCTAAAACCCGTACCTACCTACGTAGTTACAGGGTTTTGGATCTGACTGTAAACTAACAATTTAAGCTCTGCTACAATATTTATTACTCCTAGTGTTGGGCGGTATATACAAAAACAGCATGCCTCAACCGACTCCACCTCCGTTCGGTCCCAAACTGGTACAGACTCGTTTTGCAAGCAAAGGCTGGGCAACAACTATTCAGTTGTAGGTCAAAAATACCAAGTCTGCTCAGGACGGCTGTCGGCGATAGAATGAGTCCGGTAGCCGAGAGTTGCCTGGCTAATCGTGCGTCACCCACTGTGTTGCCAGGCTGATATACAATTTTACCCAGTTATGTTTGATGGTTATTATTTACCTAACAGCTCGGCCGTCCGACCGTCAACGAGTGCCTTCGTTGCTTATAAATATTAACATATAAGTAAACATTAATTTATTTTCCAAACAATCATTGATTTTTCAATTTGAACTTTATCTATCCTTGCGGACAAAATATATTTCATCAAAAAAAAAACAAAAGGTAACGAATAAAAGACCATATTCTTACAAACGTATGCCAAAGAGATTTAAATCAAAGAGCACGATCCAGCTAACAAAGCTTAGAATCCCTTTTGTTCACATTTAGGTACGGCAACCATTTATTTATTTATTAGATTCGAAATATTTCTAATAATATCTCTCTCTAATGAGCCCGTCAAATAATAACAATATATAATAATAACAAAAATAAGTCTTGGATTTAATTGTCTCACGATCGCTCGAACAGCTCTCTTCTGCATCCTAAACGCTCGCTCCCAGTCAGCAGCTCTGCCCCACAGCTCCACGCCATATTGAAGGAGCGAGTGAACGGATGCAAAGTAACAGCTTCTGGTCATCCCTTCTTCAAGAGTAGCCGATAAACGCCATAAAGCGAAGCAAGCCCTTCCCACTCTCTCGCAGAGTCTGTCGATGTGTAGCTCCCACGTTAGGCTTTGGTTGTTAAGTTCGTCACTGCATTCCTTCTCATTTCTTAGCTTTGGTTGCAAAGCTTATCACTTCATTTGCTTATAGTAAAACTATTAGTGAGAATTACTATTTTCATCAACTTATTGCTTTTCACTGAGCGAAACATGCCCACAATAAGTAGATCATCACTCAGGCTGTTAACTGCTTCTCGCTGGGCGGCATGCCCACAATTAACAATCTGTCATGCCATTTGGTTAATCTTACGCTAGAAATAACTCACGCGCAACATAACCCAATTGCTTTTTATTATTTATAATACCCAGACTGTTAATTGCTTTTCATTGGGCGGCACATCATTGTGCCTGGCATGCCCACAATTAACAACCCATCATGTAATATCATTTGGTTACCCTACGTTAAAATTATTTCACGCGTAAAATAACCAAATTGTTCCCTTTTTCACTGAGTCTATTAACTGCTTCTCGTTGGGCGGCACATCGTTGTGCATGCCCACAGTTAACAAGCTGTTAGTCAATTATATTAATTTCACCTGACTTAAAAATAACTTATCGTTTTTTTCACTCTGACTGTTAACTGAGACTCTTTGGGCGGCGCATCATTGTGCCCCGCATGTCCACAGTTAACAACCAGCGGACTAAGTTCGAATTAAACGTGGACAGCATTATTAAGTTTATTATCATGAAATGCATTGCATACCTGACTATTAAATTGTGTGTCAATAAGATGTCATTGTTATCTTCTGCTAAACTATTAGCAAAACGTTTACGTATAATATCCAATAGAATATCATGATCAGTGCAGCAATAATAATGATTTTCATTGTCAATGTACCTACAGCTACAACTTTCAACATCATTGTTTAAATTTACATTAACTACCCTATATTGGATTAGGGAGTTCAAATAGACCCAAAAATAGAATTTGATAGGCCTAAGTCTAGTAAATTGTTACTAAAATTATTTTTGTAAGACATTGCACGACTTCAAGTTATCTAAAAAAAAGGACTAGAAAGTCCCGTTCGACCTATTTGAAGATACTTTAGTATAAAAGCATAATTATTCACCGCCGCTCCATAACGACCTATCAACCAATCGAGGATAGCCTAGTTTGCCTTCAATTTCCCTTCCCGCTCAAACACTGGTCAAGATTCCTTAAACCAACACAACTATCCAAAAAGCGCGATTTGGCTGCAGGTAGGAGAACCTTTACACAAGTAAATGAGAAAAGTCGTCGTCACTAGTAAATTAGAAAAATCGTCTTCTAGTATATTACATTTTATAGGTGTTGTAAACCTAGGTGTGTATTTTACCTTTAATTTTATTTATTTGAGTATGGTATTAACTCTGTTTATTTTTAATTGAACCTACTACAGTCCTAAATTCATTTGAAAAGTCGTAAGTAGTTTACTTTGGAAACTCAATTTATTTTATTATGCCAGCAGTAACTAATTCTCTGATCACGGTCACTGACGACCCGTGTTTCAATTGCGTCTGTTAGTAAATATAAATACCTTTTCTATTATCCTATTCGATCCTACTCGATTTTATTCGATTATGTTCGATTCCATTCGATTCCATTCTATTTTATTCTATTTTGTTTATTATGGACCTAAACAACTTACGAGTACTTATATCGTTTTCACCGTTTAAACTCTAATTAACACGTAGGGTGTAACAGTATAATAATATCGTACTAAATAATTTACCTACCGAAAACCTACTCGTACTCAAAGCATAATCAGGCATAAATATGTATGTAATTGATACTCTGCGTATTAACGCATTCGCTGCCCAGCTTCGGCGGTGCGACCCGCAGGGGCGCGCCCCGCCGCCGCCACTACACGAGGGTCGAGTCGAGAGGCTCGTCTGCGTCTCGGGCCATGAAAATGTTAGTTTAAAGACCTACGTGGGAATCTTCCCACAATATTTAGTTTAAGCGTTTGATTTAAGTATATTATTTATTGTTCATTTTATATCATCTACACTACATTATATATTTACACATTCACACACTGTTGACTTTTATGAAAAGTGTGGTTCTCCCGTTCATACTTGCTTAGCGTTCGTACTCTTACATCCTGTTCATACTCTCTACTCCTCTAATCCTACATGTTTACTTCACATTTCTTTTCGCTACCCTCAATGATTTCTATTCGATATTTTATTGCTTCATTTATATGCATTATTTACACGTAAGAAGTTTGCCACCTGAATGACAAAATGTTTGGTTAAGGTTGCATGTGAGTCGCGGGCATCAAAAGTGTTAGATTAAGGAGCTGCCATAAATTGTTTTTGTTTCAATTCTTAGTTTTTATTCCTTGTTCAAAAAAAATTAGTAGATTGCGAAGACTTATCTTAGGTTTTGCCTTCCAGTCGTCCATTGCAATAAATAATAGTTTGGATGATCAAAGAAATGACTTAAACCATAAAAAAAAACACTAGAATTTGTGTTTTGTTTTTATAGGTAGGTACCTTCCTACGCTTTCTACGTAGTTTAAATCGGAATTCCTACAAAGGCTCATTATTATTTTACATATAAATTAAAGTACTTAATGCTTGTCATGCCTCAGGCCCCGAACAACCATCCGGAAATCGAACAAATACCTGCCGCGCCGCGGGAATCGAACCCGCATGTTCTCACAAAAGTCCTATTTTGGAAACCACCGCGAGCACGGCTTCGTGTCATGGTTTTATTAACAGAAAAATAGAAAGTGAATGATCTTTTGCCACCAAAAATACCTATAAATCTTGGAACTACTTATCGAGGTTTTGGTCATCTACAAATCTATAATTAGGTAGGTGAGCATTGTTTCAAGACTATGATCGAGTTTATTTAAATATTATATTTTCTCTAGCAAATATTTCATGAATACGCTGCAATCAAAGGTGCATTCGTGCATTGGTATGTAGGTAGGTAGGTCTAGAGAGAGATAGGTAGCTAGTTGTGTTCATGGGTTTGCAAACTGAGCATGGATATAATATGACGTTGGCATGGCACCTATCCGTTTAGACTACAAAGTTCTTAGCGTAAGTAGCCAAACGTTCGTTATTATCAAGTGAAGTAGCAAATATTTTAAGTAAACTGCTTTGTTTGTGATTAGCATTTTCACCGACAACTCAACCTGAAACTCGTCGCTATCTTGATCGGTTCAAGTGCACTCTGATGCATACCTATGCAACATAGGTACTACGCACAGAAATATATCTAGATATGTTTCTGTGGTACTACGACTCGGAAACGGATCGTAAAACTGAAAAAAAAATATTACAGCTCCATGATTTCATTTCATGCTTAACTTAGAATTAGTGCCTACGTAGATATATCAAATTTGTCCCTATTCCTTATTATGCTAGGTACCTACTGTAGTTATTCTGAGCGTAGATATTGCGTAGGTACCTGTAGAATGTATTCGTTCCGAAGGTTGGGTAATTTATAAGGTGGTCAGGTCACTAGCAGTAAATATCGAGGTCTTTATTCTATCCCATACCTACATAAAGCCATGAAATCTTCATCATCGTACACCTATCTACATCGGTTAGTACATAACGGAGCTAATCAAAATTTAATAAATGGGTTGGTATTCTTTGGTATCACGATTCGGTGAGGCCCACCAGATTTGGTTAGGGTAAAATCTAAATATTTTGTAGTCCATTGAAGAAGTGAGGCATGGCATGGATCAAAGCCTATCAACGGATTTTGACATAGGTACATAATATCTATATCTAGGTACTAATAAAGTACACCTTCAAATACATTCCGATTCGATTCACGAAGTTCACTATAGTGCCGATTACGACAACGGCTTCGAATGTGAGGCGCAACTAGCCTCTCGCTGCGACGTGCTGTTCTAGGTACGCCTGCTTTGGCGCTTCGATTCTTCCTACTATATCAACGGTTGCGTGAAGGATTTCGAGTAGAATTACACGACTTACCTCGCTTCTCGTTGCATCGTCCATCGTTCGCTGGACGCTTCTCAGCACAGCCATCACGATCACATTACGTCAGCATCTATGGTACCTGGCTGGCTGTGTTCGTCGCGGCTCCGTCGATTGCTACGGCGCTTTGGCGCCTTATGGCGACGGTGTTCTCTGCTACGGTGGTGGTCACGCTAACTGCTTCCATCATTCGCTGTTAAAAATTATCAAGCATCAATGTTCTTCAAGGCATATTTCCATTTCATCTGACAAGTTAATGCGATCATGGATCACTGATAACCAGAATCCAAACAAAAGTTTATAAATTTCTCTTGGGGTTACAAAAAACACGTTGAAAAGGAAATCCAGCCAGTTAAATTGCTGAGCCCGCGTTCAAGCTATCATAGAGTAGGCGACTAGGCGGGTACCTATGTATCTTGGCCAAACGCGGCCACGATCACAGATTCGGTAGGTACCTACCTACTTACTTAACGGTGAACCCGCTACATGTTATCGAGCAATCGCTATTTAGTGTACTTTAACATATTGTCATTAGTATATTAATCAGAATTAACCAGGCACGTACCGGCGTTACCAGGGAGTACCCTGGCCAAATGCCTACACAAATACCGATCACTTGCAAATCATTCCGCCAACACTGTCAGGGAGTAGATACCCTGACCACGTGCTAACAAACAGGCTTTCAAACTAACCAAAAATGCAGGTAGGTATCTAGTAAAATCACTAAGTACGTGACGACATTACCAGGGACGGCATGCCCTGGCCGAATGCCTGCACAAACCCGCACTTCTAAATCAATCTGTTAACACTATCGGAGTTATGTACCCCAATTACGTGTTAACAAGTCAACCCTCAACACCTTGTGGGCAGGGTGATAACAAGATAAAGAGCAGTAATTACGAATAATTATAAGAAATCTTCACTTTACGTACCTTGCTATCGGAATCCCTCTTCTGAAGTTGTTGGGCGGTATATACAAAAACAGCATGCCTCAACCGACTCCACCTCCGTTCGGTCCCAAACTGGTACAGACTCGTTTTGCAAGCAAAGGCTGGGCAACAACTATTCAGTTGTAGGTCAAAAATACCAAGTCTGCTCAGGACGGCTGTCGGCGATAGAATGAGTCCGGTAGCCGAGAGTTGCCTGGCTAATCGTGCGTCACCCACTGTGTTGCCAGGCTGATATACAATTTTACCCAGTTATGTTTGATGGTTATTATTTACCTAACACTAGTACCTATGTATTTTCTGACGTTCTTTATTTCCTATAGGAAATCAAGCCTCTCAACAGTATAAAGACATGTGGGTCTCGCTCAGTGTGCAGTTGAACCACTATGACTGCAGCAGGTCCGCGGTATAGTGGCAACATGTAAGTCCATAATAATGATTTACTTATGTACCTATATAATGATAGGTAAATAGGTACCTGCTGATTTTTCTCCAGGTAAAAATATAGGTACCCTACTTCATAAAAGTATTGCTTTTGTACTATTTTTTTGAAATCTTTGGATGTTTACAGATATGTAGCATCATGGTTGCCAAAACAAAAAGGAAGGCCAGAGAGATTGGTCAAGCGTTAACTGCAACTGGAGGCGGACCATCTGACGGCCGAACCATCAATGCCCTGGATGACAAGATATTGGATATCATCGGCTCTGCCTCTGTTCATGGTTTCGCTGCCTTAGAAGCTGTAAGTTACCGTTACATACCTATCGTTGTCTAGCTATAGGTACTAAGTAGGAGGGTATTTTAGTTTTGTATCTGTGTCTATTATCTTTTCATGCCTGAGGGAATGTTAGTAAAATGCAAGTATAAATAAGTATAGGTACAGGGAAAGCTACTTTAAATATCCATACAGAACAATGAGCATGTATACTACTCTGGCTCTACGAGGTACTAGGTAGGTTTCCTTTAGGTATATACATACTAAAGTGTATGTTCTGTTTTAGGGCTTGCAAACAATAACAGTCTCCCCAGCTGAATAACCTGCGGCTAAGCTGTTGGTTTTGGACGAAGGAGAGGTCCAAGAACCTGGGTCGCCAGCGTCTGGGCCCATCCGGAGCCGCCGGCGCCGGACGCAGAGATCTGCCTGTCCCCGCCCATCAGCAAACGCTCAGCTTGTGGAGACACTTAATGCCAACAGCCGCCTATTTGTACAAGCTGCTAGAATATTGGCAGATGCTGTTCGAGCACTGGCTACACCTACACCAGTTATTCAACTAGAGGAGGAGGAGAATGTACTGTAAATCTGTGATCCTCTGTGAACAGCTTCAAAAACAGACTCGACCACTGGTTACGAACGCACAATCTGACCACAACAAGAGACAAACCAGTGTAGTGAAAAACTTTAAAAGCACTGTGATATAGACATATCAGCTCTCAGCTGCTCGTCTATAATCCAATAATAATAATAATAATAATAATAAATATGATACCAAATAAAATGGTTTCTGTAACTAACTGCGATATTTTTGATAAATATTGTTTTGCTTGAAAGCCGATAAGTTAATTTTCCTACTTTTCAACACAAACTAGGTATTTAGTTAACCTGCTTACATTCATAGTGAATCATAAATTTATTTCAAAATCGCTGCCAGTATTATAGACTGCATATATATGCATAAGGAAATTACTCCTACATTGCTATTGATAAGTAATCTAACACATGAGTTCTAGGTGGCTTGTGAAACGTGTGCAAAGCCATGGGCCAAAGCAAGTATTTTATAGGTCCCTCTAAACTTAAACACTTAATACATAAAACTTAAATTTATAAAAAAAAATCTGATGAGACGGGCCTCGGAGTTTTTGCACGATGCTTTTGGTAACTACGTCGAGACATCTGCTTACTGTTGGCTGGCATATACCCAACAAATTGTCTTGGCCAACAGCGGCCTGGTAGCTTCCTTGGGCCAAAAACTGTAGCACGGCCAACACCTGAAAATTGATAAGTAGGTTTTTATTTAATATAAGTACTTACCTACAGGTTTTTTATGGTAGGTACCTACTATTCATAATGTTACTTAAAAACCTATCTAGTCTAGGTGATTCAGAACCCAAATACCTTCTTTTGTTACAGAAAGTACCTACGACAAAAGTTGCGTCTCTGAATTTGACTTGGTTACCTACTACCTTTATTTGTTTTGGAATCCCTCCTTCGCTTAATATTGGGTCATCTAGTGCCCTGATAATGATTAGAGCACCAGATTTAGGAACTTGAAACAGTTTTGCAAACTTGGCTTCGGGGATTTCAAAGGGGTTGGCAAAATACCTTATATTTCTTAGCCTTTCATCGTAATTTCTGTTCAAAAATAAACACCCGCTTGTTGTAGGTAAAGTTTTAGGTTACCTACACTATTCAAAAATTCACTGCTTAGGTATTGGGTAGAACTTGCTTACCTTATCCTTATCTTCTGCACCAACAATTGCCGCTACCACTTATTCCATTGTTGTAGAGATAGAACATAAATTTACGAATTTCGCGCTTCGGAAAAACATTTGCGCGGGAAAGAGCCCTGCCTGCTAACTTGGCCTTTCAAAACCTTTGATTTTATGTCATAGCGCCTATCTAATTATTTCTTTGAATTTTTACCACTCTTTCTTACAAAGCTAGGCGGCGTTTTTGTCAAATATTATAAAAATGTCAAAAAAATCAAAATTACATGAACTGCCGCCATACCAACTATATTTACTAGGCAAAATTTTACAGTGTTCTAAACTAAACTGTTTATAGTCGAATTTAGTGTAAATCTGTCACTTATGTGGTACAACAGAATACGAAAAGCGGCTTCTAAACTAAATTGAGTAACTAAAATCATGTTTAGTCCTGTCAAACTATAATTAGTATAGTTTGCACTAAAATGGCATCATCTGAATAGCACACGTACTAAAATGGTTCTATTTTTAAAATTTAGTTTAGTTTAGGCTAGTTCGTGAAATCTGAATAGACACCATTATTTAATGGTATTCAAACTAGTGATACCAATGTACATAAACTGGGGTAATGGTATCGCTCAGATGAATATAGATACCATAGACTACAACAACCATAGAGAAGTAAAGACCGCAAGCAAATGTGCTGTCATTACGAATGGGTGTCAAGTGTCAGTGTCAGTATCGCGGTAAAAGCTCGGTAAACGATATTACCGATCTAGATTTACGACCGTTCCAGAAGTCAATTAGCATTTTAAGCATACCTAAATACAAATAAATATTGTGTACTTCCAAAATGTTTTACTCATACGTAAATACAAATATTATGTAAAGTAAGTTTCTAATGATGATTATGACCTCCTAGCCGAATCTTCGGCCACGGCGGCCAGTCTCAATGGAGACTAGCCAGATGCGCAGACATAATTATACTGCACTAGTGTGTACGCAAACACAGGTACACTCTCTATTCCTTCACTCTCATAATCCGATGGGACGGCAGACTGTCACGACCGGGGAGAGGTCAGGCGCAGTACCAACAGCTTAACGTGCTTTACTAGGCACGGGCATGTAACACCGGCAACTTCCTGACTCCGGGCTGTTAATGTGAACTTCTCTTGCAAGAAAATCCCAATAACAACCGTGATAGATAGATATATCGTTTATTTCATTCATAAATGGACAGCATAAAATACAATCAAACATAGATCAAACATATTTTTGCCCAGGATTTGTACCCGGGGCTTTATCATCAGCGGTTAAACAAGCTACCGCTTGACCAACGAGGCAGTCAAATAAGTAATATTTATCTGCAAAAAATCGTAGAAAGAAAACTATTGAAGTCCGTCAAACTCTTCTTCTTCTTCTTCTTATTCCTCTTTCATGGCGTTCAGGGCGTTCTGGATGTTTTCTATGTATAATAAAATTTCTATCTATGTAGTGTATTGTATTAAGTATATCAGTTATCTAGTACCCGTAACACAAGCTCTGCTTAGCTTGGGGCTAGATAATGCTGTGTGAATTGTCCAGCATTATTTATTTATTGCTCCACGTGGTGCACATAATCACCACGCTTGGCAAGCGTCTTGGCAATCGCAGTGGAGGTGTTCATACATACAAAAACTCGCTCTAAAAATCGCTTTTAAGGTTACAGAAGGGGCCTGTGACTACAGATAGAGTTGGCTCCTTTGGTACCCTTTGGGTACGATACGGAACCCTAAAAAATATATTTTATTTAGAGTACCTACTTTATTGGAGGTAGGAAGCAGAATAATTCGTTATTGTCACATAAATAACAAGATTATGAGAGAAAGCTCCAAAATTCCGAGTAAAAAGGATTAACGGACACCACAGATACGTAAGTAGATCTTCTTCAAGAAAGCAGCGCCAAAATAAGTAGGTGTAGATCCACAAATATATCTGTAAGCGTCGCTGTTACCGCTTGGGTCATAACTCATCACTAACCTGTATCAGTTTTAACTACAGCAATCCTTATTTACTTTCTTATTGAAGAAAAATGTATGTGAAATTCTGACAAATTATAATGTAACCGTCCGAAATCCTTTGAGAAGAACACAATTCACAATTTAAACGAAGGTCAAGACTGGTTGTATTTTGAACGAAGAAAAACTTTACAGAACTTGATTTATTACATCTGGGTGAGGTGAGTGCGGTTCTGGACGCGCCGTTCCCTCGCGTTCAGAAGTATTTCGTTATGGGATGATAAAAATAAATAATAATAATAATTCACACAGCATTCACCCAAGTTAAGCAGAGCTTGTGTTATGGGTAGTAGATAACTGATATACTTAATACAATACACTACATAGCTATTTTTAATTTTATATAGAAAACAAACATGAAAAATGGATTGTCATTCTTCCAACACAAATAAAGTTCGTAGTTCGTCAAACTACGATAGTTTTTATGATACCAAAAAACTCGGTTTTTTACCGATACATAGAATGACGACATTGTCGCTAATCGACAGGGATATTGTTTATTACCTCGCATTCTTCCGAGGGATACCTAAAAATTTGTAACGAATTAGAATTATATGTTCTAAAACCAGGTGAAAACCCCTTAAAATAAGATTTGACTCATTTTTATTAAATGTGGTTCCAGTGTCGCCGGCCAGTTCACAGATATGTTGGTTGCACTATACTTATGGCAATATCTGAGGTATGCGCAAGCACATCACAAATAAAGACAATGTCGCACAGTTATGTTACCGCGCCGAGATGTGTGATGCTGCATAGCTCATCCACATTGTCTTTGCCTTGGGTGGTGTTGCGTAAATCATTGTATTGATTTGAATGCTTGCTATTTTAAAGGTGAAGTTATCTTGATTCATGTAAGACGAGAAGAGCTGCTGCCCGTGGCCTCGCACGTGCTTTTCAAGTAGCCTATGTCTGTCCCGGGGTACGATTTACCTTCCTGTCAAATTTCATTGAGATCCGTTTAGTCGTTTAGGCATGGAAAGGTAAAAGACAGACAGAGTTACCTTCGAATATATAATATTAGAATGGATTTATAGAAACAATTCTTCTCTCTATAATTCCTTTATACAAAAATTGCTATCAGAGAATAGAACCAAAACTATAACTAGTAATTAAATTAAAACAGTTAAGGTAACTGCAGACTGTTGCAAACAATATATCTAAATTACTTCTAAAAGATTTGTTACTTACTTCTATAAGTTTATATTAGTTTTGTATGTAGGTTTCTATAATATCATTATCTGTAGGTATAATGTTTTTCTGTCTTGTATTTACACATTATCTATCCACACTCGTTTCATAAATTTTCTTTATATCCATAGGTTTGCTGTAAGAAAACTATTTTAGGGTTAAGCTCGCCTTTGCACATGTCCAGTATTTGTTAACTTTTATGTATGAAGAACCTAACTTGTGTGTGCAATAAAGAATTTAAGAAGATATTGGATGAATGAAATTGACGCAGGACCGTGTGGAGTGGCACAAAAGTATGGAGGCCAGCAGTGGGTGAAGTCGGGTGCGGTTGTTGATGATGACTTCTGAAAGCTACAAAATAGTAAAAACCCCAATTTTTTCAACGCGTGACTTATCAGTTATCACCGTAGATTGTTAGTTACTTCACCAATCTTATCGGCAAATTCAGATGAAAGTAAAGCTGATATTTAAAATATCATCAAAAATTATGTAAACATCAAGACCGACCTAACTCGAAAGCGAAAACTTAGTTTGAGTAATTACATTGGAAATATTAGAAAGTACAGCTCCTTCATGACTTAGCGATCCCATTGAATCCGATGTTGAACGATCACAAAAAGGTGGCTTTCTTCCGATGACCTTGCGGTTTTAGCGAAATGCGTAAGGTAAGCCATTTTGGAGAATGAATTGAATTCTCTGCAGCAGTTTTTTTGACGACCCAAGTGGCGCGGCGGGCGAAGGTCCGCGCCGCGACGCGGAACGGTTCGATTCCCGCCTTGGGACAAATGTTTGTACGATCTGCTAATATTTGTTCCGGGTGTTCTGGATATTTTCTATCCAACTAAGTAATATTATAAAACCGAATGTTTGTGAAATCTGAATTTTTGTTACCTAGGATCTCCAAAACTACTGATCTGTTCAGTATTTTGATTTACGTATATAGAGCAAAACCTAACCTATATGTATAATAAGCTAGGTCCTTATTATACCGAAAATACGCGAGCAAAACCGCGGCCAGAAGCTAGTGTATGATAAAAATATCAATCTATGTAATGTATTGTATTAAGTATATCAGTTATCTATCAACCCATAACACAAGCTCTGCTTAGCTTGGGGCTAGATGCTGCTGTGTGTATTGTCCAGAAGTATTTATTTATTTATTTAGTTATCTGTGCGTATCTAGTTTCTTTTTAACACCGTCACTGCGATCACCAATCCTGCCAAGCATGGTTATTATGGAAAAACTCTCATGGTGGGAATAGTAAATTCAGTAAAGGTAACTTTTGTGGCATCGTCAGAGGGAGGCTTAGGGGAAGTTAAGAAAGCCATGGTCAACAGTAGACGCTATGCGCTGGCGAAGATTGAATTAATAATGTTGTATAATTTACGATGGTTCAAACTAACGGACAACTTTCATAACTGATCGTTATGTTTCGAATAACGCAATTGATTTGCGCAGTAGAGGCCCTGTGTTAGACCAATTTTACAAGTAACGGGGATAACTAAGTACAAATTAGTAAAGCTCATGCCACCGAAAAAAAAAATGTTTATCCATGAAAAGGTTTACTTACTACTGTTGTATGTTATCAATAAGTAACATAATTTGAACGAAGATGACAATCAATTTAAATAATAACAATTTATGGATCGGAATATCTTAATTCACAAAGGAAATTATAATCAAATAATATAAATAAATTACAACTAGTACTTACAATTGAAACAATTGAGCTAACTGCAGACTGTTGCTAACAATCCACAGGTAATTAATAAGTAAAAGATCGAAATAAACAAATGAATATGTTACCTACCAGTGAACCATTTGAAAATAATGATTATGTTATGATTTTCTATTTGACGTTTAAGTGTATTATTTATTAATAAAATCTTGAAACTTGTTGTAGTCTGACGAATTCAGAATGGTGTTCTTCCAACACAGATACGGTTCGTAGTTAACCCGCTAAAATACTTAATAAAATTGTAAATTATCTCATACAAATAAATAGATTCAAAGAAATATGCAAATCGATTGCATCAATAATAAATTAATAACGAGAACACAGCACTCGTATCACGATTTAGAATATTAAAAGTAGTGATGTGCAGTACACAGTGCTTTCTATCGATTAACGATTTCTATCGATAATTGTTATCGATACCATGACCGTAAGCATAGCCCATCGCCGGTAAGTACCCATCATTAGATGATAGCACTTGAATTCTTGACGTAGCTATTACGGCGAAAGTTCAGATCATCATCAGTAGCCCGTAACAGTCCACTATGAGCAAAGAAGTATTATAATTACTACTAAAGCCATGTCTATGAGGCGTTTTCCTAATGCCATAAAATAGTTCGACCAGGCTGAAAAGATGGCGCTTTTAGTTTGGGCCTGTTTAAATTGTATCGACCCGGCTAAGACTATGCTTTATTTGACATGATATCGTTCATTAAAATTTATTTTATGTTTTTTAAAGGTTTCAATTGCCGGTTATTTATTCCTACTCCCTAGAAAGTTCCTAATAGACAATTATCTCACTTAGGGATTAGCCCTAAGTAAGATCATTCTCTTTCTACAATATTGAACAACAGTTGCAAGGGGTTTTAAAATAAAAATCGGTTGTAATCGATCTTAATTAAGTGTGAATAAATCTCATTTTTACGGGCCCTAAGATCTGCTCGAATGAACAATTTCAAGATCTAATTAAGAAATTTGAAGATGACACGCAACAGACGGAAATCGATTGACTTGCGAAAAAACAAAGGGCTTTTTAAAAAAAACGGCGGAACAACAGATGTCTTCAACAGATACCAACTACCATATAAATTAATTGCTTGCCTCTAAATGGCACATTCGTCCATACCACCCTATGTTAATTTCATCGATAACTTTTACATGATATGCACATCTCTTGATAAACTTCTTTCCATGGATTGTAAAAACATTGATACGGTAATTAAAGTTTGAGAAGTTAAAAATTTATATTATTTATAACTGACAGAGAATGTTCTCAATCCGATTATTCTTGTAGGTTGCCTGGAAGAGATCGCTTCTCAAGAGATAAGGCCGCCCATTATACGTGTCATAAGTAAATGTCCTTCTGTAATGTTGTTTTTCTGGTGTATTGTACAGAGTATTTTTGTATTGTATTAGTCTAATAAACAGAAAAAATGTGAAAAAATATATTGAGGGTTTTGTAAAAATTAAAAAAATTATATTCTAATTCATAACGGATGTAAGCGGGTTAACTATAAACTTTATTTGTGTTGGAAGAACACAGATGTTTCATCTAATTCCTTAATATTTAAAGTGTTTTTTTTTAAGTTTTGCGACAAATAGTTACTGTCCCCTATTACGGAACCATTTCGGGATATCTATACAAAACCAGAAAAATCATGAAATAGACGAATGTACATAAAAATATACATACAGCTCAACATATAACTTCTTTCTTTTTTAGAAGTCGGTTACAAACGGACTTGTTCCTATATGAATAATGCCTTCTCCATAGGTTTACAAACAGTTCCGTGTATTTCTCACGCGAGTGGTCTTCACAGTGGCTGCACAAGCCCACTGCTGGTAAAGGGCAACGTTTCTTTAATCGATTTCTTTTATTACTGTGTAATAATGTAATAGGTAGCTGCGGCCAGGTGCTGTGAGAGTAGTAGAGCTATATAGTAGAACAGATGTAAAGGTCGTCAGAACACAGTGCGTTTGTGGATTTTGCAGTAGAGTGCGATAGGTGGGAACCAGAGATATCGATCGGTGAATTTCAGATTAGGTAGGTAGGCAGGTCGGTAGGTTTATCCTAATATATTGCAATATATATCCGCAAAGTAACCTCTGATTTTTTTCTGGGTGGCTATATACTTAGGAAATTAAGTAAATACCGATACTCGATTCCAGGATTCTAGATATTTTTATGTAAATAAATGAGTTAAAAACCAAAACAAAATTAGTGAAAAATATTGTACAACAACGTTGGTATTATCACGTATTGTAGATAATCGCAGAAAGTCAAAACAATTTTTGTAAAATAACGAAACGGAAAAAGTTATCGAGAACGAGACAGTTAAAACCGCTTACTGTCAAACGGTACACGACACTCTTTCTACCAAAATGCAACGAAACACTCGAAATCATTCAAAGAAGTTCCTCTCAGGTCTCCGGTAGGGGCACTGTCAAGCACTTAATGTATGGGAACGTAAACTTTAATAGAATTCGTAAACTACGCAAAACTCATGCTAAGGCCTAAGAACATCCAAGAATATAAGAATTGGTTTACTTACCTAGCTCCAACGATGTTTTGACTGGTGTTCGGAATTCGAACCCATTACTTTTGCAACAATAGGTGCAGGAAGTGTCCTTTGAACCACAATGGGCGGACAAACGAACAATTAACATTATGTACACATTTACCTACCTCGAAGGCAATTCGATACGGAGCTGTGAAGAAATGTTGTTATTTGTGCGACTCGTGTTACTACTATACTTTAGTTTATGTTAAGTATAATAAAATAATACTTATATTAACTAAGTATCGCGTGACCCGAGAGCAGGTGAGGTTGCGGGTTCAATTCCCGCCTCGAGACAAATGTTTGTGCGATCTGTAGATATTATATTCCGTATTAAAAACACTATCTCTTTAATGTAATGTATTAAGTATATCAGTTATCCAGTACCCATAACACCAGCTCAGCTTATCTTGGGGCTAGATGATGTACCTATAGTGTGAATTAATCATCATCAGCCTATATTAGTCCACTACTGGACATAGGCCTCCCCTAATGAACGCCATAGCGCCCTGTCTTCAGCTTGCATCCATCATATAAACTAAATAAATAATAATGCTGGACAATCCACTCAGAAACGAAAATTGAAACGTAGTGCAGGACGCCCTCTATCCAGG
The DNA here is from genome assembly GCA_963564075.1 of Eupithecia subfuscata. Taxonomy (NCBI): domain Eukaryota; kingdom Metazoa; phylum Arthropoda; class Insecta; order Lepidoptera; family Geometridae; genus Eupithecia; species Eupithecia subfuscata. Next base: position 16,404,425 of record OY751102.1, on the reverse strand, counting down.
TTGGATGACGACCTGCGAAAGACAGATGCTGGATGCGGCAAGCTGAAGACAGGGCGCTATGGCGGGAGTTAGGGGAGGCATATGTCCAGCAGTGGATTAATATTGGCTGAAGATGATGATAATGATGAATTGACAAAACATCATCTAGTCCCAAGCTAAGCTCAGATAATTTTTTCAAAATCCGAAGAACCTCGGCAAAGGCCTACGCACCTAGGGTCTCGACTCCAAAAACCATAAAGTAGGCATGGTATAATGCATTTTGTGTTTAGTTCATTCAATATCTGTTCAAAGTTTTATGAACCCAGTACAAGAGAAACTGCCTCTCAGCACTTTGGTTGAATGTGCAATATGCCGCCGCGGCTCCATTGGCCAACCACTCGATTGCATCGATTTCACCGAATAATCGAATTACTCGGAATCGAGTTAGTGCCACTTCGTTATCGAGAACAATGAAAGGAAGCTACCGACTACCAGAAAGAAGAGTTATGTTATTATGACATTGTTTTTGCAGCAGAATGCATTCATATTCTATCTATATCTATATAGGTACTAGACGATCGCCTCGCGGTTTCACCCGCGTAGTTCCCGTTCCCGTGGGAACTCCGGGATAAAATATTATTATAGCCTATGACACTCCCTGAAAAGTAAGCTTCCTATCGGTGAAAGAATTTTTAAAATCTGTCCAGTAGTTTCGGAGCCTATTCAATACAAACAAACAATCAAATCGTTCCTCTTTATAATATTAATATAGATAAATAAAACAAAGTCCTATTAGTTACACCATTTAAAACTCACGGCTAGACCGTTTTCAAAGATCTTTGTTTTTAACCTCCGACGCAAAAACAGTGTTATATTATAAGGCAAAAACAAAAAATTTATTGAAAAAATAATAGTAAAATCGGTTCATCCGTTTGGGAGCTACGATACCGCAGACAGATACACAGACAGACACGTTCAACTTATAGCACCCCTCTCTTTTTGCGTCGGGAAAGAAAACATAACGTTATTAAGGCTGGTGTTCACCAAAAGATAATCAGATAGTTAGCAGCTTCGTTGGTTAATTTTGACATAAAATATAATGAAACTTCTGTCAAACACTTTTCCGATATGAGATAATCGTTGAAGATTACGTTATTATTTAATGCGTCCGATTGTTTGCTTGTTAAAATATGGGACTGACATATATAAATAACTAGTTTATGCCCGCGGCTTCGCACGCGTTGTTTCTATGGAAACATTTATAGGATATTTCTATCCCATATGAACTGATTTATGGGATAAAATGCCTATGTTTTATTCGAAAATGCCTATGCTTAGCACTACCTGTATGCAAAATTGCAGCCCTATCCGTTCAGTACTTTTGGGGTGATGAGGTAACAAACATCCATCCATACATCCAAACTTTTGAATTTATATTACTCAGTTCAGTTCATTTATTAAAAACCATTGGTACACATTGGAACGAGACGTTACCAAGTAACTTCGTCAATTTTACAGTTGTAAAAAATTTCAAAGCAGAGGTTGTTTAAGGCGAATAGTAGGGTGGATAGTGGCGCCACTACATATTTAATTTTATAATTACGTTATACAAAGGAATTATCAAAAAATCGGACCGCTGGTAGACGATACCTATCACAAGCTTTTATTTAATGTATCTGTAATAGTTTTGTTTTGTGTTATTCAATCATAAACCTTGTTTGGAGAGCTTGGTGGCCACCAATAGGAACTAAACTCTTGAAACAAGTATCTGCCTAAATAATACAGTACAAAACTATTAAAGATACATTTAAAAAAAAGCTTATGATAGATATCGTCTACGCGCGGTCCGATTTTTTGATAATTCCTTTGTATAACGTAATTAAAAAATTAAATATGTAGTGGCGCCACTATCACCCCTACTATTCGCCTTAAATAAACTTGCAGAATAAATATACAAATACAATTGCAAAATATTGGTGTGATTTAGAAAAAAATGGGTCTGACTATACGTTTTGCTCTTTCATACAAAAAACATCAACGCGCTGCGTGCATTTAAAAGTGGACCTGTCCCTATTATACGAAAGTATAAAATACATAGGTTCTTTACACTAGCCAAGCTTGATGGAGAATGTTTGTAAACAAATCACGATAAGTACAAATTAATAAAACTCAATTGCTTGGCGTCGAGTTCTAGTCCAGATATACAGAATTGTAAGCAATGTTTATTATAGGATCTCAAATTAATTTACATTGCGACAGTAATGTAAATTGCGTGTAAAAAGACGCGGCAACAGCGTGAATTTTAGGTTAAGTATGGGTGGCTTACAAACATTCTACATAGAGTTTGGCTAGTGTATATGTCTATGACTAATGCCCAATATTATTCAATAGGTGCAATCAACATTATACCAATTTAAATCCTAAGTCCCTTGATTTAGAATTCATTTTCACACATCGCTCCAGTTTCTCCTAAAATGGTACATAGCACAACGGTACTTTGTTGCGGTTAGTTTAAATGTGGGAAGTACTTTATCTTGATCTGTTGAATAATTTTTAGGGTTCCGTAACTTGGAAGGAAACCCTTAATTTCCCTTGCGTTCTAACAGAGATTAAACAGTTATATGTATGGGAAGAGTGGTTCATAGGTTAAAATACGACTGATGTGGCGCGGCGGGCGAAGGTTCGCCTGTGACGCAGCAGGTTGCGGGTTCCATTCCCACCTTGGGAAAACGTTTAAACTATTTGTAAAAGTTTGTTCCGGGTGTTCTTGGTATTTTCTATGTGAGAATAGTAAAAATAGTAGAAGTAAAGCAATATTCTGCAGTTCGCTCAATTGTTTCAATTGTAAATAGTAGTTCTAATTTGTTTATAATTATGTAAGTAATGCATTGTATTTCATTTCATTTATTATGTACTAGTATATCAGAAAACTAGTACCCATAACACAAGCTCTGCTTAGCTTGGGGCTAGATAATGCTGTGTGAATTGTCCAGCATTATTTAATTTAATTTATAGATAGATGAATAGAACGGGAGATGTTCAGAGGTTAAAGTTTTTGTAATGTGAAAGTTTTGCCTCTAGAAACCTTCGTAAGTTTTCCTGTTCTTTTAATTTAAAATAATTGCATCATCCGTGTCTTTAACAGTAGAGTGGTAAGTACCTTGCTGAAACCCTAGTGAAGTTTTCAGGATTTGTTCAAGAAATGAATAAAATTCCTGCATTTAAAATAACGATGCCGATACGTCATAAAACGTGCATAATCTGAGATAGTTTTATGAAACTATTCGTAACGTTGCACTCTTGTCCGCGTCCGAAATACCTACTTAATCCAAATTATTTTGATTTAAGTTGATTCCAAGTCTACTCTGGCGCATTTATTTCGGATTATTCAGTTAAAATGTGCGGAACTCTCAGACGATGAAATCGCTACTCGCACTTGTCCGTTTATTGTTCCTATTTTGGTTTATTGCCATGGGAGCTGACATAGATTCATAATGCAGTAATGATGTATCTAGGCAATTGTTGCGTCACTTAATTTTGACTGGATTGACTAAGCTGAAGCTGATTTCCGCAAAAATTGACTGGTATGTCTGTCAGTCCCGTGATACAGGCGTAGCCTAGTGCGAGGAGGATAGGAAATCAATGCTTACACTTTATACTATCATACAGATGTAAGAACTATTGGTAACATTAAGTCGTTTGTAATAAATAAATAAATAATAGTGGACAATTCACACAGCGTTATCTAGCTTCAAGCTAAGCAGAGCTTGTGTTATGGGTACTAGCTAACTGATATACTTAATACAATACACTACATACACAGTTATTTTTTATTATACATACATAGGTATCAGGTATTATACATAGAATCGAACCCGCAACCTCCTACGTCGCAGGCGGACCTTCGCCCGCTGCGCCACAGATGTCGTCAATTGGAAGAAACACAGAAATTTGTATGGAGGGTGGGCCCTCACATTGGTTTATTTTTCAAAAATCGCATTGAAAAGGGTTAATCCTAAAATGTCACGTGAACCCGCCTATTCCCAATGTCCCACGCATGACTATTCCTAGCGTCTCACGAAAAGCTACACGTGAGTCAGAGAGCACTGTCATTATAATCTACGTCATCTACATAGTTATCTTTTACAACACCTAGTTAATAGATTTTTTTTATTCACAACGAAAATTATAGGTACTAGTATTAACAATTGAAACAATTGAGCTAACTGTTTGCAACAGTCTACAGGTAGCTCAACTGATCCATATCAATACCAGTCGGAAGCAGTTATAAGATGAAAATATATTATTTCAAAAATTTAACCAAAGCCTGTAGTAAAGTATAGAAAATAACAAATCCATCTACATTTACAGCATACCATTCCTAAGGACATAAAGATCCGTTCACAATGGGGAAGCGAGATTAATGTCACGACGTAGACAAAGAGAGCTGATGCGACCTCCTAGGTTTCCATTCCCGACGTTTATACTGCTGGTTTTATACAAAACTGGTAAATGTAATACTTACCTAATATTTTTTTTAACCTTTGCGTAAAAAAAAAACAGGGTAGGTTATAAATCAAGCATCATAGGCTATTTATTTTCGTAAATACAATTAGAAGAGGTCAAATATAAACTGACATGGAAATAAAGTGATATTTTTGATTTCTGTTGCTTCGATACCTATGTAGATTAAAGTATAGAAGCGACGAGGAAACCTTTAGACTGTTAGTAATTATTTTTCAAGTCCCAAGCTATCCTCTGTCTCGATAATCAGATATTATGTAGTAAGCCTTCTTAAAAAGAATATTTTTAACAATTTGTTTTTTAATTAAGTAACTACTGATAAATTTTGGATATGACGTGCAAGTTTTGTGAATGTCGAAAGTGTCCGAGGCATTTCGTGATTTCATACAACGAATCCCAATTCTAGTCTTCTTCTTTTGACGTGACAACGTCTTATAATTCGATAGAGCCGGCTGCACGCACGAAAAAACATGACGTCATGCGGCGTTACCTCGTCATGCGGCGTTACCTCGCTCTGAGTTGTCACGTTCAACTATCGTCTGTAAACCGACTTTACAGACAACCAATTTTTTTTTAGTTGATTTCTGCTCCATTGGCGCGTTTTCTTGGAAAGGAAGGTTCGCAGATGAGTCAAAGATAAGAACAGGTACGTATAATGGTAATGATGAAGGTTTTTTCAAAACGTACGAAATAAACATATTTAAATTTGAAGCCCATCCCAGAGCAGTTGGCTTGTTTCGTGTAACCTTCAAAAGGTTGCCAGGAACAAATCACTCCCTAAATAATAAGGCTGACACTTAAGCTTTGTACATTACTTTTGTGTACAAATATAGTTTATATGTTTTTAATTTAAATATACAGGGTGTCCCATCATGAGTTAATAATAGATAATAGTAAAAAATGAACAAAATTTAAGATCATATTTGAAAATATCTAGCAAATTACTAGGCTTAGATATCAAAACATTTGAGAACGTTTTTGTAAGCACTACCGTTTCCTAATTCAGTTCATAAAAAATACTGAAGCTATTGCTTAAATTGTGGGCATGGTGAACAAAAATGTCAACAGAGGTGCATAATTTTCTAAATTTACAAATAATTAAGTAACTCCTAAACGGTTTTTGTTTTAGTGCCTGATTGACCATGCCGAAACGCCCACGCGACTGCAGTAATATCCACTAATTATGGGACACCCTGTACAAGGGCGATTGATTTGCCAAGAAATAAACAAATCAATTGACCACGTTCCGATCCACCTTTGGTTCACGGTTCTCGTGAACACAGTCTAAGCTGTGCCCCTCAGTTGCTCGACTTGAACAATAGGTGTACCTTGAGAAAGGTTCCCACACTGGTTTCCTTGTCGATAGCACTTTAGTCAGCATTAGAAGGACAAGACTTGTGAATTACTGATGGCTCGGGTAACGTTGACTTTCGTCATTGTCATCTCCAACAGACATAATGCTTTAATAACGTACTGTTTTTTTTAAATGACCAAAATTGTTTATGCCATTCTAATATTAAAACTCATCTATCTATGCACGGTGTATATTCATTTAATCACCAAGTCGCCATTCATTTATTTTACACAACAAAACACAGGAAAAGAGAAGAAAACAGTGCATACAAGTAAAACTTATAAGTAATTGAATCTAACAATTTACTATACATAGGGTAAAATGGGTCCCTATTTGAGCATTTTGCAGTATTAAGCATTTGCCCAGTACTAGTATTTACAATTGAATCAATTGAGATAACTGCAGATTGTTGTAAACAATCTACGAGACCTCAACTGATCCATATCAATACCAGTCAGAATACCAATATAGGTTAAATTGGACTGGTTGAATAGCTGGTAGGAAGAATTAGGAAGATCTTTTCTTCTGGTTCCAGGCACCGAGAGTATTATCAATCATCCTCAAATTTCCTGTTTACTCATCCAGCTGCTACGGTGGCTCTTTTACTGTCGACTCGGTTAGGTTATGGAATTTTCTCCCACATGAAATTCGTGCTAGCCCCTTAATCTTCATTTTCAAGCGTAAAGTCAAAGAAACCTATCTTTATTCACAAAAAAAATTACAAATAAACATTACCTATCTTTACAATTCTGTTGTATTTTATGTATTTATTCAATTTATATGACATGTGTAAAATTAAATCCTATCCTACTAATAGTATAAAGCCAAAAGTTTGTGAAATCTGAATTTTTGTTACCTAGGATCTCCCAACTACTGAACAGATCAAGACGTAATTTGGCGTACGTTAAAGCCTAACTTGGATAATTGGCTACCTTTATACCGAAAATACGCGTGCGAAGCCGCGGGCAGAAGCTAGTAATATTATAAAGCAGAAAATTAGTGGAATCTGAATTTTTGTTATTTAGGATCTTCAAAATTACTGAACAGATTAAGATGAAATGTGGCGTACGTTTAGATCAAAGCCTAACTTTGATAATTGGCTACTTATTATACCGAAAATACGCGTGCGAAGCTGCGGGCAGAAGCTAGTCTTTTTTTTGGCGTTTATTTAAGCACATTTACCCACTTTTACAAATTTGTCTCTCTTTTTCCCAATAAGGTTTACTGGAAGATAACTATTTTTAGGGTTAACCTCGCCTTTGCCATTACTTTTCCTGGTAAATGTTTTACCTGTAACAATTGTGTGCAATAAAGAATTATGAATTATCATCGGAAGCTAAGGCTATATAGAGTTACAATACAAACCTAACTGTCAGTCCGTCACGTACGCACTGTGTGCATAGCTCTGCGCAAGCGCACCGCAAGACAATTTCAAGAGCGATGACTGTATTGCGACGTGAGTGCGAATCGATTATTTACTATAGCGGTATAAGGCATTACGTTATGTTAATATAATAATTGAGGTTTTCATGCATTATAATTAATACGTCAAAAGTAACCGATATAAGTGATAATTTTCTAATTGTCTTTTGGAAAACAGCACTTAAAATATGTAAATGCAAAGATTGAAAGTATGGAAATGGTTAAAAACTGATGGTTTCCAAAAGGTTTAACATGTCACCTACCGTGTTTTAAATTCTAATTTTTACCCAACATTCAAAGGAGTATCGGGTACCTAAGCACCCTTTTGTGAACGTTATAATGTAGTGTGTGTAAGTGATCGCAATAGGTTTGCGTATCACTATGACCATATTTCTTTATTCGCTAGTCTTGCTAAATCTTTTAATTTCTTATGAAATTTTCTCCAAATTCATCATTTTAATTTGCGAATTTTTAGAAATAAAATTTTTAAAATGCAAAAACTCAGCTTTGAATAATTATGAGTCCATAATCATCAGTTTCTTTAAGCCATCAGGAACCAGATACAGAACAATATAAGTATTATTCTAATTAACCATTAAAAAAATCTATGAAAACTCAAAGATTTAGTCTTTTCATCGGCAACGCAAACTTTTCAATAATACGATAAACAATGAAAAACTTAACTACTAACGTAGTAACGAAATTGTAAAGTTCATTAAAATATCGAAGCGGACAATGAAAACATTTTTGTATCAATAAAGGAAATTGATACTTACAAAACTTATAAAAGAAAAAAAATACTATTAAAAGAACAATCATACTCGTAACTTCAACAAAAAATAAAACGAAATATCTGTCTCTTTAACGGCAACGCAAACGTTTCATTTATTGTTGTAATAACGGTAGCGTCTACAACGCCGTCCCATCTTTGTTTACCATCGAAACTGGTCGGTACCCGCACAATCACAGTGAGTAGGTACTGCTATGTCGATGCTATAACTTTTACGACATTTTTACAACTGCTCAACGAGGAGAACTTGTTAATTTTCAAGCCCAGGCCAATTTGTCAAAGGCGACGTAAAATTTATGACAGTTCGTATTTTATGCGGCATAACAAATAATTGTCAAGAAATTTACTTACACACTTCCTGCATTAAAGTTTTCTGCCTTCCACTGATGGAAGTAATCAGCCCTTTAAAAAACACCTAAGGATCCCATTCTGACATGGGGTTTATTTTCAGATCGCAATATCACAACGTTTTTTGTTTATTTTGTATATTATCTCAAACTATTCTACCCCCTATTATACGACGTGCCACGTGTGACCTAGGCCGAAATGGTTTGATTCGGGACCCTAACTGTGTATTCTCCACTCATAACGTTTCGCCATGTATTTGAAAGTCAATATAAATGCAATTAAGACTGTACGACGCATTGCTGAGTAGCCATTTATAATACGTGTATAATGCTGCGGTATGGACATCACACGAAGCCAAGTACTGGCAAATGGCAAATGGCGCATTGAAAATAAATTCACCAGATTTCTGTACTTCAAAATCCATTTTTCCCGTTGATGTATCCATCCAACCTTGTTTTTTATGGGCATGGTTGGATACAACAAACTGGAGGCAAGGAGAAATGTAGCGCTTGCTATATATTTTGCTTAATGTATTTCGTGGAATGATCGCTAGACCAGGGATTTTAAACGAAATGCGGCTGAACTGAATGAGTTTGTGCACCGACGGAGGTGGCCCGGTCTTTTGGCTGTGCCAAGAGAAAGGTCCGACTTCCTGAATAAGGCACCCCTAACGTGCTGCATCCACCATACGCTCAATCTGGTACCGGAGAGAGTCGGATCTATTTTACTACTCCCTGAGCGAATGTCATAGGACTCTGTTATTTATTCTATGCTATTCTAATAGCAACCTTATTCATAAAGAAAATTACAATCAACTAATATAAATAAATTACAGCTAGTATTTACACTTGAAACAATTGAGCTAACTGCAGACTGTTGCAAACAATCAGTTGCTATTCTAGTTAGATTTGATATTGTGTATTTGGAATTTATTGATTGACGAATTTTTAATGATAATATACTCGTATTAGGCTAAGAATAAATATGTAGTGTAGGTACACTATTGCATTAGGTGCCCTGTAAATAATAGTATTCTTTTTCTATATAAATAAACTTTACTAACAAAAAAAAAACACCTATACCCAGAAACTGAAAAAATAAACAATTATAGTAACCAAATCCAATCCAAACAACATTTTCCAACACGCTCAATAAAACTTTCTAAAGCTAAGTCAGATCTATCCATAATGGTACAATTACTGTAATTTTGTGAAATTATAACGTAATTCCAAGCGGATGCAGCCATTATGGAGCACTTCGACTGGTCTGATCGAGTTTGCACCCTCACGTTTGCTATCGAGATGGGCTTGCATATAATTATCCGTAAAAATAGAGAAAAACCTTACGAACTTTGTAAAAGGGGACTGCAGATTGTTTGATAAATATTATAGTATGTTAGTTGATGGTTGAAAAGTTTGTTCCTCTGTAATTTAACTGAGTTTGGAGATGCGAGGCCTCGCTAATATTAACGATACTTATCAATAAAAATGCCATGGCCGTTGCGATGATGTGAGCGTGATGTTATGATTGTTTTCTGTTTTGCATATCTATAATATTATAAAGAGGAAAGATTTGATTGTTTGTTTGTTTGTATTGAATTGGCTCCGAAACTACTGGACCGATTTGAAAAATTCGGCTTACATAGGCTATATTTTATCCCGGAATTCCCACGGGAACGGGAACTACGCGGGTGAAACCGCGAGGCAATCGTCTAGTCAATAAATAAAGATAAATATAAATTAAATAAAATTAATAACCCGACAGCGACCCCTTTTTGATAAACTAAATTTCAGACCTTGATCTGTCATCCCCGGCGCGGGCCTACACGCTCAACGTCTCATGTTCCAGAAAGGAAGGATTTGTCAAACGTGACGTCACGTTAAGCTAATGTGATACAGCTCTACCAAACACGTTATCATACTTTCAGCTTCAACCAGCTTCAACCATCTGCGGCTGCCAAAGCGGGCGTAATAACAAACTTATGAAATCTTCGTTTAATTTCATACTAAACTGACTAAGCGCCTAGCGCAACGGGCTTGAGCGAGTTAGCACGCGTTATTTTCAAACGCACCATAAAGCTATAGACTTCAAAGCCGTGAAAGGCGTACGACGTAGCCCACGAGTTTTATTATAAGCCAGTTGTGTGCCCTACTGCATAGGCCTCACGTGTGTGTGATGTCCTCCTAGCCAAATTTTGGGCCACGGCGTCTCCAACTCTCTTAATCCGATGGGCGGCAGACAGACTCGACCAGTGAGAGGCGTGGAAGCAACGGCGTAACGTCCTATCCGAGGCACGAGGTTGTAATGTAACACGTGTGTGTGATACACACTTGTTACATTACCTCAAGCTCACCTCAACAGCCTATATTGGTCCACTGCTGGACGTAGGCCTACCCCTGATAAGCGCTTTATAGGCTTGTATCTCATGGTGGGAACGCTCATAATCCCCATTCTGGGCATGTGGGTTGGGGATCGCAGTTCAGTGGTAGAATTGTTCTGCAGGGGGCGCTGCTGCCCGCCCCCGGTGGATAGCCCTTCGTCGCCTTTTACGACACCCGCAGGAAGAATTGGGGTGGTGCAAATTATAGGCCGGCACCACACGGCAATGTGTTACATTACACCCCCATGTAATACCAACTTTACTTAAGCAAAAGCCTTCTATCCATATTATACACAAAGATATATCGGTTCTCATTCTACAGTCATGTCTTGCGTGGGACGAAAAAAATTAGTGTTAATTTTATACTGTGTACAAAATTGAAAGTTTTGATGTGTTATATTACTATGATGTATGGGCTCGATGCCTAAATTGGATTAGTGATAATCAAGGAGCTTTTGAAAAGTGATTGGTTTTGTAAGAATAGGCGACACTGCGAGTCTAGAAGAAATTAAACCTAGGAATGGAGAAAGCCCATTTTATAAGGCTAGTAAAAAATATATGTAGCTAAGTCTTTTACATTTTTAAAACACTTGTCTTTTTATAAAAAATACAATAAATCATTAAAATCAAGAAGACTTAGCAATAATGTTAGTTGATACCATGGATTTTAATTTAAAAATGAAAGTGCTGCGGATCTACAAAAAAGTTTTCATTAAAAATAGTAATTAATTTGACGAACATTAATTGAACTAAATTAAACTGAGTTAAGTTGATAGTTTTTTCACACCACATGAGATAATGAGAAATGGTCTATTGTTTCATATTATCTTATTTTATCTTTTAATTTATTTTAAGAAGATGTGGAGCGAAATTTTCTGTCTTTATACTACTCACCGTGTTTTCTTGTATAAGGTGTAACACAAAACATTGCTGTTTTCTTTCTAGTCGTGTTATTGACAATAACAGCAATAGGAATTTCAGTAAATAAATAATTATTTATGGCAGTCATTGAGGATGTGTATCAGAACTTAGGTATTTATGAACTCACAATTGAACGTTACATCAGGGGAAGCAGTCTCGACATAGATAGCGATCGCATGGCGACCGACGTCGGTCGCAAAGTCCGTCCATCAATTTTGTGTCGATAGCTATCTGAAGACATTTTTTATCTAGGATTTTTTTCTTCAGAGCGAGCGCAGCTGAAAACACATGTGATCACTAGCCGTGTGGCTAGGATACTGAATTGTTTTTGACAAGGTCCTGCCGCCCGTTCCCCTCATGGCCCTGTTAATATAGCGATCGGTAATTAACGATCGCTATCTCGAGATTGCATCCCCAGGCTGAGAGGAAACTAGACCTCCTTTTTAACCGAGTTCGAAAAAAGGCAGATGTTCTTTGTTTGGCTGTATGTTCGTCGTTAATAAATAAATCTGAAAACAGAAAATCTTTCCTTTATTTCTTCCTTTATCTATGGACCGATTTGGATGATTATTTTGCAGTTGTATTGAATATGATCTCGAGGTTTTGTTCCTGAAGGATTAAATTATCCCGCAATACTTAAAAAAATAGTTTCAAACTAAGGATAATCGTTTTACTATAAAAACTTCCGTAGTTTGACGAATTCATTATGAATGTAAGCGGGTTAACTACGAACCTATTTTGTGTTGGAAGAGTATTTTGTGGTGTTCTTCCAACACAAAATAGGTTCGTAGTTAACCCGCTTACATTCACAATGGATTGGAAGTCGGTTTTATTTTTCTCAAAACAATGTAATGATTAATACAAGAGTGTAGCATTTCAGCACTAATGTGTTGAAACCGTCTTTTATTTGCAGATCTTATAAAAATTTGTCTCGCGGCGGCAATCGAACCGAAAAAGACTAAGCTAAGAACACCCGGAAAACGGAATAGAGTGACTTCCAAGTGGCACCGGCAAGGCACGCGTGTCGAGTTCCGCGTTTCATCACATTCATCACACCACACGCGATGTTATACTACACTAGTGCTTTCCCGCAGCTACGCATGCGTCCACTAGTTTGACTTGGGCTTGGTCACTCTAAGCTGTGTGGCTTAGAATTTACACCACCCGAACTCTTCCCGCGGGTGTCGTTAAAGGCGACTAAGGGATATCCACTGGGGGCGGGCAGCAGCGCCCCCTACAGAACAATGAAATTCTACCACCGAACTGCCCCAACCCGCAGCCCAGCGTGAGGATTATGGGAATTACCCTCATGAGATAAAGGCCAATAAGGCGCTTATCAGGGGAGGCCTGCGTCCAGCAGTGGACCAATACAGGCTATTGAGGTGAGGCCTTGGTCGAGGGAGTTTTATTGAAACTATGCTGCAGCCTTCATTACGGATGTAAGCGGGTTAACTACGAACCTTATTTGTGTTGGAAGAACACCATTCCGTAATAAATTCGTCAAACTACGATAGTTTTTATAAAAATATGCTGCAGCCATTGTTTTTTTTCCTTTTTGTATGCAGGTGGCCGAGGGTATAACCAATCAACCGGCTAAGTAATAAATAACAATATAAATCGTTTATTGAATGATAAAAATATGGAACCAAAACAATGGACATAGCATGGCACAACATAAATGGAAACGATGCCATCTGCAGAAATTTTAAAAACTGTGTCGCAGAAGACAACGCCCTCCTCCGAAGTTAATGTGGAAGGGTTCCAAAAAAGTAAAAATTACAAATTACAAAATATAGGTAAGCAAATTAGTTACTTACCTAAATTACAGATTATTATTATTGTTAAGTAAAAGTATTACCAGAGCTAACAATGAGCTAAGAAGGAATCGAAGCTCTAGGCTCTGGGAAAGTAGAGCATCTGGCGGTCACGGCGTAAGAATCAACCCTCAAACCCAGCCCGAGGATGTCGTAAGACTCTTACGACATCCAGAAGAAAGCTGCTGCTCTTCCTCTGGTCTGAATAGTCGGATACGTAAGAGCGTAGGTTCCCTATGCTAACTACACTTACTACACCGTGATTGCGGCCCTGTAAACAATATCCAACGATTGATAAATCAGAGCGAGCAAATGTCCCTTAACTGTTTGTATGGGAGCCCTCATAAGGTAACTAACTAGCTATACATAATATAACTAGCTTTAATTAGTATAAAATCACATAGTAACGAACCTATAACCAGATCAGCGGCTGAATGACATCATACCTGTAACAAGAAATCAGCATATTAGTTTGACATGGGAGCGGTTTTTGTCGCGTTCGTGACTGCCAATCAAACGTGTAGGTTTGGATTATAAATCATTAAGTGTGGCATTTTTTGTAGGTATAATTTATGCTGAGAATGACAGGATTTGGACGAGGACTACATTTGGAATTATCTTAAAAGAACCTCTTCTTCTAATTTATGATTTTATCGGGAATTTATAGCGTACCTTTTGGTATTATTCTCTTCTTCTATAGTTTGTTACGTTTCAGCGTTTTGTTATGGGTAGGTGGGTAATTTCCGGAAAGTCGGGTCCGATTTAAGACATTATTTCATTTTCTGCAATCCATTTATCTATGTTCTATCTGAGTAAGTAGGTACCTTGCGAGTGAAGTCAGTATTAAGTAGATATTCTGTGGTGTGTTCATTATAGAGTATAAAAGTATAAATTTGTTTAATAAGTATATTAAAGAGATACGTACCAAATCAAACAAAATGTATAAAATTTAAACTTTTGCGCCGCGGGTAGAAATTAGTAAGTCTAATAATACTAATGGAATAAGAGACCTTCGTTATTTTATAAAAGCTGAGAGTTTATCTGCGTATACTTCACACTTCACACAGGTAGGAAAGATCACCGATTTTGAAGTTTGGGTCATCGCGGCAGAATATCAATTAGCAAACTAGGTGCTGAATTTGTGCCTCAAATTTGTTATACGTAACATAACTTTGGCCACCTCGTTTACGTGTAGTAGAATCGTTTGAGTGATGACTGTAATAGCCTGTCACTGTTTCACGTGATAACTTTCGCTTACATTATGATGTGACTATTAACAAACAAGTAGTTACATTAAGCTAATGCAAAGTGTAATGTTATAGAGACCTCTCTATAACATTCCGATGGAGAAGTTTCTTTGAGACACAAAAGGTGGTTCTCAAGTCTCTCTCTCTCAAGTGATCTCATGTTTTGACAGAGCTATCCGGTTTGTTTCGTCTATTTGGTGCCTTGCTTCCGACTAATCATTGGTTTTCTTTTCTATTATTTTTCTTCGACTTTTTTGCAACTTTTACGATTCCTTAATATCATCTTTACCATAGGAGCTCTTTATGTCACCCACTCCTAAGTATGCTTTCTTCAATTTTAAAAAAAAAATCGATCTATTCCAGCTGTAATCTTCTAATTCCTTTTATTACTTAGTTATTATGACGTCTGACGCAGGATCTGTGGCGATCCTTTGGGAAGGCCTTTGTCCAGCAGTGGACGTCAGCTGACATAATGATGATGGCAAGACTAACGACAGGTAGATGAAAAAGTCTTATTAAAAAACAACAGTGTGTCTCTTGTGTGGGTGTATTATTTGGGTATTGTATTATTAAAATAGTGTAAGATCATAACAAACATGCGGGAAACGAACCCACACCCTTCTGGATCTTTCTGACACAGAGGTAATAAAGCCCAGTTAAGTAGGTAGATGAACCGACAATATTTTTTGGCGAGTTGGGGAAGCCATGTGCTATATTTATTTGATAGATCCAATGCCCTACGTGTAAAGGTAATTGAGATATGAATTCTTAAAGTTTTATCATAAAATCGTATAAGTAAGCTTCAGCCCATATCAGCAACAGTATCGTGTGAACAGATTTGTCATACATTATCCAATCCAGGTGATTTGTGATAGATATCCACTCGTGCGCAGCCGAGTGTGTCCAGTGTTCACACCTTGACGTTTCGTTCACATTCCATCTTACTATTCAGTTCACTTCTTAATTAAAAAGAAAAATCTAATCATCATTTCACCGGTAGTGGCTGGTCATAAGCGTTAGTATAGCTATAATAATCTCTGTCATAAGGTTAAGTATAGGAATTTGAATTACTTTAGTTCGATTGATAGATCGCAGAACCGACACGTTCGCATGCGTTGTTTCTATGGAACCGTTTTGAGGTTATTTCTATCCCATGGGAACTGATTTATGGGATAAAAAGTCGCCTATGTTTTATTCCAGGGTTAGACTTACCTGTCTGCAAAATTCCAGCCTGATCCGTTCAGTAGTTTTGGCGTCAAGAGGTAACAAACATCCATCCATCCAAATTTTCGCATTTATAATATTAGTGTGATGTAATGTGATGTGTTTTTATAAACTTTTTATTTTAAAACTTTGTTAAAGATACCACTAGTAAGACTACGAATATTAACCTTCATGTAGTAAGGAACATAACCATTGGACCACGTGTTAATTTACATAAATTTATATTTACCTACCTATTTAACAAGTTAGACCACAAGTAAGTTTTCTTATATATCTCTTTAGTATATCTGGTTAGATCACGGAGGTCTAACCAGTTGTATAATATCTCAGTATGACCAAGGCATTTTTATGGTAAAACTATCAGAATGAGGAGCTATTTATACCTCATGACAAGTATCATATTCTTTCCTCTAAAGCAATTATTATTTAAACAAAACTTTTGTTCCTATAGCTACACTTTTATACTGGTTCTACAGCTGAAGTAAAAATAAACTTATGCATTCTAAACTATGCAAAAAACCAGTCTTCTCTTACGAGTGAGTAATCAGCTTTCATGAATAAGCCATGTAGCATCATGGCAGTATCTAGAGACACTTCGATATAAATTACTTGATAAATAGATCGATTATCATAGATCTTTTGCTTAAATTGTAAACAGAGAAATAAAATGCGTCCAGAAAAGAAAATAGAAATTTTTAGTTAACCCTAAATAGGACACGGGGCAAATAATTACCATCTCAAGATATGATTTTAGATAGGTATCGGGTCTGCAAATGACTAAATTGGTCACTTTTCGAAATTGGCTAATGTGCTCAAATTTAATTTTAGGTAACGAGGTCGGATAGCAAGAAATCTAAATATATTTTTGGTCCTCGAATTTTAATGTGTTCATAAAAAATACTAATTAAGTAAGTAACTATATTAAGGACTTATATGTAGGTAATGTATTAGCTATGCGTAATTTTCATATGTGTCGTAATCTAGTGCCAAGTAATAAATTTTAATGTTTAACTAACGCCATCAATCATGACAAAGCTTTATAAATCGAAGTAACTACTGTTAATACATACTTAGAAGGATACATATCATTATGTAATTAATTTATGCGACATGCATAGACCCAATGCATAATAATTATAATAGCGAAGTGAAAGCAATATATTTTGACGTGACTAATAAATATTAGCATACAGAATGGATTTATATTCTTAAACAACATGGTGAGATTTGAGATTTGCGATCTTTATAATTTTCTAAACCAAAATACCAAAAACAAAACATAAAATAGTCCATATACATAAATCGCAAGTGATCGCATGGCGAGGAAGGACAGCTAAGACCTTTCTCCAGTTTGTGGGACGAAAGAGGCTCGTGATAAAAATAGAAATAAACTTAAATGGTAACTTATATTTGTCAAATATTCGAATGCAATGTTATGGGTTAAATGGTAACTTATATTTGTCAAATATTCGAATGCAATGTTATGGGTTAATTTGATTTCGCCTATTTAAAAAAAAATTAATTGTAATGTGGTAAAATATTATAATTATAAATAACAGTCGATTTAGCTACGAGTAATTTGATTTTGATCTATGGTCAAATTTTTCGTAATTTGGTTTGCCTGTTAGTTCCATTGGTAGAACTACAAACAAAAAAATGCCCTTGGTTCAACCAGTAGAAAATCGCGACACGGGCAGCAAATGCTAAAAACAATAAACCAAGGTATTTAAAAAATGTTTGATTAAATCTGTTAGTTACAAAAATTATCCAAGACCAGGCCTTATTAAATTTCTAATGTAATTTTACCCATGCTCCTAAGAATAACATGAGTGAACTACAGACTGGTTAGCACTTAGCTCTGGAAAGCACTGAGAAAAGTGTCAGCACGTTTCCGCTGACATGTAACTGCAGGCTACTAGATTGATACAGTAATAATCTAGATAGAAAGGTAGCCCTAGGCTATCTAGTCTATCTGTGTTTGCCCACCTAAATTAAATTATCTTTCGTATAAAAGATTTAGAGGCTTTTGTTTTGGGTAAATTGAAACTCACTTGCAGTGAACTCAATTTTGTCACAACACTAACAAGACTTATCAAATTGATGATTGACAGTGATTATCAAATCCCTAAATAAATAGAAATATCAATTTATTAAGTAGGTAGGGTTAAAAGTTTTGTTTTACAGCTACTCTATGATTACTTGGCAACGTGAAAACTATTGCTATTGACAGAGTAATTCACAAACAAAGTAATTTTATTTATCATTACGTCTAAACATATCAATTTGTCCGGCACGCGTACGAAAGGCGTAATTTTATAAAATTGCTGTAATTTTGGACTCACTTGCTGTGATTTATGGTTTCTAATGGATTTTCACATGCGATATCTATTTTAGAGTGAAGTTCTTTTTGGCGTAATGGAAATCAAGTTTTGGCTGTCTACCACAATGCAACTCTACGTAATAATTATTTTATAGGTAGTACACTCTTCCCTCCCTGTTTCATGCGAATTAAACTGGAGTAGATCAACAAAAATCTGTGTGGTGACTTAGAATTTGCACCTTCCCAACTCTTCCTGCGGGTGTCGTAAGAGACGACTATGGCATATCTACCGGAGGCGGGCATCAGTACCCCCTGCAGAACAATTCTACCACAGAACTGCGATCCTCAACCCGCATGCCCAGCGTGGGGATTATGAGCATTACCCCCATGTGATAAAGGCCAATAAGGCGCTTATCAGGGGGAGGCCTGCGTCCAGTGGTGGACCAATACAGGCTGTTGAGATCAACCAAATCTAAAAGAGGAAGCGCTTGGCGTTTCTTTGTTAGTTTATTTGATTTAACCAGAAACTTGTTACCGTTTTCATTGCCGAGCCTTTGCGGTGCGACCCGCGCTGGGGAGGCGGCGTGGTAGCGGCGGTGGCGGGCCGCTGCTACAAGCAGTGTTAGAATCGAATGTGCGTTTTCGGCAACGAAAGTGTTAGGGATCCCATAAAAGTCAAAATGGGAACACTCTTTTGCAGCCATTTTGCAGCCGTCTAGAACCAAGTTAGTGGCATACATTTCGTCCTTGCCTTAAAAAAAGCTTTATTGCAGAAAAGATTACACTAAAGTAGGTACAGGAAGTTCTTAAAATCATATCATGCCATTGGCGGTCTTATCCCCTGCAGAGATTTCTTCCAGACGACCATAACAAAAGGAACCCTTTATCCTATATCTTACGCTACCTATGAGCTAGCTTGTTGTAGCTAGCTAACTTTGTTATAGATTACGATAATATACGTCAACATTTAAGCTCGTTTTCCACCGCAAAAGTGTAATGAGCGAAAAATGGTAGGCGGGACGGACTCCTCTTAAATAATGATAGGTTTACATTTTGACCACCAAAGAGTTTTGTCTGTTGATTTCCACCGCAAAACGAAAATGAGAGATATTAGTGAGCGGAGCGTCATTTCAACGTTCTCTGCTCGCTCAGTCCTCTCCGCTCGACTATTTGTAGGTGGAAATACAAGTATGCAGTTTACTCTTTCAAGTTCAACATAGTCCTTAATGGGTCCGCTCCACTCGCGTTCGAAACCCAAATAAAATATCGGCGACTTTGATCCCTACTTAATCAGGTATGGTAAAAGGCAAGTTCATACGAACTTTTTGCTTCCAAACCGGTCAACAGCATCGAGTTTTTGTTCAAAGCACGTGGTAACGTTACACGAACTGGTACAACGGAAGGTAACGGAATGGTAGAGTAAGTAATATAATAATGAATATGCTATTGTTAGAGGTTTATTAAATTATATGATTTTTACGTGCATTTAAGTGTGCATTCGCACAGATTATATAGTAAATTAGTTTCTGCCCGCGGCTTCGCACGCGTTGGTTCTATGGAAACGTTAAAAGGTGATTTCTATCCCATGGGAACTGATTTATGGGATAAAAAGTAAGCCTATGTTTGATTCCAGGGTTAGATTTATCTGCATGTAAAATCAATCAACCTGATGACCCGTCAGTAGTTCTGGCGTGAAGACGTGACAAACATCCATCCATCCCTCCAAACTTTCGCATTTATAATATTAGTGTGATGATGGAGGATATAGGTTTATGGTGCATGTGATTCCCTTAGTTTCAAATATTCGGGCATAAACTCCTGTAACTTTTGATTACGTCGACTTAGAAGTTTGATTTGACTCCGCTAATTGCTCTTCGTGCAGTGTCTCAGAAGACATCTACCCTCCTGGCGGAACGTGTTCGGACTCAGCCAGTGAGAGATCAATTGATCGCTGATTTTAATTTGAATCTCGTAGAATTAGGTTTAGTTCAAAGTTTACTCTCCACCCCACTGTGATGGTATATGATATTACTAGCTTCTGCCCGCGGCTTCGCACGCGTTGTTTCTATGGAAACGTTTTGAGGTTATTTCTATCCCATGGGAACTGATTTGTGGGATAAAAAGCCGATTATGTTTGATTCCAGGGTTAGACTTACCTGTACGCAAAATTTCAGCTTGATCCGTTCTGTAATTTTGGCGTGAAGAGGTAACAGACATCCATCCATCCATCCATGCATCTATCCATCCAAACTTTCGTATTTATAATATTACGAGTAGTGTGATAGTGCGATTAGATAAGGTAAGGATTAAGTTTGCGATTGTCTAACGGGACTGGCATATTCACTAAGCGAATACGTCCATAAAAACAGAATAAAAAATATCTACGGCTGCAAGAGGTTACGTACTTGAGTATTATACATCCACGCGTTCCTGAGAAAAGGGGGTTGACAGACGGACAGACAAACCGACGGACAACAAAGTGATCCTTTTTGATATCCTATGACCTTTTGAGGTACGAAACCCTTAAAGTATCTTAGGTTTTTAAAAGTTACAAGTCGAAACTTAGGAGGTACCTTGTACCACATTTGCACCTGTGTATTTTTACCTAAACGCAAATGATCATTCTTAAAACTTTAATAAGACAACTTATAAAACAAAAATCATTGTACTTCTAGTAGTTATAGCGTACTTTTGTTAACCATCTAATAATCTGTTTTCACATTTACTATCATCACTGCAATTAATATGATGTAACGAAACCGGAACAGAATTTGGTAATTTTGTATGTAACAGTAGTTCGTGTGTTTATTCATTAAAACTACATATATTTTATAATGATAGGTTTGGATAAATCTAGACCATTCAACTATATAGCTTTTAATTATTTTTATAACTGGTACCGGGTTTTTTATAGCGCCATTATTATAATTATGATGAAATTGATATGGGCATAATCATTACTTAGGTAGGTATGTTATTATTATCTGTTACAGTTTATTAACTAAATGAGATTCTGTTCATAACTTCTCTCGGATATGAGTTCGACATAATTTTTAAACATTTGAGAGAGTCTAAGTTATTGATAGGATTTACAATACAGGACACATACAATATTGCTTTGGGTATCACACCTCACACCACACTAATAAGTACGAAAGTTTGAATTTATGATGTATGAAAACTTCTAAACCAATCAGGCTTACATTGTTGCAATGATTTAGGTCAGCCCGAAATAATCATCTATGCTTTTTATCCCAGAAATAAGTCCCCATGGGGTAGAATTAACCTATGTAAAATCGTTATCTTGTTGAATAATTTTAATGCTGAGACAGGGACCTTTTTGGCCTATGTAACACTACCACTAATTTGTATCTGTTTTTCTTTTATTTTGTTGTTTCCTTTCTATATAATCCTGTATGTTCATTGTATGTATATATAATTGTAATGTGTTGTGTTATGCATAGTCCAAATAAATGTATTTTCTTTCTTTCTTTCTTATCGTTATTAATACAATAATTACATCTTTGTTGATATGCAATTTTTTAACCCTGGAAACAAACCGTAGACGTATACAACAAAACTGTCTTAATTCCGTCCCGCAGTCCACTGAAAACACACCATAGATAATCGAATAGAAGATTCGATCTTCAGTAAATACCATTCGGACATGTTTACATCATAGAAATGTGTCACTTGCTTTCACCGATAACCGCCGCGTCACGAAACTAACGCTGTGTCATCGGATTCATAAACGCAAGTAAAACTATTCAACAAGATTTCGATTTCTAAGGTCATAAGAAAGTGATCGAATAAAAACGGTAAGCCACAACTTGCAACTTTTTAGCTGACGAATCACTTTATGGCACACTTTGGTGTAGCCCACGGCTTCGTACGCATTCTCTTTGATAAAAAGTATCAACAGATATCATTGTGAATGTGATCAGGTTAATTAGGTACGAACCTTGTTTGTGTTAGAAGAACACCAATTTTAAAGAACGAAACGTTAGTGTTCTTCCAAAAAAGTCAAACTATGATAGTTTTTGTACGGATAGATTGTATCCCCTCCCGGGATATAATAAATGTCCTTGCCAAATCAGTTCTTGCCAATCAGTCTATAGGGTGAACAACGTTATTTTAGTCTATAAACCAGCTTCCTTATATTGTCTTTCCACAAGAGACTTACTACACAAATTTAATTAAAATCCGTTCAGCTATTTGGTCGTGAAAATGTATCTAATAGACAGAAAATACAACAAGAAACAGACAGACAGACAAAGATACACTAATGTAACTTTCTCTGCCTGTCTCTCTGATTCTTTACAATTTCAAAATTTATAATTTCAGTGTATTTTAGATCTAATTAGTCACTAGTAGCAATAACTTACACGACTAACAAAAATTAGCTTCAAATCATGGCTTTAAATTATTAGTCAGTTTTAAGGATTTTCTCAAATCTTTTCTAGTCGACTTCACTGGCTTAGCGTGAACGGACCTTATAAGCAAAGCGCCTCAAGCAAAAATAAACTACGTGGAATGGAACGTAAAAAGCTGTGGTTAGGTAGAGCGAAATGGAGCGAGTAGATTCGTGGTTGTCACAGTCATTGCCAATGCCACAAGAATTTACATGAACTAGCTCGCTTTCTGAGAAAATTGTATGGAATATTGACGGTGATAAGAGCGCTATCACACTGGCGATTTGCGAGCGATTTCCAGACTAGTGCACAGAGGTCGCTGCGATTGTTAATCGCGACTAGCTCGCTGCGTGCCCGCGGCGTCGTCGCGGCGTGCTCGCTGCGAAATCGCTTTGTTTGAAATCACTCGCAAATCGCCTATGATAATGCTCTAAGAGGTGAAGTAATAATAATAATCATGCGAATTTAATACCACCAGGGAGTTTCATTACGAAACAAAAGACGGTTTGATCCGGAGATCAAACAACAAATTGTCAAAACCGTGCTGTGCAAAAAGGTTTACTATAAAATATCAGATTACGTAGAAGATAAAAAAGCTTGGGACAGGTTTTGCTAGAACTCGAAAACTATAACAACTAATAGGCTAAAGATTTCTTCGTCGCTTCTTTTCTTTAGTCTACATACCGAAGCGACAGAAATCAACGATATCACTTTGTTTCCGTGTCAGTGTATAATTTTATAATTTGACCTTTTCTAAGTGTAAATTTTTTGTATGAACCAAAGGGTTTTTGATTTGATTGGAATATTAAGTAAAGAAGTATAGATTTTTTTAAAGCTGTTGCGATTGTCTTTTGTTTTTCATACAATTATGCACGTTGATGCCACAAATCCTCCAGTACCTATACGAAAATCAAAAAGTGGATCGCTCCCGCTAAAATTTGTCTACTTAGTTACTTATAGGTTAAGTTTGTAAAGTCAATCGTTGATCAAAGTTGGCTCCAGGAACGGAAACGTCTATAAATATGCGAAAATTTGGCCTGCATCAAGAATCGAACCTATTACATCACTCAGCAAAACGGCCACTCCAACGATCACTCCAAAACGGCCGTCAGGGAAACGGACGAATTAAAACTGATTACCAACGAACCGTTTATGTTATTTTGTAGGAAATTCCTTATTAATATTTGTTAGTTCATTTCCTATAGCAAAATGTTAGTAACTTACATTGTAATACTTTCCGATCCAGCTTCCTAATAAGTTCTATTATCGAAATTATTATTTCATCAATTTTATAATTTTGCGCATCCTCCTAACGAATTACCGATTTCGACGGCGTCTGTGGCGCAGTGGTATAAGGTCCCCCTGAAATAAAGTGTTAAGTTCGATTCCCGTACAAATAAATTTACTTATTTATTTATTTATTTTAGGAAAACTTACGGCTAAACACGAACAAAATTTAAGTACCTACAAATATAAGGATGGCCAATTAAAACTTTTCACAAATAGTGTAAAAGAATATTGAAGAGAATAAGGTGGGTGGACAAACAAAGAAGGTATAAAATGAGGTTAAGAAACAAAGAAATGATTACCGCAGATACGCTTAAAGTTACCGGGAGAAGTGTTAAACAAATGTTGTAAGTATACAGTATAGCATCGATTTTATAGATTTGGATCAGTTGAGTCTTCTCTAGATATAAAAATCTCAACTGATTCAAATCTGTAAAATGTAAGGTAGGTACGAAGTTAGTATTTTGGTTCATGCTCTACATTTATTAATTTTGCAAAGTACGTCATCATCATCAGCCTAATATTAGTCCACTGCTGGACATAGGCCTCCCCTAATGAGCACCATAGCGCCCTGTCTTCAGCTAGCCGCATCTAGCATCTGCCTGCAGTCTTTCGCAGGTCATCATCCCACCTGGATAGAGGGCGTCCTACACAACTCTTGCCAAGTCGCGGTCTCCACTCAAGAACTCTCTACCATTACCTTATCTTTCGCAGTAAAATGGTAGACTAGGTAAAGTAGTCACTTCGGAAAAGAATCCAATCACAGTGAGACCATATACTTACCTCCACTAGTCCACTTGTGAGCCATTAATGAATAATGACTCGATAATGCACATAATCATTTACTTTCCAGCATTACACATAAAACCAACTCTATTCCACCGGAATAAGTGTCACCTCAGTCTAACTGATGATGAACCTACCTAGTGAAGTTCGATCATAATTATACAAGACTAAAGATTGAATCTCTTTAGACAAATGGAAATGGAGTAAGGACGAAATTGAACTGTATTCCGTAAGGAATAAGATCTAGATTATTCGCAATAATCGGATAGATTTAGAAAGCCGAGTGATAAGTTAATCGAATCTCGTGATTTGACGCGATCATCTCGATTTGTAGCGGGGTTTTATGGTTCCGTAAAATTATGTCAAAACGGATATAGTGTTCCGTTTTGACATAATTTTATGTTTGCAACTACGTTTCTTTTTAATTGAGCCTTAATACTACAATACCTAATTGTAAACCACGAAATAAATTTATTTAACTCCCTAGTCAACGACTAAAAGCTGATTTGGACCAACTTTCTAAAAACTTTAAAAATAAATCAATGCGTCCTCCACACGATGCGCGACGCATATTTTTCAGCGGTAGGTATGAAATTATGCAAATAAAGGCGAGAAACCAGTTTCTTTGCTAACTTTTTTACGTTTAAGCCTTCAAAGTGATCCTAGATGGTAAAAGTTTATTTATGTCTGTGTGAAGTAGCAAGTCATGATGTCATCCTATCCGAATTTACCAAGATGCCAAAATTCGCCAGTCTTCTAATTAATTATAGTGCACAAGTGTGTGCGTAAACGTAGGTTCACTCTCTTAGAAAGAAAAAGTAAGAGTGTGAAAATTAACGTTCTTTACTGTCTGTACCTTACTAGTTTTGATGTGTACGGAACCATCAATAAGAAGTTAAATCTTCAGCTTTACCATATTTTGAGAATCTTCCGTGCAAAAATCAATTTCCACGTTTGCGAACATCAGATTTCGCGGCATTATTATAACTGGTCCAGATCTTTGGGTCCGCTATTTGTAACGCGTGTTTCTACGTTATTCAAGTCTTATTTTTAACTCGCATCTGCTTGCTGCTTTACTCCTTTTGTACCTTAATTTATGACCTCAAAGTTAACAAGTGCCCGAACCCGAGTGGAATGGCATAAACACTGAGAGGCCATCACCAAACCGTTCTGTTGAAAGACCAGCCTTGGTTGTAAGGAGTGTACAACCAACTCCATCAGAGACAGATACCGTTTTGTGACTCAATGCAATGCAAATAATGTAAATAAGTTTATTGTCTGTAGGTAGGTACAGGTACTATGTAATTTTTATTTTACAGCATGATAATGATGTTTTTTATGAGTTGTAAATAAAAACTATATATTTAATTGTTAATAACTTTAATTTGTTGCTCTATGACATTTGTATTTCTATCGTTGTACTAAAATAATTATTTGTGCTGTTATGACTACAACTTTATTGTATTAGGTTTAACCTGTAATGATAGATGTTATGTTTTGAATAAATACAAATATATAGTATCTTATGAAAGACGAATGCTTCACTTTTCTGATCTAGAAACATAATCGATCACATTAATCCTATCATGACCGCAGCGACACGAAAACCACATAGAGCCAATAAAAAAATAACCAGAAAAGAATTAAATTATCCAGGAAAAACGCGTGCAAAGCAATGGGCACTAGCTACTATAAATACACTATATAACATCCACGTCAGGCATTCACACAGCACGCCATGCAGTTCACGTCGTTTCTATAGTAACTTTAATGCAGGTATTTATTTCCTTGTAAGCAATAAAAACTCACGAATATGCATAGACCTTCATACAAATAACATGGCCATTAGTACCTACATGTACATGGAAACCATGCATAAATGCATGATTTTGTACATTGCAATAATATCCATCCAAGACATTGGGCTCTTTTCATACAAACGCGTATACGACCATCCTGCTTGGCAAGAATATTAAAAACAAATTTTAATATCTTCATGATTAGTTAAGCAAACCAACCAGAGTGAGAGGTGGACACTCACGGTAGGGCTGGTCCACCAGTTCAAGTCAACGAATTATAAATATAATAATAATAAATATAAGAATGCTGGACAATCCACACAGCATCATCTAGCCCCAAGCTAAGCAGAGCTTGTGTTATGGGTACTAGATGACTGATATACATAATATAATACATTACATAGATAAATATTTTTTATTATACATAGAAACGACCAGAAACCCCCGGAACAAATATTTGTAGATCGTACAAACATTTGTCCCAAGGCGGGAATCGAACCCGCAACCTCCCGCGCCGCAGGCGGACCTATAGGCGGCGGATTATAGAAAGAGCTATGCTCGGAGTTTTTCTGAAGGATAGGATTCTTAACGAATACATCCGACAGAGAACCAAAGTTATCGACATAGCTCAAAGAATTAGCAAGCTGAAGTGGCAGTGGGCCGGCCGTATCTCGCGAAGAACCGACAACCGCTGGGGTAAGCGTGTTCTTGAGTGGAGACTGCAACTCGGCAAACGTAGTGTAGGACGCCCTCCGGCCAGGTGGGAAGACGATCTGCGAAAGACTGCAGGCAGATATTGGATGCGGCATGCTGAAGACAGGGCGATACGGCGGCGCTCATTAGAGGATGCCTATGTCCAGCCGTGGACTAATATAAGCAAAATACCTCATACAAAATTTAAAACTAGCTGACTAAGAAATGTGATCACCTCAGTGAACTCTTTAAAAATAGGCTAGATAAATATTTTTAGTTTGGTTTAGTTTATTTATCCAAAACCAATTTATATCTGTAGGCTGATGATGATATTGATAAAACTAACAAAGATTACAATTTGGAATCCAGTTTTGCTTAGTTGCATCAAAAGTAGCACTGGACCTATTTAGTAAGTATTTATATGCTCAAGCGTTTAATAGAAAATAAAATAGGTACTCAATGAAAATTGCGCACATAACTTTATATGGGCAGTCGTATAGCCTTTGTAACACTTATTTGAATGTCCAATTTCTAAACTCTTACTTGCAACTGTCTTAGCACTGTATTTACTAGTACTTTCCTCTGGAATACGACCATTATTAAATTCAAACCAAAATAATTTTAGTTTTATTTTAGTTTCGAGTCCTAAACCCCTAATCATGTACATGTATATTTCAAAATCACAAAACTCTTGCAGATTCTAAAAAAAATGTTTCTTTATTATTTCAGCACCATTTTTTATTTAAAATTGAAATAAGTAAGCAAATCTTTTTAAAAGTAGGATTTTTATATCTTATTTAAGTATCTCACTCAAAACTCTTTTGTATGGAAAGTCTCATCGGATTTTCCTTCACATCACAAGTCCTTTCGTTCCCGACTTTTGCATATAAATTGCCGCCATATTAGCCGCCATTTTGTCGGCCATCTTGGAAGCCGTTGACTATTATATTCAAATTAGGAACGCGCGGGACGTCTTTGTCCCGTCATATTCGGAGGTTGTGATTAGAGTGGGAATGGGGAATAAGTATAGGGTTGTTACGCGTCGGCTAAACATAGAGTATTTTGCATTTCTTCTGAGAAAATGTTCATTAGGAGCATGCGAGACAGTTGGTATACGATGTGAGTTACGGGCTTCTGTATTTTACGCAAAGAATTGTGGTGTAATCTATATTTAACAGAGATTTTTAGAGAATCCAAGAGTCTACTTAAACCTAATTTAGGGTGTAAGACATTACTTTTCAGAAAACTTTATAAGTAATTTCAACAACAAACACCTGAAACAATTGAGCTAACTGCAGACTGTTGCAAACAATCTACAGATAGCTAAACTGATCCACTAGTCGGAAACGTCCCCAAGACGCTTGCTGCGTTGCCCCGCTGTATGGCAATGCTGATGCACTGCGAAAAATACTCACCAGCCCTCGAGTCACGCGTCGCTTCGACCAGACGCTCAGATATTTTTTAATTTTTTTGTTTCACTTGTAAATACTAGTGGCAATTTATTTCTATTAGTTGATTGTAATTTTCTTTGTGAATAAAAATTTATAAACAACTATCCATCGATCTAATACCTATTGTACGGCGGGCAGCGGCGAAACAAAAGTTTAAACGAATATCTCAGGTTTCGAATGAAATCTCGTGGGTGGCAGTGAGTTAGGGACTTGGCTGGTGGTAAAAGTTCTGGGGAGTGGTAAAACTTAAAAACCCCATTATACCTTCATGTATAGAACGAGAGGGCACAAGCGGATTGTCCATGGCTGGCGCGCACTAGAAAAATTGTATAAAAACTTGAGATAGCACAATAAAACCAAATGAAATAAAAACATATTTTATTTGAAATTTTCGGTTCTCTCACAGAATAATTATGTATTTCTTCCTCCTAAGATGCCAACCACATACGATCAGGTACAAAAGCGGTGATAACTCTTCCTCATACAGTTCTCGTAAATATCCTAATCGTTCCGCTTCGTCCTTATTTTACCCCTAATAGGACTTTCCTCATCAAGTCTTATTACGCTACGTAATTACAAAGCAATGGTAATGGTAACAGAGCGATGAAATTTTCCGTCTACGAACTCAATGGAGCAAAAAGGGGAGAAAAACTAGAAAATGTAACAAAGTTGCGCTGATTAGACATAATTAATGAAACCACAAACATTCCGAGTGCTGGCACTACTTTCTATGGAAGTGGTTTTAAGAATGTCGAGCAGATAGGCCACTTATAAAACTCTACAGATTCAGCTAGCTTCCGCCAGTGACTTTGCACGTTTTTTTAGAAATAGAATTAGAAAATTGAATTTGAAATTCAAATTACAAGTAGGTACATACAATAATAAAGAAAGAGACACAAAAAGAAAGAATTATCTTGAGTCACAAAAGGGTTTCTGTTTCAGTGTCGTTCGTCGCTACTAACGCCAAAGATTTATTTTTATTTTTAAATAATAATGGACAATCCACACATCATCATCTAGCCCCAAGCTAAGCAGAGCTTGTGTTATGGGAACTAGATGACAACTTAATATAATACATTACATAGATATTTTTTATTATACATAGAAACGACCAGAACACCCGGAACAAATATTTGTAGATCGTACAAACATTTGTTTAAGGCGGGAATCGAACCCGCAACCTCCTGCGCCGCAGGCGGACTTTCGTCCGCCGTGCCACATCGGTCGTTTAATCTTTGACTAACGCTGAACTTCCGACCGGACCGTTGGTAATGTCCTTTTCTGAATATAAAGTATGGGTGTCTTCTAAGGTGGCAATCTAGCATCCCTTGCCAAATTCAGTTGGTCAAAGACGTGAAAATGAGGTAACAGAGACGTGAAATGTTGCATGTGGTGTTAGCAACAGACATTTTACTGCGTGACCTTGAATAGAAGGACTTCAGATCTTCATGCCACCTTCCGAGGACACCAAATATTACACTATCAGTCATCTAGTACCCAAAACACAAGCTCTGCTTAGCTTGGAGCTAGATGATGCTGTGTGAATTGTCCAGCATCATTTATTTATTTTATGACCTTAACAGTGGTAAATATTGAATCCTGCATAAAGCTTTTTCTCGCATTCTAAACCAAGTCCCCAAAAGGTGGATCGACATTCCACCTTTTGGGGGCTTCACGCTGCCCCCAAACATGAAAAATCTATAACCCAAATAGTGATTGTACCCGTTTTTGGCGGGCTCAACAGTGATGGCTGCCCCCAAAAATATGGCTATGATTCTATGATTAAAACAGTGTTTGCAGAAATTCCCCACAGATGCACAGATAACCCTATCCATTAGAGATAATAGATAGGTACAAAGCCCGTCAAGTCAGCGGTACAAGCCCGGTAGCGCATACCTTTGTAACTATTCCGGTACCCGTGGTACTGCTGCGTTCGCTGTGGCGTTGTAATCTGTGCCGACAGATTCACTTTGGATAGTCATTTGAAGCGAAGAAGCAAGTACATAATACACAAAATATTTTAGTACAAGAGAGAACACGAAATAAACAACTTGTCTGAGTCACTTTTTCGCCCGTGCATACATGCATCTTAAAGTAAGTTAAGGGATGAAACGTTGCTTTTCTTCTTACACAAACTAGGTTCATAGTTAACCCGCCCACATTCATAATAAATTTATCTTAAAATTTATGGTTTTATCTTGCTTCTGGCCTATGTTTGCCATAAACAGAGGGTATAATATTATAAGGCTTGTGTCTGTCTGTTATATCTTAGTTTACGAACGGATGAATGTGGTTTTTTCTTTCATGAAACTACTATTTTTCAGGAGTTTTTAGCTGTTTGAAATTAATGCAGCTATTTTCATGTTATGATGGTATTAATCGGCTTTCTACTAGAGTTTCCAAGTAAAATTAGCGCCAGGCGTTTTAATTGTTTTATTAGAATTTATTTATTTATTATACTATGCGAAACAGAAAACAATCATAACATCAATTTTGAAAATAATTATAACTAAGGTTCTTAGGCTAGATTGTGATCCAAAACAGGTATACACAACATGATTAGATAATAGAGCAGTAAACGCATTCAATTTAAAAACTATAAAATAAGGTTAAAAGGCAAATCAAATTAGGTTCTAGCCCGATCGTTGTTGATTGCATACCTATAAACACACTTGCTTCCAAATCTAGAGTCTAGAAAACATAAGTAGAGGCCACACAACTGTAAATTCAAACTGTTCAAACGTATCATTTCATTTGCCATGAAGTTTATGATCGATGCTTGATTGTTTTGTGTCTCTAACTATGTTTAAAGTATTCGAAGGTGTTCAAAGAGGTTTGTATTTTTAGTGTGGAGGGTGGCCCTTTTTTTTATTCGGCGAGGAATTTCGTTTACGAGTAAACTGGTCTGGAGGGAACCAGAATAACGTGGGTATCGACGCCCTGAGAAGAACGTAATACCCACTAAAAACCTCTTCGGTGTCCCTTTCCGCTATTTGCTCCGAACCACGGGTATATTTAAAACCTACCGCGGGCAGCATCGGTCACCAAACTGTTTTTTTATCGTCGGGCACAATGGTAATTTTGGATAAAGGACTCTTTTACAAAATATAAAATACCAACTAACATAATGTCCTAAAGCGTCAGGTTTTTCGAGATAATAACAGATGCAGAAACCTATTCCTGTAATATTTTTTTTCATTGGTGAATATCCCAGAAACCTTAGGCTTAGGACATTATGTTAAG
Source organism: Eupithecia subfuscata (assembly GCA_963564075.1). Taxonomy (NCBI): domain Eukaryota; kingdom Metazoa; phylum Arthropoda; class Insecta; order Lepidoptera; family Geometridae; genus Eupithecia; species Eupithecia subfuscata. Next base: position 16,372,431 of record OY751102.1, on the reverse strand, counting down.
GGACATTTTCTGTTTGCATAAGTGTCCTCTACTTAAATATACCTATAACTTTTACCATGCGCTGCGATTTTAAAAAAAAAAAAACAGCCTTCAAACTTCAAACCCCCTTTAGATCGCTAAGTTAATACGAGGAGCACTTACAATTACAATAAAAAAATTACGACTGTCCACTCGACATCTAGCTCGATTTAATTAATATTAAGAACTAGTAGGCACCTATTTTCTATCTCTTGTTAGAGGCGGTATAATAGAAAACGTAACTACAATATTTCATAAGAGAAAACACACTGAGACACTTGAATCTTCAGAGAAGTGGACTACAAAGTCTACCAACCGATACAGAGCCACCAAATTTATGGGCAATTGACCATATCGGGCTTAAAAGCTGTGTGATCTCGAGTGAAGCCGTAAGCAGGAGTTAGTTGTTATTCTGTAGACTTGTGGTGTTTAAGCCACGGACATGGGGACCAATTACGTGAGGGACACCGTCCTACGATAAATTGCCTTTTAAATGGCGTCGCAGTGTGGAATACGCATTTTTAAGCCTTTTTCTCGACATTTTAAACTTTTTCTCGGTCTTCTTGGGCTTTATTGGGGTAATTTCCGATGAAACCGTAAACATATGGGCTTGGGTAGTCAATCAAGTCTGCTATAACTCCTTCTTTGCTGTTCGTTTGGCGTAGGTATAAAGAGTTATTGCTTGAGTCGCCTATGAGCCAGTTTTAGAAACGAAATAATGGGCGCTGTGGCCAGCCAGTCAGTTTTCTTCGATAATAAAACAAAGCATCAATACTTATATTTTTGAATTATCCAGTAGTATACGAATAATTATAGAATACGTTAGGTATTGAAAAGATTTCACGATCCATCGTTTATCTACTTTGCGGCCACGATAATCTGTAAAATGGTATAAAATAGGCATTTGAAATCTGTATAAGCTATTAACCGCTACAAATTAGTTTATTTAATATATCCGAAGCAATCCGTAAACAGAGATCAGAGCAACGGTTTTAAATTCACGGAATAATGTCACGATACAGACATGGATTCTGTGTGGTGCCGGCTTCGAATTTGCACCACCCCAACTCTTCCCGCGGTTGTCGTAAGAGGCGACTAAGGGATATCCACGGGGGGCGGGCAGCAGCGCCCCTGCAGAACAATTCTACCACCGAAATTGCGATCCCTAATCCGAATCCCCCTTGAGATAAAAGCCATTAAGGCGCTTATCAGGGGGAGGCCTGCGTCCAGCAGTGGACCAATACAGGCCTATGAGGTTGAGGTACAGACATGGAACTTCGCAAATCCCATAAAAAAAATTAAGTTCTGTCTCGATATTATCGGAAAACAAAACGCGCGCCTAAAATTCCAGTAAGATTGTTCACTTTTGTTGCACTATAATTGGAATTATACCTAGGTTTTCTTCCACTATCCCAATAGCCTACTTCTCACGAATCAAAATTCAAAGCACATCACCACCATAACTCCACGCTTTAAACTCCATCAAACGATCTAGAAACCTTCTGCACATACTAAAGAGGTTTTATTGAGAGAAATAAATAAAAAATATGCACTTAGAGCGTCCGTCCAGAGGCAGGTGTAGGAGGAATTTTAAATACTTTTATTTGAAAAGTACCGCTGCGTGCTGGTTTACAGTCCGCGACATATGGTTATGCACATATTGGACATTGGACATGCTGGACGATATATTTTTTAATTGTCGCAATTTAATAACATAGCTCCTAAGAAATCTTTGTCACAGGAAGACTGATTCATTAGGTACTGTTACACGTTGTAAACGTAGGGAGTAAAAAACATAAGGTACTCGTGAATACCAGACAAAAACATTGCCTGCAATGCTGGTCATTTTCATACTGCATCATCGAACGATATCATCTATAAGTACTAATATTATAAAGAGGAATGATTTGATTGTTTGTTTGTATTGAATAGGCTCCGAAACAACTAGACGACCGATTTGAAAAATTCTTTCATCGTTAGGAAGCTTACTTTTCCGGGAGAGACATAGGCTATATTTTATCCCCAAATTCCCACGGGAACGGGAACTACGCGGGTGAAACCGCGAGGCGATCGAATAGTAATATATAAAGAACGTGCAATATTTGGATCCAAAAGCGCTGCATGAGCCGAAGTAAAACAACTGCATTCCGACAGTTTTTGAAATATTTAGGACCTACCTACCTACTTACGCGTTTGACAAGACGAAAGCTCATTTACTTAGATGAAACATTGAACATTGAAAGACAAATAATCATTCAGAGCCTCGGGAATCACAACCGCTAGAGGTAAATTAATAACTAACGGGAATTTCTCATTCTTACTAGCCCAACGTAATACATAATTTATGCACAGTGGACAACGGGAAAAGCTGTGCACATTTGGAAAGAAAGGAGATCACAAGAAAAAATCACCTATGCAAATAAATTCTGTCACAAATATATGAATCAATGTTTTTGTTGTTTTTTTATGTCTTTAACATGATGGAATTTATTAATAATTGTATAATATCGACTTTTATCAACTGCTGATCGTGCAAGCTGCAGTGTGTGGGTATAGTTACCCAAGTAAAATTAAAAAGTACCATTTCAATCGACGATGACTGTATTATGTTAATTTAAATATAGCTTAGAAATGTTACCTTTTACAGAAGGCATGAAGAGTAGTTATAGGCAATTATTTATAGAGGTAAGTAAGAGTTCCCGATATATAAAATACTAGACGATCGCCTCGCGGTTTCACCCGCGTAGTTCCCGTTCCCGTGGGAATTCCGGGATAAAATATAGCCTATGTCACTCCCTGAAAAGTAAGCTTCCTAACGGTGAAAGAATTTTTCAAATCGGTCCAGTAGTTTCGGAGCCTATTCAATTCATACAAACAAACAAACAAACAAAAAATCAAACCTTTCCTCTTTATAATATTAGTATAGAAAATATTGTTAGAGTCAAGAAAAGGTGGATGCAAAGTAAATTGATCTTCGTTTAATGCTATTGAAACTATTTTATATATTTTGGTTTAGTGACAATAATCGTTAGATTAAGCTCATAAATTTATTTAGTTATTACGCAAACACACAAAGATTAAACTCACTAGCCATTAAGAACGCAATATTTTTGATTACCCGAGAGGGTTTTATTTTTCGAGAGTTTTTTTGTGACTTATGCAGCACACACAGATATTTAACTTAGATGTTAATAATGTTTTTGTTTGTTTTATTTGTCTATTGTATTTTATTGTTGTTTATTTGTATTAGTGTACTGTTTAATTGATGTAGTCTGTGTGTGTATCTGAAGATGCAAATAAAGACTTATCTATCTATTATGTGATACTATTTAATACCTCCAAGCATCTAGACGGCTGAAGCGAATATGATGAGGTATCAAAATACTTGTCTGGACCCCTTTTTTGTGCTTAGCTACATTTTGTAGGCCTTTGCCCCCTCATGTTGCGAAAAAACTGATAAAGCGTGGACCGAAACGGATATTTTATAGTTGTGTAGCGTGCTTTGTCTTCTTACTAGGTGGTGGAGGAAAACAGAAGATGGTATAAACACAATGAATATATCTAGTCAACAAGGTCGCTATTGCTGGTCAACAATTTGCGGCTGCAGTCCGCGTGCATTTTCAATTACAGAAATCTCAAAAATCAGTACAATTTCTTTCAGCTCCACATTTTTTTATGTAAATCAAGACCTTAATACTCACTTTAACAACAGTTAACTCTTGCTTGCTCCTGCGACGCAGGAGGTTGCGGGTTCGATTCCCGCCTCGGGACAAATGTTTGTACGATCTGCAGACATTTGTCCAGGGCGTTCTGGATGTTTTCAATGTATAATAAAAAATATCTATCTATGTAGTGTATTGTATTAAGTATATCAGTTATCTAGTACCCATAACACAAGCTCTGCTTAACTTGGGGCTAGATAATGTTATGTGAAGTGTCCAGCATTATTTATTTATTTGTAATCCTCCTTCATGAAAATCATAAAAATTATTTCATTACGACAAAGGCATTTTCATGAATAAAATATGTTGCCTCCACAAAAGATCAATGAACTCAAAAGTTTTATCTGTCGGTAGTATAAATAGTAAAGCCATAAAATTACTAAGTATAAGTGGAACGTAAGCGTAGAATCCGAATGAGAATTATAACAATTTAGATAAAGTCCGGATACTCGCCTCGTGGTTATAAAATATAATAGAATATCATTTATAGTCAATGTAAGGAGCTACAACAAAATTGTCCTTATAAAATACTAGACAATCGCCTCGCGGTTTCACCCGCGTAGTTCCCGTTCCCGTGGGAATTCCGGGACAAAATATAGCCTTTCACTCCCTGAAAAGTAAGCTTCCTAACGGTGATAGAATTTTTCAAATCGGTCCAGTTGTCTCGGAGCCTATTCAATACAAACAAACAAACAAACAAACAGACAATCAAATCTTTCCTCTTTACAATAATATTAGTATTAGTATAGAAAACCTAGTGTGTGGTACAATACAATGGAGTCGTCAGATGAGTTTACAAATAAGTATAATAAAATTTAATTAAATTCAATTCAATAAAAAATTATATAGAAAAAAAAGCCTTCAGCCTTTCTTCTAAAAACCTGAAATATACGTGCCCCACTGCAAGAAATCCTAACATCTGAAAATCTTATAGATAGGTTCCAAATTTTGCTTAATTATTCCTAGGCTATCTACCTATAAAAACTTCATTGTGAATTTTTGGAAGTTGGGTTTCTTGGCAGTAGGCCACGAATTCCTCCTGGATCATCAAATACGGACATACTCTATTTAAAATCAGTTAAAAAGACATGAACAAGTAAAATATTGTGTTTGAAACAAATCTTTTATTGGCCATAGGTTACCTAGCTGTCTAGATATAAGGGCTGTAAAAAGTAAAAGTAATATTTTTGATAACGATATAGAGACTGTAAAGAAGCGACGAAGAAACCTCTAGACTGTTATTTGTTATTATTAAAAACATACATTTATTCAGCTACCAGCACCTATCACCGTTCCATAAATGTGACCGATATTTAACCATGATGCAACAAAACCGGTACAAAACCGATTAACGGTACTAGTTTTAATTTATAGCAGAGGAAGAAATAAATTATGTACCTATGTATGTTCGAGATGGTGAGAGATAAAGTCCAATCAAAACTAGCTCAACACACGGTGAGGCGGGTATTTTTAAAGTTATATTTAATTATACACCTCCATAGAAGTGTTTTGAGGTGCGTCACCCCAACTCATCCCGCGGGTGTCGTAAGAGGCGACTAAGGGATACCCACCGAGGGCGGGCAGCAGCGCCCCCTGCAGAACAATTCTACCACCAAACTGCGATCCCTAACCCGCATGCCCAGCTTGGGACAATGGGCATTAGCTCCTTCCCCCCCCCCCCCCTCCCGAGATAAAAGCCAAAGAAGCTATAAAGAAATTAACAGCTTCTTCTGAGAAGATCGATTGTCGAAGAGAGATCGTCTTTTGAAGTTTTGAATTTGCTAACGCTGTCCCATTGCAAAGAAAAGGTCATAACTTTTATCTATTTCTCTATGGAAACCAAAAAATTATGACATTTAAACCAAAAATGACCATAGATAAAAACATAAAGTTGCGAGCACGTAACATTGTATAACTGGAGATACGATCTAGAAGAGATTTCCAACAAAAACCGTACCTCATACAAGACCATCTCCGAACGGAATAATTTCAAGTAAGTACAGTCAGTGACATAAATTGCCTGCAAAACTACAAACTGGGTAACGGAGGACCACAATGTTGACGAACTGCTTTCGTTTACTGAGTCCCTATTACCGATTGTACATTAGTTTACGATGACGAAAATGGTCAATGGTTTTGAGAGATTTTGACAGAGATTATTTTCACATCCTTTTTTATGTGTAAGCGAGATAAAAATTAAAGTCTATTGGGCTCTCGAAAACTTTTTTCGTAATCAAACTGAGCACACTGGTACTTAAGCGGACTGATTAAAAAACGAGTAACAATAAAATGGATGAGGCTGTTGTAAGTACGCGAAAAATTATTAAAATTAAAATCTAGAAATTGAACACCCCTCAAACCGGTCTTGTCAGAAAATTAAGGACGTTTAAATAAGGGTTGCAGACAAATGTGTCCCCGACCCAAAGCGTAATCCAATGGGCTTTTGTCAGTTGTCGATTCTAACTTTCATTGCTCTGATTAGTAAATGACTTCTGTCTCTGACTGTACCCTCGTATAAAAATGTATCGGTCGAGTGCGCCTAAGCGTGCTGTTATGCACGAGGTAGCGATAGCAGAATTGTTTTATTTTGTAGAGGTTTCCGGTTTTTTGATGGCATATTCAAGACTTTTTAGAAAATAGAGAACATTTTATTGTTCATCGTCACATCATAAGCTTGTAATAGGTAGTTTTTACATTTTATGGCGCAGCGCATCAGCATTGCTATACAGCGGGGCAATGCAGCCAGCGTCTTGGGGACGCTACCGAATGGTATTGATATGGATCAGTTGAGCTACCTGTAGATTGTTTGCAACAGTCTGTAGTTAGCTCAAAAATTATTGCAAAAATTATTCCTCTACGACAAAAATTAACAAAGTTATGACTAAATTAATAGCGAGGTTCACTGAGTGACCGCCGCCGCGGGCGCGTGTGACGTCACTGGGTCGCTCGCCGCCCGTTAACCGTAGGCAGATATCAGTTTTTAGTGATTTACTCCGAATCTATAAGTTTTGGAAAATGGAGATGTTTGAAGAAGATGGGGTTTTTATTATCTTCTAGGTTTGACAAGTTATTTAGATAGCAGATAAGAAGATATGCACATTGTAATACATTTGCTATGAATCCACGGTACAACAAACTACGAATCAATTGTCGATTTGGATTCTATTGACACTATGAGATTTATTACTAAAATCATTATTATGCCGATACACTCTAAAACTACAATGAATTCAAAGTGGAGAGCACAAAGTTCAAGAGGCCTACACCCAGCATTGGGTAAAATCCGGTTGCGGATGATGATGATGATGAAAAGCATGGAAACCGCAGACAGAAGTTTAATCTTAATATAATCCGTTGACGTTGCGAACCGTACCACTCATAAAAATCTTATAACAGTAATCGAGCTACTTTCTTCGGACTCCGAATCTCACCAATATCATAATGAAAACAAATTAAAATGCCTGCGAACTTTTTATAATGGACGATAAAACTCTGCTTTTTGCGACATGTTTTATTTAATATTTTATAGCTGGGTAAGGATGTGTGTTTACCGCGAAAGTTCAATACCTATATTATATCGATTTCAATTGATACCTTACGTTATGAGAAATTCTTGATCTTACCGAAAACTTGAAAACTGGGCTTTCTTTTGACGGTTTCGTCTTTAAAAAAGCTGAGAACTCACGGCAAGTATCATATAAGATCCTTCAGTCTTAATAATGATTTTAAGATTAAATTAAATAATAATCACTAACTGAAATAATCACATTGTCCTGCAAGTCCATTCAGATGCGTTCGTGAGTGTATCATTCATATTTCATACTATTATTGCAGCAAATTTATATATTTTCTTTGGTTTCCATTCGTAATAAAAGTACAGCCAATAAGCGGCAAAATAGTGTGAGTACTCATTACACTCAGGACACATATACTCAGCAATACATGAATTGACCGGCTAAGTCGTGTGGTGCCGGCTTAGAATTTGTACCACCCCAACTCTTTCTGTGGGTGTCGTAAGAGGCAACTAAGGGATATCCGCCGGGGCTGGGCAGCAGCGCCCCCTGCAGAACAATTCATCCGCATGCCCAGCGTGGAGATTATGGGCTTTACCCCCCATTAGATAAAAAGTCAACAAGGTGCTTATGGGGGGGGAGGCCTACGTTCAGCAGTGGCTACCAATATAGGCTGTTGAGGTGAAGTGAGGGCCGGCTAAAGTCTCTAAGTTGGTATGTATTTATCTAGAGTTATTGGTACTGGTATTTGTGGCCAGTTCATAAAACAATAATACTGCCACTGATTATTCCTGTGAATGGTACACAAACATGCAACCAAAACATTTGCAATAGTTCGTGTGTGATAATGGCTTAGAGAAAATGAGCGATTGAGCTCAATAGATTATGGTGTTTTTATTGAATTTTGACATGAAAATATAGTAAAGTTAAAGAATAACTTGAAAGTTTTATACCAACAATGACGTAGACATTTGCCTGCATGTCTGTATGCAAATGAATAAAAAATACCATAAGTGAAACCGTAAAAAATTATAAAAATTAAAGGAAAGTTATCAAAGTCTTTATGCTCCAAGAATACAGTTAATGTGCCCTATAAAAAACCGATACACTACCAACATGTTTACATCTACGAAAACGTTAAAACTCCCGAGGATTTTATGAAGATACTGAATTCCTTCCATCGTGACATGAGACCGGTTGACTAATTTTACCAAACATCAACAGCTTAGTTAAAACTATCATCAACCGTTAGCTTTCTTACAAAACACAGCATTGAAATCGGAAAATGTGTTTGTTTAGAATTAGAATTATTTATTTAGGTAAAAAACATTATATTTTGATTAGAAATGCCGTTAGGTTTAACGAGACAGAGTTCTCACTTGGTTTAATAAGAGATCTTATCAGGTAGGTAAAGGTATGTGTATCGGAAAGAGGCCAGGTGAGGTGTGTTCTAGATCATTAAAATAATATGACACTCGTATTTTCAGGCGAAGGGTAAAACATTAAGTTTGATTGATTGTTTCAAGTTTAAAAAAGACTTGCGCTCGCGGTTTCGCTCACGAAGAATTCACAAATTCTTATTTGATAAATAAAAGTAGCCCTAGTTGCCTGCTACATCTGCCAGTGGAAGTCCCGTCAAAAGAGCATAAACCTCCTCTCTTACACGCCAGCTAACTCGGTCCTATGCGAGCCTCATCCACAGTCTTCCGGCAAACATACAGACAAAAAAAAATGTATGGGGCATCGTCATAATATGTATGAAAAGCAGTTTTTGTTACATTTTCAAACAGACACTTCATTATTTTGTTGTATAGATGCATAGGAGGTAAAGTTAGATTATCAGTTGAATCGTGGGATGTTATGTTTCATTCAGAAACTACCTACCTACATCAAATACTTGAAGTTATTTGATAATTTAGTTATGAGGTTACTAATGGGTAAGCTATTTGTAATTGAAACAAAGCGATTGTTCCGAATCAGGCGAGACCGTAGGATTATTATAAGATCAAACTTCTGATTGTTCATCTACCTAAATGTTATGACATTGGATGGACCTAGATTTGTTATGATTGGAAAATTAATAAACCTATTTTAAAATGATATTCGTGTTTTTTTTGATAATCAGTCTTTTTAAATATGTAGTTATTCGCGTTTCGAACTTGTGAAAACGAACGTAGAATGAAGCGAAAGAGCGCGTTGAACTCTTTTGTATGAAGATGTTTTATATCGTTCAATTCGTCTATTAATTCGATGTTTCGGTTAATTTCATTGCATTATAGAAAAAAGTAATTTTCGTTATAATTTTGAAATACTCTTTAAATGGTGATAAAAGTCACAGGACTTCTGAAAAAATTCTCAATAGATCTTATTTATAAAATGTGTGACAGTAATATCGTATTTTTTCTGAAATAGGATTCTAAAGTAAGTATTAAAATTATTTAGTATTATTTTGTTAATATTTTGTTAATATTTCTGGTTTGTGGCTTCTTGGCCAATATCAAATAGGTGTTATCCACTATATTTTAATTTTTCACAAGTTTCATCGCGAACCGTTTAATAGTAACCGTAAATTAATAAAACAAAAAGTAAATGTGATAAAAATCTTACTCACCATGCAAACAGAAGATAAAAAACAAAAGTCCACTTTATAGGTATCGAAAGCTCACTAGTCACAAACACCGGTACACTAAAACAAATGGATCACGCGACGTGCGCAGGAGTACCCGCTACGACTACCGCCGTACGACTGAACTTGGCTTTCAAGTTCGGGGTGGATTCTTGGATTATGCCGGCTTTGGATCGCTTTGGTGTCGCTTTGAAATCGGAGATGTTTATCAACAAAATGTTGTAAGTACGTAGGGTTAACTAAAACAGTAAGATCATTATTACGTAGGTTCAAAAGGTTTTTTAATAAGATTAATGAACATTTCTACGACTTTTAATCTTAGATCTTAGATTCGATCTTAGATTAGAAAAATGATTTGATAAGCGAGATGTCTGATTATCCGTAGTATTTTATACTTGTCGGTATTTCTATGATAATTCTGATGTTTCATATTTATTTCATTTCTTAAATTAAATAAAATTGAGTTAAATTAGTGTCTTTCAATTATATTAAAAAATTGTAACTGACCATAGAAAACTTTATCATTTAACTTTGAGTTTCTTAATCATACACAATCGTAGTTTATTTAACGTTTTTACTAAATTACCCTGAATCTGAATAGGCTACCCTACCCTTATAAATTTTTCGTATTACAGACTATTGCTTGCGATTCTAAAACGATACAGAATCGCCCGACACTCGAATACCGACGTGACGTCTCCATTGATTGCAAGCGTGCGGATGCTACTGTTGGAACTCGATTCGATGCCAATTTATAAATACTTAACAAGCTATATGGTCTTATTAAAATTACGTTCATAATCATTATAGCGAAACATTTAATTATTACATGGATCAGTTAAGCTGCCTGCGTTTGCAACATTCTGCAGTTAGCACAATTGTTTCAATTGTAAATAAATAAAATAAAAATAAATAAACTTTATTCCTTAACCTTAAATAATAATTAATCAGTCGTGCTTAAAAATAATAATTGCTTGTATTAATTTAAAAAACGTATGTCAAATAAAATATAATTAATGTTAGAGTATATATGTAGTAAATGAATTTGTTTAGCAAATAATAGATTTAAATATTTATATTTCGTCAATAGTTAGGTTAGGACCCCTCTCGGGTAAAGGCCTCCTCCAGTTCTGTCCAGTTTTGCGTTTTCACGTACTTCCTAATTTCGTCTGATCATCTTGCAAGGGGTCTGCCAATTCTTCTTTTTCCCTTAGGCCCTTTCCATGAGGTCACTAAGGTAGAGCCCACCTTTCTTTCCACCTGGCCTTCAATTGTAAATACTAGTTCTAATTTATTTATATTATTTTGATTGTAAATTTTTAAAATTATAATTTATGAAAAGTCGAAGATTGTAAATTTTTGAAATCACTTTAATCAGTTATGTAAGTACAGAAACTTATAAATAGGCAATGATATTAGGTCTAGGTACCTTATTTTGCAGCCTTAATTAAAAACCTACAGAATTCTGTGTTATGTAAGGATTTGAGCCTGACTATCCACTCGTTTTCCAAAACTCTTGAAACCCATCTAACTGATCAACACTTAATTTTACTTACAAATAATTTTATACTTAACTTTGTTGTTATGTAATTTCGTGTTATCTCGATAGGGCGATGTGTCGCTAAGCGACAAAGTCCCTTTATTTTGATAAAAATAAACAAACAAATGCAGCCTCATTGCGATACCATTGTAGAACAATACAGCGAGTAAAAAGTGAGTCAGACAGGTAGTATGGGCTAGCAAGCCCAGCAGCGTCTCCAATCAAGCGTTACCGTTGCATGTTTATCTGTGCTCACCACCGAATAGATCTGGTATGCAATCAGCTGGAAATTGGACCTGACAGCCGGCAGTCAGCAATTTAAGCTGTGGTCGGACAGTGTAGGTGTGAAAAAATGTGGGGTACTTGCCTATAGGCAGGTTCGATTTTATCGTAATGACTTTTCAATTATCCGAGTGTGACTTTGCTGGATCGTTTATTTTAAACGTTCTCATTTGCGAGCGTTGGGTTGGGACTCCGAATCTTTATACAGGATGCCACGGAAAGGGTGTGTAATAAGCCAAAAGAAAGTGATCCTGGGCATTGTACATTAATTTAGTCAACATTAGTTCTACAATTTTTTTAAAAACATTACATACGTTTTTTACATATTTTTTTGTAATAATTTCGTGACATATCACTGGTTTTACTGAAAAAACGAGCAAAAAACATTTGTGAAATATTTTGTAGAAAAAAATTGTTTGCAAAATAAGATACCTATTAAAAAATCTTCGGAATTCAAAATCATTATTCACAAGTTGATCACTTCGGTGTCCAAAATCACCCCCATTCGGATTAGTACACCCTTTCCATGGCACCCTGTATTTGTGACCTATTTACAAACTTACCATTTATTTACTCACAAAACAAGTGTGGCTAGACTGCCCTCAATTGTGTACAATAATGTAAGCAAATTCAAGTGATTAAATAATATATTTGGAGTTTATCGTTTAAGAAAAAACTCGCTACCTAACCGTACCTAAGTGAAATTGCTCTGTCTTGTAATAAAGTAGGTTATGCGCAATAATTATCAATGTATGATGATGACTCCTCAGAAAACAGATTCACGATTTTGTAAACAGCGCCCTCTATCGCATTAGCGCCAAACGACGTGTGCTGAGAGAAACCTCAATGCGATCACAGAATAAGAATATTACTTCGACGCGAAGAACAGCGGAATGAGAGGAATTCTGGTGGTAAAAGGAATTAATGTTTTCTGTTGTGTGTGTGGTTCATGAAAATGCCACTAGATGGCGCGTGGCGTAGATAGAGTGTTGTTCTAGAAGTTCTATTGAAGAAACTGTGAAAGGACTGAGAATACTTAATCCTTGAACTTTTAGGTTCTCAATTCAATTTCGAGGTAATTTAATAACTCACAAATGTAACCTACATTTCGTGAGTTATTAAATTACCATTATTATGTTACTAAGTTCCCTTTTTTGAGCTTCTAGCAAACAAGGCATTATGAAAAGAACGTAAAACACATATTTTATAGCAAATTTCTTGCTCAAAGAATAAACTTTAAGGTAAGAAGCAAGTAAGCTCAAAGGAATTCTTAAAATATTGCAAAGAAAATTCGTAAATAATGTTCTAGTTTTACAGAAATTGTTCTTTGAGCATAATATTATCTTCCTACTAACATTAAAGTGGATTAAAATAGATTTTGTAATAGAATCAGCCAAGTGCAAGCGACACATAATATTTTACCTGTTTTAGCGATGTTATTTAGGAAAGCCTATAGATTTTTTAATAGTTTGTTTTTAGATTGACATTAAACGGCTGGTGATGATGATATTTATACATAAGAAATGAAAATGAAATGAAATGAAAATATATGTATACCTAAGCAGACATAATAGGTACCTTACCTATTCGGTTCCAAAATTCTAAATAATTTTGTTAACGAAAGGGTTATTTACGAAGCCGTGGAAATATTAGTGTCAAATATTAAACGACACTGTAGATTAATCGGAGGAAAACACTGAAGTCCGATTTTTTTTGTTTCGGTTTTGTAAGCTTTATTTCGTATCTCGTCCCGTCATATTTCGCTGCTCGCGTGCTGTTAAATTTTTTGTTTTTGCCTTATCATTTATTTGCAGACACACACTTAACTAATTTTATGGTGCACATTATTTGCGCTCCGCTTAAAAGTAGGCAGACATTTCGTTTACCCCTGCAATTCCGTACAAATGGAAAATCTCCCAGGCATTAGGTTTTCAGTTTCCTTTAAATGTTGAATCTTTGAAAAGGCAGAATCAACAGAGGAAGGTTTGCACTCGCTCGATGTGGGCTCATTACGTAATAGAGCTAATACTGGCGCTTTCAAAGTGGACTACAGGGTTTAACAGCTTCTGGACGATTTTATTAATTTTTTATCTTCTTGCTGGCTCAGAGATCACAGAAATATCGCGGGAGAGATAAGTGTTATGCGCTCGCTTTTTTGGGTAATGTTGTGTTGCAATCTCGTTTTTCGATTGTTTCAATATGAATATCAATAGTTTCCTATACAGTTACATAGTTCTTAACTACATTTTGTAGGCCTGTGCTGTGGGGGAAAGGATAAAATGTAGAGACATTTTGCGAAAAAAAGTGATGAAATTAGGGACCAAATCTGGTTTTTATGCATTTTGCTTTTGATAGACAGCAAGCGAGAAATTTTGACAAAATACACTTGTTTTGTTTTGCAAATGCAAATAACATGTTGGTTATCGGTTGTAGGTATAATTCTGATAAAATAACATAACATCCTCCTCGAAACTAAAGATAAGTGGATTTAATATCAAATTCCAAGGCATAGCATAAACTGGAATGTTCTTTGTTTGTTCAACGCTTCTTTGTTTCCGCCAGATTGTACAAACACAAGCATTGAATTGCGAATTTTTAAATAAATATAGATTTCATTTTTATTGGAATCATTTATATTGTCAGTGTATCGGTTTGTAATCAATTCGTTTTAAAATTCGAAACTAATTAATTGCTGTGCGAAGTGCAGTTACTTTTTATGTAGGCTACTATTGAAGTGACCGAAATGACAAATATAACTTTCCCTATTTCCATGTTTTCTTTACTCTCAGGATGACCTTTCTGTATATTTATTGTACCAATGGCAAAATTTATTATAAAATTTCAATAGTTCGTCCTGTCCTATTTTCAGATATTTTGGTGATCTGATTAGTAAAAGTAAAGTGATAAATCCGTTGTATATTATTTTCAAATATTGAGACTCGATTTGGCTATAACTTGAATAAATCAACATGTAGATTGAATAGTTGGCAATACTGTTCAAATTGAGTTAGGACCATTCCTCCTACCTCAATTTAAACAGAAGATAGTTTAGTTTTATCAATCACAGTCCTGTATTTATTCCTTTTAGGAACCTACTGCTCGGAGGAACACTACTCCCAGGAGATAAAAGAAGTGTATTAGAAGAATTCTAGGCGGTTTTCTTTTAAATGGTGCTACTTACTACATCGTAAGTTTTCGTTCTTTGGTTTGGTGAAATTTTTTCTTATTAGTCAACAGCTGGTAGAAAACCCAAGTTACCTGGGATTTAAACAGAGATGTTAAAGAAATCACACATTATTAAATTAACTTTTGTCGGTACTATGCGACAGTGGCACATAAAGTTGCGATTCAAGAATTATCCAAGAGGTTGCTTTCTGCAGCATTCTTATGGAGTCAATCAAAGTTGGCAACACATCTCGGCTACAAATGCTGGTGCTACATTTCACTCTTTGAATATGTTTGCAGCCGACAGTTGTCAAACACTGTCGGCGACAGTGTTTCGTCAACTCTGCGAGCGGCCTGCCGACTTTTGTGTGTAGTCTCCTTACCAAAGTAATGATTATTTATCGCGTACCTTTTGTTATTCTTTGTCTTCAAAATTATTAATTATGTTCACTTATCGCGAAAAACACCGCAAAACAAATGGCGACTTGATCTGATCCGTCAATGCATACCGACGACATACAAGTCTTCTATCCGAATTAGAGACGACCTTCACCCATCTGTTTATTAGATCGAACATAACGGAGTAGGTACTTTATTGGTCTCACTCACTGGTAGGCAAATTGGGTAAATGTCCGTTTATAATAGGGCTCTGAAACACTAACGGGGCCCTTGGGCTACACGAATCGCGAGACTGTTCCTACATGGTTTCTACTACTTCGACTTCTAAGAGAGACTTCTAAGTCTTTCTGCTACTACTTGAACTAGAATTCTTCTAAGCATTTTTTTTAATTTCTTTCTGTCATCTCGTTGAATTGGTCTAACTGATGAAAAGTGTTTTATATAAAATTTAGTAGGTACCTACCTTAAGAAATATATCGCGAGTATAGCCAAAAAAATCCTGGCCAGACTATGGTTAATAGGTATTCAAAAATTACATGGTACAAGGGGATGACTTTGCCCTACTTTTTTCTTAGGTTTGTATCTCGCGTCTTAAGAAAATAAACTTTGATAAGTCAAGTTTCGTTGTATTTTTGCACAAGGGAACACTAAAATATTAGCTTTTCCATCTTTTTCCACTGGACTGTAAAGTTAAAAGCCATCATAGTAAAATCACGCCATGAATCAATAAATTAACAGGCGCTCTAGAATGCTGCCCTATTTTATCAGAAGTCTATTCAAAAGAAAGTAAATCAAGTTCGCCAATGAAACGATCTGTTAATCTTCCTAAAAAAGCGCTTCCCAAAAGTTGCTTAGGGGTAATTTAACTTACAATCTGGCAACTTAACGCATTTATCATTGCGACAACGATCAAAGGGTAGACAGTGGTTTTTGCTGAGGTCGTCCTTACCTGAAACGAGGAAAACTTGTTGTTAGAGTTTGCTTTTGGGTGAAACTTTGAATTAATTAGCATTTTCCTTCCAAACATGAGTGCCAAGCGACTTGCACCTTTATGTTCTCTGTTATCTTCTTAGCTGAGTTTTCCTTGTACAAGATGTCGGAATTTTAATACAAATGTAAAGGGTTTTATTTTCATGCTTGAGCTTTGAATAGTTATCTCCATCTAGTTTAACTTGTTGTGTTATAGTAAAAAATCCACATTATTTCAACATTGGCATTCCGTCATTTGATCATTTGGTCACCATCTTAGGTGAGATGACGTCCTGGGACTGCAGATTGCTGGATGCGGCAAGCCGAAAACAGGGCGCTATGGTGCTCATAAGGCGAGACCAATGTCAATGTAGACTACAAACCAGGACCTGACAGTATTCAGATAACACTTAGTGGAGTCTAATACATTCATGCAACTGCCAATAACCAGGGTTGACTTTAATACACACCTGACACAATCCTGCGCACACTCTCTCAGCCTGCAGTAGCTGCAGCTGCAGCCAGAGTAGCAAGACCCAGGGTCTGACTCCTCCAGGCTGATAGTGTCGAAATTCCGCGGCAGCGTCTGACTCGAGCTGGGGATAGTTCTAGAACCACGCCTTCTGGAAAGAAAAGAAATAAAAACATTATTTTAGTAAAATCACGGCGAGTGGAATGATTTGAGGAGGCTTTGGGTCATCTCAAGGACCGAATGGGCTTCCGAGAAATCGTTAATTTCTACATAAAATAACTAGACAAGATATGCGCCATGTCTGCATGATCTGAATTTATGAGAAGATTGGGTTCTGACCTGCTACTCTTGCTGTCCACATGGTCCACCACCACATTCCAGGTCCTGTGGATGAGGTACAGCAGGAACAGTACCCTGGAGGACTCCGCGTGTGACGGATCCTGCCGCCTGCGCCACTTGCGGCCGGCAGGTGTGCTCAGTCCGCTGCCCATGGTTAACGCATTTTACGCTGGAAAGATGAAAATAAATGTTTAAGTTTGTTTTCGACGAGAACTTATGCATACAATGCGAATGTGTGTCTAGATTCCAGTCAAAACTCGAAGTTGGAGAACCTAGTGATTATTTTAAAGTAAAAGTCTAAATTTTGCCGACCCAGCATCTATAGGAAAAGGACAAGAAAAGAAGACTGTTTTTTTTAAAACGTTAGTTTTTACCGGTACTGGGTAAGTATTTGTAACAAAAATGCTATGCAACTAGTATCCATGTCACCTGTTATAAAGCAGGGCTAAAAGCCAAACTGGCCTTTATAGAGGTTTATTAGCTTCGAGTCCTTTATTTTATGTAGGTTCTGTGCCTAAAAATAGTCGACTTAGAAAGCTTATTTGTTTTGCACAGATACTCAGACCAACAACCGGGCAACTAGGAAATAAACATGTTAGAAAGTCTAGCGTAGTAGCCAATTCATAAAGTTATGAGGGGACAGTAGTATAATCTATCTTACATCAGTTACAACAACAGCTGAGCTCTTTTTATGATGATTGGGTCATTGATTCCAAATAAAATGTTGACGACGAAAGTTGCGGGTTCGATTCCGGAGTCGAAACAATTCTTATTATGATCTGCAAGTGTTGTTTCCGGGTCCGGTTGTATGAGAAATTGATGATTATTATTGGTATGTGTATCTGTCATCTGCTACTGGTGCCAGCTTGGCTTACCTACTCGTGAAAATTTTAATTGACTTTTTTTACGAACTTCAAAATATTTACGGCCCTTTGACATGTAGGTACAAAAAGGCGCATAAGTGCCTTAACCAAGCAGTGCGTGGTTGATACTTTAAATTGCTCTACCTACCTGTGTCAGCAAGTTTTGATTTATTAAATGGGTCCAAAAAATACTTGAAAACCAGAGATTAATATGCGGTAGAGATCTAAGTAATGGCTCCTGGCGATGTGCCTAAACCCGCCTGGATTGGTTAATGTGGCCACCACTCATATTTTCAAAGGTAATGAAAATGCAGGGAAGTTTTGAGGTCAGATTACGGGTGTAGGTAGGGCTGACTTTACACAGTGGACATGCGACCACTCCTAAATATGTCTACCACAAACAAGGAGAGTTTTGTCATAAAGGCGGATAGAAGAACGCCATGGTGTTAAGTCGCTATGAGTCGCTATCAACCAGGTCAATTAGGTTGAAAACGGCGCGCAGTATGCCTGTAGCTTTTCGAATATATTAATGATTTAATAGTGCATTTTACACCAAGGCGAGAAAGTAATCAACCCCTACCGAGTGTGTCGTTTTGGGCCCGAGGCGCAGCCGAGGGCCTTAAAACACACGAGGTAGGAATCGCACTTTCTGCCGAGTGATAAATAGTGCTTTATACTACACCTTCGAGGAAAATAAAAAGCAGAATTAATTATTAATTGAAATCGCGCCCAATGATGTTGGTAAAACCTCATTGACCGCGACAGCCTTTGGGTTCTTTTATAAAATATTGTTCGGAAATCGGAGGAGGCCTAATGGAATTGGAGTAAAAACTTTTGTCGTTTGACCGAACGAAAATAACCATAGCTACCGGCCGATCTTTTAGGAAATTAAAAAAAAATAACACGTTCGAAATGGATTTCCATATACTTTTTCCTCTCGCTAAAACACGTGAGAAATGAAATTCCATAGAGTTTTTCCTCCCGGTTTCCTATAGGCTTGCAAAGACATACTTTCTATTCTTTAAATGGAAAAGGAATAGGCAACTTTCCGAGCAGGTGTAGTATAAAACATATGAATCTCTATCATCGATCAAAAATTTCCGGCCGGCCCCCCTTAGATGCACAATGCGCGCCCTGAAAACGTCAGTATCAAAAGGTATCCCATTTGGCATTTTGGGATACCTTTTGAACTAGTGTCATTTTAGCTCTCGGACCGAAAGCATGGTCAAGTGCTGGTATAAAAAATGCAATAATCGACCGACCAAGCAACAGAAAAAGGATGGAATTTCTTATTTTCAGTAAGTTTAAATGTAATTTTTACCTGTGTATTGTGATATGAGCCAATTGAGCCTTATGTACTTGAGAAATCAGCATTAAATATTGTTGTTGGGTTTGCCTATGTAAAAATATTTATTTTGTTCTAAGTTGATGAATGGAGCGGTTATTGTTTCTAATTTTTTTTAAATTTATTTGTGGTAAGTTGTAAGAGATAATTTTTTTTTCATGAAAAGACATTTAAAATAACTGTTTGAGGTTTATAAAATAACTAGCTGACCCGCCCTCAATTTTATTTGCGTGGACTCTCTACTAAAAGAAAGACTACGATTCGTTTAGATAGATAGATTGATTTCAAAAAAAATTCTTATAAAAAAAAAATTGGTTGTCTGTAAAGTCGGTTTACTGACGATAGTTGAACGTGACAACGCAGACGCATCGCTCACTCAAGTAGGAGAGAGACGTATGTCGAGCGCTCTCGCTTGCACTTCAAGCCTTACATGGAACGCCTCAGAGCGAGGTAACGCCGCATGAAGTCATGTTTTTTCGTGCGTGCAGCCGGCTCTATCGAATTATAAGACGTTGTCACGTCAATAAACAGTGTATAAATTATTTTTAGGTACCTTACTACCTACTTACAAAATAAATTAAAATAAATTCGACTCCACTAATCTCTTGTTCCGCATGCAAAAAACTTGACAGGCTCTGCGCAAACTGTCTGCGTCAAAACAAAACGTGGACACTTTTGAGTGTCATTCTTGTTAGGATCTAGGTATCTACGGGGGAGGCCGCATACTTGATCGATGATCTCTATCAAACAACTATATAAGAAACTAGATCAAAATGTTACCTATCTTTAATTATAAATCCCAAGTTGATATTTAAAGTAGTTATCAAAATATTTCGATTTTAAATTCTTAATATATAATTTTCAAAAAATATATTTTTCGAGAAAAGTTTCTGACATTATGTTATATTAGAAGCTTAGCTAGAGTCTAGGTATGAACCATAACTAATATTATGTATGTACCTATACAGGGTGTTTGTGTAAACAGTGTTGTAATAATGTAGTAATAATTTGTATATAAAAACTAGCAACTTCGTTAGCGTGGTAGATAGGGTACCTACCTGACTAAAGGACACATCAGTGAACGGAAAAAACATTTGCATAGAAAAAGCTGTGACTTCTTACACACTAAGCATTTATATTCCATAGAAATGTACCTTTAGGAATTCATTGAATTATTGCGTTTCTTTGCTGGATATTTTTTTTTTGTTTAATTTTCATATTTTACAAAGCCATTTATGACAACCATGACGACATCACAATATAAATCACTATTTTGACAAAAATAGACAACATTGCATGGACGGACTTTTTGTCTATGTTTTGGTTTCTCGTCTGTAAATTATCAAACCCTTCTTTAAATTCTCAATCGGGGGCGAAGCCCTAAAAAAAGTAGCCTATTGTTTAAGTTAGGCTACATTCTAAATGTATGCTAAATATCATTATGATCTGTTCAGTAGTTTTGGAGATCCTAGGTAACAAAAATTTCACATTTCACAAACTTTCGCATTTATAATATTAGTAGGATAGGATAGGATTGGAGACGAGACATGTTCAGAAGTAATATTTTTTTCTACTTGAAAACCAGCAATCGTCGACATGCAGCGTCTTAAGAATACACAGAAAGAAGCAGCTGCCCTTTCTCTGGTTCCCCTAATCGGCTCTTACTATATCCACGGACAAGAATTAAAAGGGTCAATTCTTGCGCCACGATAAACACGGTGGTCGTAGATTATTATTATTACTAAACTCATGGTATTCCGAATGTTTTTGTTAAATTCTATGGGAGTAAAACTGATCCGCCTTAGATGTTTTATAGATAATCCCGCAGCGTAGCAAACATCTAATTGTTTACAAAAACCAAAGCAATTAGCTTAATTTTTGTTCATTTCACGCCATTATCGTTATTCTTAAGTACAAAAAGATAAACTTTTTAGAAAGTTTCACTCCCACACAGTTTTAGTGAACTAGGTAGCATATTTTACTGTCATTTTGTTTTATCTCTATTTGTAGTTTTTTTCTCACGAATACTCAATGAAAAACGATTTAAAACTTTCTTTGCGATGACCACCGAGTCTAAAAATAATGATGGTGATCATTTTCATTGATTGAAATCCAAGACCTTTCTCATCAAGTTAATGAAAATAATAAATTGTTTATAGACAAATGGCATTCAGATAAAATCGTTTTTTTTTAATTTTCTAGGTTCGACAAGTAATTTAGATAGCAGATAAGAAGTTTCTCGCACATTGTAAGTCATTTGATTTGAATATTTGTTAAAACAAACTTTGAAAAGAATTGAAGTTTTGGAGTCTAATGACATAACCTTTCTAGTCCCATTTCACCCCTGGTGGTGAAATTTTACACCATCTCAACACCGGTGGTCAATTAGAACTAAAATCGTGCCATTTTATCACTAGTGGTGAATTGGGAATAAGTTTTTCCCAGTTGACCACCAGTGGTAAAATGGGGTGGTTTCCGTCTCAATTGACAACCGGTGGCAAGTTCATGGTGGTCAGATGGTCCGGAGGGGATTTTAGTGATAAATCTCTTGGGTCCGTAATATGAAAGTCTGCTTAGTCATCGATTTTTGCTTGAGTGACGCTTTTCTATTGTATAAGCTTTACTCATTATGTCTATTAAAGAGTAAGCTTTTATAATAGGGAAACTCTAAAACGACAATTAATTCGTAGTTTGTTTTAGCGTGGGTTCATAACATAATGGCTTAGCTAAATTAATTTTAAAGCTAGCTAAATTAATTTTAAAACCCAGAAAATAGAAAAAACCCGGCAAAAAAGTCGTCAAGTGAAACAATTGGAAAATTAAAGAACGGTAAAAAGGGTGATTATCTAAGTTCTTTATGTCACCATGTTTTTAGTGGTCAGTTGATTCGTTCATCGTATTATTCAACAAAACAGACGTTATTTAAAAAAAAGTTATGATATTTGATGCCAGTAAGAGTTGCGTATGATTCTACGTAGCACTTCATTCATTTAAATTAAGTACTATTTTCGGCTCGCGCATTTACACACGTTGTTTCTATGGAAACGTTTAAAGATTATTTATATCCAATGGGAACTGATTTATGGGATAAAAAGTAACCTATCTTTTATTTCAGACCTAGAACTAAATCTATGAAAATTTCAGCCAGATTATTATATATTATTAGTATTTTTGGTGTGAAGAAGTAACAACAACAACTAAGCATCCAAACTTACATAAAGGAACATTTAACTTACCTACACACAATACAAACATTTGACACCCTTAAAAAATTTAACCATTTTATCTAAGAATGAGAATAAATAAGTCAGGAGAAAATCACAACTCTGCACAGTAACTTTTTCTATCAGACAACTATTGTATGAGTAAATAATAGATGTAAGATCATGTAAGTCCGTTCGCACTATCATTACCGCTCTACCGGCGATGTGGGCTGTTTTGCATGTCTACATGCTTGAGCATTATGTTTATATTCCGTGTGTGCTAGTGCGGGAGTTGAGGTGGAATTCTGATGTTGATTAAGAGCTTCAATAATTATAAAAATAAACGTTGATCGTTCAAAAATTGACATGGTTGGCATTTGCTGTGTGGTGCTGGCTAATAATTTACACCACCCCAATTCTTCCTGCGGGTGTCGTAAAAGGCGACTAAGAGATTTTAACCGGGAGTGGGCAGCAGCGCCCTCTGCAGAACAATTCTACCACCGAACTGCGATCTCCAACCCGCATGCCCAGCGTGGGGATTATGGGCATGATCTCCATGAGATAAAAGTCACTAAGGTGCTTATCAGGGGAGGCTTGCGTCCAGCAGTGGACAAATATAGGCTGTTGAGGTGAGGGGAGGTGAGGCATTTTTCTGAAACGTGCCATTATGTAATCCACATAGCCATTCTACAAACGAGTTGATTCTACAATCACGCAGCGACATTCATATGTATCAGATGAGATACCTCTAGATTGCTTACAACAGTATGTAGTTAGCTCAATCGTAAATATTATTCCAATTTATTTCTATTATTAAATTGCAAAATACAATTACTGTAGAGAAAGAAGTAAAGAAATGCATTATGATCAACTTTATCCCCCACCAGCACCCAAAGTAGAAGCACCAGTGAAACAAAGCAGGAGTAAATTTTCTAATGACATAGGTACCTGTAGGTACGTAGGTCTAAAATAAGGCCGAATTGTCAGAGCAGAAATATTTGATCGGTGTATGCTATTTTTTGTAGGCTTTATTTTGAAAGTAAGTGAACAACAAGCTCCTGCACTATCAAAATAGCTTTTCTTGCGAGTGAACTGTTTTAGCTGGCTGCTACACAACACTTACTTGTAAATGTACTGTTTATGATAGCAACTGAGAAATGATCTCAAGCCTTAACTGGTTTATTTCGCCATTTCTTGGATTTGGTCAAAATACTGATTCCTTTTAGGAAATGTTAAAATTGATCCATAGTTAGCATTGGTGAAATTCGTAGTTTTAACAAATCCCGGAAGGATTTGATTAAGCCTTTTCTGAATCTCCGAAGTACCTCTGCAGAGCGATCCATCTAAAATGTACAGATGGGGATCTACTATCTTTAGGTATTCATCAAATAGCGGTATCTCTTACCGGTACCTTTAGTACCTACATATTTCTATGATTGACAAACGTTCGAATCCCTCGGCGCGCGAGTTACACTCGCACTTGACAGATCTTGTTTGAAATTGGTGGGGCATGATTAGCAAGACAAGGAAGCTAAGGTAAATGAGAATGAGCTCATCTCAAGTTTGTTTGGAGATTAACAACAAAAATAGGAGGATAACAGACTATAGAACCAACGGGGGCGAAGGGAACCGCGAAAGTGTTTATGATCTGGCTATGAGTTGTCATTGTCATTGTGCCTGCTTGGCGTAACCAAGAAAGCACCAAGGGGTGCCAAGATGGAACCTCTCGAAGCTTGGTAGCCGGAACGGACAGCGTTCCTCGTGTTTTCAGTTTACGAGTTAATTATTATAATTATATTTAGTTCTTATAAATGGAAAGAGACGTTTGCATTTGGCCCTTCTGCCTGCCAAGATATCAACAATAAGCAGCAAAAACCGACAGCCGACATAAACAAACGTGTGGTCTGCATTATAGGAATAATTATACCTACTTACTTATTACAATTCTTCATTACCCTCGTTGTGCCAATATAGGAACTTTTCGGCAGGTAATCGACGGCGTGGAAACGCGAGCGAATTTTAGATAGACCAACATTGATATACTATTTGTTTGCAGATTGATGCAAACCTATTTGTTGATTTCCCCTGACAGCTGTCAAAATTTTTAAAAAGACCACCGATAAAGCGAGGGATACTCCTTAGTAGGGGCCGAATTCTGCCAACCAATCAATGAAAAAAAATCTATATAGTGCGTGCGGCTATTTGTACAAACAGATAGATATAATGGTTTCAATCTTGACACTTTTGACACGCATCCCCATCTGTAGTTACTTTCATCAAAGATAAAATGTCAAAATGAGTAGTTCTGAGACGATAACATTGCTATGTTGAAGCAATTAATTTAGTTTTTTCCGTGAGGGCGGGTGCGGCGGCAGATTTGGCCGAAGATCTCAAGAGGCGCAAATATGCAGGTCTCGACAGAGCCTACACATTTGCTCCCCTTGGAGTCGAGACCCTAGGTCCGTGGGGTACCGAGGCTCTTCGGGTTTTCAAAAAACTATCTGAGCGTCTTGTCGAAGCGACGCGTGACCCGAGAGCTGGTGAATATCTGGCACAGCGCATCAGCATTGCCATACAGCGTGGCAATGCAGCCAGCGTCTTGGGGACGCTCCCGACTGGTGTTGATATGGATCAGTTCAGCTACCTGTAGACTGTTTGCAACAGTCAGCAGTTGGCTCAATTGTTTCAATTGTAAATACTAGTATAATTTTCTTTGTGAATAAAGATGTATGACCTTTAGGGTGTAAAAAAATTAATTTAGTGGAATTAGGTCCCAGTACCACGGTGTGAAACAGTGGTTATAAATTTAAAAGTCAGTGTAGGTAGGTATCACGCGTCAAAAGTAATACGATTACGAATACTAATTTTATCGTTACGGTAAGGTTACGTTATCGGGAAGTTTTCGCTTGAACAGTTTGAATTCTTTCAATTAAACCAATGTTATGGCCACGCCTGGCTTAGATCATTGCTCTGGTGTGTTATCTCTGTTCAAAGGAGGAAACAGAGAGCTTAGTAACAGTTTTGCATGGCTCACAAAAACTATAAAGGTTTTCATTTCCTTCCATGCAGCGCCCCGGATATTGAATGGAACAACTTTTAGGTTTTGAGAGCGATCTAATAGTTTAATACGAACTCGATTAGAGGTTTCGAATGATTTTGAGTGATTCGTTGAACAGGTAGTAACCGAAAACCGTTCGGTTTTGGCGGACACTAGTTGGTATCCTTGATTAATATTATTTCATTCATTTTCGTTAAATTTAAGTCGTTGACTGTACTAGTAGTACCCATTAGTAGTTAGCTCGTAAGTTTTTCTTAACAAATTAAGTAGAAAACATTGAAAGCCTGACCAGTAGACTGACCACTAGAACAAAGAACTTTCTAGAAAGGTGTCAAATGGAGCTGATACGAAGCCAATGAGTTACGACTGACCTGTTTTATATCAGTTTTCACAACACCGGTCCAGTCCACCAGTCGTTTTAACCACCATGGTTTTGTTTTCTTTTAGTTTTCTTTCTGTGGCTCGTTTTTCCGTTGCCAGGATAAAAAGTAGCCAACAGATATTCAACAAAGATAAAATTGGAATTTTACGATAATAATCAAATTTATTCAAAAAACTCTTATGACGATAATAAATATGTGCAATAAACGAATAAACATAGCCTATATTAATAATTTTACCTGAACTAGGTAATTATGTGTTTCAGGCGACAAGAGCACTATAAAATAATCACTTACTATTACAAATAATGCATTTAGTTTAATATTCAATTTGTGTTTGGTATATAGGTAACAAAAATAACATGGCAGAAGCCTTTATTCACAAAGAAAATTACACTAGTATTTACAATTGAAACAACTAAGCTTTGCAGACTGTTTCCAACAATCTACAGGTAGCTCAACTGATCCATATCAATACCAGTCGGAAACGTCCCCAAGACGCTGGCTGCATTGCCACGCTGTATGGCAATGCTGAAGCCCTGTGCCAGATACTCACCAACTCTTGGGTCACGCGTCGCTTCGACCACACGCTCAGATATTTTTTTAAAAACTCGAAGAGCCTCGGTACCCCACGGATCTAGGTATAGGTAACTAGATTAATCTATACTAACTAGGAATATAAAGTAGGTATACCTACATCCAAACTTCCGCAACTAATGGTATGATTTTATGTTTTAGGCATTCCGGGGACAGCCTATTTCTCAGAACGGCCGTGTTATGACATCAAAATAAATACTGATTTTCTAGCGCAGCGCATCAGCACTGCCATACAGCGAGGCAACGCAACCAGCAGCGTCTTGGGGACGCGACGACTGGAATTGATTTGTATCAGTTGAGCTAAGTCCGGATTTTTTGCAACAGTCTGCAGTTGTTTCAAACTCAATTGTTTCAATTGTAAATACTAGTTCTAATTCATTTCTATTATTTGGTTCTAATTTGTCTGTATTCTTTGATTGTAGTTTTCTTAATTAAATATATTATTTTTATTCCTATGACGGCTCAGCTTATATCAAAGTATATAACGTTATTTTAATCGGTGGTTAGACGCGACGGGTTTCTACTAAATATTTAACGGTGAAAATAACAAACAAAAAACATCTATATTTACTCAAGTATCGTAACGATCGATAATAAATCCATAAATCGATCGATGTAAACACTCATAGCGTTTCCTTCCGTGCGTTGTTATAGCGACAGTTTTACGGGCGAGTGCGCTGCGCACACGCATCTTGTTAGCTTACGCGAAAACGAGGAAAAACTTCACTCTTCTCTCTCAATACACATCTTCTTCATTCATCTACCTATAATAATAATATTAATTCATTTATTTCAGACTAGAGAAAAGTTCTAGATCTTATTTAACTTATTCTATGGTCCATAGTAATATATACCTTAAAACTAACATACATAAAATATAAAAAACTTAATTAATAACACATTCTGATTACGGCGTCGACGTGTAGATGACGCAATTAGGGTGTCATGTCAGCTGACGAGAGGGTGCACGGCGGTGTCCCCTTGCAGGCGGCCAGTGAACCTATACTCATGGTGGCAACATTATTTCTCCGGCCTGCAGATTAGCCAAAGTCTCCAAAAGCTATTTGTGTGTAGGCATAAAAATTTAGAACAAACTTAGTGACGACTCTAAAGAACTAAACCTTGCTTTATTTAAAAATGAGAAAAATTTAAGATTTACTTGTGTGAAAGAACTACTACAGTCTTTTCGAGACGAAAAACAGCTGATGTAATTACCGGTATATGGTTTGTTTACATCCATAGAGTATTAATTTCATAGGACCAATGTAATTTGACATGCATTTTTATACCTATTGACATCATTATTTTGATTGGGCAATGCCCCTTTACAGCAGCAAATATTAATTCGATTACTACTCTTACATTGTTTTTATATTTATTCGGTTTTCCATTATTTTATTTATGTTTTAGTTTATTTGGACATTGCCCTTATTCATCAGCTTTGTTTACATGTGAATTTATTTTATATTATTTTATTTCTGACGTTATATCATTATTATTTTCTTATTTCATTATGATTGTAATCTCGTACATTAATAATAATAATAATAATACTGGACAATCCACACAGCATCATCTAGCCACAAGCTAAGCAGAGCTTGTGTTATGGGTACTAGATGACTGATATACATAATATAATACATTACATAAATAGATATTTTTTTATTATATATAGAAACGACCAGAACACCCAAAACAAATATTTGTAGATCGTACAAATATTTGTCCCAAGGCGGGAATCGAACCCGCAACCTCCTGCGCCGCAGGCAGACCTTCGCCCGCCGCGCCACCGAGGTCGTCGACATTAATTTTATACAGCATACTTTGACATACCCTTTAATTTATTTATTTATTATTTGACTTTGACTAGATAATAAAATAATAAAAGATTGGGTTTGGTAGTCGTTTTAAGCCCGGAGCACTTCAAAAGCGCGATCTAATTTTTCTAGTGGCGACATCAAGTTATAATATGAGTCGGACAGGTCACCGATTATTTAGTTTGATGATACATGGGTGAAACTGGTTACGCCCATTGCCATGGAAACCATTTTGTTACCAGTGGGTCTACTCAGGAAACTAAAACCGTGATTCGTTTCAAGGAAAACCAACTCAGTTCAGTATTCAAAATTTTATTGCTTGACAAAAATATTATTTACAGAGTTTTGTAAATATTGATGCACTCTGTCGGATAGGGTAAGTATGGCAACAGATCATAAGATATAAACTGAATTAAGTTTTTCGTCTCTTATACAAGAATACAGAAATCGACTTTGACTAAGTCACTTGCACAAGATAACGTTTACACGATCACGAACCAAAAACCTTCAATTTTCTGTTTACTAGTAGACAACCAGTGATTGTGAAATTATAATAATGATGATGTTTTACAAGCCTAGTTTTTACGACGCACATAGCAATCCTTCGAGAATCAAACATAAAGGAGACCACCTCAATATTAAGATTTATACAACAACGAAAAATCATCAAAATCTTTTAACAATTGTCGCAGATATCAACAGTTTTGTTGTGGCTAGACGTGATTCTTCAAATATATTAACTTCTGCCCGCGGTTTCGCATTAGTATTTTCGGTATAATAAGTAGCTTATTATCTAAGTAAGACTTTGCTCTAAACGTACGCCAAATTTCATCTTAATCTGTTCAGTAGTTTTGAAGATCCTAGGTAACAAAAATTCAGATTTCATAAACTTTCGGCTTTATAATATTAGTTGGTTTTTTTAAGAATGGTGGGATAAACACTAATCCTTATGGAATATTTGATTTATGGGACCAATTCGGGATCATTAATAAATAAATAAATAATGCTGGACAATTCACACAACATTATCTAGCTCCAAGCTAAGCAGAGTTTGTGTTATGGGTACTAGATAACTGATATACTTAATACAATACCATACATAGATATATATTTTTTATTATAAGTACATAGAAAAACATCCAGAACCCCTGAGCAAATATCTGCAGATCGTACAAACATTGTCATTGTAAAGATAATGTTTTATAGAGACAACTTTGCTTCTAACTAAACAAGTACTAAATAAGTTCATACAAATAAGAACAATACATACAAAACAATGATCTTCTGCCAACAACAATGGCTAGCCAGAAACAACATACACATTGTTGGTGGGTTAGCAGGTCCACTTTATTTGTTAACTAAGGTATGATGTAAGTATGACACATAGATAGATAATACTATTCATTCATTCATTCATTCATTCATTCATTCATTCATTCACTATTATTCATTACCAAAACAAATTTTACATTGTTAAACAAAATAGAGAACAGCTATGGAACTGACGGCCTTATCGCTTAAAGCGATTTCTTAAAGGCAACCATAGTATGATGAAAGATGTAGATCAAGTGTTACCAATTGAAAAATGTTTACTGGCAAAAATAACCCTCACAATTTTTTTAATAATATTATAATGAGTAATATTAGAAAAATAATTACAATTTATTATGGGAAAAAATCCTAAAATGGGGGTTACTAGAATAACAGAACTAAACCGCCGGTCCCAGCGTCATAAGAATCGACCCCTCCAACTAGGCCGCAAGAGCCGATTATGAAAACCTACCACAAAAGGGGCAGCCGCTTCCTCGTGTAGTTTTAACACCTCCACTGCGTTGACCTGCGCCTGCGCATGCCAAGCGTGGTGACAACAGCAAAACCCTGCTTTGTTTGGGAAGGTATGTTCAGCTGTGGACATAATGAGTGCTGATGATGATGATGTCCTCCTAGCCGAATTTTGACCACGGCGGCCAGTCTCTCCGCCATCTCATCAGAGACTAGCCAGTTGCGCAGGACATATTATTATTATAGTGCATAGTGTGTGCGCAAACACAGGTGCACTCTCTAATCTGATGGGACGCCGGCAGACCGACACGACCGGGGTGAGGTCAAGCGCAGAACCAACGGCTAAACGTTCTTTTCGAGGCACGGAGTGATGAGTGCTGATAGGAAACTAACAGAACTATATTTGGACTGTTTCCCCAATGTAGGTCAGTACGTCTTTTGACTAAAGTATAGAAATAATAAGAACTAACTCCTGCCCGCGGCTTTGCACGCGTATTTTCGGTATAATAAGTAGCCTATCCCCAACCCGCATGCCCGGCGTGGGGATTATGGGCATTACCCCCATGTGATTCAAGCCAATAAGGCGCTTATCAGGGGGAGGCCTGCGTCCAGTAGTGGACTAGCTGTTGAAGTTGAGGAAGTAACCTATTACCTAATTTAGGCTTTGCTCTAAACGTATGCCAAATTTTATCTTAATCTGTTCAGTAGTTTTGGAGATCCTAGGTAACATAAGATCAGATTTCACAATCTTTCGGCTTTATTAATTTAGAAGGATTAAAAAAATAGGTAACTCAGATAGAAACGCACGAAGCTTGTGATTTGGGCCGGCGCTGCGGCGGTGCGTGGGACACTGGAAAGTCGATGGATATTCGCCACAATTAATGCGCACACGCATCCGTATAAGATTATTAGTTTAATTGATAAAATGTTAATTCAATACATACCGGAATGTATTTAATTTACATTTAATCAAGTTATCACATTTTTAGGGTTCCGTATCGGGAAAGGAAAAAAGGAGCCCTTATAGGATCACTTTGTTGTCCGTCTGTCTGTCTATCTGTCTGTCTGTCAACCCTCTTTTCTCAGGAACGCGTGGACGTATCGAGTTGAAATTAACGTCAAATACTCAAGTCTGTAGCTTCTGCCGTGATAAATAAAACTTCTAAGTCCACGCACTCAAAAGAATCTCTTTTTGTTCACTATCATCGTGACCAAAACGAGCAACTATTATAAACGCGAAAGTTTGTATGGATGTATGGATGTTTGTTACTGTTTCACATAAAAACTACTGAACGGATCGGGCTGAAATTTTGCATACAGGTAATTGTAAAGCTGAAATCAAACATAGGCTACTTTTTATTTCATAAATCAGTTCCCGTGGGATAGAAATCACCTATAAACGTTTCCATGGAAACAACGCGTGCGAAGCCGCGGGCCGCAGCTAGTAATAAAATAAAATAGGTGGAGGCGCTGATTTGGGTCGGGGTTGCGCCTTAACAGGATAAATAATGGCAGCGGCGAGCGAACTGATATCCAATCTATTATTATAAATTTGAAAGTAATTGTCTATCTGCCGCCAAAACGGCTAAACGGATCTTAGTGAAAATCGGCAATGATCCTGATATCCCGATTAAGAATATAGGCTACTTTTTATCTCGGAATAAACGTTAGAAGGCGCAGGTAGAAGCTAGTTCTCTATGAAACCTATCGTGGATTTCACATAATGTTAAAGACGATATAAATTTTAAAATAGAATAAATTTTATTTGACATTACGAAATATTATACAGTGACTACAGCCGCAACTTCACCGACGTGAGCGACTCCATGGAGGTGGCCGCCTCGGGCGCCGGCGTGTACCGCGCCATGTGGCTCCTCTCGCTGGCGCTGATGCTGAAGCTGGTGGTGACGGTGTTCACCTTCGGCATGAAGGTTCCCTGCGGCCTGTTCATCCCGAGCCATACATAATTATATTGTTGTTCTTGCATTTTCATTAATCATGTGCAACATTCAGGTTTTTTTTCTTCATTTAAATAAAAGAAAACCTGAATTTTGAATGAATTAGGTACCTGAATTAGATAATCCTTGTATTTAGCATTGATTTCGTTTGAATTCTTAATAAATCATAAATAATGCTAATTTTACAAACTTAGTTCATTAATTTTTATATTTTCAAAATTTTCAAACTAATAGACCCAGTTCTTTAATATTTTAAAATTATTTATAACAGTTATTATAATAGATAATTCGTAGACGTTTGATTACCAGTTTTATATGCAGTCTCAACCCAGTTTTCATGCCATAAAATCAGTTCATCCATATTATGGTTACTAATAACCATCTAATAACCAACACAGTTATGTAACCTAGTACACAAAGTCCGTGTCGCGATGCTAAAAACTGGCTAGTGATGCGACAGACTGCTTTTTGCAGGTTTCCAGGCTAAAGAGTCGCAGCGACGTCGACGGAGCAAAAAGTTGTAGGTAAGGGTGCCAAGATAGCCGTTGGATTCTGCGCTGATTTTGCGCAGTGCCTGCGATGTTATATATATTATTAGCTTCTGCCCGCGGCTTCGCACGCGTATTTTCGGTATAATAAGCCTATCTTAGTTAGACTTTGCTCTAAACGTACGCTAAATTTCATCTTTATCTCAGTAGTTTTCGAGATCTTAGGTAACAAAAATTCAAATTTCACAAACTTTCGGCTTTATAATATTAGTGGGATTACATATTGCAGTAAAAAGGATAAAATAAGGTAACTCATACTTAAGTAATGCGTAAGTTTGAGTGTTTTGTTTAGATGTATGAATGGATAGATGGATGGATGTTTGTTAAATCTTCACGCCAAAACGACTGAAACGATCGGGTAAAAATTTTGCATTGATGTAGCTCTAAGCCTGGAATTAAATAGACAACTTTTTATCCCACAAAACAGTTCGCATGGGATAGAAATAATCTTTAAATGTTTCCATAGAATCAACGCGTGCGAAGCCGCGGGCAAAAACTAGTGTTCTGAATAAAATAACTAGGTACTTAAACTTATAACCTACGTAAGTACCTATGTGTTGTGATTGTGACCCTTTAGATGGGACTTAAGTTTTTAAGTCCTACCTAAGTCCTACTTAAGTTTCTTCAGCCACGCGAATTGAGGTTTGCCAACCACTTCTTATTTTTGGAGGACATGATTTCTTGTAGACAATTTAGTCGTTGGTTGTTTGTAAGTATTTTATTCCATAGCAATATTATTTATTATTTTTATGTCTTTGGTATACATTTAATAAAGGTAATATAATTAATTTCTTTCTCGTGTTTTTTCTTCTCTTATTTTAATTAATGAGTTATCAAAATGTGTGCATTTTGTAATTCAGGTCAATTCTACGAACGGTTATTTTTTCAAATATGTGCTGTATACTACGGTACCTCGATGAAATATGTTGGCATTTTAATTGGCTGGGGTCACGTGACTGATCCATTGATATTGGAGCGCGCTGATGGATGCTTTGGCTCCAATTTGGTGGAATATTTCACAGAATCGTGATTAGTGTTGCAGCCAAAATATATATATCACTGCTTTAGTGCCTGTTTACAATTTGGTTTCATTATGCGGTTAGTAAATTTAACATATAAAAATCAAACGACATCTCACAAAAACTCGAGCACAGCTGTACCGATTTGGCTAATTTTGGTTTTGAAATAGTTATTTGTAGAAGTTCAAGGAAGGTTTAAAAGGTGAGAGCGGTACGAAGTTCGCCAGGTCAGCTAGTACCTATGTATAAAAAAATCTATGTGTATTAAGTAAAATATTAAGTATATCAGTTTTCTAGTATCCATACGACAAGCTCTGCTTATCTTGATGTTGTGTAGATTGTACAGCGCTATTTATTTATTTATATTTTAAATTATTCTTAAATACTAAAGTAGGTTAATACTAAAATAGTAGTTGATTAGGTTGCTAGCTTGAATTATTAAGTTTTTTGTGTGGATTGTAGTTCTGTGGCTAAGTGAGACCTCTGGTAAGGCCAAACATTGAAAATATAGTTTCATTTTATTTTTACTATTTTTCCTTCTAATTTCCTATCAATGAATTTTGTACCACAGAAAGAACACCCAGACCCGGTTCAACATTGTCGACAATAATTTGTTATTTAATTTACGTTCCGTACATACTATTTGTATTTTGTATTTATTTATTGAGCAACAAATACGATTACGTGAACTAATTAAATTGGTTTTATGAAATTAAAAGTTAAATAAAAATAGTATAAAAATTATTGTTGCACGTTTAAATTAGTTAAATGAATTAATTGAATTGTTAGGTAATAACATTAAATAATACAAACATAAAGAATTTATTCACAAAGAAAATTATACTAGTATTTACAATTGAAACAATTGAGCTAACTGCCGACTATTGCAAACAGTCTACAGATAGCTCAACTGATCCATATCAACACCAGTAATAAATAGATTACACAAGTCAAATAAAAAAATACTTAGGCAAAACATAGGTACATGCGTTACCTACCAGGAAGGAGGTAATACCTAGTACCTAGATAGGTAAACATAAAATAGGTCTTAGATCATAGGTCTTCCTAGAACAGAACTTAGTGAAAGCCTAATTAATTACCATCCTCAATAAATCTAAGACACGGTATGCAAGTACGTGCATCATTACCCTCAGTTACACTATACTTTACATTCCGTTGTCATTCATGCATCACTGTAAATACATTACGATCTGCTTTGCTTTTTCACCGGTTTTTCTCATCACAGCTTGTTTTTTTTGTCGAGGTACCTAGATTATTTTTTGATCGAATTTAATTGAACGCAAGTACGTCTAGTTACGAACGAAACAGAATTTTTCTTTTACCATAACCAGTTACGAACTTGGATTTCGAAAGCGGCCGAAGGGGTTAAAAATACAAACATTTAGCGAGAACAGGTAACGAGATTTTTCTGCTAGGAAAAGTGTAAAAATATCTCAGTAATCTGAAATAAAAGAATTTAATTTAATTTTTATTTTAAACCAAATAGAAGAAGGAACATGAGCAATTATAATTCTTTGTTCTCTTAAATGTTAAGTTGAAAACAACAATAAGATTTGTCCTAAATGAATTTGTAACAATAAAAACAGATTGCAATTATTATGTTTGAACCCTTGATCGACAAATTGATAAACTTTGTATTTGTGCTGAATCGATACTAATTTGATTTTTTTGAAAAATTACTTACCGACTACGAATCCCTTAATTTTACACAGTTTTTAAGTTTTACTGACAAATGCTAGTTCCTCGGGAATACATTTTTATGGGGGCACCTCGGAATCATACTCTATACAAAAGCGAAAGAATTTTCAAAATCTGTCCATACAAGTGTCGGACAAATAGCCAAACAAACATAAAAAACGTATGATTTTTTTTATGTTTGGATATTTGTCACAATTCATTTTATTCATTTTATCGATAATTATCAAAACTTCGTTTACCCTTCACTAAAAAGTGGTTCGGTCGATTGTTTTAATTGCAATTTCACCAATTTTGGTGCATGGAAATAACAAGTTCTTTTATTTACGCTGCTTGTTCAAACTGTTATTGCTCGAAATTTTGTAATACATAATGGACAAATTGTAATCAGGGTAATCGTTTGTACCTACTTTAAATACATTAAGCGCTGTCAAATTGTAGGTACCTATAGATTAGGTCTTAAAATGTATAAATACGTTTATTCCAGCGCGCCCCCTGCAGATCATTATTAGTTGAACCACCGAACTGCGATCCCAGAACTCATGCCCAGCGCGGGGATTATGGGCACTACACCCATGGGATAAAAGCCAATAAGGCGCTTATTAGGGGGAGGCCTGCGTCCAGCAGTGGACAAATTTGGTGTTGAGGTGAGATGAGGAGAAAATCACCTACGAAAGATCCACGTGACAAAAAAGGTATAGAATGTGTACAAAATTATTGCATGCATTTGTGTCCCCGCAATTACAGGTGGACACATCTTTATTTATATCTATTTAAATAAAAATGAATCCCTATTTCCCTTGGTAACTTGAACGGCTGGACCAATTTCGCTAAGTCGTCAGGAGAAGAAAATATTAAGAAAGTTGGAAACACAAATAATTTATACGTGGTTGAAGCAGCGGGGCGCAGCACATAGATTTTACTACATAACGTTATTATGTATACCCAGTTAATCTGTGCTAATCATGTAAATTTTTTATATCAATATAATGTGTAATTCTAAAGACTAAAAAATTTACACATGGAAATTTTAAAGATCATTATAAGGGTTTCAAGAAACTTACCTTCAACTTTGGAATTCCAATCTATTCACAATCACTCAATATACAAAGTTAGCACTTCAAATTTTTAATTCACTATTCCAAACACAAATTCCGATCACAAACACAGATGCATTTTTTTTCCACAAAAAGATGCACTATTTTGTAATTTATCTGTTCCAGAACCGGGTTATAACGTTTTATTTATTTAGTTTTATTTATTTACGGAAATGTTTATTCACGTTTCACTTTTGTTTAGATTTTTTTGTTTGTGTTTAGTTTAGTTTTGTTTACATGGTGTAAAGTCGTCGTTTTTCGGAAACCTCGCGATTGGCACAGTAACGCGTTTGTGTGCGCATGACCTACAGCACTGACTGATAGCGATGCGCGCGCGCAGCGCAGCGAGCATTCGAAAACTAAATGGAATGGGGTGGTCTTGATACTTTTGCACTTAAGGCGCATACCCGACCCAAATCAGCGCCACCACCTATTTTATCATAATATTATGTTAAACGAAGGAATTTACAAAAATCGCTTTTGCAGTTTATGATCCCTAGCATATCTATCAATATTAATATTGTAGAGGAAAGATTTGATTGTTTTTGTATTGAATGGGCTCCGAAACTACAGGACCGATTTGAAAAATTCCTTCACCGTTAGGAAGCTTACATTTCAGGGAGTGATATAGGCTATATTTTATCCCGGAATTCCCACGGGAACGGGAACTACGCGGGCGAACCGCGGCGATCGTCTAGTTGTATCATAAGCTTATTTTTAATGCCTCTGTAAAAGTTTTTTTTTGTATAGTTTAGGCAGAGATGCGAAGTTGCTCTTTTTAGTACTCACGATCGTGGCCAAAAATCGATTTTTAAAAATTCCTTCCTTTAACATAATAATAAGATAAAATAGGTGGAGGCGCTGATTTGAGATTGGAGTTTGGGATAATTACCATGATTTGAGTTTTATGCTTGCCAATATTATGTATAGACACAGTTTCATGCGTCATGATTACTTATTCAGTGAAGTCACTGCGAGTGAATTTTCATTTTGTATTTGTATTTATTCCATCGCAGGTACACTTGATGTTACACTTGATGTCGTTACATTCTATGTTTATGTACTATTTTAATAATTACATGTATAGGTGGGTAATTCTCACCGGGCTCAAAAATACGTGTCCGGCTCGAAAAAACATACTAAAAGTATCCCTAGCCCTTTGATTTTTTTTTGTATAGTAGATTAGACGAAAATAATAGGGGAGGCATGTTTTTGTTTTTTAATTTTCTTATTCTTAATATGTAAAAATAAATAAAAACCTTAGAAATATTGACTTTCGTGGTGCGTCCGGACCTCATGTTCCACTGTTATAACATTTCTATATATTTTCCTATGAATAATAGCACTATTTCACACAGGTTCACAAATAACCAGATAGTTACTAGCTTAACTGACACTATTACTACACAAAAATAAGCTTTAGTTGAAAAGTTAAAACTAGATAACTTCGCGTCCGACGTTTGGCGTTGATACCTCTGGCGCGCACTCATTCAATCATATATACTGTACTTTAGTAACTACGTGAATAGTTGTTAGACCGAGACAAACTATCAGTTGCGTTCCATCAGTGGTGTGGACAACACTTCTCTATCTCTCCGCGTCGCTCTATTATTAAGGTAAGTAATCACTTTCCGTGGCTTGGTATACCGCAAATGTTGATTACCATGTAGACTATAAATTCGTTTATACTAATCTTATTGTTTCAATGATTGTAACAATAGATGCCTTTTGAGTTCCCAATATCGACTGCGGACGCCAAAGTAATGTATACCAGCAATTTAGGAAATTATTTAGGATTTTGTACTCTTTTTTGATTATCGTGGTATTGATTTTCATGTTTTCCGTGGGCTAAAAGTACACAATGTCAATATAAACCATGAAAATTAAATTTGCATGTTGGTTAACATTTTTATATGGTTTATTTTTACAATGTTACTCAGTACAGTCAGTACTGCTCACTGGGAATATGGTCTAATCACGAGAAGATCGCTTAGTTGCAAAAAGATTGGCTGAAAGACGGAGGAGAGCCCTAAATAGAAATACAAATACAGAAATACAACTTATTCATAAAGCCAATTTACATATCAATAACTTTTGTACCTAATATACACAGCGTATACAAGTTTTTAAATAATTCAAAGTACACATAAATACAATACAAAACATCTGTAATTAAATAATCAAGAATAAGTTATTAAAAAGTCACAAACCACATAAAAATATTCGAATTAATTAACATTTAGTCTCCGTTTTCTCGAGGAATTCTGCTACAGAATAAAAATTTTGCTCGACAAGATAACGTTTCAGACGGAACTTGAAGCTAGTTAGACTGCTAGCAGCTGTGACAGCTTCTGACAGTTTGTTGTATACTGCCGGACCCATAACGTGAGTCAACTTTGAGGACTTCGTGAGGGAGCGGGCGATAGTCGAGAGCTTTCCTGCGTTCCGCGTCCGGTACGAGTGGGTGTCGCCGTTTTTCATGTGTTTATCTAGGTTCAGACGAATATACACCGCCACTTGCATTATCACAATGCTGGGCAGTGCCCAGTCAGAAGCGCACCCCCATAGCTCAGCCATACTGTAGCACCGAGTGAACAGTTACGAAGTAACAGCTTCGTGCCACCTCCGCCGGAACCACACGAGCCAGCCGTCGGAGCGCAAAACATGCGCTACGTATCTTTTCGCATATTTTGTCTATGTGGCTCTCCCAGGGCTCCTAAGGGCTTTGTTCATTTCAAAACCAAGAAATATCGTGGCTTCGGATTGGCTAATGGCCGTTCCGTTCACATAGACTACAAGCCGTTTCGTCACTGCCAGATAGGCAGACATGAAGGTAGTGGGGTCTTCCTTAGTTTCAGAGGTACGCATACTGCCGAGGCGACAGGGCGTCCCGTCGCCAGCAAGTACTCCACCAGCCGACTGCTCAGCCCGTTCTCGAGAACTTTCGCAATAGCTGGTATGATTGATACTGAGATAATACAGAGATGAACTCCGTTCAGAAAGAAAAAGATAGGCAACGATATTTTCGAAAGAAGAAAGAAGGGAAGATAAAATCAGTTAGTGAATTAGATCCTCGTCAGCAATGAATTGCTGGAGATAAAAGTATAGTAGTGATTTAAGAGTGTTTTTTATGTTAAATTTTGTTATACTTTCTTGGAATAAAACTACAATTATAAAATGATTGAACCTTAATTTTAAGAAACTTTCAATCTACTTTCTACTGAAAACACATTATTTTATTTATAAACCATCCCAAAATTCCCCCTTACAATGATTATGATATGCTAATTCACACAAAATGTATGTTTCAAAATATAAATGTCGAATATTTTTATATATTTGATTTCGGTGATATGAATGCTGATTTCCGTGGACACCATATTTTTAAAATTGAATAACTTCGTAACCATTGAGCCAATTAAGTGCCCTCTGCTACCAATAAATTTTAAATTAAATCTTTAATCAAAATATTTCATCATTATGTGTAATTTCAACAAAAAAAAATGGGACACGAAAGTCAACCAAAAAATGAGTTTCCGAAGAATGACCCAGGTATTGCATTACAGGAAACACCATAAGGTACAAAGCTAAAAAAAACAGACAGACATGACTGAAAATTAAATGAAATAATTAATAAATTAATTAATTAAGGGTACCTATGTCAAAGTATGCATTGACAGCTATACCGATCTACCCTCATTTATTGTCTGTTGCTACGAACGTTACCACTACCACTGGTTTCATTAACGAACGAGATATATTGTTCCAGAAAAAGCAAATCAAATACCTATAATACAATCACAATACAATACAATCACAGGATCATGAATGACACATAACACTGACGATATCTGAACGCCCCGGTTGCTGCATCACTTCTTCGGTTTGTTTTTGCACATTCTCAGCTCAAAACTCAAGTAAATATCCTGTTGTAAATGATATTGTATTAAATTGTAAAATTGTATTAAACTAAGACCTTTAAATTAACCAAGAACCTGCATTATGCGTAGAAAATTATGTCAAGCGCAAACTAAAATTTTTAAAAACTCTAAAAGCTTGTCTTAGTTTGGATGAATTCTACCTGTATGGATACTACCTACTGGGCCAAATGTACTGTATCTTGTTATTGAAATATTGCATAACGTAATTTAAGTGCCTATCTAATTAATGTCTAAACGTTACACTAAAATTATCGGATAATTAAGTTAAAAAATATTAATCAACTGTAAGTACCTACATTCTCTTTGTTCCACATGAGTAATATATATTATATATATATTTTTAAACCTCTTTTTAATTCATAAGTCTCTCTAAAATCACATTCGAAGCCAAAAACTAGTCCAAATTAATTCTATAGTATTAATTATCTAATAGAATCTTATGTAAGATCGTTAGTCAAAGGTAAATGAGCGTTGAGTAATCCATTAAATTGTCTGTTAGGGTCATCACTTAGTAAAACAATTATCTAATGGATCTTACGATCGATGTTCTTTCGGTAATTAAGTTTTTATTGGTGTGACGGGTCAGCGTACACGTAATAGAATAATTTATTTGAAAAAGCTATGAAACCGACCAAATAATAATTAACTTAGGTATAACAAGGTACAATGGTAAAGGAGAGTTTTTGAA
This sequence comes from Eupithecia subfuscata, assembly GCA_963564075.1. Lineage (NCBI taxonomy): Eukaryota > Metazoa > Arthropoda > Insecta > Lepidoptera > Geometridae > Eupithecia > Eupithecia subfuscata. Next base: position 16,331,375 of record OY751102.1, on the reverse strand, counting down.
AACTAATAAACTACTTTCATGTTCGTTATTTCGTTGCTAGATATTAAATTTGTAAAATGAGCGTATTATGAATTCACTCTTATAAAACCAATAAAACGATAAACGAATACAAAATTAAAATGTATCAATTCATCCATAAATAATTATTCAAATTCGAAAGTAACACTGTCTGTATATCTGTCTGTTAGCTTTTGGTGAATAGGTATAGGTACGACTGAACGGATCTCTATGAAATTTGGCAAGAATACCGATTTTATAATGGGAAAGCCCGTAATTATGTACAAGGCTGTGTAAAAAGTCGCTGAAGCTTGTATAAAATAAAACAACAACAAAACCAGGAGGTTATAATATTACCAATTACCCTGTTCATTTAATATACACTAATATTCTGCAGTCAACCTTTTGTGAGCGGAAAATATGTCTTATTTATTTATTGAAGAAAAAGAAAATTAAAATGCCTCAAAGTATCAAAACATCCCAGTCACCTGAGATCTGAACACGAACGCACCGACACGCATGAGCTACGAAAATCTCATAAAAGCGTTTTACACTCTGTGACTATGATTTATATCGTTATTGACCGCATACTGTCTTGTCGATACTGTATGGATATTGTAGCGGTTATTAAAACTGCGGTAGTGTAGCTAAATGTCTAACCTCTCTTGTTTCTTATTGAAGTATAGCTTATGCCCTCGCCTTCGCATGCTTTTTTAGTATAAAAAGTTTATAGTACTTATAAAAAGTTTTTTAGTTTATATGTTATTCCAGGTCCACATATACAGGGTGTTTGGTTTTGCAAGTGACATATTATTTTGAAGACACGTATGGCCTACATTTCCCCGTTAGACTCAATCGTCGTATCCTACGAATAAGGTTACAGTCGCCAGTGTGACCTTTTATTTTTATTGCATTTTTGGAATCTCCATTATCATTTGCATCATACCAATTCGAAAAAAGTAAATAAATAATGAATATAAAAAAGTTATTAAGGTTTAAAAATTTGGTTACAATTGCACTGATGCATTTCGCCCTACGAAAAAGGTAACGAACAGCTTTGGCACTTTTTTTCATGTGCAAAACGCAACAGACATGGGCATTTCCCGACGAATATGTTTACACACTCCACAATAATCGTGTACCGCGGGCGAAAAGGCGCGCGGGCGTGGGTGACCGCTGTGTGTCGACTCCGAGCGAGGGGAAAACAATGTAGTAGACTATGAGGCGGGCACATACATTTGTGATTAGCGACCATTGTATTACAAAAAAAAACTTTATTTATAAAAAAATCTTTTATTAGTATAGTAGTGTTTTCGTCAACTAAGAAAAACTCCCCTAGAGTTTCTGAATGCTTGAGTCAAATGAATAATTGAAACGAATACGTTATAATTCCTTTCATATAAAACAAGTAATTCAGCATAAAACTTTTAAAACTATTTAACAGGTTATTAAAACTAAAGTCATTTAAAGTTATTTAGTCAATTCTTCCGTGATCATGGCGCATGAAAATGTGTCGAAATATTGGAAAACTCACAACTCAAATCATGGTAAATAACCCGTTTTAAATGACTTAAAAATAATTCAGTGCAGTGACTAATAAATAAAATGTTTTATATCTCCTTAAACATTCGCATTACATTCGCGTGCATTCTTGCGATTGCGAATGCGAGTATTCGTTACATCTCTAGTATGAATAAATGGGTCTACCTATGGCCTTTATTTACAAAGAAAATAACACCAGTATTTACAATTGAGACAACTGAACTTATTAAAAATAATTAAATAGCTAATCTATTAGATTATTATCATTATTGATTGATATGCCTATACTTAACGTAGTTATTTTCCAATCTGTCATTTAGCTGTGAAGGCTATTAATTGGATTTTTTGTTGCTAGTTTATTCTAACCTATTTTGTATTTGAATGTACATATAAGCTGTAGGCCTTCCTTAACAATAAATAAAGTATTTAAATTACAATCTGCAGATGTTTGTCCAGGGGAGGGTGTTCTGGTTGTTCTCTATGTATAATAAAAAAAATATGTATGTAATCTTATTTTATTAAGTATATCAGTCATCTAGTACCCATAACACAAGCTCTGCTTAACCTGGGGCTAAATGGTGCTGTGTGGATTATCCAGCATTATCATATAATATTATTATTAATCGATCTTCTCAATTTAGTCGACCGTATCCAGATGAGACAACTCGTCAACGAGCCTTAAGACTACTGCTGTGGGTTTACTCACGTTATATTATTAGAGAAAACATATTTTGTCATATTTTTGTATATTTTGGTGTTTTACAGTCTACATATCTCATTATGGTAAATAAATAAAATAAATAAATAAATAAAATGTGGACCAGGAAATACAATGAATTAATATAACTTTAAACGTTTATATTTAGTATGTAAAATTTCATGGTTTCCTATTATTTAAGGTACTAGGTTATTTGGAAAAAAATAATCATTACTATGATTGAGCCTTTTGATCGGTATCGTAAAATTACGGGTGGTTTTTTTACAATTTGGCGGGTTCGAGTCCTGGTTCAGACAGGCGATTATTCAAAAGTCTTTCAATGTCGTTTAAATTGTTTTAAAATCAAAATGAAGTCATTTTTCTGTAAAATTTTCCATCTACAATTTTCAAGATACTTTCCCACCATGTGGCATGTAAAGATTCTTACAAGTTCTACAGGCTGCAAGATTAGTTCCCCTTGTGAAGCTGGACGTGTGAAGCCCATATCAATTAAAACTGAGAGAAAAAGTATTCTTCATTGCTGCATAAATAAAGAGTACTGAATAAAATCAAGTTTTAAACATAGGCTCTAATATCAATCTATGTTATGACAATAATCTAATATATAGACCCATTTATCCATACTAGAGATGTAACGCATACTCGCATTCGCGAACATTAGCAAGATTTAATACTCGCATTCTCATTCGCAAGAATGCACGCAACGAATGTAATGCAAATGTTTAAGGGCAAATAAAACATTATATCTATTAGTAACTGCACTGAATTATCTTAAACGGGATATTAACCATTATTTTCCAATAATTTGACGACCTCTGTGGCGCAGCGGGCGAAGGTCTGCCTGCGACGCAGGAGGTTGCGGGTTCGATTCCCGCCTCGGGACAATTGTTTGTACGATCTGCAGACATTTGTTCAGGGCGTTCTGGATGTTTTCTATGTATAATAAAAAATATCTATGTATTGTATTAAGTATATCAGTTATCTAGTACCCATAACACAAGCTCTGCTTAGCTTGGGGCTAGATAATGCTGTGTGAATTGTCCAGCATTATTTATTTATTTATTTAATTCGACACAGTTTCATGCGCCATGATCACGGAACAATTGACTAAATAATTTGTTTTGATAGCCTGTATAATAAATAATTTTAAGTTTTATGCTGAAATACCTTGTATTGTAACTAATGCGTTATAATTTCTTTCATATAGAAAGTATTTATAACGTATTAGTTACAAGGTTCTCTCATCTGGATACGGTCGACTAAATTGAGAAGATGGATTAATAATAATATTATACGATAATTCTGGACAATCCACACAGCACCATTTAGCCCCAGGCTAAGCAGAGCTTGTGTTATGGGTACTAGATGACTGATATACTTAATAAAATAAGATTACATACATTTTTTTTTAGTATACATAGAGAACAACCAGAACACCCTCCCCTGGACAAACATCTGCAGATTGTAATTTAAATACTTTATTTATTGTTAAGGAAGGCCTACAGCTTATATGTAAATTCAAATACAAAATTGGTTAGAATAAACTAGCAACAAAAAATCCAATAAATAGCCTTCACAGCTAAATGACAGATTAGAAAATAAATAAATAAATTAATAATGCTGGACAATTCACACAGCATTATCCAGCCCCAAGCTAAGCAGAGCTTGTGTTATGGGTACTAGATAACTGATATACTTAATACAATACACTACATAGATATATATTTTTTATTATACATAGAAAACATCCAGAACGCCCTGGACAAATGTCTGCAGATCGTACAAACATTTGTCCCGAGGCGGGAACCGAACCCGCAACCTCCTGCGTCGCAGCTGGACCTTCGTCCGCTGCGCCACTGAGGTCGTCAATGATACGTTAAGTATAGGCATATCAATCTATTATGATAATAATCTAATAGATTAGCTATTTAATTATTTTTAATAAGTTCAGTTGTCTCAACTGTTAATACTAGTGTAATTTTATTTGTAAATAAAGGCCATAGATAGACCCGTTTATTCATACTAGAGATGTAACGAATACTCGCATTCGCAATCGCAAGAATGCACGCGAATGTAATGCGAATGTTTAAGGAGAAATAAAACATTTTATTTATTAGTAACTGCACTGAATTATTTTTAAGTCTTTATTATTAAGTTATTTCAAACGGATTATTTACCATGATTTGAGTTGTGAGTTTTCCAATATTTCGACACAGTTTCATGTACCATGATCACGGAACAATTGACTTAATAACCTTAAATTACTTTAGTTTTAATAACCTGTTAAATAGTTTTAAAAGTTTTATGCTGAATTACTTGTTTTATATGAAAGGAATTATAACGTATTCGTTTCAATTATAATTTGAATCAAGCATTCAGAAACCTTAGGATGAGTTTTGCATAGTTTACGAAAACACAATTTTTCGGAGTCAGCAATCCAACACTTTCATACGAAGTCGGTTTTAGCTTTTGAATGATTTTGGGTGATTAGTTGCATTTTAGCAGTACTTTGACAAGTCAGCGGTAGTAGTTGTACGAACATTTTGTCCCGAGACGGTAATTGAACCCGCAACCCGCAATTGAAGGCGGACCTTCACCAGATTGGGTGCTGGGCAAATTAAATCCATCTAATATCGTCCAGGTAGTAAAGTGTCCTGTGCAGCATGAGTAAACAGTTTCTGACGCTAATTAACTAGGTACCAAACGAAATTCTTGAAGGAAAGTAAAATATTACCTTAGTGTTTTTGTAACTGTCCCTCAAATTTCATCGAATAAGCTTACAAAGGCGATTGTTACCATCTCAATCGACGTAGTGAAGCGAAATCGTCGTGGAAAAAGGTCACAAAGGCGCTTAAAATAGCGTCGATTTGAAACTTGCACGCGGAACAAGGTGTTAAGCGACAAAAACTAGAGAAAACGGTTTTTTTTATTTATTAAACCTACATGATTAATTAGCTAAAATCACGATAAAGTTTTTTAGAAAAAAAAACTTACTCGTATAAAGGAAACTTTTCGAAATAATAAGAAAAAACCGTCTCCTGTAAAGTTGGTGTTTTGCAACTGTAACCTTATTCGTAGGATACGACGCAATATCGGTTGCTGAGATATGAATTTTTAAGTCTTTTGAAAATCACTCAAAATTTCGCCTTTGAATCGCCTTATCTTTTTGTTTGTCGTTGTAATGCCCCAAAATAACTTGTGCTGTAGGTATTATTTGACAAAATTCCTATTAAAAAAGTTACGAGCATTCAAATTCAAATCTGTGCATCACATCACACTATCACATCACACTAATATTATAAATGCGAAAGTTTGGATGATTGGATGGATGTTTGTTACCTCTTCACGCCAAAACTACTGAACGGATCAAGCTGAAATTTTGTATACCGATCATTATAATCCTGGAATCAAACATAGGCTACTCTTTATCCCATAAATCAGTTCCCATGGGATAGAAATCACCTTTTAACGTTTCCATAGAAGCAACGCGTGCGAAGCCGCGGGCAGCAGCTAGTAAGTTATAAATTGCGACAAATTCTAAATTCATTTAAAAAACTAAAAGTCATGTTGCTTCCTTTTAATCGCCTTATTTTCATAGAAACAACGCGTGCGAAGCCGCGGGCAGAAACTAGTGTGTACTAAATACTTTTGTGATAAAAGCTTTTATACTAAAATCTATTATGTTTTACCTTAAGACAAAAAAACATCAAAAACAATGTTTTAAAGTACATAAAAAAAACGCTAAAATTTTATTTGTGCAATAACCCTAATCTTTTGTCACCATTGATTCCATGCCACTTCCAGCGGTCGCTAGCTCTTTGTAATGTGTCCAACAAAATGTTTTGTATTGTATTCTTTCTTTGTTCACCGTCGTCATACTTACGATTACCCACAACTTTTATTATTTGTCAGTAATTAATTACTTATAAGCAGACGATATCTCTAACACCGTGGGGCGAACTTGGATGAGATTGGCATGGGACCGGGTGGAGTGGCACAAAAGTTTGGAGGCTTATACCCAGGTGTGGGTGAAGTCCGGTTGCGAATGATGATGAAGATGATGAATTACTTACGCCTTTATACAATATTCTAGAATATAAGATTGGTTCTCATGCAAGTGAATGTATTATTCTTTATGAGAAATAAATGTTTTAACCCAGCTTTTTATTTATGACTTGAATGATTTTTTTTATATTAAATTAAAATAGTGTTTGAAATTTTTAATCTTCCATTTCTATTGTATTATTGCATGCATAGCGAGACATGAGCACGTTTTTTGTAATTAATAACCCCCGACGCAAAAAGAAAGGGTGTTTTAAGTTTAACGTCGTTTTAAGTTTGTCTGTGTATCCGTGTATATGTTTGTGGTATCGTAGCTGCCAAACGGATGAACCGATTTTCGTTTAGTTTTTTTGGTGTCATAGAAATTTTTATCCCGAATGTTCTTAGCCATGTTTCATGAAAATCTGTATAGCCAATAAACGTCTGCGGGTTTTAAAAATTTTAATTTTGTCTTGTACCACCTGTATACCATGTTTGACGCAAATAAATCTTTGAATTGTTAAAAAAATTACTATTTTCTCATTTTCCAACGCGTCCTTTGCACACTTATCACGTTGTTTCATGAAATATTTTATCTAGAACTAGAACAACTCCATAGGGGATAATCCTGAGACTACACAGTGTTTGCATACTAATCTTACATCATACCTTATAAAGTGGGTATTGTTCGTTTGTTTGTTTGTCAGCAGATAAGTATCTACGGAACTGATAAGACAAACTTCCGTACTAAGTATAGGTGATGATGTCCTCTAAGCTGAATTTCGGCCACGGTAGCCAGTTTCAACGGAGACTAGAAATGTGCGCAGGACGTGTCGTGTCGAACGGAGAGGTCAGGCGCAGGACCAACGGCTTAAAGTGCTTTCCGAAACTCGGGGTGTAGGAATCACCGCCAACTTCCTAACTCTGGGCTGCTATGGATTACCTAATAAAATGTGGGGTGCCGGCTTAGAATTTGCACCACCCCAACTCTTCCCGCGGGTGTCGTAAGAGGCTACTAAGGGATATCAGACTAAGGGGACTAAGGGAGTATTACCCCCATGTGATAAAAGCCAATAAGGCGTTTATCAGGGGAAGGCCTGCGTCCAGCAGTGGACCAATACAATACAGACCAATACATGCTGTTGAGGTGACGTTGAGGTGACCTAATAAAGTACATACCATGTCCTCGTGCGAGAGTCGGACACCTTTTTTGCATTAAAAGAATGCAAGCATCCCTTTTTACAGTCCGTACTCTCCCCTAAGGAGAGGGAGTGGGAGAGAAAGAAAATCCTGGCAATTTTTGCGGCCTTAGGATAAATCAATTTGCACTCTACCGCATGATTGCTGGATACGCGCACCCATGGTAAAATAATACCAGGTATGGCACTCCGAGAAACAACGATCACGTCGGTTTTCCCAAGTCTACGGCATAATGCGCTACGGTGGTTCTCAAACTATTTAGTTTGGAGAAATTCAAGATCTAGATCTAGGTTTTAGGTTTTTCATGAAAGTCTTCAAACTTAGTTTCCATAATTTGAGCAACGCTAGTGAGCTCTGCACATGGCTAAATCAATTTTTTCCTTGAAATGAAATTTATCCAATCGCAGGAACATTATTCTGCCACGGATTCTTTTTTCGGTCATGAAAAGAACCTTATTTTACCGCCTTTCACACTTACAGTTACGGATAGAGTAACCACCCATTTTATTTTAAAGATCTATCCGATCAACAACGCGAGTGATGCACCGGCGTCAATAAAAGTTCGATAGTCACCGGCAAATTAACGTAACCTCTCCTTTTTTGTGGCAACTGGACAGTGACGTAGAAGCTAGTTTACTATTAATGGAAAACACCCGTAACATATTATTATGCATTCTTAACTTTTATGCTGCCCGAGAGTTCCGGGTATCGAACCCGTGATCTCCTAAATTGCAGGAGGACCTTCATCCGCTGCGCCACTGAGACATTAACTTACCACGCCCGAACTAGCTACGTTTTATCCGACAACGTGAGCGAAGTCGCGTGCAGGAACCAGTTTAGTAACAAATCTCTTGAGAACGCGAACAAGTACGGTAGCATAGCAGATAAGTAACATAGTAAGTAAGTAGGTAGACACCAAGGTAATAAGCTGTCATACGAGATGTTGGTGTTGTAGGTGTAGGGTTCTGTGAAATTTTCCATTTTCTAATGTACAAAGCGATGTGAACTTACATTCTCGATGGCCAGTGGTGTCTACTGGGAATAGTAACATTTAATGCTAATATAATAATGCATCATTCTGGACAATTCACACAGCATCATCTAGCCCCAAGCTCAGCAGAGCTTGTGTTATGGGTTGGTGACTGTTATACATATTACAATACACTACATGGATAGATATTTTATTATAAAGTAGCTGCTGCCCGCGGCTTCGCACGCGTTGTTTCTATGGAAACGCTTAAAGGTGGTTTCTATCCCATGGGAACTGATTTATGGGACAAAAAGTTGTTTTATTCCGAGCCTAGAATTATCTGTATGCAAAATTTGGTAAAAATCTGATTTATGGGACAAAAAGTAACCTATGTTTTATTCCAGGCCTAGAATTATCTGTATGCAAAATTTCAGCCCGATCCGTTCAGTAGTTTTGGCGTGAAGAAGTAACAAACATCCATCCATCCAAACTTTCGCATTTATAACATTAGTGTGATAAAAACACTCCCGATGGCCACCAGTAGTGGCGGCGACTGGTTTTTTTTCTCGATTGCCATGGTGGCTGAGATGGTGATGGCCATTTTTTTTCTCGATGGCCAGTGGTGGCGGAGATGTTGGTGGCCATTGAGACTAGACGACCTAGCACAAGGGATTACGAAGAACTGATATTGTTTGTGAAATAATTACTTTATTTGAAAGATAACTTAAACTGGAGGTCTACTTTGCTAAACTATTCGTTTCACTATGACAGTGGTATCGTTGCAGAATCGTCACGTCTATCAGACCTTTTATTAAAGAATCCAGTAGTTCTAGCACAGCGATTTTTGTCAAGAGTAGAATCGTTCATTGCCCGTGATCCACTGTGCAATGAACGTTTCGTGACAAAATATGATTACAGATCATAACATCCTATGAAAATGCGTTTGAGACACCCAAATATCAACCGTTTTCAAAAGTGACCGGTTAGGCAGGCATGGATTTGGAGTTATTTTAGGAAAACAAAGAAAATTATTTAAAAAATCTTTAATAATACTCTTACATCTTTTGTATCTAAATACAATATTTACAATCTTATTCTAACTTAAACAATGAAAATGTCACAATTTTATTAAATTTTGTCGTCATTTATTTTAATAAAAATTGTTGGCAGTGTAAAGGCAGTGATATTTAGCTGAGTTGAGTATTTAAAATTAATAAAGTAAAATAGATTTAAAGCCAAGAAAAAAACTGTCCCAAAAGTGCACACTTAAAGTACCTAAGCAGCAAATTTTAATCAATTAAAAATACGTAAGTACTTTCTTTTAAAATATAAGAAAACGTAATATTAAAACTTCTAAATAAAATTCTTATTTTGCATGTGCACCTTTGGGAGAGAATTATAAGCACTTACCTAAAGAGGAACTTACTTTAATGAGCTCTGAACTACCAAGGTAAAGGTCAGCCGGAGCAACATCGTATGAGGCCCAGTTCCAACGATAAAAATATGAGAAAAATTTGACGCGACGATTTTCACCCAAGTTTTTGCATGGGGTGCGTTACGCAGGTAAGCGTTTGTGAGGATAATGTTATTTTTTATATGGTATTTATGCTCACCAGTAAGCCCCAACCTCAATAACGAAATATAATTTAACAATAGATACAAACTAAGCATCCATAAATATCAATTGATTAGTAATTTACATTATATATCACACGAATCCCGCTATCCTACCAATGTAGATGAAGCCAATAAATAAAATATGTTTTAGACATAAGTCGTAAGTACTTACAGGTGGATTTACTAAGATAACCCTTACAAAATAGTCGAATTAGTAGGTTCTGAGAAGCAAAAATATTTTACCTTTTTAAATTACAAATCTGTAAACAATCAAAAATCTGTTTAAAGTTTGAGTGCCATAAAAAGGCAGGTTATCAAAAATTGCGTTAATCACATTGCTGTCTATCGTTTAGCGGCGGGCGCTTGAGTGTGATGTTGGCAACCCTCGACATTTTCGGGCCAATCGCATACGTTTTCGTTGTAGTTGAAAACCAGATTCTGAGGACACGGCATGTGGTGTTTTCTCTCTCCCTCGCACATGTAGTACATGGTGCAGTCGGCCTTGTCTGGGTGGTAAGAAATGTGACCGTCTTCTTCTTCGCATGTCACCTCGGTGGCTGAAATTATATTGTTTTTGTTAAGAATTATGTAAGAGGAACTTAACTTATTATGAATGGCAAAAGGGAAGGTGGTCACAGATCGGGGCCGCACCACTGCCATACGGCACAAAAAAAATAATTCAAATAGTGTGCCCTAACTCGTAATATTTAGATGCCTTTTATATTGACGGAATGAGATATCAGACAGCTCGCAGGCCATTCGCTTGAACCTTGCGGTTAGATATTTTGTCACGAACAATTGAAAAAAAAAACTTACGATCCTTAGTAGTGTATTGTCCATTAGGGTTCGAAGATTCATAGGGTCCGTCATACTCAAGCTGAACCTTGTAGTCCCCAAGCTCTTGTTTCATGGCTGTGATGAGCGGGTACTTCCCAGTTCCACAAGAACCTCTGAAGTCATCCATGTCGATCGACCAAACCATGATACCACCGAAACCTTCCTCCTTCAGCCAGGCCATCTGAAATAATAAAAAATTTAAAATAAATGTTAGAAATTGTTAGTAAATACATAGGCTTGGAAACATTTCCCCCGCCTGTCCTTAACTTAAAAGAAAATCGTATGTTACGCTAGGAATCTCATTTCCGAAATTTCACAGATTTTGGAGTATCTTTCGTTTTTCTTTCTGAAACAAAATACCTACATTAGGCCTTTCTTTGTAAGTATTGTACCTTGTAGCTTGATCAAGCAAATATCAACCTTTCATACCCTATTTTAACATACCTGTAGGTTTTATGTGTATTTTTAGTTAGCTTATAGAGTCCCACTACTGGTCAAGGGCCTACCCAAATCCTTATCCACTTGTCATTCGCCAACCTGCCATCCTAGTTAAATATGAGAAAATCATTACCTTGGTCTTCAGCGACCGTTCATCATCGAAGCCGACCCATTGGTCCTCCCTGTAGGCAAATGGCACCATTTGCTCGTTGTCCCAGACCAGCGTGGTGTTGTCCTCGCGGAGGAACTCGCAGATCTCGTAGTACGACATGAAACCTGCTTCATTGGTGAACCTACCGGCTGCGCCTGGAGGAAATAATTATATTGTTAGATTTTGTTCTAAGCATCTAAAAGGTTCTAAGATTGGCATAAGCGAGATTTTCTTAAAATGAAAGTTCCATTTTACTACTTGTAAGATATGGGTCTCACACGTAACTGAACCATTATGTTTCATAGATATTGCAATACCTTGCTTGCTCGTTGTCTTTTATTAAAAATTTAGTCACTGTCTCAGCCAAATATGGATTTCCGAAAGTCAAGCATCAATAAACAAAAACAGACAAAACTTATATCTGAGATATTTGTTTGTTTAAAGTATAATAATATGTCCGTCCAATCTCATGTTCATGTGTCAATGAAAGTATTCAGGAAAATCACCTACTTCACTTAGAAACATGTTCCCTTCGGAAAGCAAATAAAACCATATGAAATATACATCTTCCTAAAACTTACCTCCACCAGACGCCGGAGCACCGATATCAAACTGCGTATCGTTGATGAGAGTGAAGGAACGTCCGTACGTTGGCATACCGATCATCAGCTTCTCTTTAGGCGCGCCCTGGCGGACCCATTCACGGGCTGAGTAATCCTGCAGGTTGAAATTGTTGGTTCATTTGTGAAAATAAAAATGAAAAATATGTTTATTGCTACTTAAACAGAATTAGGATTACAGAATTATAACTATTTATACAAATCATTTCTGTGTAAGTAGAGATAGTTTACTTAGTGAGATGACCACGATTCCCACACTAGGCTGGGCCTGTATCGTGGGAACCAATATGATTAACAGGTTAGGAGTAAAAAGTTGTTATTGGTTAAACCGAAGTCTTCAACATCATCGGCTTCATAGTACAGATTTTATTTAGGTTTTTTGGATCTCAACCAGATAATCAACGTTGTCAACTTTATCGCCAATGTCAATTTTATTATTGTCATCAGCATTATCTTTCATAATTGTAATTTAATTAAGAGGTTCAGAATCCGAAGTGGTATTAATAATTAGAGATTACTTCTACTAATTTTTGTATGCCTACCTATGCCTATACTTTGATTCATATTCCACATTCATAAGAAATCGGTCAAAATCCGTTTTGAGCTTGTGCTGTAAGATAGCATCTAAAAAAATAGGTACCTGGTTTCTTGATACATACCACAGTAAGTTTTTTCTGGTAGCTGGTAGCACTCTCAAGTGGGAACAGAGGACTGTTGTGTCCAACCTGACGTTCCCATTGTCCGTGGAAGTCGTAGGTCATGACGTTGATGAAGTCCTGAAAACATTGACGAGTTTACAAAAAAGTTCTCATAGTTTATTCGTGGCAAAGGCCGTCGATTGCTATTTGTTTAGTGTAATGGTGCTTTTTTATTTTATTTATGCCATATTCATCTGGATGTAAGTAGCAAGTACCATAAGCCCATTTTAGAGGTGATATTGTAAGCTGCCTTGTACTTACCAAATATTTAGAGATCTCAGGCACGTCGTATCCAGCAGCTATAGCTTCGAAGGAAGCTGGCACGGCGGCTGTCAGCAGCAGACGAGGCTGGCCGGAGGTCTTGGCTTCTCCCTCGAAGGCTGTGCGGAGCTCCTTCAGGAGTGAAACGTAGGCTGCGCGATCGTCAGCTCCTCTGTGAATTATGTGAGTTTTATGTTAGAAGTTTACCACGTTTGTACCTAAAACTCTTTGTACACATGTATTTTATGCAATAAAAAATACTTTCTTTTCCTTTAAGATGTAGCACATGTCGTACGATGTAAAAAACGTCATTCAGTGCAGTTCTGTCTTCAAGCTCTATTCTATTTGCAGTGTTTTCTAAATTATTAAAGACGATTCTAAATTACTGTTTGCAGACGTAACTCATTCTTGATACCACTAATTAATAAATTTCATGTTAAGAGCCTCTTGACATTTGGGTAAGATTAGTTTGAAGATACAAGGAGGTACTACCTAAGCTTCTTTGAGTCATTGAGTCCCTTACTAATTATCTTATGAACCTTTACCTACGCGAACGGAGCATAATTTACAAGGGTTGCCTAGCTTTAGATAATCTTTTGGTTTTCTGAACATGGCTTAGGACCTATTTCAGTTTAAAGGAGCTATTAGGTCTTACCTAGGGTACTCCCAATCCACATCCAGGCCGTTAAACTGGTAATCCCTGAGGAACTCGATGGCTTCGTAAACGAACTGGTTCATACGGAACACGTTGGATGTCAGCTCCTTGAATGGCGTGGAGCCAAAAGCCCAACCGCCGATGGCCAAGAGAATCTGCATGGAAAACATGTGGGGGTTGAATAAATAGTGAAAATCAAAGATTTAATTTTTTTATTATTTTGATCAACGATTTCTATGGTTTGCTAGTTTCGGTTTCATTCAGAAAGCTAGGTTTAGCTTTTTATCTTCGACAAACGAGTAGGTAGAAATATATCCCCGTGTTCTCATAGAACAACGTCAATTACAACATAATTACGAGAGATTTAATGAGAGAGAGGACGCCAAGAGGAAGGATATAATATAACTAAGACCGGAGTGTGTAGTTGGACCGTGTGGACGGTGCGTGTAGAACGAAGAGATAACAGGTTTTGTTCAGCAGTGGGACTCCGGCCGCTTAGATAAGATATTATTCAATTTGTTTATTAAAAACCAGACCAAGCATAACATGAAACAACAGAACAAGACGAATCAAAAATGTTGCAACTTCTCCAGTTTCAAATACAACTAATTGTACCTAATACAAACATATTTTTTACTAGTATTTTTACCTTCAAGTTAGGGTTCTTCTCCCTCAGCGCCACAACCTTGTCGTACATATCAGCGTCCTTCTCATCGTTCTCCGCCAACTTGTGGTCCTTCAGGGTTGCGAAGGCGTAGATGAGGTGGGTGCAGAGCGTCGGGTCCACGTTGTCGGGGCTGAAGCGGCCGCCGCTGGGCCGCTTGGAGGACCAGGACGTCAGGTAGCAGAGGACTTGGGGTTCGCGTTCTGGAAGACATCGTCGTAAAGTTGAATTATAGTTCCATAGATTTTGTTCTTTAGATTTTTTTTTCCTTGCCATTGACTGAAAAATAGAATTCGTCTACAATTTTTTATGAAATCCGTTTTTAAATGTACTACTCTTCTAACGACGTATAGCTTTATGTTAATGCTCGGGATTAAATTTTTCCTTTCCGAGTTTTTAGTGATAAACCTTTGCTTGACCGTAATCTGACCTGTTAGTAAAAGGTGATGTTGCCGACGATAATCATAATAAGTAAAAAAATTTAACAATAGAAACAGATTCTCCTTCGCTTTTAGTAAGTACTTGTGTAAGTAGCTAAACTAATAATTTTATTATCTCATAGTTTGTTTGTAATCTCCGGAGCTCCTGTAAAGGAAGCTTGTCAAGGAACAGATGATATGTAGGTATGGGCTTTGATCTTAGATGACAGGCTTAAATTTAGTACTAGTTATCTATACTAATATTATAAAGAGGAAAGGTTTGATTTTTTGTTTGTTTGTTTGTTTGTATGAATTGAATAGGCTCCGAAACTACTGGACCGATTTGAAAAATTCTTTCACCGTTAGGAAGCTTACTTTTCAGGGAGTGACATAGGCTATATTTTATCCCGGAATTCCCACGGGAACGGGAACTACGCGGGTGAAACCGCGAGGCGATCGTCTAGTTCTGTGATAATAGGCATCCCGCTATGATGGATCGTTTAACATTGCGCGGGAGATAAAAGTTTTTGCGGTTTGAATTATTATCAAAGAAAGCATTATCTATGGACCCATAATAAAACTCACTTTGATGCAATGGCAGGTACCTACTTTTATAGCATTTGGGAATATTGAAGATATTTACTTAACACAACATGTTTCCAAATGCTCCAAAAGTAAGTACCATTGAATGAATTGAATCGAAGCTTGTAACAACATGGTGTACGTTTCGCGGTAGATCTTCTACTAGCTATTATTCCTTGTTGAACGCAAAAAATAAAAACCGTCTATTATATGTATAAGCCCTTAGATAGTTTCAGTTATTTTCTGCGAGTCCTCCACAAATTTCGTTGACTTCCAAGAAAGAAACAATGCCTGAATTCAAAACTCCACTAATTGCTTCCAACCTGAAACGTCCTCCGCGAAACTACACTATTTTATTCATTGGCTTAGTTGCTTCCCTCCAAAGGCCATTATAAATGCAAAGAGAACATCACAAAGAAGCCAAATGCAAAAGAAACAAACCTGGAGATGGACAGAACACTTTATCTCTGGTAAATTTTAATGAGATCCTGGATTAAGTAGCTCAATTAATTGCAGGAAGGAGGGGTCTTGTTACTTAGTTCAGATATTTAAACAGACGCTGTAGGGAAAGGAAAGCACACAGCTTTCAGTACGTTGAAGTAGTGGGCCGTACCTAAATCAAGAAGATTAGTGTAGGATGTCTCATGCGAGTAGGTATCCGGCCTGTGAGAGTTTTTCTGATTGTGTGACATAAATTGTTTGGGATACAGGGAATAATCTGGTCCTAAAATCGTAGAACAGGGTCCAGGTTTTTTAACATGAAAATACAAATCCAATTGGTTGATGGGGATAGGTAGAACCTGACGACGATCTCCAATTAGTGACTATAACATATTTCTCGTGATTCATTCATTTGTTTTTAAATCGCAATGAGTCTCTGACAATAACTTCACACCATCACAAACAGAATTTTTATTGCTATTCCATAGGTAAGCCTAAATAGAGTCAATTTTGGACCACGTTTGCTCACCCAACAAAAGTGACGGAGATGGAAGGCCGTTGGCAGTTTTTAAATCGAAAAATAAGACCCTACTCCGCAAGAAGCATTTTATTTTCGTTCGCGAATCACTTCACACTTGACTGAAGCTTACCTACATTATAAATAGGCTTGGCTGGCAGATTGGATCTCAAAGTGTCTATGTAAATTATTTATGAGATGAAGAACGTGCCAGGTTAAATAATCTTCAGTGAAGTGAACTCTTACAAGCAAAGCGGGTGTGTGTTTGGTAGACGAAACAGATTTAAATCTGTTTCGTCCGCTATTTTCTATTCAGTTTTTGAAAGCCACGCACAAGATTTCCAAAGATTAGTACCTCTTCAATGCCGTGAGAAATCGCTGGTAATACATTCGACTGTGAAGGTGATCCTTTAGGTGTCTTATTAGAGATTATGTAAGCAAATTTTTATTAGAATTTGGAAAGACCCAGATTCAGATGATGATCAAATTGTTACAGCATTAGAGGTGTCAGTCAAGATGTCAATAATAATTTTCAAATCCATCAATCCTAATTCTTCAGTACTCAATTTTATTTCAGTTCCACACAAGTGATTGATGAATTCAATAAAAGGGATAACAGTCGAATAGGTAGGTAAACTTCTTGACTTTGCGAGTGTAAAAAAATAAAATGTTTTTTTTTTGTGCTTTGTAATGCTTGTTATAACAAAGTCTATCAAAGAAATTTGTCACCCAATATATTTCACATATGGACCAGCAAAAAACACCTAAACAACGCATGACAGTTACGGCTAAAAATATGTTATTTTACGGGGAAAATATGATATTTATCACCGTTCCTTATTCTTAAGAACGTTAGCAACATCTTGCACAGATTGTAGGGAAGGCAAACTTTTGAGACAAATGACTCTCGTGAAAGAAATGTCTGGGTAAACGTGTGTGTGAAATAGGCTACTTCCAAAACCTTTCTAGCTAGTAACCCTCATAATCATAAATATATATTCGATGAATCAGCCGTAATTTCTGCAATGTATAGTGTTTTGTAAAAATAAAATAATAATGTTTGAAATAAATGTTAGTCTATGTCTAATTGATTTAGTTTATCATGATCATCATCAGCCTATATTAGTCCACTGCTGGACAAAGGCCTAAAACAAAATAAAATACTGTAGGTAAGTATGTTATTATTGCTTCGTTGTATCTTAAATTAATCCATATTGTCATTTTAGAAAAATATGTGTAAATGTAAAACCCTTCATTCGATATGCGGTATCCCATCGGTGTAGAGAAGAAAACCATTTGTCTAATAGAGATGTCGTAAACTTGAAAGCTTTAAATCAAAAAAGCCATTTTCTTCACATCACCAAAGCAATTTGACCTGCCATGCCCTTCTCCACTTGAGAAAATGTCAACAAATCCAGTACATTGTACTCTACTTCAGGGCTCATTGTATTCTGGCCGGAACACTCTTGAACATAAAAGCGTTCGATGTTTCCAACTTTTAGCAACTATGTCGTCAACTTTTCTAAAGATTTGTCAACATTTAAAAGACATCTATCGCATCAAATTTTTTTAGATACCAATCGAAAATCATCCAGAATATATATAATTAAAATAACATATTTTGCTTACTCTTTTTGCGTTCCGGTTGCAATTTTTTACTTTTGACCACCACAGAATCATAAAGCGCAATTTTTTTTTCTATGAGCCACTGTTTCAGAGACCTTTCCGAAGGAATCTCCCAAGTTATTTTATTACTTGATTTTCCCCATGTTCGACGATAAAACCGTTTCGACAAAAATATGAATGCGTCAAAAAGCTTATAACTGTGACCCCACCCTCACCCGTTCTTAACAGTTCGGGTCCTAAAAGTGACCCTTGTGGCACTCCCTCCGATGTTTCTCGCTTTTAGTGCCAGATACAGTGTTTCTGTTGTTATAAGAGGTGTAGAGTGTACCCTCGCTGTCGAGTACAGAGAGTGTAAGTGCTGAGCACTTACTTTGTTATGCGGACTGTTTATGTCAACAAAGCTTTTGTTTTGTTTTAAGTACCTAATCTTATAAGGGCAGGATTTACGAGTGGAAAACTTACCAAGGCTTCGATGACACTAATATATGCAAGAATTAAAATATGTTACTCATTAACTTGACGACCTCTGTGGCGCAGCGGGCGAAGGTCTGCCTGCGACGCAGGAGGTTGCGGGTTCGATTCCCGCCTCGGGACAAATGTTTGTACGATCTGCAGACATTTGTCCAGGGCGTTCTGGATGTTTCCTATGTATAATAAAAAATATCTATCTATGTAGTGTATTGTATTAAGTATATCAGTTATCTAGTACCCATAACACAAGCTCTGCTTAGCTTGGGGCTAGATAATGCTGTGTGAATTGTCCAGCATTATAAATTATTATATAAACTACGAGAACTGGCAACATTGCCATCTTTTTGAAATGAAAATAAGAAGAGGGCAGAATAAGGTAGGGCGAAAGCTTAGCTTCATTTATTGGAAAACGTTAATGATCTCGATCCTCGATGTCTGCAGGTTTGAGTTCCCATTTTGTTGCAATTTAATCAAGCAGAAACAAAATAAGATAGATTTTGATACGGAGTGGAATGAATAGGTGTTTTCTATCTTCGTGATACATCGTCGCGGCGGCCACGTTACTTTCCATCAGGTGAGATTGTGGTCAAATAATGGTAAATTAATTATGAAATGGATTAGCCGATTATTCGACACAAAATGCGTGATTTCTGTTATTTCCTTTTGCCCACTTCTTTCTTAAATTTAAATAGAATCAGTTCTGGGTTATCGGGTTAGTACTTCGAACATGAAGGAAAGTAAGATGCTAGGTCTAAGAGAAGCAATAAAAATAGTCAAGCTCTTCTTAAAAGTAGAACAAAATAAGAAAAACAAAATTTGAAAGGTAACTCGTTTCTTTGTATCAAAAAAGTTATTACGCCAAATCCTCAAAGGGAACGAGCGTTACAGGCCAAAATAAGTTTATAAGCTATGCATGAAATCTTGAATTAAGCTGAGAATACATTTCAGGCAACAGGCATACAAATGTCTGAAAATGGAGACTGAATTTCTAGAAACTCGGGGGTTTTTGGACGGTGTAAAGTTATGATTGCTATCATTTTATATTACTTGAATGTTTGCAGGTATAAATTTCACGATTTCTCTCAAACCTTTTATTATGTTGACTTTAGAATAATGGGTTTAGGTACTTAGTTGACGTTTTGGGCTTAAAAATCGAATATAAAATTTCAACGCGGCTATAAATCAGCAAGCATGTTGCTAATTTTTAATTTGGTTTATATTCACGAGCAGTTCATAAATGCCTATCCTACATTTAATCGTTTTAGGTAAACTTTCAATGAGCTTCATTTGGACGAAAAAGTTCCAGTTTCTGAACCTTAACTTTTTTATTTGCTTACACTATTTTTGCTTGGTTTTTCGTTGGGCTCAATTTAGATAAATAATTTATCTAAATTATATTTTATTGTCAAAACCTTCCTGTGCAAAAAAGCTTACTATAAAATATCATATTATTTTCAGAGGTTAAAAGAGCTTGGGATGGGATTTGCTCCAACTCCAAAAATAACAACTAACAGGCTAAAGGTTTCTTCGTCGCTTCTTTACCTTAGTCTACATACCGAAGCGATAGAAATCTGAAACATTACTTTATTTCCGCGTCAGTGTATAATTTGACCTTTTCTAAGTGTAAATTTTATTGTATTTATGAACATAAAGAGTTTTCGATTCTTGATTTTTGCGCTTTGGGGGATGGTGATTTTTTTAACACCGCCAAATCTGACGCTACTAGAACTCAAAAATGTCATAAAATTTAGGTCCTTGGTATAGATTATTGTTTTTAAATTAACATTATGTTAAGGAGGTAGGGTCAATGTGCTATGTAAATATTTTAAATTTCCTCTTCGATTCACTTTCATTCCGTGTGTCATGCTTAACCCTAAAATACCAAGTTGCTGTAATCGTCTAACTTGAATACTAAAAGTTTTAACCTTCAGTCATTAGATTTCCTTCTGACTAATTTTGTCGTTTGGACTTGACACTGTAAGCATACCGACCAGAAGACGATCAGAAGATCGTCTTTCCTCCCATCAGTCTCAGAAAATAACCCACCATTCGGTTGACTTTGCAAAATGTTGACATCCCAAAATTTATAATTTTCCAGAATGCTATGTTGTGAATGATATGTTTTTGTTTCGCACAATGTTAAATTCTTAGAATTATTTAAAAGTAGTATTCCTAAGTTAATAACACTGCCAAAACACACAAAATTCAACCAAAATCAACTTACTGTTCTTATCCAGAACTGCAGCACCATGCTTGATGATCTGCTTCTTGCCTGGTTTCTTGACCCTCTGCAGCACGTCTGTCAGGCTGATCTTGATGGGCTCGGGTTTCTCTGTTACTTCGAAGACGACGCTGGAGGCCACTTCAGACCAGTCAACGTCCTTCGCGTTCTTGCCTCGCGAGATGCCGCGGAGTTCCTCTCTGCAATTATGTACAAGTCAAATCAAAAACTTTTATCTCCAAAAGCTTATAAAAGAAACTCACAGGCAAGTCATGTTATAAAGTACCTAAATTATAATCAAATCACACTAATATTATAAATGTGAAAGTTTTTATAATTTGTTAGCAGTTCGTCCTAAACGCGATTCGTCCAATCACAATTTAAACGCGTTCCGTCCAAAAAGCGTTTCCTCCAACAATGCTTGTTGGATGTATGGATGGATGGATGGATGTTTGTTAGGTAATCACGTCAAAACAGCTGAACGGATTGGGCTGTAATTGCATAAGTACAGGTAATTCTAATCCTGGAATCAAATATAGACTTACTATAAAATATTTTTTATTTTATTACTTTTTTATAGGATTAGAGTATGAATTATTATTTAAAGGGATAGAAACCTTTTATATAGAAACAACGCGTGCGAGCCGCGGGCAGAAAGCAGTAACACATAATGTGTAATTTAATTTTCTTAATTTAATTATCTTTACAAAAAATTTTGGTCACTAGTGGATGAAGTGAAAAATACCACTAGCACGATTAAATACACCTATGTGTGTAATACGTGGGTGTTTTGTCTATCTAAATTTAATATTATGTGATTATGAGTGCTGAGATAGGGACTCATTTTACCCCATGTTTAGTACTATAAATGTTTGATTTATTTATCTTCTAGCCTCTGCCCGCGACTTCGCACACATATTTTCGGTAAAATAAGTACTTAGCCTATTATCTAAGTTAGGCTATAATAGTAGTTTTGAGATCCTGGTATCATAAATTCATATTTCACAAACTTTCGACCTTATACAAACTTACGGTTAAACACGATCAAGGAATTAAGTGTACCTATAATGTGTTAGGACGGCCAAATTAAAGTTTTCACAAATATTATAAAATAGTATTGAAGAGAATAAGTGGCGGAAAAACAAAGTAGATACCTATAGTGTGAGATTTTATGTCCAGTCCATCCCAAGGTTGCCTGGAAGAGATCGCTTATAGCGATAAGGCCGCCCTTTGTACCTACTTCGTCTACTCTTAGCATTTATTTCTGTATTGTTATCTGTCTTTGTGTGGTACTATAAAGTATTATCTATCTATCTAAGAGACAAGATTTGCAGATTTATTTACTTAAAATCTGCATTCCAGGACTCTAAAACCCGTGACTAGTCACAACACCCGTGACTAGTCACAATAATTTATTTGTTTTCAAAAACTGAAAACCGACTTCAATTCCCTCAATTTACATTGTATTTAAATTTTGCGGGATGAATACCTACTAATCCATATTTTTTTAAGGGGATCATTCACTTTAGGATAATTTTCTATACAATCTTCTTATATATAAAAATGAAACCCGTTTCGCGTTGTCACGGCATCACGCGTGAACGGCTGGACCGATTTCGCTAATTCTTTCTTTGTTGTGTTTGTTATTGTCAGGAGAAGGTTCTTATGAAAGAAAAAATTAAGAAAGTTGGAAACATAAATTTCCACGGGGGCGAAGCCGCGGGGCGCAGCTAGTAACGAAATAATTTTCAAAATCGGTCCATAACTCACGGAAAATACTCCAACATTACATTAAAAAACATACATACAGCCGAACATAGAACCTCCTCTTTTTTTCGAAGCCGGTTAAAAAGAAACAGGAGTAATAGTTGCATTTGCGTAGGTACCAACTTACTATAACCACAGATATTATAATACTATACAAATAACGATCCTATAGAAATAAAAATGTAGAGCTCTGCTGTGTCTCTAGTAGTAACTATAAAGTTACTCGTATTCTGTGGCTACTTCTCGTTTAGTTCCAAAAATATAACTAGATGTCGCCACTAGAAAAATTAAAAGGCGCTATCGAAGCGTTCCGGCCGCGAGACGGTCTGAGAACCATAGTTTGAAGTCAGTATCATCATACAGTCCCTAAACTGCTGGACATAGGCCTCTTCCTATGTAGTTTTTAAAGCGTGTTCTCATCTTCGGGTGATGAACGCTAAAAATATAATATTAAAAATAAGTAAAGTACTTGTTTATAAAACGAGCGCTGGCTGTTGTAATAATTACAGGGGCGCCGCTTGCATCGAATAAATAAATTATTTATTTGTTCAATGCAGTCGGCTGCAGCAACCAAACTATTACTCCTGGTGGATAGAGGCTCCTGAAACCTACATCCAACAAAATGAGTTATTTTTGTTAGAAATTAAATGTTTCACTCTGTTTTTGTAGGTTAATGAAGTACCTAATAATAGTTAATTACATTCAAAAATGATAAACTTTATAACATTTGATGGTATAAAAAGTAACTCTATGGAACCCGTGGATAAATAATATCTAAAGGAGAAGGTAACAATACGTTCTTCAAGAAAATATTTTTTTACTATTTATTTGATAGATTTGGTTTAAAATTTGACTTCTCAATGAGCTTATTTTGTAAGCTTATAGAAATAAAAGTTTTTTTGAATCGGTTTTCGGTGTTGTTATTTCATTACATTATAATAGCTTCTGCCCGCGGCTTCGCACGCGTTGTTTCTATGGAAACGTTTTGAGGTTATTTCTATCCCATGGGAACTGATTTTTGGGATATAAAGTCGCCTATGTTTGATTCCAGGGTTAGACTTACCTGTATGCAAAATTTCAGCCTGATCCGTTCTGTAGTTTTGGCGTAAAGAGGTAACAAACATCCATCCATCCAAACTTTCGCATTTATAATATTAGTGATGATGATAGTGAAGTGAAGTGATAGTGATGATGATCAATAGATTTACCTCATAGCTCCAATAAGCGGGTACTTCACATCGCCGCCGCAAACGTCTCCCTTGAAGTCGTCCATGTCCACAGTCCATGCCATAGCGCCTCCGAAACCATTGTCTTTCACCCATCTGTTGAAGAGGGATTCAAGTTTGAGATGAAACAGTTTTTGATAAAATATCGTGTTTGATTCTCTTATTAGGACTGATATTTCTGATAAAGCTTTTTGACGGCTTCGCTCCATTAACTAACTTGTCTCTATAGCGGATGATCCAGAGGTGGTGATTTTATGCCGAGGGATTAGTAAGTATTTATATTAAAAACTTCTACACAGTTTTTAACTTTTGTGATAGTCAGCCCACCATTGTACCTACTCTACTATTTGTTCTGATCCTAATAAAGATTTTTGTATTTTTTTGTTATTTAAAAATCTTAAATAAAACACCGTTTAAAACTAAGGGACTCAAATTCGGTTGTAATTTTTTTCAGAATACTCAAATTATGAAATGTAAGCATGGCTGGGATAAAACAGTTTCCGATGAAATGGCGTGTGATGATTCACTACCTAGCATAAGAGTGACATTTCGCGGTTTTAGAAATTTATTTCTCAAGAGAATATAATATTTTCACTTGAAGAGAAATACAGTCATCATAATAAACATGCAGAGCGGACTTATGTAACTAACGGGATGTAACTACGGTGATGGTTTTATTGATACTGATACTTCTAAGGGCGTATACAACCTCAAATTGCTTATTTTCAACTCCGTCGGACCTCCATATCTTCCAAACTACTGAATATTTAACTTTGAAATTTATATATGGTGAAGTTCAGGACTTATTCTATCGATCATATGTTTCGAAAACACGATTCCATAAAATTTTCTCGATAGAAAAAAATCGCAAAGTTACCTCTAATTTTTTACTAAAACCCTAATTTCTCAATAAACACAGATGATCTGAGATCTTGAGATTAAGCATGGTAATTGAACTAAGTTTATAGAAGATTTTATATGTTGCTTTTTTTTCAATTAACTATTCTAATGTTTGTGGGGAGCAAATAACTACTAAAAACTTGATTTTTGGGCTAACGCCGCTTTGCTCTGTCCCGCTCCTGTGAACGCGAAATCCTATGCCTATCCTCTTCACACAATAACGAGGTAGTATGGGCCCTTAAGTATACATTCTGTGTATAACAGGCCTTGTGACTAATTTGAACTGTTTGACGGGGTGACGAATAAAAACAGGTCGCCATGTGACCAATAATTACAAAACTAAGACGTGACTTATTAGAACCAAATTTACATAATATGACTGATTGAAACAAATTTTAATGCTTGTTGCGTTGTGACGAATTTGAAAACTTTTTTGCTGTGACGAATTGTCGCCTAAATAAAAAAAAGGGTTTTAATCTAAGCTACACGAAAAAAAAACAATAATAATACAAGTAAGTACTTAGATTCTAAAATTTCTGATAATGTTTTGTGAGAGCTCGTTACTCGTTGAGATGTCCTCGTAAAATGAAACATTGGTGTTTACATAGACTAGCCAAAATGGAAAAGAGTTTTAATGTAACATTAATCAATAAATTGCCTAGTTTTTATGTAAAATTAATCAATAAATTGCCCTTGGAGTCGCGACCCTAGGTCCGTGGGGTACCGAGGCTCTTCGGGTTTTCAAAAAACTATCTGAGCGTCTGGTCGAAGCGACGCGTGACCCGAGAGCTGGTGAATATCTGGCACAGCGTATCAGCATTGCCATACAGCGTGGCAATGCAGCCAGCGTCTTGGGGACGCTTCCGACTGGTGTTGATATGGATCAGTTGAGCTATCTGTAGACTGTTTGCAACAATCGGCAGTTAGCTCAATTGTTTCAATTGTAAATACTAGTATAATTTTCTTTGTGAATAAATTTAATGAATAAATTGCCTACAGAATAACGTAATATGAATAATGCTGCTTTTAGAAATAGATTATGAAATTAATTATTGGATTATAAACTTTACGATGCCCTTGCTAATGATTTTAATGTCTACATTGTAAATGTACATGACATTAATCTAATTTTTATTTCCGTATTGTGACTGTTCCCCTTGGACTATAAGTATCTTATTGGAATAAATGTATCTGAATATGTTCTCCCAATACAAACAAGGTTCGTAGCCTTACATCTCGCTTACAATTATTATGAATGGGTAAGAAAACTTACCTCATCTTATGCCTGATGGATCTCTCATCATCGAAGCCGATCCACTGGTCTCCGTGGATAGCGTACGGCACCTTCATCTCATCGTCCCAGACATAAGCACCTCCGTTTCTTAGGATCTCGCAGACCTGAGGAAGGAAGATCACGATTAGTTCATGTTTTGATGGATGCTAGGAAGAACAAGCTGACGACAGATTTCAGCCAGAAGACCAACCGAATTATTATATTCAGATCGGAATCTGTTTTCGAGACTTAGAATCTGAGTCTGATTCAAATTCGGTTTTTAAGGTTTTCTACAAAGCATAAAACTAGCAAAAAAGTAGTTTTCCACAAATTGTTAACCATTTTCTACGAGCCCTCTACAAGAGGGCCTAACAAACAGGCATTTTTTGTACATTGTATTTGTAATACAATCTACAAAAAGTGCCTGATTCCTTTGTTAGACTTCCCTAATATGGTCTTGCCACCATGAATTCTAAAGGCACTTTTTATTACTAGGTTCCTTATCTTCTGAGTATTAGATAATGTTTAATACAAACCCTTCAGGGCAAAGTAGATTATACAAACTTTATACTCAATTCCAGTTTACATAAACAAGTTACTCTAGATCTCATAGCAAACACACCACACAACTTTATCCGGACGTACAATACCGAGCCCCGGTCAGATCCAATTAATGCCCAGCTCGCGTAGTTTCTAGAGCTATCGACCATAGAATATTGCAAAGAGCTGGTTAACCTGTGTCAAGCGGGAGCATGACACACTTGGGTGTGTCTTGAGCTCCTACGGCGAATAAATTAGTTTAAGTATGATCAAATGGAGCTGTTATCCTCTTGCAAGATGCAACAGCTTTTCAAAACATGTAAAACTGGTGTAGTCTCAGTAGTCCGGTTAGGGCTTCTGAGGCGCACGACGTCTCAGTAGTTCGGTTGCTTAAAACTACATTGGGTTACGTATGTATGTCGTGAGGAACGAGAAAGGGGAGGTCTTTGCTCAGCAATGGTTAGTCATGACAAAAAATAATCAATCACATCACACGAATATTAAAAATGTTGGATGTTTAATGTATGGATGGATGGATGGATGTTTGTTACCTCTTCACGCCAAAACTACTGCACGAATCGGGGTGACATTTTGCATGGAGGTAGTTTTAGGCTTTTACTTTTTATCCCACATATCCCCATGGGATAGAAATAACCATAACACGTGTCCCTAAAAAGGAGGCCACGAGCAGAAACTAGTAAATAATTATGTGAAAGTCAGAGAGTCCAGGCTAAAGGTTTCTTCGTCGCTTCTTTACTTTAGTCTACATATCGAAGCGACAGAAATCAAAAATATCACTTTATTTCCGTGTCAGTGTTTAGTTTTATATTTACCTTTTTAAGTGTACATTTATTGTATTTATGGAAATAAAGAGATTTTGATTTTGATTGTTGTTTTCCTCGTGGTTTAACTAATTCACTGCCCAGTGCCTCTGTGGTGCGACATGAAGAAGCACGGGTGTGCCGCAGCTCCACGAGACGGAAGACCATGTGCGTCATAAAGCCATGACTCATTAGGGGAAGTTAACATTATATACAGAACCAATTTATATAATATCCTCAGAACCTTTTCATGTCCTCACTCACGTCCTACTCCATTTCGTCAAATGGAAGTAACCTAGCTACCTTCACACCACAATACACTGGAACTACGCCCACGAAGCAGTTTCTAGTACCTTTTCTATCAACATTCATTTGCATAGATACGAGCTTGTAGATGCAATGCTCGCTAGGTCTCCGAAATTGCCTTTGACATGCTGTGAGGCCTCTGATGAAACTCGGTACACGCTTTGTCATGGTAAAGAAATAGAGTAGATTGGAAAATGTAATCGTATACTTAGCAATTTTTGTTTCTATTTTATGCCAAGCATGGACATAAGTAAGGTTGTTGAAGCCGATCAGCGCATCGACCGCCCTAGCAAAAACCTCCAAAACAACTGACACTTCCAGAACGGGTTTTGTCGAATATTGTATTTTTCCATGCAAGATTCTCTATAAGGTTTTGTTCTTTCTGCATGACTATTTGAACCTCTTTAGATACCGTTCCTTACAACCTTCCAGTGCTACAAACTATATCAGGGAGCGCCAATTGCTTCTTTATTTGCAAAATAAACAAGCCACGCAAATTTCAGGCTGAAACTTTACATAAAATGTCCATGAAACTTTCAACAAAATCAGTGTCTTTTTATTTACTTAATTTATTTAACTTACGCGTAAGGACCGATCGCGGCGCCTTGTAGCATCAGATACCAGACAGCTCGCGCTTAAAGCTTGCGCTACCCTATTTTGTCACCGTAAATTGTATCATAAAGATTACGAGCTATGGCTCATATTTGAATGCTAATTGTTGTGCCATGTGGTAGCGGGACTGCATGTACATTATGTGCTAAATCCTTAACTCCTCACCTCATAATAAGCCAGGAATCCCCCCTCCTTGGTGTACTTCCCCTCCTTCCCTCCCCCGCTGGCAGGAGAATTCACTTTGAAGTTGTTAGGGTTCGACAGCGTGAATGTTCGTCCGTATGTTGGCATGCCTGCAACGAGAAATGTCATGTACAAGTAACTTTTATTGTATAGTATGTTGAAGTTCGTTCAAATATATATTTGGTTCACAGTTCGGCTTTTTAAAGTCACAAAATCTTCAAAGCCCTTTGCAATTCGTTATCGTTTTGTTAATCATCTTTATCATCATCAGAAAACTTTAAACCGGAGTGGAAGGAACTTAAAAAGACTTTTTTTTGCTTTACTCTTCTAGAAAATCTTCTACGTTTCAGTTAGACCTTCGTTCACGCTTCAAAGAGGACGTCCATAGTAAGAAGAACAAGCAGGACTAGCCAGGGTAGTCCTGCCCGTTTTTCCGACCTATAAACACTTACCAATAATAAGTTTTTCTTTCGGAGCTCCAAGTTTCACCCAGAGATGAGCAGCATGGTCCACAGACAGCTGTTTCCTCCACTCGGAGTCAGTGGAAGGAGCGTATAGGGGCGCGTTGTGACCGGTCTCTCGCTCCCATTTGCCGTGGAAATCATAGGCCATGAGGTTGATGAAGTCGAGGTAGCTGAGAGAATTAAAGGAGATATGATAGATAATAGCTTCGTGATTTCACTCGTGTTGTTGTTGGAGAAAACGTCACTGCTTTTTTTTTCAAAATCGCTGCGCAACTTGAAATGTATTTATTTGGATATAGGACAATTACCTATGCAGATAACAAATGTCCTACAACATAATGTCCTAAGACGTCAGGTTTCTGAGATATTCACAGATGAAAATAATTAGAGCACTCTTAAATTTTTTCATCTAAGAGTTAATGATATCTCAGAAACAAACAGTGAGTTTGAAAAAAAGCATTGTTGTAGCCGATGTAACGACCAAAATCTTCAAACCCCTTTAAGACTAACTCGCCACTGTTGGGGTGGGTTCGTTGGGCAGATTCCATTAGAATAGTCCTAATTATAGTCATCATCATGTTAGCAAAGAACGCCATAATGACCAGTCGAAAGACACCTTAAATTTTTATTGATTTATCATAGGATTTTGTGAAGCATCATTCAATCATTGTCAATACAAATAATACAGTTTCATCCAACGTTAACGTTATAAAATTACTTATTTATTACCAATAAATAGATTTACCTACTTTTCCTACCCAAGACACAAAAGTTTTCTTTGAAACCTCGTAATTGATATTCAATATTCCTGTCTCCGTTGAAAACGAAACCCAATTCTGAGGCAAATAATCAAAATTTGCGAACGCACGTAATAACTTTAACGCACGTAATAACTAACTGTAACGGAATATCACACAAAACAAACTCTGAAACCATCGACAAGACCGCGCCTAAAGCGCCTGAAAGCAAACTTGATACAGACAGACGTTTAACTGACAATATGATAAGCAACAGACATCAAATGAAGAGAGTAACGACAAGTTAAACTTAGCATACGGAGAAACACGCTCCCCAGGATCTGATACCGTATTACAATAGGGCGTAGAGTATGAATACCTCAACAGTTGGGTTTTGTATCTTTGTACGATGTTTGAATGTGGGAACATGTAGGGTCGAACAATAAAGTATATGTACGAGAAATTTCACATGCGACAGTATTTTTTCCTCTAACTTATTTAGGTCAGTATTTAAATAGCAAATTGGTCGTATTGTCTCGGTGCGTTGTTTTACGAGAGTAATTTAGCAAACAGAGTTATTGTATTGTATGATTTAAAAAGTGATTCTTTTGGGACCGGGGAATGGGAAGGAGAATTTATGCTTGTTTTACTTTTGTTTTGGGAAAATTGCTTCAATATCTCTGAAAGCATTTATTTTGCGGTACAGATGAGCCACGGAAACATGGATAAAGTAAGACTTCTGTGCACCGATGCTCTCACCAATTTGTATAATATCTCAAATATTTAGAAAAAATACCAGACAATGGCTGGTTGTTGCTACTAGAAGTGGTCGCTTTTTTCCACAGCCACATATCCTTAGGTTATGCGCAGATAGATCAGATATAATTTTGACTTCCTACTTAGGTTTTTGCACTCTTTAATTGCCAAACGAGACACAAGAATACCTGCTGTTGCCTCAATACACACCATCTTCAAGGCGACAACTCAACTTCTAAAATGAGATGTGTAGCTTTTAATTTATTGTTGTGTTTGTTAATTTATTTTGTCTGAGTGTTAAGTGTGTAAAGAGTAAGAAAACAAATAACATCCCAAAATTTTTACGCTCTCTATTAGAATTGAGCAATGCAGTACCTCTCGTCCAACGAACTAAATGTAACTTTAGTCTTCCAACAGGATTGGACTAACAGGATTAACTTCAATGTTTCCCCTGTAGGTGGAGGTAACGGCGCTAGAGTCCGAAGGAAGTCCTAAAGTTTTTCAACTACTACGTCACTTGACCTCGTGGCGTAATTGGTTAGCACATTCCCGTACTGAGGGAAGGATGAGGGTACTAGTCCCGTCGAAGACGATTTTTCGAATATTATTTGATTTCTTAGAAATTACCACGGACTTACGCACTATAATAACAAAAACCTGAAAGTTATCTATCGCTTTATCTTACCTAGCCACAGCAGGCACGTCATAACCACTCTTAATGTTGTCGGGACCGACTGGCACAGCGGCAGTAAGAAGCAGACGGGGCTTCTTCACTTCCTGGGCTTCTGCTTCGAAGGCCTCTCGAAGTTCTGAAACAAAAAAAGGTTTTAGGTTAATAAAAACCACACTGCAATCTGCATGCAAGAATTAACGGGCCTAAAAACGAGATCAATGGAAAGAAGAAAAGGAGGCCCAAAATGCCGTCATTCATTAGATTTTGTGGCCTATCAATGCCTGGAAAAAATACATTTTAGATTATAAGTTCATTTCAGCCTGTACTTTTCTGTCAGAGCGCTAAATGGCTAACAGCGGTCTTTCTGCGTTGCAATTGAGAGCATCTCTTTCTACAATAAAAACAGAGCAAGACTTCAGACCCACAAAAATAGCAGACGTACTTGTAGTGTAAAACCACTAGCTCTACAGTTGGACACCCTTGCCCGATTACCGATTCAGTTTAAATAACCATCACAATAAACTGGTCTTTATCCATTTCCATTTCCTTTCTTAATAGTTTCTATACCGGGCGGAGATCATCTCCTAGTGTAAGTATCTATTATTGTTGTAGTGTATAGAGCCTACGCATTTGCTCCCCTTGGAGTTGAGACCCTAGTTCCGTAAGGAAACGAGACTCTCCGGGTTTTAAAAATATATCTGAGCGTCTGGACGAAGCAACGCATGACCCGAGAGTATATGGCGCAGCGTATCAGCATTGTCATACAGCGGGGCAATGCAGCCAGCGCCTTCGGGACGCTTCCGACTGGTATTGATATGGATAAGTTAAGCTACTAGATTGTTTGCAACAGTCTGCAATTAACTCAATTGTTTTAATTGTAAATAATAGTTCTAATTTGTTTCTATTTTTTGATTAGAGTTCCTTTGGTATAAGATGCAAATAATTCTTACTGTAGAAGTACTCTAAACAGTTTTGGCAATTGGCAGTGCCTGAGTCTCCGCAAACGTCGCCGATATTTCACGCTAGGACATAAATCCACTTTCTGAGGGTAAAGTTTGAGTATAATTTATGCTAAGCTCACTTCAGCTGCACCAGCGAGGCAAATCCTTGCTAATAGTATCTGGATTATCGCAGTGCATTTTGAATATCGGAAGCGATTTTATATTGAATTCCGTGGAATTTATAGTTTCATATCCTTTGTTATGGAATTAGGTATGCACCTGTGTTGTTTTATCCGTTCATTGACCTGAACTGATAGCTCAGTTGTAGCACCTGAATTCAGGGTTTTCATTTTATGATGGAGGAAAGATATAGTACGATCAAACGAAGTGGTTGGTGGAGGCGATTACTTTGGAAAAAAGGATTTCGTGAAAACTGATGTCATAGTAAAAACATTTTTTAAGGACCGTCAATTTTCCAAGATCATTCATTCCAGATTTGAAAAGACGGCAGGTCTTTTCAAAAAGACCTGCCTATGAGGTTAACACTTTCATTGCCCACGACACGCAGGGCTGTGTTTTACCTGATCTACCTGCGGCGCGCCCCTTCTGGTAACACTGGAGAAGCTGGGCAGTAAACGTGATCTACCAACACTTACCCATGACGTACATGGCCGCGGCAAAGTTAAGCATGCTGTACCTTCGAGGCCTCAGACCTTACGAGCCTAGGCAGTGAATGCGTTCAGGAAGAAGAAAACAAAATATCTATGTTGTAGGTAATAAGATAAATTAAGAAAGAAATTTAAAAAAAATATCTGAGCGTCTGGTCGAAGCGGTTCGTGACCCGAGAGTGATCAGCATTCCCATAAAGCGGGGCTATGCGACCAGCGTCATGGAGACGTTTCCGACTGGTATTGATATGGATCAGTTGAGCTACCTGTACATTGTTTGCAACAGTGTGCAGCTAGCTCAAGTGTTTCAATTGTAAATACAATTTTTAATTTATTTCTATCATTTGATTCCAATTTTCACTATCAAGAGATTGACTAAACATAGGTACACTAACCTAACGTAAGTTTGAATTTCAATGTACCTACTCGTAGTTGGTAAACTGAGTTCATGTTGCAGGAATTTGGAAAGGATGCTCAGCTCATCTCATAGACCGAGGACACTGGTCCGTAGTAACTGTCTATAAATTCAAAATGTAATTCCAAGTGATGCAATGATACGTGACGACCTATTTTTTAGAATGCTCAGCTCAATGCAGCCCGAACTAATAATATAAGGTTAGGTTAAGGTAGAATAGGAAAATATACGATAAAATATCAGGGATCTGCTTTTTTTTCGAAAGGACAAAAATGCTGTTGACCGCCTATAGCAATGACACCGTAACCGGAAAAGGTTGCGGGTACGATTCCCGCCTCGGGACAAATGTTTGTACGATTTGCAGATATTTGTTCAGGGTGTTCTGGATGTTTTTTATGTATAATAAAAAATATCTATCTACGTAGTGTATTGTATTATGTATATCAGTTATCTAGTACCCATAACACAAGCACTGCTTAGCTTGGGGCTAGATAATGCTGTGTGAATTGTCCAGCATTTTTTTTTATTTATTTATTATAATTTACTTTTAACCCACATTTATATTTATCTTGTTGCAATCATTGTCTATATTTGTGGGTCTTAGTATCTAGGTAATGTTTAAGAGACGTAATCTTGCAAATAATTTACCATTTCTGCTACCTTCGATGTTTCTTGCAATAAGTATTTAGCTACGTATAAAGTTTGTAGGTAATTAGCCAATAGAAACGGCTTTCTGGCATCGCAGCAAGAACCAAGACATAACTCTGGAAGTGACAGCTTTCTAACTGTATCTCATTTGAATATCACTATCTAATGGAAAACGCACTGGCAGTTGTCCACACGTTGCGATAGCGGCATTGCAGCTTTTATACCACTGGGGTTTCCTTTCCAGTAGGTTAAACTTGAGTTGAAAATTTCCGAAACCTCGTGATTATAGCGATGTTGAAAAGAACTTAAAGTTTCAAAAATCACTTCATTTTAAGCGACTTTGAAAAAAAGAGGAGGTTATGTGTAGCTGTAAGTTATGTTTTTTATGACGGAGAAATCGACAAACCGATCTGGATGATTCTTTAGCAGTTATAAAATGATTCTGAGCTGGTCGCTTATAAAAATTAATTAAGTGGGTTTAGTATTTATTCCGCAAAACTTAAAAATACAGTTTATTACGAAAGGATTCGAAGCAAAGATTTAATTCGTTAGATAGGCCCTTTCCGTAGTGAGACCGCACCGTGTTGTTGCCAAGCGAAATGAGATAGCTCGCTCATTTGGAATCAGTGTATTTTGTGTATTTGTGATGTGATTTTCAGCAAAAAATCATGCAATATTGCACAATAAATAATAATAAGAGTAAGGTAAGGCAAAAACACTATTTTTAACTACTCATAGTGTGCGTGCGTCGTTTTGTTAACGCACGTATTCAAAGACAAATAAGGCGAATAGTAGGGTGGATAGTGGCGCCACTACATATTTAATTTAATCATTAAGTTATACAAAGGAATTATCAAAAAATCGGACCGCTGGTAGACGATACCTATCACAAACTTTTATTTAATGTATCTGTAATAGTTTTGTTTTGTGTTATTCAATCAAAAACCTTGTTTGGAAAGCTTGGTGGCCACCAATAGGAACTAAACTCTTGAAACAAGTATCCGCCTAAATAATACAGTACAAAACTATTAAAGATACATTTAAAAAAAGCTTATGATAGATATCGTCTACGCGCGGTCCGATGTTTTGATAATTCCTTTGTATATCGTAATTATAAAATTAAATATGTAGTGGCGCCACTATCCACCCTACTATTCGCCTTAACCACAGTTTTTGGTGTCAGGGCATACCTACCGATTGAAATCTTTGATTCGAAGTCCGTTTTTAGTTGTACAAAACAATCAAATTATCTAGACTTGCTTTCCCTAACTTAAGTAAATCCCGAAAATCCACTTACTTACCTATTTAGGTATTCGTTACGTGTAGTCAAGTCAAAATACATAGAACAGCCTGAATAAAGCACACGAAAAACACCTTGACCCGGCTTCCCGTGGTCAACAACCGTTTGATCACACTACATACCGTATGATGTACCTACACACTACACAGTCACGCATCATATCCTTATAGGTAAATCAGTTTCACTTTTGCTTACGTTGTTAGTAGCCAGTCTTTTCCAATTGACTGTACTTAACTTATGTTCAATATTCAATATATGTATTTGTATTCAATATTTTTAAACTTACGCATTCAGATCACATTATTATAACTATTTAACGGGTATTTATCGCGATTTTTTAACTTCTTTTCCTGACGTTTCGACAGTTTTGCACAGTGTTGTGGTCACGGGATGACCCGTTAAATAGTTATAGTTTATATACTGTCGTAGAATGCAGCTTAATTAGAAATTGCAGAGAGCTCCGAATTTCAATGGAATTAATTTCAGATTGCCATCCCAAATTAACTAGGTATACGTATTAAGTCCATAGGCATTGGAATCTGCCAGCACTAAATTAGTTTGCTGCGGCAGAGATTTCCAATTTTAAAATTAGTTACAGAAAACAATTTTTTTATAATAAATAGTTTTCTGTAATTAATTTTAAAATGACAATCGGGAAATGCAACCTTTTCTTTCGCAAGCTTTTAATTTTATTATCTGTAGGCTCTATAGAGTAGTTTAGAGAGATACCTAATATGCTATTATTACTCACTTCCTAATTGCTATTTGCCCCTTTTCGGCTTTCGCTAAGCGGACACTAATTTGAACTGGCCAAAGAAATAGTAGTGGCCAGCCCACTTCTTAGGAATTTGTTTGATAATGTATCACTGTCATACCGAACCTCCTTTATGTCCCTGACTATTTATGGACCGAATCTTCAATTAAGATAATATTTTCTCACTATTATTATGAAAGAGTGCTTCAAAGTGCCTATTCAGTTGCTATATCTCGGTTGCCGGGTAGCCGGTACCCGGCTGCGGCGAAGTGTATGCAAATTACGCTGTCCTAGGTGAAAGATAACGTACATACATAATATGTTATCTAGTACCGGCGGCCAAGTGTATGGGCATGTACATACACCCATACACTTTGCCCCCGGGTACTCGACACCGGCTACCCGGCAACCGGGGTCTCAGAAAAGGCACAAAACTTATTTATTATTAAAGAGTGAAGAAGTAAATTGAAGAGTTATTTCTGTGAAATTACTTCTTCAACAATCCCCTTCCACCGTACGTCTTTCAAGTGAACATCTCCAAAAGGGGCAACTATGACAGTAAGTAACATGAATAATAAATATAAAGTTTTACCACAGAAATGG
Organism: Eupithecia subfuscata; assembly: GCA_963564075.1. Lineage (NCBI taxonomy): Eukaryota > Metazoa > Arthropoda > Insecta > Lepidoptera > Geometridae > Eupithecia > Eupithecia subfuscata. Next base: position 16,295,102 of record OY751102.1, on the reverse strand, counting down.
GGAATACTTGAACACATACAAAGCCTATTTCAAGTTTGAAAACCTTGGGGAGTTTAAGATGATTTAAATAATAGCCAAAGTTTGGTTTTCGTAAATAACTTGAGGCTAAGCCAAATACAAATACATGAGCCCAGAAGGCACGTTACCTAACGAATTAGCTAATTTCTGAGAAAATAAGAGCAAACATTTTGATTATTTAAGATTTGGTTACTTAGCACGCTGTGTGGTGCCGGCTTAGAAATTGCACCACCGTAAATCGTCCCGCGGGTCTTTTAAGAGGCAACTGAGGGATATCCACCGGGGGGCGGGCAGAAGCGCTGCTAGAACAATTCTACCACCGAACTACGATCCCCAACCCGCATGCTCAGCGTGGGGATTATAGGCACTACCCCCATGAGATAAAAGCCAGTAAGGCGCTTATCAGGGGGAGGCCTGCATCCAGCAGACCAATAGGCTGTTGAGGTGAGGTGAGAAGTTAGCCGAGACGGTAACGGCGTAAAAATCAACACCAGAACTCAGTCCAGGATGTCATACGAGCCGAATAAGGAAGTCTACCAGAGGAAGGGCAGAAGCTTCCTTCTGTGTATTTTTACCACTCCACTGTGATCACCGATCCGCTTACCAAGCGTTGTAATTCCGGCAATACTCTCTTTGTTGGGGGAGGGGAAGTATTCCCTATCGAACCAACCTAAAAAATGTATCGTTGAGAAAGAAAATAGTTGATCGGTTTTATGTTGTGTAGATGGGATCATCTCTCCAATTATTTTTGCATGGAAACGAGCCCGCAACTTTCTGTGGTGGGCATTCACAATAACTATCTAGTTTTTAATGTTGCATGTCATCTCCCTCTATATTTTTGCATTCTGTAAATGGTCATGCATGTTGTTTCTCCTATAGGTACAATTTGTTACCATTTTGTAAACATGTAAACAAATAAAATTACCTATCTAACTTTATCTTTAAGATGTTCCTATCGAAACAACTAAAAATTTGTATAGTTGGGAAAGAGAAATTGTTGATCCGTTTCAGTTGGTTAGTTCAGTTGGTAGGAGTGGAAGGACGGAAGTTCAGCAGGAGACGTGTTTGATGTTATGGAAGGTTAGGTTATGACACAGGAGGTGACTTTCTCTTGGCCACTAAAGAGGCATGTCACCACTTTTGTGTTATAGATACGGGAGCGTCCAGAAGCTTAGAAGTTTAATAGATGTCAGCTTTCGCGAGAAGACTCTTAGCTAGACATAATCTAAAACTTAGACTGTTTTGATAAACTTTAAACAAATTTAAACTTCGTAATCTGCCAGCGTGATTTCTGGGCACGTGGCCTGTTCCGCTAAGGTCTTTGCCCTACATCGGAGAAGTGGTGGCAAAATAATGAAGATAGTAATCGTATTATAATTAAGAACAGTTGTTTGTTTGCAACAGTCTGCAGTTAGCTAAACTGTTTCAATTGTAAATACTAGTTCTAATTTATTTCTATTATTTGATTTTTATTTTCTTTGTGAATAAAGGCTTAAGTATATTAAAAACAGTATATTTAAAATGTTTCTCTACTTTCCTTCACAATCTAAATAAGAAATTTAAAATTGACAAAACCTGTGTTGTAAAGAACTACTTAAAAGCGTTTACGCCCTCCACGCGCAGTTTGGCTCAAAAACAGTACTTTTCGAACCCGTTAATATCATGAACCACTTATCTTACAGTATATTATGTTAATTACAAATAAATTTAGGAAATTTTGCTGTCCAAGAAGTAAGTTAAGAAATTAGTTCGTTTAATTTAGTATGTACGCGTTCTATCAAGATAACTTGTTGGAAGTATTCTTAATTTCCCTTTCAGCATCAGTTCCGAAGCTCGAAATATGTAAAATATTTAAAAAATCTGTTGTTATTTGATTTTGAACCAAATATAACTTTAATTGGTTATACTATATTTAGGAAACATTCGTAATACCTTTTATTTGGATGCACGGTCCTATATTTACAGATATACCTTAGTAAATTCGCAGCCCAGACGATTCGACACATAAATAATTTCAATTATTGTTTCTCTCATGAAGATAACATCTGCGAAGGATTTCTGAGCCATGATTTTGAAAGGATGCTCCTTGAAATCACACAATTCAATTCAATAAGCGTACTTTAATGTCTTTAAACAATCATTAATAGGCAAGTTACAAAAATTCATATAATCATCATCATCTTCCGGACCTTATCCCACGCTAGGGTGGGTTGCACAACATGTATTTTTTCCCCCACTCTCCTCTATCAGCCGTCATTTCTGTACTTAGATTTATTCTTAATCATTTCCTCTTTCACATCACAGATTTGATCATTATATCAGTGCACACCAAACTCAAGCCAAAAAAACCCTCAAAACCGAAACACACATTTAGAGATCATTCAAATAAATGTCCTGGGGAATCAAGCCCGCTAATGTCTGTGCCTCTGGTGGGCACAGAAATTAGCGGTCGTACGTTGCGTTGGTACATATCAAAACTCAAATAAAATATGTAGAATATAAAACTCTAGTAAAAGTATTTTTCCCTATTCTCGAAAGTTTCCACAATTTTTCCTTTATCCCCACAAACGTTTAGACGTTTGTGGGGATAAAGGATTAGTTTAGACGCGTAAGTGACCGCTCGGTAGCTGTTGTTTTACGTATTTCTAACGCATGATCTCATAAATCTATTTTTTCTAGAAACTCGATACTTTTAAGGAAGATAGATCTAGATAAAGTTGGAACAAAGTTTGTGTCGCGGGTACTAATGAAGTTTCCTAGAATAAACTCCACTGAGACAATTTTAGCTTCATAAGTACTCGAACTTGGTTGTTTTTCGATTGATGTAAAAACACACTCATTAGAAAGGTATGGTATTTTCCCAAATATTTTTTTGCTGAAAGACTCAAAGTTAGAGATTAGTATTACTAATCTCTAACTTTCTCTCTCTGAATGGCTCTACTAATTTAGTAGAGCCATTCTGAGAGATCTTAAATTACGAAATTTAGATGCCTGTTAGGTAAGTACACTACCTACGTATAAAAAAACTCACTAAAGATATTTCACGATCTAGTCTAGTAAAATTAAAAAAAATTGGTTGTCTGTAAAGTCGGTTTACTGACGATAGTTGAACGTGACAACGTCTTAAGAAAATACTGATGGAATGGTAGCATTTGATACTCCTCAGAGGAACGCCTCAGAGCGAGGTAAAGCCGCATGAGGTAACGCCGCATGACGTCATGTTTTTTCGTGCGTGCAGCCGGCTTTATCGAATTATAAGACGTTGTCACGTCAAAAAAACAAGATTTAAGGTGAAACGAGTGTTTACTATTTGGCAAAAACATCGAAGTTAACGCGCTCATTGAATAAGGATCCCGTGCTTTCAAGATATCTAGGGAAGTCACATTAGGTAGGTACGAGTAATGCGTGAGTGATTCATATTAGGTACGAGTAATGCGTGAGTGATTCATATCAGGTACGAGTAATGCGTGAGTGATTCATATTAGGTACGAGTAATGCGTGAGTGATTCATATTAGGTACGAGTAATGCGTGAGTGAGTCATATTAGGTACGAGTAATGCGTGAGTGATTCATATTAGGTACGAGTAATGCGTGAGTGATTCATATCAGGTACGAGTAATGCGTGAGTGATTCATATTAGGTACGAGTAATGCGTGAGTGATTCATATTAGGTACGAGTAATGCGTGAGTGAGTCATATTAGGTACGAGTAATGCGTGAGTGATTCATATTAGGTACGAGTAATGCGTGAGTGAGTCATATTAGGTACGAGTAATGCGTGAGTGATTCATATTAGGTACGAGTAATGCGTGAGTGATTCATATTAGGTACGAGTAATGCGTGAGTGAGTCATATTAGGTACGAGTAATGCGTGAGTGAGTCATATTAGGTACGAGTAATGCGTGAGTGAGTCATATTAGGTACGAGTAATGCGTGAGTGATTCATATTAGGTACGAGTAATGCGTGAGTGAGTCATATTAGGTACGAGTAATGCGTGAGTGATTCATATTAGGTACGAGTAATGCGTGAGTGAGTCATATTAGGTACGAGTAATGCGTGAGTGAGTCATATTAGGTACGAGTAATGCGTGAGTGATTCATATTAGGTACGAGTAATGCGTGAGTGAGTCATATTAGGTACGAGTAATGCGTGAGTGATTCATATTAGGTACGAGTAATGCGTGAGTGAGTCATATTAGGTACGAGTAATGCGTGAGTGAGTCATATTAGGTACGAGTAATGCGTGAGTGATTCATATTAGGTACGAGTAATGCGTGAGTGATTCATATTAGGTACGAGTAATGCGTGAGTGATTCATATTAGGTACGAGTAATGCGTGAGTGATTCATATTAGGTACGAGTAATGCGTGAGTGATTCATATTAAAAAAGGATGTTTTTGCCAAACGGAATACACTAATTTATGATAAGAAAGACGGGACGTAGAAAATAGTTTATTCGTGGCAAGATTCCTAGAGTTTATTTGTGGCAAGATTTTTATACGATATCTCGTATTTTCGATACGAAGAGAATATAAAATCAGGCTGCAGCTACTCTACAAAATGAATTGGATGTATCGACGTCGTGTACGACGAAAATGAATTGACATCCGATACCTAAGCTTCATCATCATCAACTTATATTTGTCCACTTCTGGACATATGCCTAATGAGCGTCACAGCGCCCTGTTTTAGCTGCCGCATCCAGCATCTGCCTGCAGTCTTTCGCAGGTCGTCATCCCACTTGACTGGACGTCCTACACTACGTTTGCCGATTCGCGGTGTCCACTCAAGAACACGTTTACCCCAGCGGTTGTCGGCTGAATGATCTCTCGTTTGTTAATTATCTAAATTGTTTTACACAACATAAAAGTTTTTACCCTAGCTCTGTATTCGTTGAATAAATACTTATTACACAATTATTTCCGGGCGGCAGGAAATAAGGTAGTAAATTAACTTAATAGAGAAAGAAACAAGAATATTAGGTAACGGCACACGTGGAGCACGATATAAATATTAGCCACTTATGACCTACCTTAGTGGCTCCTAAGCACTGGGTGCGTTTTGGTCAAAAGGTCCATCAAAATCTGTCTAAAATCCGCTCTACACTCCATTCTAGAATCCAAAATATCTTATTTCAACAAAGACATTAATAATGAAAACTAACAGGTTACAAAATAGCCTAGAACAACAAGGGATGTAAACGGAATATTGTTATTTGGTTTTTGCTGCCTGATTTACCAGGACTTACTCATAAAAACAGTTTTCAAACTTTATCTCGTCATCAAGCACTAGTCCACTGCTGGACATAGGCTTCCCAATGAGCGCTATGCTGGTGAATACCAGAAGTCTTTTGAAAATCGTCATCCCACTTGACAAGATGGTGTTCCATACCACTGTTCTCACTTTACCGCATTAAAAATATAGAATTACTTATTAGAATAGAAGGTATAGATATCTCGTCAAACAGAGGCAAGCTAACCCGCAGAATTAAATTAAGGGTAGGTAACTTTGGCGGCTGTATCACTATTTGCCATTCGAATAATTACTCGGTAACCGAGAAACCAGCTACAGCCGTTAATGAGGTTTCCGAGAAGCCGAAGGGATGTAAATCAAGGGTTGATTAACTGTATCAAATACGATAAAGCGCGCGTTATTTGAGACTTGAGAGATTTGGGATATTATTGTTATTCTGTCAGGATTATCACATCACACTAATATTTATAAATGCGAAAGTTTGAATGTTGATGGAATTTGGTTCCAGGGTAGCTTGAATCCTGGATTAACTCATTGCCGGAGGTTCTCAAGTCGACACGTACATATCGACACGTACATGTCTGACGCATAACTTTTTACATAGTAGTCCGATTTTGATAATTCTTTTTTTTTATTGGAAAGGGGTATACCCTTTCCAATAAAAAAAGAATGGGGTAAGTATACCCAAGGGTAAACCCCAAAGGTGGTCCCATTTCAATTTTAAAAAAATAATTCAACTAAGGGTAAGAAAACTGGGGATGATTGATTGATTGATCTATTGGTCAGATAAGTATCCAAAGGAACACCCTCCTTTTTGAAGTCACTACAGTTTCTATCGCCTACTAACCCACTTCTCGAGAAGCGCAATAGAGCGTCAGGCTAGTTTGGAAAGGAACGTCCAATTTTCCCAATTACTTTGACAAGTGTCCTATTTTCTGAGTGGCTGTATCTTTGTAGAAAGGAGGATGTCTAATAAGGACCCAATCATGAGTTGTATATATTATTTGAGTCATCCATACCATCAAATCCTTGACATTTGTATAAGGTCAGTAGACGCATAACTGACCGCTCGGTAGCTGTTGTTTTACGTGTTTTTAACGCATGATCTCATAAATCTATTTTTTCTAGAAACTCGATACTTTTAAGGAAGATGAATCTAGATAAAGTTGGAACAAATAACAAAGACTGCGTCGCGGGTAATAAATCAATTCTAATAAATTTATAAATCTATCAAATACTTATAAAAATATATATTTTGTTCTTAGGTTAGGTTAGTTACGAATGGAGAACAAGCCCAGAAGTGGGTGTTCAAGGGCTGAGTAGTCAGATATCTTTGGACAGAACCAATTGGCGATAATCTTGAAAATTATACATATTTATTTATAACTAGCTGCGCCCCGCGGCTTCGCCCCCGTGGAAATTTATGTTTCCAACTTTCTTAATTTTTTCTTTCATAAGAACCTTCTCCTGACAATAACAAACACAACAAAGAAAGAATTAGCGAAATCGGTCCAGGCGTTGTTGAGTTATGCGCTTACCAACACATTTTGCGATTCATTTTTATATTATAGATTATATTCAAACTTGACTTACTAAGAATGCTCCTTCTTTTTATATAATATATAGATAAGGCTTTTGTGTGCGTGGAATGATTGCCCATTTAGAGTATATTCTATTTTGTATGTTCTGTTTCATAATTCTACCTATTTTTGTTCAAAATACATTATTTTTTTTAAATACTGGATGTGAACTATAGCGATGTCGAGGTAACGATAATTTTAAGATTATTAATCAGGCATAAAACTTGCTACTACAATTAGCAAACTGTAGTATTAATAAATTAGGATATTAAGTGAGATTATTGGATGTACTTATTTAAGTGAAAATTATTCTATTGGGTAAATAAATTCGATAAACTGGCATTATTGGGCATCTATTGGGTAAATAAATTCGATAATCAGGCGTCGATTGTTTTCGTGTTTTGTATTATCTAAACTAATATTATAAAGAGGAAAGATTTGATTGTTTGTTTGTTTGTATTTAATTGGCGGTTTTATCCCGGAATTCCCACAGGAACGGGAACTACGCGGGTGAAACCGCGAGGCGATCGTCTAGTATTTTATAAGGACTAAATAGCAATCCTATAACCTAAGCTTTTACCGTCAGTTAAAAATAATTATGACCTGTGTTATTTTGCACCCAAGTAATAATAATAATAATAATGCTGGACAATTCACACAGCATTAGTAAATTAATTAAGTAAATTAATCACATCTTAAGTAACAAATCCACTGCACAATGTGTACAAAGCTTCTAACGACTTCTACACGTAATTAAAGACACACTGTGGTAAGCAAACTCACTGAACTTACACTTACCAGGGTGAGTTGGGGTAGTTTACCCTAACTCACCCTGTTGGTAACGCATACGGAATGACAATCAATTCTCTGAGGGTTGAATTAATTACTTTAATCCGATAGTTTTGGGTAGTGAGTCGTGTTTCTGAGACCTTTTCTATTATGCGACATGTAAGAAACGGTTGACGAAAGTAGATTTGTAGTTTTTAGATTAATTACGTTTAAATGATTGATTTCTAACAGGATAACGGGAGAGAAGTACTTAGTTACTGTGTGACAAATCCATTTAATTATTAAAAATAAACTAGAACTAGTATTTTCAATTGAAACAAGTGAGCTAATTGCAGACTGTTGCAAACAATCTACAGGTAGCTCAACTGATCCATATCAATACCAGTCGTCGCGTCCCCAAGACGCTGGCTGCATTGCTACGCTGTATGGCAATGCTGATGCACTGCGCCAGATACTCACCAGCTCTCGGGTCACACGTCGCTTCGACCAGACACGCTCACATAATTTTTTAAAAACCCGAAGAGCCTCGTTACTCCACGGATCTAGGATCTCGACTCCAAGGAAAGCAAGTTATTAAAGATTTCATTTAAAAATTCCTAAAATAGTTTTGACTTTGACAGAGCTACACCCACACCTTCTGTATATTTTTATACCACCACCAAGCGTGCCATATCTCGCGAAGAACCGACAACTGCTGGGGTAAACGTGTTCTTGAGTGGAGACCACGACTCGGCAAACGTAGTGTAGGACGCCCTCCGGCCAGGTGGGATGACGATCTGCGAAAGACTGCAGGCAGATGCTGGATGAGGCTAGCTGAAGACAGGGCGCTATGGCGCTCATTAGGGGAGGCCTATGTCTAGCAGTGGACTAATATAGGCTGATAACGATGATGATGATGACCAAGCGTGGGGATTAAGGTGATCTCCCCTTGTATATGGACGTATTTTCAACAGTGAAGGTAGGTATGGCTGATGAGGAAAGCAGGATACAGAGCAAAGTAGAACGTACAAGACTCACTCAGGTAGGATCACCAGTTTTAGGTTCACCGGAGTACCCAACTTAGTGAGACTTGTACGTTGTACTGAAATAAAGAATTTTGAGGTTGATATAAATTTGAGAGGGATGCGGGATCAAACAAACTTCCGACGGGGAGCGAAACTTTTGATGAGCGTTTCCATGTAAAATGAGGTAATTACCTTAAAAACCTAGACTTATTACATGAATGTCTGTCTCATGTCTCTGTTATTTACCTTTCCACGATTAAACAGCGGAACGAATCTTGATAAATGATTAACAATTACTCCTTAAAAGAATTTGCAGAAAGGAAAGGACTTTGACTACTTTTCATGCATCAAAAATTGAGTGAGAAGCTACGGGCGGAAGCTCAAAAATTATAAGACTTATAAGGGAAACTTCACCTCTACAGACGTCCTTTGTTATTGCAAGTGGTCCACAAGATGTTACAAGAGAATCATTGTCCCTACTCTCATGCTCGTAAGTTTCGATTATGGCTTAGCCAATAAAATGTTACGGTTTCCCATCCCTTTCTCATCAAGTATTATGATCTGAATCTGCCGAAAGGGTCCTTTAGCTTTGTTAGGTTGTTTATTACCTTGTTGGCTTGGTATGGTGTTAAAAGGACAATTCTCACTTTTGTGCTATGCGGCGCAACTGAGCTACATCCTATAGAATTATTTAAATCATTTTTATTAATACGGACCTTAAAAGTATGGCAGAAATATACAAAAACTATGTAGGTACTGTGAGTTACAGAAGCCAATAAATAATTAGTACCTCTATCAATCAGGACAGTTGACGTTTAGTTCTCCCGTGTGTCTTTGAAGAAATGTTTACATTTATGAACAACTCTCTTCTGGCAAATCGACGCCTCGAAACATTTTGACGTATCCACAAATCTGGTTTTTACGAGAATAAGTTTCCTTTGATAATAGTTAATAATTAGAGACACGTTCGACTCTAACTTGTACCAATAAAATGTAGAATATACATGGAACGGTGCAGATAAAGGCCCATTATTCCACTTCGTTTGATCGTATATGAGCGGAACACCCTGTTTAAAGGTAGTGTATCAACCGGGAGCGGACAGCAGCGCCTCCTGCAGAACAATTCTACCCCCGAACTGCGATCCCCAACCCGCAAGCCCAGCGTGGGGATTATGGGCATTACCCCCATGAGATAAAAGTCAATTAGACGCTTATCAGGGGGAGGCCTGCGTCCAGCAGTGGACCAATATAGGCTGTCGAATATATTTTATAGAAAATTACACTGTGTGGAACTGCTCCTTAGGGCTTCTAACTAAGAATCCATCATAGCTTATTACAAAATTCCTATAATTTGCGCAAAACAGCTTTACAACACGACGGAGTAGAGTCGTGACAGAGTGCTGTCGAAACGTGCGCAGGGTCCTGATGCGGCCCTAGGGATGCCTGTTTATCGATTATACCTAATTGCGATATTACACGATACTACCGCACATTTCTATCGATAATTGGCAGCGATTACGGTACGGCACTGGCGCACGATTTTGTTAAGAGACTGTTATTATTGAAAATTTGTTGTATTTTACAAGCGGTTAACTAATAGGTATATACATCATAATATATATAAATATAACTACATTTTGTCACGATGATGTGAAAGGTATGTATAATTTTCAGTTCGTTAATAAATTTCAAAAGAGTTTTTGGTAGGTAATAAAAAAATAGTTCTGTATTTTCTAATTTATCATTGTAATTTATTAACTCTGAGACAAATAATATGATTTTGAAATGTCCAAGTTCAGTTGATTGACTTTTAATTAAAACAATGTCCGCAACGAATCAGAATTAATTCTCAATAATCTCAAAAATTTGCATTGGATTTTACTTAAAAAGCTCAGATTATAATTGTATCAACTTGTTTATAAGTTTCTTGTCTAGATTATTACCTTGACCTAATATTCAAAGTGTTAAAACGAGAGATAAAAGGTTAATCTGAACTTGTTTGAAAATCTTAATTTTTATCAATCAAAATAGATTTAATTTAAAAACCATAAATACCCGATGACAGGTATATGTGTAGGTGTACATAAATTCCTTATTATTACATTGTTTGTGTGCTCTGTATGCATCGGACTAAATAAAAATCTATCCAAAAACGCCCGCAATTTTTCAAAATATCCAGTAAACACGGCTCGGAAAATCAATTAAAACTATCGACAAAAACATTCCATTCTCTACCCGACCCGGCGACAGGTGCGGAGCAGCGGGCAGCCGACGCGGTCTATCGATATACGTATCGATAAATTGTGTTTTGATAGAAAACGCGGCACTAGCAGTGCTAAGACTTGGCAATTTCTTTTTAATCTTTTTAAGCTTGGTTGTCGACTAGTAGCGAAATAAGTGGGTTATCGATAAATTACTATATTGGGATAGAGCAGCACTAGTAGTGGTTAGACCAGTCATAAAACTTCTAAGAATTAATGGACATGCTATTGATTTCTAATAATTGAAATGATTTGGAACGTTATTATAAATAAATAATGCTGAACAATTCACATAGCATTCATCTAGCCTCAAACTAAGCAGAGCTTAACTGATATACTTAATACAATACACTGCATAGTTAGATATTTTTAGTATACATAGAAAACATACAGATCGCACTGGACAAATGTCTGCGGATCGTACAAACATTTGTCCCGAGACGGGAATCAAACCCGCAACCTCCTGCGTCGCAGGCAGACCTTCGCCCGCTGTGCCAAAGAGGCCGTCAGTTATTACTCACAACTATGCTCACAATCACAACACAATATAATTTTACAAACCAAATAATGGCTAGCACGGAACTTAAACAAGATTCTAGAATATTTCAGAAAATATCGATAGTTGTGGGCATAGCGCATCACTAAAGGAGGATAATTATTAGAAGTGCCACTTCTATTTTGATGCATTGTTTTAGGAATTGGGGCTTTTGTCAGAAAATTAAGTGTCAAGTTCTGAAAGACAATTAATTCCACTGAAATTTCACGAAATTTGCTTTGAAATAGACGAACGAAAATTGTATAAGTACTTAATAAGCTTGGCAAAAGCGCGGCTGGTCATATTTTTTTCTTTCTAGCTTCAGCGATAATAATAATAATTTCTTTACACTTACTTTTAGCGGTAATGTCTCCGATATTGTAGGTTCTACGTTATTTATATTTATTCTTTTGATAATATTATCTAAACTACAAGAAAGCTAGTGATCTAATCATAGAACAACACATAACTACCTTATATTTACTTAGTTTATGGTAGGTATGGCAAGTTCCCACGATTTAGATTCTTTTGCCAAAATAATGTATGGTTAGTTATTTTTTAGATTTTTTCCCAAAATAATAGATGTCCTGTCTAACCAGTTCATAAATCTACGATGAGCACCTGGCCGTGCTGCCAATATTTAGACGCGCCAGATATTGCAATATCCAACGATAGATTACATTTGAAATGTGCCGAATGCAGCGGTTGGTTCGGTTGAATTTAGAACAGTTGCTTTGAATTTAGAACCTTTGTGGTTGAATTCGGAAGCTGTGTTCGAATTTTAAATGCTGTTTTGTTTACAGTGATAGCTATTTATCAATTTTCTCGTAGAGTATTTTAGACCATTCATAAAAACGGAAATGTTGCTCAAAAGTTCAAAGAGATTCTTTTTTGTCATCACTTCAGTAAAAATCATGCGCTTAAAGCGGCAAAACCTTTTTTGTAAAAACCATTTCACTGCCAAGAATCCGCTACATTTTCACTAATTACTTTTTTTGAATGCAGCAAAATAACCAATCAGAGACTTGTAGTCAAAAGCAACAACAAAATAACAACCCCAAGCAAGAAAACAGAGCAGCAGAAATTATGGAGATATTAGATCTTGTGTATGAAATACGAGATACTTTGGTCTGTGAGCGGAATTTATATGAGCTCTGCGGAAGCCTTGTTGAGTTCTGAAGGAAAATTGTGCGGTTGCAAGGGACTGTAAGGCATAGAATTACTACAAGTCTTAAGTTTTTGTTAAGCTTGAAATTGGAAGGCAAAACACATGATTTTACGCTACTGTCTGTTTTTGTTGTGTAATATCTACTTACAATACAAATAAAACAGAATGAAATACATTTAAGTAACAAACATATATTACGCAGAAGTCTAAGTATGTTCTTTTTAACCCCCGACGCAAAAAGAAGGGTGTTATAAGTTTGACGTGTCTGTCTGTGTATCCGTGTATCTATCTGTGGTATCATAGCTCCCAAACGGATGAACCGATTTTTGTTTAGTTTTTTTGTGTCATAGATAATTTTATTCCGAGTGTTCTTAGCCATGTTTCATGAAAATCTGAAAATATCTTAGAAATGCCAGAAGAGTGTAAGTGGGTTATACCCAGCAATAAATAAATAAACAATAATAGATAATGCTGGACAATTCACACAGCATCATCTAGCCCCAAGCTAAGCAGAGCTTGTGTTTTGGGTACTATATTACTGTTATACATAATTTAGTACATTACATAGATATATATTTTTTATTATAGATAGAAACGACCAGAACACCCGAAACGAATATTTGTAGATCGTACAAACATTTGTCCCAAGGCGGGAATCGAACCAGCAACCTTCTGCGGCGCAGGCGGACCTTCGCCCGCCGCGCCACATCGGTGATCATAAACTATAACAAATGGTCATAAACTAGGCTAATGTTATATTGAAAACAGCCAAAACTTTTTCTTAGTCTCCGCCAAATATGCACCAAACTTTTCCAATCTATCCATCTACACATTACACTTCTGCACCAGGTTCAAAATGCTCTCACAAGAGCTCGCAACGTTCCCGTAGATTTGTGTTGTTATTTGAGAAATAGTTCCTGGTTCTGAAATAAAGTGCTAGACATATGCCTCGATCCTTCCGGCCACGGAATTTGTTGCTGGATTGTTACATGCATTCTTGATGGAGTTTTTGAAGAAAATCTCAGTGTTATTCTTGATTTGCTGTAGGTAAAAGTTAAGGTTTGTATGTTTATGGGCGTACGTATAGTGGCGTGCATTTTAGTGGCTGTAACGTACGACTGGTAATGAAGAAAGTGGGGACATAATAGTGCGCAAGAAAACTAAATAAATAAATAAATAAAAATAATGCTGGACAATTCACACAGCATTATCTAGCCCCAAGGTAAGCAGAGCTTGTATTATATTATTGTTTCTGTCTGATTTTTCGTACTCATTATTACAAGGTAAAAGTCTCTTCGTAAGTCGAGATCTAACTCTCTCTTTCTCTCTTTATCTCAAACTTTAATTAAGTTCTCATCATCATCATCATCCAAAGCCGGATTTTACCCACTGCCTCCAGCAAAGCCGGATTTTACCCAAAGCCGGATTTTACCCACTGCTGGGTGCAGTGGGTAAAATCCGGCTTTGGATGATGATAGGCCTCCCGTAGTTTATATCATCCTGTTTATGCCATCCTGTGCTAACTTGACGCCCCCCGCGTACTTTGTCTATTTATTGTACTTAAGTTCTACTTGCTAAATTTTCAGTAGTTTTACGTGAATATTATAACAAACATGTATCCAAGCAAGCATCATAACTTTTGCCTATAAAACAATAGTGTGAATTATAGAACCAAACGCCTTAAGTCAGTATCAGAAGAAAGTGGAAACAAATAGGTAAATTGACGGGTTAGGGTACCCTAGCCCGTCAATTTACCTATTTTTTTGCCAGATGTATCTGGCCCGCTCAAAAACTGGCCTGCGGGCAAGTCGTCCTCATTTTGAAATGCTTAGGAGACAACTGGCCCAGTGGTACCCCAGAGTGACGAGGACAACTCGACGACGAGTTGATAGTAAATACCTATTGATGTTGGTGCTTTTACATCTTGTTACTCGACGAACGTAAAATTGGCTTTTAGCTGCCTTCGCATCTATCTCGCTAGATCCACTTTGTAACCTTATTGAAGCGAGAGCCAGCCCCTCTCTGACCTAATTCAATTTTTCATTCAGGGCAATTTAGATCCTATTCACTTTGCCTTTCAATGAGTCTTAGGTTAGAGTTCTAGAGCAAATATCTTTTAGCTGATGTAAGTTGAATTTTTAGAATTCCAGGCAGTCCTTTTGGGGGAGGTTTTTGTATGTAAAAGACTTAACGATGCAGATTTGATGCTAATTGTTTATGTAAAAGGTCTAAGAGACTTTTTGATATTCCGGTTGATACAAGGATAAAATTCGGCTATAACTGTAACTTAAAAATAACACGAATCTAGAAGCAAGGCAGGACAGAAAATCCATTTCTCAAGGCCTATTATAGTCTTATTTTGTACCTTTGGTCTCTGTAGACTCGCTTGATTTCTCAGCTGCAACACTATTGATAAACATTGCTGTACATTATCTCCCAACATCTGTAACTACCTGGTGGAAAGACTTACCTTTCAACAGCAGCACATAGTTCTTCTTGTCCTCCCCTCCCTTAGGATACTCCCAATCGATGTCGAGCCCGTCGAAGTTCCTGTCCCTCAGGTAAGGAATAGCAGAGTAGATGAAGGTCTGTCGAGCGTAGCGGGTTGAAGACATCTCCTTAAACTTCTGAGTGCCGAAGGACCAGCCACCTGGGGGATAAAGGATTATGTATTCGTTGTAGTTTAATACAGAGGTTCATCGTTGTTTGATGTCTGGTTTCTAAGCTCAGTGGAATATCCAAGAAACTTGTTATTTATGGAAAAAATCAAGCATTTCAGGAACATGATATCCTAAATAAGGAGTATTCTCATTTAGGGCACCAATTTTATTTCCAGTTAGGGCACCCAAAAAAAAGTAGTGTCTGTAGTGTGTAGTGGGTTTTGATATAGCTAACTGTAACTTTTGCAATTCGATTTTGATTTAGAGATAAACGTAGGTACCTACATAGTTTTAAAACTAGGTACTAGGTAGAAGCACTTACCTCGGTGTTTCTCTTTTACGAATAAGCATTATTAAGAATAAAAGTTTACTGACTAACATTTTATTCGAAGGTTGGTTTCGATGAAATAGGTTAAAACGTTGATATTTTCCACCAATAACAAAAATCTTCTTACTCATTTTACGGGTAAGAGGACTTCCACCAACCTCTATTATTTATAGAGAACATCAAAATTTAACCCTTTTATGTACCTAGGACATCATCAGAGTGCATTCGAAGAGACTCAATGGTGGTTGTGGAACAACATCTTAGAAAAATCTTGCAAAATATAATCTTAATTCACAAAAACATCTTAGGTTTCACGAAATGAAGGTCGCCGTGCAAAAGGGTCGACAAAACGCTTGTAAGTTGTAGGTTATGTATTATGTGCGTCCATAGGCTGCGAAAACCGCTTTCCATTAGACAGGCCGTATGCATGTTTGCAACGTTGGTGGTTTAAAAAAAAATAACCCGAAGGGAACAGGATAAAAATCCACTCTCTGCTCCAAATTTTCACTGAACACGACCCTATTGTTTATATTCCTAATTTTTTACGCAGCCATAGAGCAATCCATGATGAAGCAGCTTTTCTGTCATGAGTAAATCTCTGAATTATAGAGCAAACACTCTTTCCTTATTGCACTTCTGCTTTTGCAGGCGTCGAGTTAAAGAATCGACCCTCGAAACTTGGCATGTAAGCCAACATTTTGATATGTTTGGCAGCTCGCACTATGTTCGATCTGATTGCTTGGTACCTAAAGCACAAAGCTAACGTAGCTATTAAAGTTCAACAAGATCTTTGTCCTATTGAGGTGTAGTATGTAACTAGTTACAATGTCATATGCTAGATAAGATAATAATTGTTTATTATATATAATAAACCAACTGTATTCAGATGCAGTCGTTTTAATTACAATACCTTAAGCCATACTTCCCTTCATGGCGATCCTATCAGGATTTTATTTACATATCTCGTTTACCGATATGCAGTGCTTGCTTTCATATATGTACGGTATCTAAACTCTGTTCTAGAATCCCAGATATTTTTGGTGAAAACAGTTATATGTATGACCACTAAGACAATCCATTCATACTAATATTTTAAATAAGAAACTAACTCTGTCTGTCTGTCTGTTACATTTTGACATCTAAACAGATGAACGGATCTTAATGGAATTTGGCAAGAAGGTAGACGGTATCCTAGGGATGGACTAAGTCTCTTTTTATCCGGCAAAGTGCATGCGAACCCGCGGGCAAAAGCTAGTCATATCATATGTTTCCTCCTTATTTTTTTGTTATTGTTATAGAATGACAGGAAACTAAGTAAGGTCTCAGAGGAGGCTCCGATTAAATCAGTGTCGTAAAATATTCTCCACCTATTTTTCTGTTGTTTTATTTCCAAAAATGTATTGGAATTCTAAAACCGTGTTGGTACTCGTATGTTTTCGAATGTGTAGATAGCAGTTGAATTGAGTAAACTGGCGGTTATTGTTTAAAGAGCTCCTTTTTATGATTTAAGAAGTGGTACTTCCAGCTAGGTCTTAGTTCAACATGAAGCATTATTTTACTGTCAACTGTACTTTTATGAAAACAATACACTATGTAGTCATACTGCTTTATAGTCCAATCGCTTAAAAATATAGTCAAAACTACATTGTCGTTTCGAGATGTAGACTATAGGAAAACTAGTCCAATCGAGATTTAGTCGTTTAACGATTTAGGCTTACAGGCTACTTGGACATTTAACTGACGAAGATCTAAGGCTTGGTATCTTTTAATATAGTACTTTTATGCAATAATAGCATGTAATTTACGCATAGAATACATTTTATTAATAAATCATCGGTAGTTGCTGTTTTATAAAACAACCTGAAAAAACAAGAAGTACTCAGTAAGTACTAACTTAATTCACAAAATATTGTGGTATAATTATAACAAAATACTTTACGTACTTCTTAGAAGTCTAACCTTTATCTAACTACGAGATAGGCTTTCTTACACCCCAGGAAGTGCTTAACCACAGCGTAGATTAGGTACTAAACCTAATAACAATATTACTTACCTATCATTAATAAACGAAACATTAGGCTTATTACCTTGCGTAAACTCCTAACAAGCCAAAGACCGACCGTTGTAAAACAATACCCCGATCGGCAATTACTCGATAATTTCACAACTAGTGAGGTGAAAAAGCTACATGCCGATTTCATTATACAACGATAAAGTACCAACAGAAATGCGCATTGGTACATGTTTGAAATGGGAACAGTTTTTGCCGTGGAAATAGGTGAAAATGCTTTGTCGTGGGAAGCTCGGTGCTTGCATAGTGACGTGCCGGTGTTGTTATCGATAATCTAAATGTCTGTTTATTTTATCTGGATCTACTATTTTATCAAATTTCTCTTTTAACTTTCTCGATTATATTTCTATTTTGATCTAGGTTTATATTTTTAGTAATAAATTTATTCACAAAGAAAATTGTACTGGTATTTAACTAAAAACTAGTAATTATACTGGCTAGATAATGCTGTGTGATACACGATACAGATGTGTGGACATCAGACGTGCAAAATCACTTCCTATCTTCAAAAAACTGCTTCATCAGCATTATATATCCTTGTAAAGAGTTAGACAACCTTATTTTATGTTTATGTAAGTTTATTATTAATCTTTGTAGGTATGTAGTGTAAGTATTTGTTTCGTTTTCTTTAAATATTTATTCAGTGCCACCGTCTTTTTTGTTCTTAAATTTCCAGTCCATCCCAAGGTTGCCTGGAAGAGATCGCTTTCAGCGATAAGGCCGCCCTTTATACTTCCTTTTTTCTAAGCTTTTCTCTGTATTGTTTCCTGTATTTGTGTGGTATAATAAAGTGTTTTCTATCTATCTATCTATCTGTGATTTGTCTAGCATTATTTATTATTTACAATTGAAACAATTGAGCTAACTGCCGACTGTTGCAAACAATCTACAGATAGCTCAACTGATCCATATCAACACCAGTCGGAAGCGTCCCCAAGACGCTGGCAGCATTGCCACGCTGTATGGCAATGCTGATACGCTGTGCCAGATATTCACCAGCTCTCGGGTCACGCGTCGCTTCGACCAGACGCTCAGATAGTTTTTTGAAAACCCGAAGAGCCTCGGTACCCCACGGACCTAGGTAGGTTTATATGGTTATTTCTGTCGACAAGCTCTTTATGTTTATAAAATGACATTCTTGTGTAGGTACATACCCATACGTTTTTATGAAAGCAGCGTTACATTATTACTTTCTTTGACATTTAAATTTTATTGTGCAGTGTATTTGGACAACAAGTTACCGAGTGTCATTATATTTTATAAGTACCAACACTCCACACTTATATTGCGTAAAAATATCTGTCGTTAGAAAGTTGACGAGACATTTCCTGCCGGTATACAGACATGGCAAACCATAAACTTTTATCATGAGTAATTGCTGTTTTTGTGGTTTACATTATGTGTATATTGCATTTGTGGGTAATATTGCTTGAGTATTTAGATGATTTATGAGGGTAGAATTTCGAAGTGCTTATATCTAAAACCGTGTAGGTAAAAATCCATCTTATAAATAAAAATGAGCGTAATTACTTTATTTTAATTTTTTTTGTAGATAACATTTGTTTTATAATTTTTTGTTCTAGTATACTCATCAACAAAGTCATTAGCGGCTCGTATCTACCCACTGCTGGGTGCCTTCTCCAATCTGTGCAACATAATGCCGGTCTTGGGTTGACCGCATCTAAGATTCTACTTACAATACATACATACATATCATGGTCTCGTACATTATGGTATCGTATACCAGCATAAGAAATCCATCGATATTCGATAGGTTTGATCGATAAAGTTGGCACATCCCAGCTCCTTTGCTTTGGAAGTTTGCGGTAGGTCTATCGCCGACGCTAAACAGTGTCTGTTAATGAATAATGCAGTGAGCGTTGTTACAGAAAGAGCAAACTTCTCCGCAAAGGCAGGGTTGGAGCCAGGACTGGGCTCGGTAAACATTCTGATTGAGTTAAGGTTCTGGTATTTTATTTGGATTAATTAAAGTTGTTTCATTATGCGTAGTTGTATAAAGAAGGTAAAGAATGAGCTTAAGCTTTTAGACGCACGAATTTGTAAATCATCGTGAGTCAAAACTACAAAACATTTACAAACTGAAGGTTTCTGCACCATACGGAAAAACTCTACTAATACCTGTTTTCTTTTGTTCAGACAGTGTCTCTCTAATTTTTTTATGAATTTAACAGTAAATCAGTATATATTTAGGACTATTGAAAAGTATCCCTAGCCTGCATACTATGCTAGCTGTCGCATTCGGCTAGATTAAAACCTCTGCACATTTGAACGCGGACCATGAGAGTGATTCCCATTTACATATTCTTCGCGGCTTCGTATCGTGTTCGCGCCTTTTTCACGTAGTTTGTCGGTTTTTTGTCCCGCGACAAAGGGTGCGTATGACGCGTGTGATTTGCGTGCGAGTGTGGAGAGGCTTTTAGATAAATGCATTCGATCAACGAGGCGCGATGATGTAGAACCTAGAACACTCTGGTTCAAGCCTGGTTACATCTCTGTTCCTAATATCTATTCTGAGCCAAGCCGCGGGATCGCATCACGACAATTGCCACTCTTGAGCCGTTTAGTTTAGCTGAAAGTCTGCATCGGTTACTACTTACAAGGGATTTGCACCACTTTTGTTTTACAATGACGGTTCATGTTCGTAAGAACTTTATCTACGTGTTTATTTATTTGAATGAAAGTGGACTCTATATCCTGTAGAATTTGGCTACATTTTCTGTGGACAGGAGTCAATTTTATTGGTTCGATTAAAATGGCTTTAGCCTACTATGTGTAGTCAAAAGGGCCGGTATCTTTTGGACTACAAAAGTTCCATTGAAAACTCTCAGATATAGGTACGTTCCTACTTTCACTGCGCTAAAAGATTTGGCTATTCAACAATGCTTAAAATAACTCACTCGAATTTTAAACTTAGTATAACTTCACACTAATATTATAAATGCGAAAGTTTGGATGGATGGATGTATGGATGGATGTTTGTTACTTCTTCACGCCAAAACAAATGAAAAGTTTGCATACAGATAATTCTAGACCTGGAATAAAACATAGGTTACTTTTTATCCCATAAATCAGTTCCCATGGGATAGAAATCACCTTTAAGCGTTTCCATAGAAACAACGCGAGCGAAGCGGCGGGCAGCAGCTAGTTATAATTAAATGTGTTATAATTATAGAAATCATGATAATAAGAATATGGTAAACTCAAAAAATAAGCTCACCAATAGCCAACAAAGTTTTCAACTTAGGGTTAGCCTTCTTCAAAGCGTTGATTCGATCGTACAGTCCTGACTTTCCATCCTTGGTCTCATCATTGGACTCGAAGGAGCTCATCTTTCCCTTCTTCAACCACCCGAAGGCAAAAATAACGTGGGTGCACAGATCGGGCTGGATGTCTTCGGGGATGAACTTGCCGACCTTGACACGGTACTGGGACCAGTTTGTGTAGTAGCAGACGATCTGAAATGTAAGCAGTTGACTTACATGAATCTTTCTGTGTCTAATATTCTCTAGCTAAACAAAAAAGACACTAATAAGCTAAATAAAAGTAAAAGTCAAAAATATTTAGTACATCAAATACCTATGTAATACAAAAACAGAACAGATAGACTTAACCTAAAAGAGTCATTTTGTATATAATTTGCTGAGCGAATTTTAACAGTGATTTTCATTGACTAGGCTGGGCCTGTATCGAGGAATACCGAAAGGATAGATAATCACACTAATACAGGGTGTTTGGCTAAACAGTCTTATCCTTGAAACCAGAAGTTCAGAATCATGAGCAGAGTCCAAAACCGATAAAAAAACTAAACTTTTTTTTTTTTATAATTTTGAAAAAAATATCCTCATACATCATAAAAGCATTTCACCCTACATTTATACCTACGCCGCCTGCTTTAACCGACAAAGCAGGCGGCGTCAAACAAAGACCCGCTCGCGCGCCGACAAAGGCGCCGCCGCCTACATACCTACGCCGCGTCCGCGCCGCTCGCCTGCTTTGTCGGTATCAAACAAAGACGCCGCTCGCGCGCTTTCAGTCGCGGCCCGTCTGCTAGGTAGTGAGCACGTCACGACGCGTTCCGTGCTAATTTGTGATGTGCCGATTTGTTCGCGTATTGTGTTAAGTAGAGAAGTGACGATGTCGTTCACAAATGAACAGTGGACTGAAATGGTGCGACTTTATGCCAACGCTGGTGACAACATGAACTTGGCTCGTACGATGTACGCAGAGCGGTTCCCAGAACAACGTGTGCCAAGCCGGGAAACGATCCTAGCGGCTACACAAAGGCTACGTGCCTACGGCCAGTTCACCGTGCCTAGTCATGCACAAGTCATGAAAACATTTTATGCCTAATGTGAGTAAATCAAACTGTACATAAAGCTGTAAATTTTAATTGAATTGTACATAAAACTTGATTGATGATGAACTTTTTAAATACGCCAAAAGTACCTACCTACTTTAGCCTACTTACTGGCAAATGTGTTAGAGTAGCTTTTTTTGCCTGTCCTAATCCAGGAAAAGTATGAAGGGAAAGTTCCATCACAAGTTGTAGGTACCTACGATTCGA
The DNA here is from genome assembly GCA_963564075.1 of Eupithecia subfuscata. Taxonomy (NCBI): domain Eukaryota; kingdom Metazoa; phylum Arthropoda; class Insecta; order Lepidoptera; family Geometridae; genus Eupithecia; species Eupithecia subfuscata. The sequence continues at coordinate 16,272,851 of OY751102.1, read as the reverse complement.
TACCTAAACCACCGGCCGGCTACAGGCGAGAGCGGGCGGCGCGGCGTGATAAGGTCACTAGGGTGTCCATAAAATCACGTAGGATAGCAGAGAAATGAATTATGAAATTCCATCGAAACTAATTGACTTTTATTTTTAAAAATAACTTGTATCGTCTTATTTTAGGGGTGTACATACGTGGTTTCAAGGATAAGACTGTTTACGCTTACACCCTGTATATTAAACGCGAAAGTTCGGATGTTTAGATGTATGGATGGATGTTTGTTACCTCTTCACCCCAAAACTACTGAACGGATCGGGCTTCAATTTTGCATGCAGGTAGTTTTTGGCCTGGAAAAAAACAGGCTACTTTTTATCCCATAAATAATTTCCCATTTCCCATCATAGGAATGACCATAAAACGTTTCCATAGAAACAATGCGTTCAAGGCTGCGGGCAGGAATTATTAACTAGTATTATTATCAAACACAATCTCCTTGTATTTTATAATAATACTAGTACAGGATAATATGTAGTACTAGTACTACATTATATCCTGGGGAAAATAGAAGATACATAGAAACTTTTGTCATAAAAATGTATCACTAGAGAGAAGGAGCGAGCTAGTTGGTAAACAGAGAAAGAAATAAATCAAAAGTTGAAAGGTACTGGGTAGGTATAATTTATACTGGGTAGGTTTATATTTGGGTTATAACAAATACTTTAGGTACTCCCTATGGAAAACGCTTATTTAACCTCGCAATTTAACCTCTATTGCTTTGTCTGTAAAGTCCATTAAAACGATGTTAAGGGGTTTCCAAGCAAACACTCATTTTGAAGGCCAACAACTTCACTTTTACGTTCGAAAAGCTCATTCATATCCGCGTTTTGCTTGCATACTCGAACATTTAAATCTGACGGGTATTTACTATCGCCTTTGTGGCTATGTAATAAAGTCGAAAATAAACCTTTGAGTAATTTTCCGGAAACAAAAGTTTAACGCGGCATCCCTCAAGGCTCGTTGCTTGGTCCGCTCCTTTTCCTGATGTACGCGAGAAGTTATAATAGCCTTTTAAGAGGATAGAAACTGGGCTGCTTATAAGGTGAAGGAAAACTACTTATTGATTGAATACTTATAATTATTGTTATCGTCTAGTCTTGTTTTAAATGGTTAGGAATCATTGACGGTAGTAATATGCTAAAGCAATTAAACGAAATACAGTTTATGAATTGAAACAGACAATAAATCAATTGAACAGAATATTTAACTGCAATACATAACGTAGATTAATGTGGTGTCTATCAGGATATTTTAATTAAATAATTTGTTTGGTAGGATTTAATGTAACTAGCAGAAGTCGTTCTCAGAAAATAATGTGAATTTCTGAACATGTCCTATTATTTCTTCTCAGAAAAAAATAAGAAAAAAAGATGTAAATTGAATTCATATTAAATAATATAAGAACACTTACTTTGTATCCATCTTTATCCTTATGATGGTCAGTAGTAACTGAATTGTCAAGCGCAGCAGAAGACTTCCGACTGGACAGAGTGGGTCGACCACGGATCTTCGGCCTGTTTACGCTGGCTGATATCACCTGATCCGAAGATCTGGATACACTGGTCGACACTGACGTTGATACTTTAGTCGGCTTCCGTAATCTTCTTCGTACAGCTGTGGAAGTATTATGATGATTAAAATTTGAAATGCCGAATGAAAAATGTCTCATCATTTTGTACTAGTCCACTGCTGGGCATAAACTTCCAGCCCTACATACGCTATTAAGCGACATAGCACCCTGCCAAAGTGGTAACGTTTGGACAGAATCAATTGTTTTACCACAAGAGGGCTTTAGAACAATATTTTTTTTTGCAGTTTACTCTGAACGTGCTGCCCAACTGCGAAAAAGCCATCTGTGGTAGTTCACACTGACGCGCCTGCAAAGTCACCAAAACCATCATAACCAATCCGTAAATTTATCGGCGTGTCTCCATGCGAATTATTGATTCAAGAGCGTGCGAGCCTGGACGTACATATTTAATACCTTTACTACATTACTATCGTATAGTGTAATAAATATTTAGAGATACCCCAGTACAGGCCCTACATAAATAAACAAACTAACGTTTTTAAAGTATCTCCTGCCATTTCCCAATAAGTTCCGAGCAATAAACTCTGTGCACACTCTGAATTCGAGAGTACGTGAGGGAGACATTATGTCGCATACCTTATTCAGTGTGTGATAGGGGCGAAAATTGAATTGAATGTGAAGAAAATTCGCAATTTTGGAGCAAATCAAGTAAATGATGTGAAGTTTCAGTGATCTAACCAAATAAATTTCACTTTATATAAAAAATCTGTCGGTCTGGGTCGTGTATTCAGCGTAAGTCAAATCTGGGAGGGAAATAGAAACATCGAAAGTAGGCTAGGTACATAAAACTTATTGAAATGGAACCAAATTCATCATCAAATGATGATTAGGTTCTAGACAAGGCTTGAGTGTACCTAAATATTTGATCAAGACAGAAAAAACAAGCGAACCTGCCAGCAAAAACTAGGCGTTTTAAATGAGACCATTGAGAAGTTTGAATGTGTTTATGAAGATGTAAAATCGCTTCCATTGTGAAACGAAAAAAGATAAGCTATAACTTGAGATCGAAAGGTTTTTAGAATTTAGTATAACCGTTGATACAATGAATTGTGCAAACAAAAAGCGAAGATAAACTTATCAAAACACAGAGCAATTTAGATAAATCTGTATGCAGATGTGTGCGTTCTTTCATGAATAACATCAATCAGAGTCGTAAGGTTAGAGTGGATGTGACACGAATTCAAAATAACCTATCAAAGAACGAAAGAGAGTCAACAATTTAAGAAATATGTAGGGTATTTGTGAAGACAATGTGTTGTCTATTTTTGCTATACGTTTGCTAACTTAACATTTTAGAATACCATAGGGATTTGATGAGAAATCACCGCCCTAACCGTGATTTCTGAACAAAAGATTTATTTTCAATTCAGATTTCACTCCGAGCGTGAGTAAGCAGAAACCTGAAGTAAATTCATTTTCCACTGAACGTAGCGAAGTGGAGACAGAAGGAAAAGTTTAATTGTGTAAACTTTCCGAATAAGGGTGTAACGAAGCATAATATAGTGCTTTGTCTGCGCCTGGCATTTATTTGCACTAACGTCGCATAAGCGTCTTTGTTTTGACGCCCTCGCCAGCGTAGTGGTTTGAAGGGGCACAGTTTTTATGCAGATAAGTGAAATGAAATATTTATTCAACCAAAGTACTTTTTTTTTTTAGTTTTCGTACCTTTTTTGCCGTTTTTAGATTTGTTTGTATGTTGCTATTCTCCAAATTAGCGTTTGTAACGTTGTTGTGTTTTATTGTAAATAATGTTTTTATTACTGGCATCTTGAATAGTGTCAATCTTAAGAAAATTGAACACTGCTTGTGCTTTATAAACGAAAAATTAAATTAAATAAGTCATTTGAACTTTACAGACGTTACTAGTAACACAACAAACTCTAAGTAAAATTAATAAAAAAAAACACATAACAGCAACAAACTGCACAAACCACTATCACGACGATTCTAATCTCTAAAGCATTTTATTTTCCAGAGAAGTTCAATCACATTTACAGGGTAATCTAAATGGGGACAGTATTGGCTGTACAAACAAACCTTGGTGCTGCCACCGCATTTTCATAGACTTTCACATCCACACAAATTTCGCACAAAAACAAAAAAGCGCACAGCTTTACAGAATAAATTGTCGGATTTAAAGCGATATATCATTGTGTATTTGTGCGTAAGCTCGTTGGACGTACGATTGGCCGGATAACCTAGGCACGGCACAAGCCGTCATTCATCACTTTTAAACGAAACTAGTGTATTGGTGTTGGAACTTTTGGAACTACGTCCATTTGTCAAGCCGCTTGATTTTATTACTATGAGTGAGCGTGTCAGAATTCATTTATCTCACCCATAGCTTCTTCTGCGACTTCCAACAAGGTTGCGTTAAACGTTTAACGCTACCATGGAGGGGGTATGAAAGCACTGTTGCGTTAAACGTTCAACGCTCCTGGGGAGGGGTTCTCTTCCTATTTTCATTTCCACATTACGAAGTTTCACTTTTTCTGCGCGGAGGGACTACACGCACAATTTTTTAATTTGAGAACTATATTAAAAAAAAAATATTGACCCGGTAGACTTAATTCACCTGAAGTAAATCACCTGGGTGCATTAAGTGCTACGCAGGGTGGACTTTGTGCACCTGGGTGAACGAAGCACAGCTTTACTATCGAATAATATAAATAAATTAGAACAACTATAAATTAGAATAATAAATTAGATTAATTTACTATTGAAACAAAGCTAACTGCAGACTGTTGCAAACAATCTACAGGTACCTCAACAGATCCATATTAATACCAGTCGTCGCGTCTCCAAGACGATGGCTACTTTGCCCTGCTGCTAATGGCAATGCTGGTGCGCTGCCCCAGATACTCACCAGCTCTCGGGTCACACGTCGCTTCGACCCTTATTATAGAATGTCGATCATCATCATCATCAACCTATTTGTGTCCACTGCTGGACATAAACTGTCTTCAGCTTGTCGTATCCAGTATCTGCCCGCAGTCTTTCGCAAGTCGTCATCCCACTTGACTGAAAGGTGTCCTACACTACGTTTTCCGAGTCGCGGTCTCCACTCAAGAACACGTTTACCCCAACAGTGGTCCCACTGCCACTTCAGCTTGCCAATTCTCTGAGCTAAGTATGTCGATAACTGTAGTTCTCTATCGGATTTATTCCTTACGAATCCTATCCTTCAGAGAACAACAGCAACAATTTTGCTAAGAAACAATTTTGCTATTATTAACTTCTCACAACACAAGTTTTTAACGTTAACTCTGCCCCAACCTAACACGATGATATTATCACGGTGATATTTCTGCTGAATTGCCGTGAACAGCTTTCTTGTGGAAGCGATCGAATACTTACTGGTGGAATTTGATGTGGGGGCGATGATGGCAACTATGAGGAGTATGGTGAACGTCCATCGCAGTAACGTCGGAGGCCACTGTAACAAAAGAAACACTTATGAACATTAAGTTAGAGAAAACGAGCAACGTTTGATTGAACGACTATGAATCCAAGAAAATCGCTAACAGCGGTACTACAAAAACCAACGTAAACACGGTCTAACAAAGTGTTTAGCTAAACAGTGTCAGAACAGTTAGGCATGGGTTTAAAAGTTTAAACTATGTCTAAGCCGTGTCTAAATGCAAACCGTCGTAAAACGCAGTTTTGTGGTAACGCTTCTGTTAAACACGCGCTCAACTGATGTCTAACTTTTTTGTACTACCGCTGTAAATGGCTGAAGGTTAGACGACTTATTATGCGATGATTATGGTGAAACTCTCAGAATTACGAAAAATAAAGGATAAATAAATACGATTTATAAAGGGAGGCGTGAAGACGTTTATGTGCTTTTAAGAAGGAAGAGAACGTAGACGATATTTCATCTGATTCCGAGAATACAAGATTAGAACAAGACAATCCTTTCAAATATTATGTCAGAATATGAAATCAGACATCTCATTCCCGCCACCGAGAAAAATGTTTCAAAAATAGCTGAGTAGGAGAACGTTAGAGCAATATATCAACGAAAATTACAATCCGAGCCTTCCTTACGTGAACGCAATAAAAGCAATGTAGCCAAAACAACAAATTAGCAAGTGGACCCTTCTCAATGCGGCCGACATGTCATCGCGTCATGTTTATATGAATAATGGATCTCTCCACACACTCCGCTTTGGAATTGAGTAGGTAAGGTACCTAGGCCATTGATCACATAGATTGTGGATGGTGCTTCTTTTGGTGCGACAAAAGTTACCACAGGCCAGACATAGTAGCTACCTGTAAACGGGTGTATAAACTTTCGAAAGCCGGCTGGAGCCGAGTCAGCGTAACAGGCCCGAGCGAGCGTGACGGTTAAGCTTAAGTTCAGTTCATAAAAACTGGCAACTATGGCTTTAGTTTGACGTGAGGAGTGAATTTATAAGAAGATTATAATAATAATTGTATCGTCTACTCTAACCATAGGAGTATCGCCACCTAAGTTGAGTTGGTATTGATTTGGTTTAGTTGAGCTACCTCTTGGTTGTTTGTAGCAGTCTGCAGTTCGCTCAACTGAGTAGTCGCTATTAGATGTAGGTTTCTTTAATAAAATTAGTTTAGACATAAGGGCTGTTGATTTTGTTTTAACAATAAAAATAAATAAAATAAAAATAAAATTATTAGTTTGGTAAGTGGATTCTCTATTTCCTACCATAGAATAGAACTACGATTTTCCTTCTACCTACAAAGTTTTTGGCTATAAGCGAGCCGTGAATATTCATTATAATATTTATGGGCCAGATGTGGCCACAGCCTGTACTACCATTACTTTCCTGACACAAACTACACACTAAATCATTTTACAAAATATTTTGTTGTTAAAAAGGTAAATATTTTGTTGTTACTCAAATCTCTTCTATGTGAACAGATACTTATTATAAAGTGATTTTGAAATTATTTGACGACTAACGAACCGTAACGTTTTCGTGCATTATTTTCGAGATTTTGACAATAGTTTGAATGAGGCGTTTTCGAAAATAGAAATGTACACAAATATTATAAATGCGAAAGTTTTGATGAATGGATGTATAGATGGATGTTTGTTACGTCTTCACGCCAAAACTACTGAACAGATTGAGTTGAAATTTTGCATTGGTGTAGCTCTAAGCTTGAAATAAACATAGGCTACTTTTATTCCATAAATCAGTTCCCATGGGATTTAAATTACCTTTGAACGTTTCCATAGAAACAACGCGTGCAAAGCCGCTTGCTGAAGCTAGTTTACCATAAAATTCTAAATATGGCGGGAATTTTTCCCCGAGGCACAGATATTATAATACTATAGCCCGAGGAGAGGATGTCACGTCAAAATTAGTAGGTAGAGGTAACCATTCTAAAAATTAACGCCGATTGTATGACGTTTAGTAACAAAGGAGACGTGCATTTTGGCGTGCATTTTTAGAATGGTTTACCTACCTGCGAAGTCTGTGAAATCTATGGTGCCAATTGAGATGTCGCCTAAACTAAACTAAACTTCTATGAACGCCCTAATAACTAAAGTAAGTACATACTTTATATTCCAGAATAATGCGCGCTAGTGTTTTCAAAAGCATAATAATATGTTTAGATATTATTTTCTGGAACATTTCCAGTTCTCACGATCCATGTCACCTACCCTACATTATTATACGAGTACCTGCCTCTGCCAAATTCAACCGATGGACAATGGATGGGATCCATCCATAATCACGGATGAAACTCGCACATGGCGTGATTTTTTGATTGAATTTGTATTGATTTGTATAAAGAGGACGGTTTCGTGTCCATAAAAAAAAACAGCATGTAGGTAGGTACCTATTCCATACTTGTCATCATCATAAGTAACCTATATTACAAGGAAGGCTGATGGGTACATAACCTATTTGTTTAAATAGCTGGTCAATTTGACGTATTCGTAATACGTTATGTGTATCGCTGATACTATTTTCGCCGTTCATTGGTTCTTAGTCATTAGTAGTTAAAAACCAGCCAATGAGTCGCTAATATAGTTTGAGTGATACACTCAGGAATACATTTGAATCGATCAGCAGGTCTTAAAAATAGGATAGATGACACTTTAAATGACTTATACACTATAAATTGGCATCGTAGGGGCTCTTGTAAACATACGTTTTTTTGAAAATCTACGGTTAAGTCACCGTGCTGTCACTAGTGTTGCATGGATCACTATGGAAGCTTGTCGGACACACCGGTTTTCTCGACGTGAAAATCTACGGTTTATTCGCCGTGTGTTAGCATGGTGCCGTCAACATTATTGACGTATTGCTTGCATGCAACATCCATACAACACTGGCAACCGTGTCCTTACACGGCGAATCAAATGCATATTTTCAAGCAAAAAAGACGTGTGTGAATAAAGGCCCTATGGCGCTGCGTAAAACACTTCAATATAAAATGGTCTTGAGAACTGAAAATTAATGAACAAGCTGGTTTTATATATACATTCATTTAATGGTAAACCAAAGGCTTAAAATTAACACAATTACAAATTGATAAATAGCAGAAAGTTTATTAAAGGTTTTCACGAATAGGTGGTGGAATAGTATACAATGAAAAAGACAGCACAAATAGACAAACGCACTTGTATTTTCTACCACGGTGTAGGGATATCTATGCAAGCATAGATCGTATCAACACACCCTGGCAGGAGCAGAGGCAGCGTTGACATGTGACTCTGTACCACTAAATCTAATCTGTACCACTAAATAGGTATTAAAATTCGAAATACCGAAATATACTCTTTCAGTTTTTTGAATACATAAAAAAGACATTTATTCACAAAGAAAATTATACTAGTATTTACAATTGAAACAATTGAGCTAACTGCCGACTGTTGCAAACAGTCTACAGATAGCTCAACTGATCCATATCAACACCAGTCGGAAGCGTCCCCAAGACGCTGGCTGCATTTTTTTCTCTTTCAGAAAATACTAACTGATGGCGTGATTCACAGACAATGTTGCAAAGCATGTCTTTTTAAACAACCAGGGCAACATACGGTTGGTAAGAGTTGATGGGTGCAACTTTATGTGTCTTATAAATGACCTGCACCCATCTTGCCTGACAACTCACTCCTACAGTAAACAAAAATATCGAAAGTTTGTAACTCCAACAATTGGTTCTAATTACGGTGCAAAGTTGTTTCGACATGATAAAGTTCTGGGAAGCGCCGGTGTTTGTTTGGAGTTTTTCCAGTTTCCGTTTAACAGTGAATTTTGAGAATTTAAAGTGAATTGTACAGTGAATTTGTAGTTCGCTCGAAATTTTCATTTAAACTGGAGCTGTAAGTTAGTTTGATAAACACAATTTATTTCGTTGTATGCATCGAAAAGTAATTTTACTGAGGTTATCTAATTTTCACAATAATTTAATTAAACTTTGAGGTCATCGTGTTCCACGTCAGTAATTTAAACTATTTACATTAAATATCAATATCAGTATCGAACGAACCGAATTTCAGGACCTTGATTTTGAGCCGTGGTTTTTAATTAAATTATCTTTACTATATTTAATAGAATAAATAAATAAATAATGCTGGACAATTCACACAGCATTATCTAGCCCCAAGCTAAGCAGAGCTTGTGTTATGGGTACTAGATAACTGATATACATAATACAATACACTACATAGATAGAAATATATATTTTTTATTATACATAGAAAACATCCAGAACGCCCTGGACCAATGTCTGCAGATCGTACAAACATTTGTCCCGAGGCGGGAATCGAACCAGCAACCTCCTGTGTCGCAGGCAGACCTTCGCCTGCTGCGCTACATAGGTCGTCGCGGTCGTTGCGGGGGTCGAGAAGGCTTGCTAGTAGTATGCTTATGTCTGTTTGCTTTTTCTATAGCCTTTGCAAGTTCCTAGTAGACATAGGCGTCCCGTGATAAGCACCGTAGGGCTCTGATTATAAGAAGGTAAGAGGATAATCCCCACGCTAGGCTTGCGGGTTGGGGATCGCAGCTTGATGGTGGATTGGCTCTGCAGGGTCGCTGCTGCCCGCCCCGTCGTGGCTGCTGCATCCCTTAGTCGCCTCTCTAGACACCCGCGGGGGTAGTTATGGCGGTACGAATTCTAAGCCCGCACCACACGGCTTATTCAGTGCCGTTAATAATAGCCAACCCCCTGTTACGTTTGAAGTAACTTTCTATGAATACAGAACTATTTTATAAGTAGAATATTTCGGTAAAATGAAAGATATGAAGATAGCAAGCTGCTTTATATAAAACAATAAATTTTATTTTTGTTTGCAACAGTCTGCAGTTAGCTCAATTGTTCCAATTGTAAATAATAGTTTTAATATATCTTTATTATTTGATTGTACTTTTCTTTGTAAATAAAGAATGTACATAGATTTAATAATATACTCGTTCCACCAAAACTGATGTAAAAACGAGACAGTATTTTTGCAGTATTTTACATAATGAATGTTACTATTAGAGTACAGTTGCCACAGAATTAGAACATTGAGTATATAAAAATACTGACTATAATGTTTTACTTTTTTATTACTTTTCGGTAAAAATGTATCACTGAGTAAACTGTGCATAATAAAACCAGTAGTTATCCTTTTATTAATCATTTGTTCTCAAAACCCAAGCATTAACCCTACTGTTGGTTCTCGCCTGAACAAGGACACCGCTCGAGGCAGTTTTAATTTAAAATCACTATCATCCCAGCGGTACGGTTCGCAAAAACAACCGAAAATCAACATTGGAATAAAAAGAATGGGTAGATTATTCTGCTCTAGGCGAGTCCCCGATTTCTGAGAAGGGGTTTTGTTTTTAATGGTACAGTTTGGAACGTTTTGACTTGACTCGGTTATTACTAAGTGTTCATGAAACGTGAAACCTGATTTTGAGAGACACCATCAATGTTGATAGAGTGCCTACTTCCCTGGGTGAGCCCTACTTCTCTTAGGCCTTTATTATGAAAGCAGTCATCGATAAATGCTTGAGTAGCGCACGACATGCGCTATCAAGCTATGGTTGATTAACTCTGTCATCGTGCTGTGTAAGCTTTCATATAATGTCCTCTTAGTAGAATTTTGACCACAGCGGCCAGTTTTATCGGAGACAAGCCAGATGTGCAGGACATTATTATAGTGCACAAGTGTGTGCGCAAATACAGGTGCACTCTCTATTCACTCACTCTCTATTCACTTACTCTCATCACACTTCACATCACATTACACTATTTTAAATGCGAAAGTTTGGATGGATAGATGGATGAATGTTTGTTACGTCTTCACGCCAAAGTTACTGAACAGATTGGGCTGAAATTTTGCATCGGTGTAGCTCTAAGCCTAGAATCAAACATATACTTTTTATTCCATAAATCAGTTCCCATGGGATAGAAATTACCTTTGAACGTTTCCATAAAAGCTAGTACTTAATCCATAAAAGAAAAAAAAAGTTTCGTGAAATAATCCAATGAGATGGCAGGCCGACACGACCGGGGAGAGGTCAAGCGGTTCAAGCTTTCCTAACACGGGCATTAAAGCTCTTTATCCACTACTCTTGCTTCACATCTGAATTGGCTGTGTTGCTATCCGTACCGGGCTAAAGTAAATATTAGCACGAATTTCAGGAGCAGGGCTGCAGCGGGTGTTATTTATTGCGAGGTACATGCTGAGAGTTGACCTCTCATGTTTGCCGATGCTGAGCTATAGTGTAATGTTGATTATGTAAACAACTCTTCTGGTTAAATTTGCGAGCAGATAAAAGAGAGAATATTTATGGATAAAATCCTTCTGATACTTTTTAATATTCAGGAAACCACATGCATATAATTCTGTTTTCTTGTATATATTTTAATAATTATCCATTTTTAAGTTTCTTTGTGAATAAAGCTATTATGTTAACCGTTAATAAACCATTATTATTATTTATTAATAATATATGTATTATAATTATATCCTAGTCACATGCAGAGAGAAAACTGGAGGATACAATTATTAATTGAACTATCTGTGCCCTGTCACTAGTGTGAATTTGTTTTCTAAATATACATAAAATTACTATTATTTCCGGGTCAAAAAATTATACAAAAAAAATGTTGCAATGTTTCATAAAACTGAAAACAACTGGCAGGGCCTGTATTTAGCAAGCTATAAACTAATTTCTAAGAAATATTTTACTATTTAATTCATTTTCTTACGTTTTCTAGGTCCCTACTGTGTGAACAAATCCGCGAGCAGAAGCTAATAAACAAATAAAGACAACCAAAAACAACTTATATACTAAGCTCTCATAAGGAATTCAAGCAACTCAGGCCAACCGGCATTGTAACTAGGTATTATCTATGTGTAACTGAGTACCAAGGCTAAATGAAAGGAAAGGAGCGGGCGCAAAAACTGCGTAGAGTGGCCTACGTAAGGACAACCGGACAAAAGGTTTGTTTACACGTTCAGCGATGAAGGTACTCGTACTAAGTCTACCAGAGATCTGAGGGGCGAGTCTATTTGACGTTAGTAACGAGACGTGACGAGACGTCATCGATACGGTCTAAGCTCCATTTTATAACAGACTTCAAAAAGGAGGAGTTTCTATGTATATGGTTATATGTTCAGATGTATGTACATTATGTTAGTTCACCGATTTTTTAGTCAATAGTGAACGGATTTTGATAATTATTTTGCTTTTGAGAATGAGCCCGAGATTATGGTCCCATAAAAATGTATTAGTATTTATCCCGAAAATCTTAAAAACAGTGAGAATAATAAGGAACTTAAATTCAGTTTTTAGTTTTTTCAATGGTACAGACCGCGTCAGAATTAAGTAAGCACCCTGCATGACAGAATGCAGGTTAGAATACATTTTTTTTATTTTTTAACATATGGTGGTACTAATATCTAAGAAATCAAATAATATCGCAAAAAATTTCGACTTCGACGGGACTTGATTTAATTTTTGCGATATTATTTTGTTTTCTTAGAAATTAGAAATAAGCCAGAGTGTGAGGCTTACGCACTATAATAAACAGCAACAGTACAACAATTTAAGGATTTTGTATCCTTAAATTGTTGCTATGTTACCCAAATAAATATAGGTATAATTTATTTTCGACTATTAACTCCTACGATTTACAGGTTTGGATCTAAACCAGCATGTGTTATGCAGAGGGGGTTACTTATCTCTGACGCTATCTGTACCTAGTTATGGAATTTGATACTTTCATTTGAATAACACTTTTACTTCATTTATGAAATTTGAGTGGACTATCGTTAAAATTTCTCCAATGTTAAAATTTCGTTTATTGATGACGATTAGTTAAATAATTAAAATTAAACAACAGATTGTGTTAATCGTCCTCAAATTACAAAAATGGCAATTAAATTATTATAAGACATATAACAATAAATATTATGACACTCTCTTTCACTTTTGACACTCTCACTTTTTTTAAACGGAACTTATTTGTTTATGATTTTGCATACATTTTATGCTTATTTATTGAATAGTGAAACATTCTTATATTTGTTGTTTAAAAAATAAAATCCTTTTTTAAGTATCCCGGGACAAATACTAATTCCTCGGGAATAAAATGTTTCTCCACCTCGGGATCATCTTCTACTGGTAAACAATTCCAAATAATTATCAAAATCGGTCCATAAATAAGTGACGGAGAAATCAACGAACATTCATAAAAGAATAGGTACGTTAAGCCTAACATAGAACCTCCTCTTTTTTCGGAGTCGATTAAAAATAAGAATTGACGAGAATTAAAAATTATAGGTAGGTACGTGAAAATTGACCGCGGTACTACAAAAACCAACGTAAACACTGGTCTAGCAAGCGTATAGCTAAACAGTTAGACACAGGTTTACCAAGAGTTTAACTCTCGTCTAAACTATGTCTTAGCCGTGTCTAACTGTAAACCGTAAAACGTAGTTTTGTGGTAACGCTTTTGTTAAACACGCGTTCAACAGATGTCTAACTTTTTTGTAGTAAAACTGAGAATGTTTTGTATGAATATGCTATCTATTTTTTGTGTCGAAATAAGTTATGAATGCATCACTATTTTCTGATTTTAACTTTATGTAGAACTTATTTTTTTCAGAATCGGTCCCGTAGCTAACATGGCTTTTCGATAACTCTCACGGTTTCAAACTGACTCTGAAAAAAAAACTCACCCTGTATATACTAGAACAAGAATTATACATCTATTTTATAAACATTAGATTAAGTTAATCCAATTATAATTATATAGGCAAGTTCCTGTAGTAGTTTTTTGTCCTGAAACCGGAATCGAAGCCGCACCTTTCCCATGTGACGAGGCCTTACAAAACCACACTATCGTCATACAACCTGCACTTCACATGCATTCTGAGACAAAAACAATACGTACGTGGCCTTATTTATAATTTTGAGGTTATGTCCAAGGTTCGCGCTGATTTAAAACCAATGAAAATGTTTTAAATATTAACTAGCATACCGTCTGCTGTTTTATTTATATTTCTTGAAATAAGTATGCCTAAATAATGAAGTAGCCTTTAAGTAATTCCAAAATTTGGCTATGTGGTGCCGGCTTGGAATTTGCACCACCCCAACTCTTCCCGCGGGTGTCGTAAGAGGCGACTAAGGGATATCGACCGGGGGCAGGCAGCAGTGCCCTTGCAGAACAATTCTACTACCGAACTGCGATCCCAACCCGCATGCCCAGCGTGGGGATTATCGGCATTACCCCCCATGTGATAAAAGACAATAAGGCGCTTATCAGGGGGAGGCCTGCGTCCAGTAGTGGACCACTACATGCTGTTGAGGTTGAGGTTATAAGTAATTCCAGATCTTTATGAATGCAGGATTTCAGCACAATCCGTTCAGTAGGTAGTTTCAGCGTTGGCTTCGGTCAAACATCTTCATCATCACAACGGCAAAAACTTTCGGTTTTATAATATTGGCAGGATTCTTCGGCCTGGTCGCTATGGTGCTTCTTAAGGGAGGCCCATGCGTGTCCAAGCAGCCATGGACTAGTTTGAGCTTTATGCTGGTGACAATGTTGATGAGTTAAGTAAACTACTAAGGGTTTAAGTTTTTACGCAGGTTTATACATCCTTTCGTTCATCCTTTCGTTTATACATCCTTAGGTTTATACATCCTCTCGTTTATAAAGGTTTGGTTAGGTGGAAGTACTTCTATTTCCGTATTTGAACTCGATTTGGTCCATTATGCGTTGTATTTTGCATATCCAGCCTAACTCTGTCCAGAATCTCAGAATCTTCCTGGGATCTTCACAGGCTTCGCGGAGTGACCTCGGCAAGTTGAGGATTTCTCTTCGTTGTGTTGTTACTCCCTCGCATTCCAGGACTACGTGGACAGCTGATTCTTCGTCACTGAGAGATTACTCAATACCTAGAGCACCATATCTTAATCTACAATTCAACCAAAATAATAATTTAATTCAACCAAAACAACCTGCTTAATTCTATCAACCAACCGACATAAAATATGTTCGTATATTTTCATTGAATGAAATTTTAAATAGATGAGCTAATTGTATTCTTCAATTAGAGCTCATCCATTTTTCATCAAAGAAAAGCACAGACTTTCACTTGCAACAATTCATCAATTACCCCCACTCGCAACAAGACCAATTTGAACTCTGTGCTCCAGAAAATAAGGACACTACACTACGTAAACAAAACGCTTAATCTCATAGCTCGTTCAAATTTCATTAGTGGACTCTGCCAGGGTAAATTATAGGCTAGGACTGAGGACTTTGAATGCAAACTGCAAAAACAACATTAGACTGGAGCGGGGTAGATAAATTTTCAATGAGACCTTTTTTTGTCGGATGCAGCCCCGCGCCGAAATCGTCGTCAGTAGGGATGGGGTACAGTAGAACCAAATTTGTTTTAGTTTATCGATAAATATTGCACTATAATTCATGGAACTACTTTGTAGCTTTTGAACAAACTTATAGTGAGAACTCATTTAGATACCTACTTGATAAAATATCCATGATCTTAAAGAAATTACATATGCTTTATTTATTATTTACTAAACTGTGTGGTGCCGGCTTAGAATTTGCACCACCCCAACTCTTCCCGCGGGTGTCGTAAGAGGCGAATAAGGGATATCCACCGGGGGCGGCCAGCACCGTCCCCTGCAGAACAATTCTACCACCGAACTGCGATCCCCTGCCCACTGTGGGGATTATGGGCATACCCCCTTGAGATAAAAGCCAACAAGTCGCTTATCAGGGGGAGGCCTGCATCCAGCGCTGGACCAATACAGGCTATTGAGGTGAGGTTAAAAGATTTAGACCTGCCAAATACGAGACAGAGTCACAGACTGAAGGCTACGGATGAAAAAATATTTATTATGCGCGATAAAAAGCGAGAGTAATAGAAAGCTAAAAGAATGAGTAGTAAATAACCAATTTTTGTTTTATAAACCCACAATCAAACATTTAGCTACCTATTGATTATAAAAAAAACGTTCGCCCATGAATAACAGCAATAAATCTAACATTTTAACATAAAGAATTACTAAACGTTACGAAACGAGTTCATTAACTCCAATTTCGACGCTGTTAACCTTCAGTCAGCGTTAATGGTTATTTAACAGGCTATCTAAGTATCTGACTGTCTGTAATCTGAATTTATAAATTATACTACATATGTGTTTCCTAACTAGAATATTTGAGTAAGTATATTCTTGGTACATAATGAGGAGTTTCAGCACTAGAACTTGCCTCGTAACTTTTCTTTCAGTTTTCTTTTCTACGCGTTTTTTTTATTGACACAGGAAACGTGTTTTTTTTGGCAAAGAGAATTACCAAGTAAGATTAAATTTAATCTTGTAACTTTACTAATTATTACTAGGTATTGATATATGAGTTAATCTACCTGTAGATTGTTGGCAGCAGTATGCGGTTAGCTCAATTGTTTCAATTATAAATACTAGTTCTAATTTACTTGTATTATTTGATTGTAATTTTCTTTGTCGATAAAGTTTGTATGAACTTACAAATAATGAAATCAAGATATAAAATAATAAAACAAGGTATAAAATGTAATAAAACAAGTGCCCATTAATAGTAAATATGATTCAAATTACTCAAATACCTTGTGTGTATCGTGCTAGCGTGCTGTTGCAATTTCCTTGTATATTTGGCAACGTCAATCAAGTGAAATAACTTGTCTTTAGTTTTTATTGGCCAGTATATCAAGGCCGTGGGAAGTAATAATGCTTGTTATTTGGATACTAGGTTATACTGTCCAAAGAAGGGGCTCTATTATTTGATTGGTAGAACTGGTTGGGACCGTATTTTATTTTTTGAACCTGCTAATTATGCAATGTAAACAAATAGTACTCTGCGTGATCCAACCAAACGAATAACGTGCGTTTTAAACACCCCACCAATTTCACAAATTGTCCTCATCGATTTATCATTAATTTGCTCTATTCAAATATATTAAGGGGGTACCCTACCTCGTTATTGTGTGAAGAGGATAGGCATAGGATTTCGCGTTCACAGGAGCGGGACAGAGCAAAGCGGCGTAAGCCCAAAAATCAAGTTTTTAGTAGTTATTTGCTCCCCACAAACATTAGAATAGTTAATTGAAAAAAAGGCAACATATAAAATGTTCTTTAAACTTAGCTCAATTACTATGCTTAATCTCAAGATCGTATCATCTGTATTTATTTAGAAATTAGGGTTTTAGTAAAAAATTTGAGGTAACTTTGCGATTTTTTTCTATCGAGAAAATTTTATGGAATCGTGTTTTCGAAACATATGATCGATAGAATAAGTCCTGAACTTTACCATATATAAATTTCAAAGTTAAATATTCAGTAGTTTGGAAGATATGGAGGTCCGACGGAGTTGAAAATAAACAATTTGAGGGTAGGTACCCCCTTAAGTAACAAGGCGTTACGGCGCTCATTAGGGGAGACCTATGTCTAGCAGTGGACTAATCCGTTGATGCTGATGACGAAATCAAGATTTGGATTTGGATTTTCGTCCATAAATAAACCATCGACAACACCCCTCACTACACGACGACACGTTTGGCCAAAGGCACTGCAGTGAGGTAATTTCAAATTAGCTGACCTGCTTCGAATCAAATAGGTATGTTGTGTTGTGACCTAAATGGAGGCACTATTTCAAGGGTTGAGCTTTTTAAACACTAATGGTTGCTCTTTGGTCGAGGTTTTGCTTCTTTAATTCAATTAATTATTGACTGGTGAAATAGAATAGTCTGGCTTTTGGTCTAGTTTTAAATTGGTAAATGGTAGGTACTTACTCACAAAATGAATGAACTTAGAGATAAATACAATGTTATACAAAAGCGCCTCAGCATTGCCATAGCGGGGCAATACAGCCAGCGTCTTGGGGACGTATTGATATGGTTCAGTGGAGCTACCTCTAGACTGTTTGCAACAGTCTGCAGTTAGCTCAATTGTTTCAATTGTTAATACTGGTTCTCTAATTTATTTCTATCATTTGACTTTAATTTCCTTTGTCAATAAATATATTTTTAAATTTAAAAAAAGTTATACAAATAAGTACAAAATTTATATTAGCTTTTGGGATGACAGCATACGAAATTTACCGCAGGTATCATCGGCGCAAATAGCTTCATGGAAAATGGTTCAGTCAGTCGGCTCCTTTGACATCCACGGAGTAAGTTAGAGGGGTTGTCATATGCTGCAACCACCACGGCCAAGTGTGTTATAGATAAACCATTCTAAAAGTGCACGCCAAGTGTAGGTACCTATGACGTTTTGTAGAGGGGACGTGCATTAATTATGAATATAAGCGGGTTAACTACGAACCTTATTTGTGTTGAAAGAACACCAACGTTTCATTCCCTACATCTGTGATGAATTCGTCAAACTATGATAGTTTTTGTATTAAAAGGGGCGTACATTTTTAGAATGGTTTATCTCTACCTAACTGGCGGATAACTAAGTTCCAAGGTAAATCAATAAAGGTACCCAAAGGAATTACTTGTTACAAAATATTTTGTTTCCTATTTGGACACGTTTGCCTCTAAATTACTTGTCTACAACTCGGAAAGTTTTCGAATAAACCCGCTGCCCCACCGCAGCGCACGCTGTGCACGGCCACGAGGTGCATTTTGGCTGCGTAGGTTTTATTGTTTGACAACGTGGGTCTACGTTTCCACGGAAGCACACATTATATATGAAAATTAATCCGCGACTATGTACAATAGTAGCGCAGCACAGTTTTACGTCCCACTTCCCGCAGTGAAGCTACGCACGCACGGGTGTACCGCGTCCATAGCGTTGACAGCGTGGGTGCCATATTCGAGCAAGCCTGTAGCAATGGCGTCATTAATCTCGTCTTCGAGCGTAGCGTGTTCATGGTTTGCAGTGGACATTATCACATTTATTTTCTTGAAGCAGGATACACGTGCGTAGCCTCTCTATTTGACTTTTTCTCAGTGTACATTTACTTTATATATGGAAATAAAGATTCTTGGATTTGATATGATTCTCCGTGCGCAGCGGTGGGGTAGCAGCTTAACTGATCCGTCATGGGTGTAGAGATCTTGACCAAGTTACTGCACTACTTAGTATTTATAAGGTCATTGCAGTAACAGCTATTATCTAGTCTGTAGTAATCGTAGCGTGATCTTTTCAATGAATATGATTGATGATAGGCATGTACCTACCACTGAAGATATTCTGAAATTACGATTGCTTCATCACACATGTGCACACGCGAAATAATTTGGTGTTTCTTTACAATAATCTAATTAATCGTCAAGTGCGAGTCGGACTCGCGCATTAAGGGTTCCGTATAATATAAGACCTGGTGTCTTGTCAAATATCATGATTCTATATCAACGGGAAGTTGATACACTGTTGATAACGAGAATCAAAAAAAAAATTTTTTGTGAAAAAACTTCTACAAATTTGCCGTTTTTGGATTTTTCCCGACAGACCTTGCTTCTTACCAAACGTTGACAGGCGGACAGACAGACAGATAGACGGATAACAAAGTGATCCTATAAGTGTTCGTTTTGTCCTTTTGAGGTACGGAACCCTAATAACTGACTTTACATTCATGTGTTGAAACCAGGGACTGATTTGGTTACCCGTTGAAGGGGTTTTCGATAAGGTTTTTTGAAGAGGTTGTTTTAAAACCCTATCCTTAGGGGTTACACTTTCAATGAATAACCCGCTCTTAGGGGTAACCCCTTCAAAACCCAGTCGAATGGGTTACCCTTTGAAAGGGTTTCGAGTACTCTATAGTTTTGATGACCCGGTCGTTTGGGGTTATAGGTTTAAAGAACTTTATTCTCATACAAACACAGGGCTTACTTAAAATGAGATACATAAGAACAAATTAATCTAGGTTTAAAAATATTTAAACTAACCTCTGGAACCTAAAATAAGTTAAAACTAAATATTTTCTATAACTAAAATATTGTATATCGAAATATTATTTATGTAGTGATATTATATAAATACTAAACAAGGTTACCTTTTCAAACACTGTAACACGGTAACTCTTTGCATTTTAGTATATTGCAATTATAATCTTTATTTGATTTCCGCAAGGTTGAAAATAAGGTTTTTAACTCAACTAATCCAAAAGGATGTATAAGTTGAGCTGCCTCTAGATTGTTTGCTCAACTTATCTATAAATGGATTAGTTGAGCTGCCTCAAGATTGTTTAGTTGAGCTGCCTCTAGATTGTTTGCTCAACTTATCTGTAAATGGATTAGTTGAGCTGCCTCTAGATGGTTTAGTTGAGCTGCCTCTAGATTGTTTGCACAACCTATCTATAAATGGATTAGTTGAGCTGCCTCTAGATTATTTGCTCAACTTATCTATAAATAGATTAGTTGAGCTGCCTCTAGATTGTTTAGTTGAGCTGCCTTTAGATTGTTTGCTCAACTTATCTATAAATGGATTAGTTGAGCTGCCTCTAGATTGTTTGCTCAACTTATCTATAAATGGATTAGTTGAGCTGCCTCTAGATTGTTTAGTTGAGCTGCCTCTAGATTGTTTGCTCAACTTATCTATAAATGGATTAGTTGAGCTGCCTCTAGATTGTTTGCTCAATTTATCTATAAATGGATTAGTTGAGCTGCCTCTAGATTGTTTAGTTGAGCTGCCTCTAGATTGTTTAGTTGACCTGCCTCTAGATTGTTTGCTCAACTTATCTATAAATGGATTAGTTGAGCTGCCTCTAGATTGTGTGCTCAACTTATCTATAAATGGATTAGTTGAGCTGCCTCTAGATTGTTTGCTCAACTTATCTATAAATGGATTATTGAGCTGCCTCTAGATTGTTTGCTCAACTTATCTATAAATGGAGTAGTTGAGCTGCCTCTAGATTGTTTAGTTGAGCTGCCTCTAGATTGTTTGCTCAACTTATCTATAAATGGATTAGTTGACCTGCCTCTAGATTGTTTAGTTGAGCTGCCTCTAGATTGTTTAGTTGAGCTGCCTCTAGATTGTTTGCTCAACTTCTCTATAAATGGGTTAGTTGAGCTGCCTCTAGATTGTGTGCTCAACTTATCTATAAATGGATTATTGAGCTGCCTCTAGATTGTTTAGTTGAGCTGCTTCTAGATTGTTTGCTCAACTAATCAATAAAGATGGATACGTTAAGCTGCCTATAGATTGTTCACACTGAAAACCAGAACTATTGTATACAGACTGAGTGATCGCGCGATCGAAACTAATTGTTCAACATCTAGTATTTATTTTCAAAAAGTACAATTGAAATGGAAACCATAGTGTTACACCAAAAAACCCATACAAAGAGGTAACCCCTTCAATTGGATAGCGCCACGAAAGGGTAAAACTATCGTTGCTAAAACCCAATGAAAGGGTTACCCTTTCACTAGGGTTTTGTACAGGGTAACCCGAATAAGGGGTAACCCATTCGTAATGCGCAGACGATTATAGTGTTACCCATTCGAAGGGGTTAACCCAAACTCGGGGTTGTACGGTCCCTGGTTGAAACACTGAGTATTTACGGTGATTTTGAAATTTTTACGGGAGATATAGTAGGTAATCAGTCAGAAATAAGACATTTATGAGATCACCTCGGAGCAAAATAATCGCAAAGAATAATTGGCGAATGGCAATACTTATGATAAGTACGAAATACATACATACAAAACAACATACACTGATTAGAGAACCTCCAATTATTTAAAGGCTGTAGTGTTCATTTATTAGACTTATTTAGTATATCATGCAGTATGAAGCAACAGAGAAGTGCGAGAAATTTCATCATTACACCGACAAGAGCTAGACTCTTTTATTAATTTATAATAACCTAGCATGGATACTATTGTTATAAGAAGTATTAACAAAGAACATAACAATCATGAAATAGAAGCAAATTAAAACTAGTAAGTACCTATTAACAATTGAAACAATGGAGCTAACTGCAGACTGTAGCAAACAGTCTACAGGTAGCTCAACTGATCCATATCAATACCAGTCGTCGTGTCCCCGCTACGCTGCATTGCCCCGTTGTATAGCAATGCTGATGCGCTGCGCATTATACTCACCAGCTCTCGGGTCGCGCGTCGCTTCGGCCAAACGCTCAGATTTTTGACGTGACAACGTCTTATAATTCGATAGAGCCGGCTGCACGCACGAAAAAACATGACGTCATGCGGCGTTATCTCGTCATGCGGCGTTACCTCGCTCTGAGTTGTCACGTTCAACTATAGTCAGTAAACAGACTTTACAGACAACCAATTTTTTTTTTAAAAACCTAGTCAGCCTCGGTACCCCACGGACCTAGGGTCTCGACGATGATTTAAAAAATAATGATCTCATAAGAAGGTGTGTAACGGCGTATCCGAACGACCGGCTTCGGAACAGTGCGGTGCTTCCGAACGAATTTTTATGTATAGATTCAATATGGCGACTATCCCTTTACAACCCGAATCGCCTCGTCATTTCTACCACCCAAAGTATGATTATTATAATATAAGTATCTAAAAACACTTGGTTTCTTTTAATTTTGGCACCACTCGACAAGGACCCGAACCAGGTGATTAAATTAAATCTGAAATTGACAGCACTGAAATGGGTTCATCGACTGAATAATAAAAAGACTGTCTATAAAAACAAACCAACCCCTCGGTTCAACACAAACAAACATATTTGTGCTCGAAAACAAAACTGATTGGCGCGTGGGGAGCTTTTCATCAATTCCATTCGGTTAGATTTGACGCACGTTAGAATTATTCATTCAGGATTATTGTGTTTTTCTGTTGGTACTAAGACTTGGTAGAGCGATGCTTTTAGTGACGGTTATCTTCACTGAAGTTAATTCTATGGACGGTTTCCGTCCGTGCCCGCGGCTCGACACCTTTTTGTCTCCTTTTAGTATGGGGATTTCCGTAGTTCCCTGTCCGCACGATAGAGGCGCTGTATCAAATTGTATGGATAAAGAAGACGTCACGATCATGTTTCGTTACTAATGTCACAGATATTATAATACTACTAGCGACCCGCCCCGGCTTCGCACGGGTGCAATAAAATACCACTATTACTATGATTTCTCAATCAAAGAGCAAAGAGTTTTCATTCAAAGAAATTAGACCGAACCACAGATCACTATATATGTACCAAGCTACGATCAAGGAGTATTTATATACCCTGGGGAGCGATTTCTTCCGTCCACGGTACCAAGACCGAACCATAGACATGTTTATACTTAATTGACATGTTTACTTTGCAACGCCGTTACAATTTTTTTAGCAATTTATTCATTTTCATATTGAAACTACTCGATAATCCGAATTTTCCGCCTATAAGTTGTCGACTCGGATCGACTAATTTTTTACGCTCTTCAATTTGATGTGCATTTCGTTCGAGTCTACCGTAGACCGGTCCGAAATTATTAATATAGATACTTAGTGTCAAATAGACTCACCGCTCTGATTCCTTGATTGTATTCAACGACTTTGAAAGGGATTGATGTGCGGAGCGGATAAATGCCCGGAAAATGATTTCGGAAATTTGTGAGACCGGGAATTAAAGAAAAATAAAACGCGCGAGTCGGACTCGCGCACTCAGGGTTTCGTATAATTAAAAAACGTTGCTTCTTGCCAAATTTTATGATTCTAGGTCAACGGGAGTATTATGAGTTTTGGTCTCTGACGCTACTCAAAATTTTTTTTTTTAGGAAATACAATACAAATTTACGTTTTTCGGAATTTTTCCTTTAGAAGAGAAGAAAATCCAAAATTATTTTGGGAAAGCGTGCTCCATCTTAGGCCACATTTTCACTTACTTTAAGTTGGTGGCCAAACCCCTGACCATCATCATCATTATCCACAGCCGGATTTTACCCACAGCTGGGTATAGGGCTCCCGAAGTTTGTGCCATCCACCACGGTCCTGTGCTAACCGCCTCCACTGACCATCAACAATAAGCAAAAGTGAATACCTACCTAAACTACAAATTGAAGTAGGTATTTCGGATTTTTACCTACCTGATACCTAAATTTCCTCGAAATTAGGTTTTATAACCTAAGATCACGGGGTAAACGAGTTCTTGAGTAGAGACCACGATCGGCAAACGTATTGTAGGACGCCCTCCGGCCAGGTGGGATGACGATCTGCGAAAGACTGCAGGCAGATGCTGGATGCGGCAAGCTAAAGACAGGGCGCTATGGCGCTCATTAGGGGAGGCCTATGTCCAGCAGTGGACTAATATAGGCTGATGATGATGATGTTGCGGGTTCGATTCCCGCCTCGGGACAAATGTTTGTACGATCTGCAGACATTTGTCCAGGGCGTTCTGGATGTTTTCTATGTATACTAAAAAATATCTATCTATGTAGTGTATTCACGTGATCTATGTAGTGTATTGTATTAAGTATATCAGTTATCTAGTACCCATAACACAAGCTCTGCTTAGCTTGGGGCTAGATAATGCTGTGTGGATTGTCCAGCATTATTTATTTATTATTTATTTATGATGATGATGAAGCTAAGATCGCGTTGTCTTTGTTACTTGGGACAGAGCGGACCATTTCGTTGTTAGTAACAATGAGATGTGGATGCAGTAACAACTTGTTACTGCGTCCACTTTACGCCACTTCTCCAATGCGTTTGCGTGCCGGAATTCAACGCTCTAGTTACTTGTAATTGCCCATTTCTCCAGTTTGCCTATCTAAATTGTACTCATAAGTGTTTATAATATAATTATTTACTTGCAGGTATTTATTTAGTTAAAGTGTTTAATGATTTTCCGACGTTTCAGCAGATTTACTTAACCACTCATAAAAAGCAAAGATAAATTCGGCGATGCAAGTCATGCAAGCGATCGATGTCCGCAAAATAAAAACAGCTTAGAATCGTTTTCAAGTAAAATATTTTTATTTATTGCATCTAAAAGTGTTTTTGGATAAATAAACAAAATACGATAAAATAAAAACAGTTTAGAATCGTTTTCAAGCAAAATATTTTTATTTATTGCATCTAAGTGTTTTTGGATAAATAA
Source organism: Eupithecia subfuscata (assembly GCA_963564075.1). Lineage (NCBI taxonomy): Eukaryota > Metazoa > Arthropoda > Insecta > Lepidoptera > Geometridae > Eupithecia > Eupithecia subfuscata. The sequence continues at coordinate 16,247,716 of OY751102.1, read as the reverse complement.
ATAAAATGCGATTATTAGCTGTCCCACGTTCAACCGAAAAATTCCCAACCAGACGTTGGGAATAACTCCTGTGCTTGTTGTGCTTCAAAAACGACACCTTTCAAAGCGAAACACAACAATACATACAACAATGCTGCATGGCCGCAGAAAAAGACATGTTCCACCATAAAGCTCTGCGCTCCTTAATTCAATACCGCTACCACACAACACAAAAACGTGGATTCAAATATGAGCTTAAGCTGGTTACATTTTACAGTGATTAAATGGCTTCCTACAAGCTTCATCAAAAATAAAATTGACACACATTTTAATTGTATAATGCTAGCATAAGACGAAGTGAGATCGGTTTCTTGTTATATGTTTTTTTCTAGTAATACTCTTTCGCAATAAAATAAAACCATAATCGTCTAAAGAATTTATTAGTGAACACGTAGACGAAATTTAATTGAAATATGATAGATAACTAGCAAATGAAACTGCTTTTTCCCTACGAGTATTGTAGTGTAGTATAGTTTGTATAACATTATTAGTATATTTTGTGTTATGTATTAAAATTTATGTGTTGTTTAAATAAGTAATACGCCACCGTCTTCAAATGTACAACTGCTTCGTGTCCATCCCAAGGTAGTCTGGAAGAGATCGCTCTTAGCGATAAGGCATAATGGGCACATTGTGCAACTCTGTATCTCTCTTTTCCTGTATTCCTTTTTTGTTTTTTTTTTTGTGTGCAATAAAGTGTAATGTAATATAATGAGTCATATTTGACGAGCCCATATTCAAATGCACAGCTTATTACTAATACTACTTAGTAATAAGGTTGCCTGGAAGAAATTGCTTTAAGCAATAAGGCCGCCCATTGTACGTTTTTATTTTATTTAGATATAAGTTATTTTATGTACATTGTAAACAATAAAGTGTTAATTCATTCAATTCATTCATTACTTTGCCGGGCAAGACCTTCATAAGTACCCCTCTCTCTGATTACCAAGAATCTAGGTATATACCTAATGCAAGAATAGATAATAGATAAGATGCAATAGGCCTCTTTCACGCTACATTAACTTTAATATTACGTCTTGATCCAGTTATGATGGCTCAACAAAAACATTGTGAGAACTCTACCAGCTCTACCGAAATGAGCTCAGCTATATTTCTCAGGGAAGTTGAAATCAGATTTATGAATGCAAACTGAGTAAAAGCTTCTTGTTTTGGTTTACAAGGTAAAAGCCTAGAGCAGACGCCTCTCTACCAATAAGGTGTACGTAAAATTAAATAATTTTGATTTTTATTTGGTCTGTTTTTAGTCGATCGTTAAGAGATTTTGATTTGGTTAAGCTCTTCTCGCATAGTAGGATAATCTCTCCTATGTCACGCTTTCCTAGGTATTAGCAGATTTTTTTATGTTTTCTATTTTGAATAATTAATTTAGTAAGGAATTTAAAATACGTGTACCTACCTTCCTCAGCAAAATCGAAAATTGCTTAAATGGAGTACAAATTGGTTTAAATATCCTGAACGGTTAAAAATGCTCGATAGACACAATATAAGCAGCATCATCTAGCTGTTACAAAAGTAAACATAACTTGTGTTATGTTATGTTATTATAATACGAAGTGCAAATTTTTTAACACCTAAATCCTAAAATCTATGTAAGTATCAACCAACCTAACCTACCCACATGGCACATGCATTTAAAAAAAAAAAAAAAAAAAACAAATCAATCACGCACCCTACCTACTCCCTAGTCAGAAACCCTTGCAGGGCCAGATCCAGATAATTAAAAAAAATCTATGAACTCTTTTAATTAATTTCGATTTTGTGCTACTTTTGGAGCAATTAATAATACCCAGCGTCTTTGGGACGCTTCCGACTGGTATTTATATGGATCAGTTGAGCTACCTGTAGATTGTTTGCAACAGGCTGCAGTTAGCTCTATAGTTTCAATTGTAAATAGTGGTATTAATATTTATTTCTATTATTTGATTGTTATTTTTTTTGTGAATAAAGTATTAATAACTAGGTTATGCCCGCGGCTTCGCACGCGTTGTTTCTATGGAAACGTTTAAAGATGATTTCTATCCCATGGGAACTGATTTACGGGATAAAAAGCCTATGTTTGATTCCAGGATTAGAATTACCTGTATGCAAAATTTCAGCCAGATCCGTTCAGTAGTTTTGGCGTGAAGATGTAACAAACATCCATCCATCCAAACTTTCGCATTTATAATATTAGTGTAATATAGCTTTACTACTTAAAATCAACATATTAACAAAAGCTACATCAATTAAAGAATAAAGAATAAGAATAAAATATATTTATTTGTAAACAGGACAAGTACTCAATAATACATATACATAAAACTTAGTTTAAAGAGAAAAAATGTGTACTCAGGTCAGTTTACAAAATTGGTCCTGACTCAGCATGAGTTGAATGACTAGCGAGCTAGCATCCAACGCTGGTCTTCCGTCAGAACCACTTGTTGGCGTTACGGATAAATTACTCACAATAATATAATTGAACCAAAACACACTAATAAAAAATCAATAATATACAAATCAAATAGGTACACATCCACACGTATTCAAATAAAATGTAACACTAAGCAAATGGAACTAATTGTACAAAAAAAACAAAAAAAAAATACGATCTACAGGTGCTGTTTCCATTCGTAGTTAAACTCAATAAATAGTGCCTATAATTAAGATAGAGAAATGTTGTTCATAATACACTTGTGTCGTGCCTTATACTTTCCTGCTCCTTCTGGTGATCAAATAGAAATTTCTTTAATTTTGTTCTAAATCCATGTAAGCTTTGCAGGTTCCTTAATTATACCTTATTGTAAACATGGGCTCATAGACAATGGTTTATAGTTAAATGTTTGTGTAAGTAATTTACTTTTCTGGTAGTTTAGTTCCTTGCAGAACGCAGAAAATATTAAAAACCACTCAAATATTTGAACTTGATTCTGTGTCAGTTTCCGTGTCGATGACTGGTTGCAGAGAGTCTGAATAGCCTCGCTGGTTCCTTCCATTAATTTGTGCCATCTACCATAAAAAGTCACCATAAACCATTACATGACAAGTCAATCATTACACCATCGTTCCCACATCATTATTCCACCTCGACAATCAATACGGACGGACAGATGTCGGTTACATAATGGTAACCTGGCGTCGTACCACTTTTACTTTTGTAGGCTTTGTAACAGGTTGGATAACTGTACTATTTGTGTAAGACTCTGTCTGCGGAGGTGTGGGTCTTCGTGGTTATTTGTTCGGGGTCTTATTTGTACGATTCGCTCGGGAAAGGTATTGGTGCTTATGTTATTTTGTAAATGAAAATAACAATTGCGTAGCTTGTCGAAAAATTCGTGAAACGGACAAATTACCATCATGGCATTATTCCTGATTTTATTAACAATTTTACATGTACTTACTTACACATAATATTGAGAAATTTTTTGCTTTGCTTTTTTTTATCATGACTAAGTACCTTTCCTTCTTTTGCATCGAATTTCACTAACTATCAAGAAGCCGCTTGAGCTGTGCACGGAATACCCAACCTTATTCAGTCTAGGACAACACCAGCAATTTTTATGCCAAGAAGCAACTCAAGGATCAATTCGGACTCAATTTAAAAATGGGCTGAAACCCGTTATCTTTATTTTGACATTTGTGACAAAATGGCTTCCGACGGCTTCAAACGAGTGGCCCGCGAGCTGTCTGTCATCTGATGCCGTGAATATAAAATTCATGTAAATAATAAGGACGATTCACACATATCAGTGAAGTCACAGTTCAGTATCAGTGAATTTCCAATTCGGTACAGAATATTGTCGGTCCGTCATCGATCCGTGAATATTTAACCGGCTTTAACTCGTTAAAGCCCATAATATATTTGAATGCATATTTCTGTACTATACTGCAGCGGTGTTGTCCAGGTGTGCGACAAGCTTTAGTTACTTATACATAACCAAGAGGGCGTTCTGTAGTTTAGCATGAAAGGGTCACTAACATCCGATAAACATCCGAACGTTCGCATTCGTGTGTTAAGCATGGATGTCGAGTAAAATGATTTCAAAAACCCTCTGACCACAGCTGACGGCTACTGCTCATTAATCTGCGAGTGGGCAGCGAACTGGTTTGGCAACTCTGCAAGTCTGGCCCCGGTGACATTTACAATCACTTGCGTCACTCGGCAGCTATGTAGGGCTCCGATTCTGTTCCTTGAGTTGAAGTACCTATTCTAGATGGTTATTTAGGTGAGATTTCTATAGGCAGCCGAAGTGGATCACACTTCCTACCAATAACCTTTCAAGTCTTATGAGGCCCGGAGCGGGCGTCAAGGTTCATTTTGTATAATGTGTCGATTGAAGTTATCGACAAAATTCTAATATAAGAAGCATGTACCTACAAATAATAAATAGACTTATAGAAAGAGTAGCTATTCTAGATTCCATATCTTTTTACAGAATAAATAAATTCTTAGTATTTTATGAGATACAAGCATTTTAGTGCATAAATCGGGTACAACCCCCGACGCGGGCCACCCCTTGATTCTTGAGGGTTAAAAGCTATTTTTGGTAAGAATACTTGAGAGGTTAAAGAGCTAAAAGTGTGACATCTGAATTTTTGATACCTAGAATCTCTAAAACTACTGAAGCAATCCAGATGATATTTGGCGTATCTTTAGAGCAAAGCCTAAATTAGATAATAGGCTAATTATTGTACCGAAAATACGCGTGCGAAGCCGTGGCAGAAGCTAGTCTATTATAAATGCGAAGGTTTGGGTGTTTAGATGTATGGATGTATAGATAGAACGATGTTTGTTACCTCTTCAGGCCAGAACTACTGAACGGATTTGGCTGAAATTTTGCGTACAGGGAATTCTTATCCTGAAATCAACAGGCTACTTTTTATACCATATTATTTATGTTCCCAGTTCCCATGGCATAGAAAACGTTTCCACAGAAACAACGCTTGCGAACCTGCGGGCAGAAACTAGTATTTGATAGTTTACAGTGACAATGACAAGTTTGAACACTGCGTACAATTTTTCTGTGAATGCTAGTAACCAAAGTTATCGACATAGCCCAAAGAATTAGCAAGCTGAAGTGGCAGTGGGCCGGCCATATCTCGCGAAGAACCGACAACCGCTGGGGTAAACGTGTTCTTGAGCGGAGACCACGACTCGGCAAACGTAGTGTAGGACACCCTTCGGCCAGGTGGGATGACGATCTGCGAAAGACTGCAGGCAGATGCTGGATGCGGCAAGCTGAAGACAGGGCGCTATGGCGCTCATTAGGGGAGGCCTATGTCCAGCAGTGGACTAATATAGGCTCATGATGATGATGATAGTACACACGTCGGATTTATACCCTAAACTCAAACGCTAATCAAATACGAGTATAGCTAAAGTCGAAACTTTTTTGACAGTTTTCTCTGTTAAAAATCTCCATTAGAGACCTACCCTGTTATACGTATAAGTATTCGGAAACAAAACTATCAAAGTCATCGACGAGGAGACTTCGTTAGGAGAGTGGGGTGACTACCCCACTTTCCTAATCACTTATCAAAGTTATCAACCGCTCCCGCTTTCTACAGAAAGTGCAACCTTTTGCTAAAACGTGCAGTCCTTCAAACCACTACAATTTTAATTTTAATTTTTCTTTATTCAAGGCCAACAAGGTACGCAGGCTATCTATAACCATCGCCAGGCCTATAGAATACAATAGTTATGAGCAAGTGACCCATCAGTGGCCAGATGGGATGACGATCTGCGAAAGACTGCAGGCGGATGCTGGATGCGGCAAGCTGAAGACAGGGCGCTATGGCGCTCATTAGGGGACGCCTATGTCCAGCAGTAGACTAATATAGGCTGATGATGATGATGATGATGACCCATCATAATCATAATCGTTTGATAACACGGCGTAATCAGGCGGAGCGTTCTCGGAATCTCATTACACAGGCCTATAAAACCAATTATTTAAAAACCCGTCGAGCCCGTCCTACATTGCAGCGAAGCCGCAGAACTTTACAACATGTTAGCTGCTAGTGAAACTGTGACACTGTAATCCTAGTATTAGGTTGGTATTACCACGGAGCTAGGGTTGATCTAGGCTGGAAGCACTAGAACACATTTTTCTTGAGGCATATTGGACATGGAGATGGCTTTTTATTGTTATAGATGACTAGTTGTTGCCCGAGGCTTCGCACGCACCTGTTAAGGCGAATAGTAGGGTGGATAGTGGCGCCACTACATATTTAATTTTATAATTACGTTATACAAAGGAATTATCAAAAAATCGGACCGCGCGTAGACGATGTCTATCATAAGCTTTTTTTAAATGTAAGTATCTTTTATAGTTTTGTACTGTATTATGCAGATACTTATTTCAAGAGTTTAGTTCCTATTGGTGTCCACCAAGCTCTTCCAACAAGATTTTTGATTGAATAACACAAAACAAAACTATTACAGATACTTACATTTAAAAAAATCTTATGATAGATATCGTCTACGCGCGGTCCGATTTCTTAATAATTCCTTTGTATAACGTAATTATAAATTTAAATATGTAGTGGCGCCACTATCCACCCTACTATTCGCCTTAAGGCGCTACCCCGACCCAAATCAGTGCCTATTTTATCTTATAATTCTGTTATACGAAGGAATTTTGAAATCGATTGGCCAGTTTGTGAATCATATCATAAGCATTTTTTAGTGCCTTTGTAAAAGTTTTATTTTGTATACCTTAAGCAGAGATGCGATCATTTTGGCCACCATGTTGACAAAAACGAGCAACTTCGCATCTCTGCCTACACTATACCAACTAAAACATTTAAAGAGGCATTAAAAAAAGCTTATGATAGGTATCACAAACTGACCAATCGTTTTTTCAAAATTCCTTCGTTTAACAGAATTATAAGATACGCGCTGATTTGGGTCGGGGTAGCGCCTTATGTAGCCTGTTTTTTTTAAGTCATTTACGTAGGGTTTGTTCAATTATTTGAACATGCCACCCTGCTACTTCGTCCCCGAGATACTATTAATCTGCCTGCCAAATTTCATTGAAATCCGTTCAGTCGTTTAGGCTTGAAAAGGTAACAGATAGACAGACGTACATACTTTCGAATTTATAATATTAGTGGATGATGACTGACAAACATTTTGTAAATAAAAGTGATGCCTCATAGGCAAACCAAATAGTGATTGAAGTAGGTAAGTACCTAACCTATCGACCAACAATTTTGCGGTCATTAATAATTAGTCTATTAGCGACAAAAAATATTATTATATTCGACATTCTAATACTTTAGGCCAGACTGGGCTAGACTGATTAATTAATTATATGTTTAAGGGATCATTGGATTCGTCTTGGCAGTTTAAGTTTACTATATGACTGTACAAAACAGCGTTAATCATTGGTGTCCGAAACTTCAGTAAAAATATAAAAATTAAAATGTGTCATTTCAGACAAAGTGTCCGAAACATCGGCAAGTCGAATTAAAAAGGAACGATGGGCATTGTTTTTATTTTCCAATGGTTTATACACTAACGCTCTCGTACCCATGTACTGGGACTGTTAAACCATACTGGGCACAACTAAAACAACCATTATTTCCATAAGGCTTTGCAAGGACGTTAAAATTAAAATGCATTTAATTATAAAACTGAATAGTACAAAATTTAAAATTAACTGAAATTTGATTCTCTTTACTTCATTTCAATCTATATAACCTTACTAGTTTCTGCCCGTGACTTCGCACGCGTTGTTTTTATGGAAACGTTTAAAGGTTATTTATATCCCATGGAAAATGATATAAGGTATCAAAAGTAGCTTATGTGTTATTTGAAATCTGAACCTAAATCAATGCAATTTCAGCCCGATCCGATCAGTAGCTTTGACGTAAAGAAGTAACAAACACGGGTGGTGTTTGTCCAAACTTTCGAATTTATAAGTGTAAAAAACGAAGAATTCCGGGATAACCCAGTTGCGGCATCCATTCGCCCTACATCTCCGTAAATTACGGATGCCATATAAAACGGGTATGTTACGAACCGGTCGGTATCGAGAGCAGGTAACCGGGATACCGATACCGCTAACAATACCGTTGGGATAGCTTACCGGGGATAGTGGGCTTACGGGCTCATCTAGGGCTATTTATAGAGGGAAATGTTTTGGGAAAACTTATGGGGAATCCTTTGTGGATTTGTAGTTTTTTTGAGGACAGAATGAAGAAAGGGAAAGAGAGTCCCTTTTGTGGGAAGGCGGCTGTCTTAGTGACTGCCATTTCATATTAATGTTCCTTATTAAAATAGGACATGTCCAAATTAGAATATAATTAGTTATTAATACTTTTAATGAACAGAGACGGAGAATTTGAAGGACATCATTTACCAAAGGTTCCATCTGTCATTTTTATGCGTGTATAATGTGTTTTATCTCATTAAAAATATCATTATAAAGTCCAACCGAATTCGGGGTTCAGGTCTTGTATGTCTGTCTGCATAGATATTGCGAAAAGGAACAGAAAATACAAAATACAATCAAAAAGAAGATACATAATATCACATTTACAAAACTTTGAACCCGATTTGCATAGAAATGGCGTTATCAAAGACACTTCTATCGTCTGGCGCCAGTTTTGACAATACCTGAGATACTTTCCATTATTTTAGTGAAATTACATAACACACAATAAAAATGTTAAGTTGATTTGTTTGTAAACGACGTTTTTCTGGGTTTATTGCTATTTATAAATAATTCATACAAACATTACGATAAAAAGGTTTTTGAATATCTAAATTCTGTCCCGAAGTGTGCAAGGTATCATACGATTTCATACAATAATAAAATATGGCTTATTAACTAAGCTTCTGTCTGCTTTACAAGTTATTCCAGGCCCAGATCTTTAAGTGTGCAAAATTTCAACCCGATCCATTCAGTTGTTTTGGCGTTGTCTTCGGCCGAACAACTTCACTCAAAAAAACTTTCGCCTTTACAATATCTCGATTTATTTCTGTCATAATATTACATAGTAGGATTAGCTCCCTTGGTTTGGAATAGTGTATCTACGTTTAGCTTAACAGGATAAAACGGGCAAGTAATACATGAAACAGCAAAAACCAGTTCAAATAAAGCTAGACTGCATACATAACTTATTCATAAATCAACATTCGATTTCCGCGTTTGGCTGTGAACTTGTGACCACAAATCTTAAATATCAAAGTGGTATTTCCATAGAGTATGTCAGTTTAGTGCCGACTACTCGTGGGCGAGTTGTCCACTTTGGGACAGCTACCCGTTCTTGATATTTGATTAGGGCGAGTTGTCCACTATGCATTTTAGAAAAGGGTCAACTCGCAGGCGAATTTTTTCGGTGGCGATGTCCCCTTAACCATTGCAATCCGTAACTAACTACGAGATTGAAATCTCTACAGAAGAGTACCAACTCTACGAAATTAAGATATCATCTATCGACACAACCCGTGAGCGCCCACTGCTGGGTCTAGGCCTCCTCTCTATCACGCCATTCTGTCAGGTCCTGTGCCACGCTAATCTACTCCTTCCTGGATATCAAATATGTTATGTCAATATTTACTAATTAATAGTCTCGTGGACATTTTCGAAACTTTTAACTTACGTATATAAATATAAAAAGACGATTTTCTACACGGTACCTGTAGTCTCCGTATCTCCTACTTGAGTATCACTTATAGTAAGGTCAGTTAATTATTATGCGACCTACGGTTCATCTTTACCTACCATTGTTTAATTTATTCAGGCTTTGACATTTTTATGAAGACGCTATTACGAGACAAAATAAACGATGTGCGGTCATTAGGTACTTATGAGGTAAATGTTAGTGGGTTACCTTTACTAATGTACCTAATTTAACATGACATACGTACATAGTTTAGTAAAGTGCATCAGTAGACCGAAAGAGAAAATATATATTTTTATAAATATTGATCTACTGCCGATGAAATCGAGTTTGGCGGCAGGTTACTAAAATTAGAATAATTATTGTTAACCTCGTTACTTATAAAAACATGTCATCTTATGGGCGATAATCGCGGTTATGCAGGAAATTATTTTTTTTGTGTTTTTTTTTTGTATTTTTTGCATTTTACTAGTAATATAGCAAGCTAAGAGCCGTATCATATCACAATGGCGATATGCAAGCGATTTCAAAGCAAGGCGAGTGCGCAGCGAGCACGCCGCGTCGACGCAGCGAGCGCGCCGCGGCGACGCCCGCGCCGCAGGCACATAGCGAGCTCGCCGCGATCAGCAATTGCAGCGAGAATGAAATCCCACGCACATCGCCAGTGTTATGGTAGTGTTGAAAATGAAATCCCTCGCACATCGCCAGTGTGTTATGGTAGTTTTGAAAATGAAATCCCTCGCACATCGCCAGTGTGATACGGTAGTTTTGAGAATGAAATCCCACGCACATAGCCAGTGTGTTATGGTAGTTTTGAGAATGAAATCCCACGCACCTCGCCAGTGTGTTATGGTAGTTTAGAGAATGAAATCCCACGCACATCGCCAGTGTGTTATGGTAGTTTAGAGAATGAAATCCCACGCACATCGACAGTGTGTTATGGTAGTTTTGAGAATGAAATCCCACGCACATCGCCAGTGTGTTATAGTAGTTTTGAGAATGAAATCCCACGCACATCGCCAATGTGTTATGTTAGTTTTGCGACAATTTAACCGACTTGCTACGAACCTTGCTTTAACAAGTTTCGAATCAATTGTCGTTTTGGAGTAGGTTATTCGGAAATTACCATTGAAATGTAAAACTTTAAGGTAAGTGCTAGCGTTAGTTCTTATCAGAACAAAAGGAAGTGTCTAGGAATCAAGCTCAAGATTTAAAAGAATTTCAATCAAAACTTCGAAGAACTATTCCAATTTTCCAAGTATTAATTAGCAAAAAATCCAATTAGAAGATTTGAATCAGAAAACCTGTCAGCGGTTTGAAATGGCGTTTATTTTTATTAGACCTCCATCTTTATAGGTAAAAAGAAAATGCTCTAGTTTATAGGCTAGCATAAATTACTCTTGATCGTTTTAGTAGACGCTAATTTATGCATGCACTAATATCCCTAGGTACTTAAAACTAAGATAGCACTAGACTTAAAACCACTGTATTTTGTTCCTCAACCACAACCTCAACAGCCTGTACTGGTCCACTGCTGGACGCAGGCCTAGGCCTTATTTTAATGATTGACTGAAGAATTTCAAAAACATTCTTGCAATTTTAAAATCAGAATCGTGACAAAGGAACTACAAAATAATACAAAAGGCAACAAGGCTTGTTCTTAATTGAATGTGTGGTTTCCATTTCCGGTAGAAACAATAGTGAAGGCTGATTTGTCCAGTTCGTTTCTAGCCCAGAAATGTTCGAGCTAGGTCACTACGGATGTTTTAAATGTTCCCGTGGTTCGGCGAAAAGAAAATGGCGAGAGAGGGACACCGGAGAGGTTTTACGTCCTTCTCAGGGCGTCGAGTCCCACATAATTCTGGTCCCCCCCCCCCCCCCCCCAGACCAGTTTATTCGTTAATGAATTTCCTCGCCAAATAAGGTCACTGCACACACATACTGAAGCGTTTGCATAAACGTATGCTTCATTACCGTATGTCAATGAAGGAAAATTGTAGAATTCCAATTTCTTATTAATTGGGGAAAGTTTATTATCCCGTATACTCTTGTGAGGCCTGATCAGGACGATTTGCCGTCGCCATTTTCCGCGACTTTTACCGCGAGTGCCGGGTGTTACGCCTATTTAGCCTCAGGTGTCAGGGGTACCTAAGTTTAGATAAGTTTAATTTTACATTATGAAGTATTATTTTTATTACCTACGAATAATCAGAAAACTCTAGTTTTATGCGTTAGGACAATAGCATCAGGGATTAAAATAAATTTTAAGGTATCGTGCAATTAATTTAAAAAAAAGGATAGAAATAAAAATAAAGGAAACAACATTGTATTCTGAAATAGTAACCATTGTCTTGTAAATTTAGTAACAGAATTTTACATTGTCAAATAAAATAAACAGACGATGCTAGAATGGCGGACGAACATCTATTGTGTCGCAAGCGCCATAAGTTCATAAAATGGTTCCACACAATATTCAAATTGTTGAACACGTAGAATGTGGGAAAAATGCAAATATACTTACCTACTTCATTTCTCGAAACGGGCGTAGCGATCCCGTTGAATTTTTAATCTCTCTTTCGTAGCTCACTCAAGTTGCTTACTTCGAGATCTCACGTGTTCAATAAGTGACCTAGCTTGACTAAATCAGCTGTGCCGCTAGGATCGGAAGTGATATGATTATCTTCACGGTTCGTATTCGCCGGGCAAGGCCGGAATGTGTGAAAGGAAGCTAAAGAAGCTAATTATTGGCCATATTTATGTAGGTACCTAATGTTTTTTTTTTGCTAAAATCCTTAATTGTTATTATTTTATTGAAATTAAGCCTGACCGCAGCCTCTACGAACTTTTTAAAGCTTAATTAAGTTTCCGACAGATTGTCTATTTATTTTTCTGAAATTAAAAAGAAGGCAGTTTTTAGCTTTAGCAATAAAAGTTAACTGATTCAAACTTTATTCGGTTTTCGATTTCAATCCGACTCTATCTCTATAATTATTATTTATTTACTTAAATCTTATACTTAAAATGGCTTTTATCCAAATATTGACTACGTCAGCCCTGTTAGTACATTACAATCAATTGTATACAAATCTGTTAATGCAAATTGAAATATATATTTGGGTTATTCCAGTTTTCCCCCTTGACAAATCCCCTTAAGGGGGAAAACTGGAATTCATTTTTTTGGAGTCCAGTTTTCCCCCTTGAGAAATTTTTTTAGAATCTTTAACCGACTTAGAAAAAGTTTCTCCTTTTTTCGATTCTGTTCTATGTTCGTCTATATGTAAGTATGTATTTTTTTATGTATGTTAGTCGATTAGGTACTCAGTAAAATAAGGACCGATTTAAAAAAAAATCGCTATTGAATAGAGAATGATTTCAAAGTGGTTCCATAAAAGCATATTCTGAGGGATTAGTATTAAATGCCACAAAACTAACGGGATTTTTAGATTTCTCAACAGCGGCGTTCACAGTTCGCCGCTAACCCTTGCAGCTGCTAGGAACTGTAGGATTTTAACTCGAGGTTAAGTAAAAGCACTTAGTAAGATATGGACAGTTCGTCCGTGTATGGATTCTTGACAAACCGCTTATTGGACGAAACGCATGTTGGACGAAATGCGTTTAAATTGTAATTGGACGAATCGCTTTATGAACGAACCGCTAACAAATCGTATTTTTTGGCAACGAGCTCTGCGTGTTCCATTGCACAATATTTAAATTCTGTCTTCAGAATAAAATAAAAACGCCAAACCCGTTTTCTTTGTTTTCTTTCTGAAAATGAATAGAAGACAGTCTTTTGTTTGGATACGGGTCAAGAGGACACAGTCACTAAAACACAAGGCGCTTTTTTGCTTGTCTTTGTCCATATCTATACCTCTATATAAAAGAAAGTCGTGTTAGTTACGCTATTTGTAACTCAAGAACGGCTTTACCGATATGGCTGAAAATTGGTGAGGAGGTAGCTTAGAGCCAGGAGACGGACATAGGATACTATCTATTCCGTTCGATAGCATTCAAGTGTGACTTGACATAACCTCAAAAATAGAATAGGATAGAAATAACCTCAAAACGTTTCCATAGAAACAACGCATGCGAAGCCGCGGGCAGAAGCTTGTTATCTTTAGAAATAGACAAATAATATCTGTAACAGACAAATATGTACGTCTCCTCACTCTACATAATATGTAGGTGTATATTATGTGGGTCTACATTGTTTGTGACTTTTGCTTGTTAAAGCGTTTTCCAAAAGGAAAAGCCACTCGATTTACCCGTCGGCGTCGATCTATTTTGAATCTATATTTTAAAGATAATGCCTGATTCCTTTGAAAGGAACGAGAATAAGGAACTTTCACTCAACAAAGCTCCGGCATCGAGAATCGAACCGGGTACCAGGGTCAACGAACTGCCCGGTGGTATACATAAAGGCTCGTAATAAGGAGCCCTTGAGCCTAAAAGATCTTTACACCTCACGATTTTATAAATAAAGAGGTTTTTTTCAAATCCCAGTTATTGCTCAAAAAATCGATGGAGAAAAGATCGATTGATGATTTCTTTCGTTGAAGAATGTTTTATTCATTCGATTGGTACTTGTAAGTAATTATTAGGTACATGTGACTATTTTAAGAAAACTTATAACGGAGAGATGGAGAGTGAGCATACTACGTACACAGCAAAATTACATACAATACTTGTCTTGGGGACGCTTCCGACTGGTGTTGATATGGATCAGTTGAGCTACCTGTAGACTGTTTGCAACAGTCAGCAGTTAGCTCAATTGTTACAATTGTAAATACTAGTATAACATACAATCGAACATAGAACCACCGCTTTTTTTCGAAGTCGATTAAAAAGAAGACGATCGCATCGTATCGTATCGTATTTTGTTTCTCGGGCACATTCGTTCGTGAGGGCAACATTATGTAGGTACGCCAAGAAGTTACTTTAAACTTATGATATTTTGTTAATCGCGTAATAAAATACTGGTGTTTTTTGCTCTATAAGATGACAATAAACGGTCTTCAGCTTGTGAAAGTTTTTTATTTACTACGATTATTTTCTTCTAAATACAATTCTTCACAACTCTTATAATAAGACAGCCGATTTAGATCGCTGAAACGTAAGTGAGTAAATATAGGAGTACGTAAATATAGTTATTTGTTAGATCTTGAAGATAATTTTCAGATCGTGTCGTACAGTTTGAAGAAGACGCTTACTGGGCATAAGGCATAAGTTTTTTACTCTCGTAGATGGTAAAGAAATTGGAAGAGGTTTTGTGTAGGATTTAAAATTTTACGATACAAACTGAGTTGAATTGAATTTTGGGTAATGGAACGAACTGGAATTCCTAAGGAGGTTGACCTAATTTAAGAATTTAAAAAAGCACTTTTAGAACGCGATTGAAAGTTACCTAGTACCTATATACCCATCTCTTTGGCGTTGGTGTTGTGCCTGAAGGTCCCATGGAATCTTGAGAAAAAGCTAATAAAGAGTGCACCGGTGTTTGCGCACACACTTGTGCACTATAATAATGTCCTGCGAACGTCGTAGTCTTCGTTGAGAGCACGCATAAACGTCAATTGCGGAACATGCTTCTCACAAGAGCCGTTTAGCGTGGAGTCATCCTCACCACGGTATAGGCAGGCGGATTAATCAGCTGCTCCGCTTCCTCGGGTAGGTTACTCAAGTCGGCTCTTACGATATTCACGAGCTGAGACTCTCCAAGGGTTCGGTTCGGCCAAATTACCTATATAACAGGCTAAAGGTTTCTTCGTCGCTTCTTTACTTTAGTCTACATACCGAATCGACAGAAGTCAAAATTATCACTATATTTCTGTGCCAGTGGTTATTTTTGTTCTGAATTTGACCTTTTCTAAGTGTACATTTATTGTATTTATGGAAATAAAGAGTTATATTTTTTTTTATTATTTGACTAATAGTAATCTATGCATGCTTTAGTAGAAAGACTCGACTTGTTGCAGAATGACCAAAAGCTGAATGTTGAATATTCAATGATGGAATCATTGAAAAGTCGAATTCTTCTATATAAATTAAAGACGTCTTTTGCTTTTTATACGAAAGCAGCACTTGGAATATGATTCGAAAACGTCTCTTCATTATACAGTGATAATGAAGAGACGTTTTCGAATGAAGTTCCTATAGTAAATACACTGTTTTGTTTTAAGTTCTGAGCATAGATACGATCCAACCCTAAGCAGCCCTAAGCGGATTTTCTTTATAGATGCATTCAGAAAACTTTTCTAATTTCGAAGGCTCATTGGTATCTTAATTTTATTAGCTTTTCTTTCTGGATGAGAGAAAATAATCTGTTTTGTTATTGCTATTTGAGAAATAAAGTTTAATTGTTTTTTGGAGATCTCAAACTTTGGTTTCCTGTAATAACATTACATTATTTATTTTGTAATTTATTTATTCGCAAACAAATACATTTGTGTCGGAATATTTATAGTTATAAGTATATAAAATAAAATAATCACATAACGTAAAACTGAAAGTTTGGATGGATGTTATTTACAGGATCAAAAAACAATTGCACCGACCAAGACGAAATTTTGCACAGACCCTCTAGATCTAAAATTCTAACCTGCTACATTATCCTTTCAAAGAGAAGTCACGGAGAGAACATTAAAATAAACAATTTGCTCACTAACTCCAACTTATGTCTACTTAATAGGCACCATAAAAATGAAAAAGCTATACTCAAATTACTCGAAAAGATCAAATAACCCTAAATCACTGAAAGTCCACTCTCAAATATTTTAATTAAAGGGCCCTATAATTAACTGAAAAGTCCCCTCAGATATTTGAACCCAAAAATTAGTCGCCTGTCTACAAAAGATACGGGCAAAACATTCTGAATTAAGCTTTGAACTAACAAAAACAAGGTTTCCGCTTAAAACAATCCCGGCCCACGAAAGTCATATCATTCTTCTAAAGTAACTTTATGGGTCACATTGTGGATCCAACAAATTTTTGCACTAATTTCACACTAATATTATAAGAATAAATAAATAATGCAGGACAATTCACACAGCATTATCTAGCCCCAAGCTAAGCAGAGCTTGTGTTATGGGTAATATATAACTGATTATACTTAATGCAATACACTACATAGATAGATATTGTTTTATACATAGAAAACATCCAGAACACCCTGAACAAATATCTGCAGATCGTACAAACATTTGTCCCGAGGCGGGAATCGCACCCGCAACCATCGCCCGCTGCGCCACTGAGGTCGTCAAATTATAAAGCGAAAGTTTGAATGTATGTTTGTTACCTCTTCCTTCACTCTTAGATAACGAAATTTATACGGCTGAAATTTGGCTTAGACGATTACATAGTGCCGAAAATAGTAGAAGAGATGCACATCTGAAATAGATTTACAGAATCCCCGTCCTTTATAATGGCTACATAAGTCCAACTAAAGCCCGGACAGAGACATAGAGGTACATATCTAATGAAAACCGAGGCTTTGCCAGTCAAAATCCTATCTGCAAAACACTCGACCGTACGGTAGTAGTAACCGTACGATATTACCGTATATGTAGTACGGATGAACCCTCAAAGGACAGCCTCAAAGGGAATTCACGTATTTCAGCTTTAGGGGACCAACACAGCGGAAAGATTATTCATGGCTTTTATGATAACGTTCCAAATATCGTAAAGTAATTCAACCATTTCCTACCATTTTTTTCCTTTTCCGAGAAAAGTTTGAAAATATCGTACATAGGAATATAAAGTTCCATTAATAATTAATTATAGGATCTTTGCTTGCCGAATTCGCCGAATTTTGGCCACGGCGGCGGCCAGTCTCAACGAAGACGAGTTAGGTGCACTTAAAGGACATATTATGGTGCACCAGTGTGCAGGCCAACACAGGTGCACTCTATTCCTTCACTCTCATAATCCGATGGGACGGTAGACAGACACGACCGGGAAGAGGTAAGGCGCAAGACCAACAGCTTAACGATCCTTGTTGACTTGGAATAACGTATCTAGAGGATACTTATTTAAATAAATCGTGCGAAGCCGCGGGCCGTTACTAGTGATGACTAAGTTCTCTTATTTTGACTTAAGTAGGTTGAATCGTAAAAGTAAATGAGAAAAAAGAAAATAAAGGATGTCGTACACTTAGCAGATGATAATAATTATTCAAATATTTTGAGAAAGGCGAAAGCAAAAAGCCAGTGTGTCAGTGAAAGTGACGCAAAGCAAACTAGGTCATTATTTGGAAAAGCTTTGAGATTGACAATGTCGCGCCTACTTTAAAATGTCTTAGTAAGTTAGCAGTCGAACTTGTAAGACATTAGTACTTATCTAAAAGCTTTTGTGTGGTTTAACTATTTTAGAGAGCATCGTTAGGTTGGATTATATTTAAGCTACTTAAGAATTTATTTTTATGAAACAAGCTGAGCTTAGGTTTCTCGATAGTATGAAGTCGTTCTTTTCTTAGTTCTTAGACTTTAAAAACTATTGATGATACAACAAAAAAATATTCTACAATATTAAAGACTATATAAATCTCTACAAAAAACTCAGCGATACCATAATGTCCAACTATTGTAGTTAAGTCAGTATAACTATTTTTTGAAATTTTAAAAGTTGATAGAAATACTGACCAACGTCTGACCATGTTATCCATACCTCTGTATTAATCCTTATCCAAATAAATCATTTTTATAACTTTTTGTGTTGGTGTTACGTAGTTCCGTGTCTGGTAGAGGCGCTGTACCAAATCCCATACTAAAATGGAACTTCTCGGTACTTTAGTAAACGTTAAACGTTCGTCCATGTTACTATTGAAAGTCGAAACCGACGGCTTTGATTGCATCTTCAGACTTCAGAGAACACAGCTAATCGTCATCAAAATTTTGCGTGATGGACTGGGATAGGACCCAGGGTTCAAGGTGTTGAAGTGAAGAGTTCATCTTTTTCCCTGTTACATTATCAAACTATTCTGGTAGAGTTACCTCTCTCTCGTGGCATGGTTTCGTGAGGAGAGAGTCTACTAAAGCGTTTAGTTATATGTACCTAGTATTAAGTCAAATAACTAACCCTAATTATAAGTGCTTGTGTATATTTACTAACAAATTATGGATCTTTTTGCTGCCCGAAATAATTTTCTTTTTTTATTATGCACATCTACAAACTGTCATAGATACTTAACTTCTAGTACCCATAACACAATCTCTGCATAATGATGTTGTGTGGATTTTCCGACATTATTTGTTGAATTATTTTATTTATAGATAGGTACTATTATTTGTATGGTTTTGTTACTGGGAATATTGTCAGGGTATCAAATATTTTGCAGTATGTACCTCTAAACGATTTTTCCAAGAAACACGCACCACAATAAACCGACTATTATTGCAACTTCTGTTACCCAACGTTACCTATTAGTTGAAACGACACTGACGCAATGTGTGCGCGCCTGTATTCACTTGACGAATCCGTTAATACCGTAAGACTCTTGGTGTCAAGGGCTTGGTGAAATGATGACATACCTGTGGACAATGAAAATATTATCAGTGGTCTATTGGTACAATAAATGGTTAAATTGAAAAGTGTTAGGGATAGGGTTAGTAATATTATAGCTATTGTGAGAGGGAACATACATATACAATATAACATTTATTTACCTTCCTAATCCAAGATGTGACTGTACTACAGAATAAAGAAACTCGAAATACCGGCTAACAAATCTATTTTATTTTATACTAGACGATCGCCTCGCGGTTTCACCCGCATAGTGCCCGTTCTCGTGAGAATTCCGGGATAAAATATAGCCTATGTCATTTCCTGAAAAGTAAGCTTCCTAACGGTGAAAGAATTTTTCAAATCGGTCCAGTAGTTTCGGAGCTTATTCAATACAAACAAATAAACAATCAAATCTTTCCTCTTTATAAAATTAGTATAGATAGATACATAAATATGTACGTGCTTATATTTTTTTTCACAAAAAAAATTACAATCAAATAATTAAAATAAATTATTCCAGAATAAATAAATAATGCTGGACAATCCACACAGCATCATCTAGCCCCAAGCTAAGCAGAGCTTGTGTTATGGGTACTAGATGACTGATATACATAATATAATACATTTACACAGATATATATTTTTTATTATACATAGAAACGACTACGAATACCTACAGCTGATTAAACTAATATTGCAACGAAAGTTCAGATTGCAAAATTCTCGGACATGCATAACGTTATTTAAGATGGCCGTGACTCTTTGTTGATATGAGAATAGGTGAATTGGGCAACATTGCCGAAATAAAACTTTTAAAGCGGATAGAATCGCAGACCTTTCAGACGTTTCTCAATACATCATGGGTTTTTTCAAGAACATCTAGCCACTAAATCTGGTAAAATATAAAAAATTGCCTATTTTTATCGTTTATATTTTATAATATTTGTGCGGCTGCATGCTGTTTTTTATTTATTTTATGTATATTCCCATCTAGATACATTCTCGGGATAAATATTAGTCCTGCCAAACTAAAAATACAGTTATACACTCTATTTTTAGTTTGGCGGAAAAAACAAATCGAAAGAAAATAACATTCGGGTTTCTTTTAATTAAAAAAAAAATAAATTATTCTAAAAGGCAATGGACACAGGAATCGTTTTTATTATTCACAAAACCAAATGTTGCAGAATGCATGCAGGTATATATTTATTGCACTTACAACGACAGTAGATACCTACTGCAGAGAAGTCGCGAAATCAGCACAAAGAAGAACGAGATAAACCCCGATATACATTTTAGGTAAACAAGACACGAAAGTTTAAGGGCCCATACTACCTCGTTATTGTGTGAAGAGGATAGGCATAGGATTTCGCGTTCACAGGAGCGGGACAGAGCAAAGCGGCGTAAGCCCAAAAATCAAGTTTTTAGTAGTTATTTGCTCCCCACAAACATTAGAATAGTTAATTGAAAAAAAGGCAACATATAAAATCTTTTTTTTTTTTTTTTTAATAATATATAATCTTCTTTATACTTAGTTCAATTACCATGCTTAATCTCAAGATCGTATCATCTATGTTTATTGAGAAATTAGGGTTTTAGTAAAAAATTAGAGGTAACTTTGCGATTTTTTTCTATCGAGAAAATTTTATGGAATCGTGTTTTGGAAACATATGATCGATAGAATAAGTCCTAAACTTCACCATATATAAATTTCAAAGTTAAATATTCAGTAGTTTGGAAGATATGGAGGTCCGACGGAGTTGAAAATAAGCAATTTGAGGTAGAATTTTATGGAAAACGACTCTTTATAGCATCACGAGTTGCAATGCTATCACGTATTCTGAGACATTCAAGGTGGATCTGATTTCAGTGAATAACAAAACTACAAGCGTTTTAAGTTCCTAACAACGGTCTTACCTACCCAAGTAGATATTTCAAGAACATCTAGTTGCCCATTTTTTGTTTATAGTTTTTTTTTTATATAGTATATAAATAAATAATGCTGGACAATTCACACAGCATTATCTAGCCCCAAGCTAAGCAGACCTTGTGCTATGGGTACTAGATAACTGATATACTTAATACAATACACTACATAGATAGATATTTTTATTATACATATAAAACATTCAGAACGCCCTGGACAATAATGTCTGCAGATCGTACAAAAATTTGTCCCGAGGCGGGAATCGAACCCGCAACCTCCTGCGTCGCAGGCAGACCTTCACCCGCTGCGTCACAGAGGCCGTCAAGTTTAGTTCGATAGTTTCAATTGTAAATACTAGTTCTTATTTATTTCTATTATTTGATTGTAATTTTCTTTGTGATTCTCAGTAATTTGTGTTCAACGTTTCTGTTCTTACACGCTTTCATTCTTTAATATATCAGCTTTAGAAGTTTCTGTTCCCTTTCTCTTGCTTTACCCACATAATTTCTTCTGCTTGCTGCATCTGTCATTTCTCTAAATAGGTACTCCTCATGTGTTGCTCTGCCTATACCTATTAAATTAGCTTGTAGTTACCTATGTGCATTTATCTGATTATATGTCTGTGCTGTTCTAGTGAAGTTAAATAGATGTATGTTTATCTTATAGGGCGAACCTTTCGGGTTTGGTTGTCAAACTAGGCCTAGATCTCAGTAGGTACTCACGGGATCCAGGTGGTAAAAAACTCGAATCATAAAATTCATAATTCTCCACTTAAAATTATAAATTCTTTCTTTGGTTCTTTAAACGTGATAACAGGATTGAGAAAAGAAATACGATAAAAAAATCAGGAAAGTACACTGTTTAGCACATAATTTGACTTAGAACTCAGGAACCCTGCCATCTATTGAAATAACTACTATGTAATATTTTGATTCGTAGGTTATTATTATTACTAATTATGATTTATGCAACAATTCGTCACAGCAAAAAAGTTTTCAAATTGGTCACAACGCAACAAGCATTAAAATTTGTTTCAATCAGTCATATTATGTAAATTTAGTTCTAATAAGTCACGTCTTAGTTTTGTAATTATTCGTCACATGGTATTTGGTCCCTTGTACCAGTTTCTTCATAAGTTGTGTAGTTTTGTTGTCAATAAACAAATAACTTTTTTTACGCGTACGCCGTTCCAAAAACGTATATGAGAGAATAATGAAAATCGCTCCAAAAGCATACAACAAAGCCTGGTTCTTCATCACGGTCACTTAGTTCAAACTTTGCAACACCACCATAAGTAGACCTACTCTGCTGACCACTGCGATTAACCACCATATATGACGGACAGGTCAGTATAATTTTGTTGTGATATCGACCAGTGGCAATAGACCTTCCTTTTATGATACAGCTCTTTGATGCTGGGGCAAAGCATGTGTCAGTTTATAATGGTTGTATTGAGTAACTTTATGTCGAAAGCTGTACATTTTGCAAGGCCGACGGGTGTCTAAGGACAAGTTGGTCTGTTCCTTCGCCTATAGATTTATGACAGTTTTTTCAAGAGTTTTAATGTATAATTAAGTTGTCCGTTGCGGAAATTGTTTCGTAACTCTATATGCATGGACTGATCTAGAAGCTTCATGAATAATCCACACAAAAATAATAATAATGTCCTCCTAGCCGAATTTTGACCACGGCGGCCAGTCTCATAGGAGACTAGCCAGATGCGCAGGACATATTTTATTATAGTTCACAAGTGTGTACGCAAACACAGGTGCACTCTCTATTCCCTCACTCTTATGTATAATCTGATGGGACGACAGACAGACACGACTGGGGAGAGGTCAGGCGCACACAAGAAATAATATACTCACAAGCCTATAAAATTTTGATAGGAAGGAAGGTGTTAACCAAAATTAAAAAGATATCAATTATATAATTAAGATGGGGCGAAAAAAAGAGTCCGAGGAGTAAAGTTTGGAAAAGGTGTTGATTTGGTTATGATAAAAGAAGTCAAGAAAACATTTTTTTTGCTATTTATGCGTAAAGCCCTCACACTCAGGGAAATTTCTGAGAAACCAAATAATATCCGAATTTTTTTCCCGTCCCGTTGAAGTACAAACACCAACAAAAATTTTTGGAATATTATGTGATTTCTGAAAACAATTTTTCTTCTTCATCACAAAGAAACAAATAGAAAAAATTTTGCGCTTTTAAATTAGTTACGTGTAGTTTTAGCAGCAGCCGAGACCAATATGTTCATAAATTGTACAAAACTATAAGAACAAGTTATAGGTAAATCCAGGAAGTTTTATCTGCCGCTATAGAAAGGCTCACCTTGTTGAACCGAGTGTGAAAGTCGGGAAAGTTGAGTCAACATCGGTGCAGGCGCATGCAATGCGAACATAGCGTTGACCGAAGACAGCGCGCTGGGGTGTTCGCAAACATTGAATCAGACACAATCCACAGACTCAGAATACATCCATCCATCCATCTATCCATACAAATTAATAAAATAATGCTGGACAATCCACACAGGATCAACTAGCCCCGAGCTAAGCAGGGCTTGTGTTATGATATGACAGACATAACATAACACGGAAAAATATTATATTATTTGAATTACTTATATATTTTAGAAAACTATTCTATTCAATCAAATAAAAAAAACAAATTAGGACTCTAATAAGAAAGAAAATTACAATCAAATAATAAGAATATAATTAGAACGACTATTTACAATTGTAAACTGTTGCAAATAATTTACAGGTAGCTCAACTGCTCCATATTACAAATAATTACAATTAAGTCGGTATATCTGAGCGTCTGGTCGAAGCGACGCGTGACCCGAGAGCTGGTGAATATCTGGCACAGCGTATCAGCATTGCCATACAGCGTGGCAATGCAGCCAGCGTCTTGGGGACGCTTCCGACTGGTGTTGATATGGATCAGTTGAGCTATCTGTAGACTGTTTCCAACAGTCGGCAGTTAGCTCAATTGTTTCAATTGTAAATACTAGTATAATTTTCTTTGTGAATAAATTGTTTGCTACAAAAAAAAAAGTAGGTAAGTACCTAATAAAACAAATTAGAACTAGTATTTACAATTGTTTTCTTTGTACCTACAGTGTTCAAATTTCAATTTAGTTAGGTAGGTACGTACATGTAGGGTAAGTAAAACGATTTGTTAACAATAAAGCGTAGCTTCTACCCTCTATCCAAAGCTTATCATAAACTATTTTGCGGGATAAAAAAAAAACATTCTGACGACCTCACGCGCAGGAGGTTGTGGGTTCGATTCCCACCTCGGGCAAATGTTTGTACGATCTGCAGATATTTGTTCAGGGTGTTCTGGATGTTTACTATGTATTATAAAAAAATATAACATATCTATGTAGTGTATTATAATAAGAATATCAGTTATCTAGTACCCATAAAACAAGCTCTGCTTAGCTTGGGGCTAGATGATGTTGTGTTAATTGTCCAGCATTATTTATTTATTCCCTAAATAATTTATAAACAATGCTGGACAATTCACACACCATCTAGCCCAAAACTAAGCAGAAAACCACATAACTTTTCATAAAACCCCTAGCAGTTAGTATTTGCGGTTTTTAGATATACCAAATCAAAATTATAATACGTAGGCACTTATAATCCGGTATCTTATGTTACGCAATACTTGTCACGTTAAGTTACACGACAAAAAGGCTTAATACCTACTTAAAATTACATGACAATAGTGCTTGGTTTACCTTCCTTGAAATAAAGCCTGATTTAGTTAGTAGAGATTATTATTTTACTATGTAAGCTTTTAACCCTAGACAAGAGTTATAGCGCGAGACAGAAGCCAAAAAGAAAAACGACACAAGTTTAAATTTCATGCAAGCATGCCCGAAACAGAACCCGGTAAAAGTGACACAAGTACAATTTTTTAGTGTCTTAAAAATATGAAATTGTACAAATATCGCAATACACAAAGTGCGGCGTAATTTTAATTGTTATGTAAAGTAAGTGAACAAATTGTGCCAGATTCTTTCGTTTAAAGATTTTGTAATTTAAAAGGCGAAAATTTGGCGTATTCGGGTGAAGAAAGACTACATAATAAGTGCGTAATTGTTTTGTCAAGTAGAGTAATATAAATTGTTTTCGGTCTAAATGGAATTGGGTTGTTTTTTATATTTCTATGGGTAAGTACCTCCCTAGTTGGAGTTGGGATAGACTTTATCTTTGCTTAAAATAAGTAGGTGTTTAAAAAAGGTTTAACGTCATTTTTTTGTTCTTAGGTTGTCGTCTTGAAATAAACCAAAGAAAAATTGGTTTATTTAAATAAATTTAGCACCTTTCGGTTAAAAACAAGCAACACGATTATTTCGTGTAAACAAGACAAGAATGAATAAATAAATCCATAAACATAGTATGTCAAAACCTTGTAATAACCTTAGAACAAGATCATTGCGCAAGAGCATAGAATAGACATAAACGCGTTCAAACTTCGTGTTTATTTCAAACTTTTATTTTAGATGTTTCTCGAAAACTGAGGTATACTCACATTTTAGTTATTTTGTCTTTCTAGACTTCGACGTTAGGTTTTCTAAATAGTGGGCATCTAAATAGAGCATCTAAAATAGAGTCCTTAGTTGGTAGGTATCGAAAGGTTGAGTTAGCGTTAGATTTTGAATAAAATCATAGGTACCTAGTATAGTACCTACCTAGTATAATTAGATCCCTGTGCCAAATTTCATTCAAATTTATAAAGGAAAAGCTTCTATTAATAATATAAGCCATTTAACAATCATATTAATAATTATGACATATTATTAATCGAAAGCGAGTCGAAAATATGGCGATACCTAAAGTAGCCAAAATAATACCGATAAAGTAGGTCAACAGAAAAAACTGACTTGTAGCCATAACGAAATAATTCAGGCAGAATAATCAATCGAATCACACCGGGCAATGGTTGCATACAATTTATCTAACAAGGGACAAAGATTCGATGAATAATATGTCATATTATTCATCGATAAATAAATAATATGCCATATCATGCATCGATAAATAATATGGCATATTATTTATTTATCGAAGGCACAAAGATTCGCATACACGAGCAATTGCAGTTTATTATAGAGTAGGCACGTTCTGCTATCACTACCACCTAATAACACGTGTCGCAACCGAACGGTCGAACGGACAGACTGACGAACCGTGAATGTAGTGAAAACTAACCACCGCCTTCCATACTGCACCAATTACGCACTGTAATGTACTAATTAGGTGCATTTTTGTTCATAACAAGTAGGGTGGTTTTAAATTTTATATACAATTACTAGCTATTTTCTATTGACGAAAAAATACTTTAAGCATATTTTTATTCTAAGCCTCTCACAATGTCTGACTGGTACTAGTAGTTGATATAAGTAATATTATTTTTACAGCAAGTACTATCTGTATTAAAATCCTTCAGTATCATAAAAGCACGTAGATGAGCCCGAGGGTATCGTTAGTTGGCAACAGAACAAATAAGTACAAAACTTACTACATTTTCTACCAAACGATACAAGAAACCCTCGTAAATTGAACCCTAAGCAGTGCGAAATACAACTCTTATTACATCGAGAAAAATAGAATGGCACCTCATTCAGCCGGTTCTGTCAGTTATGTCGTTTTGAATGAACCTTATCGTTGGAAAGGTAGAGTTGATTTTAAATTCGAGTCTTGCAACAAAAGTGACACAGTTTAAACGAACAACATTACAGAATGGAAGGTACCTAATGTGTTGAAATTTGCGGTGCAGACAGCGTTGGGTTGAGTATTTATTTAGTTTACTCTGAATTTGTGGTTTGTTTCGCAATTTGGGGTTTTGATACATCGGTTTCACATTAATCAACGTTTCAACGTACATTTGGAAGGTAATTGTGGATTACAATTAATATTAAACTAAATGAATTTTATGAGGAGCGTTTGTTGTTAAGTGGTGCGTACCTTTCTCATACAAACGATTTTCTACTTACCTAGTTTTAATACTTGGGTTTTGTTCTGAAAGTTTTGTATTTTTTCTGATTTTTAGAGAATGAGTAGATTATTCTACAGGATTTCTTTATTAAGACACGAGTTTGTTAATATGTAGTAGGCATTCAGTAAGTAGTTTTATAAACTAATAAAATTACAAGAAATAAAAAAGAAGCAGATTTTGGGTTGTAGACGTTCTGAATAGCGTTTATGCCTACTAGGTATACAAATTAAAACATATAAAGAGGCATTAAAAAAAGCTGATAAGTATCACAAACTGGCCAAACGATTTTTTCAAATTTCTTCGATTGACATAATAATAAGATTAAATACGCGGTGGTGCTGATTTGGGTCGGGGTAGCGCCTTAAGAAACTCCCAAGAGGATTAACAACCACGAATTATCAAACGATCTTTCTCATGATTAAATTGCACCATCTACCTGCTGTCTAACGGCGAACGGGTAACTTTATCTCCCTACTTACCTATTTATTTCACGACCTGTACGTGACTGACGATTCTGTAGATTTGATGCAATCTTAAACCTATCGAGACATTGCATTTCATAAACTTTAGATCCTCGATTAATATTATGTCATATTTTCATTTTATAATTATACTAGTTTCTGCAAGTGGTGATTTATATCCAGTGGGAACTGATTTATGGGATAAAATAGCCTGTTTCAGGTTTAAGACCTTAATTCTCTTGAGAACTAACACTTGCAGAGAAATCTTATTTTAATCAATATATAAAAGAGAAGAGAAAACTGACTTATCAAGAGATCTGAATCTACAAGAGCTACGAAGCTGAAATTTTACATGGAAACCTCCATGCAAGATTTCAGTTTCGTCCGTAGGCATCCGCAAAGAACGGATTTTTGGAAATTCGTATTCTAAGGGGGTCAAAGGTCATTTTTATAATAATTTCAGAACGGAAACTGTTGGCCCGTTAAAATTTGTAGGGTAAGAAGATGACTATATTATTATATTATGGGCTTTTTGAAATTCGCACCCTGAAGGTCAATGGTGTGGATTTAAAGCTAGGCCACTTACTGACTTATCAAGAAAATCCAGAAAAGATTTATCTAAAATGTATTATATTAAAATTTAGATTAGGACGTAAGCACCTACTAAGAACAGTTTTTTTAGAAATTCACATTCTTGGGTTCCTACTTAAACTTCTATGTGCGGCTTCAAACGCGTGATAGGTACTCGGGTTATATTACTCGGATGTACATTAGTACTACTACTAAAGTCCACGCGAACGAAATCGTGGCGGGTCAGCTCGTTGTAAATAATTCATTGGGCTAATCGTACATTAGATGAAAAAGTATCATAAACGAAAAAATCTCGGAAGATTTAAATAATTTTGCACCAAAGACGTAAACAAGTCGGACATTGGAACAATGGCTGGCTTGGCATTTCACATAATAGGCTTATCTAGGACTGGCTTGATCGATATGAACATGAACAATCAAGTTAAAATATTTTAATCACCTATATCAAAGTATTATATAATTCCAAGATGGTAGGTTAGTACCCTTATATTATTATTTCATTTTACAGAATAGATCAATTATATGCATTTGAATTATTTGATATCAATATTATTACGTTTTTTTCTAGTTGGAACAACTTTTTATGTTAAATTTCATTATTTTTAATAAGGTGGTTATTTTATTTCTGTAATTTTACGAATTTGTCAATTATCATAACTCGGTAAGTTAAGTATCTATTACTTATTTTCATCGATAATTATAGGGACCCGTTTGATTCCAGGCTTAGAATTACCTGTATGCAAAATTTCAGCCCGATCCGACTGATCGGATCAGGCTGAAATTTTGTATAAAAATCCATACATCTTAACATCCAAACTTTCACATCTATGATATAAATTATATAGCACTACCCAAATCATTAATATTATTAATAATGGTTTGGGTAGTGCTAAGAAAATTCTGCCATAGTGTAACTGCGAAACCGATGTGATACTTGTTTTTTAGTGTTTGTGATGTTTAGTGTAATATCCAAACTTTCGCATTTATGATTAGACAAATTAACTCGTCTGACCTAATAGTATTCGAAGCTTTAGATTTAGGAACTATGTACCTTTCTAGGTAATATAGAGTACTTGAAATCAATACTTAATGTGACTTGACTTGAATAATGTTAAATAATTTGAAAGATAAGATCACCCGGTCAATGTAAGTTTTTGAATTGACAATTTGTATAAAAAATAAAATATCGTACTAATATTATAAATGCGAAAGTTTGTGAAAGGTGAAATTTTTGTTAGGCTCTCAAAAACTACTGAACAGATCAAAATGAAATTCTGTATAATTTAGAATGTTGTCTAACTTAAACTATAGGCTTTTTCTTCTTCTAGGGCTTCGCCCCTAATTTAGAATATAAAGAAGGGTTTGTTAATTTACACATCACGTCCAACGAGAAAGCGAAACATTGATAAAGAGTCCGTCTATGCAATATTGTCTACTTTTGTCAAAATAGTGATTGAATTTGTGATGTTGTCGTGGATGTCAATGTTTTTCTCCAGCAGAGAAACGAAATAATTCAATTAATTGCTAAAGGTACATTTCATGGATAATATAAATGCTCCGTGTGTAAGAAAATAAGTCACAGATGTAGGTATTCGCTTTTTTTATGCAAATGTTATTTTCCGTTCACTGGTGTGTCCTTTAGTGAGGTGGGTACCCTACCTACCACGCTAACGAAGTTGCGGGTAACAGCTAGTCATTCATAATCAAAAACGTCTCCATAGGGCAGGGTCACCAAACAGACGTGTTTTACTGCAAACCTACCTAACAACTTAATCTGTGACACAACAGCCGTCTACGCTCGGCGTACGTCCGCCTGTTGCCGCTCCTACCCTTCGGAGCGGCAACGTCGCGCTGCCACGCTGCAAGCAAGCGCCGACGCTTCATATCGCCAGTCACGCCAGCGTACTTACACAATCACTACGTCCGTCAAAACGAACAACTTGAAACAGATAACCAGTGTTATAATAATGTCAGCGACAGAGTTTATACAGTTAGTGGAGCAATATCCTTGCCTTTACAACAGTTTCTTACCCGACTACGCTAGGAAGGACACAACGGATAGGGCTTGGCAAGAAGTGTCGGTTGATATCGGTTGGACCGGTAAGTGGCGCCATCTGCTGCGTTTCTGCGTCGCGCGGGAATTGTGTTTCTTGACGACCGGTGCGCGGTGGCGCGGCGGGCGAAGGTCCGCCTGCGGCGCAGGAGGTTGTGGGTTCGATTCTCATCTCGGGACAAATAGTTGAACGATCTGCAGATATTAGTTCAGGGTGTCTTGGTCGTTTCTATGTACTTATAATAAAAAATATATGTCTATACATTACATAATGTACATGTAATGTACGTGTGTACATCAGTCATCTAGTACCTACAACATGATGATGCTGTGTGGATTGTCCAGCATTATTTATTATTTAATTATTAATGTTTGGGAACGGACTGATAACCGTTACTTATTGGAGTTGTCTATTTGTAACAATGAAGTGATAATTACGTGTGATAACTTTTGCGATTATGACAACTTTTTGACTTACTTATAGTACCTACCTACAACTCGTGGTATTTTCTTTACTTGTAAACGAATTCTTTAATTAGGTCAAATTACCTACTTACCTGTGTAGTTGTAGTGTTTAGCAAATCGATGGGTAATTTATAATTGATAAAGACTAGGTAGGTACCTACCTTTTATTTAATTAATGATAATGAGTTAATGATTGACGACGACCGATGTGGCATGGTAGGCAAACGACCGCCTGTGACGCAGGAGGTGGTGGGTTCGATTCCCGCCTTGGGGCAAAATGTAGCTATGTACCTACGATCTGTAGCGTACATGCATTATTTCGGGTGTTCTAGGTTTTTATATTACCTATGTAAAATCATCAAAATAGGTATTTATATATAAGTAATGTAGTGCAATAAGTAATCAATATGAACAGCATGTAATTGAAATGAATAATTTCAAAGATATTACAGATTTAAAATGCAGGGACATAGCAGTAGCGGCTGCACCAGCCGGGGGGCCGTGGATTCTGTAGTATACATATGCACACCCGTGCGAAGCCGGGGCGGGTCGCTAGTTTATTTATATTTAAATGAATAACAATGCCATTGTTTTGTTTGTTTCAGTATCAGAATGTAAAGAAAAATGGAAAAACATCAGAAACGGCTTCGTCAGAAGTTTGAAACCATCTCAGAACGGATCACTGAAAAAGCCTTACTACCTATACGACGCCATGCAGTTCGTAGTACCGTACCTAAATCCTGCCATCAACATACAATTAGACCAGCGTAGACAGAAAAGTTTAAACGTAGAAAACGCAACAATAGAAGGATCATCAGAAGACGAAGACCAGCCACTCGTGAAACAA
Source organism: Eupithecia subfuscata (assembly GCA_963564075.1). Classification (NCBI taxonomy): domain Eukaryota; kingdom Metazoa; phylum Arthropoda; class Insecta; order Lepidoptera; family Geometridae; genus Eupithecia; species Eupithecia subfuscata. The sequence continues at coordinate 16,216,196 of OY751102.1, read as the reverse complement.
GAACCAATAGAAATCGAAGTAGACCCTTTGAAAAATCCTGGAACAAACAAATCGAGAAGGCCTATGAGAAGACCAAGAGGTCCTGAAGTAGCAAATCATTTGCATAGCAAAAGAATGAGGCTCGAAGATCCTAAAAAGATGTTCTTGCTAAGTTTGTTGCCAGATGTGAAAAATCTGACGGATCGACAGTTGAGTGTGTTCAGGATAAAGGTCTTGATGCTTTTGGAAGATGTGAAGAGCCGGTCTGGTTCTGAATTGAGGGAAATGTTGGGTCATTGATATATTGATATAGGTTTCAATTATATTATAAAATACTGGAGTTCTTGTGACAAAACAAACAAATTATTTGTGTACCTTCCAGATTTCCAATAAAAAAAGGTCTTGGTCCGTTAAGTTAAGTTTAATTTCTATGTCTGCATTTAAAATAATAATTTGCCTACCCACTTATTGATTTAATTTAAATAATAAATATCGTTGTATTTTTTTAATTATGATTTTTAATTATCCTTTTAACTTTAACTCTTTTATCCTCAATCATAATTCGATAGAAGTAGAAATCAAAAATTAAAACTTGGTGATCATAAATTAAGATCTTCTCCAATCTTTTAAAGATATTGCCATCATTCATCATAATTACTGAGATAATCAAATCATCCATAATCTTAGCCATAGACAAAAAACAACACAGATTTTTGCCAGTGTAGTACGAAATAAATGGAGATAATGGATTAAAATTCAAAATACTGTTCTAAAAAGTAGATTAGACGTAACTTAAAAAAAATGTTCTATTGGATTTTGTTTTTAGTTAATTTTATATAAATTAATTAATTATGCTGGGCAATCCACACAGCATCATCTAGCCCAGATAATCAAGAGCTTGTGTTATGGGTACTAAATAACTTTATAGTTTATACTACAAAGATAGATATTTTATTATACATAGAAAACACCCCGAACAACCTGAACAGAATATTTGCAGATCGTACAATATTTGTCCCAAGCGGGAATCGGACCCGCAACTTACATCGCGGGCGATCTTTCACCCGCTGCGCTACAAAGGTCGTCAGCAAAATCTACATTTTATTTACATCCTGAATTTCCTTAAATTTTAAGGAATCGGCGCAACACCTTGCGTGTTAATAATTAACCAGGGAAGATTATGATAGAGGTAGGTAGGTAGGTAGGTACCTATTATTTTTATTATATTTGCATGGAAAACAATCGCTTTATCGCTACGCCAAACTTTCACTGTAGCAATCTGTCTAGTTATGGAGACAGATGCTGCACTAATTCACAGAGCGTAGCAAAGAAAGTTCGTTCTTGACCCACTTTGCTATCTGATTCTAATTAGTTACGCAAAATTATTTTTAACGACTCCATTTTAAACATTTTGAAAATGGAATGATCTTGGCGATTATGAGAAATTAATAGACCATTGAAAAGGTTTCATTTAGAGTAGAATTGGTTTTTTTGTTTGCGGTTGTCTTGTGAGGTTATTTAGCAATCAGAAAAGTTTCTAATAACATATTTTATGATAAGTAGTTAGGTTTAAGGAAGAAGTTAAAAGCGTAGAAAATTCAGTTGAAGCTAAATTTTTTAGGTTTTAGGTGTAGGTAGGTACTTACTTACATAAATAATTTTTGGATATACTTAGATGTATGTACCAAAGGGTGTCGTGAAAAAAAAAATGTAATAATGACTAAATTCTTAAAATTACATTATAGAAAGCCTTTAAATAAGTTTTCTCAGAAAGAAAAGTACAGTAGCCTTCCATAATAGAAATTATATTATTATTTCTGGTGAATTGCATCAGGAAAAATGCTTCAGTATTGTAATTAAAGTTTTTGATTTGTGAATACCCAATATTGGGCTACCTACTGGGTATTCACAAATCAACAACTTAAATTAATATTATTATGTAAAGGATGTTTCCCTATACCATTCACCTGAAATCAATTATTGTCTAATGCAGCAGGCTGATGAGTAATTTAAGTAGGTAAATAATTACTAATGGATAATGAGAAAAACATTAATTTAACCAATAATCTGAATAATCATCTGTACCTATTGCAGATGACAATAATTTTCTAATGCAGGAGGCTGATGAGATGAGTAATTTAAGTAAATAACTAAGTAAGTAAATAAGTACCAAACAATGGATAACGAGGAAAACATTAATATACCTAACCAATAATCTGAATAACCATCTGCATTGCAGATGATAATTCAGATTGTACAAACCATGTGACAAATAAAAAGCCGAGCAGTGTTGTGTGAGCGCGCACCGATTTCTACCAACCAGACTACGCGACGCTGCGATTGTTCGCCACTTTCACTCAGAGAAACTGACTTTTTGTAGCGGCAGCAGTTGCGGATCTTGAATGTCGAACGTTCGAATCGGTTTTTGAATTTCAAATCTATTCTGCGTTTTGATTTTCGGTTTGAAATTCGAATACCAAATTTTTCGTGACAAAATTTTTCGGGAATTCAGAATTACAGTGTCTCTCTTGGAATAGAAACTGACCTCGGGTTATGTGGCTTTGTACCAAATGGATTATAATAATACAAACAAAAAAAATATAGCAAGCTAGCTTTCTATTTTCTTTCTATTCCTAAAATAAAGGAGTTCAAAATATTAAAGTTTTCGACTTGGGTCATTTTTATTTTTGCTGTTTGGTGCATCGATTCATAGAATTTGGTCCGAATGCCTCTTGATCTTTTGTAGAATCTGGTAGGTACCTATACCTACTGAGAGGACCGGCAGAGGTGCATATTTGGCTGTATCTAATAAAATATTAGAACACCTTGATTGACTTTGATAAAACTGCATCACGTGGGTGTTTACCTACCTTAAACATTTTCTAAGTTGTTAAAATAAGTTCACAAACCTGATTCCTAAATAAAGAAGTCAGTATAAAGCATCGATGTACGCTGAAATTTACTTATATCTATGGTATAAAGTTTTCGACTTGTGTCGTTTTTACTTTTTGTTGTAGGTGCATCAATTGACGGAATGTCAGAAAGTCTCTAGCTAGATCTCTTCAAAGATCTGGTTCTTATTGGGCAGGCTAGGTGCCTCCTTAGAATTCGTTTTCGTTTTATCCAATAAAAGACTAGACTAAGCATACCTTTGATTGACTTTGATAATGTACATAGGTACCTAGGTAATCAAATGTGTTTTTCTGACTTCGAAAACAAGAAGAGATTCTTGTAATTCTTGTATAGGTTTTTGTTATGATAAGTAGTGCGTAAGCCTCACACTCTGGCTAATTTCTAAGAAATCAAATAATATCGCAAAAATTTTCAACTTCGACGGATGCGGGTGCAATTCCCGTCGAAGTAGAACATTTTCGATGATGAAAATAAATAAAAATGTTATAAAAGAATTTCCCGTGGGATTAGTTCTGTCCCACAAAACTTGAATATAGTGTAGTAAAATTAAGGGATTCGTAGTCGGTTTATAATTTTTTTTTTAAATGAGATTGTGTTTTTTTTTCTACTATACTAATGTACTAACCATTTAAAAAAAAAACTGAGCATCTGGTCGAAGCTACGCGTGACCCGAGAGCTGGTGAGTATCTGGCGCAGCGCATCAGCATTGCCATACAGCGTGGCAATGCAGCCAGCGTCTTGGAGACGCGATGACTGGAGGAGTTGAGCTACTTGTAGATTGTTTGCAACAGTCTGCAGTTAGCTTAATTGTTTCAATTGTAAATACTAGTTCTAATATATTTCTGTTTTTGATTGTTATTTTCTTTGAGAATAAAGATATATTACTAACCATGTAACTATGTAAGCTTTTCTTTTGTTTGGTTTTTGTTTATACCAACAAATTCTGTATTGATTACTAAGCAATAGACCACGAACATTCACCGTCGTGCTCCAGTAACTATAGAAACTTCCCAAAATTACGTGCTTTTACGCACCACAAAACTCATTAGTAGGTCTTTCGCAATTTTTCACCTAATTTGACAAGTCGCAATAAATAATTTAAGCGGATTTTGTAAAAACAAAGGCCCCAGAAGTTTCGGTCTGGTTTTAAAATCAGGTTTTTAGATTATCTAATGTTTATTTTATTTTTTTATTCTGTGTGACATAAGTGAGTTTTTTTTAATGAGGCACCGTGATTTAGGTAGTTGTAGATGCGAATAGAACTTTCTATACTTAAGTCATTTAGGACGTGTTAAATTTTTATTCGAGACTAGTTCGATTGGTCGTACGTTTTACAAGTATCAAGACGAGTTGCTGCGGGGTCGCTTCATTTGGTTAGGTACCTACTTGTAAAATATCCGTCGTTTTAAAAACTCACCATTTTATAAGATATCCTTGACCACTTCCAAAAATGCACAAAACTTCACTTTCGGTCAAAGCACAAGCACAATTATTTCGAAAGCTCCAAAATGTTCCACTCACAAAAAACAATGAATGACGAAAAAGTTTTTAAAAAGTCGTTTTTTTAAAACACCGCTGCCCTGTCGCCTGCCCAGTGTGAAAGACAGTCTTGGACTGACAAGTAAGGCTGTTAACGATTCTGGTGGTGCGCACGAGTCGATATGCGGATCTAACTGTCTTGATACTGCGCCTGAATTTTGATTTGAAAACGAGAGTGCTATGTTTTTCACGGTATGGTTGGGACGTGTTTTGAATTACAGATTGTAGTTAGGGTTTCAAAGGTGGAAATAATTTTGATTATTGATGTTTGTTTGGTTGCATTATACGCTTTAACTTTCTCTTTTACATGTGTAGTAAAGATAGAAATTAGGGTAAGTAATTATTATTTGTCAAGTGGTTTCGAATAAACAACCCTTGATCATTTCCAACTGTTATTTCGGTGGTGGAGAGCAAGAACCTCAAGTATCAAGATCTCTTAAGCATTTAATTTAATTTGTCAAAATATCTGCGCGGCTCCTTTCACCCCTACGTACAAGTATTACATTAGCTGCCTCCCGCGGCTTCGCTCATATTTTACCTGAGTCATAACATCTAGGTATATCTCTGCCCGCGGCGTCGCACGCGTTGTTTCTATGGAAACGTTTAAAGATTATTTCTATCCCATGGGAACTGATTTATGAGATAGAAAGTCTATGTTTTATTCCAGACCTAGAACTATCTATATGACCAATTTCAAACAGATCCGTTCAGTAGTTTTAACGTGAAGAGGTAACATCCATCTATCCATCTAAACATCCAAACTTTCGTATTTATAATATTAGTGTTATAGTAAACATTAAATTAGAATACCTAGTTGTATTTGTTCCGAAGATCACCCATCACAAACAAACTAGCAAAATGCTCAATTATTTCGTATAATACAGCGGAGAAAAGTTTAAAAGTTGACCTACAGTTCAATGTAGACTAGACGATCAAATCTTTCCTCTTTATAATATTAATAATAAGTATAGATTAACTGATCTAACTATTAACTGATCTAACTAATCTAAATATTATTAGTAAGTATAGATTAACCGATCTAACCAAGACAATAAATGTCTTGGTTTGATCAGTTAACCTAAATTTTAGCCAGTAGAGTACTTTTATTATTTTCATTGATTTATTTTTCAGCTAGTACTACCTATTCACAATCTGGCATACTATTTTCTCTACTCATTTGTTATTTTTTGCTAGTTTCTAGTTCAAACCAGTTCTAAAATACACCAAAAGTGTCGTAGATATTATCAATATTATTATGCAACCACATGTGGGTTTCCAAGAGATGCAAGTATGCATTAAAATGCACAATAGCTCATTATGTTCATATTCACTTCCCTATTAAAAATAATTGTTTTGAGAGATTTTTTTTCATATTCCTTTGTTTGTTGACAAAACAAAGTATTTTTAATTTTATATCCGCTAAACAAGGAATAAGTGTAAAGTATAATAATAAGCATTTTAGATAAACAGCGGAAAATTTACTTGCGTTGTTTTTAGTTTTGTGATTTTATTGTCTATGAGTTTTAAAAGATTGTTGCCATTAAAGGTCAAAAGAAAACTTAGTTTCCCCTGAAAAGAGAAATTCAACTTTGAAAAATAAATGAAGGAGGAAGAAATTTAACTCACTAATCTATATACTTATATAGGTACTAATATATACTATATACTTACTAATCTATACTTAATATTATAAAGAAGAAAGATTTGATTGTGTGTTTGTTTGTTTGTATTGAATAGGCTCCGAAACTATTGGACCGATTTGAAAAATTCTTTCACCGTTAGGAAGCTTACTTTTCAGGGCTGACATAGGCTATATTTTATCCCGGAATTCCCACGGGAACGGAAACAACGCGTGTGAAACCGCGAGGCGTCGTCTAGTTATTAACTGAATAGGAAGGTAGGTACTAATTATTATCTTAATTTAGGTACTTGCATAACTATGAGACAATTTTCATCCGGTTCCCTAAATAATGAAACTCTGTTTTCTTTCGCTAATTCTGTATGAACAAAACAACTGAACTACCACTAACAACTAAAGTTATGTTTGGTACAAATTACTTTCTTTTGTTCGTTCTACTTTCTATGTACCTTACTTTTGTAAGAGCCTTTTATTGTTCCGGGTTTAATGTATTCATTTGTAAGCTTACTTGGTTGGTCGGTAGGTATGTATTTGGAAAATTCGGTGGCCAGAAACCTTTGGTGGGAGATCAGATACGAATTAAATAGAATATAGCTGGAAAAGCAGCAGCAGGCAGGGTGTTCTAGACCTTATCGGTACAACCATCGATCTAAGTAATGAAGGGGAGATGAGGTTCTAGCGTCTTGAAAGTGGAAAGCTCAAATTAGGTCCGATTAGGTCCACCTTAGTCATAGTCATAGTATCATAAATTATTCTATAAGATTGGATATGTGAGCCAGGGTTTGCGTGTAGTGGTAATACAGGCCAGTTATTGAGTAAGCGCTGAGAGAACATACCATATCTACAGATTTTATTTAGATCTACGGGTACGACAGACAGTTCATTGTTTTTCATTCACAAAAAAATTTCATAAATATGTCTTTTTATAAAGTTTAGTTTTTACTATTTGTACCTATTTGGTTAGGTTCAGGTAAATTATAATTTTCCTTGATTTTCGTTTCATCTTGTAATTTTTTTTTAACTTTTCTTAATTGCAGACATGACGGTACCTACTGCTACAGCAGTATGTCTATGGTTGCTAGAGTTTCCTTTCGCCTCCATTTTTGGCGGGACCACAGAGGAAGTACCCACGTACTAAACACTTTCGCTTTCAATCTATGATGGGTGTACTTATTCGTAATTTTATTTGAATATATACTTGCCGTAAGCGATGTCATCAATATTTTTAAACTTACGCAATATGAACACATTATTATTTATTAGATAATAATATAATAATGCTGGACAATTCACTCAGCATCATCAAGCCCCAAGCAGAGCTTGTGTTATGGATACTACATGACTTTTATACATAACTAGCTTCTGTCCACGGCTTCGCACGCGTATTTTTGGTATAATATGCCTATTATCTAAGTAAGGCCATGTTCTAAACGTACCTACGCCAAAAATCTTGATCCGTTGTTTTGGAGATCCTAGGTAACTAAAATACAGACTTCACAAACTTTCTGCTTTATAATATTATAAATAAATAATAAATAAATAAATAATGCTGGACAATTCACACAGCATTATCTAACCCCAAGGTAAGCAGAGCTTGTGTTATGGGTACTAGATAACTGATATACATAATAATATACGAGTACATAGATAGATATTTTTTATTATACATAGAAAACGACCAGAACACCCTGAACAAATATCTGCAGATCGTACAAATATTTGTCCCGAGGCGGGAATCGAACCCGCAACCTCCTTCGTCGCAGGCAGACCTTCGCCCACCGCGCCACAGAGGTCGTCTAAGTATATTAGAAGGAAGTAGGATACAATAAATTACATAGATACATAATTTTTATTGTTTATAAAAAATCCTTTCTGGGTGATCTCACCCGGAACAAATATTTGCAGATCGTACAAACATTTGTCCAAAGCCGGGAATCGAACCAGCAACATTCTGCGTCGCAGGCAGACTTTGTCCACCACCAGGCATTGGCCACTTCGGTCGTCATACATAAATACTATTACTTACACACGAAGCCGAAGACAGGGCGCTATGGCGCTCATTAGGGGAGGCCTATGTCCAGCAGTGGACTAACCTAGGTTGATGATGATGGTGACACATTTTTGTGGCAACGTCGGAAAATATACGATAGTAAACGCGATAAATACCCGTAAGTATATTAGTAATCATAAAGATAACTCGTTGTAAAGTAAACCTCGCTTTTACCATTTATGATATCCTTAATATACATTTGTAAATTGAGGAAAAAGAAAAATGAGAGTTAAAATGTCAAGTGCGAGTCGGACGCGCGTGTTTAGTGTTCCGTTTAATTGCAAGACCTTGTTTTTTACTAAATATCATGATTGTAGGTCAACGGGAAGTAGGTATATATGTTTTGGTCCATGCCGAGGATCAAAAGTATTTTTAGAGAATAAACTACAATTTTACGGTTTTCGGTTTTTATACTTTACTTGTGTTATTCTTATTATAAAAACTTGCTTTTTGCCAAATTTCATGATTTTAGGTCAACCGGAAGTAACTCTACAGGTTATAATGTGCATGTGATTCCCTTGAATATTTCAAAATATTCGGACATAAACGACTTTAACTTTTGATTGCGTTGACTTAGAAGTTTTATTTGTATCGAGGCTTCATGAGGTTACAAACTTGAGCATTTGATGTTAATTTCAAGTCGATACCTGAGAAATACGCATTCCTGAGAAAAGGGGGTTGACAGACGGACAGACCGGCAGATAGACAGACAGACAGACAAATAGACAGACACACAGACAACAAAGTGATTTTATAAGGGTTCCTTTTGAGGTACGGAACCCTAAAAATAGTAAATAGGGACAAAAACTAATAGACGGTGTAAAAAATATCGACATAGTTTGTGGCCCAGATCCATCATAACATAACCGAACCAATTCAAAACTGTCATTACCAAACACAAAAACAACCTAAATCACTGATTGTGTCCGATAAAGATTAAAGCCATCTACCTACAAGACGACAAAACCAACAGAGACCAGAATTCTCAGACCTCTGGCCAACTAAACAATCACCAATCATACACCAAAGGTATAACTACCCAGAGAGGTGAGGAAGGTCAATTACTACTGGTCGTAAAGAACTACTTTCACTATGCTCATTTTGCAACTGACCTTAATATTATAAAGTTGTTGCAAATAGTGCATAGGGATTTGTTGCAATGGCGTATATAAAAGTTCAAGTTTTTGAACTAGGAAAGGGGGCGTCCATTAATTGTTGTTACATGAGGCTTTTAGGGGGGAGGGGGTCGAACCAAAACTCACGTATTTTTTTTCCACGAGTTTTAGCAGTTCTTACGAGGAAATCGAGTAAAATTTCACGAGATCTCACCAAGGGGAGAAGGGCCAAAAATCGCCAAAATCACCTCATGTAATTTATGAATGCCCCCAGATGCCCCCATGATGACTGAAAGAAGACCTCCGGTAAAAAACAGAGAACCTTTTTAACCCCCGGTGCAAAAAGAGACGGATGCTATAAGTTTAACGTGTCTGTCTGTGTATCTGTCTGTGGTATCGTAGTTCCCAATTGGATAAAGCGATTTTCATTTAGTTTTTTTTTTGTGTCATAGATAATTTTATCCCGAGTAGGTATTCTTAGGCTGAGCGCAGACTTGAGTCACGACAGTTTTAAGACAGACTTTCCTCACATAGAAAGTCTGCCTTAAAACGGAAACAAAACTGTTTTGTCTTGCATCTTCATACATTTTGTAAAGCAATAGTCTGTCTTAAAACTGTCTTAAAACTGTCGTGACTCAAGTCTGCGCTCAGCCTTAGCCATGTTTATAAAATAAACAGTTATAAAAAAAAAATTTGTTTCAACTTTAAAGTTTTCCGGGACATACATAATACTAATTCCCCGGGAATCGTTTTTAATGAGACCACCTGGGTATCATTCTCTATAATTTCTAAATTGATCCATAATTCAGAGAGAAATTGGCAAACATGAAATAAAAAAAAACACACTGCAGCTGAACCAGAGAATCCTACTTCCTACTAATATTATACAAGCGAAAGTTTGTGTAAACATTGGTAACTATATACTTATCTCCGTAACTAATGAACCGATTTAGATTGAGCTGTGTAGGTACATACTTCTGGTTTAAGTTCTAGCATAACACATAGGCCTAACCGAATTTTAAAAATTAACCCTTCAGAGGGTTCAAAGGGTGGTAAAGTTTCTAGGAAAAAATATTATTCCTTGGTTCGATTCACTCAAAACTTGTAAATAAACTTAAACTAAACAAGACCCGTCAAGTGCGAGTGTAACTCGCGCGCCGAGGGTTTCGAACGTTTGTCAACAAGTAGGTATGTACTAAAGGTACTGGTTAGAGACTCCGAATTTTAATGAAGATCTAAAACTAGTAGGTACCAACCTACATTTCAGATGGATCTCTCTGCATGCTTCGGTGATAGGGTGTAGCGGTAAATTTTTCGACTTTTTTCAAAATATTTCGAAAAGTGTTGAACCTACAGAAATTTCAAAAACTGTTTTGAAATGTACAAACTGATACCTTTCATATGATACCCCACTTAGAGGGGTAGCCCCCCCCCCTTTTGAAAACTATCCCCCCCTTTTTGTCAATTTTTCTAATTTTTACAAAACTACCCCCAAGGAGTGGGTAATAAATTTTTGATATTTCCAAGCGGTGAAGCCTTGGGGCGCAGCTGCATTTAATAATTCTGAACATAGAAGTATGTTTTACGCCGATTTTGAAAAAAGGAGGAGGCCTTTTTTCAAAATCGGCTAAAAACATACTTGACATTCCAATCAGCACAGCATCATCCTGCCCCGAAAAGCAGCGATTGTACTGTACCTAATAACCAACACGAAACCAAAACTTTATTAATTTCCTCTCGAAATAAAACCGAAAATCGTGTTTTCCGCTGCATATTACAAATCAGAGTAGCAGGTGTTCATAACACAAGCAGAACTGAGTGACATTCTGAACGAGTTTGCCTTGGTTGACGTATTTAGAAGAGTGTGGAGCTTTAATTACTTTCACGGTAAGTTGCAGTCAAAATATTTTAATCTTTATGCCCACCAGTGGCCATGCCATTCACTACAACCAGTACCTATGGCCGGCGGCATTTTGCCGTCTCTTATGCCGGGTTTCCACCGCGAGATGAGCGGGAAATGAGAGATAAATAAATAAATAATGATGGACAATTCACACAGCATCATCTAGCCCCAAGCTAAGCAGAGCTTGTGTTATGGGTACTAGATGACTGATATACATAATATAATACATTACATAGATAGATATTGTTTTATTATACATAGAAACGACCAGAAAACCTGGAACAAATATATGTAGATCGTACAAACATTTGTTCCAAGGCGGGAATCGAACCCGCAACCTCCTGCGTCGCAGGCGGACCTTCGCCCGCCGTCTATATATTAACCAATAAACGTTCATAACATAGTCTTATATTCTTAAAAATAAAATTTTATTAAAACTGACGCCTAATTGATATCGGTAATATTTTGTATGATGAAATCAAAAAAACAATTAACTTCTTCGGGTCTTAAAAAAACTATCTGAGCGTCTGGTCGAAGCGACGCGTGACCCGAGAGCTGGTGAATATCTGGCACAGCGTATCAGCATTGCCATACAGCGTGGCAATGCAGCCAGCGTCTTGGGGACGCTTCCGACTGGTGTTGATATGGATCAGTTGAGCTATCTGTAGACTGTTTGCAACAGTCGGCAGTTAGCTCAATTGTTTCAATTGTAAATACTAGTATTTATATTTTTCTTTGTGAATAAAGTTAAAAAAAAATAACCTCTCAAGTATTCTCTTGAAAAAAAGTTGCCACTGTCAGGTATCCGCGGGGGTGACTGGCGGCGCTATGACATCATCATGATTTACTCCAAATTATTATCTTTACAAGCGATCACTGTTGTGCGTGGAGTTAAGTGTCATGGCAGTTTTACAAGTTTTTACTTCCTGCTTTAATTTCTGTTTATATTTGTATGTATGAATCATTGAAACGTTGTTAATGTTATGATGATAAGACCTTTCTCCATGATTCAATCTTAAGTTATCTGATTTCCGCAAATCATCAGATGTCTGAGCATGACGTTTTTATGACCTATGACTCAGAATTATATCTACCTATGATAGTACTTTCTAAAATAGCTTTTTCTAAAGAAATACTGTATTGACAAAGAAAATTGCAATCAAATAATATAAATTAATTAGATCTAGTATATTGTACTATAGATTGCTTGTAACAGTCTGCAGTTAGCTCAGTTGTTCCACTTTTTCCAATTTATTTCTATACCAGATAATAAATTTATTCACAAAGAAAATTATACTAGTATTTACAATTGAAACAATTGAGCTAACTGCCGACTGTTGCAAACAGTCTACAGATAACTCAACTGATCCATATATCAGATTATAAAAAACTTAGCAATATCATAATCATATCATTTTTATATCCACCATGGTTACACTAAAGTCACAACTGAATTATTTACCATGATTTGAGTTTTGAGCATTCCAATATTTCGGCACAGTTTCATGCGCCATGATCTCGGCGTCTAAGTTTACGACTGACTATTTGTGACCGACTATTTCTAAGTCTTCACCTTATCAAGGGGGAAAACTGGAATAACCCTTAAAATCAACCTCTATAATAATAGAAATAATTAAAAAAATTAAAAGGTGTTATTTCAGATTATTCTTCTTAAATACATTTTTAATGGACCATATTGAGATCATATTCTCCAGGATGGCACATTTAGATCGGTCAGTATGGGAAAGTCTGAAACTATAAGACATACGAAGATCTTTTCTTAGGAACCATGTCATCGATTTTAGTAACAAGAAAAACTGCACTCATACATTATAAAAATCTTGTACTCAGCTCGGGAATCGAACCCGGACGTTTTGTAAAATAAAACTAACACTATTTAAATTTAGAAATCGATTGTGTAGGTCTTAGCAGTAAATCTTACTGTGAAACATGATGTCTAAAATGAATAAAATGCATTGTTTTCATATTCTATAATTTACTAGCTGCGCCACGCGGCTTCGCCCCCGTGGAAATTTATGTTTCCAACTTTCTTAATTTTTTCTTTCCTAAGAACCTTCTCCTGACAATAACAAACACAACAAAGAAAGAATTAGCGAAATCGGTCCAGCCGTTCACGCGTGATGCGATGACAACGGAAAACGGGTTTCATTTTTATATATAAGACTAGCTTCTGCCCACGGCTTCGCCCGCGTTGGACAAAAATGTGAATCTAAACCATTCCCAGATCCCCTTGAACAGACACAAAAAATTTCATCAAAATCGGCCCAGTCGTTTGAGAGAAGTTCAGTGACATACACACTCACAGAAGAATTATATTATATAAAGATTTTAGCAAGTTTTCGAAATGACCGATTTTTGAAGTCGGTGAAAAAAGCGACGAAGATACATGAGCCTCTTAGTTGTTAATATTTGAGGGCAAAGCAGTCAAAGAAAGCTCCAACATCGGTGTTAGTCTACCGTAGGCGAACTAGACGGATATGGGTCGACATTTAATACAGGAAGTAGCTAGCTACTTACCGGTTTACCGTGAAAGCCCGCGGAAAAAACGTAAATCGTCAAGTGCGAGTCGGACTCGCGCAGTGAGGGTTACGTATAATTATTATAAGACCTTGTTTTTTCCCAAATTTTATGATTCTAGGTCGGCTGAACGATATTCTATATTTTATGATTCTAGGTCAGCGGGAAGTACCCTATAGGTTTTGGTCCATGGCGAAAATCATAAAAAAAATTATGTGAAGTTTATTCACATTTGTGAATAAACTTCACATATTTTTACATATTTATACAAATGTTTTTGTTTTCGGATTTTCCCCTTTACTTATGCTATAAGACCTTGCATTTTTGCATGTTGTCAAACTCTATGGTTCTAAGTCAACGCGAAGTACCCTATAGGTTTTGCGTGCATGTCATTCCCTTGGATATTTCATAAAATTCGGCCATAAACGGCTGTAACTGATTGAGAGTCATCATAAATAAATAAATCATCATCATCAGCCTATATTAGTTCACTGCTGGACATAGGCCTCCCCTAATGAGCGCCATAGCGCCCTGTCTTCAGCTTGCCGCATCCAGCATCTGCCTGCAGTCTTTCGCAGATCGTCATCCTACCTGGCCGGAGGGCATCCTACACTACGTTTGCCGAGTCGTGGTCTCCACTGAAGAACACGTATACCCCAGCGGTTGTCGGTTCTTCGCGAGATATTGCCGGCCCACTGCCACTTCAGCTTGCTAATTCTTTGTGCTATGTCGATAACTTTGGCTCTCTCAATTGAGAGTATTGGATGTTAATTTCAATTCGATACCTCAACGTGTTCCTGAAAAACGAGGGTTAACAGATGTACGGACGGAGAACAAAGTGATCCTTTACGGGATCATTTTTTTTTTGAGGTACGGAACCCTAACAAGACCAATTATTGCCAAGGTGTGGTTATGTGGTTACACATTACATTAATGATGTAGTTTGAATAACTGTTGCCGGTTTCGTATTTAATGTATGTATGATTTAATATTGCTGGACTATTCACACAGCATTATTTAACCCCAAACAGAGCGGAGCTTGTACAAGGTGAACCTACCTACCTACTTGATAACTGTTATTGGTACATACATTAAACTATACAATAGTTATTTTATTTTACATAGAACACCCAGAATACCTTAACAGGTACCTGTAAATGGTACAAGCATTTGTCCCTTGTCCGCTGTACCGCCGAGGTCGTTAGTTGTGAGTATTTAAGTGTTTTGGACCGTTTAAAAAATGCAAATCATGAAACTTGTACCTACTACCTAACTACCTCTCTGTAAAAGGTTCATCGATAGGTCGAAATTTTTGATAAATTGGCTTCAAACAATTGAAAATAACTAACCTTTTTACATGCAACTTTTCACAAATCTACTGAAAAAAAAATTGGTTGTTTGTAAAGTAGGTTTACGATCGAGATGTTTACGTGATAACGTCTTATTGGTGATGGTGGTGGTGGCGCTCGAGATGAGACGGGAGATCGGTCCGTCTCTCTCTCGTTATACCTGCGATCGCGCTCGTGAGGTTTTGGTGTGACACAAGTTTCTGAACATGTCACCCGACTAAAACGATTTTAAAGACGTTATCACGTCAAAAAAACAACAAAATATTCAGTAGGTATTCAATAAATTTTAAAAAGATTAGCATCAAATCATGAGTCCGCCTACACGTCTACAAATGTCTTAAATCCGTGGATGCAACCTCATTTGTACAATCTAGTTTCCATAAACAAACTCATTCGCATAATGATTGACGTTGCCAATTCCGTTGACATTGAATGTTGGCATTTCAACAACAAGAAAATAAATTTAGAAGAAGATAAGTCAAATTTAAAATACGCAAAGGTCAATTATATAAGTGTAAAGTAACCGTAAATGGTTATTGTTTACTCATTGTAAGTCACCATAGGTGAAATAAACGTAATTTAAGTAAATAATTCGAGATAAGTTCAATTTAAGCAAGACCACATAACATGTTCTCAAAGTCAACTACAGCAACTAAAGCCAAGAAAGGGGAAGCGCCAGTTGTTTTGGTGTACGAAGTAGATCCAAAGGAATGTCCCTTCAGGGAGTTTAGGGACTCGGAACTCGGTTCAGACCTATGGGGATTGGTAAGTACTTATATGTATAAGCTACTTGAATATCTATTCAAAAGTTACTGCAGTGAAGAGAGTAAGAGGTACGTAAAGGTGCCTGTACACGGGCTATATTTTTGGCAATTTCTTGCTGCAATTGTGTAGCCGCCAAGTTGCTGATGATATCTCTCAATACAGTGTGTTATACACAATACTACACGTACAATACTTGCTGTGTAGCCCGGCGATATTGCCAACATATTAAGTATTCTAAGTCTAGCCGGCTAGAATTGCACATGATTTATACGGATTTGAATTTAGTGCAATATCGTCGTATATCGTCTCTGCTCTGACGTATAGGTGCATCTCTTTTCCCTCGCTCGCCTCCCGTCGCCTGCGTCGCGTGGCGCCACTGTCGCAATTGCGCGCGGCGTTAGTTGTAGGTATCTGTTGAATTCTGTTGTTGAATTTAATTCTATTTATCATGGCCGAGTGGCCAAACGAAAAGATTTTGAATTTTATCAACAAAATCCATGTACTTATGTCCTGAATTGTGGGATGTAGAAGCTAGTAAGTACGTATAAAGATCGTAACCATTAAAATGATACCTACTTGGGCCGAAATTGCCGCGAAGTTTCATGTAACGACCAAAGAGGCATACAAAAATTTACAAAACGTGCGAATATATGATTATTACTGACATCTAGCCGCATTATAGCTTTGCGTGTATGCAAAATTCCTCATCAATCCAGTTGCAAAATCTTGCTGGACTACACTCGGAAATGAATTGCACTATGAAATTGCAACAAGGGTATAGTTGCAAATACTGCGCTGTATTGATTGCGAAATTGCCGGCAAGATGCAACTTTTCTAGCCCGTTTACAGGTACCTTAAGGAAAGTTTGTGCGTTTGTTTGGTAAGAGCATCCTACTCCGTTCCTTCTTCTACTCCGTTCCGGAGATGCCCTACCAGTCCTCACCTCAACAGCCTATATTGGTCCACTGCTGGACGCAGGCCTCCCCTGATAACCGTCATAATGGCTTTTATTTTATGTGGAGTAATGCTCATAGTCCCCACGCTATGCATGCGGGTTGGGAATTCAGTTCGGTGGTAGAATTGTTCTGCAAGAGGCGCTGCCTGCCCCCGGTGGATATCCCTTCGCTTCTTACGACACCCGCGGAAACAGTTGGGTGGTGCAAATTCTAAACCGTTCTTAGCGGAGGAGTTTACCTAATAATCTTCTTCTTATTTAGTCGGCACATAAAATGACTTTACTTTGTCAATAATAGAGTTTAGATGATGGTTAAACGCATCAAGGTTTATAGACTAAATTCTTGTGGGAAGCCCCGTCACCAATTTTAATAACTTGGTCAACAAATGAGGTGATTAAGAACCAGATGTTGACTGATCAATATCATAATAGACGATCGCCTCGCGGTTTCACCCGCGTTATTCCCGTTTTCGTGGGAATTCCTGGATAAAATATAGCCTTTGTCACTCCCTGAAAAGTAAGCTTCCTAACGGTGAAAGAAGTTTTCAAATCGGTCCAGTAGTTTCGGAGCCTATTACTAAGGACCAAGTCTCAAGGTTTGCGCTATTCGTTCGTTAGTGTCTATCTGCCAATAAAACTCACTCGCAGTTACTTCAGTTATTCCGAGATTGCGCATACCTCAACCTCAATCTCAACCTCAACAGCCGGTATTGGTCCACTGCTGGACGAAGGCCTCCCCCTGGTAAGCGCCTTGTTGGCTTACCTATATCTCATGGGGGTAGTGCCCATATCCCTTTTTATTCACGCAGTTTAGAAATATTTTGTTTGGTTTAGCAAATTTGAATATTATTACTTACTTCATCAGTTTTTTTCAGTATTAGTTTTAATATACATTTGTAATATTCAATTAAAGACAATTATGTTGATTATTAAGAAAAATCTTGGATCCTGTAATACAGCTTAGACTAGTTCGGGATCCTGCAAACTCAATATTTTATTGTAAACATTTTACTGTGACAGAAATAAACGATTTGATTTGCACTTTATGGCACCATCAAAACTTATGCCCTCAGGGCTTTGATAACGTTCCGTTGACGGTGGTATCGAGACGAGATCGTTATGTCTCCTTTTTTTCTATGGGCCACACCCCATAGAAAAAAAGGAGACATACAGCGCCCCTATCATGCGGACAGGGAACTACGGAAATCCCATACAAGAATGAGACGTCACGATCATGTCTCTATACTATCGGCAACCGGACTCATGCCTCAGAAAATCTGCTGACCACTAAATTGTCGTTATAAGCGGTAAATATCGTCATTGTGGTGATTTTTGGTGAAGGCCTTTGCTGTGGGAAGCTGCAGATGCTAATTATGATGTTCGTTCAGCTGATTACTTCTATGATGATCATGATCGAGATCTATTCTTTCGAATCGAGGATCGGTACTTTCCTAACGAATATCGACCATTGTAGCCTTGCGTCGATAAACGTGGTGAAACTCGGGAAAGTTCCAGACATGCCCGAATTCTTCTAACCAATCGCTTTGTCGATTAATTTTATCGATTTTATCAGTCGCAGAATCATCTGTAGATAAAAGAAACTCTAGATAGATCATTGATGTAGAAAAGGGAAGATGGGTTACGTTCTCCTAGCGCGTACTCAACAACTGGCCTGTGTTACAACTACACGCAAACACATACGCTCACAGTTACATTTCCAGTCCTGTGCAATATAAAGAACAACAAAGATGGCAAGATGTACCTAAGACCGAAGTGAGACAGAGACAACTATATTAATCTCTGGTACGACCCCACTAGGTATAATAAAACAAATTCGGGATTTCCCCGAGTTACGGTAGGTACAATAGTAGAGTCGTTCCTTTAACCCACACCATCAATCTTGTCCCAACTGGTATGAGCGGACGAATCGTAAAAATGTTATACGCTTCGTTAGTAATTTGAATTTTAGTACAGTCAACCAAAAAAAGTTAGTAAATTAATGGTAGTTTATTTGACAAAGAAAATTATACTAGTATTTACAATTGAAACAATTGAGCTAACTGCCGACTAAATTAATAGGCAAGAGGTATACTTATTTTGTGTTTTGTACATAAAATAATGTGAAATGAATACAAATGATAGAGGTTCCACATAGAGTTTGTGATTGTACTCGACGTATAAATTCAATAGAAACAAAGAGTGATGCGAGTTGCAGATTGAAAATAATACCTATCATCTTTACGATTTGTCAACTCACACCAGTTGGGACAAAATTGATGGTACGAGTTGAAGAACGACTCGACTCGCAATAAGGCTATTGCTATCTCTGTTTACACACTTATGTTTCGTATATTTCTATCCCTCTCTGCAAATGGCGAAAAAAGGCAGTAAATTAATCAAAAAACTAAATTCTTTGGTGTACTTACGCGTGAAAAGTGATGCCTTGGGCTTTGTTTTTGGTTTTTGAGCTATTTGTACACCTTGTGAACGAACACGAAGGCATTGCTTTAGTCTTTTAGTCAGTAAAACACAGTCAGTACGTCGTAGCAAGCACGCGAATCACGTCCGCCCGCGCCGCCGGTCCTACTATGACTGCGGCGAGAGCACTCAATTGGACTTCATTTGAGCCTGCCGGTTTCGAGAAGCTAGTGCCTCATCTTCCCCTTTTCTACATCAATGAGATAGATCGTGCAAATAGCACCATTTGCAACGTCATATCACAAAATGTCAAACTCAATTGTAATGTTTTATTTTATTTGTTTGTTATTATATTATTTACTTGTGTTACATATCGTTAAAATTCATACTTATATTACTGACCTTGTTTTGCTCGACTACGGTTTATTACTACAAAGTACCTACCTATTTACTGTTTGCAACGTTGAATCAGAATTACTGTAAACGAGCAAACAAAAATTAAATGTGAGTAATACGACAATTGAGTTTGATTTAAGTAGGTTATATTTTGACGTTGACGATAAAATTTCCATCGTCGATCGGCTTCCTCCCGCCAGAAAGTTGAATGTGAAGAAGAAGGGTTTTGGTTAAAACGCCATTGGGTATGTTTTGTACATTTATTATCCAAAAACAGATGGGGTTATGTTAAAGTCAGAGCCTTACACCTACACTGGTGTTTCTTTATAATATATCTGAGTAGGTACGCTTGTGTACCTATATCGATGTGTCTTTATATAATTCAATGTGTACCTTTGTAGGTAGGTACAACGTCTTATAGGGGGTGAGCCTAGCTATATACATATGTACTTGCCAAGGGCCGGCGGTTGGGGACGTGACGTACCGACCAACCCTCCTTGCCCTTTAGCCTAGATCTTTAGAGGTGGCGCACCGAAAGGCCGCGTATCCGTCAGAAGATCCCTAGCTAACTGAAGATTTAATGCGCGTGCTCCGCCTTATAACCGCTCGATGGTGCAGGTTCTATGACGTTTTGTAGTGGGGGGCCGAGCGTACCCGAAGTCCTCCGTGAACCACCGAATGCGTCCGATTTGAGACAGCATTAGAAGTGTGAGCGAAAGAGTATTCGACTCCGCGCGCCGCCGTGCGTCGTCGGTCTGTGCTTGTAGTATTTATTCATAGGCTTCTTGTAATTATCTATCCTACAGTCTCCCCCTCTGGTACTCGGTAGCGTCCCGTGAGAGTACCAGGATTAGGGATCAGCAGTCTTTTTCGGTCTTCCTCTCCGACGCATAGGAATGACTGGCATAGGATTCTCATTGTCCCGAGCTTCGAATTTCGTAATTGCTGACGTGTGATATGTTTTACCGATTGGTTTATCTGTTCCATCAATTGTTGCAACTTCATAGATTGCACTGCCCAATTTCTTTACGATTTTGTATGGGCCGTCTCTCTTTGGTGCAAGTTTGGCTGAGAAATTGTTCTCTTGACTACTTATCGGATGAGTCTCGACAAGGACTAAGTCTCCGATCTCATATCCTGGATCCGTTCGTCGTTTATGATTTGAATTTATTCTGTTACTGTCTTGTGTAATTTCTATATTTTCTTTTGCTTTCGATAGAACATTTGCTAAGTTTTCTAATTGTGGTGTTATTTCAGTTAGAAATTTCTCTGTTTGAACGACCTCGCTTAAATCGTGTGTTATCTCTGATAAAGTTCTCATTTCTCTCCCAAATGTTAGGTACGCAGAGGAGAAACCGGTGCTTCGATTGAATGCTGAGTTCATTGAAAATCTAATAGCAGGTAGCGCGGCTGGCCATTTGCTATGTTCGTTTTGAACAAAAATCCCAATTTGTGTTTTTAGATCTCTGTTCTTTCTTTCTACCACGTTTGGCTCTGGGTGGTAGACAGGACTTAGTATGTGCTGTATATCTAAACAATATGTAAGTTTTTGCATTACTGCTGATATGAACTGTACTCCATTATCACTAGTTATTCGCCGTGGTAGTCCATACCGTAGAAAGACCTCATTTAGTAGAGTTGTTGCGCAGTTTTGGGCCGTAGCTTCTTGTAGGGCGAATAGTTCTATCCAACGTGACGCTGTATCTTCGATAATGAATATCCATTTTTCATTATTAGGGCCTTTCGGTAGGGGTCCAAATAAATCTATAGATAATACTTCAAATCGTTGGTTAATTGCCGTAGATTGAAAAAGTCCTGCAGGTTTCTGATTAGCAGGTTTGTATCTTTGGCATTCTATACATGATTTTATGTATTTTTTTGTGTCTTTCTTTAGTCCTTTCCAAAAGAATGACTGCTCTATTCTCTTTATAGTTCTTTCAACACCGTAATGACCACTTGTGGTCGAGTTGTGAAATTGGTTTAATACTTTTTTTGTTTCGTGACGTGGTACAACGAGCTTTGCATTGTCGACTTCATCATCAGGTATAAACCTATAGAGGACACCCTTATGGAGGAGGTAACCTCTTTTTAACAACTGAATCTTATTTTCGGTCTCGTTATCATTTTCAAGTATTTTTATTATGGATTCAAGCTCTGAATCTTTCATTTGTTCTTCTCGAATGTGACGTTCTCCGTATTTTGGTAGATCGATATCTATTTGACAAATTTCACAGTTTTCATCATGATTGTTATCGTTGCAAGGTGGACGTGACAAGCAGTCTGCTACTACGTTTGTTCTTCCAGGAGCGTATTTTATTTCAAATTGATATGGTTGTAGCTGTAATGCCCATCGAGCTAGTCGACCTGTTGGTGTCTTAAGGTTCAATAACCACTTAAGAGGTTGATGGTCTGTGATGGTAAGGAATTTTGTTCCTTCTATATATCCTCTAAACTTATTAATTGCCCATACAATAGCTAATGCTTCTTTCTCAGTAACCGTGTAGTTACGTTCTGCAGGTATCAATTGTCGACTAGCATATTCTATTGGGTGTTCATCTTCACCCTCCCCCTGCACTAAAGCTGCTCCAATGGCGTAATTGCTTGCATCAGTCTTAATTATGTATGGTTTGTTACAGTCTAATTGTTTTAAGACGGGTGCTGTTATTAATGCTTGTTTTAGAGCATCATAGGCAGTCTGCTCTGCTTCTTCCCATTTCCAGCATGAAGTTTTCTTTGTTAATTGTGTTAATGGTCTTGCTATTTCAGCAAAGTTCCGAATGAACCGACGATACCAAGACGCAGTTTGAAGAAATGATATTAGCGCCTTTAAATTTTTTGGAACAGGTCGATCGCGGATTGCTCTTACTTTTTCTGGATCTGTGGCAATACCTTCTGGTGTAATAATATGGCCTAGGTACTTTATTTTACTACAGCCGAATTGACATTTTTTCTTATTTGCTCTTAGCTTATACAGTCGTAGTTTTGAAAAGATTTCGCGTAAATCAGTCATATGTTGAGCAAAGCTAGGCGATCTGCATATAAGATCGTCAAGATAGGCCATTGTAGATTCTGCTTTGAGTTCTCGACAAAACTTATCCATTAACCTCTGGAATGTGCTTGGTGCATTTTTTAAACCAAAAGCCATTCTTTTAAATCTGTAGGTAGACGAATTTGTTACAAATGTCGTTTTATTAATATCTTGGTCATTAATTTTTATTTGCCAATAGCCCGATTGTAGGTCAATTGTTGACATGTAAGGCATTGCTTTTGCCTGTTGTAGTAAGTCATCTATTCGTGGCAAGGGGTATTTATCAGGAATCGTAATTTCGTTTAGTTTTCTGTAATCTATACATACTCTTATGTCTGAGTCCCCTTTAGGTACTAGGACTACTGGTGCTGCCCACGGGCTTTCACATTCCTCAATAATGTCGTTTTCCAACATTTCTTTTAGTTTAACCTTTAACTGTTCTTGCCTGATTGGCGATAACCTATACGGTTTGAGTGCTATAGGTGTATGATTATTTGTATGTATTCTATGCTGTATAAATGGAGTAGGCTCTCCATGTTCTCTAAATATATCCTCAAATTCCTCGAGTAGGTCAGCGAGTTGTTTTATTTCTACTTCATCAAGGGTTGTATTTTCGGGTTTAATATAAAGATCAAAAGAGTAAATTTGTACACAGTTTATTGAAATATAATCAACCCTGGGGTCCTTGGGACCTATATCATTTAGTCCACGAGGTTCACGCGGACGTGTAGGTTTTGGTGGGTTATCTAACTTGTGAACCTTCCACGTCGGCTCTGGGTTTGTTGATGGTACTGGTTCATCCAAATTTTCAGGGTTTATGGCCGGAAGTGGCAGCATGATCATCTCATCTGATGATTCTTTCCCTTCGATGTTTTCCCAGTGTTTCAGATTTTTTTTCGCCTTCATCATTGTGACATTCTTCTGTGGAGCAACGTCTGGCGGGGTGTCAGGAATGGGCGAAATAATTTCTAAACTTTTGGCCCACAGCATGAAGTTTGCTTGCGACTCCTGTCGTAATTTTGGTGGCGACTTTTGTTCTGCTATGTATTCCAATCTAAGGAATTCGTGGTATGTTTGCGGATCATCTGCAAAATACCAAGCTCTTTGGGCTAAATTTAGGACGACTGCGTTTTCCTCCAAAAAATCGATTCCCAGCAGAGTGCGATTGTCGGTGGCATCGGGCATCACGATGAAATTTATGGGTAATTCTCTATTTCCCATATTTATTGCCACTCTGGTTGACAGCAGGATTTTTTCTGTATTTGTACCATCTGCTAATGTGACGTGTGCTCTCTTTTCCTCGAATGTGACTCCTTCGTGGCGCATCAAGGCATAAAGTTTAGCGCCTGCGATACTTGTTCGAGCTGCGGTATCTAGATACGCATGTCCGTCGTAGCCTTTAAATTTGACTGGGACTGTAGGTACCTTTGCGCCTGCTTGTACCGTGGTGTTTATGGCGCAGAACTGCACCGGCTTGATAGGGCTTTCCTTATTTTTGCAGTTAGTGCATTTGCTCCTAAAAACGCCAGGTGCGCCGCAACCATAGCATTTGATTGTACTTTTTTCTTCGGTTTTTTCCGGTTCTCCGGGGGTACTTTCTTGTTTTTTATCTTTTTCTTTTTTGAACACTTTCCCCAATCTCCTGCGGCATTCTACCACAAGGTGACCCTTTTTATGGCAAAAAGAGCACGTTTTGATTGCAGCATTCCCTTGTTTTTCAATGGCTTCCACTGCCCTTGCCTTATCCAGCAGATCTCCAAAGGATTTTATGTCCGTCCGCGGGATTTTTTTGCGTAGGTCCAGTTTTAGTAGACCATAAAGGAAGTCCACTTGGTCCTCCTCTTTATGACGCTTTGCAGGCAGCATTCCCAATAATAATCTTTGACGGCACACAAAAGAATCGATGTCCTCGTCTTCTAATTGCGGGTACTTGAAAAAATCTGCATAAATTTCGTACGGCTGACGTTTCGGGGCGAAAGCTGAGCGAAGACTGGACAGAGCAGCCGTCCAGCTTTTTATTTCAGAGCGCACGCCTGACCACCATGTACTTGCGTTATCAGTTAACAATAAAGGTAGCCCTGTCAGCGCTTCTTCGTCCGATATTTGTTCTATTTGTTTGTATATCGATACCGCCGTAATGAATTCTTCTACTTTTGCGTAGCTACGTTCACCGTTATAGCGATATGTGCATTTGGTGAAGTTTTTATGCATTGAAATACCAATTGATGGTGTTGGTTCTCTTTTCTTTAACAATTCATCGAATTGTTCCTGGGTTAGATGTACACCCATCGTGACTTTTTTCGTCTTTTTCTTCTTGTTTTGGTTTGGTTTTCGCCAGTTTGGCTAGTTTTCATTTACGTTGGGCGCCAGATGAAGAAGAAGGGTTTTGGTTAAAACGCCATTGGGTATGTTTTGTACATTTATTATCCAAAAACAGATGGGGTTATGTTAAAGTCAGAGCCTTACACCTACACTGGTGTTTCTTTATAATATATCTGAGTAGGTACGCTTGTGTACCTATATCGATGTGTCTTTATATAATTCAATGTGTACCTTTGTAGGTAGGTACAACGTCTTATAGGGGGTGAGCCTAGCTATATACATATGTACTTGCCAAGGGCCGGCGGTTGGGGACGTGACGTACCGACCAACCCTCCTTGCCCTTTAGCCTAGATCTTTAGAGGTGGCGCACCGAAAGGCCGCGTATCCGTCAGAAGATCCCTAGCTAACTGAAGATTTAATGCGCGTGCTCCGCCTTATAACCGCTCGATGGTGCAGGTTCTATGACGTTTTGTAGTGGGGGGCCGAGCGTACCCGAAGTCCTCCGTGAACCACCGAATGCGTCCGATTTGAGACAGCATTAGAAGTGTGAGCGAAAGAGTATTCGACTCCGCGCGCCGCCGTGCGTCGTCGGTCTGTGCTTGTAGTATTTATTCATAGGCTTCTTGTAATTATCTATCCTACAAATGTATTTTATTATTTACCTACCTACAGTAGAGTCGTCGCTAGGAACACTGCCATTACCCGCAGAGCTCGCTTTTGCCGTACGAAGGCCCGCTGTATGTCGGTAACACAAGTTGTTTAACTTGAAGTTTTTTTTACGTAGTTCCTTATTGGAAACTGAAATCGTTTATGTCTAATCTCCCCGGATGGCCCATTTAATGGGAGATTTTAGCGTAATCGCATAGCTGTTCAATCTATCTCCCTCAGGGTCCAGGGGCTACTCGGGCCACGATGGCCATCATGGGCAAAGGAGCGTCGAAGAATGCTGACACAGTCTGGGTGGACGACCAGATCCAGCCGCTGCCGAGGTCTGTCCGGATGAAACTGAGCGGGTGGGCTAGGGCTGAGGAAGTGGCTTATGCCCTTTGGGAAGATGACGTTGAGGTTTTTGATGTAAGACGAAATTAGGTACATTGAAAAAAATTATTCAGAAAGAAAATTAGATCCACAATATTTACGAACGAGCTTTGTGGATATAATATTAGTATAGATAGCTGTATCTATAGATAAATCCCACCATGGGCCAGATAATAAATCATCCCCGTTTTAGGTGTAAGTAGATACATTTTTAAATTATTTTTTCCCCCACTTTGTTGACATGATTATTAATAATTATGTGTATATTCATGCCAAATTACAGCTTTTAGTACCCACCTACTTATGACGAGACATGCAAAACTATAAAAGGGTTCCTTGTTGACCACGGAACCTTTAAAATGGCATATGTATACGCTTTGTTACTGAAGACAAGGCTCGCACAGGATCGATTGAAATGGCGTCAAATGAGAGAACCGAGGCCTAGCTGCGGTGTCAACCAGCTGCTCGTAATGATGATGATGATGAAAGCATTCGAATACAAATATACAGGGTGCCACGTAAAATTATGTACTAAGCCGATAGGGGGTAATTCTGGACATCTAGGGGACCAACTTTAAGTGACACATAAATATTATACAACCGTGTTTATTTTTTGAAACAATTTTTTTTCCTTTCGGTCTTCTTTAGCGCCCTCGCATTATTTAACATTATAAAATAAAAAAATCAGAAAACTTTTTTGGCTTTGTTTTTTTTTTTCAGTAAAACCAGTGTTTTGTCTCTAACGAATAACAAAAAAATTATGATTCCTTTGAAATTACAAAACTAATAATAATGTAAGAATTCGCGTAAAAGAAACCCGAGTACGCAGCAAAAGACTCTGTAATTAGAAAAAATCTCCGAATTCGAATAACCTTCAACAAAAGTTAATCCCTTTCGAGGCCGAAAATTACCCCCTTTCGGCTAAACATGTTTCTTGGCGCCCTTGTATTCTTGACAAGATGGTCAGCGGTCTACGTGCTATCTCGCCAAGTAAATCTCACCCTTACCACCTTCACCAGGAAGCCGGAAAGTTGATGTCTGTGATAGACTACCAGACCAGCCACTCGTCAGTCTTGACCAGGTCTTCGTTCAGTCGCCGAGTGTTGTCCGCCTGCTTTATGCTCGAAAGAGCGGAAGGTTTGGTCGTAAGTTCTCAATACTATAATAAAATAGTAATACGCTTTCTGTTGATATTTCTATAGGCACCACTGAAATATAGAGATGGGCGTTGTCGTTGAATTTCCACAACGATGCGCATCGTTTTTGTCAGAATGGCATCCGTTGTGAACAACGATGTTGCCGCCAACGATGTCGGCCAGGTTGCTAACACAACACTGACACTAGGGTGTCGATGTTGCCGCCAACGATGTCGTCGGCCGGGTTGCTAACACAACACTGCCTATTAGACCTATTAAACCTATCTAAAGCAAACCAAACAATTAAATTAGTAGGTACCTACCTATTAGACCTATTAAACCTTTCTAAAGCAAACCAAACAATTAAATTAGTAGGTACCTACCTACCTATTAGACCTATTTAACCTATCTAAAGCAAACCAAACAATTAAAATAGTAGGTACCTACCTACCTACCTATTAAACCTATCTAAAGCAAACCAAACAATTAAATTAGTAGGTACCTACCTACCTACCTATTAGACCTAATAAACCTATCTAAAGCAAACTAAAAAATTATATTAATAGGTACCTACCTACCTACCTATTAGACCTATTAAACCTTTCTAAAGCAAACCAAACAATTAAATTAGTAGGTACCTACCTACCTACCTATTAGACCTATTAAACCTATCAAAAGCAAACCAAACAATTAAATTAGTAGGTACCTACCTACCTACCTATTAGGTCCCTAGCCTACTCGAGGGAATATTTTTTTGTATTAGGATTGGCCGTTTTTTGGCGTCTCGACATTATTAGGTACCTAGGTTCACACAAACACTTTTACAAGACTTTTTAAAATCCGCGGTGCGCACATCATCGTAATTTGCGTAATGAAAAAATCTAAACAAACGACAAGAATAAGGAGCGTATGAAACTTACTGGAAGTGACATGAGCGTTTTAGACGGATAGGTCCTAATTTACGGAATTTGAACAAATAAAAATAATTCAATATCTAACTTGGTTCCTAGTAGTAGGGTAAATCTAAAATACAATAATACATAGATTATAACGAGACATTTGATAAAAAAATTAGATATCGTATTTTTTTAAATAATAAATAACATTGGTACATGGTTCATGCCATATCTAGTTAGATATAATAAAACGTTCAGTTCTATGTTCTAGCATCCTCTCCTCTCGCTCACACACATGCAGGCATGCGGGCGGTGAGGTATGGATGGATGTTCGTTGCTTAGGTTTGTCAATCGGCATTACTCGGCTGACATCGTTGTTCGCCATCCGATGCCGCGCCACTAACTTCCCCGCTCTTCCGATGTCGGTGTGACGTTCGTTTGTTGTCGGTGGCGATCGGCATTACTCGGTTCGGCATCTCGTTGTCGCAGGCATCCGTTGTTCACCTATTCGCCATCCGATGGGAACAACGTACACTCACATCGTTGGTCAACAACGATGTTAGTAAAAACGACCACCTCTACTGAAATATGTCTTCACTAAAAAATAAATATACTTTGTTATTATAGTGTCGGGGCAATTTCTAAGAAATTAAGTACCTACCTAGTAAAATCCCCAAAAACTGAGACTACAATAAAAATTGGACTTCGATGGGACTTGATTGATACCAGTATAAGTCATTTTGTATCCATTACACAAGCTCTGCTTAGCTGGGTGTGAGGCTTCCCTTGCTTCATTTAGCGGCTGGCTGAGTAAAGTCATGGTATCCACAGTATCCATAAAACTTTCCTTAATGCAAAGGTTTGGTCTGGAGCGTACGTAAAATTCGGGTGTAGCTTCTAGAAACGCTCAAACTAGGTGCAATTAGATCCACCCATCTCAGTCATAGTCGGACCGGCGCGGTGGCGCCGCCGACGTTCGTGTTTCGCGTGCATATTGTTGTCTCAATCGCACTTCGGTCTAGGTATGACTTTCCATCTTTGTTGTTCATTAGGTAGGTATATTGCAAAAGATTAGAAATAGCGTTTCCTTGCGTGTGCACAACACAGGCCATTTCTTGAGTCAGCGCTGAGAGAACGTACCATATCTACACAATTTTACATGGCTTTAACAGGACTAAGACAACACTGACAAAAATGGCGAACAGCTCTTAAACACCCACTGTGTGGTGGGCCGAGATGGTTGATACAATATAAACAATTTCCAGCAGGTGGAACACCAATGGGAGAACTTCAACTGCATCATGGCCCCTGATAGGTGGAGGGCGAAGTATCATATCTACTCTCCTGGAATGAAAGCGGGTGGTGGGCCGGCGCACAGGTCTACGATGTCTAAGAATGGTGAGATTTCTGGTTCTATGTACCCTCTTACTTATCTCATATTCTGATGTGTCCAAGAATTCTGTAAGGCTGTACACAGTGAGCCAAGGCGTTGGGCCGAGTTAATGGGCCAATCTTCTAGAATTTACACCACCCCAATTCCTTCCGCGGGTGTCGTTAGAGGTAACTAACGGATATCAACCGGGAGCGGGCCGCAGCGCCCCCTGCAAAACAATTCTACCACCGAACTGCGATCCCCAACCCGCATGTCCAGCGTGGGGGTTATGGGCAGTACCCCCCATGAGATAAATAAATAAATAAATTCTTGGCGTATGTTTGTAGTTCGCAACCAACACTGGCCGGCCAACCAGATAGTGTCAGTTTTTGTGCACACATCGTAGGATCTTGGTGCGCTCCGCAATGCAAAATAATGAATAAGCCAATATGTAAACAGCTACCTTTGGGATTTGATATTTTGGCCCAACAACCTGGCCCCACATGTTGGCCCAATGCGTACGAGGTCTAAAGGAAATAAGCCTCTGAGATTTTAGTTCTTGAGTCTTATTTATGACCTCAAGGTCACAAGAATTAAAGGAGGCTTGCCTGCCCAGCAGTATGTGAGTTATGTTTGTTGCTGTTCTATATTGATGTTTGTTTCTGTCTTTCATCCCTTACGTTCTTATTCCCAGGGTGCTATCTAGTCCGCCTGTTCTACCTCGGCACGTGGCGCTGCGTCTGGGTCAGCGACCAGGTCCCGGTCGACTCCAACGGCGCCCCCCTTCTTCCTTTCGGTCCCATCATCCAACACATGCTCCCTAAACCCGGGACCAAGCTTCCCGCCACCACGGTTATGAGTTCTGAGGTGTACTTGTGGCCGTTACTGCTGTGTAAGGTAAATTATATATAACACTATTTTTGGCAGTAGGATCAGTTTGCTTTCAATAATACTAATGCAGCAAACAGGGTCCACTCGTTGTACGAAGGGTTTTGTCAAGTCTTTCAAAATATACTTTTCTCATTAGCTGATGTCTTAGACTTCGCAAGCGTGGACCTTCGACAAATCATCATCATCATCATCTTCAGTAGGACTTTACCCACTGTTAGGCAAGACAACAAAGGGTGGTTTATTCTCCCGCCAAGCAGTAGAATCGGAATCAATAAGGTGCTGATTTTAATTCTACTGCTTGGCGGAACCTGCAAAGGGAAGCAATGCTGTACCTAATCTGGTAATCGGTCGACGGGTTCGCTGCAATCCTGCGCAAGTGATCGGCGTCGCTGATGCGCAGGGTGCGCGGCAGCACCAACAGCTACCTGCAGGTCATTGCAGGAAGGCTGGACACAGCCTCTTTATGCGGCACTGGACGAAGGTGCATTATTTTAAAATTTAGATAAAAATGCAACAATTTAGTTTACAATTTAATTTATTGCTAACTAGACGATCGCCTTGCGGTTTCATCCGCGTAGTTCCCGTTCCCGTAGGAATTCCGGGATAAAATATAGCCTATGTCACTACCTGAAAAGTAAGCTTCCTGACGGTGAAAGAATTTTTCAAATCGGTCTAGTAGTTTCGGAGCCTATTCAAAACAAACAAACAAACAATGAAATCTTGCCTCTTTATAATATTAGTATAGATTGTTTCTGTGAACTTCATGATTTTCGCTACATAGACTTATGTACCTATGTCAACTGTGTGCATGTGTTATGTCTGAAATAAATTATTATTTTTGTTATACACTCATTTATTCTGCAATCTCGTCTATAAAATACGCGCGCCGAGTCCAGGAGTACAGCCTTTTGAATCTGGCCCTTGATCCAACTTCCTAGCGAGAGTCTCTTGAGACGTTGATCAAGGTTCTCCCCCTATGCCGTTAACTGAAACTATCATCGGGACGATGATAGTCGCTGAATCAACATCCCACATGCTGACAACCTCGTTAGCTAAATCAAGATATTTACTAATTTTATCTTTCTCAGCTTTAACGAGGTTAACATCATGTGGTAACCACATCGCGATGCATCTGGTATTCGGCTTGATGGAAGTGATTTCTGAAATTGCATACCTCATGGTTGTAGGGTCTTGGCATTTAAAAAGCCTCGGGATATACAATCTCTTCTGCGGGATATACAATCTCATTACCGAAGCTCGGGGGTGTCGCATGCGATGTGTGGTTAAAAGTTGACGAACCTTACAGTCCAAGGCGTCTAGTTCAGTCTGAGTCCATCTCAGTACGCTTAAAGTATGAGTGAGCAGTGGCATAACCCAGCCGTTGAAGGCACGCACCTTGAATCTGGCCCTTGATCCAACTTCCTAGCGAGAGTCATTATAGTTATTACTAGCTGCGCCCCGCGGCTACGTGGAAATTTAAAATGATCACTTAGGGGTATGAGAAATAGATGTTGGCCGATTCTCAGACCTACTCAATATGCTCACAAAATTTCATGAGAATCGGTCAAGCCGTTTCGGAGGAGTACGGGAACGAAAACTGTGACACGAGAATTTTATATATTAGATTATTATTGTATTTCATATTCTAATTTTCTTAAATTTTAAATG
Organism: Eupithecia subfuscata; assembly: GCA_963564075.1. NCBI lineage: Eukaryota > Metazoa > Arthropoda > Insecta > Lepidoptera > Geometridae > Eupithecia > Eupithecia subfuscata. The sequence goes on along the minus strand of OY751102.1, from coordinate 16,184,286 downwards.
TTGCCTGCGTGTCAATGAAAATAGAAAAACAGCTTCATATTGCGCATGTTTTAATTTTTGAGCTTATCCACCTATAAAGTATCCTTATCCCTTCTTTCGTGTACTAACGGCTACGGAGCGCCGAGACCAAATGTTAAACCTGTAACTGCGCGTGCGCAGTCCTAGTGCGTGTGTGCTCTGCGCTCGGTTCGAAACGATGCAGTTCCAAGAAAATTAAGAATTTTACAAAAATGCAGCTCGATTTCACCGCGCTGATTTGTGTATCTAAAACTAGATTCAAGATTTTATTTATATACTAGCTTCTACCTATCTAAGTAGTTTATCTAAGTTAGGCCTGCTCTAAACGTACGCCAAATTTCATCTAGATTTGTTCAGTAGTTTTGGAGATCCTAGGTAACAAAAATTCAAATTTCACAAACTTTCGGCTTTTTAACCGGTGAAGCATCATAAGGCCCGGAGCGGGCTGAAACATTTTTTATACCGTTAGGGATTACGCGGCCCGCTCCGGGCCCAATACCTCAGGCCAATATAAACTTTATTCAAATGATAAGGGTCACAATAGCTTGAAGCCTAAGTTAATTTGATTCGGAATATACAATTACTAAGTTTTCATAAATTAACACGTCAAATAGAATAACATCACATAGTTAATTAATATTAACTTACAATAATACAGAAATTGTTACAATAATAATAATTAAACATTCTTATCCGCTATATAAACAGTTAATTATGACAAATCACTGAACATTTTATATCTTTTATCAAGAAAATTTTTGCTTTACCTCAGGCACGGAGATTGTATTTTACAGTACAGGTTACGTTATCTAATCTGTGGTACAGGTAACTCTAGGAACTCAACGAAGCTGTAGAAGGCCCCACCCTCTCTAGTAGCCATGTTACTTACTCATAAGGCTCAACGAGCCGAAGTGTGTTTTAGTTTCCGATAAGAACAGTTGTCATTTTTCCCTGACCTGCGCACTTTTCCGCCAGTCCTCCGCTTGTAGCTCACGCAGTACAGTTGATTAGAAGGCGTAGAAAAATTATCAAAAGGTATGTTTCCTTTACTATTGCTTCAGGTTTCAACAATGTAGGTACTAAGTACTTTCTTATTACGCCTTCAAATCACAAATTGTAGGCATAGTAAAACCATTATGCCTAGCGGTTTTGCGGTCGTAAAACAATAATATTCAATTAGGTATATTGCAATAACAAGCAAATAATAATTTACCTTTCTAACTGCAAATTTTGTTGGTATTTTGTTACATGATCCATTGAGTAGGTCGGTACTTTCTAGATAATTAATAGCCTCTCTCTGGGCAGGCGTCCAAAATTTGATTTAAATTTACAGTAAAGTGGCAAGCATTCAGAATTTGGACGAGTTTCGGCTACTTATTTACGATTTATATTTACGAAACGGCTTTGTTTGTGAAAAATAACCCAGATTTATTCTATCAGCTTTCCGATGCTATTCCTCGAAATCGACGAGATCAATATAAAGTCTGCATGCCAAACTCAAAGACTGCTTTGATGCGCAAGGTTGTTTCCTGCATGGCTCCTTCTATTTACAATAAACTGCCCAAATCACTTCGAGAACTACCAGTCACACTGTTTCGGAAAAAGTTAAAAACCACTCTGGAAGGTAAATGCTACTTTACATTAAATGATTTCATGACGGACAAACATTTTTTAAATTTAAGTAAATGACAAATCTCTAGTTTTAATTCAACTATTCATTATTAAATCTATAAATAAATAAATGTATAATAATTAAATAATATTGTATCCTGATTTTGCACGCCGCAACGATAGAAATACATTGTGTCATATTTAAACATATACCTTATTTACATGTATTTGATGCAATAAATTTTACTTTTACTTTTTACTTTACTTTTATCTTTTGTTTCGTCGTAATTAGGGTAGGTACGCGGTTCGCCTCTACCTTTATTATTCGTACCGCTATGATTTAAAACTACTTGCATGCACCCTACCTACTAACAATGGTATCGTATTAGAATGACACATTTTGGCATATTACCTTTGATGAAATAAACAGCAGATGGAGGGACGCGTGTCAAAATTGTCAAGGTAAAACCCTTCTATCAATCTCTCTGTGCAAATAACACCGCACGCACTTTCTAGAGTTTCTTTCATCTGTGGACGATTCCGAAAATACTATTGTCATTGACAAGCGATTAGTTAACGAAATGCGGCCGTATGATCGGCCTGCGGTGCGTTTCGTACACTTTTAAATTATCAACAGCATTATTATCTGTTTCTCTCTTTATAAAACAATATACGTCATAAATAATTTGTCTAACTTTTCTATGTAAAACCATTTCGAAAACTTTTGTGTGCGATGGTATTTTGACAGGAAACGTGACGTGGACACAACGCGAACCAATAGCGCACCGGCAGGCATGCGGCGCGCTTTGCGGAAAGTTCGACTAAAACAATTCGTCTAAAACAATTCGACTAAAACAATTCGACTAAAACACAATTCGACTAAAAACATTTCAACTAGTAACAATTTGACTAACGACTATAACAATTCGTTTTAACAACGAAAAATTTTGTGTCATCATATGGCTCTGGGTGCAATTATACATATACTCAAACCCGCCCCCCCCCCCCGCTTCGCGGGGGTTGGGCGGGCTTCGTTAAGAGTAAGTTAATGTTGACCCCCCTCCCCGCTTCGCGGGGGTGGGAGGCCTACAAGTCGTGTCAAATCAAGGTCGAATTGCTTTAGTCGAATTGTTTTTAGTCGAATTGTTTTTAGTCGAATTGTGTTTTAGTCAAATTGATTTAGTCGAATTGTGTTTTAGTCTAACTCAACCTCAACCTCAGCAGCCTGTGTTGGTCCACTGCTGGACTGTTTTAGTCTAACTGTTTTAGTCTAATTCTATTGGACGTTTTAGCCGAATTTTCCGTAGACGGGGACGGTGACTCTATTGAGCATCTTGTCGTGCCGGGCAGAGTGGAGGGCACTACACTGCGCGGTCTAATGCCGTTTTCTTTCAAGAGATGGTCATAACTCATCAACGAGCTCTGTTAGCATCTCTTTTGAAATTCTATGCAGTCGAAAAAACTCCTCTTCCTCCAATAGAAGCGGATTTTGCTTATTTCGCTGGTTCCTCAAGAATTGCCGTCGCCTTACCATATCGTGGCGATGTTGAGCACGAACAAATCAATAGATAAGCTTATGTCACAATCAAAAATTACAATAACTTGCTTAACTCGGAAGCTACTTAACAACAAATTGCTGCATACTTATCGGGCTGTCAAAATTGCTCGCAATCATTCTCGCAGAAATCGTAAAGTTGACTGTGGTTTTCGATACAATGCCGATATCAATCGATTGTACCGATGGTAGAGTAAAAGACTATAAAAATCGTTACAAGTGATCGATAAGACTGCGACCGATTTCGGTCGCCATGCGATCGCTATCTATGTCGGGTCTGACTGCATCCCCACAACACAATTCGCAGTGGGCGATCCCTTCTACGAGTGAGAAGAAAGACCAAAAATAGATAAAGATGGCGAGACATTGTGAGGCCACGCAACAAGAGCATGATGATCACTCACTAGCACTACCGATCTGACAAGAGAGTTACGAAGAAGAAAAAGAAGCTTGCGGACTTTTATGATTATGGGGGTTAGTGATAAACTAACCTACAAGGTGTCTTATATATTGAAAATACCGAGACCGTCAGAGCCATAGAGTTAATAATAGGCATAGAACCATTCAATTAATATGCAACATTAATATTTTCAGATTCAATCGATGATGGTTATTACCAACAGTTTCTATTTAGGTACTCAATTTTTTTACATTAGACAATGACACAAAAAATGGAGCAACCGTTAATGATAGAGTATCCCTGAATGAGAGAGCATTCAGGGATACTCTATCATTAACGGTTGCTCCATCATTTCATCCAGGCGCAACAAAATTAGTATTAAAATTTATTAAATTAGGAAGACCTTAGGAAAACCAATACCATTAGTTACATAAGCACGGAGACAGGTGTGGTTGTCGTGGCGTAAATTAAAAATAAATAACTGTGATATTTATGTTATTTTGTCGATATACATCGACATGGTTTGATTTTTTAGAAAAAACTGAAAGCCGATTTCAGAACCCTTAGTTTTAAACTGTATACTAAGTTTTGCAGAATTACCACCAATCCTTCGTGAATAAAAATTTGATGGGGCCACCTCGGGATCTCTATACAACTGCGAAAGAATCATCCAAATAGGTCCATGAATAGCGGGAAAATCGATGGTCATACTTTGTTAAACAAACATATGATAACACTTTCTCGGCCAAAGACGCAGACGTCCCTCTTGATCCCCGGGTCGCCGCACCGCCGAGCCTGGGCAGTGAATACGTTAAGCCGAACATAAAAGCTTCTCTTTTTCGAAGTCCGTTAATGTTTTTTTCCCAATCACTAACGTAACGGAACGTATTCATTAACGTAATTATCATTAGCCTAAAATCCTTAAAGGATGGTTTCTGTAGTGTTCGTTAGTCAGCGCTTATTTACTTAATTTATCTCTGTCTATGACTTAAGTAATTACTTATTTCAAAAGCTTAAGATTTTCCGTAAAGTTAAGTTCCTTATGTAATTCAGATTGCGCCAAAACAAAACTACAATACAAAACAAAAATGCTTTATTGTACACCATAAAATTATCATTACTTAAAACTAGTACAATGGGAAGCCTTATCGCTTAGAAACGATCTCTTTCAAGCAACCTTTGGATGGAAATAATATGTGAATTTTAGAAAGGGAGGGGGTGTACCAACGACTATGTAAAGTAGACATATACGTACGTATATATATCACGTATATATCATTTTGAAAACAAAATAAAAACAATTAATAAAAAAATATAATTATTTAACTAATTTGACAGGACAAAATGTTGCCGTTCCGTTCAAAACGATCGAAATAAAAAGGATGGCATTATTTTTAGTGCTCAAAATGTAAAACAGTGATTGCTGTACACCATCACCATTTGACATTTTGTCAGCAATTTTTCAATAGTACAATTGAACTGTCAGAAATAAAGAGATGTGATTTTAAAAAAACACTATGTTATTTTAGACGTACCTTCACTACACTACAGTCTGCTGACTGTAGTGAAGTGTACCGTTCCACAGATGGACGCAGCCCCCCCTCCTGATACGAGCCATATCATATCGGCTTTCATCTTATGGGGGGTACTGCCCTGCCCATCATCCCCATGCTGGGCATGCGGGTTTGGGGCCGCAGTTCAGTGGTAAAATTGTTCTGGAGGCGCTGCTGCCCGCCCCCGGTGGATATCCCTTAGTTGCCTTTTACGACACCCGCGGAAAGAGTTGGGGTGGTGCAAATCCGGCACCACTCGGCCATACTGTACGTACTTACTACCCTAGGTAAAAAGCTTGTAATTGATATTTCAACTTGTTTTCCATCAGGCGTTATTGAAGCTGGCAGCGCCAGATATGAACTCTGATGAAGACTGGCCTGATGAAGAGGATGAGCCAATGAAGGACTTCGACATCCTGCATGCGCTCACTGGCTGCATGCACATGAAGTATTACACTGAAGGTATGCCTTGGGCTTGAAATATGATACATTTTTTACTTAATTTTGATTAGAAACAATATTGCGATCACCGAGGCGCACGCGCAGGCCAAGCGTGGGCATTATGGCTAACTTTGTTGTTATATACTCATAATGTCTGTTACATCTACTATTATGTCAATAAATAACATTTTTACTTTACTTTACTTTCTTTAGCTGTAATTATACAGGGTGCCACGAAACATATGTCATCATCATCATCAGCCTATATTAGTCCACTGCTGGACATAGGCCTCCCCTAATGAGCGCCATAGCGCCCTGTCTTCAGCTTGCCGCATCCAGCATCTGCCTGCAGTCTTTCGCAGATCGTCATCCCACCTGGCCGGAGGGAAACATGCGTACTTAGTCAAAAGGATTCTGACCCCCGAGCTTTGGTTCACCGATTTTTAAAATGTGTTTATTTTTTACTTTTTTTGAAATAAGTTAGTTGGTACCTAACTTTTTTTTCGTATTCAATATTACTATCAAATAATATAAATAAATTAGAACTAGTACTTACAATTGAAACAATTGAGCTAACTGCAGACTGTTGCAAACAATCTACAGGTAGCTCAACTGATCCATATCAATACCATTCGTCGCGTCTCCGCTACGCTGGCTTCATTGCCCCGATGTATGGCAATGCTGATGCGCTGCGCCAGATACTCACCAGAAGAATTAAGACCCGGCGTCTTCACATACGTGTTCATGGTGATGGGCAGAACCTGCAGTTCACATACTGTCAGTGAATTACTAATAACCCTGTATCATTCATAAGCCGCTGATTATTTCACTTATAATAGCCCTTATTGCTATATATGAGATCATACGCCATCTACGGACACTGATTACCAATAACCCTGTATACGTGAGTGTACCTGCGCAAACTTCCCATTCTCGTTACCCGTCACCGGACCGATGTTTGGCGGCAACTGTACTTTCCCTTAAGGCTCCGCCACCATGGTGGCCAAAAAAAGCAACTTCGCAACTCTGCTTAAAGTTTACAAAATAAAAAAATTACAAATGCATAAAAAAAAGCTTATGATAGATATACTTAAAAAAACTCTAAAATAAAGCTCGTACTGACATAGATTAGTTATTCAAAAGTAGAAATAAATTTATATTGAAAGTATACACTCAATAGTTTTTCTATAGAACCTTTGCGCTAAAAGTCTGTTGCCATTTTTTTACGCGGCCGTTTTACGAATAAATCTATTATATGTCAGATGAGATAGCATACATTTAGGCAGCGCCCACTGACGACTTCGCCCCGACGATTTGTGTAGCCTCAACTACATTATCGGACTTATCCTTTTCCAAACAGATGCAGAAAGTCTGTGGCAGCTGCTAATATCGGAGATACCTGTCTTCTCTTGGGATGACGACGATGGGACCAACACGAGCACAGTCAGGTCCAGAGCAGCCAAAAAATCTATCAACAAAGATGCCTCGACTGTTGTTAGTAAATTAATTTACTTATATAGTTTTTTAGGAAGGTAGTCAATATACGCGCCTCGCTCTCGCTTTAATTTTCTTGATTTCTGTGTAATTACATTAGTTTTACACAGTATATTTGCGTATCCGCGTGTTCACAATCACCAAGGAACCATTTTGTGACAACAACTAGTTCCGGGAAGACATTATTAAAACATTGAAACGCAATGAAACATGTAGACAGCATTTTTGAATTTATAAAAATTCTTTTGAGAAGCTAAGGCCGGACACTTTGAATAGGATGACGGACAAGCTACTGACGGACTGCTACAGGTGGTACATTACTAGTGTGGAGGACCGATTACCATCATGGGAACAAATATCAAAAGTTTTTGGTCATTTAAGTCAAAAAGATAAGGTTTGAGTAACTACCCTGCAACTACATCACATGAGTCAACCAAGTCATCTGATGATACTGAAATCTGCAACATATAAGTATGCTAACTTTTTTCCTCAGTTTACAATGATAGTATATCAACAAGCAATAATAATAATCACTCAAATAATGTAAATGTACATGGTGGTGAGAGTTACCGCAGTAGGATTGGATCATAACACTTAATTAAAATTTACTTATGTCACAGATATTATAATACTATACTAGTACTTATGTTTTATTTATTTATTTTGGTGCTGATTGGGACAATCTAAAAATACTAGTATTTATGTTTTATTTATTTATTTATTTTGGTGCTGGACATAGGCCTTCCCTAGGAGCGCTATGGTGCTCATAGGGAAAGCCTATGTCCAGCCGTGGACTATGTGAACATTTGATTCATAACATTAACGCGAAAGTAATTCTGGCAGTCTGTACCCTTTTCAAGAATAAATAAAACAGGAATGTTTATGTTAAACTACGTTTGATTCCGGGAAAGCCGGTGAAAATTCGCTGAAGGACCTGGTTATTAATATCAAGTCTGTTCAAGATTTGTTTGCTTTTACTTTTTGATTTTAGTTGAATTAAGATTTTTGATTTTCATATTATTTTCTTTTGATACATGCGTGAATTCCTAGTTCGGTTTTCCTTAATTATGTTTTGTGTAGGTAATCTGTCGTACTAAGTAATTTTTTTAATTTCATTTCATTTTCAGCGCTTCGCCAGTCTAGCAACCATAGAAATTGCTGAAACAAAGAATGAACCCCCGTATGCCCTGCCCGGCATCACGCCAGCGTACGCAATGAGTCTCATAACCACTATGGTCAGAGATGTGCCGCTCAAGAAGCCTCTACCGGAACCAGGTGGGTCATACTTCCACCAAGATTTTTATCAGAACTGGCTGAAACAAAGAATGAAGCACTGTATTACGCCAGCAAACGCGACGACTTTCATAGTCAGTATGGTTTCACTTGCACTAAGATGTCTTTAATTGTTTTAGCTGTGTCCTGGCGGCTTAGAATTTGCACCACCCCAACTCTTCCCGCGGGTGTCGTAAGAGGTGAGAGGGTGCCGAATGCCCAGCGTGGGGATTATGGGCACTTACCCCCCATTAAATATAAGCCAATAAGGCGCTTATCAGGGGGAGGCCTTCGTCCAGCTGCGGACCAATACAGTTTGTTGAGGTTGAGGTTGATGAAAGTGACGTGGGCATAGGCATGTGTCACTCCCGGAGTGCCACAACTTTTTTTTTTAGATCGTGACCTAAACCTTGTTTTCCAGAGGTAGCCCTGTGGAAGTACTACCGCTGGGTAGACTGGGCCAAGGCACACGGTATGTACGAAGCATACGACTGTCCACGCACCAAGTTCCTCAAAGTCAATGGACTAATGAAGCTGTCCTACGCACCTCATCTGCTGGATGTGATGAGTACAGAATCGGTAACAAAGCCACAATAGCAAACAAAGTATTTTATAGCAATTTGATTCCCCCAAGGAATTCATGTCGTAATCCATCTCTCCATCAAATAGGTACAGTGGCGACCCCCCTGGTAGGTTCCAAGTCTCGTAATAGGCTGGTTGACTCTTTTTTAAAGTACTTAGGTCTTAAATTATTTATTATTGTCCAATTAGAGGGGACAAATATTACCATATTTTTTAGGACCACTTGAAAACCGCAAAACTTTATTTTAAAAGTCTACTTTTCGTAAACAGGCGAAAATGCTGTCAGCCATATTTATTTGTGCTTGACGTCATACGTCTAAAAAAAATTAAATTCAAAATTATGTAGTCTTCTTACACTTTTAATATCAGAAATCTATAAATATTGGGTTCTTAAGTCTACTAATACTACAGAAAATATTTATTTATTGCGCCAAATTCGATATGAGTCAAGTAGCGTTAATGTTGCTATCTTAACTTTACATATAAAATCTAGTTTATTTTCTAAGAAATCAAATAATGTACCAAAATAAATTGACTTCGATGGGACGAGTCGAAAATCTCTGGGACTTCCCACGGACTCTAGCTCCGTTAGCTCCACCTACAGGAGAAACACTGACATTTATCCAAACCTGTTCAATATAAATCCTGTTCTTAGTTCTGTATTCATAGAAATTGAGTTCAAACGTAACAGGAGGTCAGCTAAAAACCCAAGTAACACAACCTGCCCTTTATCAGCTGACTCATAATTCACAGACATAAATCTTTTTGTTGCGGCTTCTTGACGCTGGAGCTTCTTTGACGGATAGAGATGCGAATCTGTCGATTTGAAAATTAAGGGGACTTACGAAAGTTCTGATTATTATCGAGATCATACAATACAAATACACTTTATTGCAAACCAAGATCATAGTATGTAACGAAGATTATTCTCGATGATTCTTTTCTAAAAATGTATTGAAAGTAGTATAAAAATTATAGTTTACCACAGTAACTCTGTCTTACTTTTCATCATGGATAAACGCGTGGGCAGAATCAAGTAGCTAATAAATAAACAAAAATAATACTTTTTTATCCTGCCTGTAAAATTATAGGCAGTCTCAAGTCTATGAGTGTATGCTCTAAATCTCAGAAAGTGAAATCTCAATCTTACTTGCAAAGTACATCAAGGTTTCTGATGCTGTCTTTTCTTTCAGTTGAAATGTTGCTATGAATTAGTTTTGATGAGTTTTTATAGTTTTTATTTTATTGATGACACAAAATCCACAGCTCTCCTAAATAAAAGTAACTTAACCTAAGAATGGCACTTCCAGCCAATAATAGGATTTCAATTTTATAAAATTTTATAAAAACTCGACAGTCACCAAAGTTCACGTTTTCCATCCAATTGCGCTAAGTAATGTGACGTATACGGAATTTTGGATAGTTTCTAAATTCTAGCTCTCGTTGCATTTTACATAGCGCTGTTGATCAGCTAAAAAGGTCTGCGATCATGACATTAAGAGTTCAAATTCCACTGGAGCTTTAATGACTTATTGATCACCAAAACAGACGAAAGAGCATCTACCGTTGGGAGGTCTATGGTAGTGGTCGGTTGTGACTGTCCTCTCATTGGTTCTGTGTTAAATTCAGAGATAATTGTCCTTGGTGGAGTAGCTTAAGACTGAGCTGAAAGCTTTGTCAACAACACAACGAAATAACGGAATAACGAGCCAGTGGAATGAGTGGATCTTTTCACACTTCCATACTACGAACGGATTTTGCAGATATAAGTAAATTCAAATTCATTTATTTTCAGATAACTTATCCATATTATGATAATAGCAGAAAGAAAGCTCTTTAATTGTTGTAAAGTACCTACGTGTAGCTTATGACCTAGAATTACTTTTTATTACCTATAAGTAATTTCAATCCAGGTTGAAAAATGATTTTTGATAGGTAACTTATTACATTTTTTTTGACAGATTACAGTCGGCTTCAGAGAACAGGACAAAGCTGGTGGAACGGTATGTGTTAAATAATTCGAGATTTTATATTGGTTTAGGTATCTACTGATTTATCGAATACTGTTCATACCTATAACGCGTTTTGAAAATAATAATGAGATTTATACAATTTACTGCCTTATTTTCCAGAGCAAAAAGTACACAAAAGACAACCAACAATCCTCTGCCTCAAATGAGTTAGCCATCAAAGAGGAAAGGAAGGAATGGGTTCAATTTGATCATGTAAGAACATTTTATGCCATCAACTAGACGCGACTAGGAACTAATGATGACCTCCTCACCAAATTTCGACCACATTTGCACTCTCTGTTCCCTCTCTCTCATAATCTCTCACCCGGGGAGACGAGGTGTAAAATCGCCAACTCTCTGACCCCGAGCCGCTACTGTGAATTTAACGCAATGATCTCGACCACACCCCGGACATTCGCCCATTTCTCCTTACAAAAGTCGCGTCTCACTTAACATAGAAACGCAACAGAATTGCTGCACGTGCAACTTTGTGTGTGACGTCTAGGGTCAAGTCATGAACATATTGTGCGATTGAGACGTGCGATTGAGACAGTTGCAAAATAAGTCAAAGATATTTTTTATTTTCCTCTCACTAAAAGAGAAATTAAACCTTAAAACGGTATAAATTACGTATGTCCATGATCAAAGAACAAACAAACAAAACATCAAACACCATAAATGAATCTGAAATCTGAAATAAATCACCATCCGCGTCGTCAGTCAAAATCATAAACTTGTGCCTGCACCCTGCGCGTGCGCCGTGCACCCCGTGCATTTTAAACGCAACCGAACTCAATTAAGGGCCGACGTCGGGGTGAGGAAGCTCGGTTCGGTGAGGTGGAGGGCCAGGAGTGTCCATTAAATACGTTATTATATTTTCGCCGCTTCAATTACTTTTGATTTTTATTCGTAATCAAAACGCTGCTAGTTCGTAACCATAACACTGGCCTTTTAATTTTCAGATACAAAAATGCATAAGACGGACTACCATCCTCTTTTTCCCATCGGTTTTTGAATTCACTTCAGCAGGCGACGCTCCACCCATCCGAGTCACCAAGTCGACTCCTAACAGAGCTATAGACATGGTGATTCCCAAGACTGCCCCACTATATCTGCAAATAGACGGGCCAGAGCCCATCTTACTTAGAATCTCACTGGCAATGCTCCATCCTAGGGTCATGTTGAACTGTGGAATCCCCATTGTGGAATATATAGAGCCTGCATACATTCTAGTGGAGGAGTTTGATTTGTTTGGAGGAAATGAAATACCATTGGCAAAGGCGTATTTACAAAATTGGGAGTACGAGTCTTTGGAGATGACTTTTCCGCAAGGAAGGCATTACTGTCGGTAAGAAAAATAACGGACGCTTAGATTATCAAAGAACTCCATTTTTTGCATGTTTCGCTCCCACTGCTGCTGGTTTTACTCAAACTCTTTTTTTCCATCGTTATTCATCGCAGTAGCAGTCAGTTAGAGACGACGTTGTTCTAAATCACATTCTATAAATACGCAGGTATGTACTTCTTTTCAATTTGATTCTTATATTCTAGTATTTGGGTCCACTCTCGCATGAACTGTCACATCATGCTGCTCAGCGATTCCAGTTTACTCCTCGGCACACGAGACTTGATCTTAGAAGCCGCTAGCCATGAGCGCGCCTGGTCTGCCAGGTTCCTCAGCAACCTCGGTACTTCTTTCTCCACCTGGATCCGCGTGAGCAAGTCTACCACTTTAATGGCGCAGGTGGCAAGTGATAGAGATTTTTACATGTATGTTTATTTCGAGTTTTTCACCATCTTCATCAAATTCAAAGTCGAGTTACATCATCTAGATAAAGTTATTTCGGCTATCATATGGTCGAACCTCTTGTCAAATGCTTCTTGGAAATCAAATAATATTCCGAAATAAATCGACTTAGACGGGACTTGAACCCGGTAAGAGAATGTGCTAACCAACACCACGAGGTCACACCACGAGGTCAAACGACGTAGGATTCGACTCAGGACTTTGGGACTTCCTTAGAAATTACCCTGGCCGTACACTTACCAACCCGTTCCCGGCACTAAAATAACAAAAACCTTAAATGCTTAGTTGATTGAATTTGAGTAAAAGGTTAGTTGATCAGTCTGAAAAATTACTTAAAATCTAGACTGTTCAATGCCTGAGAGGCATTTTTTTTTAAGCAATTGTCAAACCATTGGTCAATTAATCAGCATTCAAGCAACCAGTTTTACATAATATGCAATACTAGGAAATCGGGTCGTCCTTTCGTAAGATGGGTTGACGATATCACCAGTGTCACAGGGCATACGTATACGCGGGAAGCACAGGACATGAAAGGCTAGTAAAAGCGAAAGGAGGTCTTTACCCAGCAGTGGGAGGCCAGAATGATAAAGACTAAGAAATGAAGTCACCATTTCTAGTCCATTTCTAACCGTCCGTTGTTGGTTTTACAGAATTCCTAGTTTCCTTCTATAGTTTTCTATGCACTGAAGTGTTGTAACTTAAAGGGTTGTTTTGAAGGGTGTGAATAGGAAAGAACCTTAGTTGTTCATGGTTGTATATTGACTGAATAGAGTAAACTAAAAGTGCTATGCCTGCACAATGACATAGATTAGAGAGAACTTACTACTACTGGTAATGCTAACCTAGGTTATAGTAGGTACCTATAGGATAGGTACTTCAGCACATTATGTAAAATTTTCGGCAATATTGAGGCAGAATTAAGGTATCACCACAGATATTGGTCATTCCACATAAAACCTAAAGTTCTTCAAACATACTGCGAGCCTAGCGCGGGCGCGGTGGCAAGGGCTAATGCGGGCGCAAAGGATCAAACATATGAAACCGCCGTTTGCGTTCAAACTAAGTGACTAAGGCGGGCGTCTAGGAAGACGGGCTTGAGCAAGTTAGCACGCGTAATTTTCAAACGCGCCCGCGCTATTCACGCGGTATGGTCTATGCCTTAAGGTAATTTAAAGGTTTTTATACTCCCCAGGTCGTATGCGCCTGATTTGGAATGGGACCCAGAAGTGGTAGGCTACAACCGAGCGCTCCTACATTGGATGTTCCGACAAGCCCTTCAGTCCTATCTGGCCAAGAAGCTACCTTCGGTGGAGTTCGAATCAGTCTGCGCTTTCTTGCGGCTTCTTTTCCTTGACCCTGATTTCGGATTTCCTCCGAAACCTCTGCCTGGTAGATGTCTTAGAGACGTGGTTGCCAATGACCCGTGTGACTGTCTCATGCCTGAGGTGGAGGAAATTGAGATGAATGAAGAGATATTGGAGGAACATGTGGTAGGTAACTTTTTTTTTGGATTATGATTTTGTTTTTAGCTTATTTTTGGAATTTTTTTTGGTTTTTTTTTTTGGCTCAGTCAGTGGCGCCTATTTGTAGAAGCGAGGCTTGTGTAGCATAAAATAAGTAGAGGATTGGTTGTTACATTATTTTTTGAATCTTTTGCACGCGCTTTCATTATTATTTACAGACTAGCTGCGCCCCGCGGCTTCGCCCCCGTGGAAATTTATGTTTCCAACTTTCTTAATTTTTTCTTTCATAAGAACCTTCTCCTGACAATAACAAACACAACAAAGAAAGAATTAGCGAAATCGGTCCAGCCGTTCACGCGTGATGCCGTGACAACGCGAAACGGGTTTCATTTTTATATATAAGATATCTATTGATACCACAGATATCCATTGATATTACATGAATGTAACTATCAATGGATATCTGTGAATGTGAAATGGCGTGGAAGTTTTATTATTATTTGATTTTTTTTCATTTATTTGTGTTATATATTATTAACTTATTTTATCTACAGCTAACACAAACCGTTATTCGGTTTTTTTAATTTTTATTTAATTTTTAATTTTAATCACCCCTCTATACAGACGGTTGAAAGAAAGCGGCTAGTAAGCCAATCCATGGTGGATAGGCTCCTCACCGCTCCCGTAGACCCAGACATCTCGCAAATCTGTAAGCTGGCTACGGAGGAACTGCCATGTGGAGTCCTGAAGGAAGAGAGGGAGAAGTTCCTGAGACGGCATGATGCAGCTACGTACCTGCAGGCGCTTTGGCGAGGGGTTTGGGCGAGGAAGTGTCTGAGAGGGCAAATGGTAATCCCGCCAGAGGTTATCAGATCGGTGAGTTATTTGATGTGACCGCGCGATCCGACAGCTGGTTAGTATTTGGCGCAGCGGGGCAATGCCGTCAGCATCTTGTGGACGCTTCCGACTGGTATTCTGCCCTCGTTAGCAAGAGGGCAGTATGTACCCGTTTTTATCTTGAGGAAAATGCGCACGCATATCATACTGACACGGGAAGACGGTACGATGATGTGGGACTCTAACTACCCATCCTATTTACAAAAACTCTCATCATATTTTAAAAAAATGTTACAGATTTTGAGAAAATGGGCATTTACTACAAAAAAAAAAATTTGATGCCAATCGATTCAGTTTCTTATACTGATATAAAGTTCTCTGGGTTCAGCTATTTGAATACTAGAAAAGTCAAAAAACGCAAAATACTTTTCCCAAACATTTCGAAAAAAATCATTGCATCCTCGAAAACCAAGTCAAAGAAAAATACAAAAAAATAAAAAAATAAATTATAAATAATTCTGGACAATTCACAGCATTATCTAGCCCCAAGCTAAGCAGAGCTTGTGTTATGGGTACTCGATAACTGATATCTTCTTATATATAAAAATGAAACCCGTTTTCCGTTGTCATCGCATCACGCGTGAACGGCTGGACCGATTTCGCTAATTCTTTCTTTGTTGTGTTTGTTATTGTCAGGAGAAGGTTCTTATGAAAGAAAAAATTAAGAAAGTTGGAAACATAAATTTCCACGGGGGCGAAGCCGCGGGGCGCAGCTAGTACATAATACAATACACTACATAGATATATATTTTTTATGCATACATAGAAAACGTCGCAGGCGGACGTTCGCCCGCTGCGCCACAGAGGTCGTCAAAAACAAACGATAAAACGATTACGTTGGCATGTCGTGATTTACAGTAATATACTTACTCACACTCTTATTTGTACACATTTACACTGTTATGTACAAATTTACAATCTCAATCATATATGAGGTGCTTAAATGTCCACCATTTTGATTATTCGTAGAACTCACTCAAACCGTTTTAATTAAATGAACAAAACCACACACAGTCAGATTGACATATTAATGATAAAGTAAGTTTGAAAAAAAAATAAACAATGCGTTTGAAACTCAAATTTTCTATTCAACCAAGTATTTTTGCAATCCAACCTACGTACGGTTACAAAAAGTTTCATTACGGAAAAAAAAATTATATGAACTCCGTATAAAATGTATAGGAAAGTTTTTTGCGGTTTCTGACTTTTCTAGTACTGAAACCTTAGTTGATTTCAAAGAACTTTTTGATCAGTTTAAGAAACAGAATCGATTGGCATCAAAAAGTTTTTTTTAACAACGCACATTTTCTCGAAATCTGTACTTAACTTTGCGAAACGAAAATCTGTGAACGAGGATGATATTTTTTCTGTAAAGGATGTTTAGTTTCCTAAGACTATTTTCATGTAGCTTCAACGGTTGAGGTACCTGCCCTTACGGCCCCATCCGATAAAACCAACCTGTCTATATATACCACCATTCTGCGAATGTCGGTAAACAATCGATTACTGCATAAAAATAATGAAAATTAAATCAAAACAAATTATAATAATGAATAAAATTAACACATCATAAAAAAAACCATCCACCGAAATCTAAGAAAACTTGTATTACGGTGGATCAAGATCATTTAGTCGCCATACTCGTAATATCACGAGACAATAGATTTGAAAGAAAGTAACGCTTGTGCAGTTCGCCGCCCGCTCGGTGCGTTAAATACCTAAATTAGCGTTTCCGAGAAATGTAATAGCGCTCTTAGCAATAAAGGAATGTAACCAACAACTTCAATATTTTGGTACTTGACCTCCATGTCCCATGGATTTGTGATATTCTGTATAGGTTTCAAATATCAAATACCTACCCGCTGAACGGGTCCACCGTCGAGTTGGTAGGTATCTACCTAATTCTTTTTAAAACTCCTTCCCTAGCAAAACGGACATTAATGAAACGGAACGGCAGCTTTTCATCGAAAACTGAACACACATGTGACACACACAACGACCCAAGCTATTTTCAGATCATGGAACACGCCTTCGGCAGCGTAGAAACTCTCTCCGCCCTAATGAACGAGTTCTTCCACTTGTACCCTGGAGCCAAGTCTGCGTACTCAGTCGCTTCCGCCCTGACCGGGTCGTATAGCCTCACGCAACATACTGGAAATAACCACGTCACCCCTAAGTGTAAATGGATACCCTACTTCCAAGTTGTGTATTACTGCCATGGGCCGGTGAAGGTGCATTTCGATTTACAGGTAAGGAGCTATTAAAGTCATGGTAGTAAAAGTACATTATTAACACTTCTACACAAGTGCTGCAAGCATTATGGAGACAAGAATAGGAAGGGAAGGATGCTTCAGTTTTAGAACACATCAAATGAAACAGGATTAGCTCGTTGCTTCTGAATCATCTGTCCCTATCTCTTTTCTATTCTTCCATTTTCTATTCAACAGAGCAGTCTACCACAAAGCTCCTATATGGTGTATGACAATGATACCGGCGAGCAGCTTCCACAAACATATAACGCACATCACACTTTCGATTTCAAGATCAATAATTCAGGGTAAGTCGTCTTTTAGACATAGCTAGGAGATCTTTACTGTGTGGTGCCGGCTTAGAATTTGCACCACCCCAACTCTTCCCGCGGGTGTTGTAGGAGGCGGCTAAGGCATATTCACCCGGGGCGTCAAGCAGTGCCCCCCGCAAAACATTTTTACCACCAAACTGCGATCCTCAACCCGCATGCCCAGCGTGGAGATTGTGGGGACTACCTCCTGTGAGATAAAAGCCAATAAGGCGCTTATCATGGGAAAGCCTGCGCCCAGCAGTAGACCAATATAAGCTGTTGAGGCGAGGTGAAGCCAGATCTTTATACAAAGCGACACCTGAGTGATCCAAGAACAGGCAAAAGAAGTGTTGAGCACCCGGTAAGTCCACCGCGGTAGGTCGTATCTTACACGCACTCACACACGTCATGTCACGGACGTCAGTGGATGCGGCCAGCGCATTACTGTGGTCGATAAGACAATCGTCGAAAGGCCTTTGTTCAGATGTGAGGTAAGTACTTAGCACTCGTAGAATGAAATACAATCCGGTAGCGTAGTTATTCATAGTTTATGCCAGCGACTTCGCACACGTTGTTTGTATAGAAAAATTTCAAGGTTATTTCAATTCCATGGAAACTGATTTATGGTTTAAAAAGTAAAGCCTAAATTTGATTCAAGTATTAGAATTACCTGTGTGCAAATTTTCAGCTCGATCCGTTCAGTAATACTGGTGTGAAGAGGTAACACACATCCATCCATTCATATATCCATACGTCAAAACTTTCGCATTTATAATATTGTATATTATAATATTATAATATAGTGTTATGATGAACTCATTTTTCATCAGCTACTTAAGTCTTTGAATAAGGAAAGGTAAGGATTTGTTAAAGAAGGATGACCCAGGTGAAATACACACAATGTATATTGTTATTTCGGAATAAGTAAATATCTAAATATCAAATAACGAAGACTCTTCAGCAAGACTTCCACTGCTGAAATTGCCTCTCTAACAAGGGGGTTTTCCCGTAACCACCAAGCTTGGCAGGCATATTGGAGATAAAAGTTATTTCGATGGTGTTAGAAATAACCAAACAAAAGCTAAGAGATAATTCAAGCAACCAAACCCGCCTTTCATTGTGTTTCTTTCCAGCTACACAGTACTTGCGCACGGCACGCTGAGCCAGGCGACTGGCCACGCCATGGATGCGCAATGGCAGTTTACTGTACTAACTTCAGTAGCAGGGTTCTTCCACATTTGTGATAACGACGTCAACATCGTAGGGTCAGGATGCAACGAGCTGCAAATGGTTCCCGCGTACAAGCTACATATTGATGAAGTAAGTTTTCACAGAGCTTTATCTGGACCCATAGTAAGCAGAGTTTTTGTTTACAGGTACCAGATGGCTGATATACATAATACTTATATCTACACCTAGACTCGGAAGGCATACTTTCGCCCACTGCGTTACTGAGTTCGCCTCTCGAATACTCTAATTGGTTTTATTTTAATTAATTTATTATTATTATTTTATTCATTTACGAAAGGTCTGCGGTCATCTTCCTAGCAAAAGTATATAAATCTTTTGCCATTTTTATGCCAGTCCATTGCCTTATGTGTTGCCTCAACAAATGCCTCGTCAGACTTGTTTTTGGTTTGATCTCTTTTGTGGACATACAGCGTATGTTGACTATAAATTCCACATTTTCTTTTTCCTGAAAGTAGCCAGTCTACTCTCTATGACATGCATAGGCTCCATAAAATAACAGTTATAAAACATTTGCATGATTTTCCTTGCAGTGGACGAAATGTAGGCAAAATTATATCATTTGTATTAGATTGATGAATTTTTTAACCAGATTTTCCTGCCTAATAGAAGAAACATTCTCGGTGGAATCCTTATTTCTGTGACGAAGCAAGAAGCGGTTAGCTTCAGGGCAGCAGCGACTTCACCAGACGTTAGTAACATATTTATTTTCTAATAACTGGAACCGGCCGTGTGGTGTCGACCTAGAATTCGTACCTTCCCAACTCTTCCCGTGGGTGTCGACTAAGGGATATACCTACACCGGGAGGCGTGCAGCAGCACCCCCTGCATATCCAACTCCACCACCGAACTGCGATCCCCAACCCACTTGCCCAGCGTGGGGATTATGGGCACTAACCCCCAAATGAAGTCTTGTTTCCAGTTATAAATATATATGTAAATTATTTTTTGTGAAAAACTACATTATACGGCATACGTTTAATCACAAAAAACCACTTTAATTCCCGCCATGCACCTAAACCTATAGGGTACTTCCCGTTGACCTAGAATCATACAATTTGGTAAGAAGCAAGGTTTTTTATAACACAAATAAAGGGAAAAATATGAAAACCGCAAATTAGTTATGTTGTGTACCTATTTACAAAACAATATTATTTTAATCTCGCCATGAACCAAAACCTACAACCTGAAAAGTGCCTGTTGACCTAGAATCATGTTATCTGAAAGAACATTTCAAAAATTACGTTGGGCAGTTTGTGATAGCTTTTTTTAATGCCTCTGTAAAAGTTTTATTTTGTGTATGTAGTTTATGCAGAGATGCAAAAAGGGTAACTTCGTATGTCTGCCTAATCTATAAATACCTAATAAAACTACTACAAAGGTATTAAAAAAAGCTTTTATGTAGGGAACACAAATTGCCCAACGTAATTTTTGCCTTGTCCTTACATAATACTCGCCTATTATATATGTAGGTTATAAGACCATTACAATTATTTATTACCGTATTACTTTTTTATCTTAGTACATTACAATTCTTTATTACCTTAGTACTTACCTGCTTGTTTTCACTGCAAGTTTCTATTCACAGCTACAAATGGTGGCGACTCTCGGCACGATTCAGGGCGACCTGTTTGAGGAGATCGCCCACTGCTCCGGTATAGGAGAGATCTACTGGCCCTACATCAGTTTGAAGCCAACGTCCCCCTCCTTCACGTCCATAAATGCACATGCCAAAAGGAGATATGCCTCGCACGCCAGTTTAATTGTAGGGGTAACAAAATTTCAATCGAAAATGCTTTTTCTATAGATAACAGCGTGTTTTTTCAAATAAATAAATAATAATGCCAGACATATCCCACAACATCATCTAGCCCCAAGCTACGCAGAGCTAGCTGGGGGTACTGTGGGTACTGTGTAAAATATTAATTAATTGACAATATTACATAATATGTAGATATAAGTACATATTTTATTGTTATTATTCAAAATATACTGGGAGTCCCACGGCCCGGCCATGCCACATGGAGGGAAAATATTTTAAATATTGTTCGTATAATATTATGATAAAACAATATTTAGTAACAATTCCGCGCAAAAATAAATAATAATAATTATTGTTTTATCATAAAATTATACAATGGATTTCCGCAAAGTTACGCCTGAATTTATTATTTATTGTACGTAGAAAATTTTACTGAAAGAAGCACTTCATTTTGATATATAAAACAATTTAAACGACATTCAAAGATTTTTGAAAAATCACCCGTCCGAACCGGGAATCGAACCCGCCAAATTGTAAAAAAATAACACCCGTAATTTTACAAAATCGATCAAAAGGCTCAATCATAAGGATTATTTTTTCCAATTAACATAGCATCCTAAATAAAAGGAAGACCATGAAATTTTACATTCATAATTTCAGGAAAATTAATACTTATTCTTTCCATTTACTTTGCCCTTCTCCTAACAACTGATTTTATTATTTTAAAGTATTACTAAGGAGTACCCACTTGAGAAATACATTTCCCTATTAAAAGTGAATGATTTAAATCTTATTTCCGAAGAAAATTTCAATGAAATGAAATAAATAAAAAAGAACTAGTATTTAAAATTGAAACAATTGAACTTACTGCAGACTATTGAAAACAATCTACTGGTAGCTCAACTGATCCATATCAATATCAGTCGGAAGCATCGCTAAGACGCTGACTGCATTACTCTGCTATATGGCAATGCTGATGCGCTGCGCCAGATACTCACCAGCTCTCGGGTCACGCGTCGCTTTGACCAGGCGCTCAGATAATTTTTTGAAAACCCGAAATGCCTCGATACCTCACGGACCTAGGGTTTCGACTGCAAGGGGAGAAAATGTGTAGGCTCAGTCGAGACCTGCATCTTTGCGCCTCTTGAGATCCTCGGCCCAATCTACTGCCGCAGCCGTCTTCACGGATGTCCTCGGAAGATAGGAAGGCGCAAGTGTGTACGCGCGTGTAGCGTCCCTCTCATTGGGTCTTCCCAACTCGCATGAGACTGGTGTCATACCGTCGGGCCTCTTACCATCGCCAAAGGCCAAAGGCCCGCCTGATAATGTCGTTAAGGCTGGCGTGGCAAGTTATTCGACCGGCTGCCCTAGTACACAATATTCCGTGATAACCAAGCTGTTCGACAGCAGTACCACACTGGCATTGATGAGGCGCGCAACACTTTGCACCCAACCGAAGACATGTTGTGATACGGAAAGTTACGCGATACGATGTCACTGCTAACGTACCAGTGTCTTTTGAAGAATATGTTTGCAACCAATGTCCTATCTCCCATTAAATAACGGCCAGGAGGCGGGTATGATCCGCAGAACTGGAGCACGTTTGTAACAAATAATTCCGTGTCCACTCACACAAAGGCCCGTCCCATTGCCGTTGGGACAAAAGTGATTTTGGGGGAGCAGCATCGGGGTAAGCACTATGCCGAGCCTGGGTATACTTAAAATTTTGCGGATACCTAAGCCACACAATTTGACAGGCAGGGAGGCCTGCGACCATGCCTTGTCATCTAAACTCGATATTCAAAACCGATTTGTTGTCTAAGCCTTCCAAGAGCTCGCTGTGTTTCCACAGCTAACTACACGGACTACAGCTAACACTCTCACGGAATACGTAAATTTAGGTACGAACAGCTAAACCGAATAATTGTAAAATAAATAAATAAAATAAATAATTCTGGACAATTGTAAGCAAAACGTTATGATTTTAAATATCATGTAAAATTTCGTGGGACGCATGCACCTACATCCAGAACACCGGAAACAAAATATCTGCAGACCTTACAAACATTTGTTTCGAACCTGCAATCTCCTGGATCGCAGGCTAACCCTCGCCCGCTGCGCCACTGAGGTCGTCAATTCAAAATAATATCTTGATAATTGATTCTTCTCTTGCAGAGTGCTCGTTCCCTCAAGGCTCCGAAGCAGAAGCCTGTCAGTGCGGGGAGAAATAGAGCTATGTCGACTATCAGGGTAATGGTGTAGAGTCTTCTAACTTTATTAACACTGTCAAGAAGGAGGGTTATATTCTTGGGTAGAATTTATCTCACTCTCGCTTCTAATTTCTGTACCTTTTCAGCTTAGAGACAAAATTGTAACAATTGAGCCGAAAACGTATTCAATTCAGTAAGTACCTTTATTTAATTCTTGCGTCTTTATAACCGTGTTCGTGGCGATGAGCAGAACTTGTAGTTCACGCAGTGTCGGTGAATCGTGTCCGTCAAATTAGCAGCCCCGCCATAGAATTTGGTGGTTTCAACTATGCCAATAATATAATGTGCATGAAATAGTGGAACCCGATGCCCTAAGTAATAAAAACAAAACATAATTAATATTAATCGCTACTTCATTTATTTCTATTTATTTCCGTTTTTATATGTGATGTACATATGTATTTTGTTATATTTATTCATTTTATTTATTCCATTAAATAATAAATTACCAAATTTTTATTAAAAAACAAGTACCTAATGGAAAATCCATTGCTAGTAGTTTATTGGTAATTAATAATTATGTCAGCCACATAAAGTTTTTATTCATTTTTTCTACCCCTCAGCCAACTGTACACCGCGAAAAAAGCGAGATCGTCGTGAAGGAAATACCTCAGTATCCCTAAAGTACTGCGGCACTATTTATATTACTTAGGACCTCGGGATCCGCTATTTTATGCACATTTATTGGCATAGTTGAAACCACCAAATTTCATGGCGGGGCTGCTAACTTGGGGGACACAGTGAATGACCAATAACTCATGTATGCACCTGGTGGAGACCAATTTTCTATCTCTATTAAGAAAGACATAAAATATTTGTGATTAAAGATGGGTTGATGACTTAGTAACCGATGGGATTTTTTCAAATCCTTAACGATGGTTTCTGTTCAGAGTGACAGTCCCAGACGGATGGCCACTGACGCAGGCGCAATGGATGAGGGTGCACGAAATAAGAAACTCCATAGAGACCGTACTAGCTAGAACCCCTTCGAAGAAACAAACAAAGGTAACCAACAATTAAAAATAAGAGGTGCATTTACCTAGTCGATATGAAAGAAAGAAATGTTACATTGTACATCTTGGTGAGAAAGTGCCCAATTCCTATCGATTGTGTCATTTGAGTTAGGAATCGCACTTTCTCCCGAATGATACATAGTGCTTTATACTACCTACTCCAAATTGTAAACTCAAATGTAGCAATAAATACACGCACGTGCGATTTTCACATGGTTTTTTTTAATTATTGTTCCGAATACGAAATAAAAAAATATATCATATCTTGCCGGAACCATAATATGGGGTAACTTCGGTGGCATTTCCATATCCGCAGCCCGAAAAAGGAAAATCAGGTGCAGCATCTAGCAAGGTACCGGCGCCGGCGCCTCCGTCTCCAAAGCAGGAGCCATTGCCAGATGATGCCTTCGTAGAGTTGGAGTGTTCGCTTACGAGTAATGGGGGAGCACAAGCCAGACGGGATGACCGACGGGACTTGGAGCTGCAAGCTGCCATACGTTCCTGGGGCGAAAAGGAACCTGGGAGGAATTTGAAAGGTGCTGCTATCAGGTAAGATCAACATTGACCTATGCCGTCGAGGTGGATTAATGTTGAGACAATTTAGAAGCAAAATCTTAAATAATGGGCTGTATGTATGTATATGTAAAAATGTACCAAAGTATCTAAGTTGAACAGGTATTATATTTTCAAAAAGGCTAGTGTATTGATGGGTATATTGATTGAAAGGTATCGCTAGTACATTTTGGAACATGTTTTAAATTTCTAGATATAATGGTTTTAAAATATCCAACTCATCTAATTTTATGAATGTGAAAGTGTTTGAATGTTTTTTACCTCTTCACGCCAAAAATACTAAACAGAACGGGCTGAAATTTTGCATATAGGTATGTACGTAGTTCTATATTTTAATCCCGGAAAAATCCATGCTAAACCATGGGCAGAAGCTATTTTGCAATACCGTCGAAAAATGCATCCTTTCTCTTGTATCTTCGAAGTTTGCGAAGGAAAAAACTTCGAATTCACATTGTTTGTATATATTTATTTATGAAAAAATATTTGCGAAGTCGCACTCGACGGATCTTATTTCTTCATAAGGCATTGTTAATAAGTGTTAACTGGTTAATTTTCTACAGGCAAGAGTTCCGGTTGGAGTTCCTAGAAACCCCCGCTGCACCGCCCTCGATAATTCAAAGTTCCGTTACCATCCCAGAGGTAACATTTTATTATACTGTTTATAGTTATAATAATCTATAACTATACTTCACATTAATATTATAAATGCGAAAGTTTGGATGGATGGATGTTTGTTACCCCTTCACGCCAAAACTACTGAATGGATCAGGCTGAAATTTTGCATACAGGTAAGTCAAACCCTGGAATCAAACATAGGCGACTTTTTATCCCATAAATCAGTTCCCATGGGATAGAAATAACCTCAAAACGTTTCCATAGAAACTACGCGTGCGAAGCCGCAGGCAGAAGCTAGTATATTATAAAGAGGAAAGATTTGGTTGTTTGTTTGTTTGTTGTTTGTTTGTATTGAATAGGCTCCGAATCTACTGGACCGATTTGAAAAATTCTTTCACCGTTAGGAAGCTTACTTTTCAGGGAATGACATAGGCTATATTTTATCCCGGAATTCTCACGGGAACGGGAACTAAGCGGGTGAAACCGCGAGGCGATCGTCTAGTATTATACAGGGTGTTTGGTGGATGGTCCGACAAAAAACAAAATACAGTTAGCTGGGGTCATTTGCAACACTTTTTCTATATAAACTTTTTGCCTAAGACATCACTTTTTTATATCAATTTTTTATTTTGTTTTAGGAAATTCCCAAAACCGTGCCTTTTTGACTTAATAACTTTTGATTTGTGTTGTTTCTTTAGTCAAAATTTAGTAATCTTCAATCTGTAATTTATTCCTGGTCTAAAAATAATGATACAAACTGCAAAGAACAACAAACGAAAAACTTATGGGCTTTTAAAGATATGAAAACAGGAAAAAAATATCGAACACCTCAACTTGCCAGCAGTTTAAAAAAATAATTTTTTTATCGGACCATCCACCAAACATCCGTCTTGGGGACGCTTCCGACTGGTGTTGATATGGATCAGTTGAGCTATCTGTAGACTGTTTGCAACAGTCGGCAGTTAGCTCAATTGTTTCAATGGTAAATATTAGTATAATTTTCTTTGTGAATAAATTTATTTTTTCACCAAACATCCTGTATATAAAAGTGAATGCCGTGACGCCGACGACGAACGAACCCCGTGACCAAGGGGAATCCCTTGGTCACGGCATCACGCGTGAACCGCTGCTGGACCAGTTTCGCTAATTCTTTCTTTGTTGTGTTTGTTATTGTCAGGAGAAGGTTCTTAGGAAAGAAAAAATAAAGAAAGTTGGAAAAATAAATTGCCATGCGGGTGAAGCCGCGGGGCGCAGCTAGTCATTGATAATCAACACATTATAGTCTTTCTCCAAAATGTGTATTCTGTGTATTTGACAAAATGGCGCGCAAAAGGACTTTCAAGCGAAATGCCATTTAAATCGATCTGGCTGTAACTAGTATCAGGAAATATTCGCGTGTGGACGTTTGCGCGAGTAGACATTTGCTCGAGTGGTCATTTGCGCGAAAAATCACAAAACTCATATAATATCTCTCGAAATAGTCGTCGCAGAGAATTGCGGATTCGACCTTTGTTTAGGGGATTATGTTTTCTCATTTTATTTATTAAATGTTTTTTAAGTACCGGTAACTAACACGATTTTTGAAAACCAATTATACTAGTTACATAAGACTATAACACAAAATTTATAAGTACGTAAAAAGCTAAAATTGTAAAACATGTTATAAAAATAAACAAACATACAAAAAATTCTTGCTGTGATATCTCACTGTCCAATCATTCACCGTTTCACCTAGCATTTCGAAACTTACCAGCTGGAAACCCATAAATACGCCTTCATTTTGGCGTATTAAACGTTGGTCTCAAAAGTCCAATAAAATTTCGTGTTGGCTTCGTAAGTTATTCATCATAATATTTATAAACATAATTTGGCATGTTTTAAAAAACGATAAACCGATTTTAAATGTTTTCTAGTGGTGACATCTAGCTAAAATTCTAGTCTAATTTAATTTGATGACACATCGAGGTCCGATCCCTATCCAATATAAAAAGAATTATCAAAATCGGACTACTCTGTAAAAAGTTCTACGGGGTCAAACATTACAATCAGTGAGTGAACAATCAATCATCCCCAGTTTTCCTACCCTTAGGGTTGGTTTTTTTTTCAAATTTAAATGGGACCACCTTCGGGGTAAATCCTTTCCGATAAAAAAAGAATTATCGAAATCAGACTACTCTGTAAAAAGTTATGCGTAAATATACGCGTTGACTTGACCGCCTCCTCCGTTTTTCTTCTTTTGACATTACATTTTTCAAAAAACATCCGATTTTTTTTGGTTTAGCAGATAAGCGAATTAGAAATTTCAGTTTTAGTGTTTCGAGTGGGCCCTTTGATCACTCACGGCATGTCAAACAATGCCACGTTTCTTTATCGTATGATATCTCCGTAGAAAGACTTTATGGCCTTATTTTTATTTTTTATTAATTTGTAAATAGGTATATATTTTTGTAAATATATAAGTACCTACTCGAGAATTAATGGTTCGATTAAAAAAAAATCTACAGTGTGGCTTTTTGAGATGGCATTGTATGGCCAAATCCGAAACTATGAGAGATAGAGAAAAGTCGGTAAAAGAGGCATGACCTCGATTACCAAGAACACAAATCCTACATTTTCAGGAAATCCAACCAAACAATTTTTCAAAAAATATGATACCTTGTGTTTTGCACCAAATTTGCTTGCTGATAAAGATCAATCTTTGCAATGAAATGCATTTTTATATCACTCAATAACACTTTTATTTATTGAAAGGAAATGGCAAACTTTTTAAATTTAATTTCGATACTTCCAAGCATCCATGTGAACATTTTAAATACTTAATGATTTGGAAGAACTGGTGTACTTTCCGCTAGCAAGGATACTTAGCCTGTATTTTAGAGTGTAACCTCGATAAAACATCTGATCTACTCGTTATAATTATTATATGAAACAATTCGCAAAAAAGTATACCGTTTTTATTTTCTCAAAAAATTTACACACTGACTCCTATCACGATTTTTACTCTCACTCTAACTCTCGTGGTTTGAAATTTTGTCGTATCTTGAAAAGCCACCCTGTGAGTGAAGTAATACCCTATCATTACAAGAATCATCAATAAACAAATACTTAAGTAGATTATTAAAAACATTCCCATTTTCAGGAAATATTTGAGGAAGAAATATTTGATGACGGAAACAAAAGTAAGTTATATTCAATTTATTTATTAAATTAGAACGGTCATTGAGAACCACTTACACTAACTTATTAAAGTTAAATATACAAATTTCACATAAAAGTTGCAATATATGAAATTAATGCTTTTAATTTGCTTGAAATTTGATCTTATTTATTAGGGTTTCGAAGATCGGTTTCGAAACCTTTATGGTCTCGCTTTGTCTGTCCTTTTTTCCCTCCTTAATAACTCAGCAAAATAATAATACATTTCGTGCGCCTGTACAGATTTTAAGAAAAAAAAATTAAAATAAATGAAAAATTAAAATGAACATTTTCCATACAAATTGAGATGTCAAAATTTTAAAAGAGACCTACAGAGCCAAGTGGGGTATCAAATGGAAGGTATTAGTTTGTACATTTCAAAATACTTTTTGAAATATTTTGAAAATAGTTGAAATTTTACCCATTTCCCCCCCCCCCCCCCCTATCTCCGAAGTTTGCAGAGCGATTCATTCAAAATGTAGGGAGCGTTTGTAGATATAGATCTATATTTTTACAGGAAAAATATAGAAAAGTCTGTAAACTGAACACTTTTTGAAAAATTGTCAAAAAGGGGGGGGATAATTTTCAAAAGGGGGGGCTATCCCACTGAATGGGGTATCATATGAATGGTATCGGTTTGTACATTTTAAAACAGTTTTTGAATTTTCTGTGAGTTTCATACTTTTTGAAATATTTTGATAAAAGTCGAAATTTTACCCGCTCCCCCCCCCCCCCCCTATCTCCGAAGTTTGCAGAGCGGTCCATTCAAAATGAATGAAGCGTTTGTAGATATAGATCTATATTTTACAGGAAAAATATAGAAAAGTCTGTGACATGAACCCTTTTTGAAAAATGGTCAAAAGAGGGGGGATAATTTGCAAAAGGGGAGGCTACCCCACTGAGTGGGATATCATATGAAAGGTATCGGTTTGTACATTTCAAAACAGTTTTTGAAATTTCTGTTGATTGCATACTTTTTGAAATATTTTGAAAATAGTCAAAATTTTACCCGTTCCCCCCCCCCCCCCTATCTCCGAAGTTTGCAGAGCGATCCATTCAAAATGTATGAAGCGTTTTTAGATATAGATCTATATTTTACAGGAAAAATATAGAGAAGTATGTAAAATGAACAGTCATTGAAAAATGGTCAAAAAGAGGGGGGATAGTTTTCAAAAGGGGAGGCTACTTATGAAAGATATCGGTTTTTACATTACAAAACAGTTTTTGAAATTTCTGTAGGTGTCATACTTTTTGAAAAATTTTGAAAATAGTCGAAATTTTACCCTTCCCCCCCCCCCCCTATCTCCGAAGTTTGCAGAGCGATCCATTCAAAATGTATGAAGCGTTTGTAGATTCGATAATATTTTACAGGAAAAATATAGAGAAGTTTGAAAAACGAACAGTTTTTGAAAAATGGTCAAAAAGAGGGGGGATAATTTTCAAAAGGGGAGGCTACCCCACTGAGTGGGGTATCATATGAAAAGAATTGGTTTGTACATTTCAAAACAGTTTTTATTTTTCTGTAGGTGTCATACTTTTTGAAGTATTTTGAAAATAGTCGAAAAATTTACCGCTACACCCTATCACCGAAGCTTGCAGAGAGATCCATCTGAAATGTAGGTTGGTACCTACTAGTTTTAGGTCTTCATTAAATTTCGGAGTCTCTAACCAGTACCTTTAGTACATACCTACTTGTTGACAAACGTTCGAAACCCTCGGCGCGCGAGTTACACTCGCACTTGACGGGTCTTGTTTTTTAAATGTAAAAAGATCTGTAGCGAAGAAGCATTAATTCAGGTGTCAAATGCAAATTCAAGTAAAATCAGATAGGTAGGTAGGTACCTAATTAATTTTTGTATACAATTTCTGTTTTATTTTTTTATGGCAGAAGAAGAACAGCTCCCACAGGGTCCAACTCCGGCCACTGAAAGTGAAAGTAAGTTCTTTGTTAATATGTCTAAACAACAGTTTGCTAAGCAGTTCATGAGATCCTGTCCGGGCAGTACAACCACACTGACTAAAGTCCCCACTGCCGCACAACACAAAAATCAATCAATCAATCAATAAAAAACGTTTATTTGCAACTAAAACATAAAATAAAACCGTTAAGTACTTAACTAAAAAAGAATACAAAATGACATTAAACGATATGATATATTAATATTTCGTCACTTCATTCTTCAGATATAACTAATTTATTATTTACCAGGTAGTCCTTTAAACCTACAAGGCAGTCGCACGATTTTAAAAGTAAATCGAGTTACCCACTCGATTTCATTTTTTATCTTTTTTATTTAGGGTAGTTATTCCTTACCTACCCTGTCTCTGCCCACAAGGTGGTCACCTCATTCTTTTTTCGTGCGAGGCAGCGTACGGACGTAACAGCTCCCTCTCGTAAAATATACTTAGTTGTTCGTCATGCCGAAAAGAAGTTTCGACGAAAAGTTAAAAAGCTATAATAACAAAATCAAAAATTTGATGGAGAAGGAGAATAAAAAACGCCGACGAATCATACTGGATTCGTCAGATTCTTCAAGTGAACAAGGTAAGCAAAGTGTTTTATATTTTCAAGTGTGGTTGCGAAATATAATGAGAAAGTACCTACCTACTTTGGCCTGGAGATTGACCGTGGGTCAAAACGATGGCTGTTCCATGCTAGAGGTTAACCGTGGGTTTTCACAAAGCATAATAGACCAATTACACTACCACGCGTGGTACTTGCTTACATTTATTTTCGCCAATTAGGACCTAGATGGTAACGGACGTGGTCACGTACCACGTGCTCTCTTCTGAATAGATGGTAACCGTGGGTTATCACATTTCAATTTTGAGTTTACAATGTAAAACATTAAAAAATATTTACTAGACCGCTTTTAGTAAGTAGGTCATTGGGGTTGCCTGGTGGTTGTCCGTGGGACAGCACGTGGCCATTTTATTAACCCTTAACTGCGCTTTTTCCGCTCGTACGACGTAAAATTATTTTTTCTAAGAAAAATAGAACTTACACTGCGGTTATTGTTAATGTATTTTCGTTTTCTTTTTAGAAAACGAGACCCAAGGTCACCTTAATGAAGAAGTGCCTGAGGCAGATGCAGAACATGATGATGTGCCCGAGGGTCTGGAAGCGCCACAAGAAGAATTCCAGGAGACGGACCGGGTGACCACCCCGGTTCCAGAAATCGAACCAGACATTCTAAAAGCTCTCGGTGAGTTTCAAGAAGAAATTCCCAAGTTTGGTGAAAAAATTCACCAAAACTTGGCCCGTTTGTGGCTCCCAATACTCCGAAAAGGGCTGGATAAAGAAGCCAAGGATACAATTATGAAGGACCACCAAATTCCAGAGAACTGCATTCTCTTGCAAGCACCAAAACTTAACCCCGAAATTGCAGCTACAATATCTGATATCACCAGGACCAAGGACAAGAGAGTCGAGTCAGCCCAGCAGCAGTTAGGCTTGGGCATCACTGCTATCAACAAGGGCCTCTCGCTACTCATTGAAGATGATAAAGAGAGAGTTAAGGCAATCAAGTTCCTAAGCGATGGCTGCCGTTTACTCTGCGACCTGCACCATGTCGAGACCGATGTAAGGAGAAAGTTTGTGACTCCAGGCCTGGATAAGGCGTTCCTACATCTTATCCAGGACGAAGACAGAGATGAAACCCTGTTCGGTCAGAAGCTCTCAGACAAGATAAAAGCTTCTAAGGCTATAGAAAAACAGAGCTTACAAATTAAAAAAGCCGCTCCTGTAAAGGCACCAGTAGCGGCGTCAGCCCAACCATCGACCAGCCGCCCCCGGACGGGAAACTGGAGCGGCCCTCCTCGTTTTACATCGAACAGGGGGGGGCGAGGAGCTTACCGGAGGATGGCCCCGGCTGGCCGCAGGGGGCATCAGGCGGGAGCGAGGCCGCCAGCGCAGACTCACCACCAGGCCAAGCCACGTGCTCCGGCACCACAACAATAAAGGTACACGCTGGACGTATCCAACATTTTTATAATTGCTGGCTTAGAATAACTAATAATAAAACTGTACTTGATTGGATTCAAGACGGTTATTCGATTCCTTTTAGTTATACTGTACAACAGAATAGGGTACCGAGTAATCCATCTTGTGATGACGAAGCCGAAATGCATGCAGCGATTATTAATCTAATCGAATTAGGGGCTATTTCTGTTTGCGATCGCTCTCAAGGAGACTTTATTTCAACAATTTTTTTAACCCGTAAGCCTAACGGTGGTAATCGTTTTATTTTGAATTTAAAATCACTTAATAAATTCATTCAAAAATCACATTTTAAGATGGAGGATTATAGGACCGCGGCGAAACTGATTCCTAAAGATGGATTTCTGGCTACGATAGACCTTAAAGAGGCTTATTTGCTTGTACCTATAAATAAGGCCCATAGAAAATACTTACGCTTTATTTACAATAAAACTGTATACGAGTTCTGGGCTCTACCGTATGGTTTATGTGCAGCACCTAGGGTATTTACAAAGTTGATGAGAGAGGTCATAAGTTACCTACGACACAGTAACTACAAATCAGTTATTTATCTCGATGACATTTTATGTATAGGAGACACTTACAATGAATGTCACGAGAATGTAGTAAGAACAGTTGAACTGTTACAATGTTTAGGATTCATTGTGAATTTTGAGAAAAGTTATTTAACCCCCAAACGTACATGTAAGTTTTTAGGCTTCGAGCTAAATACCGCTGATTTGTCGTTTTCTCTACCTTCGGATAAAAGGTCTAATATTGCTTGCTTGGTAAATAAATTCTCATTACTACCTACATGTACTATTAGAGTATTTTCACAACTAATAGGTGTACTGGTCTCCGCTTGCCCAGCGGTCAAGTACGGTTGGCTTTATACCAAGACGCTAGAGCGTCAAAAATTTTTGGCCTTACAAAAAGATGACAACTATGAAAGTAGGATTAAACTATCTCAAGTAATCCTACCAGACTTGCTTTGGTGGAAAAGCGCTATTTTCTCTACGTACAATCCAATGAGACCCGATGAAAAGTTTGCGATAGAAATCTTTACAGACGCTTCTAGAACAGGTTGGGGAGCGGTTTGTAATAATAAAAGAGTAAATGGTGGTTGGAAGGAAGAAGAACTTTCCTTTCACATAAATTTTTTAGAACTCCTTGCTACTTTTATGGGTTTAAAATGTTTTGCTAGTGATTTCTCAAACTGTTCCATCTTATTGCGAGTCGATAATACAACAGCTATAAGTTATATTAACCGCATGGGTGGGATTCAATTCCCACACCTTAACGATCTGGCTAGGACAATTTGGCAATGGTGTGAGAAGCGAAATATCTGGCTTTTTGCATCTTACATAAATACAAAGCAAAATATTGAAGCTGATGAAGAATCACGCAAAATGAATATTGACACAGAGTGGGAACTATCACATTGGGCTTTCCAAATGATTGTTCACAAACTAGGTCAACCTGATATTGACCTTTTTGCTTCTCGCACTAATGCGAAATGTCCCAATTATATAAGCTGGAAACGAGATCCAGATGCTTTAGCGGTAGACGCGTTTACGATTACCTGGCAGAACCGCCGCTTCTATGCATTCCCGCCTTTTTCTCTCGTACTGAAGTGCTTAAGAAAAATAATAAGCGATAAAGCAACTGGAATTCTAGTTTTCCCTTACTGGACCGGTCAGCCATGGTTTCCTCTCCTTAAGTCAATATTAGATTCTGAAATAATTTATTTCAAACCTAATAGAGATCTTTTGCAATCCCATTACAGATCCCAACACCCGTTACACAGGAGCCTTACCCTGGGAGCCGCGAAGCTCTCAGGACTGCTTTTACACGGCGAGCCATCCCACCCCTAGCTTTAGACTTAATGTTATCCTCCGTCTCAAGCAGTACCCTGCGACAGTACAATACAACGTACAAACTGTGGTGGCAGTTTTGTGAGGTAAATTTGGTTGATATATTTAGTCCTCAACTAGCGAATATACTCACTTTCCTAACAGAACAGTACAACAGAGGTGGCTCTTATGGAACCATTAATACGCACCGTTCAGCACTGTCGTTGCTTCTGGGTGGTAACATTGGATCGGACGACAGTGTTAGACGTTTGCTAAAAGGCATTTACAAGCAAAAGCCTTCTATTCCAAAATATATTGGTACTTGGGATCCCCGGATAGTACTTGACTTCCTTGGCAATTGGTTCCCGAACAGAGATTTATCACTAGACAAACTTACAAAAAAATTATGTACTTTGTTGGCTATTTGTACTACTCAAAGAGTTCAAACGCTTTCGCTCATAAAAGTGTCAAACATAAACAGAAGCGGTGACTCGATACAAATTCCAATTACTGATCTTATCAAGACTTCTGCTGCAGGTAGAGATCAGCCTGTCTTGATCCTGCCATATTTTAAAGATGATCAGAAAATTTGCCCGGCTACAGCCCTGGATGATTATCTATTTATGACATCAAG
The DNA here is from genome assembly GCA_963564075.1 of Eupithecia subfuscata. Lineage (NCBI taxonomy): Eukaryota > Metazoa > Arthropoda > Insecta > Lepidoptera > Geometridae > Eupithecia > Eupithecia subfuscata. The sequence goes on along the minus strand of OY751102.1, from coordinate 16,149,479 downwards.
CCTGAGACCTGTCGATGTAGAGAACTTACTTATTACTTTTAAAAAACCCCACCGAAAAGCTTCGTCCCAATCAGTTAGCCGGTGGATAAAACAGACTCTGGCGGAGAGTGGAGTTGATGTGAGCATGTTTAGCGCTCACAGCACTAGACACGCCTCTACATCAGCGGCGGCCTCTGCCGGTATATCGCTTGACCTTATCAGGAAGACGGCCGGATGGTCTGAATCCTCACAAACCTTCGCTAGGTTTTACAATCGTCCTATACTTAGTGAAGGGATTTTCGCTAAATCAATATGTTTGATTAATAAAAAATAGGTGATTATCTTTTGTACTTAGTTGATTATAATTAGGTATAATAAACGATAATAATAAATAGAAAATAACATTACATTGCATAAGGATGTTTTCTATGCAGTACCTTTAGTTTGTAGTAATAAAATAATTACTAACATAGGTTTGTAAAACGCTTTATTATTATATTCTTAAAAATAAAATTTATTGTGATTTTATAAATGCCGTTTTATTGCAAACGATGCATACCCTCTGAACATCTACCTGGTAAATAATAAATTAGTTATATCTGAAGAATGAAGTGACGAAATATTAATAGATGATCAATTGAACTTGCAAAGTGAAGTTCGATCACTATTATATGAGTCACTTCATTCGAAGATATAAAATCACCCACCCAGAGTAGGTAATATTTATCCCACCCTATAAATTTTAATTTTCTCTTTATAGAAATGAGGTGACCACCTTGTGGGCAGAGACAGGGTAGGTAAGGAATAACTACCCTAAATAAAAAAGATAAAAAATGAAATCGAGTGGGTAACTCGATTTACTTTTAAAATCGTGCGACTGCCTTGTAGGTTTAAAGGACTACCTGGTAAATAATAAATTAGTTATATCTTCGAATGAAGTGACTCATATAATAGTGATCGAACTTCACTTTGCAAGTTCAATTGATCATCTACTTAACACCATTAAATTTAGTTTTAGCTACAAAATGGTCCCAACTCAGCTTATGCAGGCGTTAAAAACCTGCGCTGGTTTTCTGCTGGGGCCTATGGGACCGAGGAATTACAAATTAATATATCTAAATGAGTTGTTAATTACATAAATGAAAATAAATAAAATTAGCCTTTATTTCCTACTTCTTATGTAACTATTGGAGCTGAGACGTGGACACTCACGGTATGGCTGGTCCACCCATCCTGCACATGTCCCAGCTCAACTCCACTTTGAGTACCGATCACCGAAATTATGCAATCTTTTCAATTTGTACATTTATTGTACGTATGAAAATGAATAATTTTTGATTGATTTGATTCAACGTTGGGCGCGGTTAGAACTCGGCTGAGGGACCACGACGTTCGATCCATCAAAAAACAGATTTTTAGGGTTTCTTTTGTGAAATACTTCAGTTCGATGGTACGGAACTCTCCGTGTAACATTACCTAATGTGTGCCTTATACCCTGCAGTGGGTGTAGGCGCGCTGCAGATGATGATGATGGTTGCCTGGGTGAAAACGCTTCCAAGCGATAATGCCAACCATTGTACTATTGTGTTTTATGTTAACGTCTATGCTGTCTTTTATTTGTTGTCTACATTAAAGAGTGGTGTGTACTTGTGTAGTATGACTGTGGTGTGCCGGCTTAGAATATTCACCACCCCAACTCTTCCCGTGGGTGTTGTTAGAGGCGACTAAGGGATATCCGCAGGGGGCGGGCAGCAGCGCCCCCTGCAGAACAATTCTACCGCCAACTGCGATCCCAACCCGCATGCCCAGCGTGGGGGCTATGGCATTACCCCCATGGGATTAAAACCACTTTTACGCTTATCAGGGGGAGGCCTGCGTCCAGCAGTAAACCAATATTTAAGATGTTGAGGTGAGGCGAAGTAAGGTAGAATAATATGATATGATGAATAAATTATGGAACTTTCATAACCTTCAAGTGGGGGAGATGGAGGCTGAGAGCGAGGAGGAGCCCAAGTTCCTGAGCATGCCGGACCAGCTCAAGGACAAGTTCACTCCGCTGCAGTTCTTGCCTCTCTGCTTGAGGGACCGGTTTGAAGATGACAGGTTTATTTTCTTACAAATTAATATCTAATAAAAACAATTTTTGCAAGTCCATTAGCAGACATGAATGCAGAACCAAAGTTATCGACATAGTTCAAAGAATTAGCAAGCTGAAGTGGCAGTGGGCCGGCAATGTCTCGCAAAGAACTGACAACCACTGGGGTAAACGCGTTTTTAAGTGGAGACCGCAACTCTGCAAACGTAGTGTAGGACGCCCTTGAGCCAGATGACGACCTGCGAAAGACTGCAGGCAGAAGCTGGATGTGCCAAGCTGAAGACAAGCTGCTATGACGCTCAATAGGGGAGGCCCTATGTCCGGCAGTGGATTATTATACGCTGATGATGATGACAGCTGGACGTAGGTCTTTCGTGATGAGTCCGGTACTGATTTATTTTTATAGTGTCACATGGTTAACAAAAAATTAAGAACTTGTCCATACATTAACGATTGACGCGAGACTTGAATCCGTAACTTTCAAATCTGCAATCTGCGCGGAATAGTGTTACCAATTTCACCACCGAATATTTTTAGAACACATAAATTCTTTGTTCTACCTACTAACTACCACAGTCTCCCTATGCATACAGTCGTTCGACGAAGGTATTTTGACGTAGTTTTGACAGGGCAATCGTGCGGCAAAATCCGAACCGAGGTATGTACGGTAGTAATCTCAAAGGTCACTTAAATACTCGCGGGAATCCCGCGGACCGATCACATTCCAAGCAAAACTTACCACTACCGCTCTGGGTAGCTTATTTCAAATAAATTTTAGATAAGTTTCATCATAAGGATCCAACTTTAAGTCATATTCATCATCATTCAGAAGCTAAATATAATTTCCCAGCGTCATCATGAGCTCCGACATGGCGGAGGCGGCGAGGCAGGACAGGATCGCGCGCATAGACGCATCCTTAAAGCGCATGCGCGAACTGCAGCAATTCAACGAACGACACGTGTTGGGCCAGCAGGAGAAACGCACGCATCTGCTGGAGAAGATATTTGTTGGTTAGTTTTTGAAAACTGTAATAAGAACTCGACTCGGGTCTCTTTTTCGCATCCTGTTACAGTTCTGCCACCTAACTGAGATCCCCGACTCCCATGGCCAGAGTGGGAATTATGGGCATTACCCCCATAAGATAAAAGCTAATAAGGCGCTTAACAGGGGGCGGCCCGTGTCCAGCAGTGGACCAATATAGGATGTTGAGGTTAAGGTAGAATGACCTCCTGGCCAAATTTCCAGCCACGGCGACCAGTCTCAACGGAGACTAGCCATGTGCACAGGACATAATTATTATTTATTCAATACTAGCTGCGCCCCGCGGCTTCGCCCCCGTGGAAATTTATGTTTCCAACTTTCTTAATTTTTTCTTTCATAAGAACCTTCTCCTGACAATAACAAACACAACAAAGAAAGAATTAGCGAAATCGGTCCAGCCGTTCACGCGTGATGCGATGACAACGGAAAACGGGTTTCATTTTTATATATAAGAAGAAGATTATTTTATTATACACTGTATGTCCCCGGCCGGAGCCTCAACGAACTCTAGACAGAATTTGTTAATGGTGCGAGCAAGCGGAACTGTCAATGTCTTCACCAAGAGGTGTGACATTGACCCATTTCATACTAGCATTCCCAGGGCAAAGGGACGCATGGCTCTTGACTTTTTTGGCACACGATTTAGGCATATGTCAGGTTTTTATCATGTTTGGATGTTGTGTTTTATGCTTTCTATTATATTTATTCTATTGTTTTATATTTCTATTACGTTATGATTTCACATAGAGTGCAATTTCTTCTTTGTCACCACGATGTTAGTGTTCACATTTAAATATGTAGCATATTTAGCTTCTATCAGTGAATACCTATTATTACCTTTTTGTTGTTATTTAAAGCTCTGTAGACATTATTCTAGCTGATGGTTTTCCGAAATAAATAAATAAAATGCTTAGTGCACAAGTGTGAGCGAAAACACAGGTGCACTCTCTAATATTTTAACTCTCGTAACCCGATGGGATGGCAGACCGACACACGCAGTTAGATATAATAGCATTTCCAGGGTATAATAATATACTTCGCCAGGTATGGCATTCCGAGACACATCGGTCACGCTGGTGACACAGGCCTACGCCATCCGCGCCATCGGCAAATGAATATGGACCCGTACTCATATGAAACGAAGTCGAAGTTTTTGATTCAATTTCGTGCAAACGCTAATCTTATGCAAGCGACATATAAGTTGGTTGTGCACAACAACGAAACCGAAACTTCGATTTTCCTTTTCCGAGTAGGCCCCCTGTTTTCTGGTGTTCCCAGTAGCGTAAAATCGTAACTTCCCAATCTCCTTGTACTACCTGTACGAATCTGATAAAACTATATGGTTTTTTCCTCAACAGCCTATATTGGTCCACTGCTGGAGACAGGCCTCCCCCTGATAAGCGCCTTATTGGCTTTTATCTCATGGGGGTAATGCCCATTATCCCCACGCTGGGCATCATGCGGGTTGGGGATCGCAGTTAGGTGGCAGAATTGTTCTGCAGGGGGCGCTGCTGCCCGCCCCCTTAGTCGTCTCTTATGACACCCGCGGGCAGAGTTGGGGTAGTGCAAATTCTACGCCGGCACCACACAGCGATGTGGTTTTCTAATAACCAGTTATTTGTCAACTCGTGTTTAACTCAGACTGTTTTGAGAGATCTAACACACTTTGACGATTTACACTTTTATGTATATTTTTATATTGACTTTTGATTCCTATCATCCATGTTTTGTTGCAATAAGTGGGAACTGTAATTACTGTTATGTTACGTCTATAATTATCACACTAATATTATAAATGCGAAAGTTTGTATGTTTAGATGTAATGGATGTTTGGATGGATGTTTGTTACCTCTTCACGCCAAAACTACTAAACAGATCGTGCTGAAATTTTGCATACTTGCCTGTAAGTAAGCCAGGAATCAAATATAGGCTACGTTTTATCCCATAAATCAGTTCCCAAGGGATGGAAATAACTTTTAAACGTTTTCAAAAATAAACATTTAAACTATTATCTTTCCTTCTCAGACTCCCAGAGGCCCCCAGAACTGGCTGCGGCTCTACATGAAAGAGATGAAGCTATAGTTCGAGAGATCCTGACAAGACAGACGTCAGCAAATAAGAAGAAATTAGAATCAAGACTTTTAATTAAGAAGTGATTTTAGTTTTAATATTAAGATGTTTTTCGTTTAAGTGAATAAATGTTTTGTTTTGCCAATTTCAACTCAATTTTAAATTCAAAACAATTCCAGTACCAACTTTATCATTATAATATTAATTAATAATAACAGACAATGCAGGTACCTACTTAAATCCATACTAATAGCACAGCCTACCTATATGCATACAGTCGTTCGACGAAAGCACTTTGGCGTGGTTTTGACAGGGCATTCGTGCGGGGGGCAAGGTATTTATTATGTTATTTTAACAATTAGAAATACTTTTACAAGAAAAATACGCAGAATTTATGGCCAGCTCATTTTGTTTCGACAAGAAAATCAAAATAAATAATCTTGCCTTTGAGTCGTCACGTGGTAGATATCAATGGTTCGTATATGAGCTGCGTTTCAGATAAAAAGCATTTTTATATCCCTGCTCGACAGCTACTCTTCACGTCCACGATAGCTACTGGACTACCAGCAGTCTCGACTGTTGGTAGTCCAGTAGCTATCGTGATCGTGATCGAGAAGTCGACGTCTTGATCACGCCTTGCCAGACTCGCCCCTCAGTACCTACTCCCTAATCTCCGAAGTACCTAACACCTATACTATAAGTAAATTGACGAAAGTTCGTAACCCTTGGAGCGCGATTCACACTCGCACTTGACGGATCTTGTTTATTTTATTACGCATAGAATAGATAAAAGATAAATAACTTGCTATGCGACTGCAATTTTTTGTACATCAATCTTACCAAAGCTTCAAGTACCAATATTTGTTAGTTAATGTATAAAAACAAGCATAAAGCTGCTTCAATGTGTGCATGTAGTTTTTGTTTTAGTGTGCAGTCTCAGATACCTAAATTTGAGCGAGTCAAATGTGTAATTTCGCCCTTATGTTTTCAAACTGAAAACAGAGATATTAGATACTTTCATCTCGGAAAACGGGTGTGAAGCATGAGAACAAGGAATTTTCTTTATTATTATTTTATTAGGTTTGACATTATGTAATTTGAATTTATAAAGTGAATTATTATTATATTGATGTAAAATAATTTGACATTGTATATTGACAAATTTTATATATTATTGTGTAATTTAAGTTTTTAGTGCATGTAATTTCAATTTTTTATTTTAATTTATATAGACTTTTTACACTATTGCATTAGGGGCCCCTGTAAAAATAGTGTAAGTATTTTTTAATAAACAAATAAATAAATAAATAAAGTACTAAAATATTAGGACAAAATGAACTGACACTGCCTCCAAGTCTCCTAGCCACCAATGTGGCACATCTGCGTAACTAATCTATCATAACCCGGCTGGCTACAGACCCTGATCTGCTTTATTGGATTCCAGCTTCATGTTCCCAGTTCGGCCGGTTTTATTACGATGGAGAGATACTCTGTAAAAAATAAGTATTAAGCCTTATTTCTACAGACGTAAGACTCTTGGGCATTAATGAATACAGTACTAATTCCACTCAATAAGTGCTTAACACTTTCATGGCCGAAGACGCAGATCTGGAGCCGCTAGTGGCGGGGCGCGGCGCGGCGGCAACTGCGGGTCGCACCGTCGAGGCTGGGCAGTAAATGCATTTAAAGAGGGGGTTGGGTGGAAATGTTGACCACAATCCTTCGTTGACTGGACTATAGGCCAAGCAGAGCGATTGTTATCTAGGGTAGAGTGGATAAGAATGACATTGCATTTCGTAAATTACTGAAGTTGGAGGAATTCGTCTTTAATGTTTTACGCATTCGATGAAGAAACTACTTACGTAATTTTTTTCTATTCTATAATTGACAACAACTTGTGCATTGTAGGTATTCACTGCACTTATAAGGTTCCGGATAGGTGCCTCAGTGGTGTTACGTGGCGAAATTTGAAGCATCCTATTTTTAACCGACGATAAACGGAGGAGGCTCTCAAGTCGACGCGTATATTTTTATCTTAAAACGCAATCAAGTATTTTTTATTTTCTCTTAGTTTCTAGGCTACTCCTACACGTGCCTTTCAAAACTTCACTGCAATAGAGTATATATAATGTATAACGGAGTAGGTACTTTATTTGTCTCACTTGTGGGCATAATTGGGTAATGTTAGTTGAAAATAGGGCTTGAAAGACAAACACAAGGCTAGGGCCTAAAGATTTGATTTGACCAGCTCCCGCCTCTTCTTTTCGACTCAAAACGGTATATAGGTACTTGATCCATATTTAGCAACAATACTAAGTTTCGTTATTAAATTTGTTAGTTAGTAGAATGATAATATTAAACTAATAATTTTGGAACAAAAACCAACAAAGCAAGGATCGGTCGTTCATTCGCAGATCGCTGAAGATTAATTTGTTTCTCGGAACCATTAGTATTTCCCAAAAATAAACGAATCTCCATTGATATATCTACATAATTATATGAATAGAGATTACGTAAAAAGAAAAATACTTTTTTGAAGTCACACGTCACAGACGTCACACAACACAGGCCATTTGTTGAGTTAGCGCTTGGAGAACGTCTAAGTCTCAGAAATCTACAGAAATTTTCTAAGATCTATGTTTTTAGATGATACAATTATGTAGATACGTACCTCCATCGTGGTGCGTTAGGGTACATCTGGTCCGAATCTCAAACTCATCCGCGGACGAGATGTCCACTTCACTTTTGAGTAGGGGTGGTACGTCGTTGTGTTTCTAGCAGCTCCCTAGACTCCTAGCTTCTAATTCTAACAGAACACACTGTAATGGTGCACTGTAGCTGGTGAGTGCTATCAATTATTTAGCACCATTGCTGCATTGTTTCAAACGTTCTGATTCGTTAATGGGCAAAGTGCTGGTTCCATTTCATGCAGATAATATAGGACGAACAATAGGTAGCAGAGAAAATTGGAGAGTTGCGATTACAATTTCGTTCAAGATATTGTAGAATAAACAAAATTAAATGGATCAGTTTCATTTGAGCGTTTCCTGGTCCAACTAACATAATTTAACTTGGTAGCGTCCTTTATTCTCATTGTATCTTATTTTAGTAGGTTTTCATACCTACTTATGTTGTTTCCTTAGTTTTAGTTTTCTTTTCTGCCTTATTTGTTAGTGTGCCTACCTACTACCTCTTCCGGCTATGATGGCAAACAGAATATGACATGTATTCGATTCCCGTGAAACAGGCCTAGCCTGGTGTGAGGGTCATTTATTCATGACTTTCACCAGTCACCACACAAGTCTAAAACCGATGATGCATTTTTTTTGACGTCTCTGTTTGGTTCGCCCTTAGAAATAAACTTTTTTGTATTTTTGTGTACCTAATAGAGTGGTAAAGATGAACCATTCTAAAAATGCACGCCAAAATGCACGTCCCCTCCACTAAACGTCACATTGTATTGTGCATTGTGACGGCGTTCATTTTTAGAATGGTTTATCTCTACTTAACTATCATAACATTTTTGTCAACCTCACGCAGAGGACGAATTGTATTGTATTGTATTTCATTTATTTCAGATAATCAAATAATCCATAATACACACACACAAAATTAAATAGAATTCAAAATAACACAGTCAATAAATTAATAAAAATCTGGCTGCGACGCAGGAGGTTGCGGGATCGATTGCTGGGACAAATGTTTGTACGATCTGCAAGCGGCCGAAATAGGCAAGCCTTAAAAAAATATATTACGTAAATCGCTCGTTTGCAACCAAAGTCTTACTCACACTTTAATGAGCATACCCAATTCTACTGAACTCCTGCCACCAAACTACATAGCCTAAGTACGGATGAAGTACCGACATACCTGGTCTATACTTCGTCAGACGCTAATTACTAATTCACGAATACTACATACCTAGCTGCTTCGAACCGCTTGAAGTTGGCTGTAATATATGAGAAAAATATATTAATTACCTACTTTTAACTAATGAATCAAATATTTAGACTACAGAAGCTAACTGGGATATTTCCATTTTAGTAGATAATTTAGATTATTTTAGCTATCTAAAACATGTAAATGGAAGTATTCCTTCAATCTAAACTGCGAAGCGCGAAGCAACGCAAACTTATCTAATGTCAACAACAAGACTACATTAGATTAGTTGCGCTTATGTACAGACAATTTAAAGAAAGAGGGGTACCAGTTATTTGTTCGTTTGTAGTTTTGTTTGTAATCTCCGGTCCTAGGTAGGTACTAGCAGTGGATACCTATGTAAAATGTCTTAACAGTAGCTTCATTTCCTGTATTCCTTAAGCTACTTTCATCTAGGTAGGTAGGCACTGTGGCGAGGCCACAACTTACCTCATATTCCTTCTATCCTCCTTCTTCCTTCCTGTATAAACTAACACACAATATTATATTATAAAAACTATATACATGTACATATATATATATATTACACAACAAATTATAAACTAACATAAACATGCACAGTATCACCAAATACTTACCTAGCACACTTACCTGAAGAATCTTCGGTTGGTCGTCGCCGCCGCTCCGGTGTCGTGTCGGATCGAGTAAAAAGGACCTTGACACGACAGAACAAAGGAATCGCCTGCGCAAGCTATCTACCGAGCCTCAGTCGCCGCGTCACCGGCGCCGCCGGTCAGACTCACGCCATTGCACCGAACGCACGCTCGCTTGCTTCACCTCTGCCTATCGCTCGCGCACTCATACCTACGCTTATATATCTGTGCTCCTTACAAACTATATTGTTGTGTATGCCTATGTGTATGTGCTTACAATAAACTGTATCTGCAAAGTGCCTGTGCCTATCATTTGAGAAGATCCCAGGAGATAACGCCAGGTAGGCAGGACACCGCATATACACCCCAATACCTACAGTGGTGACCCCGACGTGATCACGTCGGGGTCACCAGTCCTGTGGCGAGGCCACAACTTACCTCATATTCCTTCTATCCTCCTTCTTCCTTCCTGTATAAACTAACACACAATATTATATTATAAAAACTATATACATGTACATATAAATATATATTACACAACAATATAGTTTGTAAGGAGCACAGATATATAAGCGTAGGTATGAGTGCGCGAGCGATAGGCAGAGGTGAAGCAAGCGAGCGTGCGTTCGGTGCAATGGCGTGAGTCTGACCGGCGGCGCCGGTGACGCGGCGACCGAGGCTCGGTAGATAGCTTGCGCAGGCGATTCCTTTGTTCTGTCGTGTCAAGGTCCTTTTTACTCGATCCGACACGACACCGGAGCGGCGGCGACGACCAACCGAAGATTCTTCAGGTAAGTGTGCTAGGTAAGTATTTGATGATACTGTGCATGTTTATGTTAGTTTATAATTTGTTGTGTAATATATATTTATATGTACATGTATATAGTTTTTATAATATAATATTGTGTGTTAGTTTATACAGGAAGGAAGAAGGAGGATAGAAGGAATATGAGGTAAGTTGTGGCCTCGCCACAGGACTCCCCCCCAGAGACCATCCTAGGATGGGCGATAATAATCTGGGAATCTCACTCTTCTTCCTGAGCGTGTAGTTTTCTCGTACGCATCTTTGCTTTCGGGTGAGGTGGGGGCAGGATTCTCTTCTTCCAGGTGCGTCTTTTTGTTATTGTTTGAGTTAAGAACGTACGCTGGTTTTAATCTTTCTATTGTTACAGTTTGTTCTTTTCCTTTTATTCGCAGCTTGAAGACTTTGGCGTCCCGTTGTAGTACTTCATATGGTCCAGTATAAGCCGGCTGAAGAGATCCTCTCACTGTGTCATCGCGGACGTAAACGTGAGTAGCAGAAGGTAAGTCCTTGAAAACGAAGATGTTTCGTCTGCTGTGTCTGGCTGCTGGCTGCGGACGTATGTCATTCATGATGGAACGGAGACGTGCTGAGAATTCTGTAAGGTCACTTGTGGTTTGCAGGGTTCTATCTGGCTGCAGGAATTCTCCGGGCAGTCTGAGGGGTTCACCATAGAGGAGTTCAGCCGGGGATGACTGGATGTCCTCTTTGAAGGCGCTTCTCATACCCAGGAGTACGAAAGGTAAGGTTTCCGTCCATGATTTGTTACCATGGCACGTGATGGCTGCTTTTAGCTGTCTGTGCATTCTCTCGACCATTCCGTTGCTTGCAAGATGATACGCTGTGGTCCTGTTTCGTTGAAATCCGGCGAGTTCTGACAGTTGCTTCATTAATGCTGACTCAAACTGTTTTCCACGATCTGTAACTACTTCTGTAGGACAACCATAACGCGCGATCCAATTTGAGACAAAGTATTTTGCCACGGTCTCAGCGGTAATGTCTTGCAGGGGTATTGCCTCAGGCCATCGTGTGAATCTGTCGACGGCGGTGAGACAATAGCGGTATCCGTCCGATGGAGGTAAGGGCCCGACGATGTCGATGTGTACGTAGCTGAATCTGCCGCTTGGTAGCTTGAAGGTTCCCACCGGTGGTGATACATGCCGTGTGATCTTCGTGCGCTGGCAGGGATGGCAGAGCTTGGTCCACTCTCGGCAGTCTTTATTGATTCCTGGCCACACGTAACGCTGGGCCACGAGTTTAGCAGAAGCGTTGGCGCCGGGATGGCTGAGTGAGTGTAGGCTGTCGAAGACTTGCCTCCTGAGCTCTTTAGGTACGTATGGTCTTGGTGTCGGCGTGCTGTCGTCGCAGTACAGTTCCAGTCTCGTACCAGGTACCGTTACTTTGACGAGTTTGAGTGATGTTCCTCCTTGCAGCAGAAGTTGAAGTTCTGGATCGGATTTTTGTGACTGGGCCATGTTCTTCAGCTCAACGGGTTGCACTATCTCTTCTATTCTGGAAAGGGCGTCAGCAACGACGTTGTCCTTTCCCGAGATGTGTTGAATGTCCGTCGTGAATTGGGCGATGTAGTCAAAATGACGGAACTGGCGCGGCGAGCATTTCTCTTTGTGTCCGTGGAACGCGAAGCAGATTGGCTTGTGATCTGTGAACACAGTAAAGTGTCTGGCTTCCACGAGATGTCGAAAGTACCTTATTGCGTCATATATCGCGAGCAGTTCTCGGTCGTATGGCGAGTATTTTCTCTGCGCTGGACTCAACTTCCGGCTGAAGAATGCGAGGGGTTCCCAATTTCCATCTCTAAGCTGCTGCAGTACGGCGCCGATGGCTAAGTCCGACGCGTCCGTGACGAGCGCGAGTTTTGCATCCATGTCCGGATGAGCCAATAGCGTCGCGTGACATAGGCTGTTCTTGCAGTCGTTGAATGCTCGAAGTGCTTCTCCCGTGATGTCTACAGGATGCGAGCCTTTCACGGATCCAGTCAGCAGGTTGTGCAGTGGAGCTTGGGACTTGGCGGCGTCTCGGATGAACCTGCGATAAAAATTGAGCATACCGAGGAATCTTCTTAGCTCCTTGACGGTCTTCGGGGTGGGATAATCTTTTATGGCTTGTATCTTGCTGTCGAGGGGCTTGATGCCGGCAGAGGATACGCTGCAGCCGAGGAAGGTCACCTCTTCTGCGCCGAAGATGCATTTGGAAGTATTTACCACCATTCCGTATTGCTTGAGCCTCGTGAAGATGAGATGCAAGTGACGTAGATGAGCCTCTTCGTCAGAAGAGAAGATCAAAAAGTCGTCTAGGTATGAGTAGCAGAAGTCCAGGTCCCTCGTCATTTCGTCTACGAACCGCTGGAACGTCTGTCCAGCATTGCGAAGTCCGAAGGCCATGTATGGACATTCAAACATCCCGAAGGGCGTGGTGATGGCCGTCTTGGGGATATCTTCAGGATTGACAGGTATCTGGTTGTATGCTTTGACCAGGTCTATCGTTGAAAATATCTTGCAACCAGTAATGCTTTGTGTGAAGTCTTGAATGTGACGAATGGGATATCGGTCGGGGATTGTGCGGGCGTTCAGCATCCGGTAATCACCACATGGTCTCCATCCGTTGTCTTTTTTCGGAGCGAGGTGAAGTGGGGATGACCATGGGCTCTCTGATGGTCTGATTGTCCCATTCTTCAACATATCTTCAAACTCCTGCTTTGCTATCTTTAGCTTGTCTGGCGCGAGCCTTCTCGGTGTGCAGTAGACGGGTGGTCCTTCAGTGGTCCGTATGTGATGGACTGTGTTATGACGTATAACCCGATGTGTTCCTGCGGGGCGAGTTATTTCTGGGAAATCCCGGAGAAGGTCTAGGTACTTCGACTCCCCTGTCATCGTCTTCACCGAAGATATAGCGTTGGATGACGGTACAGGCGCTGCGCCGGCTGAAAGAGTGGTTTTTTGATCGATTAGGCGTTTGTTACGGCAGTCTACCATTAAATTGTAGAAAGATAAAAAGTCGACGCCGATGATCGCCTTTGTGACGTCGGCGACGGTGAATCGCCAGGTGAACGCGCGACGGAGGCCAAGGTCGAGCTCCATCTGCTTGAAGCCGTAGACTGCTATTGGTGTTCCGTTCGCTGCGAAGAGGTCAAATTCTGTAGTTCGTGGTCGTCTTTGCTTCAGGGCGGAGCGAGGAAAGACACAGATGTCGCTCCCTGTGTCGACCAGAAACTGCATCCTTGTTCGTTTGTCCGTGATGAATAAGCGACCTGTTGAACTTGGGCAATCATGTGTCGCTACTAGTGACTGCCGCTGGCTTTTCCCGAACCTTGTTTGTAGTCGCACGGTTTCGAGCATCTGCGTGCGTCGTCACCGAATCTATGATGGAAAATGCATGTGGGAAACTTCTTATAGTTCGATGCTGATCGTGTGCTGCGTCGATCACCGCGTCCTCTGCTTCGGGAACGGGATCTGGATCCTGTCGAGAGTGCTGCCACCTGGCGGCTAAGCTCGGCAACTTCCTTGGAAAGCTTTTCGATCAACGAACCTGGCACTGCGTCTGTAGATGCTACCTGCGGGGCTGCTGGAACGAGGTCATGGATCTTGTCGGCGAGGTCTGCGAGCGCGCGCAGTGATGACTCAGCCTGGGACGCGACGACAATCTGGATGTTACCAGGTAAGCGGCTTGTCCATACAGTTTTTATGAAGTCGTCGGGGATGCTCGGGCCTGCTAGATGCTGGAGGTGACGGAGGAATGCTGACGGGCGCCTGTCGCCTAACTCTTCGTGCATCAATAGCTGGGTAAGTTCCTTCTCACGTGACGCAGATAATCGCTTAATAAGCTCACTTTTTAGTAAGTCGTACCTGCCTCTTGCTGGCGGATTGACCAAAATGTCTTTTACTTCAGCTGCATAGCGGTGTTCCAGTTGGGCGCTGACGTAATTATATTTTGTCTCGTCGTCCTTGACGCCGGAGAGTGCAAAACTTCCTTCCACTTGCGCGAACCATACAGCGGGCTCTTCAGGCCAAAACGGTGGAAGTCGTACTCCAACTCGAAAAATGTCGGACGGTGTAAATGTCTTTTCCCCGGAACCGCCATCTTGGCTTGGTGCGCTTGTCGAGGCATTGTCTTTGGACATTCTAGCGTAATATGAAATAATTTCACTCGCTTACGGTTTGTACGATGCTTCTTGTGTATTCCGTGGAAAGTATCCAGTATCGGGGGTCACCACTGTAGGTATTGGGGTGTATATGCGGTGTCCTGCCTACCTGGCGTTATCTCCTGGGATCTTCTCAAATGATAGGCACAGGCACTTTGCAGATACAGTTTATTGTAAGCACATACACATAGGCATACACAACAATATAGTTTGTAAGGAGCACAGATATATAAGCGTAGGTATGAGTGCGCGAGCGATAGGCAGAGGTGAAGCAAGCGAGCGTGCGTTCGGTGCAATGGCGTGAGTCTGACCGGCGGCGCCGGTGACGCGGCGACCGAGGCTCGGTAGATAGCTTGCGCAGGCGATTCCTTTGTTCTGTCGTGTCAAGGTCCTTTTTACTCGATCCGACACGACACCGGAGCGGCGGCGACGACCAACCGAAGATTCTTCAGGTAAGTGTGCTAGGTAAGTATTTGGTGATACTGTGCATGTTTATGTTAGTTTATAATTTGTTGTGTAATATATATTTATATGTACATGTATATAGTTTTTATAATATAATATTGTGTGTTAGTTTATACAGGAAGGAAGAAGGAGGATAGAAGGAATATGAGGTAAGTTGTGGCCTCGCCACACTATAAAAAATTACAAACAAACTATATTGTTGTGTATGCCTATGTGTATGTGCTTACAATAAACTGTATCTGCAAAGTGCCTGTGCCTATCATTTGAGAAGATCCCAGGAGATAACGCCAGGTAGGCAGGACACCGCATATACACCCCAATACCTACAGGCACCAAGTGAACGAAGCCGCGGGTAGAAACTAGTAATTTATGAAACACTTAGGCTTGGTCCCGAGAACACGCTAAGTAGACTTTGATGGGCGGTTGCTAATGGAGGGCCAGGAGACCGGCTGAAGCGGACGACGAAATTAAAGGGAGACCTCTGTCAATCTTTGTCGACATTTTATTTCATTTATTCATGGTTTAAATATACTTGATGTCGTTAAACTCTAATTGACCTACTAATGCTTAATTAAAGATATTCAAATAAGACTAGGTATCTATTTATAAAACAAACACAAGATTTTTAAGGTCATAGAAATATATCGATATCTTGATCTTGATTTGTGGATGTGGTAATAGCTGCGCCCCGCGACGTTACCCGCGTCACCGTGCCGCTACCGGCCACGGACGTGTTAAGAAACAAACATACCTTTTTGAATTATTTGATCATTCACCACAGGAACACTGCAGTTATCCGGGATCAAAAAGCGGCGGCAATAGAGACCCCAATCCGCCATGCTCAGCGTGGGGATTTTGGGCACTACCCCCATTAGATAAAACTCAATTAGGCGCTTAGAGACCTGCGTCCAGCCGTGGACCAATATAAGCTGTTGAGGAGGCCAGTGTTAACGGATACCGTGTGTACCGGCCATGTGCGTAGGCCTTTGCTAGTCTTAGGGCTAAGGCGGGCGCGAAGTATCAAACATATGAAACTGCCGTTTGCGTTCATACTGACTAAGGCGGGCGCCTAGCGCGTCGTGCGTGAGCGAGTTAGACCGTGTAATTTTCAGACGCGCCCACGCTAGGCCCCGCGCAAGACTCGCAGTATAATTCGAGTATTCTTTGCACAAGGAGTTTGTATCAAGTATTTTCTGCGTAAGGAGGTTGTATAGCATTGAGATGGAGGTCGGATATGTTTGTGTGTTCTAAATTCGAACACAAATTTATGTTTTCAGTGAATAAAATAAGCTTTTTAGAGGGGGAATGATATAAATAAAATGATCAGCTAGTACGTCGTCAGTTCAACCCTTGAACCGCAACCTGTCACCGTCCTCCCATCATTGCCCGGTGCAGCAGCGTGCCCTCAGCGTGCTGCGAAAATTGGTAAAAGCCTGTCATGACGGGAACTGTCAATTTGGCGGAGAAAGGCTTCGAAGTTTGGACAAGTCAGACGGGACTCCAGCTCAAGATGGTCTTAGGCCCGTACCATAAAAGCTTGCTCATTAGTCATTACTCAAGCTTAAACATTTAATTTTGTAACAATTACTGAGCTAACTTTCATAATAGATACGAGCCTTAGACTCAGAACAGGTAAAGAACGTAATAAACGTTATGAAACATGGCTTATTTTAAAAACAAAACCGTTTTCTTAGCTCTCCAACAATGCATAACAACTAGGAACTTACTTCAAACAAACTGAAAGAAATTGATCACAAAGGAAGCAGTCGGAAATTTGTATTCGAACTAAACTTAAGGTCGTTCTTTAAATATTTAATAAAATTATTAAAAAACAATACCTACTGTAATGAAATTACGTAATACCGTTACTTGGCTTTATTCAACAGAAATGTATGCAGTAGACACTTACATAATATAAGCTTTGACATCCTAATCATTATCAGGGTTACCTAGGCAACTAAACTCTATGGTAGAGAGGCACTATAATTTCTTCTAAGGAGTTCTTTTAAACATTTTGTAATTTAGCCTAATTAAAGTTCTTGCTCGAAGTGACTTCCCCTATTGCGTACGAAAGTCGCATTCTTTTTCTGTGTTGTGACGGCTGTGGATGCTGTACTGTCTTAGCGCAAGCGTGGGTTGACATTTATTAGTAACAAAACACTGATCAGTTTCGGAATTTGAAAGACCAATTTCCTCTCTATTGCGTATGTGCTCAATGATTGCTCCGTCTTTAAAATATTTAAAAAAGATTTGCATTAAAATCAAGAGTCTACGCCTCCTCGTCTACAAATGAGGTTTTAAAGCCGCTTATGCAACCTCATTTTTACAATTCAGTTTCCATAAACGAACTCCTTGGCACAATGATTGACTTTGTCAATTCCGATAACGTTCAATTTTAAATGACATTTGAACAACAAGAGAATAAATCGAAAATAAAAGAAGACAAGACAAAACGAAAATACGCAAAGATCGATTTTATATAGTAAAGTAACCGTAAATGGTTATTGTTTACTTATTGAAAGTCACCATAGGTGAAAATAATCGTATTCTAAGTAAATAATTTGAGATAGTTCAATATAAGAAAGACCACTTAGCATGTTATCAAAGTCAGCTACAGCAACTAAAGCCAAGAAAGGGGAAGCTCCAGCTGTTTTGGTGTACGAAGTAGATCCAAAGGAATGTCCCTTCAGGGAGTTTAGGGACTCGGAACTCGGTTCAGACCTATGGGGATTGGTAAGTACTTATATGTATGAGCTACTTGAATATCTATTCAAAACTTACTGGCCTTACTGCAGTAAAGAGAGTAAGAGGTATAGGTAGGTAAGTAAAGTTTGTCTATTCGTTTGGTAGCCTCCTTCTCCGTTCCGGAGATTCCCTCCTAGTCCTCGCCTCAAGAGCCTATATTGTACCGCTGCTGGATGCAGGCCTCACCTTGATGAGCGCCTTATTGACTCTTATGTCATGTGGAGGGGAGGAGAAATAAACATGCTGCGTATGCGAGTTGGGAGTTGCAGTTTGGTGGTGGTATTTTTCTGCAGGAGGCGCTGCTGCCCACCCCCGGTGGATATCCGTTAGTCGCCTCTTACGATGCCCGCGGGAAGAGTCGGGGTGGTTCAAATTCTAAGACGGTACCACACCCCTTGGAGGAGTGTCCCTCCTAGTCACTAGGAAGTAATTATCGGAACGGACGTTCTCATAAAAAGAAAACAAATTGAAATCCCATTGTGATATTCTGTAATCTGTGCCCATAGTTTATGTAATACAAGAATGTTTTATTAAGAATGTTTTTTTGACACCTAAGTCCAGTATAATTTATTTAGGAGGTACATAAATTGACTTTCTGTGTCCATGAAAGAGTTCAGATGATGGTTAAACGCATTTAGATTTTTAAATAATATTCTTGTGGAATGCCTAGTCACTAACTTTAACAACTTAGTAAACTAGTACAGAACAATTCTACCACCCAACTGCGATCCCCAACCCGCATGCCCAGCGTGGGGATTATGGGCATTACCCCCCATGTGATAAAAGCCAATGAGGCACTTATCAAGGGGAGGCCTGCGTCCAGTAGTGGACCAACACAGGCTGTTGAGGTTGAGGGGACCAAGTCCAGGTTTGCGCTATTCTTTTCTTTGTGCCTATCTGCTACAAAAAACTCACTCGCAGTGTTTTCAGCTATCCGCACATACAACGGTGCCGAAATATTGGAACGCTTAAAATAACAAAATGTCATGGTATATAAAATAAACCATTATCAATGACTTTTATTCTAATGTCATATTTTTGATAGATGAATTATAACTTATTACACCATCAAAACTTATTAATTATCAGAGCCCTGAGTCTGGTTGACGATGATAAACGTGATCGTTGTCTCCTTTTTTTCTATGGGGTGTGGTACAGCGCCCCTATCATGCGGACAGGAAACTACGGAAATCCCATACAAATATGAGACGTAACGATCATGTCTCTATACTATCGTCAACCAGACTCATGCCTCAGAAAATCTGCTGACCACTAAATTGCCGATAAAAGCGGAAAATATGGGTGATTTTTGGTGAAGGCTGTGGGAAGCTGCAGACACGAAATTATGATGTTCGTTCAGCTGATTATTACAATGATGATGATGATGATCGAAACCTGTTCTTTCAAATCGAGTATCGGTACTTTTCCAACGAATATCGACCACTGTAGCCATGCAATTATAAACGTGGTGAAACTCGGGAAAGTTCCAGACATTTTATCAGGGCCCGAATTCTGCTAACCAATCTCTTTACTATGACAATGGTACCGACGACGTAGAATCATCTATAGATAAAATAAACTCTAGATATCGCGTGCAAATAGCACCGTTTGCACGGAGAAATTGATAGATTGGTGTCAAACTTGACTTATAGATGACTAGACGATCGCCTCGCGGTTTCACCCGCGTAGTTCCCGTTCCCGTTTGAATTCCGTGATAAAATATAGCCTATGTCACTCTCTGAAAAGTAAGCTTCCTAACAGTGAAAGAATTTTTCAAATCGGTCAGGTAGTTTCGGTGCCTATTTAATACAAACAAACAAACAAACAATAAAATATTTCCTCTTTAAAATATTAGTATAGAAGAGACATCTTCTTCTTATATATAAAAATGAAACCCGTTTTCCGTTGTCATCGCATCACGCGTGAACGGCTGGACCGATTTCGCTAATTCTTTCTTTGTTGTGTTTGTTATTGTCAGGAGAAGGTTCTTATGAAAGAAAAAATTAAGAAAGTTGGAAACATAAATTTCCACGGGGGCGAAGCCGCGGGGCGCAGCTAGTTTGACATATAACTCAAATATAGCTCAAATCAAAGGTGCCATATTGTGTCATTCTGAGACGATATCATTGTTATGGTGAAGCCATTAGTTTAGTTGAATTCGACCCCTGTTCTATCAATCTCCACCAGGGTCCAGGGGCGACTCGGGCCACGCTGGCCATCATGGGCAAAGGAGCGCCGAAGAATGCTGACACAGCCTGGGTGGACGACCAGACCCAGCCGCTGCCGAGGTCTGTCCGGGTGAAATTGAACGGGTGGGCTAAGGCTGAGAAAGTGGCTTATGACCTTTGGGAAAATGATCTTGAGGTTTTTGATGTAAGAGCTCATACACACGAGCGGCACGATGTCGACGGCAGATGCAACTTCAGCCGTCGACACCCGTCAACGGCAGCCGCCGACGCGTCGACGGCTGCCGTTGACTTGTCAACATCGAAGCTCTGCGGCAGCCATCGTCGACTCTCTTTGTACAGGAGCCAGTTGCAAAATGAATTCCGAAGAAGAAACACTGTTATTGCTTTTACTCCGTCGACGTTTTTTTCAATTAAGGATTTATTTTGGAAATCACTCACAACATCTTCACACAGAGCCGCCCATGCTCTGTTTTTAATTGTTTTGTTACTGTACTCTTGTAGTTTATAATTCCAAATACAAGCATTTTTCTTTACTGCTACAATCAGCAATTCCACATCAATATTCTCACTGGAGCTCATTTTACAAAACCGTGACGCGTGCGCACTCCTGGACTATGTGCAGTCCACTGACAAAATGGCGGACGCGGCACGCTACAAAAACAAACAACTGCAAGCGACGCTATTGGTCGACGGCTGCCGTCGACGCGTCGGCGGCTGCCGTTCACGGGTGTCGACGGCTGAAGTTGCATCTGCCGTCGACATCGTGCCGCTCGTGTGTATGAGCTCTAAGACGAAATTAGGTACATCAAAATATAATTTTTTTAGAAAATTACACCCACAATATTCTTGAACGGGCTTTTTAGAAATCTATTAGTATGGAAATAAATTCCACCATGGAATAGAAAAATCAATCATCCCTCCATCCATCTTAGGTAAGTACATTCAGTCAAAAAAGTATCGGGTGTGGATGATTTGTTTAGGGTTCAAAATTCAAATTTTTGTTGTTGTGAGATTGGCTCAACTGTTTTCCATTTTGGCGCGGAGTTTGAGTTGCATCTGTTATTTATATTAGATACAGTGCTGTTTTAAGTTATATCACAAACGAAAAAAATATAACACAAGACAAAAACATTGAACAAAGAGTCTGTCTTAAATTTTGCATCGCCAATGTAATTTCGTAAGTCACTGAAAATGTTACAGAAGGCTTACAGTGAATTGATCTTATCAAAAACACTTGCTTATGAGTGGAACAAAGCGTTGAAAGGCGGTCGAGATGTGATGGAAGATTTGCCTCGCTCTGGTAGGCCATCAACGTCTGCAACTGAAGTTAACATTGCAAAAGTGAAGGAAAAAGTGACTGAAAATCCTCATTCAACTGTGAGAGAGATAGCCGCCGAATTTTTTGTATCTCACGAGTCGATCCGTACCTTTTTAAATAATCACTTGGGTATGAAACATGTTGCCGCTCGACTAATCCCAAAAGACCTGAATTTTCTCCAAAAACTCAATCGCATGAGGGTCGCTGAGGACATGCTGGAACGAGTCAATTCCAACACAATATTCATGAAACGCATTGTTACTGGCAACAAGACGTGAGTTTATGAATTTGACATGCAAACTAGTCAACAAGCTTCGACACTCCTAAGCTTGTTGACTTCGCCTTCCAACTGAACCGAAACCAGAAAAGAAGACTTATAGGAGAATTCGCGGCGAGAACTGAACTCAATGCCGGAAACAGCGTTTAAAAAATGTTTTGATGATTGGATTATTCGTTGGCGTAAGTATATCGTTTTTAAAGGAGCATACTTTGAAGGTGATAAAATAAATTTGGATGAATAACAAACATTTTGTATATTATTGATCTTTTCCCGGTACTTTCTTGACAGAGTAGTATAGCTAGACACATTTTTTAAGTTATTTTGATGATGATGATGATGAAAGCATTTGACAACAATTACACAGGGTGCCACGTAACATGTGTACTAAGCCGAAAGGGGGTGATTTAGGACATCAATGGGAACAAAATATACGATTGATTGAAAATTGTTTTTAATTTTTGAAAAAAAATGTTTTCTTCCTTTTCGTGTTCTTTTACACGCACTCTTGCATTATTTAACATTATAAATATATCAGAAATGTTTTCGGATTGTGGTTTTTTTTAACAAAACCAGTGTCTTGAAAGAATAACAAAAAAAATATGATTCCTTTGAAATTACAAAACAATAATAATAATGTAAGAATTCGCGCTAAAGAAACCTGAGTATGAAGCAATAGAGTCTTTAATTAAAAAAAACATTATTTAATGGTTCGTAATTTGAATAATCGTCAACAAAAGTTAATCCCTTCGAGGCCGAAATCACCCTCTTTCGACTCTTGACATGAACACACAATACAATACAAATATTCTTTATTGAACACCAAGAAATTAAAAAAAAAACACAGAACAAAAAACACCTGCTATGTCACGTGCTATGTCACCAATTAGTCCAGTCAACAAGTTCAAAATGGTGTTAATCTTGATCAAGGTCCTTAAAATACGCGCGATAGCTCATCCGATTCGGAATGACATGACGTATAAAAATTGTATCTGGAGTTTTTTTTCACACAAAAAATTGCAATAGTTATAAACTAAATAAAATGTAAGAAAAAAGATGATTAACTTTTCGTTGATAACTAAATAACTATTATTATTTGAGAACTTTTTAAAGAAAATCCTTAAAAAAGAGGATGTTTCCAATAAAAGAGTCCCGACTTTCAGAGTTCTAGCGCCAATATTTATAGCTTTTGCATCTAACAAAAGCATTGATTAGCGCAATAATTTTTTCTTTACGTAATTCGTTTAGAAATTGCTTATAAAAAAGACACACGTTTAATTTTTTTTATCATGTTATTGTCAAGGCCAAACAAAGAAAAAAGAAAAAACATCCTGACATAACTTTTTTATTGTTTATCATCGTTTTTTCATATTTCGATTGTTTAAATAGTTAATTAAGATTTTTTTTCTTTATCATTAATGATTTTAATTTCTCTATAAGAAAAACAACAATGTTTTGTATCATTAATTTCAATTTATTACAATATGTAATCATTCTTGTTTTGCCTTGAAAATAACATGGAAAAAAAATTGGTTGTTTGTAAAGTAGGTTTACGATCGAGATGTTTACGTGATAACGTCTTATTCGTTTGTATGCCGCTAGAGTGAGAGAGACGGAAGATCGGTCCACTCACTCGAACGCTATGCCAGCCTCCGCTCGTGAGGATTCCGCGTGACAAGTTTCACGGAATGACTGGCAGCGCTCGAGATGAGACGGGAGATCGGTCCGTCTCTCTCTCGTTATACCTGCGATCGCGCTCGTGAGGTTTTGGTGTGACACAAGTTTCTGAACATGTCACCCGACTAAAACGATTTTAAAGACGTTATCACGTCAAAAATGAAAAAACATGCAACTTGTCAATTTTTTATTAGCTACCTATTTCTTAAAGAATTACGTAAAAACATTCGGCCGCGTGGAGACCTATTTTCAGCGTTGAATACAAGCTATAAATATTGGAGATAGAAGACTGGTAGTCGGGACTATTTCATTGGAAATATCCTCTTTTTTAAGAATTTCTTTAATAATAATAGTTTTTAGATAATAACGAAAAACTGAACATCTTTTTTTTATCTTATTTCGATAAAATTAACTCGATTAAAATTTTTTATACGTCATTTTGGATCAAATGAGCTATCGCACGTATTTTTAGGAGCTTGATTAAGCATTATCACCATTTTGAACTTGTTGACTGGACTACAAGTAAAATCTCACCCTTACTACCTTCACCAGGAATCCGGAAAGTTGATGTCTGTGATAGAGTACCAGACCAGCCACTCGTCAGTCTTGACCAGGTCTTCGTTCAGTCGCCGAGTGTTGTCCGCCTGCTTTATGCTCGAAAGAGCGGAAAGTGTGGTCGTAAGTTCTCAATACTAGTTAATACGTTTTCTGTTTGTATTTCTATAGACATCACTGAAAGATGTGATTGATTCACTCAGGAATAAATACTACAGTCTCAAGTTTTTGTTAATAGAGAGTAAGACTTCGGGTAATTTTTAACAAAATTAATAATAAAATCCCAAAATAACTTGAATTTGATGGGATTGATTGATACCAGTAATCTAGGACTCATTACGAAAGCTTAGCTTGGTTTCGCCGCCGCCGGCGTTCGTGTTTTGCGTGTAGGTAGGTATGTTGTTTCGATCGCACTTCGGTCTAGGTACGTATGTCTTTCCATCTTTGTTGTTCATTAGGTAGGTATTGGTATACCTATTGCAAAAGATTGGAAATAGCATGTCTTTGCGTGTACGTGTAACACAACACAGGCCATTTTTTGAGTCAGCGCTGGGAGAACGTACCATATCTACATAATTTTACATGATTTTAACAGAATTAAGACAACACTGACAAAAATGGCGAAAAACACTTGAACACCCATTGTGTGGTGGGCCGAGATGGTTGATACAATATAGACAATTTCCAGCAGGTGGAACACCAATGGGAGAACTTCAACTTCATCATGGCCCCTGATAGGTGGAGGGCGAAGTATCATATCTACTCTCCTGGAATGAAACCGGGTGGTGGGCCGGCGCACAAGCCTACGCTGTCTAAGAATGGTGAGATTTCTGGTTTAATACCCTCTTACTTATCTCATTGTCTGATGTGTCCAAGAATTTTTTAAAGGCGGCTGTACACAGTGGGCCAAGGCGTTGGGCCGAGTTATTGGGCCAACGTGTAAATCTTCTAGTAAAGTAAAAAGTAAAGTAAAGTGGAAAGTATTTATTCTGTGTCACAAAAATTACATGAAAAGTTGACATCAAAAAGGTCTTCGCTCAGCATGATGCACAGTAACGATGGCGCTACTGTGCGCTGGTTTTATGCGACACCTAGAGGTTGTTCTAGAACTTACACTACTCCAATTCTTCCCGCGGGTGTCGTAAGAGGCGACTAAGGGATATCAACCGGGAGCGGGCCGCAGCGCCCCCTGCAAAACAATTCTACCACCGAACGGCGATCCCCAACCCGCATGCCCAGCGTAGGAATTATGGGCAGTACCCCCATGAGATAAATAAATAAATTCTTGGCGTATGTTTGTAGTTCACAACCAACACTGGCTGGCCAACCAGATAGTGTCAGCTTTTGTGCACACATCGTAGAATCTTGGTGCGCTCCGCAATGCAAAATAATTAATAAGCCAATATGTAAACAGCAACCTTTAGGATTTAATATTTTGGCCCAACAACCTGGCCCTACATGTTGGGCCAATGCGTACGAGGTCTAAAGGAAGAAAGCCACTGAGATTTTAGTTTTTGAGTCTTACTTATAACATCAAGATGACAAGAATTAAAGGAGGCTTGCCTGCCTGTACCCAGCAGTACGTGAGTTATGTTCGTTGATGTTCTCTATTGATGCTTCGTCCCTTATGTTCTTATTCCCAGGGTGCTATCTAGTCCGCCTGTTCTACCTCGGCATGTGGCGCTGCGTCTGGGTCAGCGACCAGGTCCCTGTCGACTCCAACGGCGCCCCCCTGCTCCCCTTCGGTCCCCTCATCTACCACATGCTTGCTAAACCCCCAAGCAAGGCTGCCACCACCACGGTTATGAGTTCTGAGGTGTACTTGTGGCCGTTACTGCTGTGTAAGGTAAATTTTAGCACCATTTTAGCAGTACGATCATTTTTGTTTTCAATAATACTAATGCAGCAAACAGGGTCCACTCGTTGTACGAAGGGTTTTGTTAATATGAAGTTCAAAATATACTTTTCTCATTAGCTGATGCCTTCGACTTCGCAAGCGTCTTCGACATCTCATCATCATCATCATCATCATCATCATATGCGCATTATTGCGTAGGTGGTGATAATGTATGTACATGCCCTACAATAAATTATACAAATAAAGTAAAATACCTCGGCATTATATTGAATGAATCACTCTCATTCAAACCTCATTTAGAAGCCTTA
Organism: Eupithecia subfuscata; assembly: GCA_963564075.1. Classification (NCBI taxonomy): domain Eukaryota; kingdom Metazoa; phylum Arthropoda; class Insecta; order Lepidoptera; family Geometridae; genus Eupithecia; species Eupithecia subfuscata. The sequence continues at coordinate 16,123,408 of OY751102.1, read as the reverse complement.
GTAAGTAGAGTCCGCAAGTTAATTTTTGTTTTTAAAAATCTCCGACATATTGCAGATCGAAAACTTATTATACAAGTTTACCTGCGGCCCCTATGCGAATCCATTTTGACTTACTGCATTACATCATGGGGTGGAGTGGGTAAAACATTATTACTAACTGTCGAAAGAGCACAAAGAGCGATACTTAAAGTACAACTTTCCGTCCTTTTATGTTTTCTACAAACCTCCTCTTTAAATCATGTGGAGTATTATCAGTTCGACAGTTATTCATAAATAACATTGTACTTAGCCTCTCAAGTGGCACGCCCCGCGCCTCGCTACCGCCGTTGTGTGGCAAGTACTTCCGCAAAAATCCACGGAAAATCCGCGGAAATGCACTACAATGCATTATTTCGCTGATTTCTACTTTTCTACCCGTATGTCGTCACAGCACAGATAAATATAGCTGACAGCGTTTACGCCTGTTTACGAAAAGTAGACTTTTAAAACAAGACAAAATTAAAATTTAAAAAAACCCCCTGAAGTTTATTGGCTGAACAGATTTTCATGGCAATGAACACTCGGGCTATAATTATCTATGACAAAAAAAATAAACGATAATCGGTTCATCCGTTTGGGAGCTACGATACCACAGATAGATACACCAGATACACAGACAGACATGTCAAACTTATAACACCCCTCTTTTTGCGTCTGGGGTTAATAAAGTTTTGAGGTATTCTAGGTCCTAAAAGATATGGTAATATCTAATCGGACATTATTTAATAATTTAAGACTAATTTAATAAAGAGTCAACAAGCACATTGAATAGTTAAATAATAAAGGAATAACATTAAGGAAAATATTATGTTATTTTAGACACTAATAATGTCCTCCTAGCCGAATTTCAACGGCAGCCAGTCTCATCGGACACTAGCTAGAGGCGCAGGACATATTATAGTGCACAAATGTGTGCGCACAGGTGCACTCTCTATTCCCTCACTCTCATAATCCAACGGCAGACCGACACGACCGGGGAGAGGTCAGACGCAGGACTAACTCCTTAACGTGCTTTCCGAGGCACAGGGGTGTACCACCGCCAACTTCCTGACTCCGGGCTGCTACTGTGAATTTTCCTTGCTAGAAAAACTCCAATAACAACTATTGGCCAGACCCGGGATTCGAACCCAGGACCCCATAATCAGCGGTTGAACAAGCTGACCGCTAGACCAACGAGGCAGTTAACAGCTAGTAGTTACACTACAGTCTGTACCAGTCCACAGATGAACGCAGACTTCCTCCTGATAAGAGCCTTATCCGCTTTCGTCATATGGGGAGTAATGCCCATTATCGGGGGGTCGCAGTCCGGTGGTAAAACTGTTCTGCAGGAGGCGCTGCTGCCCGCTCCCAGTGGATATCCCTTAGTCGCCTCTTAGCGCGGAAAGACTTGTTGTGGTGCAAATTCTAAGCCGGCACCACTCGGCCATATTGTACGTACTACCTACCTTACTACCCTAGGTAAAATCTTGTAATTGATATTTGAACTTGTTTTCCATTAGGCGTTATTGAAGCTGGCAGCGCCAGATATGAACTCTGATGAAGACTGGCCTGATGAAGAGGATGAGCCAATGAAGGACTTTGACATCCTGCATGCGCTCACTGGCTGCATGCACATGAAGTATTACCCTAAAGGTACCTATGCCTTGGACTTGAACTTAAATACATTTTATATACTACACCTGCTCGGAAAGTTGCCTATTCCTTTTCCATTTATAGAATAGAAAGTATGTCTTTGCAGGCCTATAGGAAACCGGGAGGAAAAACTCTATGGAATTTCATTTCTCACGTGTTTTAGCGGGAGGAAAAAGTGTATGGAAATCCATTTCTAACGTGTTATTTTTTTTTTATTTCCTAAAAGATCGGCCGGTAGCTATGGTTTTTACTCCAAGTCCATTAGGCCTCCTCCGATTCCCGAACAATATTTTGAAAAAAAAAAATCCCATAGGCTGGCGCGGTCAATGAGGTTTTACCAACGGCATTGTTCGTACCTTTCTAACTTTTTTTTCATATTCATGTATTATTATTAATTATAATAAAAAAGTCTATTATTTCCAGAACTAATTTTTACAATAAAAATGACTTAATTTGACTTATGAGTTGAACACTAATTAGTTAGGCCACTTTCGAGTATAGGCCCCTCTAAGTTTTTCCAGTCATTTCTATTCTGAGTTTTCTCTAGTCATGTTTTTCCGGCGGTATTCTTAATTTCATATGCCCAGCGTTCCTGTGAGCGTCCTCTGGATCTCGTGCCGACCGGGTCGCACCATTTGGTCGCCCTCAACGCCATCTTGTGCCCTCTAGGCGTGCTACGTGGCCTGTCCACTTCTGCTTAACCCGGCGAGCATGTGGTCAAAAAAGTTTCATTAGGTATGTGGTGTATGCCCTACCCAGACTATATTGCACTCTTTTGTAGGGTTTTGTTCGGAAATATTTATTTTCAAGCTTAGGGTGGTTGAAATAAACTATTTTTAATGAAGTTAAGAAATAAAAGTCAATTTTAATTAGATAAATAAAGATTTTATTTATACAAAGAAAAAATCAACGAAATTACAAGAAAAATATAGGAACTTTTGAAAAGTTGACTAAACACACAAAAAAACGTTTTATTGTTAACAAATTTTGTTTAAAATTATAAAACAATGTAACCTAAAATAAAAAAAATAAAAATAACCCTTCTCTAATTCTTACCATATATTCTCTTAATCTATTCTAATAACTACGTTAAGTGTGTGGCAGGGTATAACTTACCCGAGACAGCTTGTCGCACGTATAACTCACCCAGCGCCTCGTGCTGCACTAAGATCACGCCACTATTCCCTCCCCTACTTCCCTCACTCCAGCTACTGAGCGCGCTAGAGTTGAAACTTTGATATTTTACGAAATATTGATAGTTTTATGACACCTTGGGTATGACATACCCTGCCACATGCTCGCCGGGTTAAGACTTCTTGTGAATCTTTAATGTGTCTATTAGTGTGGTTTTCTTGCGTATGGTCTCGCTTCTTTGCTTTTCTTATAATTAAATGTTTAGTATAGGTACTGCTTTCCATTGATCATTGTGTTGTCTGAATTTTTCGTTTGATGTTAACATGTTTGGGAACACAACCCATCTTTGGGATCCGTACGATAAGCATGGTAGCACGCTAGAATCCGTTACGATTTTTTTCAGTATTACAGGTAGCTTAGATTTGAGTTTTTTTTTATGGGTCCAGAATTTTTTCCACGTTATGTTTACTCTTTTTTCTACTTCTTTTTGGGTCTCCTTTTTTAAATGATATTTGTTTTCCAAGATAGACATAGCTTTCCACATATTCAATTATTGTATTCTGCAAATAAACGATTGATTCTGATTCTGATTCCCTTACTTTCTCGTCTACCTTGGACTAAATATGTGGTCCCCATTGAAATTTATTACCTTAGTTGATTGCTAAGAATACGATACTTTCTACTATTTCTAATGTTTCTCCTATTACGTTTACATCAGCCTTCACTTGTTTAACATTAGGTGGAATAAATCTAATAAATTTTGTTTTGGTTTCGTTTAGCGAAAGATGATTGACACTAAACCAATGGACTACTTTTGAGATTACATTGTTCACATTGTCGAAATTTGTGTTTCGTCGTATTATTTAAAAAATTAATGAAGTATCATCAGCAAACAATACAATCTCGTGATTATTCTTGACAAGATGAGGCAGGTCGTTAATATAAAATAAAAATAGTGTAGTACCGAGGATAGAACCCTGCGGTACACCCATAGTAACTACAGACCCCGAAGACCGTTTGATGTTGACCATCCAAAACTAAGGATAATATCAATGTATCCCATCAAAATCTATGTTTGTATGTATATAGCCAAAACTGTTAAAAGTATACATTTGAAGAATACAAGCTTCTAAATTTTCATATTTCAACACTGAATAGCCCAACTTTGGGCGAAAATTAATAATATACAGAGAAAGAAAACTCTTAAGTTATTCAAAAGTAGAAATAAATTTATTTTGAAACTAGACGATCGCCTCGCGGTTTCACCCGCGTAGTTCCCGTTCCCGTGGGAATTCCGGCATAAAATATAGCCTATGTCACTCCCTGAAAAGTAAACTTCGTAACGGTAAAATAGTTTTTCCAATCCGTACAGTAGTTTCGGAGCCTATTCAATACAAACAAACAATAAAATCTTTCTTCTTTATAATACTAGTATAGATGACACACTAAATAGTTTTTCTTTAATAACCCTTGTGCTAAAAGTTTGTTCCTATTCTATTTACGCGGCTGTTTTACGAATAAATCGTTTCATCCTAGCGCGCGGGTATGTCTATTTTACCTATGCCAGGTCAGACATACATTTAGGCCGCGCCCACTGACGCCTTCGCCCCGACGACTTGTGTAGCCTTAACTACATTATCGGGCTTATCCTTTTCAAAACAGATGCAGAAAGTCTGTGGCAGCTGCTAATATCGGAAATACCAGTCTTCTCTTGGGATGATGACGATGAGACCAACGCGAGCACAGTCAAGTCCAAAGCAGCCAAAAAATCTACCATCAAAGATGCCTCGACTGTTGTTAGTAAATTAATTTATAAAAAAAACTATGAAAGTAATCAATATTCATTAAGGTAGGTCGCGCTCCGGCCTATTTCTTTAAACTAATCGACTTATAACGAATAACACTTTGACAATGGTATCATCATACAATGGCACATTTCGGTCACAAGAAATAAATTAAAAATACAAATAAATTCTACCTTGCATGAAAGAAACTACAGATGTAGGGACGTGCTTGACGTGCATCAAAATTGTCATGGTTGAAACCATTTTCTCAATCTCTCAGTGCAAATAGCACCGCAAGCACTCTCTAACTAGGTATACAGTTTTATTTATCTAAAAATTTTACGTGACGATTCTGCGTCGATGCCATGGTCATAGTAAAGCGATTGGTTAGCAGAATTGGGCCCCTGGTGGGATGATGATTTGCAAGTGACTGCATGCAGGCGCTTATTTTTATTTATTTAATTCAGCAATCTCATGTAGAAAAATATTTAGGTTTGTGGATAGATGACAAGTTGACATGGAAAAACCACATTGAACACGTAAAAGCAAAACTAAAATCCTTACTAGGAGCACTATACAAAGTTTCAAAATGTATACCAAAAACAGTACGTAACATTACTTACAATTCTCTACAATACGTAACATTGCTAACATTACTTACAATTATCTAGCTAAATCACATAATAGAGTATTTGAAAGAAATTTGGGGAACGGATTGTGAAAATTATCATTGTGATGATGTTTTTACGGCGCACATCATCAATTCCTCAAGAGACAGACTTTTATGTGACCACTTAAAAATCAACCTTGATACAACATCGAAAAAATCATCAAAATCTAGTATGAATTGGCGAAGATGTCACCAAAATTGTTGTAGCTGGTCGTGATTTTTAAAAAGGTTTATGTTGTTTTTTAACCTTTACGGGATAAATACCAATCCCTTGGGAATAACATTTTTATGGGACCAATTTGGGATCATTCTCTATAGAATAGTGAAAGAATCAGTAAAATCGGTTAACATACACACACATACAAAAAAAAAGATACAGACGAATTGAGAGCCTTCTTTTTTAAGTCGTTTAAAAAGAGGAAAGTTTATGTTAAACTACGTTTAATTTCGAGAAAACCGGTGCAAATTCGCTGAACCGCTGACACCTGGTTGATATCTCGAAAATCAACCTCGGTCTGCCCTAAACTTGTCGCCCAACAGGGTTCAGATTGTGATACATAGGTACCTACTTATAGATAATTGTAATGACAACCAATGTAATGACATCAATAAATTGTATTAAGTAGGTATTGAGTATTGATAATATCGAGTCTTTTCAAGATTTGTGTTTGCTTTTACTTCTTGAATTTAGTTGAATTAATATTTTTTGTACTTGTTTTTGTTTTTCATATATTTGATCGTGGTACGTGTGCGTGAATTTTAAGTTCGGTTTTCTTTTATTATGTTTTGTGTAGGTAATCTATCGTACTAAGTATTTTTTTTTAATTTAATTATATTTTCAGCGCTTGGTCGGTGCAGCGACCATAGAAATTGCTGACACAAAGAATGAACCCGCGTATGCCCTGCCCGGCATCACGCCAGCGTTCGCGATGAGTCTCATGGTCAGTATGGTCAGAGATGTGCCGCTCAAGAAGCCTCTACCGGAGCCAGGTGGGTCATACTTCCACCACGATCTCTATCAGAACTGGCTGAAACAAAGAATGAATCACCGCTTCCCGGCATCACGCCAGCGTACGCTATAAGTCTCATAGTCAGTATGATATTATACTTGCACTAAGATGTCCTTAAATTTAATATAGGGTTGCAAATCTGTCCCCTATGTGATAAGCGCCAATAAGGAGCTTATTTTGTATTGTATTGTATTGTGTTTCATTTATTTCAGATAATTAAATAATCCATATGAATTTTATTAAATTTTGTGTGTTACTACACACACACAAAATTCAATAAAATTTAAAATTACACAGTCAATAAATTAATAAATAAGATGTGATAAATTAGGTTACAATTTCAAATTATTAGAAAAATTAGATAAGATTAAATAACATTGTATAACATTACAAACGTACAGCTAACATCGACTCAGACATCATACCCACAGACTGGTGCAACACATTTTGTAAAATGTGTCCACACGGGAGACAGACAATGCTCCGCCACAGTTTTTAGGATGCTGTTGTGACTGGCCTTTGTCCTGCTCATCAGAGATGCTGTTCTCTTCCGAATGATGGCGTGGAAACAATCAGTTCGATATTGAGCAAACATCTCTGAGGCGCTACAAAAACGGGGAAGTCTCAGCAGCATCCTAAAAGTATTGTTGTACTGAACACGTAGGGCCTCCCAACGATTTTTTGGTGTAGGTTACCCATACAATTACCCGTGTACAGGCTCTGACAGTAAGCTTTAAATAGAGTAAATTTCACTTCGTCAGAGCAACGGGCAAATCTACGGGTCAACATGTTGCCTCGAACCGCCAAAGCCCTACGTCTTTCTTCCGCCAAAGCTCTATGTTCCCTTATGAGGGGGAGGCCTTTGTCCAGCAGTGGACCAATACAGGTTGTCGAGGTTGCGGTTGAGGACAGTGACGTAGGCAAAGGCAGTGTCACTCCCGGAGTGTCAGACCTTGTTATCTTGGATCGTGACCTAAACCTTATTTTCCAGAGGTAGACCTGTGGAAGTACTACCGCTGGGTAGACTGGGCCAAGGCACACGGTATGTACGAAGAATACGACTGTCCACGCACCAAGTTCATCAAGGTCAATGGACTGATGAAGCTGTCCTACGCACCTCATCTGCTGGATGTCATGAGCACTGAATCGGTAACAAACCCACAACCACAAACAAACTGTTTTTTAGCAATTTGATTCCCCGAACGAACTCATGTCATAATCCATCACTCCCACAAATAGGTAAAGTGGTGTTCTTAACGTTCGGTAACCCCTTCTTAGCTAAAAATTTTCGACTTCGACGGGGCTTGAACCCGCATCCTTTCCTCAGTACGGGAATGTGCTAACCAACTACACCACGAGGTCAAGTGACGCAGGAGTCAAAAATGTCTGGGACTTCCTACGGACTCTAGCGCCGTTTCCCAAAAATTTGATGCGGGTTTAAGAAGGCGAACGTTTCTGGGATATTATTTGAATTCTTAGAAATTACCCTGAGTGTGAAAACTTACGCACTTTAATAACAAAAACCTTACAACTGAGCAAACGCGACACCTCTCGTCTACTTGTAACTTTTAAAGTCTTTGAACAGGACTCATAGGAACACTACAATGTTTCTCCTGTAGGATGGAGCTAACGACGCTTGAGTTCGCAGGAAGTCCCAGCGATTTTCGACTTCAACGTCACTTGACCTCGTGGTGTAATTGGTTAGCACATTCCCGTAATGAGGGAATAATAATAATAAAAAGCTTTATTGCAGGAAAGATTTGTCTAAGGTAGGTACAAGAAGTTCATAAAGACTAACTATCATAATCCTGCAATTGGCAGTCTTATCCCTTGCAGAGATTTCTTCCAGACGACCATAATTAAGAAGAAGTGTAATTGGAAGGATGCGGTTAAAGTCCCGTCAATCTCGAAAATTTTCGGGATATTATTTTATTTCTTAAGCTAATCTTAATTCTTAATTTGTTATTTAAGCCTACACACTATAATAATAAAAACCTAAGTTCGGTATTCATTTTTAGGGTTCCGTACCTCAAAAGGAAAAAGAAAGCCTTATAGGATCACTTTATTGTCCGTCTGTCAACCCCCTTTTCTTATTATTTTTTTTCTTTTTTATTATTATGTTTTTCTCATTCTAAAATAATAATCAATCATTAATAGATAGAACACTTTAACCACACAAGTACAGTAAACAATACAGAGAAAAAAAAGGAAGTGTAAAGGGTGGCCTTATTGCTGAGAGTGATCTCTTCCATTCATAATTATTTTGAAATATAAGTTGAAAGGATTCTAAACAATAATCCAGTTTTAACATAAACATTGATATAAATTATAAGAAAATGTAGGACAGATCTAGGACACTGGGCTTAAATGGGTTAAGAAAAACAATACCCATGATCTAAAATTGGAGTTAAAAAAACCACCATGTTGGATTTAAAAAATAACCTGAAATTCGTAATGTACACCTTTAATTTAGTCGAAAACGATAGCCATAATCAAAATTTGGACAAAAAACCGCCATTTTAGGTAATCTACACCCTCAATTTAGTTGGAAACGATACCCTTGGTCAAAATTTCGAACAAAATAATCCGCCATCTTGGAATTAAAAAATTACGTTAAATTTTTAATCTACACCCTCGATTTAGTTGGAATTAATTTTTATTTCTAAATGTTAATCATGGGTATCGTCCATGATTAACATTTAGAATTAAAAAACCACCATTTTGGCTATAAAAAATTATCACCTGGGAGAACAATTATTTCAGTGAGTCTGTCAGAAATATTCGAGCTTTATTTAATTACTAGCTTCTGCCCGCGGCTTCGCACGCGTTGTTTCTATGGAAACCCTTTCAGACCGGATTTTTTATTTTAAATTTAGTCGTGATAAAATTTGTGTTAATAAAGGGGTAAATTTGATTATGAAAATACTGAAAAAAAAATCCAATATTTTTAGTTTTTTCGATAGCTTTATATAGATTAATGTGTATAGACGATCACAATAAATTAATTGCTCTAAAATACAAAATAATCTTGTACAAAATAATGTGTTTAATTTAGAAAAACTTTAATGTGTACAAATGTTACCTGGACCACCTGTACTGAAAGGGTAAAGACCTGGAATTTCCTATTATTATAAGTAATTTCAATCCATGTTGAAGAATAATGAGTTTTGATATTTAAGTAACTACATATTATTATTATTGTTATTTACAGATTACAGTCGGCTTCAGGGAACACGAAAAAGCTGGTGTGGTATGTCTATACTAATATTATAAAGAGGAAAGGTTTGATTTTTTGTTTGTTTGTTTGTTTGTATGAATTGAATAGGCTCCGAAACTACTGGACCGATTTGAAAAATTCTTTCACCGTTAGGAAGCTTACTTTTCAGGGAGTGACATAGGCTATATTTTATCCCGGAATTCCCACGGGAACGGGAACTACGCGGGTGAAACCGCGAGGCGATCGTCTAGTGTTAAATAATTCTAGATTTTATATTGGTTTATGTACCTACTGATTTATCGAATACTGTTCATACCTATAACGCGTTTTGAAAATAATAATGAGGTTTATACAATTTACTGCGTTATTTTTCAGGGCAAAAAGTACACAAAAGACACAGCCCCAAAAAATCTACAAGCCACTGCCTCAAATGAGTTAGCCATCAAAGAGGAAATGAAGGAATGGGTTCAATTTAATCATGTAAGAACATTTTATAATTTATACTATTATCTAGACGCCACTATGAACTGATGATGACCTCGCCACCAAATTTCGGCCATAGGTGCACTCTCTGTTCCCACTCTCTCATAATCTCTCACCCGGGGGGAACAAGGTGTAACACCAACTCTCTGATCCCGAGCTGCTACTGTGAATTTAACGCTGTGATCTCGACCACACCCCGGACACTCGCCCATTTCTCCTTACAAACGTCTTATAAACGTCTCAAAACATAAAAGCGCTACTGTGTGCTACACGTGTGATGACTAGGGTCATTTCATGAACTTATTGTGCGATTAAGATAATTGCAAAATAACTCAAAGATTTTTTTATGTTCCTCTCACTGAACGATAAATTAAACCTTAATTGCATGTATCCATAATCAAAGATCTAACAAACAAAACATCAAACACCATAAATGAATCTGAAATCTGAAATAAATCACCATCCGCGTCGTCTATCAAAATCATGAACTTATGCCTGCACCTTGCGCGTGCGCCGTGAACCCCGTGCATTTTAAACGCAACCGAACTCAATTAAGGGCCGACGTTGAAGGGAAGAAGAAGGGTTGAGGAAGCTCGGTTCGGTGAGGTGGAGGGCGAGGAGTGTCCATTATATACATTAGAAAAATAAATAAATAATAAATAAATTAATTTTAATTTTCAGATACTAAAATGGATTAGACGGACTACCATCCTCTTTTTCCCATCGGTTTTTGAATTCACTTCAGCAGGCGACGCTCCACCCATCCGAGTCACCAAGTCGACTCCTAACAGAGCTATAGACATGGTGATTCCCAAGACTGCCCCACTATATCTGCAAATAGACGGGCCAGAGCCCATCTTACTTAGAATCTCACTGGCAATGCTCCATCCTAGGGTCATGTTGAACTGTGGAATCCCCATTGCGGGATATATAGAGCCTGCATACATTCTAGTGGAGGAGTTTGATTTGTTTGGAGGAAATGAAATACCATTGGCAAAGGCGTATTTAGAAAACTGGGAGTATGAGTCTTTGGAGATGACTTTTCCGCAAGGCAGGCATTACTGTCGGTAAGAAAAATAACGGATGCTTAGATTATGAAAGATCTCCATTTTTTGCACGTTTCGCTCCCACTGCTACTGCTTTCACCCAAACTCTTTTTTTATCATCGCTATTCATCGCAGTAGCAGTCAGGTTACCTTACTACCTCAGCACACAAGTCCACTACTGAACGAGCCTCCCCGAACAATGAGAATGACGACATCCATTTCTCATGCTGTCCTGCTCAGATTAGATTCGAATTGAACGGGACAGCATTAGAGATAACGTTATTCTAAATCACATTCTATAAATACGGAGGTTTTTCATTTCAATTTGATTCTTATATTCTAGTATTTGGGTCCACTCTCGCATGAACTGTCACATCATGCTGCTCAGCGATTCCAGTGTACTCCTCGGCACACGAGACTTGATCTTAGAAGCCGCTAGCCATGAGCGCGCCTGGTCTGCCAAGTTCCTCAGCAACCTCGGCACTGCTTTCACCAACTGGATCCGCGTGAGCCGGTCTAGCTCAGTAATGACGCAGGTGGCGGGTGATAGAGATTTTTACATGTATGTATATTTCGAGTTTTGTCATCATATTCATCTAATTCAAAGTTGAGTTACATCATCTAGATTTTGGAAATCAAATAATATTCCGAAATAAATGGACTTTGACGGGACTTGAACCCGGTAAGGGAATGTGCTAACCAACTACACCACGAGGTCAAACGACGTAGGGACGACTTAGGACTTCGGGACTTCCTTCAATATTACCCTGGCCGTACACCTACCTACCCCTACCCATACCTATACTTACAAAAACCTTAAATGCTTAGTGGATTGAATTTGAGTAAAAGGTTATGTAATCAGTCTGAAAAATTACTTTAGGACTGATCAATTCCTGAGAGGCATTGTTTTTTTCCAAGCTTTTCAACTATTCAGCATTCAAGCAACCAGCTGAAGAAAAGTGAAATAATTTCCATATTATGAAATACTAGGAAATTGGGTCGTCCTTTCGTCAGATGGGTTGATGATATCACCAGGATCACAGGGCATACGTGGATGCAGGAAGCACAGGACAGAAAAAAGCGAAAACTGGCGAAAGCGAAAGGAGGCATATACCCAGCAGTGGGTGATACCAGGCCAGAATGTTGAAGACTAAGAAATAAAGTCAGGTAGGTCAGAAGTCAGGTATCACGACAGATATTGGTCATTCCACATAAAACCTAAAGTTCATGTCTACCTAAGGCTTCATACTGCGAGCCTAGGTGGCAAGGGCTAGTGCGGGCGCAAAGAATCAAACATATGAAACCGCCGTTTGCGTTCAAACTAAGTGACTAAGGCGGGCGCCTAGGAAAACGGGCTTGAGCAAGTTAGCACGCGTAATTTTGAAACGCGCCTGCGCTATTCTCGCGGTATGGTCGAAGCCTTAAGGTAACCTAAAGGTTTTTAAACCCAGGTCGTATGCGCCTGATTTGGAATGGGACCCAGAAGTGGTAGGCTACAACCGAGCGCTTCTACATTGGATGTTTCGTCAAGCTCTTCAGTCCCATCTGGCCAAGAAGCTACCTCCGGTGGAGTTCGAATCAGTCTGCGCTGTCCTGCGGCTGCATTTCCTTGACCCTGACTTCGGATTTCCTCCGAAGCCTCTGCCTGGTAGATGTCTTAGAGACGTGGTTGCCAATCAACCGTGTGACTGTCTCATGCCTGAGGTGGAGGAAATTGAGCTGAATGAAGAGATATTGGAGGAACATGTGGTAGATAACTATTTCTTTGGATTATGATTTCTTTGTGGCTCAGTGAATGGCGCCTATTTGTAGAAGCTAGGCTTGTCTAGCATAAAATGAGGAAAGGAATGTTTGTTACATTATTTCTTGAATATTTTGCACGCGCTTTCATTGATATTAATAATGAACACATCCATGTCACTATTAATGGATATCTGTAAATGGCCTGGAAGTTTTATTATAAGTTTTATTATTATTATTTTATTTGTTTATACATCCTTTGTAACAGGTGCGCGACGAAAAGCCGCTAGTAAGCCAATCCATGATGGAGAAGCTCCTTACCGCTCCCGTAGACCCAGACATCTCGCAAATCTGTGACCTGGCTACGGAGGATCTGCCATGTGGAGTCCTGAAGGAAGAGAGGGAGAAGTTCCTGAGACGGCATGATGCAGCTACGTACCTGCAGGCGCTTTGGCGAGGGGTTTGGGCGAGGAAGTGTCTGAGAGGGCATACACTGTTCCCGCTAGAGGTTATCAAATTGGTGAGTTATTTGATGTGTCTGCGTGACCCGAGGCTGGTGAGTATCTGGCGCAGCGCATCAGTATTGCCATACAGAGGGGCAATGCAACCAGCGTCTTGTGGACGCTTCCGACTGGTATTCTGCCCTCGTTAGCAAGAGGACAGTATGTACCTTAAACCTATTCCTGAGAAAATGTCGAGTAAAGTTTCGAGATTGATTTTTCGTGTCTGTAAAGACACTATCCAAGATACCTTAATGTTACGTACCTCTATAAATAGACGAAAATATTCCCCTTTTAAATGTATATGTAGAATTTTAATAGTATGCATTTGTCCCTATAAAATAATACAAAAAATGTTTTCATGGGAACCCTGTACGAAATTTGCATAAATTACTACGATAAAGAACAGAAACTGGCGTTATTTCTGGCCCCTTGTCTTCGTTTTTGAAGTTACTTTACTTGTGTTAAGCTAAAAAAAATTACTGCCTGCACTAGATCTAAGGGCAGTATTTATAGTTGTGCCTTCGCTATAGTTTTTAAGTAATAAGAAGTTGTACTGTTCTCTTCAGTTGTATTGTGGTGGGGTATTCAGATTCAGCCTTTTACAAAGTAATTTAAAATGGATCAATAAAAGTTAGTTGATATATTGAAGAACAATATTTATAATAATAATAATAAAAGCCTTCATTTGGATAACTTGCAATTTTCTTACGGCTGTCATAATCTAAACTTGTTCTGTGCTAACCGTTTGCCCTAGTCTAGCATCTTCTAGTTTCTTCCACTTGTTCTTGTTCATATCCCTGGCAATCCCTAGTCATAGCTTTCCAAGTACAGTTTTTAAGTCTTCTTCCCATCTTTTGAAAGGTTTTCCACATTTCCTTTACCGGTTTTAGGTTACCAGGTTGTAATGGTTTTGCTCCACCTCTCAGTTCACCTTAGAGTTTGACCTGTCCATCTCCATTTGTTCTTCCTTACTACTAATGTAACTTTTTTTTTTATTCTTTCGTTATTCACTCAGTCTGATTTGTTTATTCTTAGCATACTTCTCTCCATAGACCTCTGGCAGACCTCCAGCTTTTTATCATGTGCTTTATTAAGGGCCTATGCTTGGTAACAGTATGTTAACACTGGAAGAATACCTGTGCTGTAGTTGGAGACTTTCGTTTTGATTTTCAAACTAGTGTCTTTGTTTTTCATGATCTCTTTAAATGTCCAATATCTTTTCCAAGCGTTCCTTATTTTTGTTTCTATTTCTTTTGTAGTTAGGTCGGTTGGTCAAATAACTTGTCCGAGATATATGTGTATTAGGGTGTTTCATTTTTCCAAATTTTCGATTTTTCTTTGACTTCGCTCGAATTCTTGTTTCCACTCATATAAAAGATTCGTACGCCAAAAATCAGTAAAATCGATTATCATTTAAAGGTTGCACAGTTTGATGAGTTTTATGTCAAGTAATTGATATCGGAGTAGTGGAGGGTAGCAAATGTTTTAAGTTCATTATCTAAAATGGAGGGTAATATAAAGTGATATAAGTGCGTCTTTTAAAACAATCAAGCATATTTTAATGTAAATATTAATAGTAGACGAGGAATTTGGTTACATCGGAGGGTTCCTTGTGATAACTTTTTAGGAGCTCGACTTCCTTCCAAGGAACAAGAGTTTTTGGTTTTTTACACCCATCACATAGAAAAAAATGAGACACTTTGGGACGCCACTAAGTCGACTGCCAGAAGTTTGGAAGAAGGCTAATATACCTGTCAAGACAGAGGTAAATATTCGAGCTGGCATTATGGAAACTCTGGCTACCAAAATTTGGCAAACGAGAAATACAGAAATACGGACAGGGCAAATATCAAACGCCCAATCTGGAAAGGTGACCTTGGAGAACTATTTGATACTGCTAACCAACATGTTACATGACGAAGAATTTGAAGAAATATCCCATAGTGACTTTGTTACTACAAAAACGAGGTCTTTCTTTGAATTGTTCGGTGTTAAGGATGAAGAACGAATATTGGAGCACAACACTCAGAGGCTTAGTCGATACGATAGTCTAAAGGTAGTCAATGACACCGCAGAAAGGGGGAAAGCTTTGATAAATAAATTTAATGATTTGGTCAAAGACAAACAGCAGAAACAATTATTGTTAAGAGTTGTCGAGCATCAGAGAAAATGCAGGTTGCAGCCTATGTAGCCAATGAAGTTGTTAATTATTCATTAATTATTGTTCTATTTTATGCTTACTTTAATTTTCTTTTACTTAAGAATAATGTGTGGCCACCGTATTGTGCTATTTTGAAATAAACGTAATTAAATATCTTCTTGCGATTTTTCCTTATTACTGTTCAATTGTTCATTCTGTGCAACCTCTAAACATGGTCCAATCCACTTGAAATTTGGCAAATATACTATTAAGGTAAGCTAAAACCGGAAACCGAGCGAAGTCAGAAAAAATATCACAAAAATAATTTTCTCCTACAAAAGTGAAACACCCTAATGTGTATTCCTCGACATACTCGATTGGGTTCGCGTTTAGTTTTATAGGTTCTCTTTTACTTTTAGTCATGGCTTTCGTTTTTAAAGTATATTAAGCGGTATCTATAAATATAACATAATAAAACAAATCTAACAACAAAATTAAATTCAGATATTAAAATTATTGAATATCCTCAAAATTATATCACAAAAAATGGTTACAACCAATTAATACAAATCAATGGCAATTTGGACAGTGTACTTTAGCAAGGTGTTGACCTTACGACAGCTTGAGCAAAAGTGAACCAGTGACAGCGAGCGCACTGCTTTTATAGAAATGCTACCGCCACAAATTTAAAAATAACGTTTCCCGCTGATTGTATTCATAGATATCTACTTACTACTAGCTCTACTTTGCTGTTTTATTTGTCTAGGTTTTGTATCATGTTCGTGAGTTTGCCAGGCGTGTTGGACAGAACTATCAGGTCATCGGCAAACCTTAAATGTGTGTTTTCTCCGTTTATGTTCAAGCCTAAGGCTTCCCAATCCAGCTGTCGGAATATTTCTTCAACGACTGCTGAAAATAACTTGCCAGATAGAGGATTTCTTGCGTACTCCTCTGTTTATTTTTATTTATTCCCCTTTTCTGTTCAGTTCGATGATTACAGTGCTACTTCAGTATATATTTCTGATAATTCTTACATATTAATTTTCAAGCCCTTGGTTGTTAAGAACTTGCCATATTTTTTCATGCTCGAGGGAGTCGAAATCTACGAAGCAGCAGTATATTCTTTGCTTTTTTATATCAGTTTGTTTTTCGCAAAATTTTTGGGTAAATAATTATTTTAGAGAAGATTTTGTATATGTTTGACATAAGGCTGATTGGGCTATAGTTGCATAGATCGTTATTTTCTCTCTTTTTATGTATTAGTTTATCAGTAGAGGTCAACAATTATTTTGGAAAAACTTCGGTTCTTACTACTTCATTAAATATTATTGTAAAGACTGACGGTTTTTTGCTTGGCAGCCATCAATCTTGATTGAAAAGGTTTATTGACGAAGACATTGATATTAATGATTTCGTCAGTAAAACTTTTAAATCACACAACATCACTTTTTCTGGAGTAATTTTTTAACCAATCTAAAGACACAAAACAACGAAATGAATGGAACCTGTGACGCTGACTACATATGATTAGCAGTTTGTTGGCGGAACTTAATGCTTTGTTGTTCGGTAATATTCACAAACCCACAAAGTAAAAGACATTTGAAGAATACAGTACGTCACTATACTCTGTTTTTCCTTACTAAATTTGCCTATCGTTACATGTTTTACTATTTTAACCTGCAACATTATAGAGGGCATACTGCTCTTATGATTTGTACAACGGAAAACCGAGCAAGATGAGCAGTTATGTTGTGTTTTACTGTGGTTTCGTGTAGTTAGTTGCCGTATATGAAATAAAGCATAAACTGCCCTTTTAATAACTTAAAAAACATACTTGTAATTGCCATAGAGCTATAAAACTTTGATGCAAGAAAAGAGCAGGAAATGGGTATTCCCAAGCAATATTTAACTCAATTCACCAAAATTCACGACGTACTGCCCTCTTGCCCACTTTTATATTGTCGTCCCATGCATTAATCTGTGAGCTGGCTGGTTTACTTATTTAACTCCTCAAAAAGTTAGCTTTAATAAGGAGTGAGCCTAATCCCGGTGGTAAAAAACTCGAATTACATAAAACATATTTTTTTCACGATATTAGTTAAAAACGTATACAACTTACAGAAATTTTAAAAACTGTTTTAAAATGTACAAGATTTACCGTACGTAGGCTCCCCTTTTGAAAATTTTTCTCGTCCCCATTTTGACCATTTTTCAAAAAGTGTTCGTTTTACAGACTTCTCTATATTTTTTCTGTAAAATATAGATCCTTAACTACAAACGCTTCATACATTTTAAATGGATTACTCTGCAAACTTCGGAGATAGGGGGGGAATGGGTAGTTTTTCAACTATTCTGAAAATATTTCAAAAAGTATGACACCTACAGAAATTTCAAAAACTGTTTCCAAACTTTCAAACCAATACCTTTCATTTGATACCACACTCAGTGGGGTAACATACCATTTTGAATTTTCATTTTTTTATTGTTTTTCTTCACGTCTGTACTGTACAGGCGTACGAAATGTATTATTATTTGAAATTTCAAGTTAATAGCTGCGGTAGTTGCTGATATATTAGAGAGAAAGAAGGACAGACAAAGCAAGACCATAAGGGTTTCGAAACCGATCTCCGATCTCGAAACCCTACAAACCAAATAAATCAGGAAAGTGCATTGTTTTAATATGAAAACTATCGTAGTTTGACGATTTCATTATGTACGTGTCACGGATGTAAGCGGGTTAACCTCAAGAGGTCCCTCGCTAGGGGATGAAACGTTGGTGTTCTTCCAACACAAATAAGGTTCGTAGCTAACCCGCTTACATGCCATGCGCTGTTTCACACATAATTTGACTTAGAACTCAGGAGCCTTGCGGTCTATTCAAATAACTTACCTATGTTTTGATTCGTAGGTCATAAACAGTCTCTTAATAATTTGTGTTGTTTTCTTGTCAATAAACAATAACGTGATTTTTGCGCTTACGCCGTTCCAAAAACGTATGCCCTGTCCCGTTTCTATGAACGCGAAATCCTATGTCTATCCTTTACACAAAATGGCGCGCATTGCGGTCTCTTAAACATTCTGTGTGTGAGTAGAGTTCGAGTACTTTGCCAAATTAACATTTTGTCCGGTTGTTTGAATAGTCTTTTGAACTGAATATTCTGTTGAGTCCTGGCTTTCCCATGTAATTAAGGCATAAGTAGCGCGTTAACTTGGTTAATGCACTTAATAGGTACCACTAACTACAGTATGCTCATTTGGGCACTTTTGGACACCCTGTTGGATGGTTATGATGGTCATTGCATTATCATACACCTTTAGGCGGCGTCCTAATTGGGAGCGATCGTACGATGGCGCGATGCGTTTTTCATCGCACGATCAAAGTTTCATAATACATTTCATGTGCTCGCACGATTACTTGCGAGGTTCAAATAGGACACTCTGATGAAATCTGTATGTTTTAACTCATCGCACGACGAGAACGCATCGTGTCATCGTGCGATCTTCGCCAATTAGGACAACGCCTAATGCTCTCGATGATGGCGAATAAGGGTTCCATTATGGCAAATTATTACAGAGAAACCATGATACGGTTATCGCATTTAAATTAACTAGGAATCGTATAATCTTCACCTCATTATATAGACATCATATAAGTGTCTTAAACAGGGTGTTCCAAATCCATGGGACATGGAGGGCAAGAACTGAAATATTGGAGATAGGAAGTTTCGCTAAAAACTACACTAAGTCACGGTAATATTATCCTATACAGTAATCCGACTTCATACAAACGGATCAAACGCGAGCTATACCTACGCGCCTCGATCTCGGCATGCGCTCAGCATGCAGACAGTCGCGGCTGTGCCGCAGTGACGAACGGATGGTGTGTTGTTTTTTAACAATAACCGCGCGATTTTTTATCTAAAAATAAGTTTAGGTACATATTTAATAAAGTAGCTGCAGGTATCTATAACCAAGTAAAAGATATTCCTTTTTCTCCAAAAAAATCTCCTAAAATATAATAATAAAGCATTTTGTACGTCTCAGTCGAGGCGCAAATATTTTTCGGTCGCGGTTTTTTAATTAAATCTACCAATCAAAAAACAACACGCATTTTTATTGAACACTTCCCATTCAATTCACAAAGTATTTTATATAAAAAAGTACCTACTTACCTATATTTACAATCACAAAACTAAATGGAAACACAAAGTAGGCAAATGTAATTAAAATGCTGGAGGCGGGCAGCCCTATCGCATGTTTACCTACCGCGCGGCTGTAGGCATTTATTTCAAAGATACGGCCGAGTTCAAATACTGTATAGGATATTAATACCGTGACTAAGTACACCAAGGTGATTGCGGTCTTGTCATTGTCAATGAAAATTCGACAGACCGCCAAAACCAGTGATTGATTTAATAATGATGGTCTCCATCAGTCCACTGCAGCAGATTGGTCTAACTGGTGTAAGTGTTAACGAGCTAGTCAAATTCCTTCGTCTTCATTTCATAGTCTTCCTCTTATTGAGCAAACGGACGAAGGGAGCGAACGAAGTAAGCGAAGCGTCTCTGCATTAAGTCTAAAAATTGCAAAATTACGTACTCCTCTACAGACTATATTCTACAACCAATCAGGACGAAACTGTGTTTCTACTATTTACGAAACTGGTGCGTTGTCTTTGGGGTTCTTTGATTAAAGGCGTAATTCCTCAAAAAAAGCAAAAAAATGCTTTGAAATATCTCCGCTTTAAGACATCTGGTTTCGATCATTAGATTCTTAATTGAAAGGTAGTAATTTTAAATTGTTCTCATAAAAATATGGTAAAGTGGTGAGGATTTTTGACATGACGAGCAGAATAGCTCCCCAAAGTGCCCCAATATGCACGAGAGCATATTAAAATACAGTGCCACCTGTTAGAACATCTTTGTAACACTTCGAGAGTAAGGTACCTACAAACAAGATTTAATCCATTCTGGAGAAACAGACGCCTGTCCTTACATGGTGTGGATATTTCAAACGTAAGGGAATAATTTCATTCGTTTTGAGCTAGGTATACTCAACAATTACGTACACGTACCTATTGTAGGTAATGGACCTTCGGCGTCGCACTGACGGACCTTCCCTATGACAAGTTCAGCACCACTATAGGTAGGCACCAGCTTGTCCTGCGAATTCCTGTTTGTAGGTGCGTCGACCTACCTACAAACAGGAATTACAAAGACATGGTACCTACCTACCTAACTAAATATCCCATAAATAACTTTAGTAGTAAGTTAATTAATTGATGAAAAAAGTTAGTGCTCGCGAGGTCTACTGTTCGTAGAACTACTAGTTTAATATGCAATGTTTATAACGGACCACGGACATTAATAAACCGGAACGGCATCTTTTCATTGAAAACTGAACACACATGTGACACAATGACCCAAGCTATTTTCAGATCATGGAGAACGCCTTCGGCAGCCTAGAAACTCTCTCCGCCCTAATGAACGAGTTCTTCCACTTGTTCCCTGGAGCCAAGTCTGCGTACTCAGTCGCTTCCGCCCTGACCGGGTCGTATAGCCTCACGCAACATACTGGAAATAACCACGTCACCCCTAAGTGTAAATGGATACCCTACTTCCAAGTTGTGTATTACTGCCATGGGCCGGTGAAGGTGCATTTCGATTTACAGGTAAGGAGCTTTTAAAGTCATAGTAGTAATTGTACCTATTATCACTTCTACACAAGTGCTGAAAGCATTTCGAAGACAAGAATAGGAAGGGAAGGATGATTCAGTTTTAGAACACATTAAATGAAACAGGATTAGCTCGTTGCTTCTGAATCATCTGTCCCTATCTCTTTCAATCTCCCAGCTCAAAATATTTGTAGCACATAAATGCTACTTGTAATCCAGCAACTAGACTAGTAGTTTCTATTCTTCCATTTTCTATTCAACAGAGCAGTCTACCACAAAGTTCCTTTATGGTGTTTGACAATGATACCGGCGAGCAGCTTCCACAAACATTTAACGCACATCTGACTTTCGATTTCAAGATCAATAATTCAGGGTAAGTCGTCTTTTCGACATAGCTAGAAGATCCTTACTGTGTATTGCCAGCTTAGAATTTGCACCACCCCAACTCTTCCCGCGGGTGTCGTAAAAGGCGGCTAAAGGATATTCAACCGGCGCGGGCAGCAGCGACCCTTGTAAAACAATTCTACCTCCGCACTGCGATCCCCCACCCGCATGCCCAGCGTGGGAATTATAGGTACTACCCCGGTGAGATAAAAGCCAATAAGGATAAGGCGCTTATCATGGGAAGGCCTGCGCCCAGCAGTAGACCAATATATAATGTTGAGGCGAGGTCAGGCCAGATCTTTATACAAAGCGACACCTGATTGGTCCAAGAACAGGTGAAAGAAGCGTTGAGCACCCGGTAGGTCCACCGCGGTAGGTCGTATCTTACACTCACTCACTCACACACGTTACGTCACAGGAATCGGTGGATGCGGCAGCGCATTAATACTATTACTACAACCAAACAAAAGACAAGAGATAATTTAAGCAACCAAACCCGTCTTTCATTGTGTTTCCTTCCAGCTACACAGTACTTGCGCACGGCACGCTGAGCCAGGCGTCTGGCCACGCCATGGATGCGCAATGGCAGTTTACTGTACTAACTTCAGTAGCAGGGTTCTTCCACATTTGTGATAACGATCTCAACCTGGTAGGGTCAGGATGCAACGAGCTGCAAATGGTTCCCGCGTACAAACTACATATTAATGAAGTAAGTTTTCACAGCGCTTTATCTGGCCCCATAGTAAGCTGAATTTCTGTTTACAGGTATAGTTCTATCTCACGAAGTCCATTGGGCTATGTATTTTATAGTGAATGCATGTACACATTGTTTTAGTGTGCGTAAGCTCAGAAGCAATCAGTCTCGCCCGAGACACGGTCCGGGTCACTAGTGCTCATTGTATTCACGTCAGATTTTGGTAGCGAGTACCATCAGCATGACAACTAAGCGCAAAGTTGTTCGTAGTGAGGTAAGTTAACGGACTTCGTGAGATAGAACAACTGTACCAGATGGCTGATATACATAATACTTATATCTACACCTAGACTCGGAAGGCATACTTTCGCCCACTGCGTCACTGAGTTTGCCTCTCGAATACTGTCATTGGTTTTATTTTAATTTTTCTTAAGTTATTTGCGTTAGGAGAGGCCCGTTGTTTCGCGCATGAAGCGTATCCTTAACAAAAATTTCACATTTTCTTTTTCCTGAAAGTAGCCAGCCTACTCTCAATGGCATGCATAGGCTTAATGAAATAACAGTTATAAAACATTTGAATGATTTTCCTTGCAGTAGTGGACGAAATGTAGAAAAAAATATTGTAATTGTATTAGATTGATGAATTTTTTAACCAGATTTTCCTGCCTAATAGAAGAAACATTCTCGGTGGAATCCTTATTTCTGTGACGAAGCAAGAAGCGGTTAGCTTCAGGGCAGCAGCGACTTCACCAGACGTTAGTTACATATTTATTTTGTAATAACTGGAAACAAGACTTCTTCATTTTTTTGCCGGAAGTGAATGGTCATGTTTTTTAGGGTTCTGTACCTCAAAAGGAACCCTTATAGAATCAATTTTCAGTCCATTCGTCCGTCCGTCCGTCCGTAACCTCTTGGAGCCTCGATATAAATAAAACTTCTAAGTCAACGCAATCAAAAGTGACAGCCGTTTATGTTCGAAAATTTTGATATTTCCAAGGGAATCGCATGCACACAAAACCTATAGGGTACTTCCCGTTGACCTAGTCATAGAACTTGGCACGAAGAAGGCTTACAGCAAAAATACTTAAAGGGAAAAAAATCCGAAACGCGTAAATTTTTAGTTTATTCACAATAAATACCTTTGATTCCTGAAAAGGACGAAAATCTATAGGGTACTTCCAGTTGACCTAGAATCATAAAATTTGGTAAGAAGCAAAGTTTTATACCATAAATAAAGCGAAAAATATGAAAACCATAAATTTGTTGTACATTCACAATAATAATAATTTTTATTCTCGCCAACCAAAACCTACTGCCCGTTGACCTAGAATCATGATATTTGGTAAGAAACAAGGTCTTACAATGATATGGAACCCTTAGTGCACTAGTTCGACTCGCACTTGACGTTTTATGACGAGTTTAATTTCTTTCCCCATTTCTTTTCCCCTTAACTCCCAAATTCTTCTAAGCCCTCGACTGTGATCTATGGAGCATGTAGGGCAGGGACACCATTGCAGGCTCAACAGTTATAGCGGGTTACGGCGGTACCCTGAGGCACACTAGCGCCGCCACTTATTTTGTCTTATTATTGCGTTGAACAAAGGAAAATTCAAAAATTACGTTGGGTAG
This sequence comes from Eupithecia subfuscata, assembly GCA_963564075.1. NCBI lineage: Eukaryota > Metazoa > Arthropoda > Insecta > Lepidoptera > Geometridae > Eupithecia > Eupithecia subfuscata. The sequence continues at coordinate 16,099,629 of OY751102.1, read as the reverse complement.
TTTGTGATACCTATTATAAGCTTTTTTTAGTGCCTCTGTAAAAGTTTAATTTTGTGTATGTCGTTTATGCAGAGATGCGATAACGGTAACTTCGTATGTCTGCCTAAACAATAAAAAATAAAACTACTACAGAGGTATTAAAAAAGCTTATAATAGGTTAAACAAATTGCCCAACGTAACTTACCTCCTTGTTTTTATTCACAGCTACAAATGGTGGCGACTCTCGGTTCGATTCAGGGCAACCTGTTTAAGGAGATTGCCCACTGCTCCGGTATAGGAGAGATCTACTGGCCTTACATCAGTTTGGAGCCAACGTCAACCTCTTTGACCTCGGTGGTTGCACCCACCAAAAAGAGATCGGCCTCGCACGCCAGCTTTGCAGTAAGCTTCTAGATAAATATTTTATTAAATGTAGGGGTAGCAAAATTTCAATCAAAAATGCTTGCTCTACAAATAACAGCATGTTTTTTTTTTAAATTAATAAATTATAATGCTGGACATTTCGCACAACATCATCTAGCCCCAAGATAAGCAGAGGCGAACGATGTGAGCAAAGTTTCTGCTTCAAGTCTGGCAAAATTAGCGTTTCTGTCAGTATACCCGTAGTCCTCTACAGGTCGTATTTTACGACCGATCGATACGAAACTTGGTGTACAGATTTTACGATTTTATATCATTTTTTTGTCCTCAGGGTTTTTTGATTAAAGTCGTACTTCCTCCAAAAAAAGGCAAAAAAGGAGCTTTAGAATAACTCTGCTCTAAAAGATCTCATTTCATTGATTTTTCGATGATTTTTATTTTTAATTGATAGATAGTGACTTTAAATTGATCTCATTTCTCTCAATTAAGTACCGATCTGATGAGGATTTTCGGCATGACGAGCAGAATAGCTCCGCAAAATGCACAAATGTGCAAGAGAGCATGTTACAGTACAGCGCCATCTATTAGATTATCTTTGTAACACTTCGAGAGTACTATATTGTAATGCTCGGCCACATGCACCGTCGTCGTCGGATAAATAATATGTGACAATTTTAGGGTGATGGATCAACGCCATCTATTGATACCTAGGTAATTTCGAGCTTTTCTGAGGAACGTAACTTATCTAATCGGTATACTTACCTACTTAATGGTTGAAGCTGGCGCAATAGGTGTTTGTGCAAAATTTCGTTCAAAAATTCGTAAGTACAACAACCGCACCTCAAGTGAAGTGAACTGTAATAGGTAGGTTACCTTTCCAAGAGTATAGGTAAGCACCAAGGTAGGTACTGAATTTGATACCTATACTAGGTAATTAGGAGGTACCTACAAACAACATTTAATCGGTTCCATAGATGATGACGCCTTTTGATTTGTTACTACCATGTGTGGTTGGCAGGTAGATAATGCCATCGCCATTAAGCCCACCTTTTGTATACTTTAGATAAATGTTTGCAATAAAGGATTTAAATAAATAAATAAATGATCTATGATCGGTTCTAGAATAACGGGATATTTTCAAGATATTTTATCACCCTCGCGAAAGTAAAGAAGATGGCCCGAGTCTAGAGTTAAGGGTGCCCTCCCCCTCTCTACGGTCTTCACATAAACTCAGAACATGCCGTTTAATATTCTCTCAATCCACTTCCAACTGCGCTGGATGATGGTCAAGCCTCAGAGTTCATCACTTAAACGTCGCCAGGTTCAGTTTTTCAGTAATTAATGGTTGCTACAATGGCCAGGAATAACGAGGCGGCTGGGAACTGGGGGCCATTTTTTTTTGGCTGTATTCATTTGACGGTTAATGTTCATAATCCCCACGCTGAGCAATCGGGTTCGGGATCGCAGCAGGGGGCGCTGCTGCCCGCCCCCCGGTGTATATCCCTTAGTCACCTCTTACGAGACCCACGGGAAGAGTTGGGGTGGCACAAATTCTAGGCGGTGTGGTGCCGGCACCACACGGCCGGCACTACACTGCTCTCTGTTGAGATTGTTAAAAGAATGAGAATTTGTATAGGTACTAGAATTGACGCATTTTAAGCATTTGCTACATTAAATTAATTGTAAGCAAAACGTAATTATTTTAAATATAATGTTATATTTTGTGGGACGCCTGTATATCCAGAAAACCCGAAACAAATATCTGCAGATCGTACAAGCATTTGTTTCGAACCTGCAATCTCCTGGGTCGCAGGCTAACCTTCGCCCGCTGCGCCACCGAGACCATAAATTCAAAATAATATCTTGATAATTTATTTTTCTCTTGTAGTACAGCAAAGACGGTCAAGGCTTGAGTACTCGTTCCCTCAAGGCTCAGAAATCGAAGTCTCTCAGTGCGGGGAGAAATAGAGCTATCTCGGCTACCAGGGTAAGGCAGTCAAATAAGTGTAGTCTTCTAACTTTATTAACACCTTCAAGAAGGAGGGTTATGTTCTTGGGTATTATAGGCCTCGGTAGAATTTATCTCACTCTCTCTTCTAATTTCTTAACGTTTTCAGCTTAGAGACAAACCTCTAACAATTGAGCCGAAATTGTATTCAATTCAGTAAGTACCTTTATTTAATTCTCGCGTCTTTATAACCGTGTTCGTGGCGATGAGCAGAACCCGTGGTTCACGCAGTGTCGGTGAATCGTGTCCGTCAAGTTAGCAACCCCGCCATGGAATTTGGTGCTTTCAACTATGCTAATAAATGTGCATGAAATAGTGGATCCCGATGCCCTAAGTAAAATAAATAGTGCCCCAGTACTATACATAGTTGAAACCACCAAATTACATGGCGGGGCTGCTAACTTGACGGACAAAGTGAATCACCAATAAGCCTTTATGTATGCACTTGGTGGAGACCAATTTTCTATCTCTATTGAGATAGAATATTTGTGAATATAGATGGTTTGATGACTTCGTTAGTAACCGATGAGAGTTTCTCAAATCCTAATCGATGGTTTCTGTTCAGAGTGACAGTCCCAGACGGATGGCCACTGACGCTGGCGCAATGGATGAGGGTGGACGAAATAAGAAACTCGATAGAGACCGTAAAAGCTGAAACCCCTTCGAAGAAACAAACAAAGGTACTCAACAATTAAAAATAAGAGGTGCTTATACCCAGTCAATATGAAAGAAAGAAATGGTACATAGTACCTACATCTTGGCGAGAAACCGCCCAATTCCTATCGATTGTGTCATTTGAGTTAGGAATCGCACTTTCTCCCGAGTGATACATAGTGATTTAAACTACCTACTTCAAATTGTAAACTCAAATGCAGTAATAAATACGCGCATGTGCGATTTTCACATGGTTCTTTTTTTGAATTATTGTTCCGAATACGGAAGAAACCGATATCATATGCCGGATTCGGAGTAAAAAGTTTTTGTCGGTTGACCTATTAAAATAGTGCAACTATTAACAATTAAAAACGAAATAATTCCATGAATAGGTTATTTTACTCTGTATGAGAAAAAATATATTATTGAGATAGTTCAGACTTATATACTCAGATTATAATGTTACATTGTTCCTGAGTAACATAGGTTATATTTATTGCTTGAAAAAAATAGACATCCTTACTAAAACTTCATTAACTATCATCGAATGCGCTGCGGAAACTATTGACGATAGAACAAAAAAATGTTGTACAATAATAAATAACAAATCAATATTCTACAAAAAACTTCATCATATGTCCCACTATTGTCGTTATGTCACTATAACTACTTTTTTATAATAAATGTTGATAGAAATGCCGTCTAAAATCTGACCATGTTATCCATACCTTTGTATTAATCCTTATCCAAATAAATCATTTCATATTTATGATTGTTTCAATACCTGTAGATTACTTTTTAAATTATTCAAATCGGACATTCCATTCAAAAGATATTAATTTAAAAATATCAATCTACACAAAATACTAATAGAAACATAAACGCCGCGCTGCCAGTACCAATACCTGACCAATAGTTTTTAGAGGGGCCCGGGCCCCTCTATTTATCATAATATAATTATATTATTATTACGCCGGAACCATAACATGGGGTAACTTCGGTGGCATTTCCCTATCCGCAGCCCGAAAAAGGAAAATCAGGTGCAGCATCTAGCAAGGTACCGGCGGCGCCTCCATCTCCAAAGCAGGAGCCATTGCCAGATGATGCTTTCGTAGAGCTGGAGTGTTCGCTTACGAGTAATGGGGGAGCACAAGCCAGACGGGATGACCGACGGGACTTGGAGCTGCAAGTTGCCATACGTGCCTGGGGCGAAAAGGAACCTGGGAGGAATTTGAAAGGTGCTGCTATCAGGTAAGATCAACATTGACCTATGCCGTCGAGGTGGATTAATGTTGAGACAATTTAGAAGCAAAATTTTAAATAATGGGCTGCATGTATGTATATGTACAATTATATGTATAAAAATGTACCAAAGTATCTAAGTTGAACAGGTATTATATTTTCAAAAAGGAGCTAGTGTATGTTGATGGGTATATTGATTGAAAGGTATCGCTAGTACATTTTGAAACATGTTGGTGTTTAATAATAAATAATAAAAGAAATTTTGGTTATATGTAATTCTATACCAGGATCTACCTAACGTACAGGCTACTTTAATCCCGAAAAAATGCATGCATGCATGGGCAGAAGCTATTTTGCAATACCGTCGAAATATGCATGCTTCATCTTGTAAAATTTTGAATTCACATTGTTTGTAAATATTTATTTATTTCTGTATGAAAAAAATTTGCGAACGCATTCGACGGATCTTATTTTATAATGCATTGTTAATAAGTGTTAATCCGTTAATTTTCTACAGGCAAGAGTTCCGGTTGGAGTTCCTAGAAACCCCTCCTGCACCGCCATCGATACTTCAAAGTTCCGTTACCATCCCAGAGGTAAAATTTTATAAAAATAATTGGTAACTAACACTATGCTATGGTCTTTCTCCAAAATTTGCGTACATAGAGGTAGCTACTATACTTACTACTTACTATACTTATAGGTAGCTACTTTTCTGTTCATTTATTCTGTGTCTTTTACAAATGGCACGCAAAAGGACTTCCAAGTGAAATGCCATTTAAATCGATCTGGCTGCAACCAGTATCAGGAAATATCCGCGTGTGGACGTTTGCGCGAGTAGACATTTGCTCGAGTGGTCATTTTCGCGAAACATCACAAAACTCATAATACTCGTATCTCTCGAAATAGTTGTCGCAGAAAAATGCGGATTTGACCTCTGTTCAGGGGATTGTGTTATCTTATTTATTTATGTTTTTAAGTAACTAACACGATCTTTGAAAACCAATTATACTTGTAACATAAGACTTAATAAACATAATCTTTATAATAATGTATCCAATAAGGTCAAATTGTAAAATATGTTATTAAACAAACATAAAAAAAAATTTGCTTTGATATCTCACTGTCCAGTCATTCACCGTGGGTTTCACCTAGAAATTCCAAACTTACCAGCTGGAAACTCATAATTACGCCTTCATTTTGGCGTTTTATACGTTGTCTCAAAAGTCAAATAAAATATCAATTTAAATTTATTTATTCAAGCTATTTTACGGGACAAACCACTTATATCTTACTCAACTTAACTTGAAACTAAAATTAATATAGAGCTTTCAGGTAGAATACAATCTGTATTTTGAAGAAGTAAATAAACATTTAACTAAAATAGAGCTTTCAGGTAAAATACATATTTGAATAAGTAATTAAATATTGATGATTACCCTTAAAAGAAAGAGCAGAAGAAAAAAAATATCAAAGAAGTATATTATTTTGGTGTATCAATACAATTTCATGTTTTTAACTGCGCTAAATAAAAGTTAAAGTGGAGGTTTGATTTTTTTTTTTATGCTATGGACCGACTGTGTTTGAATAGGGTTACCCTTCCTGCCGAACGAAGAAGTTAAGCAGTGTATCTTGACAGATAGTGCGCTCCTCCTCGCTCCTCATCGTTCATAGTTATTCGAAAAGTGCTAAATTTTCTAAAATAGTAGGTATTTAAAAATGACGACCGTAGGTGCTAATCAATTGTACTTATATTTAAATGCAGGTTGGTCTAATTTGGATTATGTTGTAGATATAAATAATTATAGTATATTATGTACTTTCCTATGGATTGAAGATTAACAAATAACAATAGTAAACAAATGATCCAAGATTAACACAGCATCATCCGGCCCCAAAGAAGCAGAGCTGGTGTACCTAATGGGTTGGTTTATAGTTTTTAGGTTATCATAAGTAACAAGGGGTCTAGTGTAAATTGTAATGACAATCTAAATATATAAAAATGAAACCTGTTTTCCTTGGTCACGGCATCACGCGTGAACGGCTGGACCGATTTCGTTAATTCTTTCTTTGTTGTGTTTGTTATTGTCACGAGAAGGTTCTTATGAAATAAAAAATTAAGAAAGTTGGAAACATAAATTTCCACGGGGGCGAAGCCGCGGGGCGCAGCTAGTAATTAAATACAAAAGTAGCTATATTATTAATTTTATGGTACTATTGATAATAATGAGATGTTTAGTATCTTCATAATTTAGAGTCCGCAAAAATTCAGTAACAGTTTTTTTGCACTAAAAGTTAGAATTAGTTCTTATATCAGCATGTTTGCTAAGTTTATTATAAACTAGCTGCGCCCCGCGGCTTCGCCCCCGTGGAAATTTATGTTTCTAACTTTCTTAATTTTTTCTTTCATAAGAACCTTCTCCTGACAATAACAAACACAACAAAGAAAGAATTAGCGAAATCGGTCCAGGCGTTGTTGAGTTATGCGCTTACCAACACATTTTGCGATTCATTTTTATATTATAGATAGACAAGAGGCCGAGAGAAGTTTCGAAATTTCGTGCGAATGTAGTTTTGTGTACAGGTATAGAGAAGACTCTGTCTTGCCTGCGTTTTATTGGGTTAGCTTTAACAAGCCTTTTTATGTTGCCTCAGTGTAATTGCCAGTATAACGCATTGTCTAACTGTGAATATGCATGTTTCTTGATATAATTCTCTTGTTGGAAAACGGTAAGTTTTAGAGAAGGTTACTTTAAGCAACGCTCTTTGAGCACGTTCTAACGAGATAAGAGTGGACTTTGGACATCCACCCCACGAGCTAATGCAATACGTGATAACTGACGATCCCAAAATACGATATAAATAATATAATGTTATTCAACTAAATCTCGATTGGAGTAGTTATCTTAAGGTCTGCATGGCAATGTAGCTTTAATTATATGTATGTATTATGTATATCAGTCATCTAGTACCCATAACACAAGCTCTGCTTAGCTTGGGGCTAGATGATGCTGTGTGGATTGTCCAGCATTATTTATTTATTACTATTATTAATATACCTTTGTATTAATCCTTATCCAAATAAATCATTTCATATTTAAGATTATTTAAATACCAGTAAATTAAGTGGTTTATTATAAAATTTCAGAGCATAAAATTTGGAGCTTGAAACCTAGTGCAAAAACCGATTTTAGTGACTTTTGACCCGCCTTCCTTCACCATAACGAAAAACATTTTGACGTAGATCTTCGTAGCAACCGCAACGGCGGACCAGGGTAGCATACAAAAAACTTGAAAGACGCGACGTGCTCCCTCTTTTCTACTACATATAAAAACATATTTTTACAAAATATATTAATTATGTTTCCAGCTTTTAGGCACTTTATAGATAAGTAGGTAGAGTTAAGTTAAGAGGCAAAAAGTTATTGCTGAGGGCTTGGAGACTATGATTTTACCGATGGACTAGGCCGAGCCCTTTTCGTGAGGTACACTAAATTCCTTTTAGCTCCGAAATTAGCCATGTTGAATGTTGGTAAACAAATCATCCATAATTAACCTAAAATTCACCCTTTTGTCGCGTCTTTTACATGCATTTATAATGTTGTAAATTACATGTCTATTTGAGATCCAATAAATATTGAAAAAAAAACATATCTCCGAAACGCAACGCCCAGAAAGTAAGTTTTAGTTAATTGTGTCGTGATTTGTTTACAAACATTCTACAGTCGTGAGATCGACATTGGCTAGTGTAGACCTAACGAGTTGCGGTTTACAGTATGACTAGACGATGGCCTCGCGGTTTCACCCGCGTAATTCCTGTTCCCGTGGGAATACCCGAATAAAATATAGCCTATATCACTCCCTGAAAAGTAAGCTTCCTAACGGTGAAAGAATTTTTCAAATCGATTCAGTAGTTTCGGAGCCTATTCAATACAAACAAGCAATAAAATCTTTCTTCTTTATAATATTAGTTATACAGTTTGTTTTATCATACTGTACTTTACTTTCAATGTATTGACTTATTTTCACCCTCCCCAGTAAATAAATATTGTTATTTCATATGGATGGTTATTTCGTAGACCTTCGTAGCACCTACGCAAGTGTACCAGGCTCCATACCTACTATTAAAAATGAAAATCGAAGTTTCTGATTCGATTTCGCTTAAAAGCTATCTTATGCAAGTGCCGTAATAGTTGGTTTAGCAGGTGATTGAATTATAAATTTCGGTTTTCGTTTGTTCCGATTAGCTCCCCTTATCATTCAGGGCATGTCAAGTAATGCCACGTTTCTTTATTAGAATAGGGTATCACCGTAGATAGGCTTTATGGTTTTATTTTCTCATTGATACAAATTTTACAGTGGTAAGTATAATATTTTTGTAAAGTTATAAGGACACGGGAATTAATGGTTCGATTAAAAAAAACTCTACATGCCATCGTGTAGAGTTTTTTTTTCATCGAAGCATTAATTTCCGTGTTCTTTTAACTTTTTATGATGGGAGTGGATGGCCAAATCCGAAACTATGAGAGATAGAGAAAAGTAGTTAAAATAAAAGTCATGACCTTGATTTTCTAAGAACACAAATACTGCATTAGATAGTTATTTTTTAATCTCTTACTTTTGCAGGACATCCAAACAATTATTTTTTCTTAAAATGATCTCATCCTTGTATTTTGGCACCAAAAAATTTGCTTTCTAATAAGGATCAAGCTTTGCAAAGAAATGCAATAAATCGAATGAAAGGAAATGGAAAATTTTAAAATTTTATTTCAATACTTCCAATCATCATGAACATTTTCAATAATGCTGTATTTTAATGGTGCAACCTCGATAAAATATCTATTCCTTATAATTTTTGTAAGCTTTTATGAAACAATTTGCAAAAAAAGTAAGTATGCCGTTTTTGTTTTCTCAAAAAGTTTACCCACTGACTCCTATCACGACTTTCACTCTCTCTCTAACTCTTGTGGTTTGACATTTGGCCGTCTATTCCTATCTTGAAAAACCACTCTGAAAGTGAATGTAATGCACTATCATTACAAGAATATTCAATAAACAACTAGGTAAGTAGATTATTAAAAACATTTCCATTTTCAGGAAATATTTGAAGAAGAAGAATTTTATGACGGAAACAAACGTAAGAAATATGAAATTAATGTTTTTGATTTTGTTTAAAGTTTGATCTTTTATAAGTTATTTTTGGTATGTAATTATTTTTTAATGTAAAACCGTCATAAATTAAGATCTGTAGTGAAAAAGCATTAATTCAGGTGTCAAATGAAAATTCAAGTAAAATCTGATAGGTACCCAAATTATTTTTTTTATAAAAATTTTGTTTTATTTTTTTATTGCAGAAGAAGAACAACCCCCACAGGGTCCAACTCCGGCCACTGAAAGTGAAAGTAAGTTCTTTGTCAATATGTCTAAGCAACAGTTTGCTAAGCAGTTCATGAGATCCTGTCCGGGCAGTTGAACCACACTGACTAAAGTCCAACTCCACTGCCACACATAATATGAATGAATTTTTAATTATGGGCCTAAACATACCCACTTGTTTAAAAATAATGAAGCGACGCGTGACCCGAGAGCTGGTGAGTATCTGGCGCAGCGCATCAGCGTTGCCATGCCATACAGTGGGGCAATGCTGCCAGCGCTTTAGGGACGCTTCCCACTGGTATTGACATGAATCAGTTGAGCTGCCTGTAGATTATTTGCAACAGTTTGCCGTTATCTCAATTGTTTCAATTTTAAATTTGATTGTTTTTTCTTTGTTCATACTTGTTTACCACAAACCTCAAGCAAGTGGCGCGCTGTCTTCTCGTTTGTGCAGTCACTGTAAAATGTATCTAAATGTTAAAATAGTCAAGTCAACAAGTTCAAAATGGTGTTAATTCTGGATCAAGCTCCTAAAAATACGTGCGATAGTCAATCGATTCGGAATGATGTATAGAAAAACGAGTCTACGATTTTTTTGCACACAAAAAATTGCAATAGTTATTAACAAAATAAGATCATATAAAAAACATGTTTAGTTTTTCGTTAATAACTAAAAAACGATTCTTATTTAATAACTTTTGAAAGAAGGTTCTTAAAAAAGAGGATATATCCAATCAAAAACTTCGGACTGCTAGGATTCTACGAGTATCACCAATATTTATAGCTTTTATTCAACGCCGAAAATAGGTCTCAGCACGGCCGTTACGACAGTCCCTAGAGACAGAAAATATTTGTTTTATAATATTAAACATTAATTTAAGAATTTGGTTAAAATTATGGTGTCATCATAAACAAACTCAATTGCATGCACTGGAACTCAAAGTGACTTACCGATGTGTCTCGCTCGTTGTCTCGTCACAGAATGAATCTTCGGTCGTTCGTCGGCATAGGAGAGCACTGCGCGCGCGCCCGCCGCCTTGCCTCAACCGGTCTTGTAGCCAGTCAGCTAAAATCTTGGTTCAGACGCATAGTACCAGAAGAGGGGGTCCCTCAACATTAACTTACTCCTAACGAAGCCCGCCCAACCCCCGCGAAGCGGGAGGGGGGGCGCGTTCGTGGCGACTCTGTGACCGAAAGGGTGTGTATATGTATAACTGCACCCAGAGTCATAACGTTAACACATATCCCACCCCCGCGGTATGCGTATCTGGTAATTTGCGTACCTGGTAATTTGCGAAATCCATTTCTGGCCATCCGCGAATAAGGTAATTTGCGTTTCTGGTACTATGCGTCTATATACTATGCGTGAACGAAAATCTTTATCAACCTACCTACTAATTAGGTAGGTACTGAGAATATTTCTTTGCTTTCGCGACAGAAACCGAAGAAGTGATGTACCAACCGGGCCGCGTCCTGATACCGTCAGTGTTGTGTGACGTGATCGAGTTGTGTTCGATAATGAAACCGGTGGTAGTAGTAACTTTCGTAGCAAAAGACAAAAAATGAGGGTAGATCGGTATATCTGCCAATAACAACTCACTCGCAGTGCACTCAGTTATTCTGTGATCATGGCGCGTGTAACTGTGCCAAAATAATGGAAAGGTCAAAACTCAAATCATGGTAAATATCCTTTTGTAAATTATACAAGACTTTGGTGTTAATAACCATGATAAGTGAACAAAAAAAATGTTTACCAAAAATTTTATGTGTAAACTAGTGTAGTTGTAGCTGCTATAACAATAAATTAAAAAATAAAATAAATTTCGTAAATAAGAGGGCCAACGTCCATGCCACGTTAAGTACCGATCACCGAAGTCACCTAATTGGCTGACAGGGCACGTCGTTAGATCCATCAACAGATTGACATTTACGCTTCTCAAGTAGCCAATCTTACCCTGAAACTCGAACATTATGAGAATAAAGTGAAATACACAATCACCTGAGCCTAAATCTACTGCGCCACCTAAAGCTCATGAATCTCAACCACCCAAGAAGGTAACACCTTTATAGATAGGACCCACAGATCATTTAGCACGTCAAGAGAATCAGTCTCGAGTAAAGTAAGTAGGTGTATTGGATCAAGGCCCAGTCACATTTGCCGCCGAAGTCGCCCGCTCCACCTCTGTGATAGCGGCCACACACGACAACCACTCTAGTAGCGAGGTCCTGCCGGATATGAGCAGGGCCCCATATGACCAGCAGTGGGCTGAAGTAAGACAACGGAAAAGCCGCGGACCCACTTATCTATGCGGAACGGCTGGACCCTCTATAACATCGTTGAAGGTGATTTTGAGCTGTTCTTTGCCTTGTATGCCGAAGTTTCGTGGGATAATGTCTTAAAATGTAATGATATCCCCAATGCAATGAATGAACTCTATTGTACAATTTATAGCATATTTAACCCTTAATAGGGCAAGAGTGTATATCTTCCCACAAGATATTTCGGGTTCTAATTGTTCAACAGGCCGCCTAGTCCCACTAAATGTCAATGTCATTTGATCTTTGAACATTTTAGTCTATGGTTCATGCTAAAAATCGAATGAAACGGAACGCACCCAAAAAAAAACAAGTGTCAAAGTCAAAGTGACTGTAATTTTTGATCAGAAAGCTGTTTTGACGAGATTTTCTGCAACTTTTGCTAATAATGTCGAGGAAAAATCTGGTAATTACTTTTTGTTGTATTTTTTCATTAGATTTTGATATAGTACACCTAATTGTGTCAACTTTTAGTCAAAAATACAAAAACTGACGGAATATTCTGTGATCAAAGTGTGTGGGAAATATTTACTTGTTGCTCGTTCAGGTTCGAGAATGTACTAAAAAAGTGGGAAAAGTTTACCCGTAGATTAGTGAATGTGATTCATAATACTATTTTAGTTACTATCAACCTGATATTAGATTGATATCTAATTAAAAATTAAAATTACATAACTAACTACTGTTTTTTAACCCCGACGCAAAAAGATAGGGGTGTTATAAGTTTAACTTGTCTGTCTGTGTATTTGTGTATCTGTCTGTGGTATCGTAGCTCCCAAACGGATGAACCGATTTTCGTTTAGTTTTTTTTGCGTCATAGATAATTTTATCCCGAGTGTTCTTAGCCATGTTTCATGAAAATCTGTTGGAGGGGGTTTTTTAAATTTTTAATTTTGTCCTTGTTTTCTTACAGAATCCGCTTTCGACTCAGATATTGAGATTCAATTGTCTGCCCTGTTATGATCGTGGTTTTAATCAATATTGTTCTTATTAATATCATCAATCATGTTTAGGCTGCTTCTCCTTGTATCGTTGTTGAAATATATTTCCCACTTGTTGGGAAATAATTTCCCACTTATCACTCAGAACAGCTATGTTCAGAATGGGCAAGAGTAATTATTTTCCCACATGTTTTTTTGAAAAATTGGAACAAGATAATTATTCACATTATATACAATCCTCATCTACATGTATGTAAACTGACATTTTTGCCCAGCCATATCTTCCAACACACCCAGGAGCGCCATGCCCTATTAAGGGTTAATGATTGCATACCTAATAAATACCGTAATAAATCCCGTACTTCAAGATATCCGGTCTGGTTCAATCCCGACATAATTCGTGATACCAAATTGAAAACTAAACTCCATTCTACCTGACGGCGCACCAAATCAGAGCTGGAAGTACTATTGCAAGGCTGGCCAATAGATTTTCCAGGTGAGCAAAAATTATCAGACTGTGGCGGCCCCGGGCCACCACTGCAACTTTATTCATAACGAAATTCATACATAAAAAACACAAAATATGCTATATTTACTTTATTTTTACTTTATTGCCATCCTATCGTCACCAGCTAAAATATTTGAAAACGTGCTGTATAAGCTAATATACGTACAAGTTGAAAAATACTTATGTAACGCACAGCATGGCTTCAGGGCAAAGAAGTCGGTTAATACTAACTTGCTATGTATCGGAGACTACATCTCTACGCAACTACACAGAGCGCGTCAAGTGGATGTACTCTACTTTGACTTCCGAAAAGCGTTTGATAGGGTTAACAATGGACATACTGCTCGCGAAGCTTAATTTCATAGGCTTTGCCCCCAATCTCTTAGAGCTGATTGCCGACTACTTACGCAATCGGCAGCAATATGTCAGGCTCGGCATGTACGAATCCCTGCCCTATCAAACGCGATCCGGCGTAAATCAGGGATCGGTTTTAGGGCCACTGTTGTTTTGATAATGATCAATGACTTACCAAATTTCCTGCGGCACTCTAAATGTCTTTTGTATGCGGACGACCTAAAGCTCTACGCGATCATCAATACTCTTTCCGACTTTTTAGCTCAACAACACGACATTGATGTGGTCTATCAATGGAGCGCCAAAAATAAAATGGAGTTTAATCAATCGAAATGCTTCTTCCGGATTTGGGAGTCACATTCGACCGGAAGCTTACGTTTAACGACCACATCTCAATCGTAGCTAAGGAGTCGTACAGGAGGCTGGGATACGTACTTAGCAACGCACGTTACTTTCAAAACAAATACGTCATAAAGCTCCTTTTCAGCACTTTGGTCCGTAGCTAGCTAGAGGCCAGTTCCTGTATATGGAGTCCGCATGAAAAGAAATATGATGTTCTCCAGGAAAAAGTACAAAAGGCATTTCTTAGATACCTATACAAGCGCGTGGCAGGATATTACCCATTAATGTATCCCACTAAATATTTACAAGATTCCCTGGGTTATCACTCGCTAAAAACACGGCGCGCGTATGATCAGTTATCAAACACTATTAATATCTTTAGGAATATTATCGACCGTCCCGATCTACACACAACGAGTTGCTTCGCCTATAAAATATGTGCCGGACAATTATATTTGCTGTAGAAGTCACAGGCTCTTCAGTCGCCGCTGCCTCACGCTCTACACGCCCTCAACGGGTTACTAAGGCTTTCCCAGACTGTGACATATTTGCGAACGAATGGAAAGATCATATTATGTCAGTCTGTCTGCTCTATTGTGAGAGGGATGGATGATCGATTATTATTTTTATTGTTATTTTCTTTCTTGTTTAAATAATAATTATTAATTTAATCATGCAATTTAATCATCCGTGTGCGAGTCGGCTCGCTTTTGGCCAGTTTTATTTATTACTTAAAAACGTATGGTATAGTCGCACAAGAGTTTAAAAGGCCTATACTTACGAAGTAACATTACCTCATCTGTGCCTTATGCAGTGGGTGTAGGCGCGTTGCAGATAATGATGATGATAGTTGCCTGGGAGAAATCGCTTCCAAGCGATAATACCACCCATTGTACTTTTGTGTTTTATGTTAACGTCTATGCGGTATTTTATTTGTTGTGAATATTAAAAAGTGGTGTGTACTTGTGTAGTATGACTGTGGTGTGCCGGCTTAGAATGTTCACCACCCCAACTCTTCCCGCGGGTGTCGTTAGAGGCGACTAAGGGATATCCACCGGGGGCGAGCAGCAGCGCCCCCTGGAGAACAATTCTACCGCCAACTGCGATCCCCAACCCACTATGGGCATTACCCCCATTGGATAAAAACCAATATAATACGCTTATCAGGGGGAGGCTTGCGTCCGGCAGTAATCCAATAAAAGATGTTGAGGTGAGGTGAAATAAGTATGTATAGTATGATATGATGACATAAATTATGTAACCTTCAAGTGGAGGAGATGGAGGCTGAGAGCGAGGAGGAGCCCAAGTTCCTGAACATGCCGGATCAGCTCAAGGACAAGTTCACTCCGCTGCAATTCTTGCCTCTCTGCTTGAAGGACCAGTTTGAAGATAACAGGTTTGTTTTCATACAAATTATTATCTAATTAAAACATAATTCTTGCAAGTCCACTGGCAAACATAAATGCTCAACAAATGATACTCATGCAAAACTTACCGCTACCGCTCTGTAGATCGGTAGCTTATTTCAAATAAAGAACAATGGCAACTTTCCCTTATGGTTTGTCCCAAAAATTTGAGGAAAGATAAGAAATATACCATTCGATTCATCTCAAAATTTTAAGGAACTCTGCATTTTTAGTTTTTCCGCGATTATTCCAGAAAAAATTAAATATTTTTTTGAAAATTGGCAGAATAATTTCCTATCCTTGGTTCATCTCTTCATTGCGAATGGCGGCGGGGTGACAAAAAAGGTTTCAATTCTAGAGGTTAGTTTCAGGTTAGGGGCAGGATTAAAACCAACCTCCTTTTTTCAGTTGGTAGGTAGAATAGAGTAGGTTTATCGGCCATGGACGAAAATAGCTAGGTCTTAGGCCCTGCTACATTTTTGGATAGAGATTTCCTAACTTTTTATGTAGGTAGTAGCCCTTAGCCTTATATTATACCTACCTAGCCCAGCCTAACCTAAACCAGCTCAGGTGTATTGCCGCGGCTTTACAATGTGTTCCAAGAACGTGTCGCCTACCTGTTCAAATAAAATTGATAGGTACCTAATGAGCGCCATATCGCCCAGTCTTCAGCTTGCCGCATCCAGCATCTCCCTACCAATTGCGTCCTACACTACGTTTGCCGAGTCGCAGTCTCCACTAAAGACAAGAACACGTTTGCTTTTCGATTCTTAACTTACCCATGGCACAACTATTATTTGTATTATAGGTAGGTACGTGGAGTATCGTACGTACCGTACCTTCCTGAAGTGAAGACATATAATTAACCGCTATCTCAATAAAAGTCATAGGTCTACCTACCTATAGTCATCGCCAAAATTACTTACCTAGGTATAGCGGTGAACAGATGAAGATTCCAATCCAAAGCACAGAGCAGCTTCTGTTGTCTTGCAATAAGTGTAGTTTAGCGATTGCTCTTGACGGTTTTGGAGTCTTCAACTTAACGAGTTACGAGCACCTACCTACCTAGGTAGTACCTAATCAAAAATGTTTTTAGGTAGGTACCTATCTACCAAAATAGATAATTTTGTAATAATTCCTAATATCCCAGAAGGATCGAGTGGTTGGCCTTACTACCTACGTTACGTACCATTCTAGCTTTACCAATAGGTAATACTATCTATAAACTAGCCAAACTCGATGTGGAATGTTTATAAGCAAACCATTAAGAACACACACACACACAACGCTTACACAAAAAACTAAAACTCACTTGCTTTGCTTGGCGTCGAGTTTCAGATACGTATAATAAATTATATAACAGACCTACGTATAATAAATTGCATTGATTGTTTGCAACAGTCTGCAGTTAGCCAAATTGTTTCAATAAGTAATACTAGTTCTAATTTCACTCTGTTGCTGCGTCTTTTTATACGCAATTTACATCCTTACTTACGTCTGCCGATTTGAGATCCTTCCTTCAATAAATATTGCTTATAATTTATTAATTTTAAATACTTTATTTACAAAGAAAATAAGTGCAATCAAATACCTACCTAATAATTTATATTATATAAAAAGACGCGGCAACAGAGTGAATTTTAGGTTAAGTATGGGCGGTTTGTTTACCAACATTCTAAATCGAGTTTGGCTAGTGTATATGCATAAGATAAGAAAACATACCAACTAGGTAACTGGTCAGTGGAATCGTATAATTTTATTAATATGCGCAGGCAAACTCATAGATGAAATATTTTTTATCTTGGTGCTAAATTATACATTTTCAAGAATGCTTAGGTAAGTACAGTATATCAATTCTTGGGGTTAGTTTCTTTCAATTCTTAGTAAGTTTTTCCATTATCTGTGAGGTAGCGCTACCGAGTAAGTATTGTTATTCGGTTTCCTCTCTATCGTCATTTAGATAGGTACCTAAATACCTGAAAAATAAACACATCGATACTATAATATTATAAAGAGGAAAGATTTGATTGTTTGTTTGTTTGTATTGAATAGGCTCCGAAACTACTGGACCGATTTGAAAAATTCTTTCATTGCTATGAAGTTTACTTTTCAGGGAGTGACATAGGTTATATTTTATCCCGGAATTCCCACAGGAACGGGAACTACGCGGGTGAAACCGCGAGGCGATCGTCTAGTTATTTATAAAAGGAAAGGAATGTTCAATGTTTGTAAGACTTATTACTAAAATGTATGGGAGAATTTTAGTAACGATAGCTAGGTAGGTACAATACAAACACTGCACATAGGTATGTAGGTACCATAGAAATCTAAATTGTTATTTAGATTTCTATGGTAGGTACTTACGGAGTATTAGGTAAGTAGGTACTACTAACTTTTACTAGGTATGCATAATTTTATGTAGACTAGGCACATACCGACAATCTTACGAAGTAGGTAGGTAGGTGAACAATGAAAACAAAATAAACTCTCGATGTACAATAACTTACAATGGCGAAGGGTAGGTACTTAGGTAGTTCTTTAGCACCCAAGAAAGAAAATATATTCTTTGAAACAAGTTTCTTTGCTACTACAACTTTTTGTGAAATCACTCTCACAAACACTTGGGCACAGATATTATAATACTATATTGGGTAAGGATAGAAGGTTCACCTGTAGTATTATTTTGATAAGTTTATTTTGAAAATCATTTTGTCAACAAACACATTACAAAAGCGCGCGGATTGGACCACAGAATAATAATGACAGGCAGAGTTGGTAGTGCTGTCAATGTCAAAAACAAAATGGCGGATTCTACTAGTTTTTATCACCCTAGCTTCGCCAAAGCGCTATTCATCCACATTTTCAAAAATTAATTTAATTTTTCCTGCAATAATTATGGAAAAACTAAATATACAGTTTTATTCAGAATTTCCGGAGCTATCGATTGATACCCGTGGGATCTTTCCTCATGATAGCTCATAATTCTTGCCATTGTTCTTTGAGATAAGTTTCATCATAAGGATCCAACTTTAAGTTATATTCATCGTCATTCGGATCCAACTTTAAGTTATATTCATCATCATTCAGAAGCTAAATATAATTTCCCAGCGTCATCATGAGCTCCGACATGGCAGAGGCCGCGAGGCAGGACAGGATCGCGCGCATAGACGCATCCATAGAGCGCATGCGCGAACTGCAGCAATTCAACGAACGACACGTGTTGGGTCAGCAGGAGAAACGCACGCATCTGCTGGAGAAGATATTTATTGGTTAGTTTGTACAATTAATTAATGGGAAACCATAATAACACGACTCGGGCATTTTTTTCGTAAAATGAAGGGGCAAAGTCCTATAAAATGTAGTTAAGAACACTTCCAGAATTCATCCGAGTATTTTGATACCTCATTTATAAAAATAGCTTCAGCCGTTGGTAGTCTACTCAGAGGTAACATTTTAACATACATAATTATTATTTACTAGCGACCCACCCCGGCTTCGCACGGGTGCAATAAAATACTACTATTACTATTATTATACATATTATGATTTCTCAATCAAAGAGCAAAGAGTTTTCATTCATAGAAATTAGACCGAACCACAGATCACTATAATATGTACCAAGCTACGATCAAGGAGTATTTATATACCCTGGGGAGCGATTTCTTCCGTCCACGGTACCAAGACCGAACCATAGACATGTTTATACCTTATTGACATGTTTACTTTGCAACGCCGTTACAATTTTTTTAGCAATTATTCATTTTCATATTGAAACTACTCGATAATCCGAATTTTCCGCCTATAAGTTGTCGACTCGGATCGACTAATTTTTTACGCTCTTCAATTTGATGTGCATTTCGTTCGAGTCTACCGTAGACCGGTCCGAAATTATTAATATAGAAGATTCATAATATTATACACTACATGTCCCCGGAGCCTCAACGAACTCTAGACAGAATTCGTTTATGGTCGAGAGCGAGTCTTCAGCAAGAGGTGTGACATTGACCCATTTCATACCAGCATTCCCAGGGCAAAGTGACGCGTGACTCTTGACTTTTTTGGCACATGATTTCGGCATATATTTTAATGATTGTTTTGACGTGACAACGTCTTATAATTCGATAGAGCCAGCTGCACGCACGAAAAAACATGACGTCATGCGGCGTTACCTCGCTCTGAGGCGTTCCATGTAAGGCTTGAAGTGCAAGCGAGAGCGCTCGACATCCGTCTCTCTCCTACTTGAGTGAGCGATGCGTCTGCGTGGACAGCTGCTATACTATAGTACATTTACATGTTTTGATCGAGTATCAAATGCTACCATTCCATCAGTATTTTCTTAAGACGTTGTCACGTTCAACTATCGTCAGTAAACCGACTTTACAGACAACCAATTTTTTTGGTTTTTTTATTTTGTGTTTTAGCCTTTCTATTATATTTATGGCTATTTTGAGTACGAGCACTTTATGATTTCACATAAAGTACGATTTCTTTTTTGTCATCACGATGTTAGTGTTCACATTTAAATAACTCTCTGAACCCGATGGGATGGCAGACATAAAGTTAGGTACAACAACTTGAGCATTTTCATGGTATACTATTATTCTTCGCCAGGTATAGCATTCCGAGACACATCGGTCCAGTGGGTGACACAAACCTGACGTAGGCTTGTATCCACGCCATCGGCGAATGAGGACCATTCTGTTGTCTGGTGTTACCAGTAGCGTAAAATCGTAACTTCCCGATCTCCTTGTATTACTTGTTCGAACTGATAAAACTATGTTGTTTTCTAATAACCAATAATTATCTATCAACATTAACTCGTGTTTATCTCAAACTGTTTTGAGAGATCGAACAGACAAATTTGACCATTGACACTTTTATGTATTTTTTATACTGACTTTTGATTCCCAGCTTCCATGTTTTGTTGCAATAAGTGGAAACTGTAGTTGCTGTTATGTTACGTCTATAATTATCACACTAATATTGTAAATGCGAAAGTTTGTATGTTTAGATGTAATGGATGTTTGGATGGATGTTTGTTACCTGTTCACGCCAAAACATCTGAACAGATCGTGCTGAAATTTTGCATATGTAAGTAAGGAATCAAATATAGGCTACCTTTTATCCCATAAATCAGTTCCCTTGGGATGGAAATAACTTTCGAACGGGCAGAAATTAATTTACAATAAACTATTATCTTTCCTTCTCAGACTCAGAATGGCCCCCAGAACTGGCTGCGGTTCTCGATGAAAGAGATGAAGCTATAGTTCGAGAGGTCCTGTCGAGACAGTTGTCGGCAAATAAGAAGAAATACGAAGCAAAAGTTCAAACTAAGAAGTGATTTTATTGTTCATTTAAAATGGATTTTCGTTTAAGTGAATAAATGTTTTGTTTTACCAATTTGAACTCCATTTTAAATTGACTTTCTCAAATTTTCAAATTTATATACAAAACAATTCCAGTGTTTTATAATTTATTGTATTATATTAAGTCCTAATATAACACAAATAATTATAAAGCACTGGCAAGTATGGATTAAGTAAGTAGGTACCTGTAACCTACTTACTTAATCCATACTAATAACACAGCCTACCTATCAAAATCAAAAACTCTTTGTATAAATACAATAAATGTACACTTAAAAAAGGTCAAAATATAAAACTAAACACTGACACGGAAATAAAGTGATATTTTTTTATTTCTGTCGCTTCGGTATGTAGACTAAAGTTATGAAGCGACGAAGAAACCTTTAGCCTGTTAGTTGTTATTTTTTGAGTTGGAGCAAAATCCGTCCTAAGCTTTTTATCCCCTAGATAATCTGATATTTTATAGTAAGCCTTTTTGCACGGCAAGGTTTTGACAATTTGTTTGAATTTATTTACTGATAACTTTTGCAACTCACTAGGAGTTTTGTTGTAGAAGCGTATACATTGCCCTTTAAATGATATATTAATTCTGTGTAGCTAAGTTGTGGGCACAGCGAGCTTTATGTTTGTTTCTGGTATTCAAATTATGTTTATCGCTATTTTTAGGGAACTGACTTATATTTCCATGAGTGTACAACAAGTTTTCATAAATATATTGACATGGTACTGTCATTATGTTTATTTCTTTGAATTAAATTCAAAGAATTTATCACGCAGAGATTCTCTGGGAGCCATATTATAGATTGCACGAACAGCCCTCTTCTGCAGCACAAATACGGTGTTGTAGCCTTCACTTGTTTAACATTTAAGGTAGAATAAATCTAATACATTTTGTTTTGGTTTCGTTTAGCAAAAGATTATTGACACTAAACCAATGAACTACTTTTGAGATTGCATGATTCACATCGTCGAAATTAGTGTTTTGTCGTTTCATTTTAAAAATTAATGAAGTATCGTCAGCAAACAATACATTCTCGTGATTATTCTTGACAAGATGTGGTAGGTCGTTAATATAAACTAAAAATAGGAAAGGACCGAAGATAGAACCCTGCGGTACCCCCATTGTAACCTACAGACCCCGAAGACCGTTTCCCATTGATGTGAACTCTTTGTATCCTATCTATATATAAGCGTCTCCCCCCCCCCCCCGACCCGTCCCTTGGCCCCCGCACGATTTTCGTGTCAAAATACCTATAGGCTGTGCTAATATATACCTACCCTTACCTTGAGGACAAATATCATTTTGAGGGGTAACAGTAATTACTAATTTACTTTCTGCTATCCCATATTTAGGAACTTTATTAGTGAATTGAATTTGAGGGGGTTTGCTATTGATAATGCAACATTAACTCGATTTTACAGCTTTCTTTTTTATTATCATTTATTATTTTAATAATAACGATTACCTATTTACTTACTTTTTCTTCACCAAACAGGTAATTATTTTATTTCTTCTAATGGGAACCGCTTTCCGCTTTTAGGATACCAACTTTAATTTTAGAAAGTACTTTTGTCTGTCTGTTACCTTTTCAGATCTAAAAGGCTGAACGGATTCTAATGACATTTGGCAGGGAGGTAAACATAAGATACTTGAAAAGCGCGTGCGAAGCCACGGGCAGAAACTAGTATTATTATATATCCTAATGTAATTCTCTCTGCAAACGAAGTGTAGGACGCCCTCCGGCCAGGTGGGATGACGATCTGCGAACTGCAGGCAGATGCTAAATGCGGCAAGCTGAAGACGAGGCTTGTTGTGGCGGTTGTGGCCCTCATTAGGGCAGGCCCATGCCATCAGTAGACTTACATAGGCTGATGATGATAATGATGATGGAACAAAAATGACAACAAACATAAATAAATCATGCTGATTAAATGATTCACTTCCCCATCTTGTGCAAAGCTCACTTCAAAGTCAGGAGAGCAAAAAATCGAATTGAAAAGTCTATTTAAAAACAAATAGTCGGATAACTCATGTTAAACTATCAAAAAAGCAATAAATGCAAGCTCAGTCTGAACACTGAGTCCAAGCGGCGCACTGCAATAACTTGGTATTGGTTCGCGGATCTTGCAAAGAGTAGGTCGAAAAATTGAGTAGAGTAAGCACATTCCGACTAAACCGTTTGTAACTGTAACAAAACAAAATTAAAAGTTGTAAAAACTCGCCGACGTTTAATGGCAGAACAGATTTTCATGAAACATGGCTAAGAACACTCGGGATAAAATTATCTACGACACTAAAAAAACTAAACGAAAACCGGTTCATCCGTTTGGGAGCTACGTACCCCAGTATACCACAGACAGATACACAGAACACAGACTGACACGTTAAACTTATATCACCCCTATCTTTTGCGTTGAGGGTTAAAAAGGGGTTTGAAGATTTTTGGATGGAGGGTAGCCCTAACATGTTTTTTTAACTAAACCGAAAGTTTGTGAAGAAATTCACAATATAAGGTGCATAATATTATAGTTTGGGTACTTGTGGGCAAACACCACTACAGAGTGGAGCCCACCCAGCGCTAGGAGGCGACGTGATGGCCAGGATGAGATGGCGAGACGAGTTTGACGCACATCATCCACCACGGCCTGTAACAGCGTTGAATTATGAGGAGTGAACAGAGAAAAGATAATTGTTCCTCTCACGTCGATTCCCTAAGTCGATTCACGTAACGTAACATATTCTTGTAAAGGCGACCGCGCCTAAATTCCCCTTACGACGATCTCGCTTTTTTACGGTGGCTGCGGCGTAGAGATTCAAAGCCATAAAACAGGCAATAAGAAATGTCAATTTTCCATAAGGTACATATTAAGTTCTCAAACAGAAAACAGAGATATTGGATACTTTCTTTTCGGAAAACGCGTGTAGCATGAGAGCAAGTACTTACTAAAATATTAGGCCCACTGACAAAATGAACTGCCTACAAATCTCCGAGCTATCAATGTGGCACATCTGCGTAACTAATCTATCATAACCCGGCTGGCTACAGATCAGGGGCTTTATTGGATTCCAGCTTCATGTTCCCAGTTCGGCCGGTTTTATTACGATGGAGAGATATTCTGTAAAAAATAAGTGTTAAGCCTTCTACAGACATAAGACTCTTGAGCATTAATGGATATTGTAGTATTCCAGTCAATGCTGGCCCAAGACGCAGATGTCTATCTGGAGCGGCTAGTGGCGGCGCGGCGCCGCCTCTGCGAGACTGGGCAGTAAATGCGTTAAAAGATGGGGTTGGTTGGAAAAGTTGACCACAATCCAGGCTATTGTTGAGTTAGCGCTGAGAGAACGTACCATAATCTACAGAATTTTTCTTTTCTTAATATATGTTTTTAGAAGACACATTTATGTGGGTTAGGGTGTCCCAAAAAAATCTACGTGACTTTTTTTCAACGCATACCCTTTATTTTTTTCGTTTACTGCTAAAGCGACTTTAAAATAAACACGTAATTCGGATAACAGCAACCCGTGCCGACTTGGATCGAAACTTAACAGTACTTGAACGCGTACGAACTTGCATATTTCAGTGCCTGTTGTTTCTAGTTTATAATATATAGTTAAAGAACAAAGAGGACAAGGCGCGCCTCAGTGCTGTTGAGGAAGAGAATCGCCGTGCTAAATATTTAGCTGCGTCCTTAGCTGCGTCGATTTTGTCTGCAATTGATGAACCTTTACCTATTAATTTGTCTTGAGATTCTAGCGACTAGGTACTAGGTTTTGCAAGAAAGACCCAAAAGCCCACCCAACGAAAACATACACTGAAACTTGTTAACTGTGCGGAAGGATTTCATTACTTCAAAGTTAGTAGCAGCATTGGACTGATGTCAGTTGAGTAGGTACATTCTAGAAGGTACTATTGAGGCGCTGGGACATAATAATATCAGATTTCCAATAAGCATATCCTCCATCCAAAGAATTAGAAGGAAAAACGAAAAGAGCGTGCGGAAGCTATCAAAAACGATTTTAAAACAAGGTGTCAGATGCTGCAACTGTTCACTGGGATGGAAACCTATTACCAGCTTTAATTGCTTGAATATCTAAAGAAGAACGTCTTTTAATAGTCATTTCTTATGAAAGAGCAACATATATCTGCGCCACGTTTGTAGAGTTCTACTGGAAGTGAGCAAGCGCAGGTTGTTTGAAACTTTAAAAAAACTATGTAGAAGGTCAAAATATACTAAGCTAAACTAAAATATACAAAACTAACACATTCATGGCTCAAGACGCAGATGCCAGTCTCCGTCCCGTGTAGCGGCGGCGGCGGCGCGCCCCTGAGGCTGGGCAGTGAATGCGTTAACAAGATGTAACAATATGATTTAATACTATTTTTATAAGTATGAGTATAAAGTATACAAAAGAAACACTGGAATATGGTACAAGTATGGTATAAGACGATTTGTTGGTAGGTATTATGGAATGGTTGATTTCTGGTCTCTCCCGATGTCACTAGTCTCGTAAGAGTCTAGGAAACCGAATAGACCACAGGGGTAGGAGGGAGGGGAGAAGGATAGGGAGGGGGAAACAGTTAATTTAAAACGAAGTTTTATGCAAATTTTCAGTTTCTCGGTAGTTAAGGCTAATCAGCCAATCTGTAATTTTCTTCCTGCATATATTTCTGGTACGAGTTAGTAAATTAAGTTTCTTGTTTAGCCTCGAGTATAGACGTGGTCCATAGTATCTGTAGCTTCTGTCTCCGAAACGGCTGAGTGTTTTAGGTGTTTTCCATACTAATCTTCGACCGTTTTGGGGTACTGTATGGCATTTTTATGGAATATCAGTGTGGTCATCAATATAAATAGTTGCCTAACAGAGAGGAGTTTGACATCTTGATAAAGTTTTTCGGTTGGGTATCTACGAGGCTTAAAGTGAGCAACTTTTAAAATGGCACGCTGTGCTCGTTCTAATCGAAGAAGGTGGGTTTGGCAGGCAGAGCCCCATGCAGCGATACAATAGGTGACCACGGACTGACATAGAGTAAGATAGACACATTTTATTGTTTCTTTGTTTGCGCACGATCTAAGTTGTCTAAAAATATAAAGTAGCTTCCTCAGTCTACCGCACATTGCTGCAATTTGGTTTTTCCATGACATATGCACGTCGATTATGACTCCAAGATATTTAGTACTATCCACTTTATGAATCGAAGGGCAGTCGCACAAATCAGATTCTAAACACACTGGTTTTCGGTGGAGTTTAAGGTTGTTTAGATTTACCGGGGAAGTTTCTTTGGTGATACTAAATGGGATAAATTTGGTTTTCTCGGTATTAAGAGTGAGCAAATTGTGCTGGAGCCAAGTTGCAACTTTTGCGAGATCCGCCTGAGAAGAGACGACTACATCCTTCCACGTATCTCCATGAAAAATTATTGTGTCGTCGGCAAAGGTAAAAATCTTGGCGCTATCCATGTCAAGCGAACATAAGCTGTTAATGTAGATAAGGAATAATTTTACTCGCACTTTAATGAGCATACCCAATTCTACTGAACTCCTGCCACCAAACCACATACCTAAGTAGGTATGAAGTACCTACATACCTATAGCCTTAGTGAGACGCTAATTACTAATTCACGAATACTACCTCCTAGCTGCTTCGAGCCGCTTGAAGTTTGCTGTAATTTAAGAAATAGATATTAATTACTTAGTTTTACCTCATAAATAAAATATGTAGACTACAGAAGCTAACTGAGATATTTCCATTTTAGTATAATTTAGATTATGTTAACGATCTAAAAAATCCAAAAATATCTAAATGGAAGTATACCTTCAGGCGCGAAGTAACGCAAACTTAACTGATGTCAACAACAGTTTACATTAGATTAGTTCAGTAGATTAGTTGCGACAATTTAAAGAAAAGAGAGTACAGTTGTTTGTACGTTTGTTTGTAGTTTTGTTTGTAATCTCCGGTCCTAGGTAAGTGCTTCAACACTTTTATATCCCCTGACTCACACGTCCATGTCCAGAGCCGTGAGGAGCCGTGAGGAGCCGTTAGGAGCCGTTAGGATCCGTTAGGAGCCGTGAGGCGTCGTGAGGCGCCGTAAAGAGCTGTGAAACTGGGCACTGGTGTGCATTAAATGTTTTATCTGTAGCTTCATTTTCTGAGTGCCACAAGCTATTTTCATCTAGGTAGGTAGGCACCAAGTGAACGAAGCCGCGGGCAGAAACTAGTAATTTATAAAACACTTAGGCTTGGTCCCGAGAACACGCTAAGTAGACTTTGATGGGCGGTTGCTAATGGAGGGCCAGGAGACCAGCTGAAGCGGACGACGAAATTAAAGGCTCCTCTATCGATATTCGTCGACATTTCTTTTCATTTATTTCACCATAATATATGGCCTGGCCTATGTTTACCAATATAATAAAATTCTTTCACTAATATTTTTTTCCAGCTATCACGTGGGTGAAACCGCAGTCATGAGGAATACAAAATAATTTGATGATGACCACCTAGACAAATTTCATCCACGGCGGCCAGTCTTAGACTCCATTCTTCAGCCCGCATGCCCAGCGTGGGTGTTTTGGGCACCACCCCCCATGAGATAAAAACCAATAAGGCGCTTATCAAGAGGAGGCCTGCGTCCAGCCGTGGACCAATATAGGCGTTGAGGAGGCCCGTCTTAACAGACACCGTGTATTCGTATGTTCGAGCCATGTGCTCTGTGCACATGGCTAAGGCGAGCGCGAAGTATCAAACATATGAAACCGCCGTTCGCATTCATACTAAGTGACTGAGGCGGGCGCCTAGCGTGGCGTGCTTGAGCAAGTTAGCATGCGTAATTTTCAAACGCGCCCACGCCACGCTAGGCGCCTGCGCAAGACACGCAGTACCTAAAGTTGAAGCTTAGGTAAGGTTCGAATATTTTTAGGGTTCCGTACCACAAAAGGAAAAAAGGAACCCTATAGGATCACTTTGTTGTCCGTCTGTCTGTATGTCTGTCTGGCTGTCCGTCTGTCAACCCTCTTTTCTCAGGAACGCGTGGGCGTATCGAGTTGAAATTAACGTCAAATACTCAAATCCGTAACCTCTTGAAGCCGTGATATAAATTAAACTTCTAAGTCAACGCACTCAAAAGTTACAGCCGCGTCAGAAAATTTTGAAATTTCCAAGGGAATCACATGCACCCAAAAACTATAGGGTACTTTCCGTAGACCTAGAATCATGAAATTTGGTGAGTAGCAAAGTGCAGTATAGCCACAGAGTATAGCACAAGTAAAGGGAAAAATCCGAAAAACATAAATTTGTAATTTATTCACTAAAAAAATACTTTTACTGCTCGCCATGGACCAAAACCTCTAAGGTACTTTCCGTTGACGTAGAATCATAAAATTTGGCAAGTAGCAAAGTCATATAGTATAAATAACGATAAACATCTGAAAACCGTAAATTTGTAGTGTATTATCCAAAAAAAAAGTTTTGATTTTCTCCCTTGACCAAAATATACAGGGTACCTACTTCATGTTGACCTAGAATCATAATATTTGGCAAGAAACAAGGTCTTACAATTTAACGGAACTCTTAGTGCGCGAGTCTGACTCGCACTTGACGCTTTATTTTTGTTCTGACATACTATAAAACTAAATTTTTGATGTTTCTGACATAATAATTTAAAGAAATCTTACTTAGGAGGGGTGACGAATTACTTATGTATTTTTTTGTACCTTAACTAGCAAATTTACATGAGGACTAAATGAATAATGTAGGTAAACCATTTCATTTTATACCTAAGAACACTACCTCAGAATGATACAACGCCCTTACAGGGTTCATGTAGATTCTACCTACAAATTGTAACACCTTTTAATGGACATTAATGCAATAAATAAATAATAGTATATTATGCAATCTTTTAAATAAAATGAATCCCTATTTCCCTTGGTCACGGCATCACGCGTAATCATCATCATCATCATCGTCGTCAGCATATTTTAGTCCACTGCTGGACATAGGCCTCCCCTAATGAGCGCCATAGCGCCTTGCTTCAGCTTGCCGCATCCAGCATCTGCCTGCAGCCTTTCGCAGATCGTCATCCCACCTGGCCGGAGGGCGTCCTACACTGCGTTCTACACACGCGTGATCGGCTGGACTTATTTCGCTAATTCTTGTTTTGTTGTGTTTGTTATTGTCAGGAGAAGGTTCTTTTGAAAGAAAAAAATACAAAAGCTGGAAACATAAATTTCCACGAAGGCGAAACCGCGGGGCGCAGCTAGTTAGTGAATAAAGAACGGATTTAAAGAGAGGGCCATAGATGAATCACGAGCAAGTGACGGATTCTAATAGGGAGTGATTCTAATAGGGAGTGATTCTAATAGGGAGTGATTCTAATAGGGAGTGATTCTAATAGGGAGTGATTCTAATAGGGAGTGATTCTAATAGGGAGTGATTCATGATTCAAGTGTTGGAAACCTGAGCGATATAAATCCGTTTTATCCAAGAGTTGCATACTATACATTATATCATGACTACGAGAAAAAGAGTCAATTAAATCTCGAGGAGTTATTTGCAAAAGGGGTTTGTATGTCGAGTATTTTCTGCGCAAGGAGTTTGTATCAAGTATTTTCAGCACAAGGAGTTTGTATAGCATTGAGATGGAGGTCGAATATATTTGTGTGTTCTAAATTCGAACACCAAAATAGTTTTATTAAAAGTGCTCTATACTCACTGTTTTCAGTGAATAAAATAAGCTTCTTATAGGGGGAACGATGTAAATAAAATAATCAGCTAGTACGTCGTCAGTTCAACCCTTGAACCGCAACCTGTCACCGTTCTCCCATCACAGCCCGGTGCAGCAGCGTGCCGCGAAAATTGGTAAAAGCCTGTCATGACGGGAACTGTCAATTTGGCGGAGAAGGGCTCAGCCGATGCTTCGAAGTTTGGACAAGTCAGACGGGACTCCAGCTCAAGATGGTCTTAGGCCCGTACTATGAAAGCTTGCTCAATCATTGGACAATGCGCCCAAGCGCATTGTCCATGGCTGGTACGCACCGAAAATAAATTCAAAACTTCAGAGAGCACAAGAAAACCAAATAATAATGAAATACTACATCTACGAATATAATAGGGAATGTATGTTAGAGCGACACAAAGCTCAGAAAGTTCAGAAAACTATGTCTTTCATTGAATACCTACGGAGTGGGGCGTTCTTGGAGCTTGTTCTCAGTAGAATAACGTCCGCAAGGTCTGCAAAAGCGGAATGACTTTGCTGTCTAACCGCTGCGCTGTTTGAAGCATTTTGCCACTGAAGCAAAACCTCCTCAATTCAAGGTTCCCCTGTAGCTGAAGCTAGAGTCCGTAGGAAGTCCCAAGGTTTTTCAAATCCTACGTTACTTGACCTCGTGGCGTAGTTGATTAGCACATTCCCGTACTGAGGGAAGGATGCGGGTTTAAGTCCCGTCGCAGTCGACAACTTTTAGAGACACTATTTGAGTCCTCAATTTAACCCAGAGTTGAGTAAAAGAAACACGAAACTCTCAAAAGTACCTCCCTACTTGGGTAAAAGACTATAATTATTCAGTGTCAAATAAGTAAAACGTAGTAGGTAGGAACCTAGTACCTCAACCTCAACCTCAACAGCCTGTATTGGTCCACCGCTGGATGCAGGCCTCCCCCTGATAAGCGCCTTGTTGGCATTTATCTCATGGGGTTAATGCCCATAATCCCCACGCTGGGCAAGCGGGTTGATGTTGATAGAATTGTTCTGCAGGGGGCGCTGCTGCCCGCCCCCGGTGGATATCCCTTAGTCGCCTCTTACGACACCCGCGGGAAGAGTTGGGGTGGTGCAAATTCTAAGCCGGCACCACACAGCAGGTAGGTACCTACTTTATTGTAATTCTGTGCCAAAATTCCCGACACATTATATACATTCATTATTCGACTCTAACGAAACGAGTAGGGAAATTATTGAATAGGCATCACTCAGTTCGTTACGTCCTGAGACGTTTGAGGAGGTTAAGGGGAGGTGGCACGGAAACGGCATAAGTTACTTGCTTATCACACTAAATATTATATGCGAAAGTTTGGATGTTTAGATGTACGGATGAATAGATGTATGGATGGATGTTTATTACCTCTTCACGCCAAAACGACTGACCCGATCGGGTTGAAATTTTGCATAGATGTAGCTCTAAGCCTGGACTCAAACATAGGCTACTTTTTAACCCACAAAACGGTTCCCATGGGATAGAAATAACCTTTAAACGTTTCCATTGAAACAACGCGTGCGAAGCCGCGGGCAAAAACTAGTTTTCCATGAAGTCTTTTCCGGAAAATTTTTCATTGCAAAGATGTAAATTATTACGCCTTGTAGTACGAGAATGTAGAAATTGTAGAAAATACTCAGCCACACTTTACACCCAACAACCACCACCCGCACAGAATAAACGATTCTTATATTACCTACTTCTCTTTTCCTATGTTCAAGCGAATGTACTTTCAATATTATGTCTGTTTTGAGGTAAAGGCACTGCAACAGACAACAATTATAATTAAGTGTCCCACAACTGGGCAAAGTTATCCCCTTGGACCCCCTTTGCTTTACGTTGCTCGACCCTGAGTCAGCCAACCAACGCTGTGTCAAAAGTGTGTACAAGTTTTTGATTACTTTATGAAACAGGATCGATTGGCATCAAAAAAGTTTTCGTGTAAAATGAGCATGCATTGTTTTGAATAGGTATCTGAAAATGGGGATAAAATGTTCTCTAAAAAATATTGACAGTCTCATAAGACCATTTAATTTTGTCCTGTAGCTACACCGGTTAAGGTAACTGGGTAGTTTAACTTAGTAACTTGTTACTAAGTTAACCGGTGTACTACTCAAGAGTAGTAGTTTTAAGGTAACTGGGTAGTTTTTTTTTTGGACGGGGCAGTAAGTGTTTATCACCCTGTCCAAAAAAAATATAGAAATAGAAATAGAAACGTTTATTTGTAACTCAAACACATACATAAAATTTAAAATAAAAGAACATAGACAGTTTGTTAGAGTTACAAAACGGTCCCTGTCTCAGCATGAGTTGGTTGTCGTTGCGTACAACCAACGCTGGTCTTCCGACTGAGCCGTTTTAAAAAACACCCAGCATAGTTCTTTTTTTTAATGTCGTTTTTATTACAAGACAAACACATCACTAATTACGATCTAGTCTTAAGACTACTGAGTAATTCAAATTTGACTTAAAATGCTGAGTAAACTTCTGCTAAGAATGTGTCCATTAACACTAGAAGACACTTTGTTCTTGTGTTCTATATGATAGCACCCAGTATTTAGGTTGTCACGTTCACTAAACTACCTCGAAAAGTTTTGTCCTTTTGAGTGTTCTCACATATTATCATGTTTGATCATTCTGTATAATATAAAAACAAAATAAATAGGTAACACATCCCCTTAAGTTCGTAACAGGCAATCAAATGGGAGAACGTCGATGATATCGGCCGATTCATTCAACAGTTTCATTTACGGCCCGGTACGTGCCCGCTGTAACATTTTGAATTTCGAAATAGGCTATTTGGACAACATAGAACACTTTTTGAATTTCGAAATTGCCTATTCGCACACCATAGCAATACTCTTTGAATTTCGAAATTGGCTATTCGGAAACGTAAGTGATCGTTTTTTTCCTTCACGGTCTTTATTAGGTATGTCCGTTTATGGGATTTTTTTGTTGTGTATTTTTAGTAGTTGCTATTTTTACTCCGCTGTGTTGGCATCCCTCTTATCGCTAAGAGCCACTTGGTAGAACTCTTGATGGCTGGATTTCAAAGCGCGACGCACGATCAAGAAACAAAAGGGGACCTCGTGAAAATGAGGCACTCGTTAGCGAGACTCGACACTATGGCAAAAATTCGGCATGCCGACTCAGAACTTGTCTAGAGAGTCAAGGTTTGGGGCCAAGATGAAAATTTTATGAGTAGGTACGTTATTAGTATTATTATCGGGTTATCGCGTTTATTTACCTATTTTTCTCGACGTTTCAACAGGTTCACACACTGTCGATGTCACAGTTTGAGTGGATGTATAGATGGATTGATGGATGGATGTTTGTTACCTCTTCACGCCAAAACTACTGAACGGATCGGGCTGAAACATTGCGTACAGGTAATTCTTATCCATCAAACATAGGCTACTTTTTATCCCATAAATCAGTTCCCATGGGATAGAAAACGTTTCCACAGAAACAACGCGTGCGAAACCGCGGGCAGAAACTAGTAGGTGGATAAACGTAAGAAATACCCGACTAATAGTAGATACTAAAAATTATGTGTTCAGATCGCGTAAAAAATCAAACCATAAATCCTTAATATCCAAAACAAAAAACGTGAAAAAGTGTGTTTTTGGTTTGGGCATGGAATCGATGGTGGAAGCGAGAGCTGAGGCCTTTTCAATTCTGCAACAACAAGCAACTGCGTGTTTCTGCCAATTGGTATACTCTAATACACCGAATTAAAGTAGGTACCAAATTGCACAAAAAAAAAAATTGGTTGTCTGTAAAGTCGGTTTACTGACGATAGTTGAACGTGACAACGCAGACGCATCGCTCACTCAAGTAGGAGAGAGACGGATGTCGAGCGCTCTCGCTTGCACTTCAAGCCTTACATGGAACGCGTCAGAGCGAGGTAACGCCGCATGACGTCATAGCGAGGTAACGCCGCATGACGTCATGTTTTTTCGTGCGTGCAGCCGGCTCTATCGAATTATAAAACGTTGTCACGTCAAAAACTTGAGAAGTGTCAAGGGACACCCGGATGGAACGAAGTTCATAAGAGAGAGAGAGAGAGACAGACAGAGAAACATGCGCACGCCGCACGGCTTACAATAGCTTACTATAGCAAAAAGTGTCTTTACAACTTTACGTATGATTTTTTTCCGTCTAGCCCCCTTTCACAACGCGCGATAAGGAACTTCGTTCCAAAAAGAAACGAAATACGCGATTACGTATTTGAAGAATTTAAATAAACTCCCAGGAACTGATGTGTGACTATTTTAGAACAATCATGGTTATTAAGAATAAATGTCATGGTTAAAAGCTTTGTTGATTGTGAGGTTCTAAGAAAATTACTTAATTAACAATGAAAATAATCATCAAATAATAGAAACAAATTAGAGCTAGTATTTACAGTTGAAGCAATTGAGCTAACTGCAGACGATTGCAAACAATCTACAGGTAGCTCAACGATATCAATACCGGTCGGAAGCGTCCCCAAGGCGCTGGCTGCATTGCCACGCTGAGGTTCTTATTATTTTAATGGTACGTAAGCCCTCACACGGAGCAGGTTCGAGTCCCGTCCAAGTCGAAAATTTGTGGGATATTATTTATTTATTAGAAATAGAAAAGGAAATTACAATCAAATAATAGAAGTATATTAGAATTAGTATTTACAATTAAAACAATTGAGCTAACTGCAGACTGTCGCAAACAATCTACAGGTAGCTCTACTGATCCGTATCAACACCAGTCGGAAGCGTCCCCAAGACGCTGGCTGCATTGCCACGTTGTATGACAGTGCAATTGGTTGATTTCTGATTTTGATTCGCTGAAAACTGTAAAAAATCCACTACCACTTCCTCTGCTGAATATTCAGCCATAGAAATTATTCCACCCAGCTGTAGTACCTGTACCTACCTACATCAATGTAGAATGTACGACTCAATACTCGATCGCACAATACATTGGGAACAAAAGGGAAACTTCCTCAGTGAAGTTCCTATGCCTTCTGTTAGCGTTATAATGGAATGAAGTCTGTTATTCCTATGTCGTTAGGGTTGAAATTCGGAGAAAATAATTCAAGATATTCACTTCCTGGCAATCTGTGAAACTTATCAGGAAAACAGACCTAGTTTTCGGCCAGGTATTCCTCCAGCAGTGGGCGTAATCGCCAGCGCACGATTGATCGGACCTGCCAAGCCGCCGCCTCTGCGCCGCGCTCGTTTAGTTTGTGTATTTAAACAGTGATTTAGAAAATCATTTTATCAAGTCAAACTCTGCGAATATGTTTAGAAATATGTGGTGTCTTTAGTTAAGTTAAAAAAAAAGTAAAATATCAGTACCTACCTAACTAGGTACCTACTTACTGATATTTTACTTTTTTTTTTACTGAACTGAACTCAGTCATAATATTGAAAAACCATTACAAAAAAACATACAGCCGAATTGAGAACGTCCTCCTTTTTTTAAAGTCGGTTAAAAAGGGTAACTTAGGATTTTTTTTTTGCTATCGAGTGAAGCTCATTAGATCTCGTAACTGAATGCGACTTTAACTAGACTAGATCCTTATGTAACATTTATCTTTTTTTTTCAGAATTTTAAACGCTGTTTTCTACGTTTCACATGATTTTAAAAATCACAAAAGCGCGGATATTGCTGGAATACCTGGCCTTAAGGCGATGCCTTAAGGTATAGGGGAACGGCTAAACAAAACCTTTGTTACACATCGCCTTAGTTGGGCACTTAGATAGGTGAAGTAGGTTGTATGCAGTCACCGTCAAAAAACGCTGGACAGGTGAGGTTTCCAAAACTCCGTGTATTTACAAAGCAACAGAAACCGCTAAACAGCGCTGATTTTTGGCGGTTAATTTGCCTACGAAATATCAGGTAATATGATTATACTATTATAATGTAATATTAAATGCTTCTGCAACACACAGGCTCTTATGGATGTCACAACCAATATAACAAATGATTACTAGAATCAAAATTTGTTTTTAGCCGAGAAAGTTGCGTGACGTAGAGCTTCGGTAGCGTAGCAGCGCTAAGGAATAGCTACGCTGCGTAGTCCGTAGCAAAACTCAAAAATGAGTTAGAACTTTTTTACCTCCATCAGACCGAACGATACCAACTACGCGTCAAAAAAACTAAATGGAATATCAGTATTCCAGAAAATAAAGAGTTTACTTTGGTTCATTTACCTATTTTTTTTTACCTGGAGTGAATGAGAGAGCTGCAGTGACTTCGAAGTAAAATGTATCCCAGTGCACTGTTCATGTGTTTTATCCATGTAGGTACCACATTTTTAGCAAAGCCTAGTAGCTAAGTAAAACTAGGTAGCTAATAGTAAGCAGGAAGCGATGTAAGGTGTCAGCCCTAGACAAGGTCCGACAGTGATTGTGCAGCGACAACCTTAGATTGTGTTCATGTGTTTTATCCATGTACCAAATTTTTAGCAAAGCCTAGTAGCTAAGTAAACCTATGTAGCTAATAGTAAACAGAGAAGCGATGTAAGGTGTCAGCCCTAGACAAGCTCCGACAGTGATTGTGCAGCGACATGGGTCTCCATCAAACTGCTCTAGGACCGTACAGGTTCGTATCTGCCTAGGCATTGATATCAATTCTAATTTAAATTTTATTTGCTTCTGCAACACACATTCCATTATGTGTGACACAATAGTAGAACAAAATTGTAATTAGTATTTGTTAAAGACCGAGAAAGTTGTGCGGCGTAGAGCTACGGAAAAGCTACGGTGCGTAGCCCGTTACAAGACATTGTAAAGCTTAAAAAACGTAGAGTTTCTTTACTTCCAATCAGTTGTGTCCAAGATGGCGGCACATGTGTCCTCCGTTGGTTGCCTCAGTGAGGCGATCCACCGATCTGAGCCGAACAGTTGGTCGCCTCATTGGGGTTCTAACCAGACAGCAAATTTGAGTGTACTCAAAAGTTCTCTCTCAATGTAGGTTATATCATCAGGTTCATAGGAAATGGTTATTTCATCAGGTTCATAGGAAGATTAGGCTTTGCATACAAAAATTCAGGGAAATCATGATTGCTCGCCAAACCCAGTCTGAGCGTAACCACCATGTGGTTACTCAAATGGGCATGCGCCGCCATCTTGGACACAACTGATGATAAGATGTCTGGAAGTCTCCTCACTGAGGCAAACAACAGACGACAGGGATCATACCAAACAATAGGTACCATGGGATACAGAAGGAAATCCTTCTGTATTGTGTTTTATGTTTGTGTACAACAAAGAAATCTCTCTATCTATCTAACAAGAACAAAATTAAAAATTTTGAAAACCCATTTCATGAAACATGGCTCTCGGGATAAAATTATCTATGACGCAAAAAAAAATAAACGAAAATCCGTTCATCCGTTTTGGAGCTACGATACCACAGACAGACACGTTAATCTTATAACACCCCTCTCTTTTTGCGTCGGAGGTTAAAAAATACGAGTTACTCTGAATATTCCTTTAATTATATTTCCGTGTGGTATAAATACAAAACAATGATGCATTGTGAAGCTTCATGTAGTGAATTATATTGGTAGATTAACTTAGAAAGCAGCTCTGCGCACATTAATCCAACACCGTTAGCGCACATCACAAAAAAGTGCATTCAAATATGAGCGTAAACGCGTTATCTTAAGACACATTTTACAGTGACAAAATGACTTACCACAAGCTTCTAATGAGTGGCCGCGAGCTGTATGTCATCTGATGCCATCAATATAATATTTGGCGTGTTTTAAAAACGATAAATTGACATCGAATTCTTCTAGCGGTGTTGAGAATACTCACGGGATTGGAGAATGCAGATACTATATTTTGTATTTGTATGATAGTTTTCTTCCTTCCTTATAATTATCGTTTTATTTTTGCTGAATTTTTGACTTTCCTTGATTGATGGCGGCGTAGTGGCGAAGAATGAATGTGTTGAATGAAGGCTTGGAGTGAAAGGTTATTGAACGAACTGAACTGATCTTTTTTACGTTCGGATATTTGTTTGCCTAAACAAGCGGCGATATCTAGATAAAATTTTAATGCACATTTTATTGATAAACTAGATAACAATTATTTATTTCTCATTTATTTGGTACTAAAGTCACACACAATTGACAAAGATTTCAAACAAGACAATTTTAAACAAATAGGTACAATAGGTTTAATATATCGATGGGTTTAATTAATCATAACTTAATGTAGGTAAGTTTGTGTGCTGCAGCACGACAAATAGGCCATGGCTGTGTGGTAGCGGTGCGGCCCTAATCTGCGACAACCTTTACCCACCATAGAGAATAGAGATAACTAGCTGGGAAGAGAGAGAGAGACCGCCAAAGTAAGCCTTGCATTATGGAAACCAGAAGACAGATATTTTCTTACTTTTAGTTCTCAAGAGGTTTATTTCCTCGACACTAAGTTTACATTACCCTGTTCCTCTGAAGTACGGAAACTTTCGACTCCCTTATAAACTTACGAGACCCTTTGAAAATGCTTCGGTAAGTACTTATCTGCTTCCGTTTGTTGAAAACTCTGAAAAGTTGTTCTCGCTCTGCCACTTCAACTTTGTCTTTAGGGCTCTGAATCGTTTTGTGTCAGTAGGTATGTATGGTTATTACTTAATTTACAGTCGACCCGTATTTGATTTTATCCATTTCAACAATTAGGCCTACCTACTTGACTCGTACCAAATTTTGTATAATAAATAAATATTTTCTGTAGTATTTGACTTAATAAACCAATATTCAGATATTGAAAGTGTAAGATGACTTCATATTTTCAATTTGAAAATTGATTTCTTAATTTTTATTTTGAACTCTGAAAACGCTGTCGGCCATGTTGTGACGTCATAAGACTAATCAAATTTCATGTCGGATCTTATACCAGTAAAATTCGCTATGTAGTCTGTCTATATTTTATATACAGGGTGGAATTTTGTAATGCCACCTGGAGGGAAAGTACTCTTAATACTGTAGATAGAAAATTTTACTCACAGAAAACATTCCTTTAATTTTAAAAAGAAAGAAAACTGCATTCAAAGATTTTCGAAAATTCGCTTGCCACACCCGGGAATCGAACCGACTAAAATGTGTAAAAATTACACCCTGTGTTTTTATTGCATAGATCGATCGGGTCAATTATAAGGATGAAATCTCTGTAACAAACTTAATAAATTAAATGAAAGGAAAACCATGAAATCCAGGGCTGGAGCACCTTCCACACACCACAGCTGTAGAATTATTTGGTTTCGCTCTGCCTCGAGGAAACCATTTAACTAATTTCTTAAGAGATCCAGTATTTTAAGATAGAAGAGTCTGTATTAGGTACAAACACGTGCAAATTTCAATCGTCTTATCTAAATATTAATTCGTCATTTTAATGGATAAATGACGTCAATGATAATTATTAATTACTGACACAAGTACACTTTAAGTTAATGTGTTTAACTTGACCCATTCAATTTATAATTTAAGATTTCATGGTTGTCCTCTCATTTTTTTGACGACCTCTGTGGCGCGGTGGGCGAAGGTCCGCCTGCGACGCAGGAGGTTGCGGGTTCGATTCCCGCCTCGGGACAAATGTTTGTACGATCTGCAGATATTTGTTCAGGGTGTTCTGGTCGTTTTCTATGTATAATAAAAATATCTATCTATGTACTCGTATATTATTATGTATATCAGTTATCTAGTACCCATAACACAAGCTTTGCTTACCTTGGGGCTAGATAATGCTGTGTGAATTGTCCAGCTTTATTTATTTATTTATTTAATTTATTAAGTTTGTTAGAGAGATTTCATCCTTATTATAGACCGAGCTATGCAATAAAAACACAGGGTGTAATTTTTACACATTTTAGTCGGTTCGATTCCCGGGTGTGGCAAGCGAATTTTCGAAAATCTTTGAATGCAGTTTTCTTTCTTTTCAAAATTAAAGGAATGTTTTCTGTGAGTAAAATTTTCTATCTACAGTATTAAGAGTACTTTCCCTCCAGGTGGCATTACAAAATTCCACCCTGTATATACATAATATAATAATATAATATAATATGTATAATAGTGAAAGTTTGCTATACATAGGTCAATTGTTTAGTGTCTACCCGTATGACGT
This sequence comes from Eupithecia subfuscata, assembly GCA_963564075.1. Classification (NCBI taxonomy): domain Eukaryota; kingdom Metazoa; phylum Arthropoda; class Insecta; order Lepidoptera; family Geometridae; genus Eupithecia; species Eupithecia subfuscata. The sequence goes on along the minus strand of OY751102.1, from coordinate 16,059,893 downwards.
CGCACAGATAAAAATAGCCGACGGCCTTTTCGCCTGTTTATGAAAAATAAACTATTATATGAAGTTTTGCGTTTTTCTAGGCCCTACAAAAAATACTAATTGGATAATAATTAATAATTTAAGACCTACTTTAAAAAGAGTCAACCAAACTATTGATTACACCGCACTAATATTGTAAATATCCAAACTTTCGGTTTGGATATTCAGATTTTTTGATGTTGAACACCAAAAGTACTGAACGGATCAGACGGACATTTTGCATAGATATAAGTAGTTCTGGACCGGATCAACATGTAAGTATAAGTTTGTAAAAAAAAAATTAAAATTCGAAACCCTTACGGCGTGAGGCACACTCGGACTTGATGTAGCTTGGTTTGTATTAGCTCCACACATTATTAATAACTCGTTTCTGGCCGCTGCTTCGTACGCGTTATTTTTATGGAAACGTTTAAAAGTTATTAATTTATATCCCATGAGAACTGGTTTATAAAATTAAACGTCTATGTTTTATTCTAGCTCTAGAACTACGTCTATGCAAAATTTGAGCCCAATCCGTTCAGTAGTTTTTGAGTCCATCGCATCCAAACTTTCGCATATATAATATTAGTGTTATTAATATTAACGCGAAAATACTTAACTCTATAGTTTCTCTGAAGTGTCAGAATTATATTACCTACCTACAATTTGTAAATTTGCACACCATGCGACATGGGCTACTTTTTCCCAGAAAAAGGCATAAAAAACCTCGGGCAAAAGCAAGTTTAAAATAATAAAAACATTGTCAACATAGAGAGATAAAACCAACCTGTTGTTTTAATACGATTTGTTCTCATTTCACCAATCACAGGTTCAGTGGATGGTGCAGAGCTCATGCATACACAGAACATCAAGTATGTCAGTACGGTGGCGGTGGCATAGAGGATTGTGCACGGTTCCATTGTGCCACGACATTAATACAGCTTATTTATTAATACACCTTATAGTATTATTAATACACCTTATATTATTATTAATAATACACCTTATATATTATTATTACACCTTACCCTTACAGCTTTAACTGAAAAGTTAGGATTGTCGGAATTTTGAACAGTTTTAGAAAAGAAAATTGGAGATAGTGAGACGACAGGTAGATGAGCATTGCAGCTTCCAGATTTAACAAAGAAAGAAAACAGAATTTAAAGAAAGTTATCAATATAGGTAATCATAAAATTATAACATAAAATTATTAATGGCGTCGATCGTGTGAGCGAACGATGCGAATTCGTTGCAGGACGAGATTAAACAAACTCGTTTATTTAGAGTGTACTAATAAAATTGGTCACGCGTCATCGCGCGAGCACTGACTTAAAGATCTGGCATCGCGCATCGCGCGATCTTTAACCAATTAGGAGGACTTCTGAAAGCGTCTGAAAGTCTAAGCCTTAGTGGCGAAAAACACAAAGGACTGAAAGTTTTACAAGTTCCAACCACCGTAAAGCAATGGACACAAACTCACTCACTACCTAACTCATAGCAAGTATTAAACGGTCAATATGCAACGCGAGACAACGGTTTGCATGTGTGCGTCCGTCTGTCTGTGTGCTTGTCTAGTGGTCGGCAGAGTGCAGTATGTGAGCAAGATTGTAAAATAATAACGAAAAAAATATTAAATATGATAATATTATACCTAATGGTTTATACCATCATAAGCTTGGCGTAAATGGCGGGTTTGATTTCCACCACGGGATAAAATATTTGTGTGACTTGCACAATGTACACCTCGGTGTAAAATGGTGGTTTTATTGACCGTGTAATAAGATGGCCCGACGAAAATAAAATCAGCAATACATTGAACCATGTAGGTGGTCTCTTAGAAGTTCTAAGAGTTCCTGATCTATCAATTATTTCTAGAGAGCAGCACCGTATGTTAAACCATATAGATACCTACGTATGTAAAACCATGAACTGCAATTTTATAGGATTTCTGCAAAGAGGATGCAGCAAAGGTATTACTTACCTACATAATATATGTATAGCACCTTCTTTGCTAACGTTAGGTGAGGACGCTTTATTGCAAAAATGTTGAAAACGTTTAACTGAATTTCAGTTCGTTTACCTGGAGCACATCCACCTGCATGTTAGCCAAGTCGTAACGAGTCATGACTAGGGTTGCCAGATCCAAAAGGAGGACATGTCCTCCTTTTCCGTATTTTGTCTTCCCGTCCTCCCTTACCTTCTCTAAGTCCTCCTTTTTATATACCTACGTTTCGATCCTGATAACGTATATTTTGATTTCAAGTTGCACGAACAGTGAACAATCTATTTCAAAAGTGTTAAAAACATTAAATGTTTCTCAGAACTGCTCAAGATCTGCGAGTTTTATTTTTCTGTCAAACCAAACAAAACGAACGATGTTAGTGATGACTCGGTTCTCTTAACATAGAAAGAACGAACGAATATAATATAATATATTTACTAGTTTCTGCCCGCGGCTTCGCACGCGTATTTTCGGTATAATAAGTAGCGTATTATCTTATTTACCTATTTAAGTTAGGCTATGTTCTAAATGTACGCCAAATTTTATCTTCATCTGTTTAGTAGTTATGGAGATTGGTATCTAACCAAAATTTCACATTTCACAAACTTTAGGCTTTATAATATTATTAGGATGTAAGCCACGCACGACACAAAAAATAACGGAATAAACAGCAGATAAAGAATTTCGATAATTAAAACGTTTTTCTTAAAACCAATATACTCAGAGAAAACTTGCTTAATTTTTCATGTTCGAATTCTCAGCGAGCAAGCTATTTTCGTATGATTTTCCTCGCGTGTTCTCATACCAGCATTGTATCTTATAGACCTGTCAATTAAAACAACAGTCAAAACAGCACGCAAATGCATCTCTCCGTTTTCGAACACTTTTCACACCAGCTACCACATGCAACCAAACGGTGAGACCTATATTTTTTAATTTATCTACTCTTGCATGAAACATTCTAGACAATTAGAGCGGTCGGCACCGAACCCATACTTCTCGTATTATAACACTGGCACTCAAGACAGCCGGTCGGGTGACCATAGACGAAAAAAAAACAAAATTTGAATTTGAATTTAGCGCGCGAGGAACGCGCGAATAGTGAGGGGAAATTAGGTAATTGAGTTACGGAAAAATCACCGTTTGTGACGAATAACCGGTATACCGTGTAACCTCATTTAATCGTGTGAGTGATGCACGCGTGTGTGTGTGAGGGATTATGCAGTAATCGAATTAGGAGTAATTAGATTAGTTTTGTTGCGAAGGTGTGTCTGGAATGTGGGCTTAATATTTGTGAGCAGTGTGTATATTGTGAACAGTGATATTTTTAAGTGTTTTCTGTGGAGTATTGATGGGTAAACCATTTGAAATAAGTGCCTACCTGTTGATAGAGCTCTAATTGTTGAAGGAAGTCAGCGACAGCTAAATTTATACTCGCTGATCGTTGTCTATTTATCTTGGTCGCTAGATAGTGGACCAAAGTTCGTTATTAAACAACAGGCTATGAAAATACCTCCCATAGCTGGATCCATTTCCAAAACCTTTTAACTATTCTGCAAATTGGCTATGAATGTTTTATTTACAACCAGAATGCACTATTAAATACGCTCATCAAATTCTTACTCTACGTACCTAGATATCGACCAATATTTAATTGATAACAGCCGAAGAGGTTAGTTAATATTTCATCTATGGAGCCGATAAATAGCCATCGATAAGCCAAACCGAACCTTAATTGTAGAGCCGTAAAGACCAATAATCATTATATACTTCAGAACGTTACTAGCAAAAGTACTTGAGTTTGGGACTTAATGATAGCTTAGTAGTGCGCGAATTATCTATTCATTAAAAGGGAAATAGCTGTGTGGTGCCGGCTTAGAATTTACACCACCTTAATTCTTCCCGCGGGTGTCGTATGAGGCTACTAAGGGATATCAACCGGGAGCGGGCAGCGGCGCCTCCTGCAGAACAATTCTACCACCGAACTGCGATCCCCAACCTGCATGCCCAGCGCGGGGATTATGGGCATTACCGCCCATGAGAGAAAATTCCTTAAGGTGCTTATCAGGGGGAGGCCTGCGTCCAGCAGTGGACAAAATAATATAGGCTATTGAGGTGAGGTGAGGAAAAGGGAAATTGAAAATACCTACACAAATATTATGTATATGTATGTATGTATGATACATAAATATTATTACCTAGAGGAAAAGACTATAAATTTCTGGTTGTCCGTTGAAATTATTGATCATTGTTTTGTTGTCCTGGTAAAAATAATAATCAATATTTTGCATGGGTAAGGTACAGTCGTAAAGTTATTTTCTTATAACACTAACAAGCGGCCACAAGAATGTCTTACAACTTAGGAATAACGTGAAAACAGCTTTATTTAATAACAGTATTTTTGTAATGGCACCCAAAATTTGTAACCATTTACCAACTGACATTAGGAAGTGTAATGACATCATAATATTAAAACTAACCTTTTTAGTTATAGACATTTTATAATTTGCATGAATTTTTTGACGCAGTTTAGTAGTAAATGTAGAGTTCATAGTAATTGATTCTCGTTGCAATTTAGTAAACGCATTATTTTTCAATTCTACAAACTTTTCCTGGTAAGCTTCACTTTTATTAATATAATGTTTTTCATTTGATGAATTATGACGTACGCCTAATGGCAGATCACAGTGCTCTTAATTATATGTCTGAACATCCCTGTAATACCTGTGTATCACAAATGAATAAATGAATTCGAATTTGAATTTGAAAACTCTTGGGAAAACGACGCTATTCGGTTGTGATAGGTAGTTATGGGATTTCACCTACCGCTTTACTTTTTATATTTTTTAAGTGGATTATCACTGCTTTTCCACCAAAGCTAATCTGCGTAACTAATCCTTGTATGTGTCAAACATGGCCCAATAGGATAGGATCGCTTGGCTATAACAATCAAACGAACCTAATTGCTGTAACCTATTTGAAGTTCAAATCTATTTTAAGTTTTCTATCATGTCGATCTTAAGTTGATTTTCTAAATTTTTTCGTAAACTCACTGTTCCACATTATGCTCCTCAAAATTAAAGTAGGTATATTTTAAACAGCAACGTTTACGCTTCTACAATTAAAACTCCGAGTGATTTGCAAACATTATCATTAAATTGTCAAACTATTCTCAGTGACAAGGCTTACTACAGAAGCCTCCTTCAGCGGAAGTCGGATAAAATCTCAAATTACTTTTTTTTTAGATCAAGACAAGAATCAAGATTCACAAAGAAAATAACACTAGTATTTACAATTGATGCAATTGAGCTAACAGCAGTCTGTTGCAAACAATCTACATCCATATCAATACCAGTCGTCGCGTCCCCGCTACGCTGGCTGCATTGCCCCGCTGTATGGCAATGCTGATGCGCTGTGCCTGATACTCACCAGCTCTCGGGTCACGCGTCGCTTCGACAGATAATTCTTTATAAGCCAGAAATAAAATAAAAATTATATTACAAATTACTTAGCTATATCTTCAAAAGCTTTGAACGAGTTTTGCTCCAAATCGAAAAATACCTAATAAGCTAAAAGTTTCTCGTTCAATTCAGCTGGTGGAAATTACACTACCTTCAGCTACCTCAAGCTAGCTACCTCACATCTCGCACGCGTGGAAAGGAAACAATATTTAGTCATGTTACGAGCGCATGCGGCTCTGGGCATTGTGTTATAAAGTGGACTATTGTTTTTATGCAACTACGGACAGCCTTTGTTTATGACATACATACCGAATGACCTGCGCATTAAATATAACTATACCTTGCATGCCTATGTAGGCACATAACGTTACAATAGGTGACTGGCTCTGTATTATAAGGTACAAATTTTGTACTTAATGGTTATACAAATAACAGATATGTTTTCCATTGTTTTTTAACACATAACCTCCTCACAGTTTTGCTTAAAAGTGGTTGTAAGAAGAAAAAGAGGAAGACCACCACTAAGTATATTGTATCATTTCTCTTCCCCTGATAAGCGCCTTATTGGCTTATATCTCATAGGGGGTAATGCCCATAATCCCCAAGTTGGCCATGCGGGTAGGGGATCGCAGTGCGGTAGTAAAATTGTTCTGCAGGGGGCGCTGCTGCCCGGCCCGATGGGTATCCCTTAGTCGCCTCTTACGACACCCGCGGGAAGAGTTGCGGTGGTGCAAATTCTAAGCCGGCACCACATAGCATTGTATCATTCATTAGGTACAAATGTTTGTGAGGCTTTGTCACCTATGTATCATTAGATCGACATGTATATAAGTATTTACTTTACTGTGGGATATAGTCACCTATTGTTACATTCAAGACTCACGTCATTTAGGCCAGCATATCCCCAAACAGACAGTTTTTATTGTGTTTTACTGTAAAAAGCAGGGACTTTGACAACCCACCGTTGTCGTCCACTCGACTTCGATATCGCGCGGTTCGGATCAAAAAGTGACGCAAAATATTATTGTGACATATTAATAATTATTACGTAGAAAAGTACATACCAACTAAGTATTTATATACCTATCTTACTATATAATAATTCTTCTGTGAATGTGTATGTCACTGAACTTCTCTCAAACGACCGATTTTGATGAAATTTTTTGTGTGTGTTCAAGGGCATCTGGGAATGGTTTAGATTCACAATTTTGGCTGGACCGATTTTGATGAAATTTTTTGTGTGTGTTCAATCAAGGGGATCTGGGAATGGTTTAGATTCACAATTTTGTTTTAATTAACGCGTGCAAAGCCGCGGGCAGAATCTAGTATAACTATAACTAGAGACTGAGGCTGACAGGCAAACCGAATTACGGTTTTTGTTAGCTGTAGATATTATAAGTCAATACTATGTGAAGCATAAATAAATGAAAAAAAGACAAGGTTTCCTTCGTAGATCAGATAGAGGAGTTAGCCTTTTCTAGGTTTAGTAATTTTGTATAAGTCTACATATAAATAGAGAGCCTTCTGTCGTCTAGGTACATTAGGCAACCTTATCATCGCCATCAGACAAGGTCCAGTATAGCCGCCCCTTAATATCAAATATCTTGTTCCAGGGCTCTAGTGCTGATCAAACTCCTGAAAACGGAAGGGAAACTACAAGAAATTAAGAATTGAGAAAAAGGAGACTGACAGTAAGTATTTACAAAATCATATCTAGATTAAATTAGGTAAGTAGGTACCCTCAAACTTTGAGCTTATTTTTATTTGGTTCAAATAATTTGTAGGTAAACTGGGCAATAACCTTTATTCAGAAAGAAAATTATACTAGTATTTACAATTGAAAAAATTGAGCTAACTGCAGACTGTTGCAAACAGACTACAGGTAGCTCAACTGATCCATATCAATACCAGTCGGAAGCGACCCTAAGACGCTGGCTGCATTGCCCCGCTGTAATGCAATGGTGATGCGCTGTGCCAGATACTCACCAGCTCTCGGGTCGTCGCTTCGACCAGATACTCAGATATTTTATAAAAACCCGAAGATCCTCGGTACCCCACGGACCTATTGTCTCGACTCCAAGGGGAACAAAACGTGTAGGCTCTGTCGAGACCCGCATATTTGCGCCTCTTGAGATCTAAAGGTAAACTCATTAATTATCTTCAATTTTCACCCACGTGTTCAGAATTTGGCAATAGAGTAAACATATTTTAATTTTAATTTTCTAACGTATATTTTTTAAGCAAAGTCTGATGAAAATTGGTTCAGCCGTTTTAATTGTAAAATTGGATGTTTTTACGTTTATAATGGGGATACAATGTTTTTCGTTGACATTCAAGGGGAACCTCTACAAGGGGAGCTATATCTTAATCAGTACAAGCACCCGTGCTTCGAGGCAACAGAAAACAAAATGGCTGCCATTTTATCATGGAGAGAGAAAAAAAAATAGGGATGGTGATTTCTGTATAAAATTTACCGTATTTCACCCCCCCAAAGTCTCCGACACCGGTGACCAGACACATTGTTTATGTAACGTAATATCTATACAGAACTGTGTCCCATCCCTACCAAGTCAGTTCGCAATCAGTTTCGCTCATAATTTCAAAATTGGAATTCAATGAAGTCTGCCGGAAGATCTTGCTAGTCCGAACAAATAAGCTGCAGATGGAGTTGTAACTCAATTTCTGTCCACCCCGCAGCCCAATTCAATTTGCGTCTTATTACAAACTCCAGTCGCTTCAGATTTGCCTGCTCTCAATCATATTAATAGTTGATGGTTATAGAGCTTGTCACGGTATTTCTTATTTTATTATTGTCTATAGGAACAAGAGTCGGTACTTATTTTTAACAAGCTGCGCCCCGCGGCTTTGCCTGCGTGGAAATCAAACAAATTTCAGAAATTTATTGCTACTACCGTTTTGTGAAAAAAAATTGGTTGTCTGTAAAGTCGGTTTACTGACGATAGTTGAACGTGACAACGTCTTAAGAAAAGAGCGAGGTAACGCCGCATGACGTCATGTTTTTTCGTGCGTGCAGCCGGCTCTATCGAATTATAAAACGTTGTCACGTCAAAAAATGTGGGTACGTGATGCATTATTTACTTTATAGTTACATAGCGAGTTTTGAGTGAATCGAACCAAGGGATAATAATTTTCCATAGAAACGTTACCAACCTTTTTAACCACCTCAGAGGTTAATTTTTGAAAATTAGATTGCTAAAGCCTGTGTTATTCTAGAACCTAAACTATCTACACACCAAATTTCATCTAAATCGGTTAAGTAGTTACGGAGATACGTGGTAACAAACATTCACACAAACATTCGCATCACACTAACATTATAAAATGCGAAAGTTTGGATGGATGGATGTTTGTTACCTCTTCACGCCAAAACTACTGAACGGATCAGGCTGAAATTTTGCATAAGTACATGTAAATGTAAAGTGAGAGTTTGGGAACAATTTATAATATAACTTCACTTGTTTTTTTAACGCATATGACAAATTAATTTCAATGTATGGAGTTTACAAAAATGTGACGAATTTACTTTGTGGCAAATGTACAACATCCCAGTCTAATCCTGGAATCAGACATACTTAGGCTACTTTTTATCCCATAAATTGGTTCCCATGGGATAGAAATAACCTCAAATCGATTCCATAGAAACAACTTGGGCGAAGCCGCGGGCAGAAGCTAGTTTACAATTTTAGTAGGATTATTTGTGTATTAACACTAGTGAGTGATACTCAATAGAATTGAGCAGAACAGCATGAGGGATGACGTCACTCTCAATCCCATTATACAGGGTTATTAGTAATTCACTGGCACTTCGTGAGCTGCAGGTCCGGCCCTATCATCACGAACACGGTGGTGAGCACCTCAACTCGAACTCTACGAAAAATCAGTAAAATCGATTATCATTTAAAGGTTGCACAGTTTGATGAGTTTTATGTCAAGTAATTGATATCGGAGTAGTGGAGGGTAGCAAACGTTTCACGTTCATTATCTAAATTGGAGGATAATAAGTGATATAAGTTGTCTTCTAAAACCATCAAGCGTATTTTAATGTAAATATGAATAGTAGACGAGGAATTTAGTTACTTTGGAGGGTTCCTTGTGATAACTTTTTAGGAGCTCGATTTCCTTCCAAGGGACAAGTGTTTTTGGTTTTTTACACCCATTACATAGAAAAAAATGAAACACTTTGGGACGCCACTAAGTCGACAAGTATTAAACTGCCAGAAGGTTGGAAGAAGGCTTATATACCTGTCAAGACAGAGGTAAATATTCGAGCTGGCATTCAGAAACTCTGTAAGGAATACCAAAATTTGGCAAACGAGAAATACAGAAACACGGACACGGCAGTTAGCAAACTGTCTGGAAAGGTGACCTCGGAGAACTATTTGATACTGCTTACCAGAATAAGATGACTATGAAAGACATGTTACAAGACGATAGAATTTGAAGAAGTATCCCTTAGTGACTTTGTTAATACAAAAACGAGGTCTTTCTTTGAATTGTCACCGAACAATAAGGATGAAGAACGAATATTGTTGCACAACACTCAGAGGCTTAGTCGATACGATAGTCTAAAGGTAGTCAATGACACCGCAGAAAGGGGCAAAGCTTTGATAAAAACGTTTAATGATTTGGTCAAAGACAAACAGCAGAAACAATTATCATTAAGAGTAGTCGAGCATCAGAGAAAATGCGTGGGTAAGCGAACCAAAGATGAGGTTGCAGCCTATGTAGCCAATTAAGTTGTTAATTATTCATTATTTTAACGTTCGATTTTATGCTTAATTTAATTTTCTTTACTTAAGAATAATGTGTGGCTACCGTATTGTGCTATTTTGAAATAAACGTAATTAAATATTTTTTTGCGATTTTTCTTTATTACTGTTCAATTGTTCATTCTGTGCAACCTCTAAACATGGTCCAATCCACTTGAAATTTGGCAAATATACTATTAAGGTAAGCTAAAACCGGAAACCGAGCGAAGTCAGAAAAAATATCACTAAATTTTTTTTCTCCTACAAAAGTGAAACACCCTAATGCAGGTACCTCTAACGGTTCTAATTCGTCGATATTCTTCCTGATTGGCAGAAAAAATCATGAATCACCTTCGGAGTACGGTCACAGTCAATTGAGTTAGATTTAACCTATTGAAGCAATTAATGAATCATTTGAACTAAGTAATAACCTGAGATAATGGTCAGCCACATTCGTAAGGGAACGGTTCTACGGGCGAGAGTCTCGTGGCGATATCATCGGTCTCGATGTGCCTCTGAAAATACCTGATACGAGCAGATAGATAGATAATCTTTTTTTTTTCTACTGGAACACGCAATGCAAATTTTCAATTGACATAATTAAATTGAATGCGTTTTTGAATTGATAAGATTGTGATTTATTATTTTAATTACTGTCACTTCTGATAATTATGATTTTATTGTGAGTTTATAAAGCTGTTTCCGTTTTAAGTCTATATTGTTTTTATAATTTTACGCGAATTGAATTTAAATTAGTTATTTTACAATTATGGCTAGCAATTTTTATAGTTAATTTTACAATTTATGACTGCGTGCGTTTTGAAATCAAATTATAAATCTTTGTACGCTCGAAAGGGTAGATTGCGTAGACCCAAAACTATATTTAAGACCTGATGTATTACTGACCACAATCACAATGAATAAATGGTTTCAATATAGATGTTGCGAATATAAAACTTAAATAATTGGACAGCTCTAAATATCGTGACGTCGCTTGTTTTTAATTTCCCCATAAACGATTGAAAAAAAAATTACAAGCTAACAATAAAATATTACTTTAGTATTTAGCAAAAAGCATAATATGGATATGAAGGTAGTTTTCAGTGGCTATTTTTGCTCCTGGAAAAGTGCAGTCTTCTCGTGAGATCATCAAATAATATACTACGGGGCGCTGCTATAGGTAGACCACACTACTGGCGTGTCCCTGTAGAACCTTGTCACAATAAGAAAACAAACGCAAACTCAGTAACAAACGCCACTTTTGGCGTTTGTTACTGTGACATGGTTCTACCGAGACACGCCAGTTCTGTGGTCTACCTATAGTAATGAAATGAATACGAAGGTATGTGTTCTGAGCCTTGCAGAAAGGCAATGACTCTGCGAATAGCTTAGCTTAAGAGCATACACGGATCATCAGTAATACCTAACCTAATCTATGAGCGATTCACGTCATCGAACTATAATCATCGCGTCACTCGTGTATATTGACTCGTCGCGAGACTTTCGACCGTAGAGATGATCCTTAAGCATCATCATCGATTTATAGGTCCTTGAATATTATTTGCAATTGCAAATAAGTATAAATAAGACACTTATTGTTTTCTTGCCAAGTTAATACTTACATACCTGAAAACTACCTACCTACATACTAACCTATCGAGTATTTATTTGTATTTACGGTACTAAAATGTCGTCTACATTAAATAACTGATTCAAAATTCTATTAGGTAAGTACTCTTTTCTAGGCGTGTCTCATAATTTCTAAGGTAGGCTACGACGAAAGAGTAAACTCTACGTTAGATTATCTATGGCTTCCGTCGATACCTTTGACATCTGAACTTCCAGCGCCCTCTGTGTCTACTGCGGGAAACAAAGGAACAACTACTGGGCATTACGCCTTAATTCATTAATTTTACATCCAATGTGGTACTGAAAAAAGCTCTTTACCATAACTGAATAAGTCTGAAAATCCAACGGGAGCTGTTAACTAACTTTGGTTCAGTGTACGTGAAGGGGTTGTCATAGAAACTGTAAGTTGCGCGCGCATTGCACACTAACGTAGACACACATGCAAGGGCTTGGGTGTGTGCGTGAGGCGGGTAGCGTAGTAGGTACTGGTGAGGATGGAAGTGGTTTCAGAAAATTTGTTTATGGGACTGGAAAACAGATTTTAGTTTTTATTTAGGTATTCGGTATTATTAATGACATTTAGGTTTCAGAAAGACAAATTTATGGGAAAACAGAAGATTATACCCAAATGATTAAAATTTATTGAAAATAATAACTATCTCTCAACAGCAATGTAGAGTTTTTATAATCTGGTTACGTCTACTGGTACGTACCTACCTATTATTTTTTGGATATACTTAGTTCCTTCCTAATTATTTAAACTATTTGATTTATCATCAAGTTCAATTCAGTCCAAAAATTAATAAAATGTGTGAGTGGTTATGTAGAAAGTGAAAGTAAAATTGATTTTAATATGCGGTTTGTTCACCAGTTTACACTTAACATTTAGCTACTGTAGGTCATAATTGTCAGATTACAAGCCACAGAAGTTTATCATACCAAACCTCAACCACAAATTAAAGTGCTCGATAGGTAACCATTTTCCCCGCGACTGTCCCTCCGTCCGACACAAGCTCGCTTTACACGGTTTATATGTGTGCGTGTCTACTGCCACAGATTCTGCGCCATGGACCCCAGTATTCTCGCAGCCATGGACAAGGAAGCGCTGAAAAAGCAGATCGAAAACATGAAGTACCAAGCGTCGATGGAACGCTGGCCGCTCTCTAAGAGCATTGCAGCGTGAGTAACCTCCTTTATTTGAAAAATATTTAAAAATGTTCGAAAAGTGACGTCATTGTGAAGTGCTAGGGAGTGGTTCGTGAGTGTAAGGGAATATGGTGCTTTTGTGTAAGGACGTTGGGGTTAGTGTAGCGTGCACTGGACGGGTAGGCGTATGTCGATTTATGGATTTTTCGTTTTTCAAATTTTCTGTGCACTCTACTTTTCTATGCTTACGTTTTTAGTTTTCATTTTATATATGTACTTATATTTATGTTCTACGAACATTATCTTTCTGTTCGTTAATTTCTGTGTAGTTATTGATTAGCATTCGTTTTCTGTTAAGTCCTTCCTTATTGTGTTCAATAGGTTTATTTCACGTTTATTTGTTTGTTTCCTTGAATATATTTAGTTAATACCTACCTACTCAGTCCAAATTAAAAGGAATCACGTTTCAAATGACTCTACGTGTAATTTTTAATAACATTAGCCATAATTTACTGTGACCTAACAATAATGTTCTGACATTTACATAATCTGCAAGCTTTTGCAGATGGTCCTATGTCTGTTGATTCTCTTAACTAAGGTATCCTCCATTTATAGGTATTTTATTTTGCATTATTATCGTGATGGTTTGTGTAATTTCGCAGATAAGTACAGCTTTACAACAACTAAAGATAATTTTAGTAGGTACGTCATTTGTGAAATATCTAAAAAAATAAATAATGCTGGACAATCCACACAGCATCATCTAGCCCCAAGCTAAGCAGAGCTTGTGTTATGGGTACTAGATAACTGCTATATTTAAAACAATACATAAATAAAGAGATATTTCTAAAGCGGACAAGAAGGCCGACATGGGCTTTGTTTTAACTTAGAACCATACTACTAAGACACTTCTAGATCCTTCTACTATTTACTTTTATCTTGGTACCTACTTTTGTAAACGGGATTATAAAATCTCAGAAATATAATTGAAAAATATTGTATGACACTGGTACCTACTACCTATGAGATGAGGCATCTGTACTAGTATAGTATTATAACATCTGTGCTACGTATAGTATTATTATAATATCTGTTCTACTACCTACACCGCAGTAAATCGCAGAAGTTCGAAGCAATTTTTGGTTTGGAAAGCTCATTCATCATTTCATTCGTTTGTAGTCACGTTTGAATGAATTCAAATCTTTTTCGGAGCTTTTAACCTACCTTGCTGTTACCTACCTATTGTTATAAATTTTTCTGAAGTTTTCAATCAATGCTTTTGTTGATATTAAATATCTTGAGTTCTTGAACCTATTATAATCACCATAAAGAACCCGTCTATAATGTACGAGTATACTAGGTACCTACTCACCTGCGAGGTTAAGCTTTGTAAAAAGGCTACCGGTCGGTCGGTCTTCAAGAGAACATATTATTTTATTGAATTATTTCTAAATTGTAAGTAAATAACCGTAGAATTGGTCTGCTAACTTTGGGGATAGGATACCCTGTGAATCGTCCAGCATTGATTATTTATTTAACTTCATTTGTTTTTGTTTCTGTTAGCAATTATTTCGTCAATTTCAGATTGAATACCTACGTTTACATACTGCACTATTTCTGGTTCAAAAACTACCTAATTGCATTATTATTAGAAACTTAACCCGATACAATCAGTAATTTTATCGTGAAAGAGAAAACATCAACAACAATGCTTGTGATACACAGGCTCTGCTTATTTTGGGGCTACATGACAATTTATGAAACGTTCAACTTCATTTAATTTAGGTATTATCCATCCATCCAATCATCTAAATATTTTTGCATATGAGGTCAAATCCTATGGTCATTCAAGCAGGTTGTCTTGAAACTGAATGGTTTAAAGTTTCGGATGACTTGAGTTGGTTGTAAAACCAAAAAAAACAACACAATCACGCTGAGACAGGGAACGTTTTTTACTCAGTTCATTAGGTCATTTGGTAGTCAATAAATTCTTTCTTATCAGGGTAATGTTCAGATTGATCCAGGTTGCGAATTTTGCCACGTTGCCAAATAACCCCACTTCTGAAAATTTTTATCAAGTTTTGATAAGTTAAATATGTCGCCTGAAGAATAAGTTTAAGATTAAACTTATCAAATACCTACATGACTGTATTTTTCAGTAATTAAGTTCCTGGCAGTAGGGCTTGGTCACCTAGTAATAAGAATTCCTAAGTAAAATAGATGAGAACTCTTTGCCTAGACAAACCTAACATAGGCTTTAAGGCATTACTAACCAAC
Organism: Eupithecia subfuscata; assembly: GCA_963564075.1. Classification (NCBI taxonomy): domain Eukaryota; kingdom Metazoa; phylum Arthropoda; class Insecta; order Lepidoptera; family Geometridae; genus Eupithecia; species Eupithecia subfuscata. The sequence continues at coordinate 16,044,591 of OY751102.1, read as the reverse complement.
CTATGTAATGTTTTTTCTTTATGAATAAATGATATATCTATCTATCTATCTACCTCAGTAGTGACCCGAGCCATTCTGCCAAAAACTTTGCTCTTCCCCTCGATTGAAAAAATGGTTTGAACCGTTTGGAGTATTTTAAGGAAAATTGTATGTTTCATATTTCAATAACTTTTAATAAACGTTAGAGGTCGAACAAACTATAAAATAACTTTAGTGTCATGTACCTTGCAGCCATGACAATAATAGAACGTGAACTTCATGGAAAAAACGTATTAGAAGTTAGGTACCTAATGACGCTGTTCGAAAATTCACAGAAACTCTGTGAATACAATGTCTATTGTGTTATGATATTGGATATTTTCACTAACTGTCTAGTTTCTTGAATTTAATGAATAGGTAGTTAGTAGTTATGTTTCTTTCTTTAGTTAGGTTACCTTATTGCTTCAGGTTCAAATGCAAATGTTTGTTTTTGATACCACTAAAAAGGACGAAGTTCTGGGCAGCTCCGTCGCGTCGTCTGTTTTAGTTATAAAAACTGTGTTAAAGAAGGCAGCGTCTTCCCCATTGCAAGGTAGCTTGTTTGTAGTCTTAGAAAGAATATTAAGTAGAATAAGTAGGTCTCTTATCAAATACTCTTCGCAAAAAATCCGGTGTACTATCAAAAAAGATGATGATTACTTTCATATTTTTTTGTTTTTGCTTGCATATACGAGTACATTCATTCTTAGGTCCAAGTGAATGGTTAGTTAAGTTGTTACTAAGCACATACACCCTGGAAGGGCAAAACTGAGTTCAACTTTATTTACACAATCTCTAATAGAATTTAGAAATGGTTACATAATCGACAGGTTATTTTAATTAATTCTATATAGAATGGGCAAAACTGAGTTCGACTTTATTTACACAATGTCAAATAGAATTTATAATTGGTCACATAATTAAAACAATAAAATAAATTTCATACAGTAAAATAAGTTTCATACATTTGCATGAAACTTATTTTAATTAATTCTATATATAATTAATTAAAATGTGTTTGTGTGTTTATGTTGCATAAAACTAGTACCTTACGTAACCTGAACTAGAGGAAGAGTTTTAAATCCGACCTCGAAAAAGGAGAGGTTCTATGTTTTTTTACGTATGTTCGTCGATTTCTCTGTCATTTATTGACCGATTTTTACAGTCGTATAGAGGATGGTCCAGAGGTGGTCATCATAAAAATTATAATCCCTCGGGATTAGTCTTTATCCCGCGAAACTTAAAGTTTAAACCGAAGGGATTCGAAACCGGATTTTAGTATTTCAAAAACAATCAAATTATTACAGAAGATACTCTTGCGTATACCGATTCCTGCCTGGTTAGTAAAAACCTAAGATTTTTAGCCGTTAGTTTTTGATAAAACGCCAACATTTTAAAACTAACTAAGCACCTATTTACCTAATAGGCATTATATGGAAATAAGTTAGGGATTGACGACCTAGTGAAGGTCGCGGGAAATCGATGGATGCGGGCAGCGCAATATCGGTCATTGTGGACATCTTAACTTAACGCATTCACTGCCCAGTCTAGTCGGTGCGACCCGCAAGGGCACGCCGCCGCACGAGGCGCTGTAGATAGACTAGGTGCGTCTTGGATATAACGATAGTTTACTTGGCATCGCTGTAAGGATTCCAGAACAGCCCAGGTTTCGACAGAGTCAAAGGCCTTTTCATAGTCCACAAAGGCTAGATACAGAGGCTGATTATACTCTTCGGACTTCTGTATTATCTGCCTCACTGTGTGAATGTGGTCTATGGTGCCGTATCCTCCGCGGAACCCGGCCTGTTCCGGTGGCTCGAACTCGTCGAGTCTCCTGGCGAGACGATTCGTGACCACTCGTGAGAACAGCTTATATACGTGGCTCAAGAGTGTGATAGGTGTGTAGGTTTTAAGGAGGGTTTTATCTCCCATCTTAAAAAAGAGCACCACCAAACTCCCGCTCCTCGCCTTTGGAGTTCTCCCACTGTGAAGAACGATGTTTAAGAGGTTCTGTAGCTCCTGTATAACAGGGGCACCTCCAGCTTTCAAAAGCTCGAATAAAAAGCTAGAATAAAGTACATAAGTACAAATATAATGGCCCTGTGATTCCATTTTCGTTAGGAATGTATCTACTTTGACTAACAAGCGTAATCCATCCGTATATTGTTTTAAAGGGTAAAAATAGATCAACTGTAAAGGCTCTCAACCATTGCGGTTCACGGATTACTGACTACTGGCTATTCAAATGAAAATCAACAAATTATAATGCTTTGTTTAAATGGTTCGGGAGCGTTCAGTGTTTTTGTAGGTACTCTTTTAATTACTTAGTTATAGGTACATTTTCAGTAGACATTGTTGGTTTTTTGGCAGTTCTTAATCAGTTTGCCTGACGGCTAGCACGTCTAACGCGATATTTTTTTAATCTTCCACCCTGAAAACATAAGCATCTCAACAGATTATCTAACAAAAAAAAATTGGATGTTTGTAAAGTAGGTTTACGATCGAGATGTTTACGTGATAACGTCTTATGCCGCTAGAGTGAGAGAGACGGAAGATCGGTCCACTCACTCGAACGCTATGCCAGCCTCCGCTCGTGAGGATTCCGCGTGACAAGTTTCACGGAATGACTGGCAGCGCTCGAGATGAGACGGGAGATCGGTCCGTCTCTCTCTCGTTATACCTGCGATCGCGCTCGTGAGGTTTTGGTGTGACACAAGTTTCTGAACATGTCACCCGACTAAAACGATTTTAAAGACGTTATCACGTCAAAAGTCTAAACAGTAACTTGCTACAAAAAGATCAAAGAACCAAGTCCGTAAAAATACACGTGCGCGTATGAGTGTCGAGTACGTAAAGCGTACGTGTGCATCAGTGGATGGGCAGCCATAAAACGCTGAAAGATGTATGGCCATGTGTGTACATTGCCGAGTTTTATTTCATAATCTAATAGCTAATAATAGAATTCGCTCTCTCAGTTTTGCTGTGGTGCGATTAAAATCATTGCTCTGTAATAGAACGCATTCTGAATCTAAAATTATATTTTATTTATGGAAACTATTGATCAGAAGTAGTCACTTCTTGAAAAAAAAGCTGGTATCTACCCTTGATTCAAGTAGCAAAAGGATAATAAATGTAGATAATGTTTGTGTCTTTACTTTTAGGGTTCGGTATTTCTAGAAGATAACGCCAAGAGAAAGACTTTGTTGAAAACCATCAAGAGTTTGAGTTGTTGAGTTGAGGATAACTTAAATAAATGTAAAACACATAAGAGAAGGATTCATACGATACATAAGCAAAATAAACATTATAAATATACCTATGCACTTATAACTGTCTAATAATTAAAAACATATGCCAAGATAATTAAATATCAAACCATAGTACTAATAAAGAAAGAAAGAAAGAAAGAAAGAAAATTAATTTATTGGTTCACTAGAACAGCTTGCAACTATTACAATTACTTATACTTACGAATATTCCAATAACAATTACCTAGTTAATAAAATAATAGTACCTAACAGTAGCAAGCAGTGCAGCTAACCAAAAGGTCCTATCTCAGCATAATGTTGCTCCACAAGAAGTAGAGTAACGCTGGTTTTCTGACAATAATACTAGATACTAAACAAAGTAAATAATAAATAATTCAATTAAAGAATAAAGGCCATAATTCAACCTTCAGCAATACAGAAGCCAGAAGCCAGTTATCACATAAATTAAAGGAAAATGAAAGAAAACCGTCATCTCAGCATTATACTAAAACACCATATGAGCCACTTAGGCAACAGTGACCTAAAAACAGCCCCCTTCTTGGCAAGTGACATGGGGGTGTTTCGGCGCCCCTCGACGTAATGTGGGGTAAACAGTAGAATCGGTCTTGGCACTTTTGTTTTACATGAAATGTAAATTGAATGACCCAGGAACTAAAATTTTAGTGCGGCGTCGGTAAAAGATGCCCCACTTACATAGTATTTTTGCACTGACTCAGATTTTGTGTATAATTTACTCGGAAAACAAGAGGTTTCACAAACTATGTCTTTAAAATACATAAATGATAAAAAATATCTATATGCTGATGCTGTGTGAATTGTCCAGTGGTTCATATCCGACTAGAGGGAGCACAACACGCATGCAGGAGAAATAAATGATGTGTGAACATCTAAGACTTGTAATACTTAGAAACTGAAAATATTACAGTAAAAAGCTGTCACTTGGTATCAGTATCGAACAGAAAGAAAATCGAGGCAACAAAGTATTGGCTGCTTATAAAAAAAATAAAATTGTTACCATTTAAAGCTAAATTAAGGCCGCAAACAGTCATGACTAATAATAATTAGGCTCGGTTCTGACGATTCAAGTATGTTGAGATTGATCTAAACATCCAGCAATAGTTATTTATAAGGTTTTTGTTATTATACCTAGTGGTTAAGCCCTCACAGTCGGAATAATTTCTAAGAAATTAAAATATCCTCGTGGCGCAATTGGTTAGCACATTTTTGATGAAGGAAGGTAGCGGGGTCAAGTCCCGTCGAAGTCGAAACTTTTTTGGGATTTTTTTGGACCTACTGAAAGCCATTTCATATGGTTACTATACAGAAGTAAATGCTTTTGGTTGCTTATTTGCTTGGGTGTGGTCATTTCTAGAACTACTGGTCTAATGCGAGAATTCTTTCACAAATAGATAGCTACACGATTCCCGATTGACTATGCAACTTTTTATATCGGGCTCTGCGAAGCTGTAGCTACGAGCTCCGAAGCTAGTGCATATAGAAAGAGCTAAAATAAAGCACGCTTGAATTATTATTAGAGGTCGTACAATTTTGAATAAAATATTCTTTCATTCTAGACATTATCTGGATCTCAAACGTCCTTAAACGCACGATTTTCATGAAGATGATATTATTTTATGTCTGTATATCAAACTCAGTGTTTCGTTTTCCAATATCTGAACGTGCGAATAATTTTATACATTTTTCTAACACATTTTTTTACTCTATAAATATTGAATGTGACTAAAGATTTTTTTTCTAAAGTTCGTATTTAGTAGGTAATAAACGTAGCTATTCTGATTTTGAAAAATATTTCACTATCAAAATATAGTTCTGCATTACCCCTGAGAGCTATAATCTACTACTATTTAATCTACCGGTTTTTTAACGAAGCACGTTCGTCAAATATGAAACTTTTTAGCCGATGAATAAAAAAAAGTTAACCTTCTTAATATCATCTACATACTGTCGTCACTGGGCGGCCATTCCGCCCAAACCCGCGTATCTCCAATAATTGTATTGTTGTAGAACCCCGGCCTTGGGCGTAACGTAGAGCCTACCTAATAGACTCATTTGCTAAATATCTGATTTGTCTAATGTAAGAAACCATGTGTTTTCTTTACATATTGCTCAAGTTTACGACTTTAAACCCTATAACAGAAAAAAAAACATGTTAGTACTTATTTAAATCTAACTAAATAACTTTTGTGAGATAAGTTGGGTATGGTAAGGCACTGGTAGGTATGGGTACATGATAAGTTGAGGTACTTCGTAACCACAAAGTTTCATTTAAAAACATTTTTGTTCAGTTTTGTGTCACTATTTTTGTTTGTATATTATTGTATATTATTTTTATTGGTATAAGATGCATCCCTTAAAAAAATAAACTTCAAACCAAAACTCTGCAGTATCTAAGTCTAGGGTAAATTCTGGAACAAAACCTCCGAAAATCACATTCAAGTATTCAAAATTCTATATTATATTATATTTAGCTTATTTTCCAGGCTACATACTAAACTATGATTACTCAAACGATTTACAACTCAGATTTACACGTCTCAAGTGACGAATTTATGATAGACTAGCTTCTGCCCGCGGCTTCGCACGCGTTGTTTCTATGGAAACGTTTTGAAGATATTTCTATCCCATGGGAACTGATTTATGAGATAAAAAGTCGCCTATGTTTGATTCCAGGGTTAGACTTACCTGTATGCAAAATTTCAGCCTGATCCGTTCAGTAGTTTTGGCGTGAAGAGGTAACAAACATCCATCCATCCATCCATCCAAACTTTCGCATTTATAATATTAGTGTGATTTTCATTTAAAAGGGTGAAAAATAGCGTCCTGATGGGACATACTTAAATCTGAGTTGCGTTGAGTATTCTGCCGTTGGCCTATCAAGACATGATAGCGATTTTTGAACTTCGGTTTCTTTGCAGTGGGCACGTATCACCACTGAGTCGATTTCTTTATTCCACCCGAAATAAATGTATTTTACTTACAATGCTGCGTTGCGGCATATAAAAACCTACCTAATGTTGGCAGTACGTTCCAACCGACATATTCTATAGCTCTTAAGAGCGGCGCACAGCGTTTCAATAGTGTGGCTTGCCAAAATGCAAGCATACTTCTAACCTTTATCATAACTTTTCTACGATAAAAACGCACATAAAATTGATTCTCAATATCGAAAACGATAAAGCTCCCAAACACAGTCTAAAATAGCCCATAACGCATTGTTGTAGGTACTAGATTTGAATAACGCTATTCCTGGAGCAGTTTTATAGGTTACCGATTTAGTATGGGTGTTGGTATTCAGGATACTAATACCTAAAGTAGGTTTATTCGTAATTTACGCAAAATTTTATCAGAAGATCACGCAATCCTCTTCCAATTTCCTTTGAAAGCTTAAAACAATTTGAATAATCCCTATTCCCTACAGAGTAGAACTCAATTTAAAACAAACATCCAGGCACATATCGATTCTGAGTAATCGACTTCAATATCGAAATGAAAGATTTATTATACGGAACCCAGGACTAATTAATCTATCCGCCTGGTATGGGCGGTGAAAATGGGACTTTTCTTTTCCGATACGATTTTTAAATCAGTGTTCGAAAAAAAGTTCTGAAAAGGAATATCACAAGATAATCTGCTACTTTTTGCATAACATAACTCGAACTTCGTGCAAAAGGCTTTGCCTTGTCTCCTATAGATACCTATGTGAAAATAAATAAATAAAAAGTGGTAAAATCCATAAAGTTTTGTGGTCGTAGCTCATACATATTTAGCAGAGCAGAGCGTTGAATTGCAAGATAATAATCTCAATTCAGTTGTCGACAGCAATCTTTTTGGCCCAGTCAAATAAGTTTCGCTTAGTTAATATCAAAGAAATTAACTACTATAAATATTGACTTCGTTTTTTCAGTATAGGTTTATTTATAATCATTAATACATAAAACAGTAACCTGACTAAATTATGTTTATATAAAGAAGCTGTAACATCATTAATTATTTACATCAATGTGGCTAAAAAACTTATACACCTACCATGCCTATTTTTTAAAAAACCCATGTTTCAAAATATTAAACGAATGTAGAGTACGACTTTAAAATCGTATCGTATTCTACAAACAAGTTTAATAAATCGGCCACAGCCAATCAAACGGCCCAATTGGGTGCTGATTAAAAATTCACGGCCCTTAATGGGAATCCATAATGTTGACAAAGAGATTTCGGCAGCCAGCAGTCGGGCTTCGGATATTGTTTTATTAAGTAGACGGTGATAAATTGTGTTCGCTGGGTTAGAATAGCTACCTTTTTATTTAGACAAGCCTATGACGGTGTTCTAAAAATGAAACGTTTTTATTAGGAAATACAAGAAATTAAAATAGAGATAGAACTACGACTCTCTGACGATACGGGGTTCTCTCTGACGTCTACGATTCTATGACGTCTAGGACTCTATGGTGTCTAGGACTATATTAGGTCTACGACTCTATGACGTCTACGACTCTATGACGTCTACGACTCTATGAAGTCTACGACTCTATGTCTCTGGAAAATTCGTAGTGATTGATTTAAAAAAAATGTTGATGGCGGAAAAACTTTAGATCTACGAATTCCGTAGTTTAGTCTAATCAAGACATGAGATTTAGAACCTATTGAACTTTATGAACTTACTCTTAGATTCATATTTATAATTTTTGGATTGGAAAAATTGGTTTCCACTTTACGAAAGAGGGGAAAATGAATAGCGATGACACTCGTGTCCTGTAACATTATGTATTCGACTTCCCACAAAAACATTGTTTCGAATTTTATTTTTAACAAGTCGAATATATTTCAATTGTACAAAATGTAATTTTAGATACCTTTAAATAAGAGTTAGTCGTAAAGGCTCCATTATTATTTTTAACGATCATTACAGCAGAATCGTTAACTTTTATGCCCTAAGTCGTTAGAATGAACAACTTGTACTGAATAAAAAACCTACGTTATAATGGTTTATGACCGTTATTTTTAACTAGGTAACTAACTGCAGATATTATGCGCCATCTGCACATACCCTAAGTTTTGATTAATTATACTATGATTATAAAATATGGCAACATCTTGATGATTGATACAGTGTCAGCGAGTTTGTTCCCTTGATAATAATAACAGTAAATTTATTTTAACACTTACTGACACCCGTTTATATAATTTTTTTTGAACGCAAACCACTACAATACTACAAAAACCAACGTAAACATTGGTCTAACAAGCGTTTAGCTCAACAGTGTCTAAACAGTTAGACATGAGAGACAACAACTATGTCTAAGCCATGTCTAACTGTAAACCGTCGTTAGACACAGTTTTGTGGTAACGCTTTTGCTAAACACGCGCTCAACAGATGTCTAACTTTTTTGTAGTAAAGCTGTTAAAGTTTAAAGTTAGGAACTTAAATCCAATAAGTACTTCATATTTAGGGTTCCGTATCCATACTCAAGACTCCAGTACTAATGCTCCTGTCCGTCCGTCTGTAAGCGTCAGAGGATAGTGTCTCATAATCGTATTAAGAAGACAGTTGAAAATTTTACAGATTACTTACCTTATTATAAATTAAATAAATAAATAATGCTGGACAATCCACACAACATCAACTAGTTTCAATCTAAGTAGAGCTTGTGTTATGGGTAGGTACTAGATGACTGATACACATAATATAATACATTACATAGATAGATATTTGTTATTATACTTAGAAACGACCAGAACACCCGGAACAAATATTTGTTGATCGTACAAACATTTGTCCCAAGGCGGGAATCGAACCTGCAACCTCCTGCGTCGCAGGCGAACCTTCGCCCGCCGCGCCACCGAGGTCGTCATTATATTCCTACTTTATCAATACTTTAATCAAAATAAATCTAAATTGAAAAAACTTTAAAATAATTGATTCCTTCGTGGGTGTTCCTCTTGAACAACATTGTGAAATAAATAATTTATGAAAAATACACATTTTCAGAAATTATGTCGATTAGTGTAGTTCATAATCTAAGTTTGAATTCTTAAAAACAAATGATATTTGTCAAAAAAAACAACACAATTTCGATTTTAGATTGCGATGGTATTTTTTTCTTTTTTAGAGAATATAATAGAATTATTTATTCTGGTAAAAAACAACATAACATGTCGGTTACAAGTGCCTTAACTAACCGAACATAGGCTATGTTAGGTTTAACATAGGCACTGTTTTCGATATAAATGAAAGTGTTTCGGTTAAGCTTATCTTAGGCAATTACTGATATACATGTGCGAACAATAATTCTGAGAATAGCTCCTTTCTCTGCGTTTATTATGTTTAATGTGTGGGAGCCGCAAGAAATACGCTGAAAGCTTTTCTCTGTTACGTTGTTATTATAGCAAATAATAACTACTTCGGAGACTTAGCTTTTTTATTTTTTAGGTGAGGATTACGTTTATTACCGAAGCGACAGAAATCAAAAAATATCACTTTATTTCCGTGTCAGTGATTAGTTTATATTTTGACCTTTTCTAAGTGTACATTTATTGTATTTATGGAAATAAAGAGTTGTTGATTTTGATTTTGATTTTATTTGGTTAGATCAATTTATTTCTGTAAGTTCAACTTTCTTAATTCTTAGCTACAATATCTCCAAGTAGATACCAGATACTATGTACCTATAACTATTGTTTAAATTTAATATGATAAACGCGAATATTAGCCTGTTATTATTATTTTTGTGTAAGTTGTTTTGTATACTGTTTTTAAAAGTGGGAACTTGCTTATACCCATCTGTCTATTAGCAAGTTCCTACTTCGCTATAATGTATAATTGTGCTGAAAGAATAAATAAAGTAGATAGATTATAGGAAAACGCTTAATTTTATATATGGAAAAGTTTGCGTGTTTGTGCACGAACAATGTCAAAACAACTGACTGGATCGATCATCTCGTTGAAATTTTTCTTAACATACGTTAGTAGTAATGTGTGTAATCATAGTACACAGTTCTGGAATATCTTAAAATCAATTTAGTCTACTTTTTCCAAAAAATGTGCGTCCAAACCCATGACATTGTCATCGGGCCTAGCCCGAAAAGAAAAAAGATGCCTTAACTGTGTTCAAAGCTAGCAGAGCAGAGATGACATAGCACAAACAACCAGCACCACTATCGCACAGCCTCATAAGCATTCAAATATTAGGGAATATACTCGTAAATATTACATACATTTTACAATGACATTTTACAATTCTTTTTTTATGCTATTGCATTTCTGTTTTCTATAGTACCTACTTTATTGTTTATTACTTATTTTAGTAAATCGTCAATAACGCCACCGTCAGATTCAATACGTTCCGATCCTATCCATTCAAAGGTTGCCTGGAAGATATCGCTGTTAGCGATAAGGCCGCCGATTGTGCCACATTCTATATAGTTAGTATTAAGTTCTTATTAAATTGTTTTGTGTATTGATGGTGCAATAAAGATATAATCTATATATGATATGTATCTATCTACCATAACACAAACTCTGCTTACCTTGGGGCTAGATAATGCTGTGTGAATTGTCCAGCATTATTTATTTATATATTTATCTATGACAAAATAGCTTACCGAAAGCTGCAAGCGCGGCCCACGAGCTGTTTGATATCTGATGCCGCCATTATTATGTATCTAAACACGAAAACCCGTATTTGAGTGGACATTTTTGTTCTGTCCGACCTCTGCCGTACAGCACAAATACTATATCTAAAGACGAAGCAATCTTTAGGGGAACCAGAGGTCAGATAGGCATAAAACTTTTTAATTTCCTCTATTTTCTTATAGTGGTCCTCTTTTCCAGAATGCGGGAGTACGTGGAGGAGAATGAGAAGAACGATCCTCTCATACACGCTCCAGACAAGAAAAACAACCCCTGGGCTGAGAAGGGGAAGTGCATCATCATGTAACCTACTCCATTGTCACTCATCAGTTGATCGCCGAGATCTGGCCCTGGCATGACTGGCATTCACGATGCTCAACACCCAACCTTACTGCCAGACGACATAGAGTAGAAGATCATTTAGACATTATGATTTTGTTCACGTAGCACTCTTCGTTCCCAAATAATTCTAGTCCTTAATATAAGGGATGTACATTTCGGCTGCGACTGCAAGGATGTACTTATGAAGAATGTTATGTTTAAAGGGGAAATTTTAAAAAGGTTGTAAATACGTTAAATTTTGTATTTTCTAGTAATAGAATGTTCGGAAATGATACTATCGGTAAACGGAGCAACAGCGGCGGCGGGGAATGTATAAAAAAACAACCGATTTTTGTTTGTGTTTTCGACTGCGGTCCTTGCTTTGAGAGTATAGTTTTATTGGTTACAAGAATCCGTACGGTTTCATACAAAAAAGCAACTTCCTCTTTCGTCTGTTTGTATGGGCTGCTGCAGATTCTGCTCTGAGCCAATCAAAGCTTTGAACCGCTTTGAACGGCCTCACAGAAAGTTCACTTTGCCATCGTGTTAGAATTAAAAATAAATACGAAGATTCGAATTGATTGAGCTCACGAATATTCGTATTTAAAAGATAATTAAAATTATAGGGTTAAATCGCACGTCACAACTTAGCATGTGTTTGTTGAATCACTAATTAAGAACGGTGTAAAGGTGTTGGCAATAAAGGAACTTAGTCGAATGATAAAAATATCGAAGGTGTAAACGTAGAAATTTCGTAAATTAAGGAGTAAAAGGCAACATAATCTCGTTTGAAACAATATATGAATAAGCTGATTTAGGATACTTTTTTATAACTCGGGTACATTCCGCAGTGCCATTATCTCGTAATGCTTCTATTAGCTTAGCGTTCTCTTTCTCTACGCCCCAATATCACTATTTAATTTCATCTACCCGCAAACCTGTCCTTAGCTTCACCTATCTTATAATTAGCTATCAGTTGATTTGTCTTAAACCCACATAAAACCATCATATAAAATCTAGTTATTTATTAGCTTAGTATAAATCAACATTGAAATCTTTGACAGCTTTTCTACCATCTAATGTAGTTTCCAAAATAAACTTTCTTCTAAAACTAATCTAAGATTTCTGGGAGACAAGGTATTGAACATTCCGATTGCACCAGCTCATGGTTTCGGGAGGTCTTCATTGAACATCCCGATTGCACCAGCTCATGGTTCCGGGAGGTCTTCTCTGGGCATGTTCAATACCACTCTTCCCTAGTAGTGCTAACCTAACATTCCATTTAAAAGGATTGACTAATCCAATTTTCGAATAAATAGAAAAATTTAAACTTACGCACTGTAGATAAAATTATAGTATAAATATAAAACTTAAATAAAATAACTTAAAATTCTTAAATTTAATCTACCTTCCCTTTATCATATCTAATACACGAAGTATGAAAAATCATTCTGGCTGTGAACGCTTTTGTTCGTTTAGATGCTTCACACATTAGAGAACTTACTTTCTATAAGTATAATGATGTCTTTGCTAATACCGACAATAATTCATTCATTTTTTCATGCAGCGTTAACTTCACTACTATCGATCTCAATTTCTTGATCGCTGAGTACCTCATCTTCCTTCGCATGAAACCAATGTCAATTCTTTAAATTTTCTTCAATATTAACCTCATCTGCTACTTCAATTAATTCTGCTTTATCATTTGATATTTCACCTTTAACACACTATCCCTTCTTAGGATAAAAATAGTCTAAATTTAGTAATTTAGCAAGTAACTCGTAGTGCTAGAGATAAATAAGAAACAAAAAAGAAAAATTGTTAAATAATCTTTATGATAAAAATGCAATTCAGAATATTAATCTTAGAATTAAAATGGATAATTTTAACAGCTTAAATAAACGATTTAGTTTAAATAAGGGTAATGGATGGCTGCGATGGCAAAGTTAGTTCATACTTTAGTTGTTTTGCATTCTCAAGGCAATGACCGTCAGTCTCGTACATAAGTTTTTGTTGTTTATTATAATTTATTCCAATTTTACTCTAAGTTTAAATGAAACCAAAGAATATTACCCTAAATTTACATACGTTTTCTTAACTATGGTGGACAATGAGGCGTTCAGAGCCATGCTTTGTAATTCCCGATTAAAGTTAAGTATATGTATCAGTACATTTTTCATGGAATAATCCAAAATTTAATTAATAGCTAAGGGTGATATTGGAAATGATTTTTTTAGAATCAATAGCTGTAAGGTATCGTATGTTATATTAATTATGTAATCAGTAATCACTGAAATAAATGGAAAAACCTTACGTTTCGTTTTCTTTTCCTACTTGCTAAACAATTAAGCAAAATCGTTTTTTAGTGTCTACTCAGGATGTTTTAATCAAGTTATATAATATATTTTACTATAAAAACTTTCGTAGTTTGACGAATTCATTATGAATGTAAGCGGGTTAACTACGAACCTATTTTGTGTTGGAAGAACACCAACGTTTCATCCCTTGACGAGGACTTTTTATATAATATAGCCAATAAATATATTTTTTTTTTTAAATAATGCTGGACAATTCACACAGCATTACATAGCCCCAAGCTAAGCAGAGCTTGTGTTATGGGTAGGTACTAGATAACTGATATACATAATACAATACACTACATAGATAGATATTTTTTTAATTATTCATAGAAAAACATCCAGAACCCCTGAACAAATATCTGCAGATCGTATAAACATTTGTCCCGAGGCGGGAATCGAACCCGCAATGTCCAGCGTCGCAGGCGGACCTTCGCCCGCTGCGCCACAGAGGTCGTCAAATATAGTCTAACAATCTGTCCATATAGCTAAATGTCAGTATATCAATTATAAATAAAGTTTGTCGAAACAGGTTTAGAAAATTGAATTAAACGGATAGTAAACTGGCTAAAATTTACCCATAAAAAATAATATTTTATTCGACGGTGACATTTTTACCCCAACCCATATCTGGTTATAGGTACCTAAATTACTGAAAGGTTCTGCGTTTGTCTTTTGTTTTTTGTGAACTAGATGCTTACGCAATTTTGTTTCGTTGCGTGGACCGACCATTGTTTATTTGGACCAACCTCAATAGATTGGTCCAAATTAATAAACAAAATTTTGTTTTCATTTTCACACTCCATGCTCGAAAAACACACTTTATACGTTATGTTACCGTAACCGAAAGCAAGTGATTATAGCCCTATTGGGTGAAAAAGGTGAAGGTTGTTCGAAATTGAAACAAATCCAATAAGACCTCTTTTTGCGAGTCTCCTTGGTCAACCTTTTCATACATACTTTGAGGTTCTTAATTCAAGGGAGTAATGTTAAAATTGAATTCGGAATAGCAAAATATGCGTGAAATATATTTCCAAGGAGATCCATACAATGATATCTTCTTCGAAATTCAAACTAACCTCTGATAAGAAGGCGAAATTAAAAACTATTGCCGCAAAACACGTTTTCAACGACGTTTACCGTTTTCTCGCATGCAGTGTGAAAAGTAGATTATTCTTCTCGTGCATAAAGCTGTCGTCCTCTTGGGCGTGATTAAATCCCTGTCGTGCTCAGCATTCTAGTAACTCCCTCACTTTGCTCGTGAGTTATTCTAGAATCCTGAGTTACGCTCGGGATTAAATGACACTCTTGACGTAAGACACCGCTTTACGCACTAGGTGCATAAAAAGGCTATTCTATGAACCTAGCCTAACACTAGCCTTGCAGTTAATAACTGATTGAGCTACCCTTGAGGTCTGTAATTGGTTCTATTCGATTAGTCGACCTATCTTGTACCCATAGAAATCTAAAGATTTCTATGTTGTACCCTATAGGTAAGTAGTTATTTTAGATTGTTAGAGTCAAGGAGGATAGCGTTAGGTATAGTATAAACCTTAGAGGTCTGTGGTTATGTATAAATTAGTGGAGTTTTAAGGGGCCGCTCCTTTACTGGGACCCGGTTGGTTCCTTTGTTTGTTTTTCCTCCGTTTCTCAGCTCCTTCATGATAATACTGAGCAAAGTGCTATGGTTGATATCAATTTTTGAAAGTGTGCACTCCAGATTATTGGAATTAGCTGGATTAGCCCATAGTTCACAGTTATTTTACGGTAAGAAAATAATGTTTTAGTAAAGTGTATCGGATAAAACTAGAATGACTTGGTCGATTTACATTATATTAGGGAAAGCTTTGATTCCGAAGCTCTTTTTACAAGATTCTACACAGTTGAGACATCAAACTTACTAATTAGAGGCAGGAAATAATTGATTTTTTGATTCTCCTCGCTTCAATCTTTTAAATTTAGGTTATTAGAGTTTTGATGAAAAAAAGGAACCTCAAGCTTCTCAGAACAAAAATAGCACCTAAGGTTGCCATCATAATAATGTTCATAATAACCACACAAGTCGGTTTTGTTGTTGTCTGTTGTTTTTTTTTCAACTTATTAAGTACCTACTGTATTTGTGGAGCCCTATTCGGTCATTAGCACCCTATTCCAACTTTTCCGACCCCTCATTAATAAATCGGACTAATGGTTCTGGGCCGTGTTGCTGCGAACTTTGCGATGGGGGCATTAGGTACCCGCGACAGACGAATTAAAATGAACAACAATGTGGAAAATTTATGAGGGCTTAAATACGTGAATAGTAGGAGGTAAGTATACCCAGTTCTGACGCGAGAGCTGGTCACCTCCCGCCGTGAGGTCCTCCCAGTCGAATCATCACCCACGGGCACAGTGGGTCGAAACTGCTTAAAATCGGACATTGGATTTTTTTTCAATAAATGAAAGTTTTTTTTATGCCAATCGGAGGAGCTTATTAACCCTGAAACTATTCTATGACATTTTGTCATCCTACTAATATTATAAAGCCGAAAGTTTGTGAAATCTGAATTTTTGTTACCCAGGATCTCCAAAAATACTGAACCGATCTAGAACTAATCAAAAAAAAATTAACTTATTTTTTTCTCTATATTAGTTACTAGCTTCTGCCCGCGGCTTCGCACGCGTATTTTCGGTATATTATGGAGCCTGTTATCTAAGTTATGCTTTGTTCTAAACATACGCCAAATATTCATCTTGATCTGTTCAGTAGTTTTGGAGATCCTAGGTAACAAAATTTCAGATTTCACAAACTTTCGGCTTTATAATATTAGTAGGATACTAGGACTAATAGGAAGTAGGAAGTAGGATTAGTAGGAAGTAGGATAGTGTACGTAGGCAGAGATGCGATAGTGTAGGCGGTTGCTCTTTTTGGCCACGAATGGTGAGCAAAAAGAGCAACTTCGCATCTCTGCCGGGGCGTCTTCCTTCGTTTAACATAATTTATAAGATAAAATACCTATGTGGTGTAGTAGTAAGTATATCAGTCTCTTAGTAGCCATAACACAAGTTCTGCTTAGTATTGTTTTACGTATGTCGCAGCTACTGCTGCTGCGCCCTCTAGGTGTCGCATACAACCAGCGCACAGTGGCGCCATCGTCACTGTGCTGTGCATCATGCTGAGTTATTTATTTAAGTATATATCTTTCTACTTTACTTACTTTACTTGTACTATCGAAGACGAGTTTTCATATTACGGGCTTTACTTAGTGAGATTAGAGAATAGAAAT
The DNA here is from genome assembly GCA_963564075.1 of Eupithecia subfuscata. Classification (NCBI taxonomy): domain Eukaryota; kingdom Metazoa; phylum Arthropoda; class Insecta; order Lepidoptera; family Geometridae; genus Eupithecia; species Eupithecia subfuscata. The sequence goes on along the minus strand of OY751102.1, from coordinate 16,027,712 downwards.
ATAGATAGGGATTCTGTTTTACAGAATAGCATCAGATTGTATAACAGCCCATCTCGGTGCCTGCAGAAGACGCTTGGCGGCCGCCCAAAAGCTTGTTCCGACTTCCGCCCTACCCTGTCAATAGTGCCACAGAGAAGTGGAGCTTTAACAGTTGAGGCGAATTCAAAATATTGGTATCTTGGACGTCTAGCCACTTTATTTATAAAACCAAGAAGATTGGGATGCTACCACTTGTATCGTAATAATAATAATGCTGGACAATTCACACAGCATCATCTAGCCCCAAGCTAAGCAGAGCTTGTGTTATGTGTACTAGATGACTGATATACTTAATGCACTACACTACATAGAGATATATTTTGTGTTATACATACAAAACAACCAGAACACCCGGAACAAATACCAGCAGATCGTAAAAACATTTGTCCCGAGGCAGGAATCGAACCCTCAACCTCCTGCGACGCGGACCTTCGCCCACTGCGCAACTGAGGTCGTCAGTAGAAGTACACAATAAATTCATGTCTAGTAGAGTCTAGAATCAACCCCACCCACTCAAACCGTGGATGTCGAAAGGTAAAGGAATCCGCCAGAGGAAAAACCGCAGCTTCTTTCTGTGTAATAATAATGTTCTCCGAGCCGAATTTCGACCACGGCGGCCAGTCTCATCGGCCAGATAGCCAGATACGCAGGACATATTATAGTGTCTTTATAAGTGTGTGCGCAAACACAGGTGCACTCTCTATTCCCTCACTTTCATAATCTGATGGGACAGCAGACCGACACGAGCGGGGAGAGGTCAAGCGCAGGACCAACGGCTTTAACGTGCTTTCCGACGCACCGGGGTGTAACACCACCAACTTCCTGACTCCGGGCTGCTGTGAATTTTTCTTGCTAGAAAAACCGCATTAACTACTATTGGCCCGACTCGGGATTTGAACCCAGGACCGCACATTCAGCGGTTGAACACGCTGACCGCTAGACCAACGGGGCTTTCTGTGTATAGAGGTATTAACACCTCTACATCGATCACACATCTGCTTGCAAGGCATGGTGGTTATCGTAAAGCACTCCTTGTTATGGGAATCAATAATCAGAAACTCCTTAATACCACCCTCAACCGCCTATATTGCAACAGCCTATATTGGTCCACTGCTGGACGCAGGCCTCCCCCTGATAAGCGCCTTATTGACTTTTATCTCATGGGGGTAGTGCGCATAATCCCCACGTTGGGCATGCGGGTTGGGGATTGCAGTTCGATGGTAGATATGTTTTAAAGGGGCGCTGCTGCCCGCCCCCGAAGGATATCCCTTAGTCGCTTCTTACGACACCCTCGGGAAGAGTTGGGGTGGTGCAAATTCTAAGCCGGCACCACACAGCTCTATTTCCATAAATACAATAAATTTACACTTAAAAATGGTGCAAAGGATTGCCATCGCTATTCAGCGAGGTAATGCTGCAAGCATTATGGGTACCTTTGCACCGGGAATGGTCAGGGGCGGGTTATTTAATGACTAGTTTTTAGTTGTTTGTTTAATTTATTACATAATGTAGACCTTAAAAATAGGTCAAAATCTGGAAATTAGCTCTGACACGGAAATAATGTGGTACTTTTGTTTTCTGTCGCTTCGATATCTATCAAAGTAATATTATAAATGCGAAAGTTTGTGTGAATGTTTGTTACCACGTATTTCCGTAACTATTTAACCGGTTTAGATGAAATTTGGTGTGTAGATAGTTTTGATCTTAGAATAACACATAAGTTAATCTAACTCTCAAGAATTAACCTCTGAGTGGGTTAAAAGGGGGGTAAATTTTCCACGGAAAATTATTATAGATTCGATTCACTCTAAACGTTATAAATAAACTATAATGTAATGAATCCCGATTTTTTTTTCCTTCCCCTAGGGGGTGTGCAATAGATTTCTGAAATTCCACGCGGGCGAAGCCGCGGGGCGCAGCTAGCGTAGACTAAAATAAAGAAGCGACGAAGAAATCTTTAGCCCGTTAGTTGTTATTTTTCGAGTTGGAGCAAACCCCGTCCCGAGCTTTTTATCCTCTAGATAATCCGATATTTTATACACAGAAAGGTTTTGACAAATTTGTTTTAATTTTTTTCTGATCTTTTTGCAACTCACTATAAGAGTTTTGTAGTAGAAGCATATACATTGCCCTTTAAAAGATAGTACACTAGTCTATGCCCGCGGCTTCGCACGCGTTGTTTCTATAAACGTTTAAGATGATTTCTATCCCATGGGAACTGATTTATGGGATAAAAAGTAGCCTATGTTTGATTCCAGGGTTAGAATTACCTGTATGCAAAATTTCAGCCCGATCCCTTCAGTAGTTTTGGCGTGAAGAGGTAACAAACATCCATCCATCTAAACATCCATCCAAACTTTCGCATTTATAATATTAGTGTGATAGTTGTGATTTATTTTGTGTAGCCTGGTTGTGGTCCCTAGTGGAGGAAGAACGTTCAGCAAAAGACGTTTTAGTTCTGATGAGTACCTGAATTATGCAAGTATTGTTTTTCCAAACTTTCGCATACATTTTTGTGATCGTAAGTAACTCGTAGCTGTGTGGTCGGAGCTTAGAATTTACACCACCCCAATACTTCCCGCGGGTGTTGTACGTAAGAGAGGACTGAGGGATATCCACCGGGGGCGGGCAGCTGGGTTAGGGTACACCTGGGCCAAATCTCAAACTGATCCACGGACGAGATGTCCACTTCACTTTTGGGTAGGGGTACATCTCGTCCGAATCTAAAATCTCTCAGTTTTAGATTCGGATCAGTTGTACCCTCAACCAAAAGTGAAGGGGACATCTCGTCCGAATCTTTTTTTTTTCATTTCAATGGTGCTGCGCCCCCTGCAGAACAATTCTACCGCCGAACTGAGATCCCCAACTCGCATGTCCAGCGTGGGTATTATGAGCATAAATCCCATAAGATAAAAGTCAATAAGGCGCTTATTAGAGGGAGGCCTGCGTCCAGCAGTGGACCAATATTGAGGCTGTTGAGGTGATGTGAGGAACACGTCTGTTCCTCTTCTAATGAGATTCTACAGATCCAATAATAATTGCATTTTTAAACGAGGAATTAGTTTTTCTCTGCAAAATCTTTTTCATTAGTTCGCGAACCTTCCATAAAGTTCGCCAGGAATTCTCAGGGTTTCATTTGATTAGTGCCCGCCTGTCGGGACTCGGAGGTGAGCTGTCGGCTTCCTATCTAAAAGTTTTTTTCATTATACTTGGAATCGAGAAAATAATTGCTTAGGTCTTCAGAAATCATTCGACTCACTGACTCTTTATCATAAAGTCTTCTTCAGACTTAGAACGGGACTTAATCGTAGCAAAAGACAGAGAAATAAGAGTTTATCAGGGTTTACCTGTAGACTGTTTGCAACAGTCTGCAGTTAGCTCAATTGATTCAATTGTAAATACTAGTATAATTTTCTTTGTGAATAAAGTTTATCGGTATATATCTGTCAATCCTATCCTATCCTACTCATATTATAAAGCCGAAAGTTTGTGAAATCTGAATTTTTGTTACCTAGGATCTCCAAAACTACTGAACAGATCAAGATGAAATTTGTCGTACGCGTAGAGAAAAGTAACTACATAATAAAAGTTAAATAATATACATCATTATACCGATGATAAATGCGAGTCCGAAGCCGCGGGCAGAAGCTAGTAAAAACTAAAGCAAGTATTCCGTGATCATGGCGCCTACCGCAGCTATGTATGTCGAAATAGGATAACTCAAAATACCCCAAACCATGCAAAATATCCCGTATGTGACTTTAATGCGCATAACCATGATTTTGATGAACACCATTCAAAACGTAGACGGAGAATGATAGGACATATATTATACGACATGACAGCTTCATAAGTACTTCTACGATCTACGAAGCAGTGAAGCACACAGATTAGGTTCTTAGGTATGGTGCGGTCAAACGTACAGTCAGCTGCACAGACATGTATACACTTCCAAGGTTTAACTTTTATTTTACTCGGAACTTTTCAAATAAAAGGACATGCACACGTTTTTCGTACAATGTAGTCATCGTACTTCGTCAGAATACGGTACATAAATTATCACAATGACTATACATTTACTATTTAGTCAAATTGAAAACTTGGGAGTGTATACATATTTTTGCAGCCGACTGCACCTAAGCCTAACAACATACAAGGAAAGGTAGAAGGAAGACGAGGAAGAGGAAGGCCAAGAATTAACTTAATAAGTCAGATCAAGCAGAAAGCCGCTGTCATCTCGTAAAAAGAAGTTAAAGAGACCGCATTGGAAAGAAAACAAGAACCCAATTAAAAATGTTAAAAACCCCCAACAGATTTTCATGAGACTTGGCTAAAAACACTCGGAATAAAATTATCTATGACACAAAAAAAACTAAACGAAAATCGGTTCGTCTGCTTGGGAACTACGATACCACAGACAGATACACAGAGACACGTTTAACTTATAACACCCCTCTTTTTTGCGTCGGGGGTTAAAAATGGAGGAAATCGCATCATTGCACCGACATGATGGTTACAAAAACTTAACATAACTACTGTATATACTGAAATTAACTTGAGGAATGACAGATTTAGCTCTTCTTATCAGCCTGCTAGATCCCACAGCTGGGCATAGGCCATTCCTTTCCCCACAGTAGATTTGCAATTATTTAAATACTGCTTTTAACAGTACATTGCATAGCTACGATGAAGGCTAACGTCGTATTTAGGGAGTTCTGGCTTAATTGGGACAGTGACCTCTCGCTGCCATGGATAAAAACCAGATACCGACTAATTTCGCGAAAACACGAGGGTCAAATCCTCTGGAATTCCTGTTTTGTCCCCATAATAAACTCTTTGATATAAAAGTCGGAGTTCCGTTTACAGCTGATCGTTCCGGGACGGAACGTGATCAACTTTATTGACTGACCAACTGTAAGGCCAAATTCCCTCGTTCTGCAAACTGACGATAGCTATGTGAAAGACCCAAGAACTCAAAGAGTAGAGTTTAACTCTTTAATGTAGAATGGGATCTTCTCTCGTCCTTGGTCAGAGTAGCTGGAATGAGTTTGCACAATACTAAAACGGAAAACTTTTCGAGAACATTTACCATCTCTTGTCAAAGTTTTAAAAGTCATACTGCCAAAATGCAACAAATCACTCAAAATCTTTCGAAAACTATTATCGAGTTTGTATGAAACTATTGGATGGCCACCATGAAAAGTACTCCCAGCTCGGTATCCAGTATCCAGTAAAAAAGATTTACAAAAAGTAAAAGTGATCACTTTATTTAGGTACCAGCAGGTACTACTTGCTCCGCAAAATTGAAATTGGATTCCTCGAGACGTCAAGCAAGGTCGACCAACTTAGAGGTGGTGTGACGACATCGAGGAAGTAGAGGGAAGCACTTGGACCAGAATAGCAGAAGAGACATGAGTGAATGGACGAGCTTGGAGGAGGCTTTCACCGCCAAAGGCGTACCGGACAAAAACTGCTCCGTTAATGTAAATAGTTTAGTTTAGTTATATCATATCCCCCTAAAAAAATTAAAGAAAATAATATTCTCATAAATAAAATTCTAGAATATTCAGCTAAAAAAATTAATGCAAATCCTCCTCTTCTATATTCAACATTAAACCCTGAAACTAATTCTCTTTCTCCTTCAGCAAAATCAAAAGGAGTACGATTAGTTTCCGCTAATCTAGAAGAAAATCAACATATTCCTAAAGGAATCATCAAAAATAAAAACCAAATATTTTTTTGGTAATAAAAAAAATTTAATAGAATAAAATCTATAATTAAAATAATGCTAGATAATAAAATTAATCTTAAAAACTAACTTCATAAGAAATAGTTTGTGCCACCGCAGATTTATTTAAAGTAACCTACTTAATACTAGCTGGTAAGAAATAATAAAGCTCTTTTATTTATTTTCAACAACTGAGGTTCTCAAGTCGACGCGATATTTTTTTTTATGTTATACCACGCATAACTTTTATAGATTAGTCTGATTTCGATAATTCTTTTTTTATTGGAAAGGGTCTACCCCGAAGGTAGTCCAATTAAAATTTGAAAATAAAATCCAACCCTAAGTGTAGGAAAACAGGTGATGATTGAATGTTCACTCACTGATTGTAATGTTTGACCATGCATAACTTTTTACAGAGTAGTCGGATTTTGATAATTCTATTTTTATTGGATAGGGCATAGGTATAACACATCGAGGTCGATGTGTCATCAAACTAAATTACACGAGAATTTTATGGTTTTTTAAAACACCCCAAATGATCTTATATATATAAAAGAAAGTCGTGTTAGTTACACTATTTATAACTCAAGAACGGCTTTACCGATATGGCTGAAAATGGTGAGGAGGTAGCTTAGAGCCAGGAGACGGACATAGGATACTATTTATTCCGATCGATAGCATTCAAGTGTGACTTGACATAACCTCAAAAATAGAATAGGATAGAATTAACCTCAAATCGTTTCCATAGAAACAACGCGTGCGAAGCCGCGGGCAGAACCTAGTTACTTATTTAAGTACTACTTGCTCCGCAGCGGTTCGGTGTGAATGAGATTTCACCGACCGGGCTCCCGTGTCACATTCCCTGACCCTCACCGGATGCTCTCACGGAAACGAGCGTTTCAGTTTTTGTAGGGGTCATTTTGGTCGCATTACTTGCGGATGAAGACTAGGGACAATTCACACGTGCCACAACCACACCACAAAGAGAACACGTGGTGGGCGGTTGTTAATTTTTATGAAAAAGAATAGATAAGAGATAATTCACACGTACTATAACCACACTCTAATTCAATCGTGTGGACGATACCGACCACATCGCAACTACAACGCAACCACCAGTGACACCGAGCACTAGCTGCTTGCTGGCCACATCGCAAATACAACGGTGGTGTCGGTGCAATGAAACTGCGCTGTCGAAGTGCAACGAGACATATCTGCAAACTATAGCCATAACGTAACCACATCACAACTACTAGCGTCCACGCAACCATACCGACAGCAGCCATGCAGCTACCTACACTATTCATACGTAACCACTGCTTCAATTTTAATTTATTAACATCTGTGTTACCCACATTGTGTTCATGCAAATAAACCATCTTAATCTTAATCTGTATCTGTATCTGTATCTGTATCTGTATCTGTATCTGTATCTGTATCTGTATCTGTATCTGTATCTGTATCTGTATCTGTATCTGTATCTGTATCTGTATCTGTATCTGTATCTGTATCTGTATCTGTATCTGTATCTGTATCTGTATCTGTATCTGTATCTGTATCTGTATCTGTATCTGTATCTGTATCTGTATCTGTATCTGTATCTGTATCTGTATCTGTATCTGTATCTGTATCTGTATCTGTATCTGTATCTGTATCTTTATCTGTATCTTTATCTTTATCTTCATCTTCATCTTCATCTTCATCTTCATCTTCATCTTCATCTTCATCTTCATCTTCATCTTCATCTTCATCTTTATCTTCATCTTCATCTTCATCTTCATCTTCATCTTCATCTTCATCTTTATCTTTATCTTTATCTTTATCTTTATCTTTATCTTTATCTTTATCTTTATCTTTATTTTTATCTTTATCTTTATCTTTATCTTTATCTTTATCTTTATCTTTATCTTTATCTTTATCTTTATCTTTATCTTTATCTTTATCTTTATCTTTATCTTTATCTTTATCTTTATCTTTATCTTTATCTTTATCTTTATCTTTATCTTTATCTTTATCTTTATCTTTATCTTTATCTTTATCTTTATCTTTATCTTTATCTTTATCTTTATCTTTATCTTTATCTTTATCTTTATCTTTATCTTTATCTTTATCTTTATCTTTATCTTTATCTTTAGCTTTATCTTTATCTTTATCTTTGATAAGTTTTATTTTACTAAAATAAATCGTCTTTCGTCTTGTCCCCCCCTCTATCTCCAAATGTTGCAGAGCGATCCATCTGTTTAGGTTGGTACCTACTATTTTAGATATTCATTAAAAAGCGAGGTCTCTAACCGGTAGGTACTTTTAGTGTACATATTTTGTATAATTGACAAATGATCGAAACCCTCGGCGCGCGAGTTTTTTTTTTCTATTATTTATGTTACATAATTATGAACTTATTTTATCTTCAGCTAACATAAGCCGTAATTCGGTTTGTCCGTCAGCCTCAGTCTCTAAGGTACAATTATAGTTAATATTATAAATAGTTGGTACTACCTATGTACCTTCCTACTTAAGTTACACTTGCACTTGACGGATCTTGTTTATTTATAACTGTCAGTTTGAGCGAAAAGGAGCTTGTTTCGAAGACAAAGGCCCTTAGAACTATGGCGTGGTGTCGAGGACACCTGCCAGTTAGAATGACTTAGGTTCTATATAAAGACTAGCTGTAGCCTAGGGCACTCTAGAACCGAGGTTAGTTGACTGCATTGACGGATCAAACCTGGTATCAATTCCGGATTTCTAGTTCCGCCAAGAATGTCACCTAAAACACAATCAAAAAACACATAACACAGCAGTTAATGTATAAATGTCAGAGGCCCGACAGAGTTAACTCAACTGGTCGCCTGCGCGCCGACTTTGGTGTGTAGATTCCATTAGTGAAGATAGTGAAGTTCGAAATCGAGAGACGTTGATTTGAGGGCCCCTCTAAAAACATGTTCTTATAAGCTCCAAGAACAAGTGAAAAAAGAATAAAAAGTGACGGAACTGCGATGTCCGGTCCGGGAGGATGTGGACGGTCAAGTGTGTGTTTGGTGGGACCACGAAAAAGTTTTGTCCCACCAGTGGGACATCGCAGTGGGACCACGGTTCCGGAGTGGAATAAAACTCTACGTAAATTTTTTTTAAACTAATTCCAAAATATTGCTACAAATCATTCAGCATCCCGATCCAGCATCCTACTTCTTGATTCACAAAAAATTCTTCGACCGTTTTGGTATTTCCAGAAAAAAAGTCACACAGTCAACCGAATAAATACGCATGAAAAACATAACCACAAACCTCTACCATAACATATTCAATCTTAACCAAAACCAAATTACGGGAGCATCGGACAGCAATATTAATAACGTTCTCGAATAATAGAGGATCGGGTGATTAATAATTCAGCGTTTTGTCGCAATAAGTATCCTCTGACATGAAGCTACGATGACAGACAGCGGATAATATCTCTATACCCCGTCCTTGAATTTGTTTTCTGTCTGTTAAAGTATTTTCCTATGCAGTTCTACTCAGTTAGTTTTTTGAGAACAAGTGAGTCAATTTGAAACGCTGAAAAACACTGGACTATATTGTGAGAAAAAGGTAGGTATAGCTATTTTCTGATTAAAATATATTAACTACATTACACTTGACTGTACTCAGACCATTTGAAAGGGTAACGATTAGAAAGAGCGACTATTTGAAAATCTGACCATTTGAAAGTCTGACCTTGTGAAAATAAAGGTCTCTTTGGTATAGGCACCATTATGAAGTTTCCTAATTGTTGACAAGAAATAGATGAAGAGTAAATTTCAGAATGAAGTATTTCATAGACACAGTTAAATTAAGCGTCGCCAAGGACTCATTATAATAATTATTAAACTATAGAATAGCCTTATCTTTTTCTTTCTATTTAGATTGTATAATTACTCGTAATTATGTATGTTTTGTAGATATTTTCACCTTATTTTTTACTTTAATTTGCTCAGTTCTTTTAGCTCTACATGTTTAAATAATGAAGTAAATTATTTTTATTTATGTTTACTTAACTTCTGTATTTTTAGGTATAGCTTCTGCTCGCGGCTTCGCACGCGTTGTTTCTATGGAAACGTTGTGAGGTTATTTCTATCGCATGGGAACTGATTTATGTGATAAAAAGCTCGCCTATGCTTGATTCCAGGGTTAGACTTACCTGTATGCAAAATTTCAGCCTGTTCCGTTCAGTAGTTTTGGCGTGAAGAGGTAACAAACATCCATCTATCTATACATCCATACAAACTTTCGCAATTATAATATTAGTGTGAAGTGTGATGTGAAGTGTGATGTACTGCTTATAATAATTTAAATTTTCCCAAATAAAATAAAACAAACATTTACTTTTAACAGATAGAGATGCGTATTTCTTGACTCGAAAAATATGGGGACCTATGAAAGCTTAGATTTTTATCGAACCGACATAGTAATGAACCTTATTTTTCCAAGAAAAGTATTGTATCGCATAAAAATTATAGTAATGCCTCGGGCAGAAGCAAGTAGCAAATAAAACAACGAAGATCCTGATTCCAAAAATAAAGTCATTCAGACGCCCGAGTAAAATAATACAATAAAATTGAGCAAGAATAAACCAATTTGATTGTCATAAAAAATCATGACAAAAAAAAATCAAAAAAATCAAATCGGTAAAGCATTAAGACGTGACCATAGAGTAAAAACTCGCTGCTGTCTCAGCAGAGGGATAGTGTCATTCAACAATTTGACAATTTGTGTAACCAAAAACCGATCTATGTGTGTTTTGACAGCTCGTAAATACAGTGCCCTCACTCACACATTCGTATGATTTAATGTTGCAAGTGAATAGCATTTTCCCTAAAAAATTGGGTAACTGAATCAAAGTTCCCATTAAGAAAACACTTCATTGTTTTTATCACCTACCTTTTTATTTTTGATATTACATTATTTCAATTTACCGAAGGTGTCAATAGTTTATTGTCAAATAGCAAAAATCTAAAAATCTATGAAATAGTACATTTTACACCAAGGCGAGAAAGTGATCAATTCCTACCGAGTGTGTCGTTTCGCCATAAAACACACTAGGTAGGAATCGCACTTTCTGCCGAGTGATAAATAGTGCTTTATACTACACCTTCGAGGAAAATAAAAAGCTGAGTTAATTATTAATTGAAATGTATATTAAAATTATTACAGTTGTTGAAACTCAAAGAAGAACTTACCGCGCCCAATGATGTTGGTAAAACCTCATTGACCGCGCCAGCCTTTGGGTTCTTTTTTCAAAATATTGTTCGGAAATCGGAGGAGGCCTAATGGACTTCGAGTAAAAACTTTTTGTCGTTTGACCGAACGAAAATAACCATAGCTACCGGCCTGTCTTTTAGGAAATTAAAAAAAAAATAACACGTTAGAAATGGATTTCCATACACTTTTTCCTCCCGCTAAAACACGTGAAAAATGAAATTCTATAGAGTTTTTCCTCCCGGTTTCCTATAGGCCTGCAAAGACATACTTTCTATTCTATAAATGGAAAAGGAATAGGCAACTTTCCGAGCAGGTGTAGTATAAATCCATTTCCATCGTCTTTCATTTTACGAAATATCAACCGGTACCTATGGTTACTATCATTCTACCTAGGTCAAACGACAAAAAGGTTTTACTCAAAGTCTGCAAAATAAGATCGGCTCCGATCATTTACGGAACAATAATTTAAAATAGACGGTCAAGTGCGTGTTCGGCCACGTGCCTTGTAACTAGTTGCACGGTTCATGGCCTATCTAAACCAACTTATTTACCTGTGTTACACATACCTACCAAAGTACATTTTTTTGTTGATTATGATTAGGTACTCAACTAGTAAAGCATGCTAAAGCTGTGTAGTTTTCCTTTTAAATGCACACCACCTACTACTAGCATTTTTTTCACAAATAATAAAGCCCAACGTAGACAAGTAACACTACACTGAACCAAAAACACAGATTTTTTTCCTACGACTTCTTCAGCGTTAGTAGTAAATATTATTATACCCTTGCCAAATTACAGCATTCTAGTACTATTAGTCTCTGGACTAAGCTGCGGACGGATTGACGGACATGGTGAACTAAAAGGGTTCCTTGTTGACGACAGAACCCTAAAAAGAACATGTGCACGTGCAGATATTGCTACAGATAAGGTGATGGGATGGACTGCAATTTTAAATTTGAGTTTATTGCATTTGCTCTCCTTGGATCCGAGAGAGGTCTAGGTCCATGCGGTATCGAGGTTTTCCGGAATTTGAAAAATATTTGAGCGCCTGGTCGAAGCGGTGGTACGGGACCCGGGAGCTGGTGAGTATTTGGCGCAGCGCACCAGCATTGCTATACAGGCAGCGGGGCAATGCAGCCAGCGTAGCGGGGACGCGACGACTGGTATTGATATCGATAAGTTGAGCTGCCTCTAGATTGTTTGCAACAGTCTGCAGTTAGCTCAATTGTTTCAATTGTAAATACTAGTTCTAATTGTTTCCATTCATTGATTGTAATTTTCTACGTAAAATAGTAATTTGAGTTTACATCTTGAATCGGCTCAGAATATCGTCGAGTGACTGAAAATTTTAAAACTGTGATATTCCGCGTAGTATGATTCCTAACTTGAGGGAATTCCACCCTCTGCTCTACTATTTTATATACCTACCTAAGTACCAAGTAACAAAACCTGGGTATTTTTTTCCCAGTGCATAGCAACATTTTCTCGAAAATGGTGGACGAAATTTTTAAATTTCTTTACGAGTTTTGATGACTGTTTTAGGCAAAATTACAAATGGAATATTAGTACTAACCAGTGGAATGAGATATTTGCGGTATTATTTTTCCTGTTACTGGTGTTTAAACATCCTTGCACCGCACAACACATCATTTTTATATTTTTATGTGAGAGCTGCTTTCCGCGTCATTTGAAGTATTGTACTAACGGCTCAAAATGAAAATTGCGACGGTCCGTCGCAATTTTTTAGACTTACCTCGTTTGTGTCAACTATCATTCTAAGTCTTCTTCTTCTAAGGACGTGACTATTTGATTGTCAGTCAATCTACATAAAAGAAAATAATTTCATGGAATAGGTATTGCTAGTCTCAATACGTATTATAAGTATAAAGTAATCATTTACGTTTTATACTTATTATAAATTTTTATTATAAAATTATTTGACGACTGAGACGCAGTGGTTGTAACTCAAAATACCAATTCATACAGATTATGACAGAGATGTAAAAGATGGCGGGTTTGATTGCCGGTTGATTACAAAGGATCAAAACAAGGGTCTACGAAGCAACGAGTCGTCTACGAAGGGGTCTACGAAACATCTACGAGAGGTCTACGAAGCTGCTACGCGAGGTCTACGAGAAGGACCAATTTCAAAATTTTTGCAAGTCCGTTTTGGTAGGATTGGTATAAAGAAAGTTACTTCAGAGTAAAACGCGTAGGTATATATCTCTAAAATTGTATAATACTACAGTTGCTTAATCAACAAATACCAGATAAATATATTTAGTAAAAGATATTCATATTCGGCTTTTATAATGTCTTTTATAAGTTCAGTATTATTTATTTAATTTCAATATTTTTGTAATGTCTACAAATAGCTAAGAAAACTGTGCGAAACGATAATAGTTATTTGCTGAACAAGTGGGCAAAACGATTTTAGGTTGAATGTGTGCCTATATTAAATCCCGAGCTAGCGAAGCAGTCTAGAATAGAGTCACGAGCGTAGCGAATGGCTCTAAAGTAGACTACTGAGGTAGCGAGGGATTTAAAAGGCACGAAACTATAAATATTTGCCCTAGAGTTAAACATACTAATTTTCACCACGACTAGCGAGAAAATATTTTGTAATTTATAAAAGAGGTCGACATCTTGGTCAGCAAACCAAGATGAGGTCGAATGTCAGAAACTTATATTGGTCTGTTGACCAAGATGAGTCTCTGACATTCGACCTCTTTTATAAATTACAAAATATTTTCTCGCTACATAGTCGTGGTGAAAATTAGTATGTTTAACTCTATGGCAAATATTTATCGAGTTTCTGACATTCGACCAAGGTTGTTACCTTGGTGGGTAAAAATGCTACAAGCCTCTTTCAAACTATGAACGGACGAAATTTTGTTTTCTATGAAGGTTACATGGTTCTGAATTCAAATTACTTTTTTCAAAAAGTTGAAAATATCCTATAATCGACATGTGAGCAAAAACCGAATACGCTCACTGTTTTTAAGCCACAAAGTCACCGTTTTCGACGAGAGTGAAGAAAAAACATTTATTGTATTCTGACAAGATAATAAAGTAGGTAATATGGTGACAACTCATGCCACAAAAGTCAGAAGTCGAACAAGGCATACTCCTATTAACGTAAGAGCTTTTGTTGTGTATACTGCATGACGGAGATAATGTAACAACTTTTGTTATAATTTCTGTGTTTTACTACACAGAAGTAACATATTACAACAAATTTGGCAGGGAACGAGAGAAATACCGAAACAGGTTGGTTGTTTACGACTTTTGATATTTTGTTTAATTAGTAGTAGCTTTGGTAGTTAAGTAACTACATCAATTAATAATACGTCTAGTATTATTAATTGATGTAACAAGTAAGAGATGTTAAAACTGTCCTGCAGATTACTTTGTATGAAAAACTTAAAATCTTTTTCTCTAAAAAAATTTTTAACATATTTATATGTACACACCACTGCACACTGCTTCGCTCATCAGATATAACCTTTGGAACTTCAAGTCTGAAAAAATCTAAAAGAACTTTATTTCTTATCTTTCTGAACTGAACTGAACATCCAATTATAATTCCAATTATAATTGGATGTTCAGTTCAGTTATTTATTTATAAGATGAAAAGTGCACAAAGAAGAAAGATAAGAAATAAAGTTCTTTTAGATTTTTTCAGACTTGAAATTCCAAAGGTTTTCATAAATTCATTGCGTACCATGCAAACTTTACCTATATTAAATTTTAATATAGTTTTGTTGCAACATAAGCCTGTACATTTACATCCTGTTCTAGACGACTTCCATTAGCGCAATCGGTACAACAGCCATGCCTTCGCTGAATATCTTTGCTCCTTTTGCTATAGACGTAAGCAAAGGGACGTTTTTACGCTGAGTCAGGGTCGGACCTTATATAGCTGCGTAATTATGTACTTTACTTTAATATGTGCTTGAATTGTAAGGTCAGAAGTGGGATAAGATTGTGTGTTTTAGCACGATTCTATTCCACGGTCTGCTTTGGTCCATCCATTCGAGGTTAGTTTTCGGTTCCCAGTGTTTTAGGTGATATTTCGGTGATCTACAGTAGTGTATAAAGAAAAAAAATGTTAATATTGATATAGTGGTGGCAGCAAAATTAAGAGTCCAAGAATTGAATAAGCATCGCGCTATCGATCCATTGCAGCTTTAGTATTGCATTAGGACGACTGCCTCATCATTGATCACTGTTAATGTTTTCACTCAACTGTTCCACGGGGAAGAATCGACACAGTACCACCTAACATTACCCACAGCACTACCCTGTCAGCCACTCGACGATACGGCCAAACTGACGCTGTTCGTCCCAGACACTTTACTTCCGGAATCCGTAAGGATTCTCGACATTAGCCGCGGGTGCACTCTTACCGCATCTTATAACTCGCGTTATATAGAATAGAATGCGTTTTTCGGCGGATCGGTGTGAACCAGCCCTAAACTCAGCAGGTGCGTGACAAGAGCGCTGTCTGCAGTCTATAGGTACACCTGGGTACTGCTCTAGACCACACAGCCTATTCTAGCCGGATTATTCTCACCAGTTTCCATCAAGGATTTAAAGGAACTACTGGGAATATTTTTGTCTCAGTAGTTCCTTTGATTTTTTCATATTTAGTTCTAAGCTACAATATTTCATATCGTAGTATTAGTAGTAGTTTCATCCAAGAATGGAAACTACATAAGCTTTATAATAATTTAAAACCAAAATACAGGGTGCCACGAAAGACGTGTACAGAGCCGAAAGGGGGTGATGTGTTATTTTACACGCACTCTTACATTATTATATTGAAGAGTAAAAATTATTTCATGAAATGTTTTTTCAGGAAAACCAGTATTTTGTCATGTCATTAATAATTACAAAAAAGTTGAATAACGTAAATACATGAATATTAAAAAAAATGACACTATTTTTTTTCCAATACAAGTAAAAAAATTGTTTGAAATTCAAAAAATTATAGAACAATAGTTGATCCCCTCGGGATCCAGAATAACCCCCTTTCGGCTTAGAACACACGTTTCATGGTTTGTTTATAACGGTACGTACTATACCTAGACACATACAACCTACACTACATTCCTGTTGTTTCTTGTCTCCTTAAGTATTTTATTTTTAAAATTGCGAAACTAGTTATTTTTATACTTTTTCGACAAGTCTCATTTGTGAAGAACTAGAGAGCCTGCATCGTCCCATCAATAATCGAAACAAAAAAAGCTGAGACTTTGTTCCTGCTTTAGTATTTTCTCTATAAAATCTAGCTCGTTGGTCTAGCGGTCAGCTTGTTCAACCGCTGATTATGAGGATTTAAATCCCGGTCACCGGTCACCAAGATAAATTCAAAGTAGCAGCCCGGAGACAGAAAGTTGGCGTTGTAACACCCTAGTGTCTCGGAAAGCACTTTAAGCCGTTGGTCTTGCGCTTGACTTTATCCGGTCGTGTTGGTCTGTCGTCCCATCGTAATAGAAAGTGCACCTGTGTTTGCGATGTGCAAATTTCTCTATTACCATAATATTAATTTTTCTATTACGTGCACTATAATCCTATAGTCCTGCGCATCTGGCTAGTCTCCGATGAGACGTGCCGCCGTGGTCAAAATTCAGCTAGGAGGACGTTATCGTAAAATACAACGGAACTAGTGGGAATAATCCTTCCCCTGTATGAATGTCGGTCTACCCGTGTGGGTAGGCGGCGAACACACGTAGTGGGAGACAGGCTGTAATTGTCATGCAGGTAGTCATTACGGGGCCTTTTGTTGACAGTGACGCTATACCTGCACTGAAAAGGCATGTGCCTAGCATAACGTGAAAACCCCTTGATATAAACTCTACTAGTTTCTGCCCGCGGCTTCGCACGCGTTGTTTCTATGGAAACGTTTAAAGGCTATTTCTATCCCATGTCTGATAAAAAGTAAGTTCGATTCCTGGCTTATATAGCTACATAGTGCAAAATTTCAGCCCGATTGGTTAAGTCGTTTTGGCGTGAAGAGGTAACAAACAGCTATCCACCCATACATCTACATATACATCCAAACTTTCGCGTTTATAATATTTATGTATTTGTATTTATGGATGGGTCCCAATTTTAAAATTTTCGTGTATAACATAAAACCAATTTAACTTCACAACATGACGGCTTAACCAATGATGTGCCAGCAAAAGTGCCACAAAACCCGAAACCAAGCCCGAAACAAAACAGCGTAAAACCATAGAGTATGGAAAACTTTTTACTTCAAAACACGCCCAGACGGACCTGGCCATGGAATATGATGCTTTCATACTAACTCTACGTTAGGACCCTTCCTTGTACCAAAGCTGATCTCTTTTTTCATTGGAAAAACCTGCCATAAATTACAGCAACTTTAGGTGGTTTTTAAGTTTCTGGTAGGTAAGAAAGTGAAGAAGAATATAGACAAATTGACCTCTTGCTTTTTGGAGCCAGAAACCTTTTAAATTGTATACCTAAGCTGCCTTTGGCAAGGCTAAAACTGCAATTACGAAAATTGCTCAGACAAAGCGAATCAGAATTGTTAAATCACATCAAATCATCTACAATTCTCTCAGCCGAAGTCAAGTTCGATGAATATCAAAGCTGACATGACAATCCAATTGGACAAAAGATATTTTGACGTTCCATTTGGATCAAAGTGAATGTAAATGGGAATTGTATAATAGCGCCTGTTCATTTGGTACAGTCGTCTTTGCGTTTGCTATTCAACTTACAGTAGGAGCTTTGTTTTCACGATTTATTCCTATGTCAGATATACAATAAATCTTATCCATTCGGAAAAGGTATTAATTAAGTGAAAACATATTAATAAACAATTAGATTTTTTTCATCAGCTACATTATTTTTACAATGATTGCAAATGACCTACATTTTGTTAGCAGATAGTAAAAATTAAAAAATGCATTAGATCTTTTCAAAGTAAGTTACTCTAATGTATACGTTTACGACAAAATACCCAGAAAAGTATTTGTGATTTCACTCAAAATAACTATTCCTATGTTTCTCCCTACTCTGTCCATCTGTCTATCACCAATGGGAAAATGAAGTTCGATTGGTCCCCCTAACGAAAGAAAAGAAAAAACTTAGATTTTGGACACCTATACAGATTCGCTTTTTTATCAATGAACTGATATGAATCTGACTGTACAAAAGATTATAAGAACTCGAGCTAACAGAGTCCTGTCAATTGATGTTCTAAACAAGATGAGGCTCCTACTCTTACTCTACCCTGTAGCTGTTTTAGGGATCAGTGATACTTTGGTTTTCTCTATCGATTATTTCCAGACACGAAGGGTTCCGTACGTCTGTGTTGTAAGCTGCGGAGTCAAGGCACTATGTAAGTTCATTTGCATATCGATATTTATTGGTAGTAAGGTACCTACCTACTTACTTTATCCATGTTATTTTTAATGAATTAATTTTCGAAACTACTAAGTTTGATCTATTATTTTCCTGATCGCATATAAAATAGGCTTACTCCCAAAAGTCGGGTTTTTTTTGACATTTTCTATGAAAATCTGTCAAAAATTCTCTTGAGACGTGCTTAATGCGCCTATCTGACCCAAATCAGCGCCGGCACTTATTTTATCTGATTATTATGTTAAACGAAGGGAATATTGAGCCAATGTAACCTACAGGTACCCTATCGTGGAATTAAATGCAAAGACGATGGGTAAAGTTAACATAAAAAATATTTATTAAGTAAAGAAGAGGGTAGAGGTTCTATGACCCGCCTAACTTTCACTTTGCCTTAACACGGCACTTCCCTGTAGCGGATGGTTCTGGAACGCAGGCCGCAGGTCCGGGTCCAGGGCGAGCGCCGATTCGGGGTAGGTGTGGCTGTTTCCAGGAAGATGGATGGTGATGGCCTCCAAGTCGGCGAAGGGGAAAACAAAGGGTTCCCATGTCCGCCGAGTGAGTCAATACACCAGCCTTGGTTGAGTGAACCCAAGCGTAGCTTATCGTGGGCTCGTACTCCCAGTGTGGTTCCCTGGAATCAATGTTCTAGTTATAGTCTCTGCCGATATTCATGATCCTGTTCTCGACCTAAAAATCGAGTTGATTCTTAAGTTTGTGAGTTACCTATCATAAGCTTATTTTTAATGCCTCTGTAAAAAAATATTTTGTATGGTGTAAGCAGAGACGCAAAGTTGCTCTTTTGCTCATAGAGCAAAACGAGCAACTTCGCATATCAGCCTCACAAAGGAAATGAGAACTCACAGAGTAATCCGAGTTGCGTTTGAGTATTCGGGTGTTAGTGAGTTGAAACTTGAAACGTCGGGTAAATAAACAAAAATGTAGTGTTTTGTATAACACAATGTTTTATTTTTAGTAGAAAAAAACAGAACAGGCATGATTATTATGCATGATTTATTACATCCTTGAATATAGGTAATTCTATAAAAACTATCCCATTTTGACGAATTAATTACGGATGTCAGCGGGTTAACTACGAACCTTATTTGTTTGTAATGTTGGTGTTCTTCCAACACAAATAAGGTTACATCCGAAATGAATAAATAATTCTGTTTGTATTCGGCCTCCCGCGATACAGTTCTGAACCTAGTGCGCATCACCAGTAAACTGTATAAGCATTTTTGTAATGGTAAATGAAATTTGTATTATTCTTTGGGGGAATTCCCAATTTAGGTACTTACTCATAGATAAATTTTGAATGAGGACGTTTTTAATTGAGAATGCAGATTTATAGAGCTAAAAAATCCATAACACACAGTGCAAAAATTTTTGCTCTACGACAAAAATTGACGAAGTTATGACCAAATTACTAGCGAAGTTCACTGAGTGACCGCTGTGGGTGAGTGTGACGTCACTCGCTCGGTCGCCGCCCGTTAACCGTAGGTAGATTCAGTTTTTAGTGATTTACTCCGAAATGTTTGAAACTTTTTTTTTATTCGATGGGTCTCTCAAAACTTATATAATATTTGGGTCTGTCATTTTTTTTCCATAACTTATAGTTTCGGATTCTTTTAAATAAATATATATAATGATGCTTTTACGTTTACTGTCTTTTACTGTCGGAGTGGGAGGGTCCCGTGTTGAACAGTACCTACCTAGATAGTCTTATAAAATTTACTTAGGTTTATCTTCTTTATTGTTATTGAATTATTATTAAATTGTAATATTTTTTTGTGTATCATGTCTATCAGCTGTGTAGACACGCACGCACCAAGGGTCCTGCCAGAAAACCAGCGTTGCTCTACTTTCTGTAGATCTACATTATGCTGAGGCAGGACCTTTTGGTTCACATGGTCACAGATATTATAATACTATACTAGACATGGTGGACAAAGTATTTTATATTTCTGTTTTTTGTTTTATTGTCTGTGGTATTTTGTGAGCCAATAAATTGAATTTCTTTCTTTCTTCTAACCTCTAGCAACAATTCACACTTTGCTCTTCCAGGGATTAAAGAGTTCACAAAACTAGCTTCAAACCATTCCATAGCCGTGTCCAGTGTTGCTGATGAAGGATGGTTGGACAATATGGAGGCCTGCGTCCTGAAGAGACACGTACCTGTTGGTATTGTTGTCAATGCTGCTTGCGAGATCTCTGCTGTTGAAGACCTCTTGACGACTGTGAGTGAAAAAGAAAATGGGATGTGGATTATCCTAAAAAGTCATGATAATAGTTTACAACATTTAAGATAATTTTATAATGTTGAAAATAATAGTTTTTACTTAGAACCGTAACAGTGACAAATTGGTTCTAATCTGCTTTTATCTAATGATGTTTTAATTGGGATCAAATGTCAAGACTTCTTCATGATTGCTTATTTAGAGTAAAGTTATTTTTATAATTTTTAAACGTTCGTTTTTTTGTTAACATAATTATTAATGATTATTTAATGGGTACTTCTTCTACGTTTTTATCGCGTTACTGCAGTCGTGGTCTCTGTACGTATATCGAATTTATTTCCAGGCATCAGAGAACATGTGGTTTGATGCCCTGCACATGTGGCTGTTTTTAGATGACATCTATAAAAGCAAACATAACAATAAACCGGAGAGCTGCGATAATGATACTTATACTAGTAGAAACAGAGTTGGTATTCTAGAGATACTGTCGCAGATGAATATAAGCGTGGATGCTGATATCAAACTTGCTACTGCAATCGGTAAGTTATTCCTTATTGCAAAGTACTATTGCATGAAATGGTTTTAAATTTAATATTGACCACTTAATAGTAATATTGATAAAACATATGGGGCACTGATACTTCGTCGTGATACGAAAAAAAACACAATGCTTCATTGCACACCAGCAAAAATTCATTACAAACCGATAATACAAAAAACATAAGTACAATGGAAGGCCTGATCGCTTAGAATTAGAAGCGATCTCTTTCAGGCAACCTACAGATAGAATGAAATTTGTAAAGGGGTTTGAAGATTTTGGCCATCAGCCACCATGTTTTTTTTTTAATATATTTTGTCTTCATAGGTAGTCTACGTCTTTGAAACCTGAAGCTTTAAGACATTATGTTCCCTAACATTTTTTATTTGTTTTAGTCTCATCTATCCAAATAAATAACTTACATTGTGCGCCACGACTTAAAAAAAAAACAAAATGGTGACACTCCATCCCAAAAATTTTGGTATGGAGGTGAAAGGGGTACTTATGAAGATTTTGAACCAAAGTCTTCATACCCCATTCAGAAAGGAAGTTTGTGTCCAAAAAAATTGTTTAACAAGAGATGAAGAAACCCCTTGAACTAAGCTCACAGTACAATCAGTACAGTCTAACTAGTTGTACATCTCAGTAAGACCACGGTTAGGTCTAGAGCGTTTACTCGTCAACGCTAGTCGCTAACGTTAGCTCGCTGCGAGAAAAGGTCTTTATTTATTTACGTCAAAGAAGACAACTTTATTACAGGACCCCTAAAGTTCACAATCGCTGACATCTTCAACTTCGGAAAAGTTCAGGGAGGCAGCTTAAAAGTCACTGATATGGGCTCATGGTCTCCATCAGGGTTCAGCGCAAATTTAAATCTTTACAAGTACTACAGAAGGTGGAATTTCGAACAGTGGCCAATGAGAGTGGTGTCTGTGGTGCGTAAAAATTATAATCATCATTACCATTCGCTGTGTAAAGACCTTCTCTATACGCCAGCATGAAGCATTCGCTTTCCAGCATCTACGGTGCGACCCAAAGCAGCGCGCCGCTGTACTGACTCCACGAACGCGTGCTGTGTAATACATTACATTACGTCCTTCGATGATCAATACCCAGCTTTAAAATCCATTACTGATAAGCTTTACCGATGCAAGCCGGAAGGTCTCCAAAAACTGCACGTCACTGGCACTGAACGTGATCTACATCGTACAGAGAGTAAAATAATTTGAGTTTAAGATTTGCCTTGAAGTGAGATAACTTTATCAGTTCAGTGATTGGGACAGTGGTTCTTGGCAAACATTGCAATTTTCTGTAACGCAGTGAAACTACAAAAAGTACACCACTTATCTGCGAAGATCCCCCACGTTCATCAAATTATGCTGATATTATTCTGTTATGTTATGATTTTTGCAATTACTTAAAAACCTCTCCTCTTAAGAATCTAACTTCCAACTTTGCATAACTTCATTTGCGTAAGGCACACGCGGGTAAGTTTTATTATGCAACTAATAAGAAATCCTGCGTAGGTAGTACTTATTGAGATATTGCACTTGTGAGTGACGGCGCTTTCCCACGGCAGCATACTGTTATTTTCTGTATAGTAAAAAGTATCTATCTACTATGTAGTGTATTGTATTTATTAAGGACATCAGTTATCTAGTACCCATAACACAAGCTCTGCTTAGCTTGGGACTAAACAATGCGCATAAACTAGATACTCGTGTTAATGCTATTATTGAAACGCGTAAGTACCTGTACTACTAAACGGGATCTTGCAAAAAAAACATACCAGAAAATAAATCCTATATATAAAATTCTCGTGTCACAATGTTCGTTCCCGTACTCCTCCGAAACGGCTTGACCGATTCTCATGAAATTTTGTGAGCATATTGAGTAGGTCTGAGAATCGGCCAACATCTATTTTTCATACCCTAAGTGATAATTTTAAATTTCCACGCGGGCGTAGCTGCTGGGCGCAGCTTGTAAATAACTAAATAAATAGTGCTGGACAATTCACTCAACAT
Source organism: Eupithecia subfuscata (assembly GCA_963564075.1). NCBI lineage: Eukaryota > Metazoa > Arthropoda > Insecta > Lepidoptera > Geometridae > Eupithecia > Eupithecia subfuscata. The sequence goes on along the minus strand of OY751102.1, from coordinate 16,004,510 downwards.
CATCTAGTCCCAAGCTAAGCAGAGCTTGTGTTATGGGTACTAGATAACTGATATACTTAATACAATACACTACATAGATAGATATTTTTCATAATACATAGTAAACATCCAGAACACCCTGAACAAATATCTGCAGAGCGTACAAACATTTGTCTCGAGGCGGGAATCGAACCCACAACCTCCTGCAGCGCAGGTGGACCTTCGCCCGCTGCGCCACAGAGGTCGTCACTTATGTTATGCGTATTTATGTGAAGGGTAAGTAAAACTACGTTTCTTTAATTATTATAAATTAAAGAGCTAGCTCTTGTCAGTGCTTTTTTCTAAATGCGCTCTCTTTTACTTCTTTATAAGACATAACAGCGGTTCTCTCCTTGATCTGCCTCGTATAGTTAATTCATGGTATTCCCCTTCCTCGTCTTCCCTCTACTTTTCCTCCTCTGATGTTAGAGATAAACCATTCTAAAAGTGCACGCCCCTTTTACTATAAAATCTATCGTAATTTTACGAATTCATTACGGATGTAGGGGATGAAACATGTTCTTCTGACACAAATAAGATTCGTAGGTAACCCGCTTATACATCCGTAATGAATGCACACCCTCTCCACTAAACGTCATAGGTGCCTACACTCGGCGTGCACTTTTAGAATGGTTTATCTCTACTTATAAAGCTGTCGTGTCGTATAAGATGTCCAATCATTATCCCTCTTCTGTTTTAAATGGTGCTTGTCAAAATCCTTTTCTCCTCAGCTCTTTTCTTTTCAGATTTTCTTCGCTTTTATAATAGCGCGTTTATTTTACAGGCCGTAGTTCCAGAAAGCAGTTTCGACCCCGCTCTCCTCGTGAGCGAGGTGCCAGTTCCCGGCGTCTCCACCATTACCAGGACCACCAGCATCATCCTCAACGACATGGCTGAACTGCATAACATCAAGTAGGTACATGTTCACTTGCGAAAATTGTTCTTCTTCTTCTTTTATCATTGGCTCTGCATCATGGTTTGACACAATTCTGCCAATGTCAGTTTTCAATTGCACATTTGTGAACGAATTAACGGTCATGGCGAGCCTAGGCTTACCAGACGCAGAAGCCATTTGGCAAGGAGAAGAAGAGCCTAGGCTTATATAGGCTGTCAAATATCAATGTCAAACAATTGGACCAATAAGGGCCTTTTAATACTTAACCGGTGTCGGGTACCCGGTGGCGAAGTGTATGGGAATGTATGTAGGTACGTTATCTTTCACACGTTCCGGCGTAATTTGCATGCACTTCGGCACCGGGTACCCGGCACCGGCTACCCGGCAACCGGGACCTATGAAAAGGCACTAAGGCCGCCTTTCCACCAGAGATGTGCTACATAGCTAAGTTTCCCGATCAATAGGATCGCTTCATTATCGCGTAATTTTTGTCAGGTATGAAAATGACGCGGTAATGGAGCGATCCTATTGGTCGGCTGGAAACTTAGCAACATAGCTCATCTCTGGTAGAAAGGCAGCTTAAGGGTTGACGTTTTCATCATAGTCGCAGTTGGATGAAAGAATGACAGAGGAGTATCTTATCTTATCATTGCCGACAGTCCGCTCCGTGTAGTGCGGATCTTTTATGGCAAACCATTGATGAGGCCCCAGTGCGGATTGTCCGATGCCGGCCTGTGAACGCGCACCCTCGCGTTTCGACTGCTATCACTTGAGCCGTAATGCCAAATGTAACTACACTTACTACACCCTGATCGCGGCCCTGATCAGGTCCATTAAATGGGCCTCGAGTCGAGGAAAATGGTTCCATTTTCCTCGACTTCTCCGCGAGTGGGAGGAGTTACGGCTATTTATTCTCAGGTGTCAGGGCATATTTTGTGGCACTTGAAGAGAAAAGAGATATAATCAGAAGGATGAGTCTACTTGACGATAGTAACGAGACGTGGTATGTCACCTTTTTTTTTTTAATTTTTTTTATTTTTTTTTTTTTACTCCAACAACTTTACAGGAAAAACCACTTATGTCTACATATCTAACTCCACTTAACTTAAAACTAAAATTTAAAATAAGAGCTTCCAGGTAAAATACAGATTTGAAGTAATTAAACTTAAAACTAAAATAGAGTTTTCAGGTAAAATACATATTTGAAGAAGTAATTAAAATATTATAATGATTTACCCTTAGAAGCATATGTTTGTGTGGGATTTGCGTAGTTCCCAGCTCGCACGATAGAGGCGCTGTACCAAATTGTATGGAAAAAGGAGACGTGACTATCACGTCTCGATACTAACATCAAATAGACTCGCCCCTTAGATTGAGAATCGTCCTGCTCAGATTGAATCTGAGTAACAGTTTAAGGGATACCGTCATTCTCAATCCCATTCTTTAAGTACGCAGGTTATACAATGCATCGTTCTGTTTCAGATTTGTTCACTCAATAACTGACAGATGGATCGGTCTTTTCGAGAGGAACAATACAAAAGTTGGTTTGTGTGATATATGCACATTACAGTCGTAATCAATACACTGCGAGAGCTAACAACTGATAGCTTAAGTGATTTCTACGCGGGCGAAGCAGCGGGGCGCAGCTAGTGTCCTATAAAATAATATCCTATAGCGTCAGATTTCTGAGATTTCACAGATGGAGTTTTAGTCAGATTCAGTAAATGTTCGCTAACCACAAAAAAATAAAAAAAAATCTGACCAAAACAGAAAATTTTTTAGAGGCTCTCTCCACTCACTGATAATAACACAACCGCACCATAAAAATTACACGATAATAATGTCAATACTTAAAACTTGTTCCTGATTAAAGCCAGAGTCTGGCCCCCCTTTAAGGTCATCGTACCCACCCAAAAATCTAGCAAATCACATAATTTTTTTTTTTCGAATTGGCAACATTTCTTTGGTCTTGATTGAGAGCAGAGACTGGGCTGATATAAAGTCACACAGTGGTGGGGTCTGGCTCTCACAAACAAATTCGAAAATATAACAATATATTTTAGAATTTGTGTGCGGTGAAGGGGAAAACCCAACAATATGAAAAAATAACTAGGTAACTAGTATTTTATACTTGGTTTAGGCCAGGGCCCCCATTTTCAGGTCACCTTCCCCACCACCGCTAACAAATTTCGAAAATGTAACAAGTTACTTATAGTTTTCGCGGCTCGTTTCAATCGCCAGTAAAGTTTATGAGTTTGGTGCTCAATGGCGACGCCCCCCTCCCCCTACTAATGAATTTGTGGCTACGGCTTGCTATAGTTTTAATCTCCAAACAGTTAGTGGTCCGTGACAAACCAGAAAGTGTTTAAGTGGTCCCTCATCACAAAAAAGTTGGGAACCACTGCTTTAGAACGTTATGATATAGAACATTTTTATTTCTTTAGTGTCCTCTATCCAAATATACAGGATGCAGGATCCAAATATAATGTTCCGCCGCCGAAACCGAGTGTGCGGGGATAGTTTATTTTCGAGAAATTTTCAGTTTTTCTTAGAAAAAAAATCAATAATCAGTGGCAAAATGTGACAACCCTAATCTAACATACCTTCCAAACTTAACTTGAAGCATAAGTAGGTAAGTCCTTATTTATGAATGCAAATTGATGCCTTCATCCTTGTGTTGTTGGTACAAATCTCGTTTCCAGTCCGGCTGGTACCAAAATAATACGATTAAAAAAATAATGTTTTTGAATATTTAGCACAAAATGTTGGTAGGTTTAGCAATCACAGTATTTGAAGCATTTTGGATACGATCACTAATTATTTTATAATATACTTACGACGACCTCTGTAGCGCAGCGGGTGAAGGTCCGCCTGCGACGCAGGAGGTTGCGGGTTCGATTTCCGCCTCGGGACAAATGTTTGTACGATCTGCAGACATTTGTCCAGGGTGTTCTGGATGTTTTCTATGCATAATAAAAAATATCTATTTATGTAGTGTATTGTATTAGGTAAGTATATCAGTTATCTAGTAGGTACCACCCATAACACAAGTTCTGCTTAGCTTGGGGCTAGATAACGCTGTGTGAATTTTCCAGCATTATTTATTTATTTATTACCCAACCTACCTGCCTATACAATTTCATTGGCATTAACCAGAGCTGTGAGAAAACATTATACGTTTATGTGATTCGTAATTACGTTTTTAACAAATAACTTTCACAACAAAAGAAAATTGTAAACTTCTGGACCGATTTGAAAGATTATTTTACAATTAGAAGGCCACATTATTCCTGATAAACCTAAGCTACTTTTTACCGCGGGAAAATGCTTCATTCCTACGGGAAAACGGATAATAGGACATTGGGTAGTGAGAATGCAGCTAGTAACTTATAATGTGATTTTTGCATGAAGGGTGGCCCTAACAGTCGGTTAACATCGTTTGTTTTTTTTTTTCACGGTGCTCAATAAAAGTTTAAATAAATGTAAAAGTGATTAAATAAATCCACGTCCACAGATCGCCGGCAACGCTCTATACTACCGCACGCAAGACGTCACCTCCGTTTTACGGATCGTAAGGAACTACACGTACAAGTTTGACTACCTCTGTATTGCGCTGACGTCGTTGGAGTAAGTTTTCCATATCTTTTCAACTTTATAGTTGTACAAATTATTGATCAGTGTGACACCATCTTTACCTGCTTCTTGAGGTCTCCAGGGATTTTTGCTTCTTTTGTTCCCGGGGATCTTGGTAAACTCGTGAGTTCACCAGAATCCCCACGGGATATAGCTGAGGGAAAATTAAATCAACGAAAATATAAAAATATTTTTTTTTTGTGTCGAATCTCTATTCGAATAAAATATAATAAAATATTTTTATTTGCAACTCATACAAAAACATGCTCTTAAATAATAGTTAGTTTAAGAAGAGAGACAGACTTCTATTTTACATTGAGTCACAATACGGTCTCTGTCTCAGCACGAGCTGGTTGTGCACTCGTTCTAACCAACGCTGGTCTTCCGACCTGATGTCACCTTAGCCTTGATGTCACGGATAAATAAACGTTTGACACAAAACAATCAAAAATAAACAGTAAAATATAATCTACGGTTCTAGCTGACAAGCTTAAGATTTTATGAAATCAACAGTATGTTTTTTTATTTACAAGTGACGTTTCTTAATCACACATTGAGAAAGCTGAGCGTTCACCACGACGAGGTTTTCCTTTGCTTCACTAATAAAGTTAGTAGTTTTTTTGCTGTATTACTAAATTGAAGAAAAATTTGTACTCCTAATAACAGATCACAGTGCTCTTAATTTTATGTGTGATCTGATCATCCTTGCAACACCTGTGTATTGCAAATGAATAAATGAACATGAAAACCAGTAGACTAGTCTATCGGATGACGATGATGCTGATCAAATTCCAGAACCCGCTACTACTACCGGATCCCTACAACCGGGCCTGGGAAGTACGAGAACCAGTTCCTCAGACCGCTCAGTGCTGGCGTCTGGTCCTGTACCGTCGGCATGTGCCTATTCTGTGGCTTAATCCTCGTGGCGGCGGCAACGCTCGAGCGAAGACAATCGGCGGCGCAGTATGCCCTGTTCTCTGTCACCGCTAATGTTTGCCAGCAATGTATGTTGTTTCCTGACGTTTTACAATGGTAGAGGACGTGGATAGGAGTAGCCAGTACAAAGTGGAAAGAGAAGACGTGAGGTCCTACTGTTACAATACAATATGAGTACTCTTTATTGCACACCAAATAAAACAGAAAAACAGGACAGGAAAACACAAACACAGATTACGTTGCACAACTGTTATGTTTACTGTTGTTTTAGCTTTAAGTGCGTAACCTCAACCTCCTCGACCTCAACAGCCTACATAATATTCGTCCACGTGCTGGACGCAGGATAAGCGCCTTATTGGCTTTTCCCCACGCTGGGCATGCGGGTTGGGGATCGCAGTTTGGTGATAGAATTGTTCTGCCGGGGGCACTGCTACCCACCCCCGGTGGATATATGGGAAGAGTTGGGGTAGTCCAAATTCTAAGCCGTCACCACATGGCTGTGTAAAGTTAGCGTATATTTTTGTTAGATAGTTTAGGTCAATTTAATTTACTTATCTTTTCAGATTTTGAAGATGACTCGCTTACAACCAGATCCTCAGCTGGTAAGAATGCACAAACATAAGTAAAAGGTCAGGAACAATTTGAATGTTTTTAAGTGATTTTTAATGCTATACCAAACCGAAAACAATCGAATTATAATAATAACTATGGTTCTTAGACAAGATTGAGTTCCGAAACGTGCATACGAATAAAATAGCAGTATTTGCAATTAAAATTTTTATGTCTGGTTCCGGTTTTAGAAACCCTTCAAATACGATTACCAAAAGTTTATTTCCAATAAGCTCAAATATTATCACAATTCTGTGACATAGGATTTAAACCTGTGTGATGGATGACTTAGTGGGTTTAAGTGGATATTTTGTATGATTAACTTTGACCCCAGCACTAATCTGGGCCAGTTTCGCAGGCGATCAAATACATCAAAGTAAAATAGTCGGTTTTTTCGAATTTTTGTATAATCCTGTTTTTTTTTCTTAGATACATTGTTTTTATTTATGTTTTTTTTTAAGTTTTTTTTTCGATAATTTTTTGTACATTGAATATAGTGGTAGTCATCTAAGATAATATAAGATAAACTTTATTTGTAGCTTTAAAATATAACATTAATATGTACTAAAACTAATTAAATTACTAACACCATTTAAACTACATATACATAATGATAATACTCGCATATAAAATATCTTAAAGCTACAAAATGGCGTTCGACTCAGCATAAGTTGTGGTATCTAAAGGTTATAGCTACTACAACGCTTCCGTCGAAATCTTCCGTCGAAGCCATTGCGTTGGGTCAAGCTGTTGAAATTGACTCTAAGTTTGAGTACCTATAGGATGTATAATGTAATTATTCGTTATTATCTGTACACAGCCAGAAAGCTGACAGTGTTCATCACCGGCCTGTCTTGCGTCCTCATCTACAACTACTACACAAGCAGCGTGGTCAGTTGGCTGCTGAACGGGCCGCCGCCGTCCATCAACAGTCTGCAAGAACTGCTGGACAGTCCTCTGGAGCTGGTCTACCAAGACGTCGGGTACACCAGGTCTTGGCTATCGGTAACTTAGTTTTCTTCAACAGAACACATACGTACACTGTTGAATATAACGGTGGTCATTAATGCCTACTACCAAATAATTCTTATTTACTGGATACTTATTTCTTCTAACTAGATGCTTCGTATAATTGTGATTGAATTTCAATTGGTAAGTTCATTTGATCATCAATAATTATACTTTGCATCTCGTTCTTCGAAAAAAGTATACTGTAAGTAGGAATAATTTGGTACATGGTAGTAGCCATCAATGAGCACCGTTCATGAATTTTTACAGTCAGCTGCGCAAATATGTTAACACTCCCAAAAATTCACATTTATGTACGTGAACCTTTCAAATAGAATTTCAAACACGCCGCAATTTTTAATTAAGAAAATACATAAAACGATAACATTATTTCACGGTGTTCTCGATGTTTTTCTATGTATAATAAAAAATATATTATATCTATGTATTGTATTGTATTATGCCATACAGCGTGGCAATGCAGCCAGCGTCTTGGGAACGCTTACGACTGGTGTTGATATGGATCAGTTGAGCTATCTGTAGACTGTTTGCAACAGTCGGCAGTTAGCTCAATTGTTTCAATTGTAAATACTAGTATAATTTTCTTTGTGAATCAATTTCTAACTCTATTATGTACCTATATCAGTCATCTAGTACCCATGACACAAGCTCTGCTTAGCTTGGGCCTAGAAAATGCTGTGTGAATTGTACTGCATTATTTATTTATTTATTTACTAGCTGCGCCCCGCGGCTTCGCCCCCGTGGAAATTTATGTTTCCAACTTTCTTAATTTTTTCTTTCATAAGAACCTTCTCCTGACAATAACAAACACAACAAAGAAAGAATTAGCGAAATCGGTCCAGCCGTTCACGCGTGATGCCGTGACAACGCGAAACGGGTTTCATTTTTATATATAAGATTATTATAGTAACACTACGTCGCTGCATCCTCGAGATTCTATTCTGTGGTGCGACGTAAAATTTTAAACGGCGTTTTTTAAATTTTTATTAATTATTTTTTACAGAATCCAGCCTACTATTACAACAAAAGAAACACGGAAGTAGAAGACAAAATACGCCGTAAGATTCTGAAAAAGAAAGAAGAAACTATTTTGAAACCATTGGATGAAGGCATAGCTTTGGTCAGAGCTGGAGGTAGATTTTGCGAAAGCTCTATGTAGGAATATAAAAATACTAGTTCCTGCCAGCGGCTTCGCACGCGTTGTTTGCTGGATAAAAAAAGTATCTTATTAGTACTGATTCCTTCCATACGTTTATCACTTTGCAGCGCCCCTACCAGACTATTTTTTGTAGTAGGTATAGCAGTGATTCAATAGTTTCATTTAAACTCGATTATATCTTTGGAATTTTGAGTTTTTTCTTGCAGTTTTGACCGCCTTCAAAAATGCACAAAAGGAGGAGGTTCCATGTTTGAGGGTGTCGAGTGTACCAATTTATCCCGTCAAGCTTAAAAAACAACATAATACTTTTGAAAAATCACGACTAGCTACAATAATTTTGGTGATATCTTCGCCAATCTTATAATATAAAAATGAATCGCAAAATGTGTTGGTAAGCGCATAACTCAACAACGCCTGGACCGATTTCGCTAATTCTTTCTTTGTTGTGTTTGTTATTGTCAGGAGAAGGTTCTTATGAAAGAAAAAATTAAGAAAGTTGGAAACATAAATTTCCACGGGGGCGAAGCCGCGGGGCGCAGCTAGTTCTTAATAGATTTTGATGATTCTTTTGTTATTGTCTAGAAATTGATTTTGATGTGGTCACATAAAACTTTGATTCTCAAAGAATTTACATGTGCGCCGTAAAACGTATCTAAAACACATGATAATTTTCAACATCTCTGGTTACTAATGGTTTCCATGGCAACGGGGCTTCAAAATCAAACTAGAGTTTCGGATTTCGGAACGAAGGCCCGCGATTAAACGCTAACGTTTTAGGAAAAACCGAAAACGCCAAACCGCGTACAACACATACTGCGGCTGGCGTTTTGTTTAATTTATTTCAGGAACACTAAGATGTTCCTACGAACAGCGTGTGTTGTGGCTTTGGGCTTAAAATAAAAAACCGAATGCGGTTAACCGCTGTGCGTGCTCACCACAGAAATCTAAATAACAAGGCACTAGAAAAGCTGAGTACCATCCGATCGGGAATGCATGTCGCCGGCTCGCCCCCTCTACTACCTTACTACTACATAGACAGACAATAACTACGGAATTACGGCTACGCCCATCCAAAAATGCAGTGCAAACCAAATTAAGCCGTAAGCGTAGGAGCATACGTTCGCTTACTCACACATTAGTGACAAGTTTGCATTTGTTGTCGTTATGACGTCATTTTAATGTAATCTACACTAGTGCTGGGCACGAAACAGGTCACGTACCTTCTGTTATTCTATGACTAGGGCATTGTACTAATAAAATAAAAATATTGTATGTAGGTAGGTACTTCAATATTCATTTATTAATAATAAAATTAATGTTCGCTTGTTATCCGGACCTCACTGAAGACCAATTAAACAAGCTTGAGCGCCTCCAAAATTTCAGCATCAGGTTCATATTTGGCCTTCGCAAATATGACCACGTTTCCGAATATCGCGCTAAACTCAAGTGGTTGCCCATCCGACTTCGCAGGAATACTGACATACTATCTCTCTTGTACAGTATATTGTTCTATCCTCCCAGCCCTTCCTATCTCAAGGAGCGCTTTGAATTCCTTTCAAACTCTCACTCTCTCTCTCTGCGTTCCTCTGAAACAATCATCTTAAAAGTCCCTGCCCACACTACCACTTTCTACGACAAATCTTTCACTGTACAAGCTACCGTCTATGGAATGCTCTCCCCCTGGACATCAGACGTGCCAAATCACTCCCTCTCTTTAAAAACCTGCTTCATCAGCATTATCTGTCCTTGCAAAGTTAAACAACTTTATTTTATGTTTATGTAAGTGTATTATATTGTTTGTAGGCTATATGTAGGTATGTAGTGTAAGTATTATTATTATTATTTTCACGTGCCACCGTCTATTTTGTTCTTACATGTCCAGACCATCCCAAGGTTGCCTGGAAGAGATCGCTCATAGCGATAAGGCCGCTTTTGTACTTCGTCTACTCTTAGCATTTATTTCTGTATTGTTATCTGTCTTTGTGTGGTACAATAAAGTATTATCTATCTATCTATCTATCTAATGATAAATAACTTTCCATTTACTGTCCGGTAAAATGAAGAAACTTATTTAAAAACTGTCCCATTGGGACTATTTTGTTGAAGTTTATTGCGTACCTCATGATTAATGCTGATTTCCGTGGACTTTATAATATTAGATAGGTACTGCATTTATAGTGTGATTAGTGTGATGTGATTCTGACTAGGCAAAGTTGTTTTACAAATCACAAGTCACAACACTAGCTCGCGACCGGGTTCTGCGGCCGTACCACTAGGAAATCGAGCCCGCGACGTTATTGTTTACTTTGCAGTACATTGCTTTTTGTAATGCGGTACCTACCAGATGTTGACAAAAATAACAGGCAATGTATAGCTAAACGTGATAATAAGAACGGTCGACTGTGACATTCGTATTACTTGGAAAGATTCTATAATTTTATCAAAAAACGGCATAATTTCAAAAAATAAGTACATATTGATGAATTGTTATTCCTTTATTAGTATAATTACAACTTGTGGAAGAATTTCCGCAATGGGAAATGCTGCAACACACCATTTTTACACACGCACGTTTCGAGAGCAACTGAACAGCAACGAACGCACTGGTGGCGTGAGAGTCACCTGAGCGGCGACAAGGTCACGCGCGCTTACGATTTCTAGTGCCTTGTTATTTAGATTTCTGTGGTGCTCACCATACCATTACTTATTATTATTATTATTACTATGATCGAAAAATCACGCGTTTACAAACAACACACCAAATTTAGCAAGATGCGTTTTTTAAATCAGTCATTGAAAAATTCGATAATGCTTGCGCTTGTACAGAAAGCTGTGTTACATTATTTTGCGGTTTCAGACTTGCGATAAACGTGTGCGTTTAATCGCAGTGCGTGCTCGGCCGTAGTCTGTTTGATCTTAGGTTTCCTTTCATTCGTCTTTTCATCCATGTGTCATTAAATTAAATTAGACTCGAATTTAGACTAGAGGCCACTTGGGGAAGATCTGTCTGAAGTCGATTTGTAGTTTTTGACGTGACAACGTCTTATAATTCGATAGAGCCGGCTGCACGCACGAAAAAACGTCATGCGGCGTTACCTCGCTCTGAGGCGTTCCCTCGCTCTGAGGCGTTCCCTCGCCCTGAGGCGTTCCATGTAAGGCTTGAAGTGCAAGCGAGAGCGCTCGACATCCGTCTCTCTCCTACTTGAGTGAGCGATGCGGCTGCGTGGACAGCTGCTATACTATAGTACATTTACATGTTTTGATCGAGTATCAAATGCTACCATTCCATCAGTATTTTCTTAAGACGTTGTCACGTTCAACTATCGTCAGTAAACCGACTTTACAGACAACCAATTTTTTTTTTAAGCACGCCTAATTATTGTATTAAGCCTATGACATGTTATGTTTGTCAAAGTATAGGAGGACTTTTAATTTTTAGTATTTTACGAACTCATACTTGCCACTCTGAAATATTTTTCAGCTACTTATATACCCACCACTAATTTCAGGGTACGCCTATCACACGGAAACTGATGAAGCTAACCGTCGTATATCAAGAACGTTCACGCAAAGCGAGTTATGTGAGCTAGGCTCCCTCAAATCTCTGGAGAAAACCCTTTTATACCCTGGAGTGCAAAAAGACAGTCCTTACAAGGAATTTCTTACTTGGAGGTAACTGTTTTGATTGTGACACGTGTATATTCGGTTCTCAAATCCTAGATATTTTTGTAGACAAAGGGGTTACAAAACTAAAGGCAAAATATTTAACAACACTGATATTATCACCGCAGCAAATGAATAAAAAAGTTTTGAAATCTTTTTAAGAGTTCTTCATTCATTTCTCGTCCGTTTACAAACTCTAATTAAGACCTTTTTTATAATTTTTTCGTTCATTCATTTATTCTATAGGCTATCCATAATACAATTCGAATATTCAAAAATAGACTATCTGTTAAAAAATTGACGGAGAAATAGGTAAACAAACGTAAAAAACATACATAAAGCCAAGCATAGAACCTTTTTTTCGAATACGGTTAAAAATAAAAACCTTTCCCTTCCAGCCTAACGCGCCTGCTTGAGCGAGGAATAGTGTCAAATGTGCAGCGGCGCACGATCGCCCGCCCTGTGGCCTGCCAAGGCAGTTCGCCGCGCGCGCTGGCGCTGGGCGGAGCCGCCCCCGCCTTCATCATGCTGGCTCTAGGCTTCTTCACCAGCACCCTTATAATGCTGCTTGAAAGAGCTATCCACAGAAGACATGCGTGTCAAACCGACTGCCAAGAAATGACGCTCTGTTTTAAAAAATAAAATAATGCTGGACAATCCATGCAGAGTCATTATTCATAGACTTTTAACACCAACTTGTTTTTATATTTTCTGAATTTGTTGTTTTGTTGTTTTGAACATGCATCATTCTTAGAAGATTAAATTCTTTATAGATAAATGTAACTCTCGGGTAAAATATAGAGATCCTACCCCACACATAACTGCACTAATGAGTAAGAAATGCTCTGTCATGACATCATAAAAGTTTTCAATGTAACAGCAAAATAAAAAAATTTGATCAACCCACAACGGATACTTTTTAATCAATCGTCAATCGATTAGAAAACGTCTTGGATCCCGGGATTGAATCCTCTAACTGGAACCCTCCTGGATGATAAATGAAGTATCTAATAATAATAATAATAATTTATTTCAAAACAAGCAAACTTATTATGTGTAACAAATAATTAATTAATTTAATTTAATAGAGTTACTAGTTGGAATTATTCAATCTATAATTATTTTTATCTTTATTTTTTAAATAGAAATAATAAACATGAACAAACTGTGACCTCGGCGCAACGACCTCTATAACCAACCGGTTATATTGTAAAGTTAGAACCTGCCGTTGGAACAATAGTGTGTGTGTTGTGTTGTGTCGCAGTGATAATGTGTCTATAATCATACGTATGAGACCGATATGCTTATATCAAGCTTCTGACTGGCCAAAACACACCATATTAGTGTGGTTCTACTTTTAGCCAACTGCGAATCAAGTGGCGCGTCGCCAAGCCACGTACCCACTGCAGCAGTACCGTACCTATATTAGTATTGAAATTTCCGTCTATGGTTCAGAAATCTTCATGACACCGTAGGATAGGAAGACTCCTAAAATTATAAGTGCTATCTACGAGCAAGTACCTACACATTAGGCGTTATGAAGTGTACACTTTGATGACTGAGCAGTGCAGCTCTGTGAAATCTGAGAGGTTGATGCCTTCTCGGTCTTTATAAACTCAAAGATGCGAGCTGTGATAAGTAGTATGCTACGTTTTATCAGTTATCCAGGTTTCATAAGCGAAGCCAAGTCCAAACAAGATCCGTCAAGTGCGAATGTAACTCGCGCGCCGAGGGTTTCGTCAATTATACAAATATGTACTAGCATACTTCGATGATAATATGGGGCTAATAATCAATTATTCGACTTTTTTCAAGATATTTAAAAAACTGTTTTGAAATGTGCTAACGGTTTAACCTTTTATTTGATAACCCACTTGACCTTGTAGGTCCCTTTTAAAATTTCAGCATCACATTTTGTATGGAAAATGTTCTTTAATTATTATTTTTCTTTTAATCTGTACAAGCGCATGGAATGTATTATTAATTTAAATTTCAAGTTGCCAGCTGCGGTTGTTGATGAGTTATTAAAGAGGGAAAAAACACAGACAAAGTGTGACCATAAGGGTCGATCTCGAAACCCTAAAACTAAGTCTATTAATAGTCTAGTATTTATTTTGTCATAGTTATCTCTTCTGTAATGTGAAATGTAAAATTACTTAGCCAAGTGTGCCTTGTGCTCCTACAGCGAATAAATATATGAGTATCAGTATTATAGTAATGAAAAGCAATGTGGCCGCCAACGGTAACTGTACTGTGTACTATTTAGATATAAGTTTTTTTTGATAAATGCTAATTATTGCAGCATATAGATTATAGATTATATCTATGCATTGATTTGCTAATTATTAATTAAGTGTTTTTTGATAATTCAGTCATCCAAATCAAAACTTCATCAAATGCTTTCCAATGTATGATATCCGGTTTATCTCGATATTTTTCCAGCTATCAGCAGCAATCTGTTAAAATCCTGCCTCAGACCGGATTTGGATCACAGTGTTCCCGAGTGGCTGATTTATATTCGCACTCGACGGTAACTGCCGACCAATTCTCAGGTGCTTTAAAACTGACTCAAAAAAGAAAAATGGAGGAATCGTGTGATCCCGAGATGTGGCAGAGCAGGTTTAATTTGGTCGAACTTCCATTATGTTGCTGGACTTGCCGGGTTCGATAAAATGCTTTGTGTTTTAGAGCTTAATGGAGACCCCTATGTTCAAACGTGGACTAAAAACGCTGGTTCCTAATAATACTTCCTCATTGTAGGCACGCACCAGGCACACTGATGCTAATCATTATTTGCTGATAATTATCATTATGATGACAACAAATTATTTGCTGTCTCCCAATCATATTCGAACTGTGCGCAGTATTCTATAGTCAATAGGTTACAGAATTTGTTTTTTGTTAAACTTTCGCGATTTGTTAACATAGTTAATGATTATATCAGTCCCCCCGTGACCACGATCGCTGTAACGCGGTAGAAACGTAGGGGAAATAAAACAAAAGGTACGCGATAAATACCCGATATAATCATTAACTACAGAAAAATTATAACAAAGAGTTCAATAAAGCAGACCCTAGGCTCTTCGTGTTTTTTAAAAGTTATCTGAGTGTCTGGTCGAAGCGACGTGTGACTCGAGAGCTTGTGAGTATCTGGCACAGCGCATCAGCATTGCCATACAGCCTGGCAATGCAGCCAGCGTCTTGGGGACGCTTCCGACTGGTGTTGATATGGATCAGTCGGTGGGTTTTTTAATTTTTTAATTTTGTCTTATTCTCTGTATTGTTTTCTGTTTTTTTGTGGTATAATAAAGTATTTTCTATCTTCTATCTATCTATCTTACGACATTAATGGGCTGAGTTGGAGAGGTCAATGCTAACGCTGCGGACGTCACGGCACCAGGCTAATGCGGGTTGCAGACCGAAAGCTAAGCTAACTTAGTTGTAACTTAGCTTGCATAGCTGACGCAGTTTTTCATACATGTGTGCAGACTGCAAACTACACAAACTAAGCTATGTAATATGAATAACTGCGTAACCTATGCGAACTAAGCTAAACTAAGTTAGCTCAGCTTTAGGTCTGCAATCCGCATAATGATCAGCAGCGCTATACAGACTCTCCGTTACCGAGTTATTGAGTTATGAATGACAGAGATTCGCGCGAAATTCAAATATTTTAGCCGTTTTTATATTTTCTGCGTTCTGCAACGAAAAAACCACCAGAAACTACCAGAAAAGTAAACTACCAGAAAAGTAGTTTTCCTCAAATCGTAGACCATTTACAATGAACCCATGTAACAGTAAAGTATGATATAATGTAGCTTGTGGTGATATGTTGATTATTAGTAATAAAAGTCTTAAATTATTAATTGCTCCAAAAGTAGCACTAAATCGAAATCGGTTAACACATGGGTTAATAGAAAATGTTTTATTATTTATGGAAAACTACTTTTCTAGTAGTTTAATTCATTGCAGAACGGAGATAATAGTAAAAACTAAAATAGTTGGATTTCGCACGAATCTTTGTCCGATTCAATGTCGATGACTCGGTAGTCAATAGAATCTAAATAGCCCTGCTGGATGAATCACAAATTCTGTGCTTCGTCACACTGCTTTCAGTAGCTGCCTTCTACCGTCGTCTTTGTAAAACTAGAAGTAAAGTAAAAGTAAAATAATACAAATAATAACCTCAACACCTCAACAGCCTGTATTGGTCCATTGCTGGACGCAGGCCTCCCCATGATAAGCGCCTTGGTGGCTTTTATCTCATGGAGGTAATGCCCATAATCCCCACACTGGGCATGCGGGTTGGGGATCGCAGTTCGGTGGTAGAATTGTTCTGCAGGGGGCGCTGCTACACCACTCCAGGTGGATATCCCTTAGTCGCCTCTTACGACACCCGCGGGAAGAATTGGGGTGGTGCAAATTCTAAGCCGCCGCCGGCACCACATCGCTGAATAATAATCAAATAATAACAGATGGACTTAATATAAAACACACGATAGGTATATTTTATTTTGTAGTTTTGTACATAATTAGCTGAGCGACTTACAACAGTGACTTTCGTCGCCTTCTTCACTAGGGTGGGCCTGTCTTGAGAAAGCTATACTACATCATTCGTAATTTACAGAGGTTTTGCGCTCGGACAGTCGAGTTAACAGAAAAATTGTTAATTAATAAAACTAATGCAAAACAATTTAAAAATTGTACATGCTTCATTTTTTACTAGCTTCTTTTATTATCTAATTTAAATCTAATGCAAAGAATATCGCAAAAATTTTCGACTTCGCCTGACTTGAACCCGCATCCTTCCCTCAGTAAGGAAATGTACTAACCAACTACACCAGTAGGTCAAGTGACGTCGGAGTCAAAAATCTTTGCGACTCTCTACGGACTCAAGCGCCGTTAGCTCGACCTACAGAGGAAATATGAAGTTGTAGTTGATTAGCACATTCCCGTACTGAGGGAAGGATGCGGGTTCAAATCCCGTCGAAGTCGAACATTTTTGCTTATATAAATACTATTTGATTTCTTAGAAATTAGAAATTAGCCAGAGTCCGAGTCTTATGCACTATAATGACTAAAACCTTAGCCTATTATCTAATTGAGGCGATATCTAAACATACGCCAAATTTCATCTTGATCTGTTCAGTAGTTTTGGAAATCCTAAGTAACAAAAATTCTGATTTCACAAACTTTCGGCTATATAATATCAGTAGGATTGTAGGATTTGTGTTTTACTTATCATGAAACTATGTAGTTTAGTGATGATGTACAATCAGACAATGAATCATAGAATGCGATAGATAAAATCAAACATTTAATCATGTTCTTGTTATTGTATCACTTATTTCGAGTAGGTATGTACTACTATTGATAAAACGTCAAGTGCTTGTTGGACTCGCGAACAAAGGGTTCTCCATGTATAATTGTAAGACATTGTTTCTTACCAAATATTATGTTTCTAGGTCAACGGGAAGTAGCTTATGTATACAAATTTACATATTTCGGATTTTTCCTACACTTGTGCTATACGACTTTGCTTCTTGCCAAATTTCGTGATTCTAGGTCTACGGGAAGTACCCTGGTTTTGTTTGCATGTGATTCCCTTAGAAATTTCAAAATATTCTGAAATAAACGGCTGTAACTTTTGATTGCGTTGACTTAGAAGTTTTGTTCATATCACGGCTCCAAGAAGTTACGGACTTGAGTATCTGATGTTAATTTCAACTCAGTACCTCCACGCGTTCCTGAGAAAAGGGGGTTGACAGACGGACAGGCCGACAGACGGACGGACAACAAAGTGATCCTGTACGGGTTCCTTTTTCCCATTTGAGATACGGAGCCCTAAAAATGTACTACGCACTTGTTTAATTATTTCGAGACACACAATTCATAGACAGTTACAAGGAGCTTAAAAATTATAAGGATTGCCGGGCAAGTGTCGCTCACCTCAGTGCCTTGTGTTTGGGCAGTCCACCCTAGTGGTCATCATTGCCAGGACGACGGTGTTGGAGCGAGCCCGCAACCTCGCCGAAAGCCGATACCAAACTAGATATACACACAACCTGGTGAAGCCTGTTTCAAAATTGAAAATCCACCAATCCTCCCCCAACTCGATGGCGGCGGTACAATTGAAACAATTGAGCTAACTGCAGCCTGTTGCAAACAATCTACAGGTAGCTCAACTGGTCCTTATCAATACCAGTCGGGAGCGTCCCCAAGACGTCATAAGAGTTGGTTTTGCACGACAACGAAAACGCGGTTTTCCTTTTCCTTGTTGGTAGACCCTCAGAATTTTCGTATCCGTTCAGCTGTCAGGCCCTGCGCGCCGCAATATCAGGGCTAGCTGCGCGGCATGCTGAGCGTCCGCGCGGAAATGGGATAAGATGCGTTATTTCGCTGATTTCTTGATTATCTTGTTATGTTTGGTAACATCTTTACATATTTGGATTCTCCATAAAATTTCCTACATATAAGCACCTTAGTATTTTTTTTACGCAATGAGATAATACAATGAAAAAACAATGAAATCGATGACGCACGCGTCAGAAAATCGTCCAAATTTTGGACGCTTGCCAACAGAGAATTTCAACGGTCCAACTTTTGGACGCCTATCGTCCAAATTTTGAACGCCTGCCACGGGAGAAGATAACTAACACTAATATTGCGTAGAGGATTTTTTTATATATTTTTTATTAAACATAGAAAACATCTAAAACATCCTGAACAAATATCTGCATATCGTACTAACAGTTGTCCCGAGGCGGGAATCGAACCAGCAAACTCCTGCGTCGCAGGCGGAGCTTCGCTCGCTGCGCCACAGATGTCGTCAAAACAAAAAATTGTCGCGATCTTCTGCTCGAGCGAGTGACGCTGTTCTCGCTTGTGTTCGTTGTGCTTTCAACATACGGGGAATTTTATTACTTTTTTAATGCAGAACTTACTTTTTTCAAAATCGAGCACGTAAGTCTTAACATGACTTTTCGATAGCTCTCACGGTATCAGACTTCCCCTGAAGAAAGGTGGCATCTGTGTCTAGCGACTGTCATGCGTAAAATCGAGGCCGCAGTTATACGAATATCCGTATCGGTAGATTACACCGATAACACTTTTATAAACACATGAATCAACCATTAGTCAACCAAACTGCGTCGATATATTCGTAATGGGTGTTGTGTGTCAAATTCTAATAAACAAAACAAAAGAAGGAGTCTTCAAACCTGGTGCAAGTATCACCGGAATCGTCAAATACGTCATCGACAAGCCCACGGAGTACAAAGAAGTAACGCTGTCGTTTCTCGGGACCGGAAAATGCAGCTGGACAGAGCGCATCAATAATTCATCCAACAGGTACGTAGGAACTGTAGAATACGAAAACACCAAAATTGACCTTCTGCAAACAAAAGCGGACACTGACATCCTAGAAGGGGTCTATGAGTTTCCATTTGAGTTTGTATTGCCAGAAGATATACCATCATCACACAAAGACGATTTCTGCATTATATGCTATCGCATAGAACTGAGATTCAAGAAACCAAAAGTGTTCAGCTTCAACCAACTATTCAGCGCTGAAATCCCTGTGAAGGGATATGTAGAACCGATAACAGAGGGACCTGTTATATTCGGTCTCGATAAAAAGCTCACTGATCTACTCTCGATTAGCAAATCTACAATCAACGTAAAGGCAGAAGTCGAGAAGACGTATTGTAAGCCGGGAGAAAATATCAATACATCGCTACTTGTAACAAATAACACTGCTCTCACAATAAATGTAAAAACAAGTCTTTACTGTTTTAAAGTCTACACGGCCAATTGTGGGAGAACTAAACTATCATTGGAGAAAATCAGGGAATGCAGCTTGGACATGACCAGCATTCCACCGCAAGGTGCAGCCAATCTATCACAGAGTATCCCAACGACACTTGACCTATACTCTATCAACTCTAAAGTTATGCGAAAGGGGTACTTGCTGAGGGTTTCGGTAAAGCTTCCTATGCCACATAGAAATGAATATGTAGAAATGCCAGTGCGTATAGGAAAAAGAATGATAGATGAAGAAAAATTAGATGCAGAGACATCATCAGAGATAGAAGATGCACCGCCGTCTTACTGGGAAGTGATGGGAGAGGAAAAAGAAGGAGATGAAGAGTATGAAAAAAACGCCGTGGTTTGAATTAGGCTGTGAGTGTACAAGTTTCAGTTGATATATACATATGTATAAGCTTTATTATATATGTATACATTTAAGTTTTCTATACTTACTAACATTATAAAGAGGAACGATTTGTATGATAATAATAATATTATAAAGAATAAAGATTTGATTGTTTGTTTGTATTGAATAGGCTCCAAGACTCGCAGATCGCATGCGCTGCGGAAACTATTGATGATAGAACAAAAAATTGTTCCACAATATTAAAGAACATATAAATATCTACAAAAAACTCAGCGATACCATTTGTCCAACTATTGTAGTTATGTCATTTTAACTACTTTTTTACGTTTTAAAAGCTGATAGAAATACCGCCCAAAATCTGACCATGTTATTTACCATGTTACCTTTGTATTAATCCTTATCCAAATCTCAATGGTCTAAAAAGAACAGTCTTTTACTTAACCCAACAAAAACCAAATACATGATCTTCGGTAGCAAGCACAAACTAGATAATCTGAGTCCAAGTGTTGATGTAAAGCTTATGGATAAGTCTGTTGAACGTGTGTACGAAGCGCGTAACTTAGGCCTAATTTTGGACTGCAATCTTCGGTACGAAAAACAAGTAGCTGCTACAGTTGCAAACTGTTTTTACAGATTGAAGGTCTTGTATAGAATGCGGTCTCATATTCGGGAGGATCTACGGATACGTCTGGTAGAGTCACTTATATTATCCAAGCTGAATTACTCCGATACAGTTATTAGTCCTAGGCTACTTGCGAGAACGCAGAAACTAATTCAACGAGTCCAGAACGCTTGTGCTCGATTCTGTTTCGACATTCCGTTAAGAGGTCATGTTACCCCATTTTTAAATAAACATGGCATTATGAAAATGAAGCACCGCAGAAAGCTTCATTTAGCTTGCTTGCTATTTGGTGTAATTAAATATAACATGCCCTCATATCTATTTGAAAAACTATCATGGATTAGCAGTTCCAGATCGTGCGGATCCCGACAGAGTGCGAAGCAACTCTCGATGCAGCGTCATAGCTCGGCCTCTTTCCGAGGCAGTTTCCGCTACGCTGCATCGCGGTGTTGGAATAATATCCCCCCTCCAATACGGAACCTGCAAAGTTTTTATGGTTTTAAGCTAAAACTACGCAATTTCATTTTCGACGGTCAGAAAACGCAGGAGAATCTTAAAAATGATACAAGTATCATTTAATATAACGATCTTAATAACAAGCGTCGCTATCATTTTGTTAATAAAATTGAATTATTTTGAATGTAGATAATTTTTTTTCTTTTTATTGTTTTTATCCACCGAAATGTAATTTTGTTGATTTTATTACATAGTTTTATAGTTTTTATTATATAGTTTTTTATTATTCATTATTACAAATTCGAATATTTGGCATAGTCGTTGTGATAGGTACTCGTACCTATCAGTTTTCTTTACGTGTGTGCAAGCTAGAAATACCCACTCTTTTAGTTTCTTTTTTATTTTATTGTTTTGCATGTTTATATAATATTTTCATTGTCATTGTATTTCTTCTCAACATTTTTGTCTTTGTTTGTACATTTGTTTGTTTATACTCCGTGATGTCACGAAACGGCTCTGTCGGAAGACCAGCGTTGGTTGTACGCAAATACAACCAACTCATGCTGAGACAGGGACCGTTTTGTAACTCTAACAAATTGTCCATGTTCTTTTGTTATAAATTGTATGTCTGTGTTTGAGTTACAAATAAACGTTTCTATTCTATTCTATTCTATTCAAATAAATCATTTCAAATGTAACACTGTTTCAATACCTGTAGATTACTTTTGGTATCTGTCTGAATTTCATAAAGATTCCTATAGATAATGTCCAGCATCTAGTGCTCATGAAACTATATAAATTTTTGTTATACACGGTGTAACAAGAAAGGGTGATCATCAGAGGCTGAGGGATGGGGCAACTCAGTACCTTCCACACATGGCATCAAAACCTCAGTTACGAAGATCACCACTGTTGGCCACTGTGCCCAGCTGTCGTGCAAAAAATCGAGGCCGCAGTTAATCGCATATCCTTATCGGTAGATTATATTACAACGATAACACTTTTATAAACACATGAATCAACCATTAGTCAACCAATTTGCATCGAAATATTCGTCATGGGTGTTGTGTGTCAAATTCTAATAAACAAAACAAAAGATGGAGTATTCAGACCTGGTGCAAGTGTCACCGGAATCGTGAAATACGTCATTGACAAGCCCACGGAGTACAAAGCAGTAACCGTATCGTTTCTCGGGACCGGAGAATGCACCTGGAATGAGAGCAGCAATAATACGACCACCACGTATACAGGAACTGTAGAATACGAAAACACCGAAATTGACCTTCTGCAAACAAAAGCGGATACTGACATCCTTGAAGGGGTCTATGAGTTTCCATTTGAGTTTGTTTTGCCAGAAGATATACCATCATCACACAAAGACGATGTCTGCACTATATGCTATCGCATAGAACTGAGATTCAAGAAACCAAAAGTGTTCAGCTTCAACCAAATGTTCAGCGCTGAAATCCCTGTGAAGGGATATGTAGAACCGACAACAGAGGGACCTGTTATATTCGGTCTCGATAAAAAGCTCACTGATCTACTCTCGATTAGCAAATCTACAATCAACGTAAAGGCAGAAGTCGAGAAGACGTATTGTAAGCCGGGAGAAAATATTAATACATCGCTACTTGTAACAAATAACACTGCTCTCACAATAAACGTAAAAACAAGTCTTTACTGTTATAAAGTCTACACGGCTAATTGTGGGAGAACTAATTCATCATTGGAGAAAATCAGGGAATGCAGCTTGGACATAACCAGCATTCCACCGCAAGGTGCAGCCAATCTATCACAGAGTATCCCGACCACATTAGACCTATACTCTATCAACTCTAAAGTTATGCGAAAGGAGTACAAGCTGAGGGTTTCGGTAAAACTTCCTATGCCACATAGAAATGAGCATGTAGAAATACCAGTACTTATAGGAGAAAGAATGATAGATGGAGAAAGATTTGATGCTGGGACATCATCAGCGATAGAAGATGCACCGCCGCCGTCTTACTGGGAATTGATGGGAGAGGAAAAAGTAGGAGATGAAGAGTATCAGAAAGACGCCGTGGTTTGAATTAGGCTGTTAGTGTGCTAGTGCCAGTTGTTACACAGGTGTCCGGTAATTAATAGATAACCCTGCAGGTACTTAAGGGAGGCACCACGGCTACTCAAGAAAAAATATTTAAAAAAATCTATCTACAGCAGTCTACGATTTTTAATTTGTTTTTTAAGGCGAATAGTAAGGGTGATAGTGGCGCCACTACATATTTAATTTTATAATTACGTTATACAAAGCTTGTGATAGGTATCGTCTACCAGCGGTCCGATTTTTTGATAATTCCTTTGTATAACTTAATGAGTAAATTAAATATGTAGTGGCACCACTATCACCCCTTTTTTTCTATCCTGAAGGAAATGCGCACGCATATCGTACTGCCACGGGGAGACAGTACGATGATGTGGGACTCTAACACCACTAAAACCCTCAGGGTGCTTCCGCCTCTGCCGCTTGTGGTAGGAACGTGGGGACGCTTACACTCATCCACGAACCCACCGCGGCTGCCCGATATCTCTTCGCTACGCGCCAGAAACACATGGCGCGCCAGGACCACCTTACGACATCCTCCTCCCCTGCAACCCCACCGCGTCCGCCATCATACTTTAGCGACCCCGCCAAGGCCGCGGAAGGCAGGGAGAGCGGCGTACCTCACTGCGGCCATGCTGCCCATACAGCACAGCCACCCGCCTCAGTTGCGGTGCCTCCCATACGACACCGCAACCTACTACCGCTCCAACTGGGCTTAGAGGGCAAAACCCAGAGGAGCGGTCCGTCCAGGGGCCAGCCGTGTCGCCGTCTGCGTGAGCACGGCCCCATGAGTTCCTCTTAGCTTCATCGCGGGTGACTAGGCCGCGATAACTAAGCCCCCCCCGCCTCGACAAGGCGGGAACCCTTCGGGGGGGGCCACTATCACCCCTACGTTTTTTACATTATTGAGCACTACGGCTAAAAATTCAATAATAATAAATTTATTTTTTCTGGGAATAACCGTGAATAATTGGCCTTGCTGTCGCGCATTATCGCGCATTACTAAATAATTACAGCTGTAATTGTTTTTTACAAATTTTTTAAAATAGAAATTGTGAGTGTTTTCGATTTTCTAATGATAAAAAAGCAACTGTTGTATCAAAAAAACGTATTGAGACCTGGGTGGCCCACAGCTTAAAAAACATACCTACTTCATGAAGTTTCTCAAACTGTATTACACTAAGTTTTTTAATGTCATAACGAGTTATTGCTACCTATGTTACTGTAGCCTTATTTTTCTTAGACCAAAAAAGTTATTAAATAATTAATTTATTTTGGAAAACTGTGGAAGTGTAATATGGGATGGTTGGGGTGTTTTTAGTGGAGGTTATTGAACGACGACGATACGAGTACTTTCAGAGGTAAGAAAAAGAAAAAAATATTTTGTAAGTACGTTTAAGTTGTTTTTAAATCCAAGAGAAAAGTCACGTTCGATCAGGTATTCCGCGGCCTCCCCCGCTTGATCGATGACTGAAACGGATCGGGTTATTCCAGTTTTCCCCCTTGAAATCCTCCTTGAGGGGGAAAACTGGACTCCAAAAAAATTAATTCTATATTTTCCCCCTTAAGGGGGATTTGTCAAGGGGGAAAACTGGAATAACCCAACGGATCAACCTATTTTTTCCTCAGTAACTGGAAATCACATTAAAGATTTCCATAGGTATTATCCCATGAATCCTCATGCAAAAATTTGAGATAAAAGCAGTGCAGTGCAAGCAATGTAAGGTGAATTTATTTGTGGTCTTTACGATATTACTTTATGAAGACACTAGTTTATGCTTTAAAAGGAACTTTAAATGTCATTTCTATCCCATGGGAACTGATTTATGGAGTAAAAAGCCTATGTTTGATTTCAGGATTAGAATTACCTGAATCCAAAATTTCAGCCCGATCCGTTCAGTAGTTTTGGCGTGAAGAGGTAACAAACATCCATCGATCCATTCATCTATCCATCCATTCAAACTTTCGCATTTATAATGTTATGTGATACTAGCTGCCGCCCGCGGCTTCGCAAGCGTTGTTTCTATGGAAACGTTAAAAGGTGATTTCTATCCCATAGGAACTGATTTATGGAATAAAAAGTATTATGTTTGATGAAGCCTATGTTTGATTCCAGGCATAGAGCTACACCGGTGCAAAGTTTCAGCTCAATCTGTTCAGTAGTTTTGGCGTGAAGACGTAACAAGCATCCATCCATCTATACATCTATCCATCCAAACTTTCGCATTTATAATATTAGTGTGATGATATAGTGTGATATTGTAGTGTGATATTGTGGTGTGCTAGTGTCATGTGATGTGATGTGATAAAGATTTGTTGTTCTAATTATTTATTCTAGATATTTGATAGAATAAACATAAAATGGTTGTTTTATAATTTACTAGGTACCTATTAGAAATATTTCAGTGCCTTGTTTTATTGGTTTCTCTAGGGTTAGTATGTAACTAAAAGCGTCTGGTTGCCTACTTTACTACCCTTCCCTTTGAGTGCCGAGTGATTTCCCAGCGGGGAACGTGACAGACTCAATCATAATTTTGTTACTGAAGGAATATTTTATTGACAAGCTCGTGACCATGGTTTTGCCCGGAATTATTTATTGCGTGATGGTGAAACAAATGACACCAATATTATAAACTAGTTTCGAGCAGCTACTTCATACGCATTGTTTCCGGGATATTCTTAATATATATAAATCACGTGTCACGTTGTTTGTCCGCGATGGACTCCTAAACTACTTAACTGATTTTAAATTAAACTTGCACACCGTGTGCAGTTTGATCCAACTTGAAAGATAGGATAGCTTATTCAGGGAAGGTTTAAAAGGTGAGAGTGGTACGAAGTTCGCCGATTCAGCTAGTAATTTATAGATTTTTTTTATTTTAATTTAATTTTTTAATTCATTTATATCAGGGGATCTTTCAGCACAATATACATAGTAGCGATGTGTGAAGATACAGGTGGCTATTAACAAATTCCCACTTATAGAAACAGTAGGTATACAATTTTACAAAATAAACAAAAATAATAATAACAGGCTTATATTCGCGTTTACCATAATTGATAAAACTTATAGTTAGGTATATAATATCTGGTATAGTTATAGACTATCTGTTGTTAGAATAATAATTATGTCTGCTATCGTTCACTCATTTATCAACTAATTTAAATTTATTGAAGAAGGAATTATTGAGTTTGTTTTTTAAACTAGAAATACTGCCTACTAACTAGAAATAGCCTGTAGATACATACGTTTTTCCAAGTCAATAAACAAAGTTTTGTTCTATGGACACGTTTTAGGTTATTTACATCCCATAGGAACTGATTTCTGGAATAAAAAGAAGGCTATAATGTTATTCCAATTTCAGCTCTATTCGTTCAGTAGATTTTGCGTGAAGAAGTAACAAACATCCAAACACAAACACAAGTTATTTACTTAGTTAGAGCCAGAAGATTTATTGTCAGCACATAGGTTTAAGGTTAGAGTATTTGTAAACCTACTAGTAAATTAAGTTTTAATTTTAAACACATTGTAATTCTTTTTTTGTGAATAAAGGTTATACCTATCCTAGGCTGTAGAGAGTAATCTTTTAGTTTTTTTTATTTTCGTTAGACTAAGTCTATCTACGTGCCAAAATTATATGTAGCCTGTAAGCTGCCTGCCAACAAAGCCAGACGTACCTACTCGCGGACGTGTAATATATCGCAAGATTCCATAAGCCGAGGTAAACTGAAGCTTCACATATATTATGATTATCCTAGCTCGGGCTATAAGAATGGCGTTTTATGTGTCAATATCAAGACGACATAAAGTATCAATGTTGTACCATAAAAAGTATTAATGGGTTGTTTATAACGAGATTTTATTAATAAGTAACATGTTAACGGAGCAATGAAGTAATAATTCTAAAATTTTGATTTTCATCCGGTGATTTTGGTACTAACTAGTTAGTACTAACTAGTACTAACCACCTAGTTGGATGGTTAGTAATTATTTTTCTTAACCGACAATCTATCTAGTTTGTTCGTTAGTAATCTTCATTTTCAATCCTAACCGACAAACTATCTAATGATGAATTAATGGTTTGTTAGTTGATTCTATCACCAACTGACAAACCATTGTATAGTTCAGGAGTTTCCAACCGTCTCACTGCTCTGCACTGGTGCAGTTTATAGAAAAAAAAAAGTCTGCCATCCATTTATTAATTATTATTTTACCTTTGTGTAAAAAATGACCCACACAAATCTCACCATTTAAAAGTTACATTTGGTATCTTAAGTACGCATCATTTTTCGAACTTTCTTAGTTTAGTGTGATCTTTGTGTAAAAGATTTCATCAACCGTGTTTTGCGGCCACACCTTAGGCTTTCGGGCTTTGGACTTGGCCGGTCCAGAGTGAAAAATGAGCGCCGCATCGTTACTGATTTCAGACATAAACGCTGGGCTTTAAGCCGCTAATCGACTGCGGTGCACGTATACTTCAGATTAAACCTAAACTGAATTATGATGCTTGAAACAAAAATATCAAAGTGTTAGTGCTTTTTGAAACATGAAATAAATATCAATATTTACAGTCTAAATTTATAATAAGATTTTTGCTGTTGGTTTTTTTGTGTAGGTACGCGTATGTTTTTTCATATTTAAGTAGGTATATAGTTTGCTTAGTTATAGCACTAGCTAGTCAAAATGTGAGATATGCAGATAGAGAAACGTTTATTGACAAACACAACTCTGATACAGCACAGAGCAGAAATAGTAGGTACCTACATAACTTACAATACAAACAATAAATGAAACCTGCAATACAGTACGTACATAAATGAAATAATATTAGAACGAGTAGGTATGTACCTACCCACCCACTTACTTATAGGACTAAACGAACGGAACTAGAGAAAGAAAGACACAATAGGACAAGAACAAATTAATTGACAACCTAATAAAGCTAAGGTAGGTAGGTAGATATTCACTTTGTAGGTAGGTAGGTACCGTGTAACGGGGAATGCAGGAGACAAAGGTGTCAAATCTATGGAGGTCAAATCTATGGTAATCTATGGTGGATGAGACCTACCATACCAGGCACAGCATTAATTTAGCAGGTACAACCATAGATTTATATCGTAACGATACACATCTATGGGTACAACCATATAAATAGGTTCTTAATAATGGGTAGGTGCGCTGAATGTGGTGCACAGTAGTTGAAATACAGCTCAAAGTCCTGTTTTGCATGTAAATAGGATATTTACAAATGGTTGTAGGTGATGAATGAAATAAATAATGTTTGCAAGGAGCTCGAAAAAAGGTTAAGGCTATAATCTTAAAGTAAGTACGCATTTCGTCAAACACGCATTTTGTCCAACACGCATTTATACCAAGTCGTCAAATTCTGTCCAAAGACAGATATAGGTAGAATTGTGTGAAACCATAGGGTTTTTGACGTGACAACGTCTTATAATTCGATAGAGCCGGCTGCACGCACGAAAAAACATGACGTCATGCGGCGTTACCTCGCTCTGAGGCGTTCCATGTAAGGCTTGAAGTGTAAGCGAGAGCGCTCGACATCCGTCTCTCTCCTACTTGAGTGAGCGATGCGTCTGCGTTGTCACGTTCAACTATCGTCAGTAAACCGACTTTACAGACAACCAATTTTTACTCTGCTTCTTGACTGCATTCGAGCAAGAACTCCCTACTTTATAACAAAATTGGGCAAGTCTAACAAATAGCATTATCATCAAAGAATCACTCGATCATAACGACTGAGAAATGGCGGCGATTACGCCGAGGATCTTATTAGACAAGTTTGGATTAGTTTGGGCGAGTCCATTATTCAACTTCCTATCCTATTGACCGACGATATGTTAACTGATAAGTTGTTTCCTTTCCTTAGATCGTTATGGAGAAAGCCTGTTTGAAATATATACTAGTCATCCTTATTACGACGTGTTTTAGTTATGTATGTATGTATATACCCATAGTAAACCCACAAATTGATATTTTCTGCCTCATTTTGGTTTGTAGACTCTAATTTCAATGACTTGCAAGGTATCCTCGGAAATGATAGGTACCTACCACAAAAGAAATAGCAATAATCGGACATGTTTTCCAATAAGGCTTGAACAAAAAACATATTCCGTTTATCTTAAAATGGAGTCAAAATACAGTTTTCTTAAATCTTCTAAATTTAGAATTTTTTTGTAATTTTTTATTTAGCTGTAAACAAAATGTATATTTATATGGATATATGTGTCGTTAAATTGTTTACATATTACTATAATAAGATAAAATAAAAAATAGTTCACGTATTGCTGGCCACTATTCTACTTACTGGCCATTATTACCAAATAAACATTAATTAATTTTGGGTTTTCTCTCCAAAAACCAAAATAATTCGTAAACAATCGATATTGAGACTTCATCTTAGACAACCATGGCCCAAATCAAGGTAATATTATCCTATAAGTAATCCGACTCATACAAACGGGCGAAACGCGAGCTATACCTACGCGCCTCGATCTCGGCATGCGCTCAGCATGCAGACAGTCGCGGCTGTGCCGCAGTGACGAACGGATGGTGTGATGTTTTTTTAACAATAACCGCGCGATTTTTTCTCTAAAAATAAGTTCAGGTACATATTTAATAAAGTAGCTGCAGGTATCTATAACCAAGTAAAAGATATTCCTTTTTCTCCAATAAAATCTCCTAAAATTTAATAATAAAGCATTTTGTAGGTACGTCTCAGTCGAGGCGCAAATATTTTTCGGTCGCAAATTTATAAGACCGATTTGTTATTCAAACATAATCAGGTTTTTTAATTAAATCTACCAATCAAAAAACAACACGCATTTTTATTGAACACTTCCCATTCAATTCATGAAGTATTTTATTTGTATATAAAAAAAGTACCTTCCTATATTTACAATCACAAAACTAAATGTAAACACAAAGTACCTAGTTACGGAAACCCCTCACCCCTCTGTTTTAGATTAAGTCTAGACTCTAGAAATGTGCTGATTAGACAGCACATGGTGTTCTTAGAATGTAAGTGCTTACTCGGCGCGACTCTGGTGGTCGATGCATCTGCATGCACCTGTGTGAGACAATAAAGAGTTTGCCTCCGAATCGGCAAGACCTATTTTTGGTATTTTATTCAATTTCCTTCAGTTTTCATCAAAAAGATATCCGTAAAAACGTTCCCAAATCAAGAGTGGCGCAGCCGATACAGATTTCCCTCATTTTCTCGAGTTTTCCGCGATTTTCCTACTTAAAAATCAGTCAGAAAATTCGCCATAAAAATTGTAGAAATTACGGTCTTCTGTGTGAACCAAAAAAATGACTCTAAACGGGTATCGAAAAGTGAGTGCGGGAGTTGCAGTTGGTTGGTGAGTCAAAATTTTCGCCAAATCCTTCCTTAGTCCTCTCCTGTATTTTAAATGGTTTCTTTTTGTTTAAAAACTAATTAATTTGTTATTATTGAGATCAAACCTTGCTCTTTATAACGCTGGAATAAAATATAAGAGATTTTACATAGAGTTAAGAACAGATAGAAAGTGCACATTTTCAAAATCAAATGTAAGTACTGTAAGAATTAAATTAGGGAATTGTGGATCTTAGCATTGATCAAAAATTAGTCTTAATTATATTCGTTGAAAAATATTTTTATTTTTTGATTTTATATTTTAATTTTACAATTTATTTTTACAAGAATTTTACATTTTCCCTGTTCTAAAATTTTATGCTTGTTTTATAAGTGTAATTTTCACTGTGTTTTTTGTGTCGTGTGTCATTTCATTGTTGTGTCGTGTATTTTTCTTATAAGATTGTGAATTAAGCAAGTGTATTCTCTGCTAAGTTATAGCTCTGTGTTTTCGCATTAAGTTACGCGGTAGAGATGACGAGTGAAACAGTGAATAAACCGATTCCAAGAGAAATAGTGCAAATTATTCCAAATTTTACCGGTGATAAAAGACAATTAAATTTATTCTTGCGAAAATGTCAGTACATAATTGACTGATAAGGTAGTTCAAAAGAACAAAATTTATACGTGTTCAATATTATCACGAGCAGGCTTACAGAGAATGCAGCTGCCCTTTTATCAGAAAGGGATGAGATTGTGACGTGGTCCGCCCTTAAAGCCTTGCTTATCCAACATTTTGGAGACCCCCGTGTGTATTAACATCGAGTTAGAATCACTAAAGATAAAATCGGATGAGAATTAATTGGATTTTTGCAATCGAATTCAAAGCGTACGATCATTATTAATTTCAAAAGTGAACACCAATGCGGAAAGTGATTTAAAAAAGGCTAAATTGATTATTTATGATAATACGGCTCTGAATGTATTTCGTGTTCGATGTGTATTATTTATAGGTTAAAAGCACCCAGTACTCTAGAAGCGGCATTGAGTGTTGTGCTAGAAGAAGTGAATTTTATAGGGCAATATAACATGAGAAATCGTATTCACGGTAATAATCAAAACTCTACCTCAGGGTCAAGGCCTTTGGTAAGTCAAGGTCAACTGATGGGTTATAAGCCTATGTTAGGTGGTACCAGTAATAATATGACTAATTTTGGGATTCCCCAAAATGCGCAGATTAGGATGCCTCAATCTTAAGGCCAAGGTCAAGGGAATTTCGGAACACGCCCACAGAGTTTTGGATATCGGCCACAGTATGGTTTTCAGTCACAACATTTCGGCCTTCCGAGATTTGGCCTTCAGCCTCAACAAGCATACGGGTATAGACCTCCGCAACAGTTTAGGATAGAGTCCCACAGCCTTTTGGCTATAGGTCCCCACAACCATTTGGTTTCAAGCCAAATTTACCGGCAGTAGGACCACCAAATATTCCTCCTCAAGGACAAATACCACAGTTGCAAAATGCCGACGTATCTATGAGGACAGCGCCTCATAGACCTCTACAAAATGAGTTTAGGTTAAACGAAATAACCACGAATGACCATGAATACAGCGACACCGTTATGCCTACGACGGCATTTTATAATAGCGACGCATATTACGATAGTTGTGATGGCTATGGCTATGGTTATGCAAATGAAATGTACTATGGTTATGACGACTCTTCATCATTATTGCCTCTACCATCAATTGAAAATAATGTTACGAAAAATAACAATATCGTAAAAACTGAGAGTAATGCTAAAAGTCCTTCGGATTTTTGCATAACAGCCTCGGATGCCAAGTAGTCTTAGAAATAAAATTGTGACCCAAAATTAAAACTTCCGTATGTTTATTTGGAAGAGATAGACGCAAAAATAATGATTGATACCGGAAGTATGAGATCGTTCTTAAGTCCGCGAAAAGCTTATGAATATTTTCCCCAATTTATTCAGAAGGAACGGTTTCAAGTTGTTAGCACCCACGCATCTAGTATTCACAATGAAGAAGTAGAGATCCCTATATTCCCATCCTTTGTAAGCAACGATTGCCATAAATTTTACCTTAATGACGTTGATACGCGTTATGATGGACTGATTGGAAATGATCTTCTGCAACAATTAGGCGCGATTATTGTTTTAAAAGAACAGCTCTTGAAGACAAGTACCAACAACTTGTACTCCAATAATCAATAATAGTTTAAATTATATGATCGATATTCCCCCGTGGTCAGAAAAAAGAGTTAAGCTGCCTATAAATCAACATTCAGGCGAAACTATAAAAACACCTTAGATAAAACGAAATGCATCACATTTAAGGCACGTCTATGAGTAACATCATTTAATCAGTCGGAAAGCAAATTAAACCGTACAAAAGATACAATGGATGTAGAGACAGATAATTTATTAGAAGAAAACTTGTGTAAACTCAGACTTGACCATACCAACGAAGAACGTGAAAAAAATCTACAAGCTTTGTTTGGACTATAAAGATATTTTCTACTGTGACCAAATTCCTTTGAGTTTTACAAACCAAATTAAACACAAAATTAGGAAAAAGAACGAAGACCCTATTTATTACATAAAACCATATAGACAGGCCCCTTTTGTGCAAGAAGAAATTAATAGGCAGGTAGACAAATTGCTGAAAGACAATGTCATCCAAGAAAACTAACGTTGATGCGTTATCTAGGATAAAAATAAACGCTTTAGGCTCAAATGATGATAAAAAAATCAATGGAGGTTAATATCGATGAAAAGGAGCACAAAGATAGAAGCAAGTTAACGGCTGAAAATAATAGAGAGCGAAAAGATTCTTTATCAGACAATAGTAGGACATTATCAGCGAGCCCTTTCTCGGATAAATTATCAACTTGTTCGGATCACGAACAAGTGCCTGTGCGATCGGAATCGAATAAATCTGAAACCATTCATTCTCACGTAGAGTTAGAGTCTGTAGGAATTCCAATTATACATGAAGCAGTTGACACTAAACCCAATCAGATCTTAGTATATTCTTGGTCTAAGAATGAATTACATGTAAAATACTTATCTAGAAACAATCAAAGGTATTGGAAATTTTCTTACCTTTGAAGTCGGAAATTGTTAAAGAATTTTTAAAACGCTACATCAAAGATAAAATATTTCATCTATTTTGAGGAATCAGAACATCGTAGACTATTTGGAAACTTAATAATAGAACTTTTTAAGAAAGGAATGGTATATTTTTACGAATGCACGGAAAGAGTCCTTTAAATTGAAGACGAGAGAGAGCAAAGAGTAGTAACTGTTAAACATCATTAAGGAAAGACATGCCAACGTGGTATCAAGGAAACGTTAGTCAGGATTCGTAGAAATTACTATTGGGAGAGAATGCAAGAAACAGTTGCAGCGGTTATAAATGCTTGTGAAGCATGCCAGAAAATGAAATATGATAGGAAACCAATAAAACCAGTTTTACAGTTGACGCAAACACACGACGCCCCATTTCAAGAAATTTTCATAGATCTTTTTAGTATTGAAGGGAAAACTTATTTGACCCTATTGATGCCTTCAGCAAATTATGACAGGCTATAAAAATTCAAGGTAAATCAACTCCTGAAGTAGTAAGAGCATTGATGAGCTATTTTACTGGAAAGAAATCCGGGAATACTTCCGGTCAAGGAAGGCAGAGATTTCTTTCAAACTGATTATTGGACTATAGTTAAGGTTATAAACTTGGACAAGATTAAACATGATTTAAATTACGTAACGACCAACTTTGAGCATTTGTGTAGATTAATCGACTGGAATTCGTCATACTCTCAGGAATTTATAAGTGTTAAAATACATACAGAGATTGTACGCGATTTAACTAAAGACAAGTTTAAACAAATTGTTCCATAACAACGATTTAGAAGAGGGCTTATAAATCCATTGGGTTCACTAATAAAAGTTGTTACAGGAAATCTTGATCATGATGACGCGATTAAATTTGATAGAGTGACGTCGGAATTACAGCATGATCAAATGATTATTTAAAAAAAAAATTACCTTGGTCTCTAAAATGTTTGAAAGTTTCATAAATGTAACAGAGTTGATTAATCGAAACACTATCAATTCAGCTAACCGCATTAAGAAGGTAGAAGAAATGATTAGCTATTTATCTAATAAAGAAAAGAGATGGGTATTTTAATCATATGTTTTCGCATTATTTAATGTTGACTGAAGTAATTTTCAAACCATCTTTATCCGGTTAAGTGAAATTGAAACAGCTCTAGCATTAAATAGAGTCTCTATATTGCACCAGTCTATTGTGAACTCCACCGAATTATTGTATTATTTGAAATTAATTTCGGAATCCGTAAGTTTAGTATATTTTCCTAATGAAAATAACTTGTTAAAATTAGAGGAAACTATTTTTGTAAAATCCTTTACTAAAAATAATCTGATAACGTTTATTTTGGAAATTCCGATAACTGATAATTGTACTTATAATTACTATAAAATATATTCCTTACCAATTTTCCACCAGCCTGATAACAAACTATCTCCATTTTCCCTAAGTATCCCTACTACCTTTTGGCGAAGCGTACTCAATACATACCAATTGTCAAACCGTGCCGCCCGTTATCTGCTGGCGAACATTTCCTGTGTGCCGAGGATAATCGAGCATTCTACCATGAGCTTACCTGTGTAGAGCAGCTCATGAAGTTCCAAGATGACCCTGATCACTGCACGCAACATCAGGTAGAGATTGAAAGAGTCAAGGTCCAACGAATCAGTGAAAACAGTTGGATAATATTCAGCAGAGTTCATATGATGTTATCAAAGGATTGCGACGGCGAGATCACTAAGCAGCCAATATTGGGGACTTACTTGGCAACCATCGACGAACCCTGTGATTTGGAGATCAATGGAATTCGTATACTTCACCGGATCCTTAAGGAATCGGATGCTGTTGAGCCAATTCCGCTAATCGCCTTACCGCAGCTACGCGTTAAAGCAACGATATCCAGTAAACGTGTGCTTAATATGAACGAGTTAACTTAGACGAAGTGAAATACATGGCGTATTCTCTAAGGCATAGTGAAGTGATCGAAAGTGTTTTAGGTAGTAACAAAGGCTATAACTTCAGTGAAAATTTAGGATTCGCGACTCTAGGTTTAGTAACTTTTAGTTTTCTTTTATTTGTATTTTATGTCCTTCGGCAAAAATTGCTGCGTTTTATGTGTAAGAAAAATTATCGGCACAAATCTCAAATCGATCCAACCGATAATTTTCCTCTTAGGGAGGGAGGAGTTACGGAAACCCCTCACCCCTCTGTTTTAGATTAAGTCTAGACTCTAGAAATGTGCTGATTAGACAGCACATGGTGTTCTTAGAATGTAAGTGCTTACTCGGCGCGACTCTGGTGGTCGATGCATCTGCATGCACCTGTGTGAGACAATAAAGAGTTTGCCTCCGAATCGGCAAGACCTATTTTTGGTATTTTATTCAATTTCCTTCAGTTTTCATCAAAAAGATATCCGTAAAAACGTTCCCAAATCAAGAGTACCTAGGCAAATGTAATTAAAATGGTGGAGGCGGGCAGCCCTATCGCATGTTTACCTACCGCGCGGCTGTAGGCATTTATTTCAAAGATACGGCCGAGTTCAAATACTGTTGGATAATATTACCGTGCCCAAATGGTTCTAAATGGTATACTCTAGCTTCTCCTTGAAGCTTTGCACCCAGCTACCAATCACCCTGTAGATAAGATCTACAGCATGTTCAATTCTTAGAAGATCCAACGAAATGGGCGATCGGGGTTGCAATAGTTTGTTAATAGGGTGCCTCAAACGTATTTTTCATCGGCTAACCCTCGTATATCTATAGACCCCGGAATGTTCTAGCTGCTAATGCAACATCCCTCTTACTATCTCCGTGCAGTTGTTTTTAAATTTTATTATACAGGGTGCCACGAAACATGTGTACCTAATAATCCGAAAGGAGGTGATTCTAGACTGGACCACGGGTGATCAACGTTGGTTCTACGGTTTTTTGAATTTCAAACATCTTATTTGCAAAGATTTAACCAGTTAGATAGGCCCTTTCCGTAGTGAGACCACGCCGTGTTGTTGCCAAACGAAATGAGATAGCTCGCTCATTTGGAATCAGTACTGTATGTTTTTGTGGTGTGCTTTTTCATAAAAGTTCGTGCAATATGGTTTCACAATAAATGGTAATAATAACAGGAGTGAACTACGGCATCTCGACGCACGTTATCTCGATGCACTGAATCTCGACAAATATCGACAAACGTTAGATCGAAACGAACGGAATCTCGACAAACGTCAGTTAGGTTTATTGGCAAAAACTTTTTTTAAATACCTAGATACTCATACGTGTGCGTTCGTCGTTATTTTGATAACGCACGCATTCAAAAACAATACCACAGTTTTTAGTGTCAGGGCGCATCTAACGATTTGAATTTTTTTTTTTTCTTTGCTTAGTTTTCTTTTTTGTTAGTTAGATACTTACTTTTATTCATCATATTCGTGTTCTCTTACGAGTACGTGTATTCTTACAACATTATTATGCTTTGAATTTCCAAGGATTTTGTGATAATTTCATGAGAAGCTGTCCCCCTCGATCCCCAACCCGCATGCCCAGCGTGGAGATTATGACCTTGCCTCATAATGAGAAGAGCCAATACGGCGCTTATTTTTCTTGGAGCTAGATGATGCTGTATAGATTGTCCAGCATTATTTATTTAATATTATACGCTCATTTATTCTTAAATCTCGTTTATCAAATACATTTTTAATATAGAATATAAAATATTATAAAACTATTCTACAGTAAAAAATATATCGGCACGGTGAATCACCGGCCGCGAAGCTAGGTTCAAGCGGTCGGTGACTAGGGCTGCAGAGAGAGGAACTTCCTGACGGTGCGCCGAGTCATTATTATTATTATTTGGGGAAAGTAAAGTCCAGCAATGGACAATTGGACATAGGCTGATGGTGAAGATATGGTTCATAATAATTTTGACAAAAATATGTAAATTTTTTGAAATAAATAAATGTACTTACTGAGCAGTAAAGTGAATATCTTACCAATAACATAGAGTGGCGGAGATGTTCCTATTTCCATGGGCGACGTATCTTAAGCGACATAAATCGCCCCACGACAGCTGAAACATAAATTTATGACCCTTTTCTTGCCAGTAACCGTTTGAGCGAGCTAGTTTTGGTTAGCTCCTAAGTTATTGGCAAAGTTTTGCTAAAAATGGTGGTTCATCACTGCTGGATGATTCAGATGTATTCGTGGGTATATCACGTATTCTGTTCTAACAAAAGAAAAATAACCAACGAGAGATGAAACTAAAATACGTGATAAACTCTCGACTCCCTGAATGATGAAGTCAGTTTTGTAATACATAATTATGCAAAGCAAGGTCTGTGTGGTGCCGGCTTAGAATTTGCACTATCCCAACTCTTCCCGCGGGTGTCGTAAGAGGCAACTAAGGGATATCCACCGGGGGCGGGCAGCAGCGCCCCCTGCAGAACAATTCTACCACCGAACTGCGATCCCCAACCCGCATGCCCAGCGAGGGGATTATGGGCATTACCCCCGTGAGATAAAAGCCAACAAGGCGCTTATCAGGGGGAGGCCTGCGTCCAGCAGTGGACCAATACAGGCTGTTGAGGTTGAGGTTGAGGATGCAAAGCAAAATCCGTCAGTAGCGCCTTCGCACGCGTTCTTTCTAGGAAAACGTTTTGTATTCCATGGGAACTGATTTATATGACAAAAACTAAGTTTGATTCCATTATTAGAATTACCTGTAAGCAAAATTTCAGGCCAATCCGTTCAGTAGTTAAATAAAATAAATGAATAAATAATGCTGGACAATTATTCACACAGCATCATCTAGCCCCAAGCCAAGCTGAGCTTGTGTTATGTATAACAGATGACTGTTATACAGAATACAATAGGTACATTACATATATAGATATTTTTATTACACATAGAAAATACCCAAAACACCCGGAACAAATAATTGCAGATAGTACAAACATTTGTCCCAAGGCGGGAATCGAACCGCAACCGTCTGCGTCCCCACCCGCCGCGCCATATCGATCGGTTGTCAGTTTTGGCGTGAAGAGGTAACAAACATCCATACATCCAAACTTTCGCATTTATAATATTAGTGTGATGAAGATGTACTAAAGGTAAAGGTTAGAGACTTCGCTATTTAATAGCGAATAGCAATTAAATTTTAATGAATACCTCAAAATAGTAGGTAAACCTACTTTCAGATGGATCGCTCTGCAAACTTTGAAGATAGGAGGTGGAAATGGGTAAAAAAAACACATATTTACCTAAATTACACTAAAGTAGAAGAAATAAGAAAACGTAGTTCACGTCTTGCCAGGTTTATCATTCTACCCAAAACTCGAACTAACTATGGAAAAAAACTATAGGTAAGTAAGTACTTGTGAAGGCGCATAGCTGTACAATAATTTACCCTCCCAAATTAAAAATATGAGCTCAAATCAGTTCAACATATCGTAAATGATGATTCACTATTAAGTGAACACATTAAATGAGTCAGTTTTTGAACGACCACAACCTATGTATCTATTTATACATAACCTAAGAATCCTGTTCTCATGTAAGTGACATTATATAATTTGTCTTTTTGAGAATAAATGAATATTAAACTTAGGGCGCTAACCCGACCCAAATCGCCAAGCGCCATCACATATTTTTCTTATTATTAAGTTATGCGAAGGAATTTTCAAAAATCGATTTTGCAGTTTGTGCTACCTATCATAAGCTTATTTCAATGCCTCTGTAAACGTTTTATTTTGTACTAGCTTCTGCCCCCGGCTTGGCACGCGTATTTTCAGTATAATAAGTAGCCTATTCTCTAAGTTAGGCTTTGCTCTAAACGTACGCCAAATTTCATCTTGATCTGTTTAGTAGTTTTCGAGATCCTTGGTAACACAAATTTAGATTTCCTTTATAATATTAGTAGGATAGTGTAGGTAGATGCGAAGCTGCGCTTTTTGCTCACCATCGTGGCCAAAGTAAGCATTACAGACACATTATTTGGCATTCAATTCTTATTATGGGACTTGTAATCTGCTATGCTGCAACATCTCGCAATAGGTTGTGCGTTATCCCACTGCTTTACCAGGAGGCCTGTTTTGATTCTCCATCACGAAATTTCGTTATTTCCTTCGGCCAATTGGTGTAGGTACTCTAAAACACCGAATTAGAGTACCAATTTGCACAGTAAACAAAACAAAACAATTGATGGCGTATTTTGGAGCTTTCAGGCCCTTAGACAGCACATTTCCTTGAAGAATTAAGATTCGCTGATCCACAGTGGGAGTCGATCTAGCAACAATATACCTACTTACTCAAGAGTAATATTATTTACTTTATGGTACCAAATAAAAAATCCAATAGGCACTCCAAAAAAGCTTACCCAGCGATTACTCCAACTACCAAATTTCATCCCGTAAAAAGCCTCGACCCCCATTAACATCATCGGCAATAAATCAAGGGTAGTAAGCAGAATCGTTTTAATTCTGCCTTCGATTGGCTCGTAAATCGTAGGGGTAGCAGGGGGTTGTCCTTTGTCATCGTGACTTTTTACCCCTATCTCCTGTGTTTACTTTTAAATGGGTGTTTAGAAGTCGTCACAAAAAGGTTAGGTCCTATAAACGCTTGTTTGCTTTATGGGCTGTTAACAAGTTAAATGAGAGTTTAAAAGTAGGATGGGCCCAGAATTTTAACACACTTGGGATTTTTAATACAGTTCGTGCTTCCACTGTTTTGCTATATCTTTTGTAATCGGCCGGCTGTGATGGATGTTTGACTTGACGCCACCAAGGTATCGCAAGCTGAAGTGGCAGTGGGCCGGCTATGTCTCGCGAAGAACCGACAACCGCTGGGGTAAACGTGTTCTTGAGTGAAGACTGCGACTCAGCTAGCGTAGTGTAGGTTGCCCTCCGGCCTAGTAGAATGATGATCTGCGAGAGACTGCAGGCAGATGCTGGATGCGGCAAGCTGAAGACAGGGCGCTATGGCGCTGATTGGGCGTTTCTTCATCGGCCCACCCGGCACCGATACCGACACCGATATCGGTGAACGCATCTCAACCTCAACATCCTGTATTGGTCCACTGCTGGACGCAGGCCTCCCCCT
Organism: Eupithecia subfuscata; assembly: GCA_963564075.1. Classification (NCBI taxonomy): domain Eukaryota; kingdom Metazoa; phylum Arthropoda; class Insecta; order Lepidoptera; family Geometridae; genus Eupithecia; species Eupithecia subfuscata. The sequence continues at coordinate 15,963,659 of OY751102.1, read as the reverse complement.
GATAACCGCCTTATTGGCTTTAATATCTTGGGGGTAATGCCCATAATCCACACGCTGGGCATGCGGGTTGGGGATCGCAGTTCGTTGGTAGAATTGTTCTGCAGGAAGCACTGCTGCCCGCCCCCGGTGGATATCTCTTAGTCGCCTCTTACGATACCCGCGGGAAGAGTTGGAGTGGTGCAAATTCTAAGCCAGCACCACAAGGTGTCGGTGTACGCATAATTCTATGAAATTGTATGGCACACTGTCTCATTGGCCCAGCCCGACAACGACTAGTCCACTTGTGTCCATCTATCCACTGTATGTGTTGTCTACGCAAGCTTCTATGTGGGCGTGCGTGTGACTTCTCTGTCGAATTACAAGGCCGTCGTGTCGTATCGGTCACATATAGAATGTAGCGGTCGGTGCAGTGTCGTTGAGTACTGTCGGTGTAGTATCGGCCAATGAAGAAACGCCCATTGGGAGGTCTATGTCCAGCTGTGGACTAATATAGGCTGATGATGATGACGACGAATGTATCGCAAAAGTATAAGTAGGTCGTAGGGAAAGACGCTTGTACTGGCAGGGAGTTTGCGAGCTGATATTATTAAAGTGGTATTTAGATGGCCCGATTCACCTAGGCGCGAGATTAATTTACATTTTTGCAGATTTTAACCTGCATGCCTGATGCCGGCTTAGAATTTGCACCACCCCAACTCTTACCGCGGGTGTCGTAAAAGGCGACTGAGGAATATCCACTGAGGACGGGCAGCAGCGCCTCCTGCGGAACAATTCTACCACCGAACTGCGATCCCCAACACGCATGCCCAATGTGAGGATAATGGGCATTACCCCCGTGAGATAATAGCTAATCGGGCGCTTATCAGGGCGTGGCCTGCGTCCAGCAGTGGACCAATACAGGCTGTTGTGGTTGTGTGTGTGTGTGTGATTAACCATTTCAACAAGAATATTTACTAACTGAAAAGTAATTTTCCGCAATCGTTAACTATTTTCTATGAAAACATGATAAAACGCACTTCAATGCTATACCTAGTACTTGCACTAAGCATTTGGTAATAATCGTGATCAGAAATTTGATTCCCAAATGCTACAAAAGTGTAATTGAATCGTAGTTTGTAACGACATGGCTTCCAAGAAAATTTGTCAGGTAATTATTTGCGGCAAATTACCATTCCGATAAATTTATTCCCTGTTGACCGTAGCAAAATATAATTGCAAAAATTAAATAAAAATTAGATGTACCGCTGTTGGATTAGGTAAGTACTTAATAATAATAATAATTTATTTCAAAACAAGCAAACTTATTATGTGTAACAAATAATTAATTAATTTTAAATGTTTTGGCTTGGCTTCTAGATTTTGGATTACAGCACCTACACTAAGTGGTGATACTTGTGTCGTACTTGTTTACTAATTTAAAGAAAAAATAAAAATCTTCCGCGCAATGTATGTATATGCGTTGTCTATATTAAAGACGAGTAGGTAAGATATATGTAGGTCAATCGTACAAAAAAGAGGTCAGATTATTCGCGAAGAGTGAAAGTAGGTAGGTACTGTAGAGTAAGTTATTTATCTCGCAAGTGTTGAGATAGTAACCTTGGGACAAACGTTTGTACGATCAGCAATTATTTGTTTTGGATGTTCTGGGTATTTTCTATGTGTAAGCGTCATGCGTCAGAATTAAGTCATACATAACACAATGCAGGCTAGAATCCGATCTTTTATGAATTCGTGCTGTTTTTATGTTACCTAAATAAAAATATAATTTCGACTTTTTTTTTTAAACTCTCACGATTAACAGGTTTGGATTTAAACCTGCATGTGTTATGCAAGGTCGACGACCTCTGTGGCGCAGCGGGCGAAGGTCCGCCTGCGACGCAGGAGGTTGCGGCTTCGATTCCCGCCTGTCCCGACAAATGTTTGTACGATCTGCAGATATTTGTTCAGGGGTTCTGGATGTTTTTCTATGTATAATAAAAAATATATCTATCTATGTAGTGTATTGTATTATGTCTATCAGTTATCTAGTATAGGATAAGTATATAATATTTTCAAATTATAATAATCACAACTTTTACACATAAACGTAAAAAAAAATTAAATTCACATCACAGGGACATCAACGAAACGATATTTGAACGAAAACATTCTCGTATTTATTTCGGATCTGTATTTGACGACGACTGTACAACTTACGTCTCGTGGCTTGCGGTCCCAGTCGACGGATTCAAAAATGTAATCCGGCGACTGGGACCGCGGTCCAGATACCTAGTGGTCCCAGTCGACGGAAGCCTCCCCATAACACAAGCTCTGCTTAGCTTAGGGCTAGATAATGCTGTGTGAATTTTCCAGCATCATTTATTATTATATTTATTAACAACACTCCGCTACGCCAACACTCCGCTACGCCAACACTCCGCTACGCCAACACTCCGCTACGCCAACACTCCGCTACGTCAACACTCCGCTACGCCAACACTCCGCTACGCCACGCACTCCGCTACGCCAACACTCCGCTACGCCACGCACTCCGCTACGCCAACACTCCGCTACGCCACGCACTCCACTACGCCAACACTCCACTACGCCACGCACTCCGCTACGCCAACACTCCGCTACGCCAACACTCCGCTACGCCACGCACTCCGCTACGCCAACACTCCGCTACGCCACGCACTCCGCTACGCCAACACTCCGCTACGCCACGCACTCCACTACGCCAACACTCCACTACGCCACGCACTCCACTACGCCAACACTCCGCTACGCCAACACTCCGCTACGCCACGCACTCCGCTACGCCAACACTCCGCTACGCCACGCACTCCCCGACACTAGTTACGCAATCCACTTTAACAACGTCGCAATGGATTCAATAATGGCTAATGGAATGGAATGGTAATGGAATTGGAGCGCCGTGCTTATAAATGGATCATCATATTATTGTTATTGCATATTCATAAATTCATGAAGTTATATTTTGACAAGCCAGTTACAAAATATAACAGTTCAAAATATAACGGGTCGAAAAATCGCCCCCTATAAGGCGCTTCTATTCCTCTCTTAACCACTCGCACGTCATTTCAGGCCTAAAACTACATCCAATTCTAAAGTAACTCTGCCTGTCTGTCCGTCTGTCTTTCCGTTATCACGCCAATGGATCCAAATGAAATTTGACGCTTCTCAAAGCCGCGGGCAGAAGCTAGTTCTAAATATTAGGTACAAGTTAGATAGGTACAAATTGGTACGCTTATAATGTGCTAGCTTCTGCTCGCGACTTCGCACGCGTATTTTCAGTATAATAAGTAGCCTATTATTTAAGTTAGGCTATGCTCTAAACGTACGAAAAATTTCATCTTGATCTGTTCAGCAGTTTTTGAGATCCTAGGTACCTAACAAAAATTTCACATTTTACAAACTTTCGGCTATTTATTATTAGTAGAATAATACGGAAGGTCGGTACTAGGTACCTAAGTTTCACATAAAGCATACCACTACCACATCACCTACCATTTCTATGCAAACCTTGTAAAAGATTCTACTTAACTTGTGAAAACTTACTATTTGACTTATATAAATAAATAACACAGCATCATCTGGCCTGCTGGTATGGTATACAGATAACATTATATTTCATAGTTCCATTAGTAGAAGATAATTTTACACAGGTAGTTACTTGATCCATTCGGTAGCACGCACGTTTCAGAGAATCGATTTAAATCGATGCACAACACTAAAACAACCCGTCCCAACCCTACCACGCCAGCAGAATGTCATTCTTTTTCCGTGCGCGGTAGCATAAGCACACTACAAAATTTCTTTTACGCAATACATTTTGTGAATCTACGAAAAATTACAAAAGGAAAAGTGAAGACCAAGCAAATCAGCGGTATCAAGTAGAAATCAAAAAGGTTGAACAAAAACAAGTGAGTTGATATCGTCGAATTATTGAATTCTCGAACATTGAAGGTAAGTTTATTTTTGAATTCATGACTAGATGTTGCAAATCTTTAGAATTTAACCATACCATACCATCATAAAGTCTGCCTGGAGGGTTTACTGTAGGTACTCCACGAAGGCTAGACATGATGAGTTAAAACCTTGGGGTTTGACTGTAGGTCACTCACGAAGGTTATAAAAGCAAGTAGACTATCTAGAATAATCTAGATGTTGTATTCTTTACATTTCAATCATACCATACCATCTTAAAGTCTGCCTGGAGGATTTACTGCAGGTACTTCACGAAGGCTAGACAGGATGTGCCAAACACCTGGGGGTTTGACTGTAGGTCACTCACAAAGGTTATAAAACAAATACCTAGAATATCTAGCTAGAATAATCTAGATGTCGTATTCTTTACAATTCAACCATACCCGACCATCTTAAAGTCTGCCTGGAGGATTTACTGCAGGTACTTCACGATGGCTAGACAGGATGAGCTAAACACCTGGGGGTTTGACTGTAGGTCACTCACGAAGGTTATAATAGCGCAAATAAACATCTAATTTGCACATCAAGGGTTTGCACATCATCAGAACTCATAAAAATTTAAAGATGCTCAGGTACCAGTTAAAAACCTAGCGGTTTGTCTGTAGGTCATTCACAGAGACCATAAAGCAAGTAAGTAGGAAGTCATCAACTTTACATACCATTGGATTTTACATCCCTAGAACTAACAATTTCGTACCTAATGCTTGTTGCCTAATGTTTCGATGACAAAAAATTGTCAGTAAAATACCTGGAGGTTTGACTGTAGGTCATCCACGAAGGTCATATCCATAAACCATGTCAACTAAACTACTCCGCATATCATTGAGTTCAATATTTATAAAACTCAATATTTCCTAAGATTGAGCTGATAAAAACATTTTGCACTACCCGCAAAAATATTTGAAGTGGAATTGGGTTCTTCTTTACAGAAATCGAAGCCAAATTAATTAACGAGCTCCTATTTCAACCAAATTAATTGACGACCTCTGTGGCGCAGCGGGCGAAGGTCCGCCTGCGACGCAGGAGGTTGCGGGTTCGATTCCCGCCTCGGGACAAATGTTTGTACGATCTGCAGATATTTGTTCAGGGGTTCTGGATGTTTTTCTATGTATAATAAAAAATATCTATCTATGTAGTGTATTGTATTATGTATATCAGTTATCTAGTACCCATAACACAAGCTCTGCTTAGCTTGGGGCTAGATAATGCTGTGTGAATTGTCCAGCATTATTTATTTTATTATTTATTTTATTTGCTAATATCTCTGTAGATAATGAAGCAGGTATAAAATAATAATAATATAATACATTATAATATTGTATCCCCGATAATGAAAAATCTAGAAACCATCGAAACTGATACTGGGATATTGACGGACACCATGTCAAAATTGGTAATCCTGTCTTGATAATATATTGTGCATGTAGTCGTGCACTAGGTGACTCAACTGAAGAGATTCCAGTTGTTTACGGTAAGAATATACACTCAGATGTCACAAAACGAACATTCAATCGAGACGAAAACGCACAATAGGCCAATATCTAGATAAATCGTCCCTGAACATCATTAAAGACGAAACTCGAGATGACACCCGTTTTGGCTCAAAATTGTCAGAAAAATCAAAACTGCTAAAGCAATTGAAAAACAAGGGTCGTCAAAACCCACCCCTCAAGCTTCAAACAGGACGCCCTCCGCGTTAACCCACGGTGAACAAAGGGGGGGGGGGGAGGTACAGGTAAGTACATGGCGCACCGCCAGGCACAGAGTACGTACCAGTCGAAATCAAACTCAAGCGCCGCCGCCGGCGTCAGCTGCGCCCCTGGCGTCAGCGCAACACAACCGACCGAATACGAACCGAGACGTCCTCCACTGCGACAGTAGATCAGGTACTACGTGAAGGCATTATTATAACTGTTGGTTATCTATATACATATATAGAACAATTTGTTTTATACACCGATTTGAACGGTTACCAATTTTCGCTGACTAGCAATAATACTCAGTTATACATGCCTAAAGATATTCTAGCTCAAGTTGATAAGTCTAACACATAAAATAACAATAAAGAATTTAGTACATTTTGGTGCAATATCATAGTGTAAAATGAATACGCTAGCACCATACATTACAATCATAATAACCAACAATGTTGACACCTAACCCTAACAGTGCCCATAAGTTTATTTGAAATTTAAAATAATTTGAAAGTTCTTAAGAACACAATCAAAATTGAAGATTATGCGACCTCTTGTAATTTTCAAAACAAGGCTATCTTCGTGTACAACAATGATCACAAGGATCCATACTTATTGGTAGGTATCATTCATCAAAATTATTAAAGAGAACTTTTTAGTTAACGCATTCAGTGCCCAGCCTCGGAGGTGCGACCTGCAAAAGGGCGCGCCGCCGCCGCCGCCCCGCGCGCCGTGCGCCGTCGGTCGCCTAACGGCGGCGATGGAGGCGAACATGTATCTCATGGGCCATTTAAGTGACGCATTCACTGCCCAGTCTTAGCGGTGCGATCCGCAGGGGCGCGCCGCCGCCGCCTTACGGCGATGGAGATGGACATGTGTTGCGTGGGCCATAAAAGTGTTATTTATATTATATCGCATTCACTGTCCAGCCTCGGTGGTGCGACCCGCAGGGACGCGCCGCAGCCGTCTCACGGCGCGATGGACCTGGACATGTGGGTCGTGGGCCATGAAAGTATTAAGGTTTCGACTAGAATCTACAGTTCAGTCTCATATTTAGATGATAGTAGCCAACTAAGAAAAATGCTTTAGTAACAATTTACTGAAACAATAAAACGATTTAATTATTATAAACAAAATACACTTGCACCTAAACAAACATGAAAGCTGCAAGTTTTAAGGCTTCATGTCTAATACCTCATCAGACATATTGAGTTTAGCCTTACCTGAAGAAAAACGTGAACCATTATACAGTTGTCACAAAAATATTTGAAATTACCACGATTAGAGTTTTGCACAAATATTACACAATGGTTTTGAAGAGAAAAAAAATAAAAAATTCGCGCTTCAAAATAATATTAATGGCCATCATTATAAAACAATAATAATATTCAACTGATAACAGACAAAAATACGATTTATGCTGGTGACAGGATGGATAATATTATAAAGACTAAGAAATCCTTAATTTCTAACACCTATGCCCATAAAATGTTTACTGTTGACTATCGGGGTGCTGCTTGCACTGGCATGGGCGCAAATGGTCACTGGAAAGAATGGGACCTACAATTTCACATTAATAACTTATAACAAGCGGTTTTTTTAGGCCCTAAGAGTATGCTCAAAATATTGCGCAAAACTGATGCTTACAGTTAAGACTACGGCAATAAGCTAATAGAATAGAAATGGGAAAAATTAACCCAGATACTGAATTAGAACGAAACTCACACGACTGTATTAACTTTGGTAGTTCACTCAGTAGGTACATCACTTTGGTCTACCTTACATTGATCGTAGCGCATCTCGCTCCAACGCCAAATGTGACACTTTTGTTGAATGGAACCCCGATTCGGTTTTCACGTTTACTGTTTTCGCCTTTCTCAAATTATTCTAAAGTGTTTACCAAAATTAATAACGAACAATCAACAGGAATGATTGTAATCCCTAACTAGCCTTCTCAGGCTTAGTTCCCTCTAGTGAATCGATGGTATCCAAAATCACATACTTATACAAAGTTTTCATAGACTTAGAAACCCTTAGAGGGCTGCGATTGTCTACGGGAAGCGTTTTCACTGCGACCTGTTTCTCAGAAATCACTATAATCGTAGTCATAAAATTTAGATGTCATGATTGCTTCCTTTTCTGAAGGACCTTAAAACACTAGTTATAAGAAGGTTATAAGCTATGGTGGAATTATTGTTAGCAAAGTAACATTATTGATTATATCGATTATTTAAATGCCCCAATCATAGCTGTGGTAGAAGTATATTTTAACAGAACAATTCCAAAAAGGTGATTTATAATATTGTTCACTTAGTATGTAGTCAAGTCACCGATCGGCTCCTTTTAGACCACAAAATTGGTTCTGACGAACACATTACCTCGCCTCTTATAAGGAGTTTATACTCGTTAGCAGCGGCCGAGTGTACCTTAATACAGTTTTGCAAGGGACCCTTAAACAGTTCTAGATTTCATCAATAATTGATATCTTATGATTTTTCTTTGGATAAATTAACTAAAAAATTAGCGTTATTAAATTGTTATATACCTCTATACAGGGTGGAATTTTGTAATGCCACCTGGAGGGAAAGTACTCTTAATACTGTAGATAGAAAATTGTACTAAAAGGAAACATTCCTTTATTTTTGAAAAGAAAGAAAACTGCATTCAAAGATTTTCGAAAATTCGCTTGCCACACCCGGGAATCGAACCAACTAAAATCTGTAAAAATTACACCCTGTATTTTTATTGCATAGATCGTTAGGGTCAATTATAAGGATGAAATCTCTCTAACAAACTTAATAAATTAAATGAAAGGAAAACCATGAAATCTTAAATTATTTTAATTATTTACAATAAAAAGTCAACTAACTACTAATTAGTTGCTCAAAATGGGCTCCATTTTCTTGGATACACAAATTTATTCTTCTAATGAATTCATTTCTAGTAACTTTTAATAACGTGTTGTGGTGAATATTAAAAATCGTATTCTGAACTTCAACTCTCAACTCGTTTACATTCGCATAAGATTTCATGTAAATAGATTTTTTACATAACCCACAAAAAAATCTAAAGGGGTGAGATCTGGTGATCTCGCAGGCCATCTGATTGTGCCGTTGGTACCAATCCAGGTATTAAAATGGTTATGATTCTGCTGTTATGGGCTGGAGCACCATCTTGCTGTAGAATTATTTGGTTTCGCTCTGCCTCGGGGAAACAATTTAACTAATTTCTTAAGATATCCAGTATTTTAAGATAGAAGAGTCTGCATTAGGTAAAAACACGTGCAAATTTCAATCGTCTTATCTAAATATGAATTCGTCATTTTAATGGATTATTAATTAATTACTGACACAAGTAAACAGATGGATCTTTAAGTTAAAGTGCTTACATAACTTGAACCATTCAATTTATAATTTAAGATTTCATGGTTTTCCTTTCATTTAATTTATTAAGTTTTTTAGAGAGATTTCATCCTTATTATTGACCCTAACGATCTATGCAATAAAAGTACAGGGTGTAATTTTTACAGATTTTAGTCGGTTCGATTCCCGGGTGTGGCAAGCAAATTTTCGAAAATCTTTGAATGCAGTTTTCTTTCTTTTCAAAAATATAGGAATGTTTTCTTTTAGTACAATTTTCTATCTACAGTATTAAGAGTACTTTCCCTCCAGGTGGCATTACAAAATTCCACCCTGTATATCAGCATTATTATAAACCTCTGCAGCAGCTCGCGAGCAACCAAATATGACTATACTTACCACATTTTACAAAAAAAAAAAAAAAAAAAAAAAATGTTTACTAGATTATAATGATGTCTGCCCCGAGTAACTTATGAAGTGAAATTAGTAGTAATTTATTGATCACCGATTAACGTCGGCATAAGCGAGCATAGTCGCAAAGTAATGCTCGGTACATTGTTACAAGAGCAAGCGGAATCGGGGCGTTGCATCTTTCGGCGCACATTGCAGCGGCATGCTGCACCGTCGAGCGCACACGCCGCTGGCCTTTCCATCAAGGAAGGCACAGAACTGGCTAGAAACAGAGCTCGCAAGCCTTTGCCCAAATTATAACCATCCAATTTCATCGGAAATTTTTTGCTAGGTCGGCCGATATACCATGGTAACAGAGACTTCATTAATACTTTATGCATAAGAAGTTATGATTGTATTGACTGATAAGAAGTTAAGTACTTACATCATTATTTTTCTTTAATATTTTGTGTTATAGTTATCGACATACTCGTACGATAATAATCTAAAAACACCTATTTGTTTTATATTTATAAAATCTGCTATAAATTAAGCAGAAAAGATAACTGCTCTGAAATACCAAACACTCAAGCAGATAGTTAGACTCTAAACATCTACCTGTGTAAAATTATCTTCTACTAATGGAACTATGAAATATAATAGGTGATTAAAAGAACTTAACAAGTGAAGTTCAATCTCTATTATATGAATAAGTTCCATTAGTAGAAGATACAAGAACCCACCCACCACATCCCAGCTCAAGTTTTGGTTGCTATCCTCTAAAAAGAATGACATTCTGCTGGCGTGGTAGGGTTGGGACGGGTTGTTTTAGTGTTGTGCATCGATTTAAATCGATTCTCTGAAACGTGCGTGCTACCGAATGGATCAAGTAACTACCTGTGTAAAATTATCTTCTACTAATGGAACTTATTCATATAATAGAGATTGAACTTCACTTGTTAAGTTCTTTTAATCACCTATTACCGTTACAATACGTAAGTTATGTGGATATTTTTTGTTTATATGTTCTTATTAGGTACTTGAGAATAATTTTCTGAAATCACTTCTCAATCCCGTCATTTCTTTGTGAATACCGATTATTCGTAAGTGCCTACATTCAAGACCATTACAAAAAGGGTTCCGCATAAAATATGATCTCTCCCATGTAACAAAAACCGCTATTTTTTCAAGACATGAAAAATGAACGCTGCTTTATCGCGATAAGGCATAGAATGGTGAATAATGTCAGGAAAAAGTTGAAAGGAAGAGCAAGAAACATTCATGCGAGAAACCATTCCTAAGTATTATCACTAGCTTCTGCGCCTGGTTTGGAACGCACTATACCTGGATAAAAAGCAGTAGATTATATCCGCTCCGCTTGCGGTGCAATCCCGGCTTAAGGGTACGTTTCCACTGAAGCAGAGCTGGGCGGAGTGGAGCGGAGAAGAGCAGTGAAAAGGGGCATATCTTCTCAAAATTTTATTTTGTATAACTCAGCTTAGGTTTGACTGTCGACTGAGGCTTTTTTACTCCTAACCTGGTAATCATGTTGGTTCCCACGATACAGGCCCAGCCTAGTGTGGGAATCGTTGTCATCTCACTAAGTAAATTATCTCTACTTACACAGAAATGATTTGTATAATCTATATATATAAAAGTTTTCCTTGGTCACGGCATCACGCGTGAACGGCTGGACCGATTTCGCTAATTCTTTCTTTGTTGTGTTTGTTATTGTCAGGAAAAGGTTCTTTTCAAACAGTGTAAGTTTACTTACACTGTTTCCACAGATGCGGAGCGGAGATTTCGAGCATTGTGATTGGGCAAATCACGCTCCGCTCCTCTCCACACCGTCCAGCTCCGCGTCTGTGGAAACGCACCCTAATGCATGCTATAGGCTGAATGCAGGCACATTATGTAAGGCAGGAATGCGACCGATGCGACGTTAGCCACGGAATGCAGGCTACGTTCCTAACATATCCCCAAACAACGCATCTACTAATAATATAGAGAGGTAATTTGTATGATAGGTAAACAAAGAAAAATATTGAAATAATTAAAATTAGTACTGATATGGTTCATTGGGCTACCTGTAGATTGTTTGCAACAGTCTGCAAATAGCTCACCTGTTTCAATTATAAATATATAGATAACTAATAGTTCTAATTTGTTCATATTCTTCAATTATAATATAATTTTTGTTCATAAAGTATCTGTTCAAATCAGATCAAAATCTAGCTAGATACTGTAAATACTAAATTCATAGCAGCGATGAAAGCCATGGGCAGAAAGTAGTATAATATCTAATACCATTACGGCATGATTTAGCTTCCATGCTGTTTTGGTATAACAATGGGATTTGGTACTACGGTGCACAGCAATTTATCAATTCAATCCACTTTTAGAACCCACTAGCTTCTGACCTCGGCTTTGCACGCATTTTTCATGCACACAACACAGCAACAAATAAATAAATAAATAATGCTGGACAATTCACACACAGCATTATCTAGCCCCAAAGTAAGCAGAGCTTGCTTGCTAGTTGGGTACTAGATAACTGATATACTTAATACAATACACTACATAGATAGATATTTTTTATTATACATAGAAAACATCCAGAACGCCCTGGACAAATGTCTGTAGATCGTACAAACATTTGTCCCGAGGCGGGAATCGAACCCGCAACCTCCTGCGTCGCAATATTGATCTAGCCCAAATTATTACTACTCAATAGATATTAAATTTGTGAAATGAACATAATATTACTTTTATCAACCAACGAAAAACGGAGGAGGTTCTTACGTGGCGTCGACGCGTATATTTTATTTTATGCATAATTTTTTACAGAGTAGTCCGATTTCGATAATTCTTTTTGTATTCGATTTGTACACAAGTATGCTTGTACTACAAAGTTAATTAAAATAGACTATAACGATCAACTTTGTTAACCTACTTTAGTGAATAAACATAATTATATAATTATTATTATTATTGAAAAGGGTATAACCCGAAGGGGGTCCTATTTAAATTAGAAAAAAAAATCCAACCCTAAGGGTAGGAAAACAGGGGATGATTGGTTGTTCACTTTGATTGTAATGTTTGACCACGCATAACTTGTCTTTTTACAGAGTAGTCCGATTTTGATTTTAAAAAATGATAGGATAGTGTATCCCTCGATGTGTCATCAAACTAAATTACACTCGAATTTTAACTAGATGTCGCCACTAGAGGAATTTGAAGTCGATTTATCGTTTTTTAAAACGCGCCAAATTATACAGGAAAAGTACGTGCGAAACCGCGGGCAGAAGATACCTAATACTACATCAATATATTTTTCTCATACATTTTTTCGCGATCATCAGGACCCATGATGATCGCGAAAAAATGAGTTACCAATATAGGCTGTTGAAGATAAGGGAGGCCTAATCCTCAACAGCCTCAATATTGGTCTACAGCTGGATGCAGGCCTCTCTCTGATAAGCGCCTTATTGGCTTTTATCTCATGGGGGGCAGTGCCCATAATCCGCACACTAGGCATGCAAGTTGGGGATCGCAGTTTGGTGGTAGAATTACACTGCAGGGGCGCTGCTGCTTGCCCCCGGTGGATATCCCTCAGTCGCCTCTTACGACACCGGCGGGAGAAGTTGGAGTGGTGCAAAATCTCAGCCGGCACCACATATGGTCAGCCAGTGATTTTATACAATAGAAGGGAGTTATTCCCAACTATCTACCTGATCTGTTCCCCTAGGGGGACGAATTGGGAAAAATTTCCATCTGTCCCCCTTTAACTACAGGTTAAAGGGGGACAGATGGAACTTTTTCCCTTAAATTTTCCCTTAAATCTTTGATTAAAAAGAAAACATAGGGAAGGGATGGAATGGGACTAAGTGATTACCGTTTCGTAGCCAGCTTCGAATAAAGATTATTTCTCCCATTTCGAAGCCAGCTTCCAAACTTAGCTACGAGGTAGGACTTAAGAATTCCCGTTTCGTAGCCAGCTTTGAATCGGGATTATTTCTCCCATTTTGAAGCCAGCTAACCAAATTTGGCTACGAGCTGGGACTAAAGGCTTTTTTGCACGGTGGGACAGATGAAACTTATAATAATTGAAAAAGTTCTATCCGTCCCTCTGTTACTCACGAGGGGACAGATCGAACAATTTCGCAAAAAAAATAGTTGGATCAGTCTCCCTTTTTGCTACGGTAGGAAAGATAACACTTTTATTAATTTAAAAGGCTATCTGTCTCCCTATTATTAACAGAGGACAGGCAGAACAATTTATTCCTGCCTGTTATCCTGTGCCTCCAATTTAAATATAACATTTACCTAATACGTACGAAAGCCAGACCCAGAATAGATAATCCTTGTTTTCCTGAAAAACAAGGATTATTATATAGGTATTCACATACCCTGATCGATGGTGCCAAACCCGGAACAGATATATCCTAGAGTTCCACAGAGTGCCAAAGGTGTCAGCAACGTGGAATAGCAGAGGCAGGACGTAGTATTTTGTGCTCTGTCGAAATCCGTCGGAATTTAAAGCGAATCAGTTTTGGCAACAACACAGGGCACATGGCTGCCAACGGAGCTGTGGGTGAAACTTAGAGAGTACACGAAGGAGAAAGCTTTCTGGCATACTGCATGACATAATCGGCGCTTTTATTATGATGACCGATGTGGCGCGGCAGGAGAAGGTCGACGTCGACAGGAGGTTGCGGGTTCGATTCCTGCCATTGGACAAATGTTTGTACGATCTGCAAATACTTACCCCTGACCCACACGGTAAAAAAGGAAAGATAAATGTTTTTAATTTGAATATTCACAGAAATTTCTTGCGTTTATTATATCCTTGACCTTGTAGTATCTACAGTACAAGCATTTGACCTAGTGCAGATACTGGACCTCTCCCCGGTCGTGTCGGTCTGCCGTCCGATCGGATTATGAGAGTTAGGGAATAGAGAGTGCACCTGTGTTTGTGCATACACTTGTACACATAATTATGTCATGCGCATCTGGTTAGTCTCCGAAGAGTGGTCCTGTTTTTTCCTGGACGACTGGAACTAGTTTGTAGTGGCAAAATCGAATGACAAATAATTCGATTGATCGGTTTTTTGCAGGAAACTCTATACAGGATACTCGTGTGTGTGAATCCTAGTATTGAAACTAAAACTATAAGCTATAACTGTATACTACTAAGCGGGATCCTGCAAAAAACAGGATGTTGCCGTTGGAAAGGGCTGTTGCAAGTTGCACCGCACTAGCAAGGCACTAAATGCGATATAGGTAAGTAAAGAAATTCTAAAGGTACTAAAAAAGTTTACCAAACCAAAGTATTTCAGAGTAGGTAATAAGATTTTCAGTTCCGTTTGAAAGAGCCTTTTCATGAGATACAAAATGTCTGGCATTTCGTGTTTTCGGTTTTGTATTGCAGCAGTGGTTAGCGGTGAAGAACTTTTTAAAACTAAAAGAGGGTTTCTTTTTGAACTACAGTTTTTACTCTAAACAAGTTACATGGGAATGGTATTAGGCCTTCAAAAAACGAATGTTACCAACGTTAATTTTAATTATAAATGCGTAGATTTTCGAGTTCTAAACTTGCTTAGGTACGGCCAAATTTATATTCCTGTAAGCGTTGCGGGTTGGATTTCCGGGCCGGGGTAACATTTTTGTTATTATGTATATCAGTAACCAAGTCCATAACACAAGCTCTGCTTATTAGGGCTAGGTATAGATGATACTGTGTGAATTGTCGTGTTAATATTTTTTTTATTTATTAGTGAGACAGCAATTACAATCGAGATAGAGATCGGATCTGTTTTCAGGAGTACGCGCCCCCAGGAATAAGAGCACATAAGCAGTCACGTATCGGTAACTTGAAAGGCTTTTAGAACTACTTCCCTCAAATTCAATTCACCCTAGGCTTCGCTCCGAAGAATAAAACTTATGGGTCACATTACCCTGACTTACGAGTATTTGGGCCATGGGAGTATTATAGAGTTGTCCCTATAGCCTAGTAAAGGTAGCGATCGTTGGGATCCAAGTTGCGATACCCGAAGGATGAGATATCTATGCCTACTTAAATGTGACAAGCAATACTGTTGGATGATTGAATACAATTTTTTATTTATTTATTTCGTTGCTAGTTTATGCCCGCGGCTTCGCACGCGTTGTTTCTATGAAAACGTTTAAAAGTTATTCCTGGGAACTGATTTATGGGATAAAAAGTAATGTTTAATGTAATGTGAATGTTTGATTCCAGGACTAGAATTATCTGTATGCAAAATTTCAGCCTGATCCGTTCAGTAGTTTTGGCGTGAAGAGGTAACAAAAATCCATCCATCCAAACTCACGCACATAATATTAGTGTGATAGGTCGTGCAAAATATAAAGTAGCAGTGCTCCCCGCTCTAGGACAAGCCTATGTCGAGGCTATCCTATTATGTTTACCAAATAGTATCTAATACATAAAACATAAAATTACAAACTTTTAATTTATGTAGATAGACAGAAAATACTTTATTCCACACATTAGGTTTATGTGCAATATAGTACTTTACAAAATACTTAACTTATCAAACGTACTTCCAAAAACCTGTAAAAGATTCCACAGAACTGCTGACCGGGTCACCGATCTATGAACACTACTATTCCTACCATATGAGTAAAATCATAAAATATGTACATACGCTCGTATCTACATATCATATTAATCCGTAAAAAACATTTCAGGAACTCCCGAACACGCGATCAATACTTCAAAGCCGTGCACTCCATTAGCAGTTTTGCAAAAACATCCTCCATTCGACCGTGCAGTGGCACGCCAGTCACACTCTGATGCCGGATTTGTGCAAACGATTTTGTATTTTTCAACCGAATTTACTTCACTATTGGAAGGCCCACCAGCCTCTCTAGCATGATCACGCTAGACAAGATTTCGTTTAGGATAAAATAGAGAAGTCTATTTTACTGTAATACACCTAGGTTGAACTAAGTCTGCTGACGGTAAGACGTTGTGGTTACCACCGCCCTCTAGTTCTGTTGCCTGAAACAGTGCCTTTAATTACTCCGACAAACTGGAATACAGTAATTCTGCTCGGCGGCAGATAGCGGCACTTCTCCGAGCAAACAATAACTTCAAACTCTCAAAGATACTGAACAGGCGATGTAACTTCATTGCTACTGTTACTAGTACAAGTCGCAGAGACCGTCGTCGCCTCTAGTGCATAATTAATCATCTCGATATCTAGATTGATGTGTCGTCAACTCAACTCAACTCAACAGCCGGTATTGGTCCACTACTGGACGCAGGCCCCCCCCTGATAAACGCCTTATTGGCTTTTATCACATGGGGGGTAGTGCCCATAATCTCCACGCTGGGCATGCGGGTTGGGAATCGCAGTTCGGTGATTGAATTATTGTTCTGCAGGGGCGCTGCTGCCCGCCCCCGGCTGATGTCGTATCGACCAGTTAATACAAGGTCAAGTTAATACAAGTCAGTTAATACAAGTCAAATTAGTACACCATACTGAACTGGTCATTCGCCTGCTACCACAGAAAATAAAAGAATCGTTTGCAGCTTGGTTTGTCCACTAAATATTAATCTGTGCAGCAGGTGAATGACCTTCAATATGGAGCACTAATTTGACTAACACCCTATATAAGAAAACAGTCTGTCGAATTTGGAGTCTTCATATCCAGGCACAAGGATACAGCAAGTACCAACCCCACACGTTCCTTGCTCTACAAGGGTATCTAGTCACGAACGATGTCCACTAGAGCGGAAGCGGAAACACGCTCGGGGCTTTGATCCGTCGAGCAATGGGTACACACAGACGAGCCACTTGTATGCCAATAAATTCACCTACAGCGATAATTGGCTGGAATCGGATAGAATGAGAGGCTAAGGTAGCCACCGGGTGGGTCTTACAGATAGTTCTATGGTCCCACAAGAGTGGGTGGATCTTGGGTCTTGTGTCTTTATTCAGGAAGGTTAATCCGTCATGTCGTGTTTGAATTATGAAATGGCTGTTACGAAGGTAAGAATCGCCAACCCGGTCAAGCGTGGTGGTTATCGCAAATCCCCCTTGTTTGAGGAAGGCACGTGCAGCACTGGTGGTGGACGTATAAGTGTTGATAAGGAGTCTACCAAGCCTCTACTCAGATGATTTCTGACGACCGATGTGGCTCCAGGTTGATATCCCTTAGTCCAGTAGGGGTGGTGTAAATTCTAAGCTGGCACCACACAGCTAGATAATGCTGTGTGAAATGTCCAGCATTATTTGTTATTTATTTATTTATAGTTATGTATAAGGGACGATAGGCTATTATTGCTGCTTGTCCAATTTCAGAGTTTATGTAAGGTTTATTGATCTACCCACAGAATCGAAAGCAATAGCAGTTGCCAGCCACGTCGTCGTCCACACAATGCGGTTGATACCGGAGCGACAAATCGCTCGTCTGTTTCAAACACGTGGTAGTCTGTGACTTTGTTTCGTGAAAGCCGGAATCGTGTGCCATTGCATTTTAAATTTCGCTGAAAATGCTGACACAAACACAAAGCTCAATTTGCATTGGTACGGATATACTCATATGTACATGGTGGTGACGAAGTAGAGGGTTTTGAACACTTTACCGAATAAATATCATTCTCTGTGTGCTGTCATAGTTTTTGTAGATTTCTGGAGACACAGTGCTAGATTGCAAGATGATGCTTTCTAATCTATAAGTAGACGACAGGGTTGTGGCGGACGGTCTCATATTATGTTAACATGTGGTTCATTATTTGGGAGAATTATTGTACGAGGATTCTTGAGTTGCACATTTTTTTTGTAACTAACAAATCCGCAGCTCTTGAAAGGATACATATTAAGTACAAACCTTACCTACTGTAACTGATAGCAAATATAGAATATAGATTTTATTAAATTCGTAGTTTATTTCTTACACTTTACATTGCTCACTCGAAAAATAGTGAACAATGGATGCGGATGTACCTATACAGCTAAGTACGATTTCAGTATATGTAAGAATTCAAGCTTTACGTGAATTCCTATGCTATTATGATTTTCAGTAATATCAACATGTTTCTGTTTCGTATTAATCTCAAGCGAGATAACAGATTCTCATAATAAATTGATACATTACGTACAATAAAATTTAGGTCACAAGATTTTAGACTGTTTATTATGACTTTATTTTTCTTCTGGAGTGGGTAGAAGATGAGAGAACATTATAAGATAGGAGCGTATCAGCCAGTTAATAAATAAATTTATAAACGTTGAGCTAGGTAAAGCACATAATACCATAATTCTCTTGTTGTAAGTAATTACTACTTTAGATAGAAAGATAGAAAAAAAGAAATTGGTTGCCTGTAAAGTCGGTATACGGGCGAAAGTTTTACGTGACAACGACCGTAACGCAGTTTCTTGAAGTGAGCGGAGCGTAACGCAGTTTCTTGAAGTGTCACCCGGCAAACCAATTTATAAGACGTTGTCACGTCAAAATTATTGCACACGTATCTATAGAAACAATATAACAAAACAGCTTATAATTTAAGTGATAAATGGCGGTCTCATCGCTCAAGAGCGATCTCTACCAGACAACCGTGGATGGATAGGATCATTGGATAGTACAAGGGGATCTCTTTAATTGGATTTAAGACCGTACTGAACGTTCAGTAAAGCTGCTGAAGGATGGTTCAAACGCCATGAGGTGCCGCAGACATGGAGAATTGCTCAACTGATGGGTCATGACGAAGGTTGCAATACTTCTGTACTAACAATTATGTACTGGGCATACAATATCCAGAAAACCTTAGAAAGCCACTCTAAGTCCGCTGTATGGCAATGCTGATGCGCTGCGCCAGATACTCAACAGCTCTCGGGTCACGCGTTGCTTCGACCAGAGGTTCAGATATATTTTTTCATTAGTTACATAATATTATTGCTATTGCTGTATTGCGTCTATCTTGTTTTGTTTTACCTAATACTACACTACCCCTCTCTCAATCGGATGTCATACATAATGCCCATTATATGTATATCAGTTTATTAGCCCTTGGTCCCCGATGGGCAGCACTGTCATCGTCAGAGTGATAAAACCTGTGCTCTGCGATCCCAGCGCGGGGGCTATGACATTACCCCCTAATTATAAGAGACTAGTATAGGATGGTAATGTGATGTATGTGATATTGTTGACCTATCGAAAAATAATATTGAGCTCGACAAGGCCAAAACTCCAAGCACTTTATAGGAATATAGGGATAATGCATGAATGCCCAATAGTCCAAAATCCAAAGCAATGAGGTAATTTTTGTATATTGTATTTTTTATTTAATACTTTACTGCACACATCTAACAAAAGTATACTTACAAAAGTTTGTTTATAGAAAAACTGCAAAGAGTAGCACATAGCATAATAATCAATCCTACTGATATGCGGGTTAAAGAGCAAACACCAAATATCTCGTATTTTTACGATTTTGGTAACAAACAGTCTTTAGTCTACATAAATACTGTCAATATGTGGTTAAAAATTGTGATATTCTCATTTTTTGGATTTACTGGTTCTGTGAGTTCATTATTTTTTTACATCCATCACCACTACTAAACATTAGTATTTGAAGAAGATAATTTCCAATTTCTTTTCGTAATCTAATCTAATGTTGCGCAGGATCGGTCATTGTGACGAGTTTTGGGGGTAATGTTTGTCCAGCAGAGGACGTCTATTAACTGAGGTGATATCATGAACATACTGATGATCACGATTTACAACGAGTATACCTTTATTTTATAGCCAGATAGACTTATGACGTCACAAATCATTCATAGAGTTATATGAATAGACAAATGAAGATCGCGCCAACATTCCCAGTTAGGCTCTCTTGGGCTGCTCTGGTGGTCAGAAGAGCAAATGACCAAATCATAACCATGCTTAAGGTTCTCCGTGGTAAGATTGACGCCCCAGATCTTAGCGATAGGCTACTGCGGCTTTATGTCCCAGATAACTACCGTCGTAGTAGGAAGGACAGACTCTTTGATGTATCACATTGCCGAACGGTCGCTCACGCTCAATCTCCTACACCACGTACTCTCTCGTCTCTCAATGCCCTCATGGATGCTTGGATGAGGCTGTGGGTGGAGTGTCTGACTCTGTCTGAGTTAAATGCCTGATTGAATTGCATAAATAATTAATTATTGATACTAGGTACTGACTAATTGTATTTTTATTTGGAATTGAATTGAATTTTATTTTAACTGTAATTTCTAATAGCTAATACTAATATCTTTTCAAATTTAATTATAATGTAACATAAGTGACCTAGTGTAATTGATATTTTAAAACTTACGCGATCTGAACACTTATTTTTCGAGGGAAAAATAGGTAAATAAACTCAATAAATACCCATTAAATAATACTAATAACTAGTGTAATTGAATATTCTGTACTAGTTCAATAAAAATAAAAAGGCCACAGAATAATGGTTAAGTATTTATGGTCCACTCTACATAATATACTTCTATGTTCCCAGTTAACCACCTCCTTCGACTTGGGGGGAGTGATCCATGGGGACCGCATGGGCGGCGTCCCCCTCGGCTCGTCGCTTGGAGCAGGCGAGGTGGACGTGGAAGGCATCTGCAGCACCAACGGCATGGCCTGCCAGAACTGCAGCCTGGCAGTCACTTGCATACGGTTGCCGGTCGGCTGGCTAAAGGTATGGTGATTTTTCATGCGACAGGAATTTTAAACATATTATATCTGCATTTTTTGTTGTTGTTGTGGTTAATAATATAGTGAATTTCTATTCTGTAAGTACATATTTATGAGTAACTTGATTTTGCACGCCTTGACGAAGAGAATGTATAGGATAAGCTTTAACCATAAGACACTTTGTACTCTTACACTATATTCCTGCAAAATTAATGATGATGATTACGAAATCAAAGGAGGATGTGTGTGATAGAACTTTAAACTTTTAAAGTAGACTGGAGCCGAGTATATCCGATTCAGCGTAACCAATACGTGCATGATGATTCGCATAAAGAAGTCTATATTTTCGAACCGTCTGCAGCTTGTCTTGAGGACAAAGACCACAACAGACTCACGCAACGCTGAGTGACCATGAAATGATAAGACAAACTAGAGGCGTACCGTACCTTTAACAAGTTTACCATCATATGTACATTGCATTGAATCTCGTCGTGTGAAAGTAGAAAAGAGAAATGGACCAAAGGTTCAAAATAATAACGATGTGTAATTCTCGCATATATTGACTCTCATAAAGAACCTCTGTGCTGTCGGTTCCGGCCTTCCTAAGGACCATTCCTTGCTAAATGGTCCGAGATCACAGGAATGAGAAACACAATAATGAATAGAATATATTTCCTCTTTTGTGGGATACCTACTTGTGTCCAGCAGTGCTGATAATGTTTCCTCTTCCAGGTTCCATTAGAGAAATGCAAAGAGAACCAGTCCTGCAATGCGCACATCGGAGGCTGCTCCTCCACTCCAGTCCCCGAGTGCGACGGCACGCCGGCATATGAACATAGCTGTGAACAGGTTAGTTCTGAACCTCTTAAGTTTGATCCATTTCCTTGTCTCCCTTGCGTTGCCTTAAAAAAATGCAAAGCGCTTCTCGAAGGCTCTCCACTCCGGTCCCTGTGTCCCGGCGCGCCTACGAATGAACATAGACCTGAACAGGTTGGTTCTGCAACCTTTAAAGTGTTTGATCCCCTTGCTTTTAGAAAAATGCAAGGCGAGTCAACGCGAACATGCAACCATTCAGAATCATTTAACCGTTTGTGTAAAGCTAGACTTAATATTTTTGTATGAATATCAATTCAGATCAACAGTCCACAGTTAGTCCAATCGTTTCAATTGTTGCTACTAGTTTTAATTTGTTTCTATTGTTTGATTGTAATTTTCTTTGTTTGTAAAGATTCTCTATTCAGAGCAAACTGATGTGGGTGGCATTCAAATCCTTCAGGCGCTCAATGTATAACTTTTACAAACTTTGCGCCCAAAGAAAGCTGTTCCTCACAGACCATAGAGAATTTAATCACTCTCATCACTATTTACCCTCAGGTGGGTATCTTCCCTGACGCCCACGATTGCAGACGGTTCCACCTCTGCTCGCCGCCACAGAATCTGCCTGATGGGAGACCAGCGCATCATGGAGTGGCTCTGTGTCCCAGAAACTACGGGTACAACCCCCAGACTGCACAGTGCTCGGTGAGATTCTAGATCAAATAATACTTAGAATTAACTTATCAAGAAGAGTGCAGGAGGACCTTCGTTCACTTCAAGTCTTCACACCGGACTGGATGGAGGCAGCGCAGGACAGAAGCCAGTGGCGATCTATTGTGTTGGAGACCAGGATCCACCTCGGGGTTGATGCGTTAGGATAGTGTGTGTGTATGTATGGGGGTGTGTTTATGCGAGAGGGTGTGTGAGTGTGTGAGTGAATTTTTTAAGAACAGACATATTTTATCATGCCTGGGATTTGATATAAGTTCCATCATAAACCTCATCTTGTCGAGCCGAACGCGGTGACTGAGCCAAAGGAGGTGATTTTGAGAATTATTTGCATAGAAAAGTAAAACCTAGGACAATTCTCGTCAGTGTCGAGTCAGACAAGACCAATCGGCAGTTTTGATCGCGCATAATTATAGCCACGGTTTGGCACGCGCCTGTCCAGGATTAAAAGTTTTTACTCTCCCGGGATACCATACCATATAACAGACGCATAGACAGACAGAGTTTCTTTAGCATTTACAAAGTCTTTTACTAAAATGAAATACATAATTTCCCAAAAAGTAACTTACGACTAAAAAGATAACAAAGTGTACATAATCACACTAATATTATAAATGTGAAAGTTTGGATGTATAGATGTTTGCATGGATGTTTGTTAACTTTTCACGCTAAAACTACTAAATGGATAGAGCTAAAATTTTGCATTCAGGTAAATCTTATCCTGGAATCAAACATAGGCTAGGCTTTTCATCCCAAAAATCAGTTCCCATGGGGTAGAAATCACCTTTAAACGTTTCCACAGAAACAAAGCGTGCGAAGCCGCGGGCAGAAAATGGTCTTATATGTTTACGCGAGAAAATAATGCATTTGCCTGTCAAGTTAAAAACGGGTTTTTGGCAAAAAGTATGGATTATCATGGAAGTTTTATTTAAAACTAACCCACTGGTCAGACGGTTCGATATTATGTATTCTAGTAATAGATTACGAGTGTATGAAAAACAATGCTGTAATTTCAGATCCCACTACCTCACGGACAATGCAAGGAAACCCCTGTTCCTCCATGCCTGAAGGTCGGAGACTCAGGGTCTGTCAGATCCTCTCTCAATCACTACTACGTATGCCTGATGAAGGACGGCTACCTCCGCCCACAAATCTTCATGTGCCCACATGGATGGTTCTTCTGGGGCGGATTCTGCCGCCCTGAGGAACCTAACGAAGAAACTGAAGAAAATAATGACGCCAAACAAAATATAAAAACAACTACAGATAAGGCGTCAACGAAAGCAACGACAGAGGAAGCTTCTGCTACGGTAAAAACTGTTTATAAGGTAGACAGTTTCTTTTCAACGGAAAAGGCGGAGGTGTACGCGCCCGACACGTTCTTGGCTGATAAAATAGATCTGTCTAATTATGAGACTGTCGACGATGTTGTCCAGAACAATGATGATTATTTTAGTTTTAATTCATTTGAAAAATAAATAATAATTAAATAAATAGTCTAGCTACTTAGGAAAAACAATAAATGCCGAGAATGCATGTGTTTAGCTTGACTCGTTTTTGTTTTTACACTAAGCTGTATAAGTAGTTTTCATTTAGTTGATTGTGACAAATAACTACGAACCTAAGCAAAAGATCTTGATCCTTCGTCTTCCAAAAACAAAAGGTACGTCATCGAGTGTGCATTTGTTTTTCGTAAGGCTACGTAAACTGCCAGTAACTTTGTTTCACTTCACTCGCCGCTCACATAAACAGTTAATTTGCCCATGTGCTCATATAATAATGAATAAAGATGAAATAATTGGAATAAAGAATTCGCGTAAAGATAACCCCTTAAAATCCCAACTGGCAAGTCCTCTGATAGTTTCCACAGTAGATTACAGCTGGAATTTAGCGTTTCCAACCGCACGGTCCATCCTCGCGACTGCGACCTTTGTCCTGAAGACACAAAGGACTTATCGCTGTGATCTCATACAAGCTCCGCTGTTGGTGCGTGGTGTAAGTTATGAACGAAAATCACCATTTGGTGAAGTATCCTTCTGTTTAATGTTTCTAGCTTCTGCACGGGGCTCTGCACGCGATTTCCGGGTTAAAAGTAGGGCTGCCACATAACTTGTGTTCTGATTAACGATTTTTTGAATTGCAATTTTTTTCTTCCTATTTGAGTTCTTTACACACACTCTTAATATAATAAAATATTTCATCAAGGTTTTTTACTTGTTTACTTTTCAGCAAAACCGGTATTTTGTCATGAATTATGATAAAATATTATGTAAATCCTTTGTAATTTCAAACCAATAACAATAATGTAAGACCCACTCAAAGGAACACGAATATAAAGAATGAAGAAAAAAAATCAAGATAGTAAAAACTAAATGTATTTTACTATCTTGACATCGTTACCAAGAAGATTAGGTATTCGTTGTATTTTAGCTCGCCGTTATTTCTTTCTTCGACTGTTATTAACAATTTTTTTTTGTGGTGACTTATCATTAGCCGTTAGTAACCCACCATTTTTGCTATTATTGTTACATAGCTGTTAGTTTTCCTAAAATTGTAAAATAAATAAGTTGTACAGGAAAATCTATCAGGATGTACAGACCAGTCGGTCACCCCAGTTGCCAAAATTGGAGACCGTCGGTGAAGCGCCAACTTCCAATCGCAGCTTTGTGCTGTATTACCTTGTATTACATAATTTTTTTAAGTAAATGCGTTTTTAGACGAAAATTCAGAATGAGTACATTTGCCCCGACTTGCGGAAAAGTGAGCGCACCCTTAAGGGGTCAGTGAGCGTATGTGTGCTTACCTTGCTTGCGTTCATTTGTTACTTGGAATGCCTATAGCTTAGCTTGGAATAAAGTTATGTTATTTTGAGACAAAATTCTCACCTTAGAATGAGTATGTGGATAGGTATGTAAGGACATACACTTGCTCCCCGTACTCTTACCCCCAACAAATTACAAATGAATGCACTCAAATCAGAAAATTATTTATCTACCCTTAATACGTTCCAAATCCATAGCAAATGACTTTCCGATATCGGCTCAGCATCTTAGACGCTACACGCTTCGTAAAATACACAAAAACTAACTTTTACGCCTTTAGTACACCTACGCATTCGTATGCGGCAGCCAGTCTCTGCGGAACTACTGCGTAGCGAAATATCTGCGGAGCGTTAGTACACAGCAATGTTTTCGCAACTTTTTCGCAATGATATGCCGTTGTACTTTTTATATATTATTATTATTAATTATTATAAAATTATTATAAAATTGTATTTTTATAATCTGCGTGTCCAATTGCGTATAATACGGGATAATTTCGAATAGAATGCAAAAATAATTCAGTATTTTCGGCTTCCATTGTGCGAAATTCTGTCCTCACCGACAGAACGCGAGCTGACGCTTTGCGATGCGAAACATCACTAGCGAAACGTATGCGTCTGTGTAACGGCCATTTTGCAGGTCCTTGCGAAACAATACCGACAAGGACGCAACTATTTCATCTAGCTATATAGTAGAGCGAGACATAACACATGCGAAACGTTGCCATACAACTTACAGTTTTTTCGTCGTTTCGCTGCCGCATGCGATTGCGTAGATATACTAAAGGCGTAAATTCTCAAAATTTAAATTTTCATCCTAGTATGTTTTACACGCCCAGCGCGGTCGAGCGATGCGTCGCAACTCGTTGTCTGTGTAGACGTTGCCAATCTACCAAAACAAACTGAAAGCCGGTCACTTACCCACTGCGGTCGGTTACCCCGAATGACTATGGCTTCAAACCGCTGTCGCCTATCCCTTATCCCACACAATACAGAGCCTAACGGTGTAAAAAACTTACACCTCTGACATTAGACACTGGAATTGCATCAGAGCTGGTGTGATCCGTGGGAAGCTTACCTATGATGCTATAGACTATAGGTGCACAGAACTGCTGCTAGATTAGCGTGGAACCGACTTCTCGACTTACAATACCTTTATCCTACCTTGTTTGGTTTGATTTCAATCTAGCCCCACAGCATGCAGAGCTTATATTTATATGTACCCAATAGCACAGTTACGAGATTGAATTTGTGGTGTAAATGATTGAGTTTAAGTCTAGAGTTTAATTTTTTGCAGTTAATAATAATGTATAAAAAGGTAGGTACTGAATAATATTAGTACAATAACTTTTAAATGTTAATAAATGTTAAGACAAGGTACTCATGCAGCATTGGATACGCCTGTAAAAATAGAGTACATGTACATTTGATGAATAAATATATAAAATAAATAAGTACTCTTGGAACCTATTCAGAAGTACAATTAAAATAACCCTGGTGTATTCCATTGTCAGACTAAGGCCTTCCTTTGGCCCCTCCAATCATTATAATCCTGGGCCAGCTGGACCCAAGTTTTGTCAAATTATTCATAATTATAATACCTACTTACCTACTTTTTTAGAATCAATTAAATAAAATCGAATTAAATAATATTATGAGCCAATTAATTCTTAATAACATAGTAATAATTATTCTCAACAACAAACAGCAGTCAAATTACAAAGGTCAAAAACTGTGATGAATTATGTTAAATCTTGATACAGAGACTTGTTTCATTGAAATGCAAACTTTATTCATCAGCTCTGCATTTGTTATTCTAATTATTTTCGAAATAATTTTCATCTATCGAGTCAAGGACATTTCCATAATAGCTCTGTGAATATTATCTTTATTAGAGCAGCATAATCATGTACCAATAAAAACCATACTTAATATTAAAAGCGGAAGTCTGCCTGTCTGTTACTTTTTCTCGCCCAAACAGATCTTAATGAAATTTAGCAGAGATGTAGATGGTATAACAGCGACATAATTTAAGCTACTTTTTATACGGAAAAATGCGTGGGCTGAAGCTAGTTTTTTTATTTTAATAAGTATTGTAAGTTTTTCATCATCAAACTCGATATCATTTTAAATCATTCTCCAAAAGAATAGTTACGAAAAGTTCAACAATGTAGAGCAAACAACTTGTGGCTCTACTTTTGAGTAATCTATAATATTTTAGTAAAACATTAACAAGAGGCCAGGCCCAGCAGTTGAACAACTCGTGGATGACTCGTTATTTCGAAAACATCGTTCCTTCTACATTTTCAACAATTGTACTCAAACTCAGTCCTTTATTTCCTTAAGACCTTACAGGACTCTCCTTACTTAACTTAACGCGTCAGAAATTCAATTGACATTAGCAAGACCAGAAAACACAAATATTTAAAAAGCCTATTCCACACAATGCAGCATCCGCGAGTATTTTGTCAGCCGAAATGCCAGGTCGATGCGGTGCGAATCTACTACGGACCGCTATGCTGTACCGGGAAACAACATCTTGATACTTGAAACTAGAGTTAGAAAACGTCCAAATACTCTCTCTCCCCTCTAACGCAACTCAGATCTAAGCACATCTCAAGTTGCTATTTTTTTACAGTTTTTCGTGAAATTCTGTCAAAAATTTCATATTTTGTCATTTGAGACGTGTTTATATTTGCTTATTAAACTTACAATTTCATCAATTACTTGTTTCTGCCTGCGGTTTCGCACGCGTTGTTTCTATAGAAAAGTTTAATGGTAATTTCTATCCCATGGGAATAGATTCATGGGTTATAGCGGCAGACTATATTTGATTCCAGTATTAGAATTACCTGTACTTATGCAAATTTTAGCACGATCCGTTCAGTACTTATGCCTTGAAGACGTAACAAACATCCATCCATACACCTAAACATCCAAACTTTGGCATTTATATCATTAGTGTGATAACTCGGTTTAAAAATCAAACTTTGCCAGCCACAGAAACCCGAGTTGGTTGTGTTAGTATTGCAGTGAGTGCGAAAGTGCAATCAAAAGTATCTAGCAGCATACGACCTCCTACATTTCGAAGGCACACATTTACCGACAAAGCCGTCCACGGAGCACCTCACTACGGCCATTCATTACATCGGCACCGGCGATGCACTCGGTACGACACTAGCCGTTCCAAATTTGAAATTCATTTATTTCTCTAACCCGAGTTCCCGAGTTTCCCGCGCGGAATTTTCTTTGTCACTTTGACAAGCTGTCAGTACGCCATTTTCCTAATTTGTCTTGTTGTTTATTTGGCCAGTGCTTTGTTTTTTTCGTGTACCAAGGTTGATTTGCTGTTTTTTTCCGGGCTGAATAAAAGGTGAGTCTTTTTTTATTGGATTGTAAACAAACACAATGGATATTGAAAATGTTTTTTCATCTCCTCTATTAGAAAAACTGTGGAGGTCTGTGAGAAAAACGTTAATTTGTTCTCATAAAAGCGTTTCTTGCTGTAGGTATTTTCTCCAAGACTTTCACAAAGAGTGCTAGGTAATGAGTTTTGAATTAAAAACATGATTAATATTGTTAGTTATAAGTGTTTGACTTAGTCAAACGACGACCAAAGACCTTGAACGAAAGTTTCCTATCGAAATTACGATGTGTATCTACTATGTCTAACGAGATTCACTGTTTTAATTGCAGCTTAGGCAAAATTCAAATGACCGTATTGTTATGTTCCGTATAGTTCTGCTTTTATAAGTACCACCTGTCAAGAGTGAGTCGGACTTGTGCACCGAGGGTTCCGAATAAGACCTTGTTTCTTGCCAATTTTTACGATTCTAGGTCAACGGGAAGTACCCTTTAGCTTTTGGTCCATGGCAAGAATGGAAAAAAATTAATGATTCTAGGTCAACGAGAAGTAACCTACTTGGGTGTCATTCCCTTGGAAATTTCAGAAAATTCGGGCATAAACGGCTTTTAATTGCGTTGACTATACGTAGATATTAGAAGTTTGATTTATATCACGACGCCAAATTTTGAATCTTAATTTCTATTCGATATCTCCATGAGTTTCTAAGAAAAGAGGGTTGACAGACGGACAACAAAGTGATCTAAGGTTTTATGGGTTGATATAAGGGTTCCTTTTCTCTTTTTGAGGTACGGAACCCTGAAAACGAACACTAGGTACTTATACCATCATTCGTGGATGTAAAGGCCATTGATGATGATGACATCTGTGCTCTATTTTCATAATTCTGGAATATGTATTACTAATCCATAATTTTAATCACAACTCGTTTGGAATTTTCGTGAATAAATTAATTTGATAAAGTATAATTATCTTTTCGAATTTCATTATCTTCTAGTTAATATCTTCTCATGGCAACAGTAGCTCACATAATATGCAAATATGTAGGTTATTTAATACAAAGAAATACTGTTCGCTATATAATTTCGAAAAAAAGACAGAGGCGTAGATAATATTAGATTTTTCCTTGAGACTTATTTCTACTCGAACTGTGAACTTGGAGTTTAAAAGTCTCAAAAAAAGTTGAATATTATTTACTCACCTGACTTATTTTCAAAATTATATATCAAACAATCTCAGTCAGCTCTTTTCTCTCGCATACTATACTGAGGTGAAATTGTGGCCTAGTTTTTTATTTACATAATTTTTCCAAGGTTTCCAGTTTTTTCTCCAAAATACAATGTACTTGTAAGCCGAATTTCATTTGAATCGTTTATTAAGTACCTCTTAAAATAAGACCAACAAATACCTACATAAAACCTACACTGTACGACGACGGTAGGTAAGAGAACAGCCTTGGCGTTGCAAATAAAATTCACATTCGGATCTGTGTAAAATATTTGACATTTCTGAAAACTTGACGTTCTACGAGTCTGCGGTACTTGGCAAGCACTCGCGACAAGTTATAGTAGATAGGTACTAGCATTTTAGCGTTCCGTAGGAAAAGCGTACTGAACCCAAGGTTAGCTACCGGTCAGAAAGACTTCTCTGGGACAACTAGGTCAAACTTCCAAAAGGTGTCTTCGGAGGTGTCTAAGCTAATGCGTGTCCCTGGCAGTTTTCCCCTCGAATATCTATTACCATTTTCATGCTACAAAAAATATCCACAGTTAAAAATGTTATGACTTTATCGCACTATCGAATAGTTTCACTGTATTTGATGCTGTCCATTTGTGAACCAAATTAACCATCTATCTATCTATCCACTAATTTTAACATTATTAAATAAATAATTATTAAATCAAGCCCAAAGCTAAGCAGAGCTTGTGATAAGGGTGATAATGATAACTGATAGCTATATAGGTATCTACTTAATACATTTTACTACAAAACATAGACATACGTTCTACAAATCTATGCTTTACGATTTTATAGAAATCCTACCTATTGTAAGTGCATCCACATTAGAGAAAGTCTAGCTTGGCTATGGTCTTTGACCGAAGAAAGTTGCGGTGTCTGGTACTTACCTTTGGTTTATGTTGATTTTAATGAGTCTGGCTAGAAAATAATAATAAAAACAATTGCTGGACACAATCTACACGAACTGATGAACTTATTACAATATATAGATTCAGTTGAGCTACCTGCAGATTTTTTGCAACAGTCTGAAGTTAGCTGAATTGTTTCAGTTGTAAATAAGTACCATGTTCTCATTTGTTTCTACCATTTGATTATAATTTTCTGTAAAATATTAATATTACTAGCTGCTCCCCGCGGCTTCGCACGCGCTTTTTAAGCAGCTTATATCCGTCCCCGGGATACTATTCACCTCCTTGCAAAATTTTATTAAGATCCGTTCAGCCATTAAGGCGTGAAAAGGTAACAGACAGACAGACAGAGCTACTTTCAAATAGGAGATAGATAAATAGCCTTTATTCACAAAGAAAATTATTCTAATATTTACAATAGAACCGACAACCGCTGGGGTAAACGTGTTCTTGAGTGGAGACCACGACTCGGCAAACGTAGTGTAGGACGCCCTCCGGCCAGGTGGGATGACGATCTGCGAAAGACTGCACGCAGATGCTGGATGCGGCAAGCTGAAGACAGGGCGCTATGACGCTCATTAGGGGAGGCCTATGTCCAGCAGTGGACTAATATAGGCTGATGATGATGATTTACAATTGAAACAATTGAGCTAACTGCAGACTGTTGCAAACAGTCTACAGGTAGATCAACTGATCCATATCAATATATATGATGATGATTGTTTTTTGATTTGGCATCATTGATGAGGCACGCAACACCTTGCACCCAATCGAAGACAAGTTGCGATATATGGAGATAGATTATATATGTATGTAAGTTGTTTTACTCTATCAATAATATTAATAACTAGGTATTAAGCCTTCCTGCCTAATGAGAATCCTTTGAGCTCTACTGCCCATTGAATTAAATAATTAACTTCTATAATAAGCCAGTACATAAAAGTAAGCCCTAAATAAACGTTAACTATTAAATATTATTATGGCGAATAATTTAGCCATCTAACTAAAGGATTTCATCCAGCAAATTCCATTTAAATCATCAGATTATTCGTTAAATGATTATCTATCGTGCTTGATTTTCAATTTCAATATGTAAAGATACTGAGTTTTTTTTATTAAGGTTGTTTCCAAAACCAGCTACATTTGTTACAAAATGTTTTAATTTGTCTATTATTCAGGAGCTCAACAAATATCGAAGCAGCCCACCGTCCGAGATAACAGTAATTTTCTTATTATATAAATTTTTTATAATCAAATTCATTGCTGGCAACGCTAAACTAATTAGCTTTATTCAATAATTCTCTGAAAAACCGCAGATTGCATTCAAGTCCAAAACATGACTAATCTTATCGATACCTATTGCTTTCTTTGTCATACCAAACTGAAGGCCGATGGTTCGCATTCGTAACCTACACTTAGGTAGGTAGTAGGTAGTACCAATTATTACTCATGCTTATGAGTAGGTAACAATAGGTGTTATGCCCCTATGCAGAGGGTGCATGAACGCAGAGGAGACGGCCAGGCATGTGCTTGTAGAGTGCGATAGCGTTGCTTCTCAACGATTACAATACCTTGGGACACCGAGGACGCCTAGGGAGGCATGCACCGGCGTCAGCGAGCTGCTGGCCTTCCTGGAGGACATCGGGTGTTTAGATTAGCAGCCCAACCCCCCCCCCCCCCCCCCCCAACCGACACGCAAAAAGGGCCCAAGTGGCGGAAATCAGTCCAGAAACAAGAAGAGAAGTAGGTAACAATGAACAAAAAAATTAAAATCATAATATTTTTCATTATAGAAGTAAGCGGGCTAACTACGAACCTAGTTTGTCTTAATATTTTTTTATTAATTAATTGACCAAACATTCAAATAAACAAAAAATACGTCAATCGAAAATAATTTATTAATTTACTTTGCTAATTACAAATACGAAATAAGAGTCGAAACCTTTAGCCTGTTAGTTGTTATTTTTGGAGTAGGAGCAAAACCCGTCCCAAGCTTTTTATTCTCTAGGTAATCTAATATTTTATAGTAAGCCCTTTTGCACAGCAAGGTTTTGACAATTTGTTTGAATTTATTTACTGACAATTTTTGCAACTCACTAGGAGAATTGTTGTAGAAGCATATACATTGCCCTATAAAAGATACATTAATTTTGTTACTTACATTATAAATTAAGCTCCGTTATGCTGGCCAAACTTTGGCCTAGGTCAAACGACAAAAAGGTACTCGTACTCCAAGTCTGCCAAATAATATTGGCTTTTCTCGTTTTCATGTTCACGAATATGGTGTCAAAAATTTAAAATATATTTGAGCTTTAATGACTGTTTTACGAATAATCACAAAAGTAATATAAGTGCTTATCAGTGAAGCCTAGTTTGACAACCAAACCCGTTAGGTCCGCTCCTGAAACGTCACCCTAACCGGCTGACTTTGGTACATATTAGACCACTAAGGACACTTTCGAACATAATAATATCATTGTCATTATTTCGGTAAAAAAAATTGGTTGTCTGTAAAGTCGGTTTACTGACGATAGTTGAACGTGACAACGTCTTCAGAAAATACTGATGGAATGGTAGCATTTGATACTCGATCAAAGCATGTAAATGTACTATAGTATAGCAGCTGTCCACGCAGACGCATCGCTCACTCAAGTAGGAGAAAGACGGATGTCGAGCGCTCTCGCTTGCACTTCAAACCTTACATGGAACGCCTCAGAGCGAGGTAACGCCGCATGACGTCATGTTTTTTCGTGCGTGCAGCCGGCTCTATCGAATTATAAGACGTTGTCACGTCAAAAAAAACTGCTCAGTCAAGAAAAGGAAAAACATTGTTGCTAGAAACAACTACTTTCATTAACTAGCAAGATCGAACCGGCTTTTCATTGTTCTTACTTACCACGGTGCCAAAGAAGTCGTAGTAAAATCGCAACTTTTACCTTTACAACCTCACGTTCACGTTATTAAATTCAAAGCTCGTAGAAAAACATATTAAAGTTAAGGTATAAGTTAGACCACAAAGTACAGTCAACATCAAATTCTTTGAGGTGCCTGTAACTTTGTATGCTAGGTCCTTTATTGCGAGCATGTTTAACGGACTTCTAAAAAATCAGGAGGCTACGTTCGTCTGTATGTGTTATTTTTATCTATGTTCTCCGAATTTTCTGTCAAATAAGGACTGATTTGGATGATGACCGTTTTGCAGTTGTCCCGAGGTGGTCTCATAAAATATATACATATTTACTCCCGAGGAATTCGTATTTGCCCCGCGAAAAACAGTTTAAGATTTAGGGATTCGAAGTTGGCTTTTAGTTTTTTTTTAATAATAAAATTACTATGCGATGTTGCAAGATAACCGCGGATAATGAGGTCCTGGGTTCAAGTCGGGCTAAAAGCTTTTTACTGGGGTTTTCTAAAAATGCACAGTAGCAGCCTCGAGTCAGGAAGTTGGCGGTGTTACACCCGTGCCTCGGAAAGCACGTTAAGCCGTCCTGCACCTGACCTCTGTCCAGTCATGTCGATCTGCTGGCCCATAGGTACGAGTGAATAGGGAGTACACTTGTGTTTGCGCACACACTTGCATCCTAAAATACGTTCTGCGCGAGTGGATAGACAGCTCCGTTAAGTCTGGCAGCCGTGGCTGAGATATCGGGTAGACATAAGCTATTTACCTATTAGGAAAAAGGCGCACGAAGCCGCGGAGAAACGCTTGTATCAATACTCAAACGAATTCCGTATTCCATTACCATTCAAATGAATAATTTCATTTCATAATTCTGTCAACGCCGACAAGCGCTAACATAAATCTACCGCTGACTGTACCCCGGCAAGGGACGTTGGTATTTTTAATTAAAACTGACAAGAGTGAGTCTTAACCAGGGTTGTAGAGACTGATACCAGCCAGCTATTTTATATGGACACCAGCTTTTACCCGCGACTTCGCGTGTTGTAGCTTTATCTCTTGAATTTCATTCAGATCCATTCAGTCACTTAGTCCTGGAAAGGTAACAGAGTCCTTGGTATGGGTTGTGCATATTTTTTCCTTCTCGTACATTTACACATTTACCGCCTTGTACCGCTCCTGTTAGAGAGGAACTTCTACTTTTTGGAGAATGGCAGCGATCCAATAGTAGTCATCTTTGTTACATACTACGTAACTGTTTGTTACGTGCCTTTTGCGAATATTCGCCAGAACTCTACCAAATTATATTTAATTCTTATCATTCCAGTAATTTGGTAGTTTTACCTACCAAAAAAGATTTGCTTTATGTTTTGAAAATGGATAATTCGTAATATTTCAATGTGCTCTTCCTGAATTTTAAAGCCACCTCGTATATTTGCCGCTCGCGCCGCCATATTGGAAAAATGGTGTCAAATAGCAGTTTTTTGACAATATCTCTGTATGTTTTTCGAACCAAATGACTGGACTAATTGTAGTTTTCGAATGAAAACTACAGATTGAGATATTGTCAAAAATCTGCTATTAGACACCATTTTTCCAACATGGCGGCGCGAGCGGCAAATATACGAGGTGGCTTTGAAATTCAGGAAGAGCACATTGAAACATTTTAATCATTCGATTTGAGTGATCCGTTGTGTTTTAGCAGTATGTTATACAACTTTGACAAAAACTTTTTCGTTTCGGTATCCTGAAATCTCATATGGCTTGTACTCAGATATACAAACAGAGTTACTTTCTCAATTAAAACATTAGTTTGGAAGATAATCTGGAAAAAATGAACTAGTACGTACATAATCTATTAAAATCTGAATTAAATCTAGTGACCATAAAAAATATTGTATATAAGTAAATAATTGCGTTCACTTTTGAAACCTTTAGAATGTGGGAATTTCAATGTTAAAAATGTCGAACAATTATCGACACTTAATTTAGCTCGTATGCGTATTAAAATAAGGTTGAAAAAATGTGTACCTACTTGTGTAATTGGTCATATTATTGCGCTTCAAGGTGACAGGAAATTAAAGAGATTACAAAAAAGTCATCATCATCAGATAAAAGAAGTCTAAATCGACTATCGAGGTCTCAACCTCAACCTCACCTCAACAGCCTGTATTTGTCCACAGCGGACGCAGGTCTCCCCCTGATAAGTGCCTTATTGGCATTTATCGTCTAGGCTTTTATCTCATGGGGGGAATACCCGTAATCGCCACGCCTGGGTTTGCGGGCTGGGGATCGCAGTTCGGTGGTAAAATGGTTCTGCAGGGGGCTGAACTACAATAATTAACATAATCATCATCCGCCTATGTTAGTCCACTGCTGGACATAAGCCTTCCCTACTGAGCGCCATAACGCCCTGTCTTCAGCTTGCCGCAACTATCAGCAGGTCTTTCGCAGGTCATCATCAGAAGTTGCTGGTTCGATTCCTGCCTCGGGATAAATGTGTGTACGACCTGCAGATATTTGTTCAGGGTGTTTTGTATGTTTACAATGAAAAATATCTTTATATGTATTAAGTATATCACTTATTTAGTATATGACACAGGCTCTGCTTAGCTTGGGGCTAGATAATGCTGTGTGAATTGTCCAACATTATTTATTAATTATTTAATATGAATGTAAGCGGGTTAACTACGAACCTAGTTTGTGATGAAAGAACACCGACGTTTCACCCCTTAACGAGGGACTTCATCAAGGTCAAATAAGCTATGTTTTGGCGACAAGTGAATTGACATCGGCTGCTTTTTCACTAGGTTAAGAACTTCAAAAGACAGGGTCCTTTAGGTAGTTAAATTTGCCCCATCCTACATAACGCTAGTTCCAACTCGATCAGAACTATAATTCTCATAGTTTCCAACACAAACTTTTATTTATCAAGTGACATTTTTGACCCATAATCGAGATTGCCATCAAAATCGAGTGTCGATGGCAGCCCAACAGGATTGGACAATTAGCTAAGACCTAAGTCCTGTTGAGTCACTGGACATAAATCTAAATTCATGTCTAATTTATTCGCTGTGACCGCGACACGGACATCCTACGGCATGCCAGGACAGTCATTAACAGCAGCGGTTGTATAGGTCACAGAGTTTTGGATCTATACAGGGTGCAACGGAAAGGGTGTACTAAGCTGAAAGAGGTGATTCTGGAGTCCAATGCGATTTACTTGTGAAATACGACAAGAACACAATTAAGAAGAAAAAAGTCCCTAATTTTTTTCAATAAGAAAACAACAATTGAAATTCAAAAAACTGTAGAACGAATGTTAATTCCCTCGGGGTCCAGAATCACATGTTTCCTGGAACACTGTTTACCACTTGACCACTTCTTGTGTAACCCACTTCAGGGCAAAGAACTTATCACTTTATATGTTACCTGATATTTTTCTAGCTTGGGATACAGTAAGCTTATAAGAATCTAGATTGAAATAGAACCAAGTAGAGTCGCTACAGCTACATTAACTGAAACCTCTCCCTCTTTCTCTTTCTAACTCTCTTCTAAATTTTTATTCCCTTCTGATGGTGTAATCCGCTTTACCCGCTTTCTCCTTCCTCTTTGCTTTATCAAACGCAAAGGTTCAGGAAACTGCAGTCTTATTGTTTTTGGTCACGTCTGTTTACTCTTTAGGGTTTTGAGATCGAAGATTGGTTTCGAAACCCTTATGGCCTCGTTTTGTCTGTCCTTTTTTCCCTCCTTAATAACTAAGCAACTACCGAAGCTATTAACTTGAAATTTAAAATAATAATATAATTCGTGCGCCTGTACAGATTTTAAGAAAAATAAATGAAGAAAAACGCAAAATAAAATGAACATTTTCCATCCAAATTGGTGTCGAAATATTAAAAGATACCTACAGGGTCATGTGGGATATGAAATGAAAGGTATCGGTTCGTACATTTCAAAATAGTTTTGAAATTTCTGTATTTTCACACTTATCGAAATATTTTGAAAAAGACGATATTTTATCCCCTAAATTCCCATGGGATAGAAATAACCTCAAATCGTTTCCATAGAAACAACGCGTGCGAAGCCGCGGGCAGAAGCTAGTATAGGATAAAGAGGCTGGTTATTGAGTTGTATTACTGATAGAACGGCAAGGGGTATGCATACGTAATCAGGACAGCATATAATAAGCGGTAGTTCACACGAGAAGATCAAAAATGTACTCAGACTCACAGAATACTTAGCTTACGCCCGAATTTTCAAACGCAACTCAGATTTCAAGTAGGTACCTACATACATCGTCAAAATTGTAGTTTTAAGTAAGCATGTAATAATTTAGTTTTTATAAGTTTCAAAATAAACTTATTATTATTATTATTTAAGAACGTTTCAAGTGAATTATTGACAGATTTTCATTGAAAACGGTCAAAAAGCTGCGACTTGAGAAGTGCTTAAATCTGAGTTGCGTTTGAGTATTCGGCGGTTTGTCAAATGTCATGCTTGCCGTATGAGCATGAGCCACAAAGAAAGAAGTTGAAGGTCGCGCAGAATCCCACCTGCTATTGCTTGTCTAAGCTAGGTCAATCGATGGTAAAAGTATTTGTTCGTTCCTGCATAATCGCCCGGTGTTTTTTTTGTATGAATTTTAGTTCGTTTGGTTTATTTTGAAGACCACGTCTCAACTAGCGTGTTGGATACAAGAAAAATCTGAGAAAAAACTACTCGCAGTCGGAAGTTGCTGGATATAGCAAGCTGAAGACAAGCTGTGACGCTCATTATGGGACCAGCATAGAGTAGATCAGGATTGGATTACCAGACAAATCCTAAATGTCCGAGAGGGAAACTGGAAACTCTGGTCACCAAAATACTCCACTGTGCTGCATTTACGGCACCAAAATAAAAGATATTATAATTATATATAGACGATCGCCTCGCGGTTTCACCCGCGTAGTTCCCGTTCCCGTGGGAATTCCGGGATAAAATATAGCCTATGTCACTCCCTGAAAAGTAAGCTTCCTAACGGTGAAAGAATTTTTCAAATCGGTCCAGTAGTTTCGGAGCCTATTCAATTCATACAAACAAACAAACAAACAAAAAATCAAACCTTTCCTCTTTATAATATTAGTATAGATAAGATTATAATATAACTCCTTGCTCGCAAACAATTTTAATCGACTTCGAATAATGGAGGAGGTTCTATGTTCGGCTGTAATATAATGAATGTTTTTTTAATGTATGTTCGTCGATTTATCCGTCAATTAAATAAATAAATAAATAAATAATGCTGGACAATTCACACAGCATTATCTAGCCCCAAGCTAAGCAGAGCTTGTGGGGTAAGTACTAGATAACTGATATACTTAATACAATACACTACATCGATAGATATTTTTTACTTTGCATAAAAAACATCCAGAACGCCCTGGACAAATGTCTGCAGATCGTACAAACATTTGTCCCGAGGCGGGAATCGAACCCGCAACCTCCTGCGTCGCAGGCAGACCTTCGCCCGCTGCGCCACAGAGGTTGTCAAAATAATTAAAGACCGATTTAGAGGATTCTTTTGCAATTGTATAGAGTATGATCCCTAAATGTTTCCATAAAAATTTGATTCCAATAAAAAAATTAGTATTTGTCCCGAAAACTTAAAAAAACAGTTTAAAATTAAGGGCTTCGGAGCCGGTTTTCAGTGTTTTCAAAAGAATCAAATGTATTATTTGTCTATTTTTGTCCGTAAAAAAAATTGGTTGTCTGTAAAGTCGGTTTACTGACGATAGTTGAACGTGACAACGTCTTAAGAAAATACTGATGGAATGGTAGCATTTGATACTCGATCAAAACATGTAAATGTACTATAGTATAGCAGCTGTCCACGCAGACGCATCGCTCACTCAAGTAGGAGAGAGACGGATGTCGAGCGCTCTCGCTTGCACTTCAAGCCTTACATGGAACGCCTCAGAGCGAGGTAACGCCGCATGACGAGGTAACGCCGCATGACGTCATGTTTTTTCATGCGTGCAGCCGGCTCTATCGAATTATAAGACGTTGTCACGTCAAAAATCACTGAGGTTTCTTATGAAAATAACATTCTGAGTAAATGCGTCACTTCCGGTGTGTATCCTGCTTTAGAGGAAAAGCCTTGGAATAAAAATTTATGACGCCGTAAATGAAAGTTAGCTTTTTCATTACGTAGGTAGAGTCCAAAACGCGTGTTATTAGCCGGGTGACGCTTATTAACGGCTTCTTTGGCGTAGGGAGTAAGAGACTAGAAGAGGTTTGAGTCCCACAGCGGGATTTTGTCCATGATCTGAAAATAATATGCACGGCCAAAGAGTGGAATGAACTTCCTGCGTCTGTTCTCCCGCTAGAGTACAATCTTGGAGTCTTCAAGTCCAGGGTAAATAAGTTCCTTCTGGGAAAGCGTGCTCTATCTTAGGCCACATCTTCACCTACTTGTGTGAGCTGGTGGCCAAACGCTTGACCATCATTAAACAAAATTCATCAATTTTGTTGCAATACAAATACAAAAATATACACTCAAAATTCATTTATTTACCACTAGCTTCTGCCCGCGTCTTCGCACGCATATTTTCGGTATAATAAGTAGCCTATTATCTTAGTTAGGATTTGTTCTAAACGTACGCCAAATTTCATCTTGATCTACTCAGTAGTTTTGGAAATCCTAAGTAACAAATATTCCGATTTCAGAAACTTTCGACTTTATAGTACTTATAAGTTTTTTTTTATTCTGTTAAGTATTGTTATTTTCTAGATTATCTCGAGTGCTTTTGAAGATCTATCCAGGACATGAGCGAAGCCGCATGCAAATAACTGAATTACTAAACAAATAAATATATAATAATTATAAATAATTGATTACTATCTTTATTTAGAACAAAGTACAAAGGAAACAAACAACTGGCATGAAAACGACAATATGCGCAGTAGATATAAAAACTTCTTCAATTGCTTTCGGTTCTTGCATTTATAATCATTATAATATATTACCTGTTGCTACAAATGTCTCAGGTAATAAAAATAAAGTGCCTAACTTGTACCCCATTGGGGCGCTACAAAATAACATAATTTGGGTAAATCTAATTCTAGGAATAATAAACTTACCTATATCTACTTGTATAATTTATGATGTATTACTTAGGCACAGATAATATAAAATACACTAACCATAAATAAATAAATTATAACAAAGTATTCCTGCATCACACAGAAACAAAAGCAAAGAGAAAGTTTTCCCCGTAGAAATTCCCGGACTTAAAAGACAAGCTACGCTTTAAATCAATAACTTAATAAAAATAGACAGAATCAAACCAGTTGGCAGTACTCTAGTAATTGGAGTGCATAACGGCAGTGGTTCCGGACTTACGATGACCCAATGCTCTGAATGCGACCGGTCTAGTACTACTTCATCTATAGGTACTACATCTATGCATACTACATCCATTATACTACATTGCTGGACATCTAACTATGGCGTTTACATCTATCAGCGAGTATACATTAGGCGTTTGGAAGCGCGCGCTTTGGTACATCCACATCCATCCATCGCGGTAACACCAACAATATTCAACAATACTAGAACACGTGTGTATACCTAGAAACACGTGTTTGGATGTGTGATGAATATCGAAAAGGTATCAAGTCCGGTTACGTTAAAGTCAACCGGACTACTGAGTCTACACCATGATTATGATGTCCTCCTAGCCGAATTTCAGCTACGGAGACTGGCCATATGCGCATGTCATTATTATAATGTGCACAAGTGTGCGTGGGTAAACGCACCAGTGTTTACCGTGAGTGCACCTGCACTCTCTATTCCCTTAGATTCATAATCCGACGGGATGGCGGCAGACCGACACGACTGGGGAGAGGTCAGGCGCGGGACCAACGGCTTAACGTGCTTTCCGAGGGGGTGTAACACCACGAACTTCTTGACTGCGGGTTGCAACTGTAATTTTTTCTGTGATGAGTCCTACGGATGTATTAGACCAGATAGCAGTTAAAACGCGCGACCAAAACGCGCGTTTTGAAAATGCCTAATGTGTACCTGCTCTATGTTTTTGAAGTAACTAATACTGTCCTTAGGAATTACGGTTGTTTGTTCCTACTCATATTTTAGACAGTTATCATATTGCTTAGCGGGGGCAAGCGGATTTTTTTAACCACTTCAAAAAGAAGGTTCTCAATTCTTCTGTATGCTTATTTTTTAAAGGAAATTCAGCCATTTTGAGCTTTGTCTTCTTTTCATAAATAAATATAGTTGGCAAGAGAAATTAAACATTGCGTAAATTAATTTACGCAATTAAAAAATTAATCTGTAGACTATTTGCAACAGTCGGCAGTTAGCTCAATTGTTTCAATTGTAAATACTAGTATAATTTTCTTTGTGAATAAATTTATTTGATGTACATTTACGCAATGTTAATTTTCTATCTTTTAGTCTAAACTAAAATCGTTAACCTAGGGGGGCAGTCATATGCCTTTCTTCGACAGTCACTTGCTCTTTGTTTGAAGTTGAAGGATTAATTTAAAATATTTAACGCATTATAAGTAACTAATGTATTATTGCCTAGTCTACCCTAGACAACCATCGCTGCGCTTGGTGTACAGGTCTACCCAAGTGTTAGACGTCAGAAGCTGTAGAACAGTGATGCTGTAACGGTGATCACTTGATCACTTACTTCCGGGTTCATGAAACATATTCAGAGCATCTGGGAAACCCTCAAATTAACGGCTAGAGCTGCTCATCAAAACAAACCGTTATTCATAACTACGTGGAGTTATTATTGGTTGCTTTTGGGCGAAACTAATGTTGGGAAGATGCTGCATTAGTTATTTGATGATTATTTTTACTGTAATTAAAGGTAGTCTTACTAATATTATAAAGAGGATTGTTTGTTTGTTTGTTTGTATTGAACAGGCTCCGATACTACTGGACCGATTTGAAAAATTCTTTCACCGTTAGGAAGCTTGCTTTTCAGGGAGTGACATACGCTATATTTTATCCCGGAATTCCTACGGGAACGAGAACTACGCGGGTGAAACCGCGAGGCGATCGTCTAGTATTTTATATTTTCAAAGTGCTTTTACGCAAAGGTACTTTATTAATAGCAGTTTTAAGTGAGCTATAAAGAATTTTCTGTGTAGGTATTCATAAATCTA
This sequence comes from Eupithecia subfuscata, assembly GCA_963564075.1. Classification (NCBI taxonomy): domain Eukaryota; kingdom Metazoa; phylum Arthropoda; class Insecta; order Lepidoptera; family Geometridae; genus Eupithecia; species Eupithecia subfuscata. Next base: position 15,920,561 of record OY751102.1, on the reverse strand, counting down.
CTACTCTAAATAACATTCATTAAATATCAGTTTGCAATTAGCTGTAAATACTAGTTCTAATTTATTTCTATTGTTTGATAGTAATTTTCTCTGTTAATAAAGGTATTTTTGATTAGTTAATAACGTTTAAAATTTGTAAATCTGAGTTTTAGTGGTTCCTAGTAAAACTAAATTTACCTTACACTTACTTATAGACAATCTTATCTTATTGTAAAAAATGTGTAGATATTTGTTTTACAATTTAAACAGTATTGTGGCATGGCTGGTAATCCAAGTTGCTGGACAAAAGATATTAAAATCCCACAAAGTGAAGTACCTCTCTCCTTTTCTTTGAGCTTTAAGAAATGCTCTTATTATGTTTGTTTATAATGCTTAGAAATGTTTACAATGTAGGAAGATATTTTCCTAAATAAAACTGCAAATGTTTTCCAAAAGAAGGCTTGCTGCATTGCTAAGAGGCTAATACTTGTATTTAAACGCTCATAACGTACGTTCATTAATTATACATATATCAAATTAAAGCTAATTTATCTAACGCAAATCTATTTGAAGATAGGTAACTATAAATTTTACCTTCAGAAACTAATGCTCTGGGGTGGTCAATTCCCGAGATATCATGATTTGAAGCTTGACAGCCGTCATCCGAAATGTAGATCTGGACGAGTAGAATATTGGCAACACTTGTCGCTGGATGTTTATAGAAAACATTTCGATACAGAACCTTTGATAAGTAACGACGGATCTTAAGTACTTTTACCTAGTACATAGGTCTAAAACTATGCATGCTTATCTTATATCAAAAGCCCATCACTAGACACTACTTTTTTGTGGGTGCCCTAACTAGGAATAAAATAGGTGCAGCAAATGTGGTGCCCTAAAAATCGGTGCCTAAAAGGGAATAAGTACTTCACTTGAAGCGTATTATGAAAGCTCGCTCAGTCATCGATCTTTGCTTGTGTATCTCCCGAACCTGCGCGTCGAACATGCAGAATGCGGGACGCGAAGCGGGAGCGTCTACAACGCGAAATTTTTCCATTTAAAAGTTCCCGCGGCGCGATCGCGTAGGTGTGCCAGGAGCCTTGAGGCGCCATAGCAGCGTCCGCCACGCGGCTTCGCGTCACGCGTCCTGCGTGTTTGACGCGCAGATTCGGCTGAAGCTTTATACCACACAAAATCGTTACATAGTCTTAGATCGATGATTGAGCAAACTTTCATAATATGAGCCTAAAACTTGGATGATTTTATAATATAACTAGCTTCTGCCCGCGGCTTCGCACGCGTGGTTTCTATGGAAACGTTTTGAGGTTATTTATATCCCATGGGAACTGATTTATGGGATAAAAACGCCTATGTTTGATTCCACGCTTAGACTTACCTGTATGCAAAATTTCAGCCTGATCCGTTCAGTAGTTTGGGCGTGAAGAGGTAGGTAACAAACATCCATCCATCCATCCATTCATCCATACAAACTTTCGCATTTATAATATTAGTGTGTTAAGGAGCGTGAGCACGGACTGCAATAAGGATCTCCGATTCTGTCTCTAGTGCCGATAAAATTCGAAAAAAAAAACAGATAGTACAATTACCGAATTGCATCTCCACCAAAAACAGAATACATGCTTAACGATCCTTATCGAAGTGCGTGTTCGCGCTTCCGTGCCCGAGTTAAACAATTTTTCGACACAATCACAAAAAAAAAGAATTAACAAACTTCTGCGAGCAATTCAGAAACATCTTTAAACCAACATAACCTCAATTTTTATCACAAAATCGTCTCACCTCATTACGCAGACCATCTCTGATCTCTTTAATTGTAAGTTTCTTGTTACTGCAGTAGGTACAGTTAGACCTACTGCCACCTACTGCTACAGATTCAGACAGGTCGAATTTTTTTAATTACCTCGTTTCGAGGCGTTTATTTTTTGTTTTTTTATCGACATCGAAGCTTCGTACACAGTTTAAAATATAAGTACGGTGGCAAGATGGTTGACAGATCTGGATTTTTTATCTGAACCGACAGTCGTTTCGAGAGGTAGCCCGAATTTGTTTTATGAACATTGTTAAAATTCTTTTGATATTTGTGTGTATATATTTTATTCATTATATGAGGTTATCTGTCCATTTCTCTCTGCAACAGTTTGCAGTTAGCTCAATTGTTAATTCTAGTTCTGATTTATTTAAATAATTTGATTGTAATTTTCTTTGTGAATAAATACATTTCTTTCTGTAAGATTATGATTAACAAATCGGGGTTTATAAATCACCAAATCAAATCAACCAATCATAAAACACCAATTGCAATTTCATTTTTAAGTAGACCCCTACTTCATACTTTTAATTTTGTTCTATTGAACAAAATAGATTTTTGTAAAGATCGAAGTTTCTCACTCTACACGAAACAAAAACAAATGGTATTTTAAACGAACTATTAAGAATTATTGAGATTCCAAGGTTCCATCCACGATACATCTAATAAACATGTGTAAAAAAACAAAACATTATGATTTAATTCAGCCTTTACAAGTATTTACATAAATTACAATAAACACACCAATAAATCAAAGCCTGTTTATTTTCAGAGCTACAGGATGTCCCAAAACTGCAAGACGACATACACAGCGGCAACCACGAGGGATGCCAACAACAACACCCTGTATCACGGGGGGCCGGCTCCAGGGTACGGGGGCAGGTGCCCCCCCGCTGCTGTCTCTACCAACGGAAATTACCAGGTAATTTTCCTTTTATTTTTTCTAAGTTTTGAACACCGGCAACAGAGGAGGTATTAAGGCGCTTGTTAGGGGAGGCCTATGTCCAGCAGTGAACTGTGATGTGTGTGTCAAAGGGAGACGAAAAGAGGAACGTTTCATCCACCTATCACTCAACTAATAAATACTTAAACTCTTTTGAGGTAACTATAGAAATTAACCAGCTAAGTACAAGTTATACGCATAGTTCTGTTGTTAGCACATTATTAAAAGCATCCTGTTTGGTACGGAACCCTAAAAAAATTAAACACTTCACTCGTGGTTGCCAGATGTTAAGTAAAACCCTTAATACAACGAATAAGTTCAAAGGAATTTCTAGACGCCGAGCTTAGGTGGATTATCCCACCCTCTTCACGAAATTAATTATTTAATGAGTAGGTAACTTACTTATAGACATGTAAAGGGTATACTCAGATTCATCACATCATAAATGCGAAAGTTTGGATGTTTAGATGTATGGATGGATGTTTGTTACTTTCACGCCAATACTACTAAACAGATTGGGCTGAAATTTTGCATAGATGTAGCTCTAAGCCTGGAATCATCGAATTTACCAGTTCCCATGAGATATAAATAACCTTTAAACGTGGAAACGTTTAAAGATTTGGAAGAAATAAAAGCTTGGAAGATGGAGGAATTGGAGGTTTAGATGTTTGGTACCTCTTTACACCAAAACTACTGAACGGATCGGGCTGAGATTTTGCATAGAAATAGTTCTAACCCAACCAATAAAGCGTAGCTACTTTTTATCCTGGAGAAATGCGTGCGAAACCGCGGGCGGAAGCTAGTCACACTAATATTATAAATGCGAAAGTTTGGATCGATGGATGGATGTTTGATACCTCTTCACGCCAAAACTACTGAACGGATCAAGCTAAAATTTTGCATACAGGTAAGTCTAACCCTGGAATCAAACATAGGCTTTTTATCCCATAAATCAGTTCCCATGGGATAGAAATAACCTCAAAACGTTTCCATAGAAACAACGCGTGCGAAGCCGCGGGCAGAAGCTAGTCCTTTATAATGTAAAATGAGTCTCCTGACGATAAAATACTGTAAATGTTATAAAATCAATGACAGAACCTGCCTAAAATAGAAGCCTACTCATTTCCGCGAGCGAGTAAATGTACCGAAATCGGTTATTACCAAAAAAGGATTCCCTGTGCATGCAGAAATTCGACCTTACGATGTTAAGATAGAGTCCTCCAAAACCGCTCTATATTACAGTATTCATACAGTGGCGGAGCTAGGATGAAACCATGGGGGTCATTCGAATTTTTCTGATAGATTGGCTTCTTGAAAGACAATTTTGAATTATTTGATAGCTAACTCATGAGAATCGTAATCAAACATTTTAATTTTCTTCCTTATTTTCAAACATTTTTGATGATCGTTCGTAAATAAAAATAATTTCTTGATGAACGTTCAGTTTAAAACTAAACGGATTATTTTTGTACAAGGATTTTTACAGTCGTTTTTACAGATGTATTGTTTTGTTGTTTCATTTTAAAAGGTAGTCAATAAGGTAAAATTGTTATACTTTGTATGCGCATAGTGTGTGTTTGAAATCGCAAATATATAATTTACATCTATATCTAGATAAAAAGTTGTGGTACGCCGTTAAATTACCAGAAGCATTATAATTAATCTCGAATTCGCGATTTCAAGAATGACAATTTCATCGTTTATATTTGATCGGTATTTCCTACAGATTCCACTATAATTTACACCTGTACCCTTTCCCCCGACCTTCATTGTTTCCAACCCTGAGTCCGTCCCTGCCCAAAAACGACCTTATTCAAGTGGTTCGGTGAGTTTTGCCTCGATTCTGTCACTCTCGCCGACGTCCTGAGATTATAATTATAAAATGTAGAGCACTCGAGTACCTACTGCCACCATATACTGTTAAGGGGCAGTCTGTTCTTAAATAAGTTGCGTAAGGCGAGGAGACTCTGCTTTAATAAATAAATAAATAATATGACAATTTGCACAGCATCATCTAGCCCCAAGCTATGCAGAGCTTGTGTTATGGGTAGCTACTAGATAACTCATTAAATAGGTAGAGTATTTTTATTGAATTACATAGAAAGCAGCTACAACAAATATCTGCAGACCGTACAAACATTTGTCGCGAGGCGGGAATCGAACCCACAACCTTCTGCGTCGCAGGCAGACGTTCGCCCTCTGCGCCACTGAGGTCGTCTCTATGAATATCTAGTAGTGAAGTCGCCTTTGGAATCTGGACTAATTATAGGGGTGGTTTGTATTGCTAAGATTTAGATCTATTGATGGTATTTAGGTATTGGTAGGATAAGGGGCAACAAGTTGATAATTATTCAAATGATGAACGTCAATAACCAACACGAGCTTTATTTCAGATGATAGAGATGCTACTAACCGAGTGATATTTTAATGTGTTTTCCACTACGTGGCGAAATATTTACCTATGCAATTGGGATCTCATATAATTTTATATCGAGCTGAAATTAAAAGAGCCATAAATATACTCGATAATCAAGGCTCATACCAAATACCAGAATACTTAATCCATGTCCTTATGACTGGTTACACAGAGGACCGCGAATATAAACAAATCAAACTTATTTAACCAAATCACACAAGACAATTCCAATATAAAAACCATCTTAACTTATTTACCCAAAACCCTATCACATCTTACCAAATAAAGACGCAAACATTAAAAATCTTAAAAACACGATTATTTCGCTCCACATTCTGGGCCTTAAAAAGCCTTTCTCCATAAACAGTAATGGCCCACCTAATTGGAGCAACTCGTTAATTTTGTCAGGGCTACCGATCCAATTTCTACGACAGGTTGGCCAACGTATCGAATTATCGGGGATTTCGCAATGGACATGCATCTGTTTACTCCGATCTTCGCTGGGCGGTGCTCAACGTATCTAGTGGTTATTTAAATCTGATATTCGACATATTAGTTAAGTAGCCTCACTGTTATGTTATACTAGCTGCGCCCCGCGGCTTCGCATGCGTTGTTTCTATGGAAACGTTTAAAGGTAAATTCTATCCCACGGGAACTGATTTATGGGATAAAAAGTAGCATAAGTTTGACTCCAGGATTACTTTTACCTGTATGCAGAATTTCAGCCCGATCCGTTCAGTAGCTTTTACGTGAAAGAGTAACAAACATCCATCCATCCATACTTACAAACTTTCGCGTTTATAATAAACTAGCTTCAACCCGCGGCTTCGCACGCGTCGTTTCTATGGAAACGTTCAAAGGTAATTTCTATACCATGGGAACTGATTTAAGGGATAAAAAGTAGCCTATGTTTGATTCCAGGCATAGAGCTACCACCGCTGCAAAATTTCAGCTCAGATTGAGATTGAGCTTCAGTAGTTTTGGCGTGAAGACGTAACAAACATCTATCCATCTATACATCCATCCAAACAAACTTTCGCATTTATAATATTTGTGTGATAAATAGTTTATAAAATAGTTTACCTACGGGGCGAGCCGAGCGGGTTTGCTTGTCGAACTAGGCTTAGTACCTACTCACGGGATCCCCGAGGTAAAAAACTAGAATCACATAAAATTCAACATATTTCGGTTCGATTCCTTAATTGAAAAACACGATTGCGAAAAAAAATTACGATTACAAAATAATCATGAAAGTGCACTTAATTTGGTCGAGATCTCAGGAACCCTGCGGTCTACAGAAAAGATTTTTGTTATGTTTCGTAGGTTATTACTAATTCTTTGGTTCCTTAATGCAGTTTCTTCATAAGTTGTGTAGTTTTCTTGTAAATAAGCAAAAACGTAATTTTTGCGCTTACGCCGTTACAAAAACGTACATGCTCCGTCCCGCTTCTCTGAACGTGAAATCATATGCCTATACGTTTCACAAAATGGCGAGCAATGCGCCCTCTATGCCGCCGACGACGCCTTAATACCAACTTCAACTTCTCTTATAATGGCGCCGCTTGCTTTTCGCTACGACTCTGCCAGTGTCTGTGTAGGAGTGTCATAAACTTCGAAATCATTTTGATGCCTTAATACCAAAATGGAAAAGTTTTCGAGAAAGTCATTGTTTAGTTTCGCTAAATTGTCAAAGTTGTCAAAGTCGTACTGCGATATGGGTCATTATCAAAAAATATGTACATTGTGACTAACATGATTGAAATTGTGACTAAACTGTTTCGTGATATACCTGTACTTTTATAGTAAATGTGAGTCACATTTTTGTAAGGGCGTGTGCACATAAAGTTTTTTAAACAAAACTACAAATTAGTTTGCGGTTAAAATAAAATGTTTTATTTGACTTTTACTACTATTATTACTTACTATTATTGCAATCAAAAATTAACTAACATGACATGTTTTAACAGAAATATGTTTAGTAAGATGCAAGGTTACAATATAATTTTAGAAGTAAATTGAATCTGTTTCATTTAATAAAACAAAAGCATCTGGTTTTACAGAAAATCCGTTCAGAAAAGTTACATATACATTTTGTACATTTTTTTTGCTAGTGTAAGCAAACCTTTACTTTGCAAGTTGATGTGAGTCACGTCATATGAGTCACGAAAATTCACGAAATGTGACTAACATGTTGGTAAACATTCTGTGCAAAACCTAACCTCCAAAAATATTCTGTAAAAATAATTAGCAATACAGATGAATGGAACACACAATCTAACTAGCATTTGTTAGGTCTATGCTTTATAAATAATTGAAAATAATACACACCTTACTTCGTTTGTAAATCCGCCGTGATTCACATGATTTTTTTTGGGAATTTTGGCCGGTCTTTTTTGTCAACACAAAAAATGGAACTAAAACCAAATGGCCGAGTTATTGTTGAGAACTAGTAGGCCGCATAGTGTTGTCAGTAATAAAAAAATAACTTTAAGTGGCAGAATTACAACGAAAACTATGGAAATCCTCCGTGACATCCTCTGAGTGACTCACATGTTTGAAACCTGAGACAAAGATTAAAGTATTTTTTTATCTTAGAAATATTGTCTAAATTATTATTGGTTCTCAATAAATTACAGGAAATATATTTATTAACATTATATAAATAGATTAGGTTTGTTAGAGAACATGTTGGAGCCAATAATATGATTTGAAGCTTCTAAGGTGCAAAAAGGACATTTATTTTTGTATGGGTCATGGAGGGTGGAAATAATTAAAAAGAGTTTTTAATATACAATCGATATAACAGATCCATATACAGTATATAACATAAGAGAAAAGTTCAAATTTGTAAAAAAACTTGATAAAATTAAAAAAGCAACATTACTTTTTTTTTATATAATATTTAATATGCTGGACAAGAATTTTCACGAAATGTACATATTTTTTGAAAATGGCTCATATACAACAAATCACTCAAAGTCATTCAAAAACTTTTCAAGGTTTGCAGAACGAACAAAAAAAAATAATTATCAAAATCGGACTACTCTGTAAAAGTAAAAAGGAGGAGATTCTCAAGTCGACGCGTGTAATAATACGCGTTGTCTTGAGAACCTCCTCCGTTTTTTCGTCGGTTAAAAATGCGAAACATTGCATCGTCATACATTGCGTAAATTATGAAAGCTGAAGGATTCATTTCAAATATTTTACGCACTAAGACTTTGTGACATAATTTTTCTAGATTCTACCCTAGACAATTATCCCTGTGCTTGGCCTATTGGTTCATTATCTTTTGTTTCTAATCCTTAATCAGTAGGAGTTGGCCTAGCAGGTATTGCTGTCTCGGGTAGATTAGAGAAAATTACATCGCATCGTCATACATTGCGTAAATAATTTAAGTTGGAGGAATTAATGTTAAATAATTTACGCATTCGATGACGATATTACGTAATCTTCCCACATTCTACCCTAGACAACAATCGTCGTGCTAGGCCTTCAGAATGAGCGCTGAAAAAGGCATCGGAATCGACCCACTGATCGTCCATGGATGCACGGATACAACGTATTAAGCCGTTTTATAATTGTCATTATGTTCGACTTTGCAATTTGTGACAGTTTCCAAGTCCACTTCTGCTGCATAGTGAAAGAACTCTTAAATTTGTAAGTTCCAATATGATTAAACTGTAAATATTAGCCCTAATTCCTAATTTGTACAGTTCTTATTATAAACCCTTTGTGTTTGTGCAAGCATTCCACTAACTTTGTGTAGGTTTTTTAAGTACAAACCAAAGGTTTTTTGCTTGTTTTTTTTTTAAATCAATTTTAATTTAAAATTTCTACTCAAGTTTATAACTCTTTTAACATGGACACTGGCAGAGTTGTGACAGCAGTTGAAGTTGAAGGAAATCTTGAATTCACTCACTACCTATAAGAAGTATCTATATGGGCTGTGTGGTGCCGGCTTAGAATTAGCACCATCCCAACTCTTCCCGCGGGTGTCGTAAGAGGCGACTAAGCGATATCCTTCGGGGGGCGGGTAGCAGCGCCCTGCAGAACCATTCTACCACCAGACTGCGATCCCCAAACCGCATGCCTGGGGATTATGGGTATTACCCCCATGAGATAAAAGCCAATAAGGCGCTTATCAGGGGAAGGCCTGCGTCCAGTAGTGGGCCATTGTAGGCTGTTGAGGATTGAGGATTCTTCCTCTGTAAGTTACCAACTAGATACAGAAGTATCTCGTTGATAACTTACAGTTATTTAATCTGTTGATCCCTTACGACATAGAGACCGACAACTCCATTACGTAGGTAGTTCCGAAATCAGGCCACCTTCAAATATTCAGAGGAGACGCAAAATAAAAGATTTATAGAAAAAGGATCGCCATTTTCAAAATAGGAGTCCTTTTTTCATAAATCTCTTGAAGGATTCTATTGAAATATCTAAGAACTGAGGTTTTATATTCAGCATTAAGTCGACCGTGATGATTTATATTTGTGGCCGAAAATAGGCGTATATACAACCTGTTTAAATTGCGTATGCCGGCTTAACATCACGCTCTACTTATAGCTTAGAAGTTACTTGTACCACTAACGTATTATCTGTCTATTTTGACGACCTCTGTGGCGCGGTGGGCGAAGGTCCGCCTGCGACGCAGGAGGTTGCGGGTTCGATTCCCGCCTCGGGACAAATATTTGTACGATCTGCAGATATTTGTTCAGGGTGTTCTGGTCGTTTTCTATGTATAATAAAAAATATCTATCTATGTACTCTTATATTATATAGATACCAATAAATCCAGTTGACGCCATTACCTTTCTCGGACTTTGGATAGACTCTAAACTAAAATGGAACCAACATATTGATAATTTAGCTGGAAGACTAAGCTCCGCCTGCTATGCAATCAAAAAAGTCAAGGAACTTTGTGGTTTCGATGCAGCCAGGTCTGTTTACTTTGCATACTTCCACAGCCTAATGACATACGGACTTCTAATATGGGGGAACGCAGCTGAATCTCAAAGAATATTCATCTTACAAAAAAGAGCAATTAGATATATCCTCGGACTCAGGCCCAGAGACTCGTGTCGAGAAGCTTTTGCTAAATTAAACATAGCTACATTAAAGGGAGCATATATTTTACAATGCTTAAAATATGTCAAAAAAAACAACATGTTTTGCCAACTTTAGGAGCTTCTCACAATTATGACACAAGACATGGTGGTAACATTAGGAACCCAAACCGTAGACTGGCTAAAGTGTCAAAAAGTTACCTCTGTATTGGTGTAAAAGTCTACAACAAAATTAGTTCTGAACTTACAAGTTTAAATTGTGACTTATTTACGAAAAAGATGAAGGAAATCGTGATAAGGAAAACTTATTACACCTTACAAGAAATCCTAGACAACTCCAGTATTAATTGACATGTGGTAAACAACAATTTTTATTCATTATTTATAGTTATTTTGACATTTTTATTCAATTTTATTCAATCAAAATCCTTGATATTTCATAATACCTACCTACCCAGTTTACTTCAATTTTCCTGGACATTCATCTCGAGCCTGAATCAGTCGACAGGTCAGGCTGTGTTGATAAGAACCTGGTACATACCCCGTCTCTGATATTTTCTTTATATTTTTATCTAGAATAATAATTTTGACAATGCCCCTTTACAGCAGCTCTAGTAATTAATTTTTAAAATTATTCTGTTTAGTTTGATTATTGACAATGCCCATTTACAGCAGATACCTTTAGATATTAATTTCTTTGTTTTGTGATACCTACTTACTATAATTATTTGATTTGTATTTTTAGTTATCTATTGACTTAACCAAGTGTGCCTTGTGCTCCTACGGCGAATAAATTTATGAGTATGAGTATGAGTATTATTTGACCTTAGTTACGAGAAGTGATTGTGACGTCTCCTATTTTCATACAATTTGGTACAGCGCCTCTATCGTGCGGACAGGGAACTACGGAAATCACGTACAAAAAAGAGACTTTACGATCACGTCTCGATATTAACGTCAAATAGACTCACGCCTCAGGTACAGGATAGAATTAATAACCTAAAAACCTTTTCATAGAACAATAATTATAATTATTTACCTACGCTACCGACTGGTATTGATATGGATCAGTAGATCTACCTGTAGACTGTTTGCCTGTTAACAGTCTGCAGTTAGCTCAATCGTATCAATCGTAAATACTAGTAAGTATAATTTTCTTTGTGAATAAAGGCACATTATTTACCTAGATCTTTATTGACCTAAAAAAACTAAAGGAATTATTTATCCATGTGTTTATGCTACTCATTATCCCGGAAACAACGCGTGCGAAGCCGCGGGAAAGAACTAGTTCATCCATACTTAATATTATAAATTCGAAAGTAACTATCTCTATCTGTCTGTCTGTTGCCTTTTCACGCACGGCTGAACGGATGTCAATGAAATTTGGGAGGTAAATAGTATCCCGGGGACGTCCATAGGCTTCTTAAAAAGTGCGTGCGAAGCCATGGGCAGTAACTAGTTATAAATAAATATTCTTTTATTGACAAGCTTCTGCCCGTGGTTTCGTAGGCGGTGCTTGGATAAAACGTAATCACGTAAAATCGCTCAAACAATGCACAAAACACTCCTATGCGAGATGTCTGTGCAGGCAGATCCCAGTTCCCCCACTCAGAATTAAAATTAGAATATGGCTCAAAGATAAAATAAGAAACGGTGAAAGAATTTTCCATATGGACCCGAAGTCCCGGAGATTACCCGGAGATTGTAGAAGCTAGTGATGGTGTAAAGGTCTCAATGTCGGTAAAAATATAAAATAAAATTCCAGACAACATTAAAAACCAGGAAAATACAATAATATTTTTGAAATTAGATTTAAAAAAATGCTCTTGGAAAAATGCTACAACCAAATGAACGGTATTGGTTTATTTGTACATCTCAAAACAGTTGTTTGAAATTTCTGTAGGTTAAAAATACCTACTTACCTACCTACCTACTTCGTGAAATATTTTGAAAAAAGTCGAAAATTTCCCCTTAATCTCCAAAGTAGGTATGCAGAGCGATCCATCTGAAGTGTAGGTACCACCTTATTTGGATACGTACGAAACCCTCGGCGCGCAAGTTACACTCGCACTTGACTGATCTTGTTTTTTTTAAATACCTAGTAGGACCTTCCTATCTCTTTCACACTTTATTATTAAATTGGATTTGTGAATTATCTAAGTAAGGTACTTAGAAGTGAGTTTACAATAGTAGGTAGATAAGTACTTTAATCACAAAGAAAATTACAAACAAAATAATAGAAATAAATTAGAACTAGGTAAGTACCTATTATTTACAATTGAGCTAATGGATACCTACTCAATGACACATTAGAAATTTGCGTAGCAGCAAACATGTATCGATCTACAGTGTAAAACGGTCTAATCTAAATAGGTACGATCAAAGAAATCAACGAAGCTATGTAGAAAGCCTGTGTCAGGTTGTACCGCCATAACCTATAAGCATTGATGCGCGAGTTATTGCCAATCAGGTGGCTATTCATCAGCTAACGACCTATCAACGTTTGTTGCAGCAAGTGACGGCGAAAGTTCTATTTGGCAGCGTCACCACGATCAATGACCTCAAGAGGCAGGACAAAGTCGAGCGCGAGGCGCGGCGGACGCACTAGCGGCATCTATCGGCGAGCAAGTGAGTTTGTAGTTCCCTATTTTAACGCTTTCATGTGTAGTGTGCGGTGGTTTGCACAGATGGCGCTTTTCAGCTTTTTCAGTGCCAAGTTAATGTTCTTTTACATAGATGGCGCTGAAAGGCTGTGTAACCAGTTGAAAAGAACCTAGCGAGCGATTGGTGGTTGCTCGGTGAATAGTAATTTAGTTTGGTTTGTAGCCGCAAGATGGATTAAAAATTTGTAATTGTTATTTCAATTATTTTCAGGTAATGAACGAGCGAAAGATTAAGGAAGCTATGGTGTGATCTCGAACAGAGCGTAATGTCCAGAATAATAATTATTAAGCTTTATAAAGTTCTACCTAATAATTAAGTTCTTAGTTAGTTTAAAAAAGAGATTTATAAAATAATACAAATAACAATAGGTTAAGTAGGTATATTAACTAGTTTATTAAGTTTAAAAAAATGAATTTCATTTCTAAATCGATTCCAGTTAGAGCAAAAGGCGGTCGTCGCTTAAAATAAAACTAATACCTACCTACCTATTTGGTTCTACATTTCAGTAAAAACTCCATAAAATTGATGCGATATCTGAGAGCTAGCGAAAACCCTAGCCTAAAGGGTGTTCGCATATTATGCATATTTGCACGTACACCTACAGGCTGTAGGTATATCGAATCACTGAGGTCTGACCTCCTGAATTTAATTTTAAGGCAACACTTATTTGTGATTTTGGTTGTTGTATACAACGAAACGAAAGTATATTATATACCTACCTATACATACCTATTTTCTAAAGAAATAGATATATATGAGTAGGTAGGTACCTACTTTCTATACTTAATATACATAGGTTGGTACTGTGTAGTAGAATATAATAATGAATGTATTTACTTACCTAGTGGAAAGACCGTTGTGGTCAGGTTTTAAGATATTTTTGTACGTTATTATCAAAATAAAACTGTTATTATGACATTGTGTCTTGTCTGTGCTTTTTTGAACCTGTTACAAATTTTTCCAAGATCAACTACATATCTTTGTAAATTTTTAAATTGGTTTTCAATTAGCTAATTCTATAATCTAAAATGTAAATGTTTAAGCACATGTACCCACTTTTACAAATTTGTCTCTCTCTCCCAATAAGGTTTGCTGGAAGAGAACTCTTTATAGGGTTAAGCTCGCCTTTGCCATGATTTTTCCTGGAAAATGTTATACTTGTACCAATTTTGTGCAATAAAGAATTATGAATTATGAATCTACCGTCCAAGTAAATCACAGATAACGAATACGGCGCATTGACAGATAAGCAAAAATGTTCATAAAGTAATACCTCCAAACAGTTCCTACAATAAATGCAAAATCTTCCTGGGATCGGTCCAGCCTCCAGCAGCCTTATTGTCTTACTTGAAACCGATTACCAGTGAACTTCAAGTCGATTATCAGTTGTCAATACAATACGAAAGTTAGTCTATGTTTTTACAATAATAGTTTGAGATCCGACTGCAGAATTAGTGCACCCATCGTGTATGAGCTTAAATCCAAATTTTTACGCATATTTGTGATAAGGAGAATAGATATCTACTAGGGTGCCTATCAAAATGTGGCCGCTAGTATTTTAAATTAAATTATACCGAAAAATCAATTAAACAACTAACGGTCACATTTTGATAGGCAACCTAGTAGCATACTCGATGAATGCACTAATTCTACAGCTCGATCATCGAAAATGAAGTCGATGCCAGTTTACAGTTAGACAGTTAGACAATAAGGCTGCAGGTCAGGCTTCAGGTGACAGACAAAACATTTTGCCATTCATGCCATTTCAAACAACTAATTTGATTAACATCAAAAGTTGGTCCTAGACAATTTTTAACCCCTGAACAAAATAGAATAATAATAGTACATTATGGTACTAGTGTGTAACATTGGTGATTATGATTACCGCCGAGGCGCCATTGAGACCCGAGCCGTAGGCGAGGGTCTTAAGAGAGCCGAGGACGGTAACACATATGATACACACGTGTATCATACGACGTTTTTTAACACACTTGTGAATAAAATAACACTAAAAACTAATTTTAAATAATAGATAAAAATTAATCAGTTTTCCTATGCGCGCGCATTGCGATCGGCCACAGACTAAAGGAATGAGGTTTTTTTTTATTTTCTGCGCATAGGGTTTGCGCCTATTCTACCACATACAAAAAGTTATAGTTGAGTGAAAATTTTATTTATTAAACACGTACGAGTTAAATTATCTATTTAAATAAGAAGTTGCATAAAATGAGCAAGCAATAGGAACATTAATTTTTGTTTGTTTTTAATTTGTTTGTTGAACACGATCTTTTTTCTGAATAAAACTTTTATGAGAACAAAGCAACTCAACCAATAAAATTTAAAAAAAAATCTATAACTCACGAGTGAGTTATGGCAATGAAAAAGTCACAGTTTAACTATGGGTGTCATTATGTGCCTAGTTGCGGTGACCATAGAGCCACTTTATGAGCAAGTGTGTTGAAAAATAAATAAAAGACCTTAGTTCTTATTTTCTGTTCGGTACATGCACGACTGTGAAGTTTCATAATTGTTGACCCGCTTCCTGCTTCTGTTTATCTGACCAACTACAACCTGGGTCTCTTGAGGTTAAAGAATCCTTATTTTCTCATAAAAACTATAAAAGTTCATTTACAATGAGAATAAGTTATAATGTTTAAATTACATATTACCTCTAGGACCTAGGACCTAGGTACTTTTATATATGTAGGCATAGGTAAACCAATTTCTTCTTTAATAGTGGTATTTAACATAATTTAGAATAGATGGGTACAATCAAATGAAATAACAAACCAACACATAACAAACATAAATAGGGTAGCTCTTCAAGACAAAATGACTTCTAGACCTTCGCGTTACACCAAACGAAATACTGTTGACTAGGTATTCAGGAAGTAGGTACTCTATAGGTTTTGGTCTATGGCGAGAATCAAAAGTACCTATATTTTTTATGAATAAACTGCAAATTTACGGTTGTCGTATTTATTCCTTTACTTGTGCTATAAGGCCTTGCTTCTTGTCAAATTTTATGATTCTAGGACAACGGGAAGTAGGTACCCTTTAGGTTTTCTTTTATTTCGACAATCAAAAGTATTGATTTTGTGAATACACTACAAATTAACGATTTTCGGTTTTATTCCTTTACTTCCGCTATAAGACCTTGCTTCTTGCCAAATTTCACCAAGTCTACGGGAAGTATCCTATAGGTTTTGTGTGCATGTGATTCCCTTGGAAATTTGAATATATTTCCTGAGAAAATGGGGTTGACAGACGGACAACAAAGTGATCCTATAAGGGTCCCTATTTCTTTTTGAGGTCCGGAACCCTAATGAACCAACGAAATTAGTTATAAGCTACTCAAGAGTAACCTAGAACCCTGATCTCCTTCCTGTACTGAAGGAACAATTCAAGAGCATCAGCAATGCGAGTGGCGTGCTCATTAATAGCTCAAGGCGTGTTGTGAAACGCATTGTGCTACGTGACATGGAAGAAGAACTGTTGACCGTCACCCAAATCACAGCGTACTTAGATTTATGATGGTCTATGGTGACACTACTTGCAAATCTGGAGAACGAATTCAGAATAAGACGCTTCAGTTTATTACTGCCATGAGAATCATGATGACTCATCATAACATCGTAATTATTCACTTAGACTTTCATGGGGGCGGGGGGGGTGATAATGACGATGTCGTCCTTGCCGAATTTAGGCTACGGCGGCCAGTCTCCACAGAGATTGGGTACTTAGTTATGTGGCAGGACATTATTAGGATTTATGACATTATTGGACCTATTATAGTGCACAAGTGTGTGCGCCCTAGAGAGAGTGCAAGATAATAGAGAGTGCACACAGGTGCATTCTCTATTCCAGCACTATAATAATCTGAGTTTAAGCAATAAACGACTTTATCCAGGGTGCCACGAAACATGTATACGAGGCCGAAAGGACTCTCCTTTTCTTTATTCTGGACTTCGAGGGTATCAACTTTTGTTTTACGCGTTTTAATTTTTTTTTATATCATTTAAAAAAAATGAATTCTTTTAGCAGCAATAGATCCGTTCAATGCTTTTTACGCTGACCTCTTGAAGCGCATAAAGAAAATCGAAGGCATATACCTACCTATAAATTTGTAAATATTCATTCATACCTATCTAGTTGTTCATCAACTGATCATCTATATTATTATATTTCTCTCTATTAATAGTAATCAATCAATAATGAAATATCTTCTTAACGTTTTAATGTAATTTGTTTTCGGGTTATCCCAACCCAAAGTGGATCTCCTAACGTGTGTAAGTCTGTGTGTTAAATTTTCCACCCATTTTATATTTTACATGTAGGTACCTTATTTATTTTTACCTTATTTTTACGTATTTTACCTTAATTTTGCACGCACTTTGAGGCAGAATGTAATGAGCTAATTTAAGTATGTAAGACTGTACCTAAATTTCAGCAAATTCTACTAATATTATAAATGCAAAAGTTGGCGAAATGTGAAGTTTTTGTTACCTACCTAGGATCTCCAAAACGACCAAAACTACTGAACAGATCAAGATGAAATTTGGCATTCACTTAGAACGTAGCCTAACTTAAACAATAGGCTATACAGAAGGGCAGAAGCTAGTAAAGTATAATTAAGAAAAAACTAGGTAAGTACTTATCTGACAAAAGATTTGATCATCTATTAATGATCAGCGTACTAACAACCGTCTGTCAAATAATTGATATATTCCCAACCACCCCATTGACTCCCCCACCAATGGGGTGGCTGGGAAAAAAAATCCCATCCACCGCATTGACTTGCGTAATGAGAAAAAATTTCACCCCATTGGCTTGATTAAACTAAACCTGACTTTTTAATTATGGAAATATTAAATCTCACTATTTACTATTCAAATAATTGAGTATAAGAAGGAATAGTCGTTTCCAGCAACATTTGTCTACATTGTACCTCATAAGGTCATAAGTGTCACACCACTTCTATACTGTCAACGACCTCTTCATGTCTTAGATCAGATTGTTTCTGTTCGTCCGTGGGATCCAAGAAGTCATTACAAACAAACAGTTCTGGCTTTTTATTGTTAGTTCAGAAGCATTGTCACCGGGGTCTATAACCTGCGACGTGACCAGAACACGTCCATTTAGCATTAGATTTTTAATTTATCTTTTTTATAGGATTTTTTGATTGCCAAAAGTGCAAAAAGTCCATCTGATGGGAATCAGTGAAGACCTAAGAAATAAAATTAAAAAATCAACGCACCAAAACCTCATTAAGACGAAACTTAATTTCCATGAAGTGGGATGTAATGGCACCTGTTAATTGGTTTGCACAACCCATTAAATAATTTTGTAGTTTTAAGTAGGTAGTGCTCAAATTTGTCATCAATCCCGATAAAGATCTTTAAGCAAGGTGGTCAAATGCTTTGCCATCCTCAATTAAAAAACAAATACCGAAAAAATATTAGTTTTTTTTTTAAATTTAATTTTAACGATATTCGGGTCAATGAGAAGGTAGGTATGTGACTAAATACTACAGGCTAATTAAAAATTTCCACTAAAAGCGACTGAAAATATCTAATAGTAAAAAAACACAGTTACAGGACGACTATGATGGTTAAATGATTATTATCTAAATGTTCGTTCACAGATAGGTGAGAAATTCCTACCAATATAATATACCTAACCTAACTTAAGAAAATAATCAAGAAGATGCAAAAACCAAAAATTCTACCACTCACTATTCTTTTTAGTTTAGTGGGAGGATTAATGAAAATATCCATATCAACCCCTCCTCCTCCTTATCAGTACCTACCTACCTATCTAATCCTATTGTATATAGTCGCGGTCAGCAGAATAAATAAATAAATATGTAGGTAGGTACTTTTTTTTTCATTTAGAAGACTGGATCACGATAAGGTCATCACGATTATGATGCCGTAAAAAAATACCTACCTACCCATATTACAATAATATAAACAAACATAAAACAAACAATAGGTACCTACAGAACATTTATTAGACAACACGTCTAATCGAATAACGGGCCAATTATAAACGCAAAACAACATTCGAGACTTGCAAAGGCGTTTTCACGCGCGACGAATATCCAATATGGAGGCGTCAAAAAAGCTCATTTTCTCAACAAAACAACGAAGATCATCGCTCCACAACCACAGAATACGCAAAAGCTGCTAACATCCCTGCAGAATCTCTGACCACAACCAACTGTTCCAATTCCTCATTGGAAAAAGAAACCTAAAGTGAAGACAAACAGCTCGATTTAAACTGATGAAAGCAAACGATCATCGCCGGCGCTTCAGGCTTTTGGTCAAAGATTCTACCAACATCTCGTTCTAATTTGAATCTAACAGCAAATGGATTAGAGTGTAATATACGATGAGTAGTAGAATGATGTGGTCAAGACACCGTGGGGTCTCGTAACAGTACTTTAATCACAGCCTCCAGACATTATGTAAGAGCTAGTCCTACCGTGGATGCCATCATACCATCACGCCGGGAGTGCCAACGAACCCTTCATAAAATAAAAATAGATTACCGCGAATGCAACCTTTTTGCGCGGAAAATGCATCGACATTTCCGTTAATTCGAAACTATTCCAAAATCAAATGTGATTCTTATATTTGTGAATGAGAAACGTTCTAATTTTAAATGTGTTTGAATCTTTCATAAGTACTTACTTTGATCGTCTTCTGATAAAAACGAAAAGTTATTTTTTAGTGAATTTGTGGAATTTCGTAGCAGTGGGATGATACTGCGTTTATAATGGAAATCATCAGGTGTGTAGTACATTTTCTTTCGAAATCGAGAACAAAGAAAGTTTAGATTATATTTCAGAACCTGTAACTTTCGATGGCATTTTTTATCGAATGTTATCGGATTGCATCTTTCAAGAAGTAGAAACTGCATAACTTACGCAGTTTTTACTTCTCTATGAGTGGTTTTTGACAACTTGTAGGCACTATTATTATCCAAACAGAAAGGTCAAGGTACTCTGGCAATATTTGCATGTAGGATAAATACTAAATTCAGTGTATTTACCGGTTTAACTGGATTAGAAGCGATTTGCTTTCAAAATAACTGTTAATTATCATACCCATTTGCATACTATTGAAGACGCATCATATAGATACCTGTCTACTTATTTTAGAATAGGCAGATTGGGCACGTAGGGTGAGATCCAAAATATCAATATCTTTCATTCAAATAAGTTGGATAATTTTCCGCTTTCAGATATAAATACGTTTTTATAACTCTGCTATTGATGACAACAGTTGTAAGCAATGAAAAGGTAAACAAAGCTACACATAAAGAAACCTGCCCCATTACTAAAATACTTGAAGACATATTCAGAGTCAACAAAAGTTCCGGGCAAGTGAATAGCAGTGAAAGAGCAAAACTTTTCCTACATTCAATAGCGAATATCACTAGCAAGAAAGATGATGTTAGCCAAGAAAAACTCGTCGATGATATAATAGCAGCTATTAACAGAATTAAAAACAACATGACGAAAGAAAGTGACACTGAAATGAAATTGAATGAAGCTATCATTTTAAACACAGAGAACAATAAAGAAAAAATTAAAATTATAACTCAGATCAAAAGCGGTATGGAAGAGAAATTAGATGTGATAAAGAAGAATAATACTGCAAACGAAACATATTTTCCAAGAAATAATGCAACGACAACTGAAAAAACCAATTACGTTGAAATACTAACCATAGAACCAAACAATACTCAGAAATCTAACGTGTCGTCAAACAATATTATCGAAGTTCTAAAACATCTGATGCCAATGTTGAACACAACAACAACAAAAACACTACACAACATAACAATAATAGAGAAGAATATTAACAGGAACCACTCCTACTCAACAACAAGAAATGTTTCGACTATCATCGTAACATACTGCGATCATGATAACAAAACAAAATCCAACAATACTTTGAAGAATGACAAAGTTACAGAAAATAAGGATGAATATGATTATTATGCTGATATAGACGAGTCTGATGATGAAGAAGAGGAAGATGTGGTTTCGGAAGGAGATAAGAGGGAGATTCTCGAAGCAGCTGAATACGGAATGCAGAAGATGCATGAACTGTACAGTGTTGTTGAACCGAAGCTGTATTCGATGGGTAAGTTTAACCTGACCATCACGTTATTCTAGTTCGATCCAGTATGTCTACAAAGAACCATTGTGGGAGTAGTAGGTACTAGATATTACTTAATTTTGTTATTTACTAGTTTCTGTCTGCGGTTTCGCAATCCTTTTATCAGGATGGTAATTGTCCATGGTCTATTAAAATTCAGTTATAGGTAGACTAGTCTCGATCCGTAACTGAATAATTTCAATTTTATGTCGACATGAATATGTAACAAACAATCAATTAAGTAGGCACCCAAACTTCCAAATCACGGAGTCTTAGGCCCGTGTTATGAATGCATGCTCAGTCATCGATCTATGCTTGGGTAGGTAACGCTTTTCTATGGCATGAACGACACTCAAGCATATGTATGCTTGAGTGTCGTTCATGCCCTAGATGCTTAGTCATATGTATGACTAAGCAAGCTTTTATAATATGGGCCCTATTAACAAGTTCCTTACGGAAAAGCGTGTCCCATCTTATATCACATCTTCACTTATTCAAATGTGATGGTAAACACATGATTAGTGTGATGTGATAAACATCGATGTACCTAAGTCAAATTCCTTGAAAGTGGTCGTTCAAATTAGGTCCAATTAGGTCCACCCACCTTAGCCATAGTCAGACCGGCGGCGGCGGTGCCGCTGGCGTTCGTGTTTCGCGTGCGTATTGTTGTCTCGGTCGCACTTTGGTCTAGGTACGTCTTTCCATCTTTGTTGTTCATTAGGTAGGTATATTGCAAAAGATATATTTCAATGTTGAGTTGGCATTGGGAGAACGTACCATATCTACAGAAGCTTACTATGGTGTTAAATGTCTAGGTTTCTGGCTGGACAGCGACAATCCAGCCCGATACGTTGCTGCCTTCAACGCACCCTCGGAAGACGCGGCCAACTTCACGAGATACGGCTACGCTTCGCTCCAGGCTGCTGCTAGGCTGAAGGAGCTCATCAGGTAAGTCGCCTAAATGGCTCCATTGCCTCCATCAATTGGAATTAATGGCCAATAATCATCATTCGTAATAATACAGCCAGAAAAAATGTTTTTTTTTTTATATCAGGAACAACTGAATTAATGAATGAATTAATGAACACATTATTGTACGTTTGCATGAAATTAACAAAAAACTAATTGACTACTTGAAAGAATTTTTAATCATGAATCAGTCAGTACCTATCATAGTAGTTTATGCATCAAATAATATTATAAACCATTAAAAAAGTTAAAAATATTTATAACGGTCTTCCGCCGACTTATCGTCACACAGAACGCTTCCATACGCGCCAGAATAATTCCATATGTTATTGAATTTTGTACACAAATATTTCCAAACTTGTTTTGTAGACATGTTATTCAGGAGAAACAGCACGAAATTTATCGTTGCAAAACTCTTTACATTTCTGATTTATAGGCCATATTAAACCAATTAAACTTTTGAGACAGGATGTTACAAAATCTAAGCTCATAAAAATATCTAAAACGATGATTAAGACGTTTTCTGCGAACGTGATGTCCATGTCCGGCCATCCTTGTAAGGAACTCAAGAAATGGCGGCGGTTCAACGAGTTTCCGAGGATTATAGGATAATTACAAGAAGCTAGTTACATACGATGGTAAATGAGCACTCTGTGTGAAGCGAGGTCTCTTTTAAATCAAATTAAAGCGACTGAGGATTTGATACAGTTTTTATTAAAATGTTGTAGGCAGTCTTTTGGGATTTTGGGTAAGGCTGCGTTTCCACCAGAGATGCGTAGCGAGGAATGTGTTTTTTAACAACTAATAGAATCACTTCATTCACCTTTGATAAGATAAGATAAGATAAGATAAACTTTATTTGACGCATTTTATATACTACTAGCTTCTGCCAGCGGCTTCGCACGCGTTGTTTCAATGGAAACGTTTTGAGGTTATTTCTATCCTATTCTATTTTTGAGGTTATGTCAAGTCACACTTGAATGCTATCGAACGGAATAAATAGTATCCTATGTCCGTCTCCTGGCTCTAAGCTACCTCCTCACCAATTTTCAGCCATATCGGTAAAGCCGTTCTTGAGTTATAAATAGTGTACCTAACTAACGCGACTTTCTTTTATAATAGATTGTGTAATTTTAATTTTTAGTTCATGTACCCACCTTATTGCGAGGGATGTGTCCTAGGGACGGACGCGGGCGAAAGAATAGCAGTCACTAGACGGTGGCCCTTGCTCGCATATCTGAAAAGAGCCCTTTACACATCCTCGCCCGGTCAGCTTGCTCGTATATCTCTGATGGAAACACTCACTCAAATAATAGAAATAAATTAGAACTAGTATTTAGAATCGAAACAATTGAGCTAACTGCAGACTGTTGCAAACAATCTACAGGTAGCTCAACTGATCCATATCAATACCAGTCGGAAGCATCCCCAAGACGCTGGCTGTTTTGCCCCGCTGTATGGCAATACTGATGCGCTGCGCTAGGTACTCACCAGCTCTCGGGTCACCAGGCGCTCAGATAATTTTTAAAAACCCGAAGAGCCTCGGTACCCCACGGACCTAAGGTCTCGATCCAAGGGGAGCAAATGTGTAGGCTCTGTAGAGACCTCCATATTTGCGCCTCTTGAAGTTGCTTGACCGATTAATATGTATCACATCTTCGTTCAATATCCGATGTCTTTCGATCCTTTGCCTTCGACTTACCCGCACCACAGCAGGTTAGGGTTTAATGATGACTCGTTTCCGTTAGCATGGCGCAACCGATGCCAAAGCTGAACGAAGTCGAGATGCATTCAAAACAAGACCCTGGCAGACCCGTATTACATTAAGAAATACTTTAATACGTTTTATAAGTTTAACGTGTCTTTCTGTGTATCTGTCTGTGGTATCGTAGCTCCCAAACGGATGAACCGATTTTCGTTGTTTTTTTTTTGTGTCATAGATAATTTGACCCCAAGTGTTCTTGGCC
Source organism: Eupithecia subfuscata (assembly GCA_963564075.1). Classification (NCBI taxonomy): domain Eukaryota; kingdom Metazoa; phylum Arthropoda; class Insecta; order Lepidoptera; family Geometridae; genus Eupithecia; species Eupithecia subfuscata. Next base: position 15,896,558 of record OY751102.1, on the reverse strand, counting down.
ATGTTTCATAAAAATCTGTCGGAGGGGTTTTTAAAATTTTTAATTTTGTTCTTGTTAAATAAATAAATATTACTGGACATCATCTACCCTCAAGGTAAGCAGAGCTTGTGTTATGGGTAGGGGAGAAGGAGGCAGCTTTGAACAGGGGCACCTTAGAACAAACGAGTTTACGAGGTTAGTTCTAGGCCAATTGTGGCGAAAATTGTATTTATAACACGGCAGTAGGTACCGACCCCCATGTCTGTCATTAGTGGCGCACATGTGCGCGCGCGAAAAATTGAATAATAGGCCATGTCTGTTTTCGGCACCCCGAAGTAAACATTACGGAAAAAAGCTGTAAGGGTGTTGATGAAAGATTTGAAGACATTGGTAAGCGGAACTTGATTTATTTTATGGATAAATTCATTTTAAATATTTTTATGCTCTAGTTCACCAGCATTGAGTGGTTTTTCGAAAAAAAAATTACCAGTTAATTTCTTCGAACCCATTGGGGCAGATTTGAACAAAACAAAGGGGGCACTTTTGAACATGTTCAAAGGTGGCTCAATAGATCCATCACTAAATTATAAGTGCGAAAATTTGTGTGTTTCTTTTATATGTGTTTGTTTGTTTCAAATTTGATATCTTTTGCTTAAACTAGGTCAATAAAACTAGTCGTTTATGTTCAATAGTGTTCAAATTAGGAAGTAACCCTAAATAACTGATTTTATCAGAGGAAGTCTACTTATATTGTTGTCTTCTATAGTCTGAACTGAACGTAATTTAATTTGATTTTAGATTTAGAAAGTAAAACTGTGTTAATATTATAATTTTCTTTTTAAAAGTTACTTTTTTATTGTTTTATGAAAAGTTTATTACTTCAATATTTAACATTTGAATAATTCACATAGTTCCTTTAATACTGTGCGTAACATCACATAACACAATCATAACATTTTAAATAACTTTATTTAATAAAAATATTTTAATTAAACAATGTATTTTTTGTTTAAATTCATCAATTCAAAGGTGCCCCTGGTATGTTCAAAGCTGCCCCAGGAAAGGGACAACTTTGAACATTTGAGTTACCTACTTCACTAAAAGATCAATTCTGACTAAACCATGTAAAAATTGATTATAATTTTAATTGATTTATGTAGCTAGATCATCTAAATGTCTTTAATAGCAAAAATAACTAGATAAAAATAACTATCTTAGATATTACAAACTCTAATGTAAAAAATGTTCAAAGGTGCCTCCTTCTCCCCTACTAAATAAATGATACCATTAATTCATAATTTATTAATTAATTAAAACAATACATTACATAGATACAATCGGAACTAATGTCTTCGGATCGTAACCATTTTCCCGAGACGAGAATCGAACCAGCAACCTCCTGCGTCGCAGGCGAGCACGTTCGCCCGCTACGACACAGAGGTTGTCTTCGCTTGCATTATCCAAATTGATGATCGTAGAACATTCGTAGAAGATGTACCGCACGCGCGGAAGAGGTGAATTCTCAAATTCTGACAATAAAACATGGAACTCGTGGCGCAGACTGGGCGAGGTTTTATATGGTTACTATAGGAATCGCGGCTAGCTCTTCCCGGGATGCTGATATAAAAGTCGAGTATATGGAACAATAGCTGTATTGTATAAAACTACGACTAATATGATGTAAATGAGTGTGGTTTGGATGATTCTGATGCACTGACCTCCGTAGGCGCCCGGTCCGCGCTCGCGGCACGAGTAACCTACTTAGGTCAAACTGCTGATGATGCTAATTTACCTACCTACGTGATCGATGTATCGAACAGTTACATACAATTAATTCTTATTCAATTCAATCGGCTTCCTCGGCGTCTTTCATTCGGATTAAGTGTGCATTCACAACTTTAGTTACCATGATTAATTTCAAACTATTTAACCATTTACGACGACCGATGTGGCGCGGCGGGCGAAGGTTCGCCTGCGACGCAGGAGGTTAAGGGTTCGATTAGGACAAATGTTTGTACGATCTGCAAATATTTGTTCCGGGTGTTCTGGGTACTTTCTATGTATAATAAAAAATATCTAGGTATTCTAGGCGTTCTGGATGTTTTCTATGTATAATTAAAAATATCTATCTATTTAGTGTATTGTATTAAGTATTATCAGTTATCTAGTACCCATAACACAAGCTCTGCTTACCTTGGGGCTAGATGATGCTGTGTGAATTGTTCAGCATTATTATTATTATTATCCATGTAATGTATTGTATTATGTATATCAGTCATCTAGCACCAACACAAGCTCTGCTTAGCTTGGGGCTCGACGATGCTGTGTGCATTGTCCAGCATTAAAAAAATATATAACGCATTCACTGCCCAGTCAACAGCCCAGGATGCGACCTACAAACGCTCGCCGTCGCTGCTCATCATACGCAAAACGGACATTGTGTGTTATGATTATGAGCACTCTATCTCATCCACAGCGACCACGGCCAATTTTTGACGTGACAACGTCTTATAATTCGATAGAGCCGGCTGCACGCACGAAAAAACAAGACGTCATGCGGCGTTACCTCGCTCTGATGTCATGCGGCGTTACCTCGCTATGAGGCGTTCCATGTAAGGCTTGAAGTGCAAGCGAGAGCGCTCGACATCCGTCTCTCTCCTACTTGAGTGAGCGATGCGTCTGCGTGGACAGCTGCTATACTATAGTACATTTACATGTTTTGATCGAGTATCAAATGCTACCATTCCATCAGTATTTTCCTCGGGACAAATATTTGTACGATCTGCAGATATTTGTTCAGGGTGTTCTGGTCGTTTTCTATGTATAATAAAAAAGTATCTATCTATGTACTCGTATATTATTATGTATATCAGTTATCTAGTACCCATAACACAAGCTCTGCTTACCTTGGGGCTAGATAATGCTGTGTGATTTGTCCAGCATTATTTATTTATTTATTTTTCTTAAGACGTTGTCACGTTCAACTATCGTCAGTAAACCGACTTTACAGACAACCAATTTGTTTATAACAAATTACAATTAAATTTGCAAAAATAATTAAGTAACTAATTGAAAAAATTTAATTATATTATTAAAATAATAAAATCAAAATTGAAATTTTAACAATTGAGTAGAAATTTAAACAATAAATTTTATTCAAGTATTTTGTTGTATTTTTTTGTAAGGATCACACACCTCACGTTGCAAAACCGCGTCGTATCCCAACGCCCATGTAGGGTATCACAGTAGGTACCTAAGCTTTCGTCCAAGGCTCAGTGTGCCAAAACCAGTAACGGGTTTCCTGATACCCGCTTGCCTTCGCCTCACAAACTCACCGTTATTATTTAATTGTGCTGTATCATAACGGCAGTGTCAGTAACAGCTATTATCGAATTACATTGCATGTGCCGTGGAGTTACCGCTTCTATGGGCGAGAGCACCGCGGCGGTAGAGTCGTGTCGTGCCACTTGAGGTTGCCTGGAAGAGATCTCTCGAATAGCCTTGTGTCAACCTTTACAAACTAACTTTTAATAGCAAACCAGTAGCAGCAAAGAAAGTTGTACCTATCGATGCAAGTAAGATTGGAAATAGTGTGTCTTTGCATTTCGTTTTAATGTAACACAACACAGGCCATTTTGCCATTTTCAGGCCATTGACCTGTCACTGGGAGAACATACCATCTACAGATTTTAACTTAAATCTATGGTTGTACCTGTATTTAAAAATGCACGTCAAATAAAGTCAAAATATCATCGACGTGCTGTGCCTTTTTTAACGCCCGACGCAAAAAGAGAGGGGTGTTAGATTAACGTGTCCGTCTGTATAACTGTGTCTGTGGTATCGTAGCTCCCAAACGGATGAACCCATTTCCGTTTAGTTTTTTTGTATCATAGATAATTTTATCCCGAGTGTTCTTAGCCATGCTTCATAAAAATCTGTCAGGGGGTTTTTAAAATTTTTTAATTGAGGTTTGTTGATCTTACTTGATTGAGAGGCGTTTCTATCTAAAGGATTTGGTCATTCGTTCATTCCCCTACATAGGTACCTACTCACATTAAATACAACACAGGTTTTAAATACTATACAGGGTGCCACTGAAAGGGTGCTCTAAGCCGCAAGGGCCTGATTCTGGACCCCGAGGGGATCAACTTATAAATAACGATTTTCTAACTGTTATTTTCCTTTCTTATCTTCTGCTAAAAATAAAGTATTTTTCTTCCTATTTGTGCTCGCCTACACGCTAGTCTTGCACTATTCAACATTATAAAATATTTCACAATTTTGTCGTGAATTTATTACCTGATGTAAATCCTTTAAATCATATTTTTTTTCACGTGGTTCCTACAAAAGGGTTGCCATGAATTTTGAAAGTTTTCAATGACACATTTGTCTGCCGCAAGCGACAGGTATTTAGGTATTCCTTTGAAAGCTGCCCAAAATGCTGCTTCCTCTTTTACTTCCGCTGTCTACGACAGATGAAAGAAAATGAACCATAGATAAAGTACTGTACCCTTTCCCAGTTTTAATTAGTTATGTAAGGTAATGCGATAATAATTTTAATTTCTCTCTGGTTTTCTTAAATGAGTCAGGTTAGGCAACTAGCCAATTAATTAAGTTTTTATTGAAAACTGGATAAAATGAGAAATCCATATCTGATTATCTAGTCGCGAAAGCTGTAGAAAGCTCAAACCAGTTGCATTCAGCAAAAACTAATTTTCACACAAACCTGTGAGATCTGCACTCGCGTCGACGACTTTGTATTTAACACCGACGACGTTATCGTGATTATTTTTTTTTCTCAAATGAGAGAAAAAAATATGTGGATAAAATTATAAATTAAACGAATAAATTTCCCCGCGATTTGGTTTTGCCTATTGGCATATAGGCAGCTGGTTTCTTGTTCTAAAATAGATAGCTGACAACTAAAACAATTATTCACAAAGTAAATTACAATCAAGTAAGAAAATAAGATAAATTAATTAGCTAACAACTTGATTCTGTATCACAAGATATGGTTTTAATATTTATTTTCGTTTTTCAATACCTGTGTAGTATAGGTTAAGATTTTTTTATCAAAACGAAATCATTTTAAAAATTAAACGTCACGTGGGAGTCGGAGTCGCGCACTAAGGGTTCCGTCTAATTATAGTACCTTGTGTCTTGCCAAATATCATGATTCTAGGTCAATGGGAAGTACCCTATAGGTTTTGGTCCATAGCGAGAGTCAAAAGTATTTTTTTAATGAATAAACTACAAATTTAAGACCCTCGGATTTTACCCTTTCTTGTGCTGTAAGACCTTGTTTCTTGCCAAATTTCATGATTCTAAGTCCACGAGAAGGACCCTATAGGTTTTGTGTGCATGTGATTTCCTTGGAAACTCCAAAATAATTGGATATAAATGTAACTTTTGATTGCGTTGACTTAGAAGTTTTATGTATATCACAGCTCTATGAGGTTACAGACTTGAGTATTTGATGTTCAGTAAAGTTATTGCAATTTCAATAGAATCTCTCTCTCTCTCTTAATGAAAAAAACTTAAAGAATAAAAAAAAAAAAACATTCGATGGGTCTGTCAAAACTGAGTCTATTTGATTTTGTTATTTTTTTCCTAAACTTTTATAGTTTCGGAGTAAATCACTAAAAACTGATATCTACCTACGGTTAACGGGCGGCGATCGAGCGAGTGACGTCACACGTACCTGCGGCGCGGTCAGTGAACTTTGCTAGTAATTTGGTCTATTTCTTCTTTTAACTTCGTCAATTTTTGTCGTAGAACAAAAATTTTTGCACTGTGTGTTATGGATTTTTTATCTCTATAAATCTGCATTCTCAACTAAAAACGTTACGGATTCTCATTTCAACTTGTTACCTCCACGCATTCCTGAGAAAAGGGGGTTGATAGATGCACAGACGGGCAACAAAGTCATCTTATAAGGGTTCCTTTTTCCTTTTGAGATACGGAACCCTAAAAATTTTGATTGAACACCGACATCATGGTTTTATTTTCTCTCATAACTACGATAATTTTGGTTTAATACGCGCAACTGAACCCGATTTAGTAATGCACCTCAATTGTTTTTTTTTATTTTATTTTTAATTATTTAATTACGGTGTAGATAACGGCTTATATTAAGTTAAAGCGTAATTGAATTATGTAAAATTAAAAAATACAACTAAAGTCATAGGTCAAAACTCTTTAACATCAACGCGAACATCCCATCAGGAAAACCTGTCATATTTCTTACTGTTCAACCACATTTCACCTACCTATGATATGTTATGCCACCGGAATTACTTGTCTCTCTCAGGAAGTGACGCTCCGTTGAGTCCACTTCCATGCTTCATGTAATAATAGATAATAGATTTATCTATGTCTTGTCTATGTTCTTAGCCAAGATGACGGTTATTGCCTACACGCAAATTGCTGGCTGCGTACCTCAATGCCAACTTCCGCTTATGGGATATATTTTTACGTAATAGGAAGGAACTTTATCTTACCTAGATAATAAGTATGGACTAATAATAAATTATGCTGGACCATTTAAAAATCTAATAGAGTTTTAGATAAATAATAGATTCAGGCGTTACTTTGCGGAAATCCAGTGTATAATATTAGGATATAACAATATTTAGTAACAATTCCGCGCAAATTTTTTTGTTTGGAATTGTTTCTAAATATTGTTTTATCCTAATATTATAGGTAAATAAAGCGAAATAATTACAATTTGGTTATTGTACAAGACTGAAGTGTTTGTCTTAAAATAATTAAAATTGATGGGTACCTACAGCATTAAAATTAATTATAAAACAGATAGCTACATAATTGATGGTAGTCTTTTTTTATAATAAAATTAGAAGAAAATAGCATTTTTAATTATAAAAGAGAAAACTGGGTGACTCATCAAGAGATTTCTGAAACTAAGTTGAAATTTTCCATTTATGGATGCTTTTATGTAAATATAAGGGTTAGGGTACATACTTTAACTGATAATTGTACTTCTGAAAAACGTTATTTTAGTACTAACTGCCGCCCGCCGCTTCGCACGCGTTGTTTCTATAGAAACGCTTAAAGGTGATTTATATCCCATGGGAACTGATTTATGGGATAAAAAGTAACCTATATTTTATTTCAGGCCTAGAATTATCTGTATGCAAACTTTCAGCCCGATCTGTTCAATAGTTTTGGCGTGAAGAAGTAACAAACATCCATCCATACATCCATCGATCCAAACTTTCGCATTTATAGATTTACTATTTTTTTTCTACATATATACTATTTGAAAATGAAAATAGAGTCGGTTGGGACCAATTTGTTGTTTTACCAAAGTTAATCCTGCCATTGTAATTTATCTATCTATCTATATTCATAAAAGAGATAAATTTAACTGACTCATCAAGAGATCTCTGAAACTACCAGAGCTACAGGGTTGAAATTTAGCAACGGAGCCTTTTAAAAAATAAACACTCGCTGAGAACGGATTTTGAAAATCTGGTTTCTAAAACTTTGGCGTTGATACTTTTACATGGAAACCAACATTACTTGGGGTAAGTAGGTATTACCTACTAAAGTCCACGCGAATGAAATCGTGGACGGATCAGCTAGTGCAGATATAAAATTATTATGAAACGTTAATGTAACCGTCCGATATTATCTAGCTAGAAGAACATCACCCATATTATGATTTTATTCCGTAAATGTCTAAGCCACGCGCTACTTTAGGTTGGGAGAACTCTTCTCCTCTAATTATTTTAATAATCTGTCTTTTGTCTCGATCACTTAACTTTTCTGCTTCTTAAATAAAGAAAACAATGACAATAGCTTTAGCTCCACGGGCCCAAGTATCGCGCGCGGCGAGTGCTTAAAAGTAGCTGCGATGATTATAAAAATACACACGCTGGCGTATGTGCTTACGGCCGAATGCAGACAAACTATAGAAAACCCGGTCATAAATTCTCAAACTTTTGCGCATTCTAAAATGGAGAAGGTGATCAACAATTTGTTTTGCCGGTAGTTGATCTTTGTCATTCATTTTGGTTTAACAATGCAAAAATACTTAGGTTTAGAAAAACAAAGACCAAACAAAATCGTTTACATTTTAAACAAGATCCGTCTAGTGCGAGTCTAACTCGCGAGCCGAGGGTTTCGAACGTTTGTCAATTATACAAATATTTACAAAAGGTACCGGTTAAAGACTTCGCAATTTAATGAATACCTAAAATAGTAGATACCAAGCTACATTTCAGATGGATCTCTCTGCATACTTCGATGATAGGGGGTAATGGTAAATTTTTCGACTTTTTTAAACATATTTAAATGTACCTAACTTACAGAAATTTTAAAAACTGATTTGAAATGTACAAGATGATACCTTTCATTTGATACCACCACACCCACTCGGTGGAGTAGCCCCCCTTTTGAAAATTATTCCCCCCCCCCCCCCCCCCCTTGATGACCATTTTTCAAAAAATGATCTCACAGATTTTTCTATATTTTGCCTGTAAAATATAAATCCATATCTACAAACACTCCATACATTTCAAATAGATCGCTCTGCAAACTTCGGAGATAGGGGGGATGGGTATTTTTTCGACTTTTTTCCAAATATTTCGAAAAGTTATAATATCTACAGAAATATGTAGGTACATACTTAATACCTTTCATTTGATACCCTACTTGACTTGGTAGATCTCTTTTAAAACTTAGGCATCAACATTTTTATGGAATATATTCATTTTCTATTTTTTTTTCAGTACATGCGCACGAAATTTATTTATATTTTAAATTTGAAGTTAATAGCTGCGTTAGTTGCTGAGATATTAAAGAGGGGGGAAAACAGACAAAGAGAGACCATAAGGGTTTTGAAACCGATCTCCGATCTCGAAACCCTAAAAATCGAACTCTACAAAAGTAAGTATAACAAAAGTTTACCCCCTCGATGTAAAGAATCACCCCCTTTTGACTTAGCGGCACCGACCGTAAAAATAATAATAATAATAAATAAATAATGCTTTACAATCCACACAGCATCATCTAGCCCCAAGCTAAGCAGGCCTTGTGTTATGGGTACTAGATGACAATATAATGTGTCTATGACTCTGTGTGTGATTGTAATACTACCAACGTATAAATTTGATATTATGAAAGGTCCCTACTCTCCTAGGTAGGTACGATACAGTCAGCCATGGATGGTGTCCTTTATCTAGAACGATTTATCGTTCATCTACAAACCTAGGTTGCAATCAACTTTCAAAGTGCAACAACCTCTATCATTCACTAGGTACCTACTTAAGAAGGTACAGGGTGCTTCAATCAAATAGGACCGAATGAGATTGGTTCTGTGACCGTTGGCCGTAAGTTGTAGCTTGATTTTGCATAAAATTTCTTTTTAAAGGATAAACCAGATTTTGGTTACTTTTTTAATATTTTCCACGGGAACTCTTAATAAATCTAATCTCTGAAAGAAACACCTGACAGGACTATTTGACTTTTTTTAGGAATTTCAACAAGGGATTGGTTCCTAGGTTCCTACACATACTTTAAATTCGTATTAAAATTAACGATTTTTTTTTAAAGAACGTTTCCATTTTATTACGGATGTAAGCGGGTTAAATACAAACCATGTTTTGAATAGAATAGAAAATAATTTATTGGCTTACTTTATAAAATACACAAAATAAAATTAGACTTATACCCTAAATAAAACGAAACAAATAATAAAACTTTAAACTTTCGCGATTTGTTAACAGAGTTAATGATTTTATGGGGTATAGTCAGTCGCCCCGTGACCACAATCGCTGTAACGCAGTGAAACGTAGGGGAAATAAAACAATAGGTACGCGATAAATACTCAAAACAATTAAGACAATAGGAGTACATTTAGCAATCATATTTGTGTTGGACGAGACGAAAAGCTTACCATGCTTATCATGTAATTATTTATCTCCAAACTATCCAGAAAGAAGCTACCTTTAATTGGTCTGCCGAGATAGTAACACCCTGTATGCGCAATATGTATGTACGTTTCCTTTCGCTTTCATGACCAAGGTCCGACTTTCTCTGCGCTTGCGTCGATGCGTGCACTTTCTATTTCACCTTTATGTTTGACGTATTGTAATCATGGAAATAACTAAGTACCTACCTACCTATTAGTTTTAACAATTTTATTTTATTAAAAAATTGATTGTCCGTAAAGTCGGTTTACTGACGATAGTTGAACGTGACAACGTCTTAAGAAAATACTGATGGAATGGTAGCATTTGATACTCGATCAAAACATGTAAATGTACTATAGTATAGCAGCTGTCCACGCAGACGCATCGCTCACTCAAGTAGGAGAGAGACGGATGTCGAGCGCTCTCGCTTGCACTTCAAGCCTTACATGGAACGCCTCAGAGCGAGGTAACGTCGCATGACGTCATGTTTTTTCGTGCGTGCAGCCGGCTCTATCGAATTCTATGACGTTGTCACGTCAAAACCAATAGAAAGAAATAGAACAGTGTATAAAATTCGGCAAAATAATTCTTCCGAACGTCGGTTTATTTTATTGTTTGCTCTGAATATCAAAAGTACTTAATTTGAATGATAGACTACTTTTTACAACGGTTGAATCAAAATCGTAGGTAGTCTAGTGAAAAATTATATAAATCAAATTAACCATACTAGTACCACATCAGCATCACGCTAATATTATAAATGCGAAAGTTTGGATGGTTAGATGTATGGATGGATGGATGTTTGTTGCCCTTTCACGCCAAAGCTACGGAACGGATCGGGGTGAAATTTTGCATCGATGTAGTTCTAAGCCTGGAATAAAACATATGCTACGTTTCATCCCATAAATCAGTTACCATTGCAACAATCCGTATTTTCCTCTGACTTGTATAACCAACAAGTTAGATAACGGATGTCCCATAATTTTTTCCCAACGCTTGCCCAACTGACCACAACCTCAAAGTGCAATGCCGACTCAAAAACCAATAAAACTTTAGCAAATCTATAAAACAATCATCCGTCCGTTACGATAGACAATTTGATTGACTCAACACTTCTTGAGCAATTCAGAAGTGTTGACATGACAAAGTACAAATTACCGTTACCTAATGAAACTGTTCCCATGTTTCGGTTTGCAGTAAAACACCAAATACTTAGTTTCCCTCGGAAAAAGCGTTGCTAATTAATTTTACACCACCAGTCTGCTGATTTGTTTTCAATGACCTTTTTCAAAGCTTCACCCTGTAATTTCTACAAAAATACGTATGTATACTTGGTGTTCTCAGGGGGGCTACTTCATGATTTTGACGTAAGTACCCAATTGAATGAGATTGGCGCAGGACCCGTAGAGTCGCACAAAAATTTGGAGGCCTATACCCAGCAGTGGGTGAAGTCCAGTTTCGGATGATGATGATGACCTAATTTTAACCATACAATCGGTTGTCAAAAGATTTGTGGGTCGCGTCATCATGCCTTGACCTTTGGTCGAATTATATTTGTTGAAATGAAATATGGGGTGAAACTTTGAAAAAGGTACTGAAATGCAACCGGTGAAAGTGTAAGTGGATTTTGGATTCTTGTTAATTTTCAAAACACTCCCTGGTTAACCAAAAAGGCAGTTTCCACTTGTTTTGCACGATATTTTCTCCTTTTACAGGATAACTAAACTGCTATTAATGTATCGTTTCACCAGCGTCTTGGGGACGCTTCCGACTGGTGTTGATATGGATCAGTTGAGCTATCTGTAGACTGTTTGCAACAGTCGGCAGTTAGCTCAATTGTTTCAATTGTAAATACAAGTATACTTAATTTTCTTTGTGAATAAATTTATGGTTTCACCACTAGTAATGTATATAGTTGCTGAAGCACGCCCACCCAACTAACATTTAGGTGATAAGAATAGGCGTTAAATGAGCTACTTAAGAGAAAATTTAAAACCTATGGTTCTATGAAAGGGCTAGCAAATTGCGATATATAGCGTTATAACTGTCTTATAATTCTGATTTGGGCCCATGATTTTATAGCTATAAGTGATTAATTCGTTGTAAAAAAGTGATAAATGACTGGTAATAAAGAGTTACATTAGTGCTATTGAAGTAATGTTTACCACTTTGTGTATTATAAGCCATACACAGGTTACAACTGCAACTTAAAGTAATAAATTAGTAATAATATCCACTTTAATAACTTGTTTAGCAATAGATGAGTGCTCCCACAATACTATTTATACCTTGAAGATATATTGCAAGTATTAATTAGCAATATACATCGCCCAAACTCTGATTATTTCATTTTTTTTCGTACTTTGCGTTTATGATAGACTGTCAAAAGCGTTAAAATGTTAAGCAGTGCGCCTATTCGCCTATCTGACAGTGAAGTTTGAAAGTGAAAAGGTAAGTCAATTACAATTTAGGATAACGGTGTTATAAATTATAAATTCTCGTTGCGGTGGTAAGTTTACTGTGATAATATACAGGGTGGAATTTTGTAATGCCACCTGGAGGGAAAGTACTCTTAATACTGTAGATAGAAAATTATACTAAAAGAAAACATTCCTTTATTTTTGAAAAGAAAGAAAACTGCATTCAAAGATTTTCGAAAATTCGCTTGCCACACCCGGGAATCGAACCGACTGAAATCTGTAAAAATTACACCCTGTACTTTTATTGCATAGATCGTTAGGGTCAATAATAAGGATGAAATCTCTCTATCAAACTTAACAAATTAAAAGTTACTAGAAATGAATACATAAAGAAGAATAAATTTGTGTATCCATGAAAATGGAGCCCATTTGAGCAACTATGTAATTAGTAGTTCAGACATTTATTCACAAAGAAAATTATACTAGTATTTACAATTGAAACAATTGAGCTAACTGCCGACTGTTGCAAACAGTCTACAGATAGCTCATACAGACAACAGATAGATTAGTAGTTAGTTGACTTTTATTGTAAATAATTAAAATAATTTAAGATTTCATGGTTTTCCTTTCATTTAATTTATTAAGTTGGTTAGAGAGATTTCATTCTTATAATTGACCCGACCGATCTATGCAATAAAAATACAGGCTGTAATTTTTACAGATTTTAGTCGGATCGATTCCCGGGTGTGGCAAGCAAATTTTCGAAAATCTTTGAATGCAGTTTTCTTTCTTTTCAAAATTAAAGGAATGTTTTCTTTGAGTAAAATTTTCTATCTACAGTATTAAGAGTACTTTCCCTCCAGGTGGCATTACAAAATTCCACCCTGTATACTAGTTTTCATCTCAATTTTGAAGCGCCTCTTATATAAGCTACATCTGATATTATTAAGTAAGAGGAATTACTGCCACGGCTATTTTTTTGTTTCAGTTATGGTTGTAAATATCAATTCTTGATACGTCTATGTGTACTTTAATTGCAAATAGTCAATAATGTAAATAATAAGTTGTTAAATTATGTTTAGAACTATTAATATATTTTCAAAATTTTAAAGGTTATGTTTATGTAATGGCGTTAAATTTTGAATCACCTAAAGTGCCCAATAACTCTTTTATTCGTAACGTAGTGTTAAAAAAACGAGAGCTAGCTCTTCTATGCTACTTGCAGTAGTACAATGTGGTAGTAAAAGTATCAAGATAACAAATTTCTAAGTTCAGGTTGCTAAGGTCTTATCTGGGAACTCTAACCCGAATATCTTTAGGGTTCTGTTGTTGTTCGCGTAAAACCATTATGTGAGTCCATCCATATTACGTGCGGCTGAACGATTTCACAAGCAGTAGAAGCCTCAGTGGTCGCCAGCACTACAAGTGGTTCTAAATACCTACGTTAATCCTATGTATTTCCACCTTGTTATTATATATTTTTTATTTCAGTAACTTTTCCCAAGACTTGCCGATACGAGTATCAAACTGCCTACCTTCTCGTATTGGACAACGCACTCAGTTTCAACACGTTACTCGCGGCGCCCCCCGCGCCCCTCCGTCGTCTATGCGTTTGCTCGCATTGAAAATTATCTATAAATATTTTCTAATTATTTTATTTCAATAAAGCTAATACCAAAAGATGATTCGAATAAAACGATTTTTTTAAGGAAGTGAGTTTTATTTTCACACTGTATGTATAAGAGGAAAAAAGAACATAAATCCGTTATAACTAATACAATAAGATTATATCTTTCGCCGATAAAACACTAGTTTCACTAGCTTTATAAATATTCAAAAATGACGACCTGATTGGCCAAATACGATGTCAGATCTGATCTGTCAGATACGTTGTCAGAACTACTGAGAGGAAACAAAAAATTATATTCGCCGTCGTTGACATCAGTTATTTGTTGTACGGAACCCCTTTGTAAGTTTGTACACAAATATTCCTAAAAACTTCTGTATTACCTAGGGTTAGCCGGGTAATCCTGTTATATAACCTGCAATGATTTAAAGGTGGTTCCTGATGCTTGCAGCGCCTAGCTCTATAAGACTTATAGTTAACACTTCTAAGACTCTAATAGCTTTCCTGTTAGCTCTCAGGGCTCCATTAACTCGTTAGGCATTGCAAGGTATATAACTAACTCTATTTAAGAACTTCAGCCGTTTGTAAGTATCAGCAGACTCCCTATAATTGCTTTTAGTGTTTTACGTTTCCTAAAGATTTAAGAGTTAGTTATACAATAGTTTTGACTAACTCCAAGCTAGCTCCTAAAGTTATATATTTTTTCTTTATTTCTATTATGCCTCTTGAAACTTTAATTATTTATTTTTAACGCCGCAGTAGAGTCTAAAGCTATTGTCGGAACTCTTATATGTCGTTTATAATACTGTCAGTGCCAAAAAAAGGTGCCCCTTAGCGCCAAAATGTTTGTTGGGCAGTGCCTAGTAACCTAAAGACATTCAAAAATACTAAAACAAACTAGAGAGTTTCAGATTCAATGAAGTTTCTGAAAGATAAGATGCCCTACTTCCATTGTCATTTGAATAGGTAGATAGTAAAAACAATACGATCATTTTCTAATATTTTCCAAGAGAAACGTTCGTATGCATACAAAGGTTGCAAAAACGTATGTCTGTTCGTTTTACGCTTACAATAGTGGGATTGGAAATCGATGGAAGCTACGGGGAAAGCAAATAATGCAAAAATTGATTTGTTACGGGGTTTGATATGAACTTCTAGTATCTACCTAATATCTACAACCTATACCGGTCCATTGCTGGACGTAGGCCTCCCCCTGATGAAAATATAAATAGAAAAAAGGCTATTAATCCCCACGCTGGGCATGCGAGTTCGGTAGTAGAATTGAACTGCAGGAGCCGCCCGCCCCCGGTGGATATCCCTTAGTCGCCTCTTACGACAACCACGGGAAAAGTTAATGAGTAGGGGACCTTTTTTGAAACCTGTACGAAAGCTTTTATTTACTTAAGGTTTTAGGATTTATTCTTTTTAGGATTTATTCTTACGGTCATCAGATCAATCACTTTTCATTTGGAAAAATGTACATGAAAATTCTTTGAGCTTTACCTGAATGAGGAAATCACTTCAGAATAAATGAAATACTTATTGCGAAAAATCTGTGCATCCTAAAGCATCAGCTCTATCAAATATTTGGCAAACCGACCTTAATGCCAGCTCAAGAGCTCTTCTTCAGCAAGTACCTAATGTAAACACTTTGAACTAAAAATCTTTATCACAAAGAAAATTGCAATAATATAATAGAAATAAATAAGAACTAGTATTTCCAATTGAAACAATTGAGCTAACTGCAAACAATCTACAGGTAGCTCAACTGATCCATATCAATACTAGTCGTCGCGTACCCAAGACGCTGGCTGCATTGCCCCGCTGAATGGCAATGCTGATGCGCTGCGCCAGATACCTACTCACCAACACTTTGATCAAATTGTTCTTCAGGAACTAACGTAGCTTAGAGCCTTATCCACAGAAATCTTGTTATTCAGATTTCTGTGGCCTTATCATATCGAAGTTTCTGATTCGTTTTCGTGCAAACGACATAAGAGTTGGTTTTGAACGACAACGAAAACGAAACTTCGATTTATCTTTTCCGAGTAGGCCCCCAGTATTCAAAACGGGGATCGCACGCCGCGAGCTCGCCGCGCGCTTGCGGAGCGGTGTCGTCGTCGCGTCGTCGCAGCTTGCTCGCTGCGACTCGCCTAGCTTTCAAATCGCGAGTGTGACAAGTAAGTCTTCTACTTGCGTAATTAATGTAATTATTGACTTGCCAAGTTGTCTCTACGGAAATGATTGTGGTCATAGATGTGCTAGAATAAAGCTGGTACACAGCAAGAGAATTTGTGCAATATTGTACAAATTCTCATGCTGTGTACCATCAAAATCAACCTATCATGATTGATACCGTCCGGCGTGTGGTACCTACCCCCTTGCTTTGGAAAGTACGTTAAAGGCCCAACCACACATAATGTATCAGTGAAGTCAACATTCAGTATCAATGAATCTCTAATTCCGTCCACGGTCTGTCAACGGTCCGTCAATATTCTGTAACGAATTGGAGATTCACTGATATTAAACAATACTGAACAACGATTGTGACGAGTGGGGATTATAGGCATTACCCCCCATGTGATAAAAGCCGCTAAGGCGCTTATCAGGGGGAGGCCTGTAACTGTAGTGGACCAATACAGGCTGTTGAGATTGAGGAACAACACACATATCAATGTGTGAATCGGCCTTTAGCCGTTGATCCTGCGCCTGACCTCTCCCCGGTCGTGTCGAACGAGGGGACGTCAGCGACGTCCCCTCGCATGAGTCGTCAGTTCGAGTATTGAGAGTTCAGTAGTAGAGAATACCTACAACTACGAATGAGTAAACCTACTGTATGTGTGTACAAACATAATTTACTCATTACAAAACTGAAAAAAAACATAGCTTAAATGATAAAAGTTTGAATTATAAACCAAAAAAGTAGAGGCACCTCTTAACCTTTGCTTACCCCGCTGGTTTCTTTTTACTTACACCAAAACAGCTCGGATTTTGCTGCGAAAATCTGATTTTTCTACATTTTAACCATTTTACGAAAAACAGTCCGCGGTTGGATAGTGTAAAGGAACCGGGCTTAAACACAAAGTACCAAGTTAGTAGTAAGAATAGATCCAGAGTTAAACTGCATTTTCGGTAGACAGCATGACCGGTAGATTTTCGACAGTTTTAAATAGTTCCACCGCTATCTATCGAAACCTTGATCTCCATTACCCACAACTTTACGCCGCCCGCTGTATTCAAACCCAGTGTGTAAGCAGCCTATAATTTCGCCAGCAACCGCGCAGTGAAAGTGTTCATTAGTCAGTAATTACGTCCGATGCGTTATGTATGATTTGTCACGACAACACGGCATGTGTTAGATAAGATGAGGTTCTACGGCAGGCCCGAGCATCGCGACCGAGGGGTGAGTCTGTGTTACGTTAATAACGAGATAATCATGGCCTCTCCTATTCGTATGGGATTTGCGTGTACTAAATTAAATTTAAACTAAATTATATTTTAATTTTTTACTGACCTAGGTACACTATGTACCTACCTCATTCTGTATGTATAGGTAATATTATATATTTGTTGTTTTATTTTTAAATTATGTTTAAGTAGAATTGTCTATAAGGATCTCGTGTCTGGAAATAAAGAATATATTATTATTATTATAGATAGTATGGAAAAAGAAGACGCCCCGCCCTCCAGGTCATAAACCAATTTGTTACGCACGAAAAAAAATTGGTTGTCTGTAAAGTCGGTTTACTGACGATAGTTGAACGTGACAACGTCTTAAGGGGGTACCTACCCTCAAATTGCTTATTTTCAACTCCGTCGGACCTCCATATCTTCCAAACTACTGAATATTTAACTTTGAAATTTATATATGGTAAAGTTCAGGACTTATTCTATCGATCATATGTTTCGAAAACACGATTCCATAAAATTTTCTCGATAGAAAAAAATCGCAAAGTTACCTCTATTTTTTTACTAAAACCCTAATTTCTCAATAAATACAGATGATACGATTTTGAGATTAAGCATAGTAATTGAGCTAAGTATAAAGAACATTTTATATGTTGCCTTTTTTTCAATTAACTATTCTAATGTTTGTGGGGAGCAAATAACTACTAAAAACTTGATTTTTGGGCTTACGCCGCTTTGCTCTGTCCCGCTCCTGTGAACGCGAAATCCTATGCCTATCCTCTTCACACAATAACGAGGTAGGGTACCCCCTTAAGAAAATACTGATGGAATGGTAGCATTTTTCAAAAGAAAATTTTAATTTCATTGTCCACGCAGACGCATCGCTCACTCAAGTAGGAGAGAGACGGATGTCGAACGCTGCCGAACGCAAAGGCCGATTGTGCTTCTTTGTCGCTCGTTCCGCGCTCTCGCTTGCACTTCAAGCCTTACATGGAACGCCTCAGAGCGAGGTAACGCCTCAGAGCGAGGTAACGCTGCATGAGTCATGTTTTTTCGTGCGTGCAGCCGGCTCTATCGAATTATAAGACGTTGTCACGTCAAAAAATCGGGTTTACTCATACTCATAAATTTATTCGCCGTAGGAGCACAAGGCACACTTGGTTAAGTCAATAGGAATAACTAATAAGACAAATTAAATAATTACTTATAGTAAGTAACACAAAACAAAGAAATTAATATCTATAGGTATCTGCTGTAAATGGGAATTGTCAATAATCAAATTAAACCGAATAATTTTAGTTTGTACTATTTTTTATTCTACAAGTAACTAAGATATCAGAAAAGAAGTTTTGCGCATATAGTAGGTCATTTGCTATGAAACGACGACGTCGCTAAAACAATCTACGAATCAACAATCAAGTGTTGTTTGGAGTCTGTTCTTAGAGCATTTAGAACAGTCTATTGACAGTAAGAGATTTTTACTTAAATCAACAATAAGTCGATATGGATAAGGCAGGTAACTATTAGCACAGTAGATATATATTTATGTATTGTGCTATTAGATTGTCTATGGGTTACCTGCAGCTCTAATGACCATAGCCAAGATAGGTAATTAGTTCTTAAGTAGCATCCATTTTGTAAAAGCGAGTGCATAAAGAAAGTTGAAATGGGTTGATGATGCGGCGGTAAGCTGTAATCAAGTGAGAGTGCGAGAGAGCTGGTGAACCTAAGCTAGGTAATAAACTGGTAATGACCATCTAGACTGGCATCTAGTAAAATTTCACTATATAATTTGTGCACAGATTTTATCAAAGACAAGAATGAACAATGCAACTTTCAAATCGGTGAAGTGATTTTCAGAATACTTTGTACCCGAGGCTCTTCTCGTAAGTACTAGTTCTGATTTATTTCTTTTATTTGATTGTAGTAGAGAGTAGGTATTAGTTTCACCGGTAGTGAAACACGGGGAAAATATAAATTCAAATAAAATGGGGTTCATCAACCTGCATCAATTTGACCTATTCTTATTTTTCTTTCAAATCAAATCAAATTCATTTATTTTGCGAAACATGGGTTACAGGAATGTTAAATTAAAATAGAATGACCTCAACCATGATCAACTTTGTAGCATACAAAGTCACGATAAATGTATAGAAATAAATACAATGTCCATTTCTAAATTAATTTAATAATAAATCAATGAATTGTCTTATTCTACAGATAAAATCTTCATTCACAAAGAAAAATACGAGTATACTAGTATTTACAATTGAAACAATTGAGCTAACTTTTGACTGTTGCAAACAGTCTACAAACAGTCTACAGGTAGCTCAACTGATCCATATTCATTCATTTGAATTTCTTCATTTAGAATTTATCCGTCACATATTCATTGACATTATAATAGGCCCAAAAATAGACAATAAATATAAAACTTAGATCAACAGTCTACAAGCAGGAGTATGACACTACTTTTTTAGTGTTTTGTCCAGACTTATTGCCACAGTGGCAAGAATATCCACCAACAAAGAAAGTTAATGTAGTACTAACAAGGTGTATCAATCCCGCCCTACTGGTTACGCAGACAAGAACGAGTCAAACAACGGTGCTTTCACGTGAGCTTTCAGACGAGTTTCTCCACGCTTGCTTCGCCAAATATGTGCATACACCATACACCTGAGGGCTGGGCCCCCGTTAGTAGGTACCCTAGGTGTTTGGTTTCCTAAGTGCTTCTCTACATAGTATAAAACAAAGTCGCTTCCCGCTGTCTGTCTGTCCCTATGTATGCTTAGATCTTTAAAACTACGCAACGGATATTGATGCGGTTTTTTTTTAATAGATAGGGTGATTCAAGAGGATGGTTTATAATGTATAATTCATGCATAATTTAGTAGAGAAACACTGATAATTTTAGAG
Source organism: Eupithecia subfuscata (assembly GCA_963564075.1). Lineage (NCBI taxonomy): Eukaryota > Metazoa > Arthropoda > Insecta > Lepidoptera > Geometridae > Eupithecia > Eupithecia subfuscata. Next base: position 15,876,273 of record OY751102.1, on the reverse strand, counting down.
GTTTCTAATATGACGTCGTAAATAAACACTCTTTTTTTGCCCTTGCTGAACGCTGGCTGAACCCTACGAGGTAGATCAAAATAATGTATTACAGTATTGTACACCTTAGAAAGGTCTACAAAAAAAAGTCCGTATCAGCATTGCACCCGTGCGAAGCCGGAGCGGGTCGCTAGTACCTTCATAAACAGCCTGAGTTTTAGGAGATCCTAGATAACAAAAATTTCACATTTCACAAACTTTCGCATGTATAATATTAGTAGGATGTACGTTTGTCGATTTCTCCGTGAATTATGGATTTCTGAAATTATTTTATTCTTCGGAAATTTTTTTTTTTTTTTTTCATCGAATAAACCATATGACATTTATTCACAAAGAAAATTATACTAGTATTTACAATTGAAACAATTGAGCTAACTGCCGACTGTTGCAAACAGTCTACAGATAGCTCAACTGATCCATATCAACACCAGTCGGAAGCGTCCCCAAGACGCTGGCTGCATTGCCACGCTGTATGGCAATGCTGATACGCTGTGCCAGATATTCACCAGCTCTCGGGTCACGCGTCGCTTCGACCAGACGCTCATATAGTTTTTTGAAAACCCGAAGAGCCTCGGTACCCCACGGACCTAGGGTCTCGACTCCAAGGGGAGCAAATGTGTAGGCTCTGTCGAGACCTGCATATTTGCGCCTCTTGAGATCTTCGGCCAAATCTGCCGCCGCACCCGCCCTCACGGATGTCCTCGGAAGATGGGAAGGCGCAAGTGTGTCGACGCATGTAGCGTCCCACACAATGGGCCTCCCCAACTCCCATGGGACTAGTGTCATACCGTCGGGCCTCTTACCATCGTCACGCAACAGACCATTCGGTTCGAGAATAGCTGGTACGTTAACGGTGACAAAGGCCCGCCGGATGATGTCGTTAAGGCTAGCGTGGCGAGATATCCGACCAGCGGCCCTAGTGCACGATAATCCGTGATGACCAAGCTGTTCGACAGCAGTACCGCACTGGCATTGATGAGGCGCGCAACACCTTGCACCCAACCGGAGACATGTTGCGATACGGAAAGTTACGGGATCCAATAAAGTACCAGTGTTATATGAAGGAAATGCTTGCAACCAATGTCCTGACTCCCATTTAGAAACGGCCAGGAGGCGGGCACGATCTGCAGAGCTGGAGCACGTTTGTAACAAACAGTTCTTCGGAAATTATACTTACTATAGACTATTTTTTACGTTGAGTTTACGTATTGTTATAGGCACCAGGTGCATAAATGAGGACAACGCTATGGCGCTCATTAGAGAAGGCTTGCATTGCAGGCGTCCAGTAGTGGACTATCATGCATGGCCCACCTTATAGGAAGTGCTTAACGCCAAAGGGGCTAAGATGATTAAGTATCAAGTGTAGCTGATCATTGGAAGCTCTCCACAAAGCACCCTGTACCCGACAATCGGGCCACCACGAACTAACTCTTTGGTCATCAGAATCATCAGATCTCTCTACCAGAGGCCCCCGTGCCATGTATGTAGGAACAAGATATTTATAGAGTTGCCAACGCGCGTATAATGTCTGATGTTGCTGGCGTCCATAGGCTGCGGGAACCGCTTTCCACCAGGCTGGCCGCATGCCAGTTTGACACTTTTTTAATGTTGTGAGATTGTAATTTCATTATACCTACTATGCATTCCGTGAGGGCGGGTGCGGCGGCAGATTTGGCCGAAGATCTCAAGAGGCGTAAATATCCTGCATTCAGATCTCGACAGAGCTCTCATTTGCTCCCCTTAGAGTCGAGACCGTCCGTGGGGTACAGAGACACTTTTAAAAAAATTATCTGATCGTCTGCTCGAAGCGACGCGTGACCCGAGAGCTGGTGAGTATTTGGCGCAGCGCATCAGCATTGACATACAGCGGGGCAATGCAGCCAGCGTCTTGGGGACTGGTATATAATATATATAGGTATTGATATATAATAATAAAGAATTTATACAGGAAATTTACAATAATATCTGATCGGTTGCAGACACGAATAAAATGTGGTTTATGTCTAGTTTATTTCCCATAAAGTTTCTCTTTCATATTCTTTGCTAATTTAAAATCAATTTGTTGCGTAAGAGATGTGAATTTATCAGATTTTGGGCGTTGAACTCGCTTTCACATAATATTGCCTTCACTTTCTCTGTCGCGTGTGGTGTCTTTGGCTATAATATGTTGCATATTTATGAGTCATAAAGATACACCTTACCTATATTATTTAAATGACCTGATTATTATCTACCTTCCCCAGGTCTAGAGAGCTCAAAAACTTAACCTTTAAGGATACAGTTTTGGCAATTACTTAGCAGATTTCTTCTTAGGTTAATTCTTCTTTGTTTGATATACCTATGTTATTGTTTTTAGTTGCATATTGAGCTCTGAACTGCCTGTTTTTTGTTAATGTTTCATTATAAATGATGGAAACTTTGCTGGTTTATGTGTTAGTGAAGTATGTTTTGTTTAGTTTATAATAACTGTACCTACCTATGTTTCCCAAATAAATTAAGAATGAAATAAAAATATATATGATTAAGCTTTTCATTTTGTGTTAGGTTTTTCCAATTTAGCTTAGTTATATCTAGATCCTTACACACCACACATCTGGCTACACCTGGCCCAGATTAGCACAAGATCGAGGTGAATGGCATAAACATAGAGAGGCCTATGCCCAGCAGTGGGTCGACAAGGGCTGATATGATGATGATGATGATGATATCTAGATCCTTAAAAAAATGCTCGAAAAACTGGATCGAAAAACCCACCACGACGGAATTATAATAATAATAGATATTTTATGAGCAAAACAAGAAGTTGTTAATTACAGTATGAGAAACTAGGAAGAGTAGCGCGTGAGCACGCAATCCAAGTCGCGCACAAAAACAATGTGAGCACGATATGCATTATATTGTATTTATTGAAATATCTACACTACATCTAAGATTTGAATTAGGTAAGGCCTTAGACTGCGTAGACCAAGCACAGGAATTGTTGTCTGAGCTGTTATAATGTCCTCCTAGCCAAATTGCGACCACGGCGGCCAGTCTCATCGGAGACTAGCCAGATGCACAGGACATATTATAGTCCACAAGTGTACGCAAACACAGGTGCACTCTCTATTCCCTTACTCTCATAATCCAATGGTACGGCAGCCGGGGAGAGGTCAAGCGCAAGACCAACGGCTTAACGTGCTTTCCCAGGCACGGGGGTGTAACACCGCCAACTTCTAACTCCGGGCTGTCACTGTGAATTTTTCTTGCTAGAAAAATCTCAATAACAACCATTGGCCTGACCCGGTATTTGAACCCAGGACCTAGAAATCAGTGTTTGAACAAGCTGACCGCTAGACCAACGAGGCAGTCAAGCTATTATAAGGGTTGTACTAGTAGGGTAATAGACAAAAATGACATCGCATCGTCATCGATCGCGTAAGGAAAAGTTTAGTTTATTTAGAATTTAGAATAATATGGATGCGAAAGTTTGGATGCATGGGTTGATGTTTGTTACCTCTTCATGCCGAAACTACTGAACGGATCGGGGTGAAACTGCATATAGCTAGTTCTAGGCCTCGAATAAAACATAGGCTACTTTTTATTTCGTAAATCAGTTCCCATGGGATAGAAATAACCTTCAGAAAATAAGCCGCGCACTAGTTTCAATTTTTTTCCGCACTCGATCGGTCCTTTACCTAATTATGCTCCTATTCTTGTGATAATGTTTTAATGCATCAAAGCCTTTTGTTTCAGCTGCTTTTTGTTTAAATCACCGTTCAAACTCTATAATAAAATGGAACGGAACGGAATAAATGGAACACTAAGGAATAGATGAGCTCGCTCTGCTCAACCGTACGGAGCTCGCCTTATAATCGGATAGCCGTCGATAAACAAAAGAGCATCAAGCAATGTTAATGATACATTACGGCACGGAACATTTTTCCTATGTATTGCGGTAACCGCTTTCCATCGGCCGCATGCCACTTTGACACTTTGTTCATTGACAATCAAAAGAGCACTAAGCAGTGTTACATTCGGAACACTTTACGGAACATTTTTCGTATTCGCTTGTCGACATTCACTCATTGGGAGACTGGAAACATAGAATCGCTCTACGGTAAAACGTAGAGCGATTCTATGGTTCCAGCAGTGTACCTAATATTCTATGTAGGTTATGTACCCATTTAAAATCATAATGCTGTATGCGCAGTAGCCGTGTATGTACGTACTGCGTAAGACACAGGTAGTGTCTTACGCAGTACGCTCGTAGGTTTGAATTCTAGACACCTGCGATGCGAACCATTAATGCATTCACTGCCCAGCGTCGGCCATAAAAGTGTTAATATCTGTTCATTATTTATTCATGAACTTTTTGATAGTATTTATGGCGGAGAGTGACGTGGACTAAAGAGCCCGTGTATGTTGTTCTCATAGCATCTGCAATGGGCCGGATGCACTAAGCTAAAGGTTACCTTCATTAGTTATTCGCACTTCAATTTATTAAGTTGCTTAGTAACCCTCGGTTTCTATCCAGTTTCCAATGCCATCTGAATAATTCCCGTCCACGCACTTATTTTCTTTGACTGAATGGCAGAATGCAATATCTTATAGACTGCTTCTTTTTAAGAATAGTGATTCCAATCTAACGGCTCGAAAAACCAACGAGAGTTTCGATATTTATCGAGGAGACAGATTAGGTGTGTATGAAAAATTGTATGCTTTCATTAAGTGAAAGAAAATAAATGCGTGGACGGAGTTTCATTTTGCTATTTCCACAACATTGCAAAGAACTTCGCATGTCATCATAACCTTTAGACGTTCTGTTCCAACATCATCAATATGGTAATAATAAAGTGATTATTATAAATAAATAAATAAATAAATAATGCTGGACAATTCACACATCATTATCTAGCCCCAAGGTAAGCAGAGCTTGTGTTATGGGTACTAGATAACTGATACACATAATAATATACGAGTACATAGATAGATATTTTTTATTATACATAGAAAACGACCAGAACACCCTGAACAAATATCTGCAGATCGTACAAATATTTGTCCCGAGGCGGGAATCGAACCCGCAACCTCCTGCGTCGCAGGCGGACCTTTGCCCACCGCGCCACAGAGGTCGTCATTTCTATTGATGTCATTATTATTGATGATGATGGTAGAACAGAACTAACCTGAAAACTTACCCGGATTTTACCAACTTATGGGTAGGGAAAAATGCACGCTGAGTGTAGGTACCTATGACGTTTTTTGGAGGCGTGCATTCATGATGGATGTAAGCGGGTTAACTACGAACCTTATTTGTGTTGGAAGAACACCAACGTTTCATCCCTTACATCCGTAATGAATTTGTCAAACTACACTCGTTTTTATAGTAAAAGGGGGGTGCATCTTTAGAATGGTTTATCTCTACCTATCTAAACCTCCCGAAGTTTTCCTTCAACCCCAACCGGCCTGCGCTGGCTATAAGATAGGTAGGTATTCTCAAAAGAAAAAGTACCTAATTAAAAGCAATTATATCAGTTAAAAACATATTTTCTACATCATTTTAATGCAAATGTTACAAACAATTGACCGACAAAAACATAGTCAATGGGTAATTTCGCTTGATAGCTGAACGGATGAGTGCACGAACGTAATTTTGCATCATCAGAATCAAGATCAGCAATCAACAATGATTCTGCCGAATTCGACGCGATATTGCATTCAGGTCAATTATCTCGGTTTTTTATCGGTGGATGAAATGTCAATGAAAAAAAACTAAATCTAATTATAGTGTAACTTTTTTGCTGTGTGCTGCTTATTTGTTGGACAAAATTGGGAAAAGGCCGTTAGATAAAAACTGCAACTAGGCAAGGCAGATACCATGTAGTGCTTCAAAATTATTGTAGAGTTAAAATTTTCTTCGCTTGCGGAGCTGGCTGTGGCTGGCACAGAAATCTTGTAGACACTGTATTCTTGCGTTAGGACTACCTGTCCACGTAACTTAACTTATAAGTTGAAGCTTTAAACTATTATTTAATGAGTGTATTTTGACACATTAGGAGTGAAAAAGCTCACACAAGCACCACTGGATTACATAAGATGTCATTATTTTATATGACTACACAAAATCAGACGAAATATAGCTAATTCTTATCAATTTTGAAGATTTCCTATACAGCAATTATTTATTGCATTAAATATATATTGCAATAAAAAGTACCTAAATCCGTTTTTTGGACATAAGTTTTGATATGTAACATATTTGTATTTATTTATTTATTTAGGGCAACCAACTAAAGACAATGGCTTGTATTAATAGAGACCAACTAGAGATAATGACGTGTATTAATTAAGGGCTGTGGATTTTGTTTAACCAATAAATAAATTATTATACGAATAAAATATTAACAACGACAAACAATCTTCAAGCCCCCTTTCAATAATAATTCAACAAGACCTTTTTTAACGCATAGAAACAGGTCGTAAAAAAGACATTTCCTCCGAATTTGTCGAAATCACCCAATGTTCGCAATGCAGAGGACGCCAGCGCCGAAATCAATCGGTTCCGAAGCTAATTGCTGAGTGCTTGTGCTTAGCCTTCCGTGGCAAAGGTTTGTCAACCTTTTAGTTAATTAACTTACTTTCAAACGTTGTTTTAGTCGTCATTTTTAATAAAAAAATATCTATGTAGGTAGGTATATTTGGTACTCTAGGAGTAGTTGGATGTACTAATTCTCGTTCCAGAGGGTGATATACCTACTCAAATGAATGTCAGATTTGTAACCACGTCTCAAGTCGCATTTTTATATAGATTTTCATTGAAAACTGTAAAAATTACCTATTATGCCCTATTATTGGATTTATGATTAAGTGTTTGACCCCGAATATGTAGAACTCAACGAATCTCAGACTTAAGCACGTCCTAAGTCGCTAATTTTGTTATCAGTTTTCAATGAAAATCTGTTACTAAAAAGAAGTGAGAGAGAAAGCATCTTCCTCAAAATGTTTAATTTTGTTCTTGTTTTTCTTCCATGCTTCTCACTATTTTCTTGTATGGTCATGGTTCAATAATGCATTTACTTGACAAACCAACCAACAGAACCACCTAAAGTTTCATTCTATAACTCAGTAGCATTACGACACATTGCTGAAGAGTAGTGGTAGTATTTGAACGCAGGTCTCTCCTCTGACAGCTTAGTACCGCGGCGTCGCTATGGCGGTCGACCGTGCGCCTCGCGCCAAAACACAACTCTAGTCATTCTATTTTTAAAAGACTGAAACTGGCGCCAAACTGACATGTAGTGACGTGACTTGTGACTGTGACTTGACATGACTGGGATTGACTTTGACAGATTGACTGTTCGAGAGCGGGAGATGCAGGTGAATATTTTCATTTTTACTACCCTCATCACTTAAAATTTATTTTTTATGAGTTGGTTTGATTCACGTTGACACCTTAAGGCGAATAGTAGGGTGGATAGTGGCGCCACTACATATTTAATTTTATAATTACCTTATACAAAGGAATTATTAAGAAATCGGACCGCGCGTAGACGATATCTATCATAAGCTTTTTTAAATGTATCTTTAATAGTTTTGTACTGTATTATTTAGGCAGATACTTGTTTCAAGAGTTTAGTTCCTATTGGTGGCCACCAAGCTCTCCAAACAAGATTTTTGATTGAATAACACAAAACAAAACTATTACAGATACATTAAATAAAAGCTTGTGATAGGTATCGTCTACGCGCGGTCCGATTTTTTGATAATTCCTTTGTATAACGTAATTATAAAATTAAATATGTAGTGGCGCCACTATCCACCCTACTATTCGCCTTAATCAATAGCTTTTTATTAGGTTTTTATTATTTTCTGCGTTCTACAAGGAATAAACATAGCGGGGAAGCAAATTTCCGACAATCGTTACAATTTTTACCATTATGCTCTAAAAATGCCACCGATTCAAAGTTTGTTAAACATGGGTTCATATTCATAGGAAATGGATAACGGTTGTAGAACGCTGAAAATATTGAAACCGTTTACCAATATAACCACTATTTGAATTTCTTTACATCGCGAAACAAACCACGTTGAAATTGAAGATTTAAAAAATGATGGTAAATCAAATAAGTAGAACAGGAATTAATCTTACAGCAATTTAATTATTAATAAAGTTTTATTTATATGAAACCGTCAGCCATAATTATGGTCCCACAGACTGGGACTGCTGTCTTGCTGCATAAGAGTCACGTAGGACACAATTTGTATTGAACAGGTTGTTTAGGTATTTCATGTGCATTAAAAAAATAAGTTTTTTAATCTGTGTAATAATGTGGGAAGAGCAGGTGGCGAATTTACCAGCAGGCTGAGTACGCTTGGGCCTAGGGTGGCAGATTTTTGGGGCGGCAAATTCGGAGACCGCTTTTTTTGCTACTTCAAAGAAAACAAAAAGATTTCTGCATGACGGTTTTCTGATGTTTTATAGATAGAATTCTGCAACACATTTTGCTGATGACTTTTCTTACTTTAAAAAATAATCGCTTTAGCTGTTTTGTGCATAGAGTCGGCATTAATGAACTTAGGACGATATCATCGATGATTTTGCCAACAAAAAAATGCGCCAAAAGGTTTTGTAACGAATTTTAATAACTTGACTGAGTTGGTTTTATTTTTAACTATTTGTAAGCGCATCAAAGATAATTTATTAACGTTTACCGAATGTACCTACTGTATCATTGTGTAAGTAGTACACATTTTTTTGATCGTACAGTCGGCTGCAAAAATATGTATACACCCCCACGTTTTCAATTTGACTAAATAGTAAGTGTATAGTAATTGTGATAATAAATGTACCGCATTCTGGCGAAGTACAATGACTACTTTGTACGAAAAACGTTTGCATGTCCTTTTATTTGAAATGTTCCGAGTAAAATAAAAGTTAAACCTTGGAAGTGTATACATGTCTGTGCAGCTGACTGTACATGATTGCTATGGTTAGCTCGGAAATATACCCGAAAACTATTTATCGTGCAATTTTAACGAAGTGTTGGATTGTAAAAATAATCTAGGACAAGACAATTGTAGAGGCAAGGGCGGCAAAAACTTTACAGGCTATAATTGAAGATGTTTAAGTCCGCCACTGCTCACGACAAAAACCTTCAGAAACTTTTTTTAGTCTGCCTATGTCGATTATTCTTATTAATTTACCCACAGATAATGACCCCGATATCTAACGGTAGAGAGCAATCAAGCTGACAAAAATAACGAAGTTAAAAAAAATACCCATAACTAAAAACTTTCAAAACAATAGCGCGTCCCTTGCGCAATTTATTTGCATCATGATTATGCCACTCCGTATTATCCGAGGTGCCAATACGTGCGCATAACTGTGTCACAACACTACGTAACCGCCGAAAGGTACGGCGCTAGTGATGTGCCGCTGGTGAAAGCACTTTCTCTGGAGGTCGCGCGTGGGTGGCTGGCTAGCTAGACATGTAATTTATTAAGTGGACTTGAAAAGTTGAGAGTTAGGGTTAAGTGTCAATTATTATGTTGGTAGAAATTGTCATAGTTATGGGTCTAATAAAATATGTAGGTATCACGGCACTTTCTCAATGTAGTTTTATGATAAGGATAGAAAACGACTTTTTTTATATTTTTGTGAAATTCATGTTGTAAAAAATATAAATTTACTAGCTTCTGCCCGCGGCTTCGCATGCGTTGTTTCTATGGAAACGTTATGAGGTTATTTCTATTCCATGGGAACTGATTTATGGGATAAAAAGTCGCCTGTGGTTGATTCCAGGGTTAGACTTACCTGTATGCAAAATTTCAGCCTGATCCGTTCAGTAGTTTTGGCGTGAAGAGGTAACAAACATCCATCCATCCATCCATCCAAACTTTCGCATTTATAATATTAGTATGATTAATTCAAAAGATAAATTTTACTTATTTCAAGAGCTGACGACAAATTACAATACTACTAAAGTCATTTACAACGGGATATTTACCATGATTTGAGTTTTGAGCTTTCCAATGATGATAGTAGAACATTTCTACCACCGAACTGCGATCTCCAATCCCCACTGGCACTACCCCCCATGAGATAAAAGCCAATAAGGCGCTTAATAGAGGGAGGCCTGCGTCCAGCAGTGGGCCAATACGAGTATAGGCTGTTGAGATGAGGTAGAGGCAATAATGATAGCCCGTTGTGTTAGTAACCGTCATGGATAAAAAAGAAACAATCTACTTGATTTCACATGAGGTAAATTAATATTATTAATGAAATTTTCGGATATTCCAAGGACTCTCGCAAATCTCTCCATAATTGTATTCCAATCATTCGAAATTTCCCACAAATCTCCTTATATTACCTAATGAAAAAAAACCTATAACTTACAAACAAAAGGTAGGAAGCGCGTTTATGTCTATTGTATGCACCGATCATTCAACTCAACGACTGCGATTAGAAACAGCTTATTTCGACCATTATGTATGATGCCTTTCAAAATTATTGTAGAAAGTATTTAGTATGTTTTTAAGTGTTTTAGTTGGGTAGGTAGTTTTTAACAGCTAGTTAGTATACATATAAGATTCCAACTTTCACTTTGTTTTTTAAGTATTGTCTTAGAATTTACTAATACTTACTTTCTTTGTTGATATTAGGGTTTTTTCCTTTAGCTGCTGCTTCCTTATTTGTACCTATTTTAACACCTCAACTGCTATCAGCAATCCGCCTGCCAAGAGTGATTATAAAAATAAAATAAAAATAAAAGTCATTAATTTCAGACCTCAAGTTGATCCATAGATAATACCTACACATTCAAATACACAATTACAAATTAAAATCAAATAAAAAAAAAGACTTTATTAACAAAGAAAATTACACTAGGACTTATTCACAATTGAAACAATTGAGCTAACTGCAGACTGTTTCAAACAATCTACAGGTAGCTCAACTGATCCATATCAATACCAGTCGGAAGCTTCCCCAAGACGCTGGCTGCGAAATAAAAATAAAAATAAATAAATGCACAATCAAATTAAATTAAATTATTAATAAAGCCTCAATCTAGCACAGTGGCCGGAGGCCAAAACAGATTATTGAGCCAGCCACCATCGATGATACCGGCTTCAGCATCATCATCCAGTGGCCCATGGTAGGTACTGAAGCGGTGGTCCAGTACCTATCATGGGCCACAGCAGGCTGTTGGAGCTACGGCGCATGCGGCCCACCAGGGATGCTAACCCGCTTGCGCATGATTGCGTTGCGTGAAACCCGACCAAACCCCCTTGTATGTGGGTATGCACGTTCAGCATTGGATCCCAAGCAGCAAAATCTAGTCGTATAATAGTCCATAGAACGTTTTGTAAATCGTGCAACTGGTACTTGGTGTTATAAAACACCTAAAAAGGTACATTTTCTTCGAAAGCGGCGCATTTATATCTCTGTTCAGTACTAAAACGAACTAATAGCAGCGTTACACATGACAAATCAGTTCTATACACGCTAGGTAACAAGTGACTTGGGATACTAAATAACGAAGTGACGGTTAATAAAGATCTCTTAGAGGACTTTTTCATTCTAGTAGTTAGATTTGACGATGAGGACCAAGTTTAGATTCGAACAGAGAGCTATTCGAATCTAAAGTTAGGTAGAGAATTCTTATTTCAAAATGTGATTACTTTATAATTAAAATGAATAAATTTATTTTAAATGTAAATTTACTACGTTAGTTAAATAAGAAAGCCAAGGTCTGCGGTCGGTCGTGACATTACGAAGACGTTCCAATTTCACATTCAGTGATTGTAGATCGCAATTGGCAACTTTAAGGGTTAAGGTCGTTTACTTTGCTAGTTAGGTAGTCCGTTGGTAGCTATTAGACCTAGATTGATGGACATATTTTGCCCTATTCCACTCTGATCCACTTTGCTAATCCATTAATGAATCAGTTTCCACTTTTTTTCCACTCTGAGCCATAGCTCGGGTGGATTAGTTCTCACGGCCTAAATCTATTCCACTCTGAACCATTAGGTCGGGTGGATTTTTACTATCAAAGCCTGAGAGTCCAGACACTCTAATGGGTGAGAACCCCTTTGGATTTCCCCTTTCTCTTTTTTCATTGGATAAATCTATTGTCAAAGATGTCGAAGGCTTTATGATTGTTTTCATTTGCGTAGGTATTTTGTAGTGTTAAACAGAGTTTTTTATTTATTTATTTTATGCCCTCGGTGCATATTCTTCTATTATTTGGCAGGTGGTCTGGCTACCCTAGGCTACATCGCTCCTACCTCTATGACCTAGCTAAGACGAGAAAACCAATAAAAGCTTCTCCTTCCAGTGGCACAGATGGCCTCGAGAGCCGCACAGGGGATGTGCAGTTCCCCACCGCGAGCGTACTCCGCCAGTCGGCGCTGATGCAGCACTGTCCGCTTCGTGGAGCGCCGAAATGTCCTCCCGCTTCTAAGAGGTATGCTTGTATTCTGAACATCGTGGAATATAACACCTAGCGGGGCACGAAAGAAAGAAGCTCCATTTGCCCCAACAATTACGCCGTAGCTGAGTCAGTTGTTGTAAATTACTTGCTGCTGCCCGCGGCTTCGCACGCGCTTTTTAAGCCTATGTCCGTCCCCGGAATACCATTTACCTCCCTGACAAATTTTATTGAGATCCGTTCAGCCGTTTAGGCGTGAAAAGGTAACAGGCAGACAGACGAACGTGATGTGTCTGAACGTGATCTCGTAGAGACTATTATAGGAGTTCTTTAGTGCCTAGTGCAGCGGTTTTCATATTAAAATCTCTGCTCTCGAGTTACAAAGTAAGCCCATCGGGCATATAATTATTTAATAGAATAGCTTCTTTTGTTCATTGTGTCCACCTCAATGACTCCACGTTTCCCCAGATACCGCACTCACGACGGAACATGCAACAACTTCAACCGGCCGCGCTGGGGCTCCACTATGACTCCTGTCCAGCGTTACCTCCCCCCCTCCTACTCTGACGGCCTGCAGGCTCCGAGGCGGTCTATCTTCGGCACTACGCTGCCTTCAGGTTTGTAGATCTAGCATGGTTTCCTGCCTACTCAGTTTCCTCTGAGAGACAATGACGGAAGATGCAACAATTTCAACCGGCTGCTAAAGGGCTCTACCTTGACTCCAGTCCAGAGCTGGCTCTGGCCAATGTTTGCACGGTTTCTTTTGTTTGTTAGACGCAAATAATAGTGCATTTTACACCAAGGCGAGAAAGTGATCAGTTCCTACCGAGTGTGTCGTTTTGGGCCCGAGGCGCAGCCGAGGGCTTTAAAACACACGAGGTAGGAATCGCACTTTCTGCCGAGTGATAAATAGTGCTTTATACCACACCTTCGAGGAAAATAAAAAGCAGAATTAATTATTAATTGAAATCGCGCCCAATGATGTTGGTAAAACCTCATTGACCGCGCCAGTCTTTGGGTTCTTTTTTCAAAATATTGTTCGGAAATCGGAGGAGGCCTAATGGACTTCTAGTAAAAACTTTTTGTCGTTTGACCGAACGAAAATAACCATAGCTACCGGCCGATCTTTTGAAATTAAAAAAAAATAACACGTTAGAAATGGATTTCCATACACTTTTTCCTCCCGCTGAAACACGTGAGAAATGAAATTCCATAGAGTTTTTCTTCCCGGTTCCTAAAGGCCTGCAAAGACATACTTTCTATTTTATAAATGGAAAAGGAATAGGCAACTTTCCGAGCAGGTGTAGTATAAAGAATTTTATTCTTCCAGCGAGAGAAATCAGCGCCCTAATCCACGAGAGCAAGGACGTGGAAAGCCCCGGGATCACCCACCTGCTGATGCAGTGGGGCCAGTTCGTGGACCACGACGTGACGTCATCCTCGCAGTCCAGAGGGTTCAACGGATCTGTGCCGAGGTGTTGCAAAGATGGCGGGAAGGACTTCGTTTCTAAGGAGTTTATGGTAAAGAAAGCTTGATGCTGTCACTGTCAGACTGTTTAGGTTTTAGAAATTTATCTCTGAAAATTTATACATAAACGATGAGTCACTAAATTGTTTCTTATTGCCTTAGTGAGTAGAAGGTAAGTATGTATACTTTCAGCCCAATGGCTGTTCACCTCTAAAATTATTACACACTCGACGATATTTTTTTTGTAAGCTGCAATCGATGGCTGCAATAGCTGCCATATTTTTTTTCATCATTTAAGTCGTTTGCTGGACATCATCACAACTGCGTGAACGACCTTTTTCTAATATAATACCAGCTCCGTCTAACTCAAATCTCTTCAATTTATCATAATTCCAGCACCCAGAATGCCTACCCATTGCCGTGCCAGCATCAGACCCGTTCTACGGGCCCAAAGGCGTGCGCTGCCTGGACTTCGTGCGTTCTTCCCCCGCCCCTCGGGATGACTGCGCTCTCGGCTGGAGGGAGCAGCTGAACCAGGTGTCAGCGTACATTGACGGGTCGCCTCTGTATGCCAGCTCAGCGAGGCAGTCGGACAAGCTCAGGCTGTTTCGGAATGGTAATTTTTATCCGCCTGTCTTCGCTCAAACACCTCCCCAACTTCACATCTTCACAAACTTCCGTCTCCAGCCTCCAGGAATCTTATGCTTTGTTGGCTATCCTATGCTTCACCTATTATAGTAGATCACGGTCCTGTTTTATCTTATCCATCAACTTGTTTTACCAACTTAAATGACAAGGGTCCTTGCTGCAGGCATGCTCCAATATGGACGAGTGCAACAACGCCGGCCGATCCTACCACCAGAACGCCGTGACGATTTGTGCCGCGGGGGCGCCGTCTCCACCGACTGCTTCAAGTCTGGAGACGCCAGGGTCAACGAGCATCCGGGACTGGTGGCCGCACATATCGTCTGGCTTAGGCAGCATAACAGGTTTTTCCATTCCTTCCTATTTACTTATACTAATGTAGGTAGATACCTATCTACAGGAAAATCACCAAAGCGCCCTATCTTCATCTTGCCGCATCCAGCATCTACCTAGTCTTTCGCATGTCGGCATCCCACCTGGCTGGAGTGCGTCCTACACTACGTTTGCCGCGTTGTGGTTTCCACTTAAGAACACGTCTAACCCAGCGGTTGTCGGTTCTTCGCAAGATATGGCCGGCCCACTGCCACATCAGCTTGCTAATTCTTTGAGCTATGTCGATAACTTTGGTTCTCTGTCGGATGTATTCGTTACGAATGCTAGGTATCGTTCAGTGAAACACCGAGCATAGCTCTTGCCATAGGTCACTGAGCGACTTTGAACTGGTGGACCAACCCCACCGCGATCCGTGTCCATGTCTTAGCTCCGCATGTCATGACGGATAAATAAATAAATAAATAAAAAGCCTTTTATTTCTTGCACACATAAATGCTTAGAAACTAACGTAATAATAGCAAAAACTTAAAAATATTGTATGTAGGTAAAGCTTATAATTATTAATAATATCTAGATAGTTTAGATAGATAGTTTAGATTAAGTTTTTTCGTTTATTTTTGTTCTTTTCACAAGAACCCTTTGCAGGTGAAGGCCTCCTCCAAAGCCGTCTATTTTTTCCTATTTATAGGGGCTACTTGAAGCCAGTGCGACCCAGCCTTCTTCTTAATCTTGTTTTCCCAGAGTTTGTATGGTATTCCAGTGTAGCACCAACCTCTTGGACCTTTCTGTTGTGACACTGCCCGAGTCAATATCAATACTCCCATCTTGAAGAAGAGCAACATGCCTTGCCCCACTTCAAATCTTTCATCAAGTGCGTTGTTTAATTAGTTCTGTTCATGCATAGATAGTGTTCTGACATTGTAGGTAGATAAGTAAGTAAATTCCTGGTGCTTCTTTTGTGTATATACCTATATATACTTTTTATGTTTGTCTGTTTGTCATTTGCTTTGGAGGGTTATGGTCATAATCTTCCACGGTGACCGGCCGGATTGGAAGATGTTTTGTGCTGTATTTATTTGTGATTTCTATTTTCGAGGGGGGGGGCGTGGTGATTGTTGCTACAGGATGTTGTCGCTGCTGTCTGCTGTAATATTCTTTGGGTTCTTGCTTATTAGGAAACTGAGCATGCTTGGTTTTACTTCATCTGATAAACTTGCTGACCTTTGGATGGTGTGGGAGGCTAAGGTTTTGTTTTTCTTTTTAGCATGTGTTCTTAGGTCTGTTTGGGGGTGTTCACTGTTTTCAGGGGAGTTTGAAAGGTATCTTTTTTTGTTGTCTCTTGTATTTTCAGGTTTCTTTTGTATAATAACAAGCTTATCATATTTGATTATGGCTTCATTTCCCTTTTCTCTTTCCATTTTTACCTGTGCTTGTAGCTCCTTTCTTCTTTCCAAAACTTGCTGCGGATAGTCTTCTTTTATGTAGTACTGAGTATCCTTCAAAGCTCCTTTGTGTTTTAGGATGCTGATTTTTGCTCCAAGAGTTGTAAAAGTTATGACGACTGGGCGAGGTTTTTCGGTCTTTTTACCAATTCTTCGAATGGCTTGTAAGTCCCTGTTGTCCAATTTCACTGCAAGGTATTTAAGGATGAAGTTTTGAAGGTTACTTTCCATGTTTGCATAGGATTTTTCTCCTTCTTCTAATCCAAAGAATACTAGATTTCTTTGTCTTGTTTGTTTTTCCAAATAATACAATCTTTGATCTTGGGATTCCACCTTGTCTTTGAGATCTTCGTACTTTTTATCCATTAATACCAGCTTTTCATCAATGATTTTATTTATATTACTCGTAATATTTTCTGTGATTTTCTCCGCGCTTGATATAATTGTATTTCTCTGTTCATCCATCTCTTTTTTTATTTTACGAAGCTCTGAAAGTATTTTTTCCATATTTTCGTTTGGATTGGGTCAGTTAAAAAATCTCCAATGTGTTGGTTTTTCTCAAGCTGGCAACTCTTTTTTCCCCGACGACGCGACGGTCGACTTCGATTCTGTCAAATAGGTAAGTTTGACAGATTGCCTTGGTTGTCAGAAACGAAATTACACTGTCAGGGTGGGCTTGACAGTCAGATAATCGGATTGTGGGTAGATTTTCGTAGTTTTTATTTCCGCACAACTTGAGGTAGAAAAATATAACTTATCTGACCTTTGTTTTTGCGTAAATCCACTTATTTATATCTTGAAAATAACACTGGAGCTTCTTCGGAACTAGTACTTCGTCTATTTATCACTTTTTTCTCGATTTCTTTGGTAAAACTTGAAAAAAATAAAATACTTTTGAGACTACGATGTCGGCTGTAGGGTTGCCAACGCCCCTCCATATCCTATCCATGACGGATAGGACGCACTTAATGAAAACTTTCGTCTTCAAGCACAACGGTTTGGATGACGAGAAGACTCGACGTACTTTTCCAAACGCTGCTTACTCCGCTGCTGCTTACACCGTACCTACAGGCAAGTCATAATAGGCTTCTAAATAGTTTCAGGTTCCCATTCCTACCAATAAATGGCTATGGCGTCTTCCAAAATAAATGCAATAGATAAACTAAAATCTTCACAATCTAACAATCATGATGGTTATGGTTGCACACCACCCTCGAACTAGCTCCAGCAAAGGCATGCTAACTCTCTATCAACTCTTACGCAGGATGGCACAGGAGCTGACCCATCTGAACCCTCACTGGAGCGACGAGAAGATCTACCAAGAGACGCGCAAGATCGTTGGCGCCATGATACAACACATCACTTATCGAGAGTTCCTGCCTGTTGTGCTGGGTATTATGGCTTTAATATGACTATAGAATAGGTACCATACCAACAAGACAACCAACCAACAGACTTTCGTCTACAGTACACCAAAGATATAGCCTACATTCCGGGGAAAGAAAAGGAGTAGAAACTTGTAACCAGAGTTGTCATTCTAATCTAAATTTTAATTTCTAGGATCCGACGTAATGGAAATCTTCGAGCTGGACCCTCAAAAGAAGGGTTACTACAAGGGCTACAGCCCCAAGATCAACGCCAGTCCAGCCAGCTCGTTCGGCTCCGCTGCCTTCCGCTTCGGACACAGCCTGGTGCAGCCGTCCATGATGCGCTATGACCGGTTCCATCGTCCCATACATAATAGTAAGTGCTTCACTGCAATTTTCGTATGACTCACTTAAGATAATCCACGGGTGTCTGCAGTTGATCTATGGGACAACTAGAGGAACCAAAACTAGAGTATCGTGTCAAAGCCACAAAATTGGGTCAGAGTAATAATTTACCCTCATAACACATTTGAACCGACTTGAGAAATCCCTGATCTAATGAGATTTGCATATGAATCGATTATTTGAGAAACCCCACAAGTCATCTGACCTTAATTTTACAGGAGACGATAAATACCTTTCTGTGAAAAAAAAATGTATGGGCATGGATTTGTTCTGTATGCAGTTTGACTGGATTAAATGATATCTAACATGACTTGAATAAATTTTTTTATAATTTTGATATTTTAATGAAATAAATAATACCTGAAAGTCATTGACTTAGGGGGTTTCTCAAATAAACGAAAAAAAAACAACTTTAACACTATAAAAGGTATAATCATAATCACACAATGTTACATTCAATAATTAGACACAAATTGGATAATATTCTATTCTATTATGTGTTTAGCATAAAATCTCTTGGTTTAACCCATCGTGTCGTCTGTTTCACGATCTGTGATCGGCCACTGGTATATTTTTTCGTAGAACTCTTGTATTTCCTTCTCTTGTGATCTTGTGGCAAATAACTCCTCAGTTTTTGCAAATCGTCCATTTTCTTTTTGTTAATGGGAATTTGACCCTCTGGATACGCTTTGTCGCTAGGCAAAACCAGTCTGCCCTTGACAGATTTCAAATTTTCAAATTTTAATAACTGACTTATGGTGTTTCTCAACTAAACGAAATATTCGACCTGTTATATTTCGTACGTATAGCATTGACTTGTGGGATTTTTTGTAATACTGTGTATTTACGTCCATAGAACACATTCCCGCAAAAAAGTCATTTCGTCAAAAAGACTGACTTGTGGGGTTTTTCAAATAATCGATTCATATAGTAAACCAACTGTTATGTTACAATATTCTTTTCTGATTAGGGCAGCACGTCAATTCGTAACCTAATTAATTAGTGAGAGTACCTAAGCGGATTCCGTTGGAGTCGCTGCCGTAAACTTTAAGAAAACTTTCATTAACTTGCTTGTTCATCTCTGTAGGGTGCGTTGTGTACCCCAAACAATCCTATAAGTTGTTGGTAGAGTTTGTAAGATAAAAGATTCACGGTTTAATCGTTGGTACGATTAAACCGTGAATCTTTTATCTTACAAACTGTACGCCGTGACGGGTTGCCCAAAAGACAGTTATTTGTGACTGGCTCTTAACTGCAGTAAAATCACGTCATAACGGAAAGTGCTGACCCGCGGGGAACACGCAACGCTGCACGTATGGTATACAAACCGTACAATGTCTTCAACCTATCTCTTAAACCTAAAATCTTGTAATTCCAGACGTATCTCTCCACATGGAGCTAACCAACCCGTCCAACATCTGGAGCATGGGCGCGGTGGACCGGCTGCTGCTTGGCATGGCCAATCAGCCCATCCAGCGCCGGGACGAGTTCATCACCCACGAGCTGACCAATCACCTGTTCCAAGGCGCTAGCAACCACTTCGGCATGGACCTTGCTGCTATTAATATACAGGTGAGAATGAGAATTTGAATTACCCACAATTATAGTTATTTATAAATACGAAAGTTTGGATGGATGGATGCTATTTTCGTTAGAGGTACTTATTTTACCCCAAAACTACATAGCGGATTGGGCTGAAATTTTGCATTATATGTAGGTCAAGACAGGAAAACACATAGGATACCTTTTATCCCATAATCTCATGGGATAGAAATAACTTTTAGACGTTTCCATAAAAGTAACGCATGCGAAGCCGCTGGCAGAAACTAGTTTGAAATAGTTAATTCTCTAGGACAGACATAATACCTACATAATACTTAATGTATTTAGGTACTTTAAGCTAACTATTGATTGCTTGTTCTAAAGTTATTGCTACTTAGAGTAGGGTTCATACTTAAATATGCTGCCAGCATTATCATCATGCATTTACTCTTGGTCTACTGGTCTCCAAGTTTCTTTTCTGGGCCAATATCAGCCCCATATTACGACATCCACGGGTTGAAATTGAATTGTTTCCTCAGAGAGGAAGAGACCATGGAGTGCCCCCTTACACATCCTGGCGGGAGCCTTGTGGACTCAGCGCCATATCCGGATTCGAAGACCTGTTCAAAGTGATGCCAGCAAGAGTTGTGAGAAAACTGAAGGTGCTGTACAGGTAATGTTTCTTCTTACGCTACTGGACTTGCAGTACAGGCAATGCAGCAATTTGATGGTAATAAATAACCGGAATGATTGATTTATTTATTAAAACCATAGGATTACAAGGGACACTTATTCAAGTCAAATACGTACCTACTTAGAGTAATTACCTAGGTACATTTCAAAGCACCTCCTCAACCTATTTACTAGTATCCACTATAGTAACAAAAAATAGGTATTCTTATCGGAAGTCGAGACACAAAATAACTACGATACAAAACTCGTGTCTCATGTTTTCCAGGCACGTGGATGACGTGGACCTATTCACAGGAGGCATGGCAGAGAGACCGGTGGTGGGCGGTCTAGTCGGCCCGACCTTCGCTTGCATCATCGCGCAGCAGTTCTCTAATCTACGAAAGGGTGATAGATTCTGGTAAGATAAATCCAGCAAAATTAATTTTTGGAAATTGATACACCATCAATCAGTCAGGTAGGTAATACCCAGGGACATGCTAAGTACCTGCTTACGTTGTACCTACAAGTTCTTTCAGAAGTTAGGTATGTACCACCAAGCGGAGCGAAGTGTCTAAAAAACTATTGGCCTTGTGGGAAAATGTCGCATGACTTTACCTCGGTGAACCCCGGGTTTAACAGACTGGTTTGAGTAGGATCCAAAGAAATAAGAATATCTATGTTCCAGGTATGAGAACGGAGGCTTCGACTCATCATTGACACCAGCCCAACTACAGCAGATTCGACGAATATCCTTCGCTCAGGTCCTCTGCCGCACCCTTGACACGATAGACGACATTCAACCCTTCGCCTTCCTTTCCCCCGAACACCCTGATAACGACAGAATTCCCTGCCAAAACGGACTTATGAACAACTTTGACCTTTCACCTTGGGTCGAAATAGACTCTGAATTTGACAATGATATAAGAAAATCTGACCGTACTGAAAAACCTCTGATGACTAACAAACCTACGATGACTACGAAACCTGGAATGACTACCAAAATGGATAAAATAGCTAGTAGTAACTCAAAGAGACCCCACCACGACAGTGCTAAGACTATGAACATGACTAAAAACATTACTGACGATGACATAACAAGTAAAGACGGTAAAGACAGCCTCAATTTCACTTTCAATATTGGCAAAGAAGACGATAGTCAGACTGTACAGATAGACGATAAACTTGACTTCAAAAATAAAAGCAAACGCTTTGACGACACTGACTCACGTAACAAGCCGAGTAAGCAATATGACTATGACTATGACGAAGATGACGATGACACGCAAGCAGTACAATCTGTAGTAGTAAGCCAAGGACATCGAAAACGACCTTACCATTATCAAAACTATAACAAAAAACCTATTCTGACTGTGACTGAAAATGTGAACAAATTCACCTATTTAATCAACTACGTTCCACGACCTACTGAGACTTACCGAAGAACGACAAGAAAGAGCTATGATTATGACAGAGACAGGGATAGAGATATAGTTAAAGTGACATATCAGACTTACGACGACACCTACAGACGACCGAATAAACCGTACTATTACAGACCTAACTATAACGACAATTACAGAAACAACAGACCAAACACAAGAACTACTGAAGGAGACTATCTACATTCATCCGCAAGATCTAATGACTACATCGAAGAAACTACTAAACGCTCTATGACTCCGAAAGAGATAAACAACGATAAGACTGTTAATAAAGCTGATTTTACTACCGAAAATATGTATAAACTAATGACTTTCAGTTACGTAGGTAGTTACAAGGGTGACATGAATGATAAACTCGCTGTAAAAACTGATAAGGTTGAAGCGAAACACGATACTATTAGCAAAGATTTTATTACTAACGATGTACAACCAAAGACAGACAACTTAGACAAATTAAAACTGTCTACTTTTTACTTGTATGACTCTACTACTAAACCATACAACTTAAGATCAACAAGACGGAATGATGACCACGACAACATTCAAAAGACCGATAACATAAGAAATGTATTGAAATACCCTGACCCTCTATTGACTGACAAACAAGACATCCCGACTACACCAGACACAAATTCGATAGACCATGACAAAATACACAAAGATATTTTGAAAGAAAACTATAACAACCCCGGCATCCCTAACACAGATCCTGAAGAAAGAATATCCTTAGACAATATGCCCGACTTAGAGAAAACAGAAACGAAAGCGGCTAATAAATTAAGGGTTAAAGTGAAGAAGCCCACGAAACCAGCAGAAGCAGAGACTCCTTCAGTGGCTTTCCAAGTCATACCCAGCGAAATAAGGTGAGAAATCTGCTTGCTCAATCGGTAAAGTGACATAACAGAATGCTAATTATGTATATACCTACCATTGTAATTAATTACTGCATCATCAGTCATCACCCTCTCCGCTTCTTTACATCTTATGATAGGTATTTAAAAACTTGTAATTTGTTTCAGTCCGTCTCAATGGGCAGTTTACGATGAGGACTCGACCCTCTCGGATCAGATACCTCACCGATCACCAACAATCAAGACTGACCCGCACGCCCTCAGGGAGATCCCTAGACCCATAGCCACCATTAGTTTGAGGAGACGACGACCTGGACTTTGACAGACTGACTAAACCAGGAAAAACTAGGAATTATAAGGACACGTAAAATCTAACTCTCCTGTCTGGACTTTTACGTGACCTGACTGAATCAGATTTGATAAACCGATTGAACAAATTAAATGGTTGTGTTGTGTCTGACTGACTGAGACGTTTACTAGCACCTATTATGTACGGCAACAGACAGATTCTTTAAAAATGACTTGATGGGTGATAACTGGGACTAAATTAGATAGGTAGCTAATCTAAGTACCTACTTGCTGAAAATAAACTATTACTTATAGGTACTTGACGTACTTGTTTGTCCTTGGCGGACTGGAGTGAATATAGAGATTATTGACAGGAAAGTTCGCTCGACCAAACAACTGACTAGAACTGATTCAATTATTCATTCGAAGTCTTGTTTGACCAAAAAACTGACTTGATTATGACACAACAAAACAACTAAGTACAACTAAGTAGACTTCATTCTAGTTATATTACAAGACAAAATTTAAAAAATTAAAAACCCGTCGACGTTTATTGGCTGAACAGATTTTCATAAAACATGGCAAAGAACACTCGGGATAAAATTATCTACCTATGACACAAAAAAACTAAACGAAAATCGGTTCATCCGTTTGGGAGCTACGATACCACATACACAGACTTATAACACCCCTCTCTTTTTACGTCGACAACTCACTCAATTATGAATAAACAAAACAACTGAATCATAATAAATTCATTCCAGCTACAGAAAAAAAACTGACTTAATTTCTCGACTGACTATTAACATTAACTATAGTGACTGGCATGAGTCGTGAGCACAAACTGACACCTGCGCAGTAGTTAATTTTTGAAGCCATGGGGGCGGGGCGGGGTGCCGAACTGCACGCGATTGGTTCATCGGTCAATGCACATCGTCTATTGGAGGCTCGCGTGTCATTCGGCTAAATTCATGTCATTCGTACATGCGCGAGCTTACCCCCACTACTGCCCATCTGTGCTCACGACTCGTGCCGCTTATTATACCTAAGTACTAGGTAGGTAGTACTCGATACTATTATATCTCGAAAAAAACACTGACTTGATCTGACCGATGATGTCTCGACAAAACAACTGACTAGAACTGAATTATTCACTGGAAGTCACGCTCGATCAAATACCTAACTGACTTTATTAGAACTCAACAAAACGACTGACTCGTACCTACTGACTTTGTACTCGACCAATTAACTGACTGACTTTAATTGATATAATATCCAATGAACCGATGATGTCTCGACGAATCGTCTGCTAGAACTGATTAAATTATTTACTGGAAGTTACGCTCGACCCTATCGGTTACAGACTTGATTACTCAACAAAACAACTGACTCATAGGTACAGACTTCATTCTCGACAAAACAACTGCTTTGATCTGACTGATGATGTCTCAACAAAACCACAGTTTTGAACAGATTCATTCCTCAAGCAAACAAGTGACTGAAAAAACTGTCGAAAGAACATCTGACTTGAACTCACTCAAATCTTGATAAAACAACATAAAAACTGACTGATTTAATCAATTTCTTAAAACTACTGACTACCACTGACCAATGCCTCGACAAAAGAAAAGAACTGACACCCTGAGATATGTCTTCACAGAACAACTGACACGTAGGTACTACCTTCTTACCTACGTAATACCACGAACGTCTTACGTATTTACATACTTACCTAATCTGTGGTAATACTAACCAATGACTGACTCAACAAAATAACTGAAAAGTTCTATCCAAATGTCTAGCTAGACCAGACAACTGACTCGATCAATGATTCGATAAAAAGAACTGACCTGTATCTACTACCCATTATCTCCACAACTTGACTCATCAAAACTGACTCATAGGTACTGTGAACAACCAATGTCCCAAAACAACCGACTGATTCTGGTCAATGTCTAGACAAAACAACTGACTCATATTGACCAATGTCTTGACAAAACAACTGAATGGTAGATACTTACTGTACAAAACCTCAACAGAACAACTGACTCATACATACTGACCAATGTATCAACAAAACAACTGACTCATACTGACCAATATCTCAACAAAACAACTTACCAAAGTCTAGACCAGACAAAGCAAATGACTCGTACAGACCATCAGACCAATACCTTAAACAAATCACTGATAGTGAATAATGAATATTAAAACAACTGACTTGATTCCAACAATACCTCGCTTGACAAATCAACATGATGTGAATTCGACCCGACCTCGACAAAACGATTGAGATCGCACCATAGGTACCTACTGACATAATGTAAGATATATGACTATTATATTGACAATGAGACTAATACTTAGTTTATAATGTTATGTATGATTAAGACTAGATAAACTATATTTAATCAGCATCACTGGGGAGAAGGTTTGATACTTGGTACCATAATAATTTATGTAGTAACTGAAAACACTATATTAACCAAAATAAATGAATAGATCTCAATGGAGAATGAATGACATGATTGCTGTAGCAGAATAAGCTTAAAATATTTAATAAATTTATATTAAATATATAAATTGAATCATCCTACTTGTCTGTAGACCTGTACTTATGTCTGTACATTTGTACTCAAAGTGTCAGAATTTTAGGAAAATTACCACCGATAAACAATGAGATAAATAAAATGATGTTTCAGATGATAGGTAATTAAACGACCTTGTAACATACAACATACATTTATTATAAGTAAGTACACTTTACACTTTTTAAAATAAATAATAAATAAATGAATTATAAGTACCTACTCCATTAAGTTCATTTTTATTAAGATCCTTTGGTAAAATATGTATACCTTTACACTGTCCGAGGTTATTTAATAAGCCTCAAGAAATAAATGTTATTGATTTTTATTTTCATTGTATACTTATTGTTAATTAAGTACATTCTATAATAATAATTATAAGTAGGTAGTCTGCCTACATGGTTTAGTCAAGATAAATACATCAATAATGCTGAACAATTCTCAGAGCATCATCTAGCCCCAAAGTAAGCAGAGCTGATAATATTGTCTAAGATCTAATCATCTGTATATGTTATTGAAAAAAAATACAGGTCCCCTTGATACCAAAGATAAACATCATACAGTATTGTTTTACAGTATTTAGTTGAAAGACTAAAATAGATTTTAAGCACAATTTATCACTGACAAAATTGACAAGTTTCTGGATATCATTCTGCCCCTCCAAAACAATGAAACTTTTTGAAATCAGGCCAAGATCCACTGAATTTATCCCTATGTAAGTTAAGTATTGTTGTGACTGAAATATGCTTTAACATTATGGTTTTACCATCCGCATCCCTGTCATGAACCGAGATCATTTTGTGAGGTTTTGTCACATAACAATGAGGTATTAATTTTTTTATAAATCTTACAAGATTGATTTCTACATTTTGTTTTGTACAACAAGTAATGGGACGACCAAATTAATCACGCTCTGGATAAAGCTGCGCTAGGGAGGCCCCTAGCTCTTGAGCCAGCTCTGGTGTGGCTGCACACAGCACTCTCCTTGCCAGCAAGTCTAACTTCCCACCATCTGGGTCCAAGCAGACCCCACCCGCCTCCCTCACCAATATATCCCCCGCTGCAATGTCCCATGCATGAATACCAAACTCAAAGTTGGCATCAGCTCCGCCTAAGGCCACCATTGCCATGTTCAACGCTGCAGAACCCAGGCACCTAACACCATGAGCTTTATTCACTACCATTTTGAAATTCTCAAAGACAACCTTGCATTTTTCTGCATCCCTGCTTGTGCCGGCTTCAAATGCAACCAATGCCTTAGAAAGCTCTTTTATTTGAGAGACGTGGATCTGCCGGTCGTTATAATACGCGCCTTGGCCTTTCTTGGCTGTGAAAAGCTGTTGCAGTACAGGATTGTAGATGATACCCGCTACTGCTTCTTTATTGATGGCCAGGCCGAGTGAAATGCAGCTGTGAGGGAAGCCGTGGACAAAGTTCAAGGTGCCATCGACAGGGTCGATGATCCACGTCGGATCATCAGTTAGTTCACACTTACCTCCGCCGGAAACTGTCTCTTCGCCAATAAACTTGTGTGTCGGGAACTTAGCTTGTATACCTCCGATCAAAGTATTCTCCACGTTCTTGTCCACTTCTGTGACGAGGTCAATGTCGCAGGATTTCACCAAGAATGTCTTGCAGCCGCTAACATGGTCAGTTATAAGGTTTCCGGCCTTTTTCACAAGGGATAGTGCAAATTCGAAGTATTCGTCGATTTCACTCATGTTTCCCTGATTAAAAAGCCCTCGGACTAAATAATTAGCACGGCGAATCGCAGCGCAGTGGATGGACTTAATACTTCAAGGGTTAAAGGAAATCACGATGAATGTAAAAGTAGTAATAAAAATTAAATTGCCTTTCTTCGTCAATCTCGCGGAAAAATGCTTCGCATTCTCTCTCTCTCACTCAAATAGACTATTCTCAAAGTCAGTCAAAATCAGAACCAAAGACAAAAGAGTACTACATGTCAGAGAAGTGTCAGAACAGAACTAGGAGGAGTGTAATGTGTATCGTTATTTCACTAGATAGTTATTTAAACGGTTTATTAAATTCCGTTAAAATAACGTGAAGCCGCGATACAATAACTATCTATTTTTCATAACAATCGCGACAGTGACAGTGAGTGAATCGTGAATGCGATGTGTTGAGCTATGTGTGAACAGTGAATACGCGAGTTGTGATAAATCACATTTCATTCGTTGTTGATTCGTTTAGCGATTTAGACAGATATGTAGTTATTGTTGAGTGAAAAGTTATTCAACGAAATGAGCAATAAGACCTGGTGTATATTTCTCACCTGGATACAGACATACATAAGGCGTAATAAATTCATAACAAAGATGGGGGGCAAGTTTATTGACCCGTGTGGTAGAGCTCATTCTTCTAATGTCTTAGGGACCCAAGAACGTGGGTCTATCCCAAGTGGTTCTGGAGTTATGACTGTTTGGAATTCCCTAGGAGCCAAGATGTAGGGGAGAGTTCGGTATTACCGCGCGGTTGATAATTCCGTGCTCCTTCATATCCCGCCAACTACGCATAGCAACTGCCTGGCGTGCTAATAATATCGTAACGCAAGACTCACAACCCCCCTGCACGCCACGGCCTTCCGCTCCGAGCGCTCAGAAAAGGAACACGTCCGTTGCAAAATTTTCGGGTTACTCGCTATATCTTTTCGACTGTTTTTGATAAGAGGTGAGTTCATTACTTTTACATATTTTGTTATTATTCAAATGCATTTATATGTTAAAAATACTGTAAATTTGATGTGTGCTGTAGTATTCTCCATTGTTTTTACTTTTGTTTGTTTTTTTTGTGCCTATAAAACAAAATGAACAAGTTCGTTAATTCCGCGCCCAGGGCGCGGTATTATCCAACTGCCGCACGGAATTGCCATGTTTTAAAGGGTATTGATATTTCGTCGGGTTACAAAAACTTAACACTCAATCATCTAATTTTAGTTAGTATAATTTATTTCAATTAGGTAATTACTATAATTCTCAATTTGATTTTAATTTGATGTAACCTATCAATATTATACTTCTCAACAAAAATTTTAATACCTGACACAACGTTATTTTACTATAAATTTATATGAAATAAAAACATTGAGTATAAAGTTACGTTCATTTTAAATAATTTACCAAAGATAATATTAAACCAACCTACTACTTAATAATAGAAATATATTCTCTTCACAGGATGAAAGATCAAGAAAAGAAAAAGGGGTCGTGGAATCCAATAATAGTTTTAATTGTTATTTTAAATAATAGTTTTAACGTTAAGATTATTTTTACATAAATATTTTATATAAAAAGTTATAATAGTTATTAATTTATACAGAGACTGGTAAACATTTTGTTAGTATTTTTTATAATATTACATTTTAAGGCTAAAACACAGCTTTTCATACATATTTTTTTGTAAAAGACTATTATAATAAGTAATATTAGTAGAAAGTTTAATTTAATATTAAAATATGGTGTATATATATCGTTAATAACAAGTCATTTGCATACGCACGGTATTATCGAACTAGCGCAAAATTACCAAACTCGAGCACGGTATTAACGAACCAGTTCGATAATACCGCGTTTTCCCATTTTTTGGTTGTTTGATTATATATTTTCTCTGCATTTGATTTTGTTTGTTTTGCGACGCTATACAAATAGCTTAATAAATTTCTCTTCATTATCTAAAAACTATTTTATTTTAACCCTATCCTAAGCTAAGTTATAGGCATTCTCGCTTAGGGGCGCGGTACTACCCGACTCTCCCCTAAAGCTCCATTGGCTGCTCACGTAAAAACCTCACACAATGGGCCAATTTGTGTGGCGTGGGAGCTTATTTTCTGGCTTAACATTTTATTTTTTTCAAGCTATGGTGTTCGAAATCTGAAAAAAGTATAAAGGGAAGTTTTTCACAACACCATGCTCGAAATAAACTCGTTTCTTAGTGGTTTCTAACGTTAGCTGAACGTCAACATTCACACGTTTAACTACATATGTCGTGAAATTCTCAACGTCCTAGTTTAAAATGATTATTAACGATATAATATTGTTTTTTAACGGTTATCGTTGCCCATTAGATAGTTTCGCGAAGTGAATGGAAATGTGTTATTCTAACGACCTACGCTAACGACACACTCATATTGGGGCTTTCAACTTCTTTCTTAATGGCGCCGCTTACTTTTCGCTACGACGACGACCCTGCCATGCATTGTCAGCCAGCCGTGTCTTAAAAAAAAGCTCGACCACGACTTTATGTCACTTTTTTTCGAACCTTGCTAACTATCTAGGTACAAAATTACGAAAACCAAAAATTTACGCTCTGCTCGCCGACACCATTTTTGAATAGGTACTGGCTTAGGGTACTGGGTTATTCCAGTTTTCCCCTTGAAATCCCCCTTGAGGGGGAAAACTGGATGTCAAATAAATGAATTCCAGTTTTCCCCCACAGCTATAGGTCTGCTGGACGCTACAAAAAATCTAAGAACGCCCTAAGATTTTGAGTTGAAAATGTAGGTACCTACACCTAAGCTTATTAAATGATTAGATTAGAATTTACAATAATATATACTTAGGTATTACCTATTCAATACCTATACCTAGCTAGGTAACAAATGAATAGTGGGTATATTTGAATAGCATACCTAATTATAATTAAACATACCTACCTAAATTTACTTATATCGTACGTTATACATCTATGTTATAAACAATTTAAATCAGGCGCGGTCCCAGGGGGGGGGTCACGGGGGTCATGACCCCCCCCAAAATCTTAGTTTAGGTACTTAAAAAATTGCAATCCACAGCTTGATGATTATTTTTTCCTGTTTACTGCTTTCACTTTGATTAAGATTATAAAAAAAACGCGGCTCGCTCCGCTCGCCTATTACTGGTATATTGTGCTTTATGTTTTGGTCAGCGCAGAGGTAGGTAACTAACGTTATCTATGATGAGAACTGAACTGAACTTGAGTGCTCTAGCTGGTCTGCTATAGTCAGTTTGTATCCAACCACCACGGTAAAAAGCATAAAAATGTAACAAACTATCTGCGAGGTCACTTTGTCAACCAGCGCAAAGAAATCGAAGTAGACAACAAAATTTTCGTGCTTTGTTCCGCTCGCCGATAACCTTTATTTCTTTGACTATGGTCCAGAGCTCGACCCACGCATTAGGTCACTTTGCAAAATTGATAAAAATAACCCAAAAATCTAAAAATTGTCGTGGGTCACCGGCAACTTTATTGCCTGCCTCTGGTCTTGGGCTCATCTCGTTTGAGGTCAGTTTGCAAAATACTCCAAAAATCAAACAAATTTTCGCGGCATGCTTGCTCGCCGACTGATGATGTTTCAAAAGCTTCTGGCTTGCTCTAGTTCAGGACTCAACCTCTGTTTCTGGTGAATTTGTAACTGCAAACTGCTAAATCGAATGCCAAACAACTCACACGCACAGCCAGATCATAAAAATGTTCAAGGCTTGTTTTGCTCGCCGTTGATTCTATAGGTTGTAGTCTGTTGTCCTTTTATTTTGTTGATATTCAACAAACTCATAAATTGTTCATTATGGATGTAAGCGAACTACAAACCTTATTTGTGTTGAAAAAACAGCATCGTTTCATCCCTTAATTAACGAGAGACGTAATGAATTCGTCAAACTACGATAGTTTCT
The DNA here is from genome assembly GCA_963564075.1 of Eupithecia subfuscata. Taxonomy (NCBI): domain Eukaryota; kingdom Metazoa; phylum Arthropoda; class Insecta; order Lepidoptera; family Geometridae; genus Eupithecia; species Eupithecia subfuscata. The sequence goes on along the minus strand of OY751102.1, from coordinate 15,845,112 downwards.
TTTAAAAATGGTTCTAAGCTCAATATTTGGCTTCTTTGACTTGCTACGCATGCCTCACCAATTTCAAAAAAGGCACCCTTTTTTTGAGGCATTCCATTTGCTGATATAAATTTTCGAAGCATCGCAAAATTTTCAAAATGTATGTTATTTATTTTCTCATAGTCTTCTGGCCAGTTTGTGACCACCCGAAAAAAAGGAAAAAAAAAAAAAAAAATCGGCACATATTTACATATTTTGATGTTCCTAGTTATTTGAGTCTCGCTCGCTTCGCTCGTCTTATATCTGCAACCGCAAAGTCTTCAAAGTTTTTGGGGGTCGCTTGACTAGCTATATTTTTTGTTATAGGTAGGTTCTATCTTGCCTGTCTCAAAAAAGTTTCGAGGCTTGTTGTTGAGTTTCTTGTTAGGAATTAATGGTCGGGAATGGATGTCGTGTTTGCGGTCAATATGCAAAACACTGCAAAAGATGTAACGGAAGCACAAAACTTTCGCGGCTCGCTCCGCTCGCCGATAGTACTCGGCGGCGCGCCCCTGCGGGTCATACCGCCGAGGCCGGGCAGTGGATGCGTTAATATGAATTTGCCCATCACCGCGAAAAATTTATAAAAACCCTAATTTTTCGCGGCTCGCTCCGCTCGCCGATAACGTTTTTGCGTGTTTTCTGTACGGGTCTGCATACATCCCCCCCCCCCCCCCCCCCCCCGAAAGGAATTCCTTTGGGGCATTGGCTACGGCCCTCACCAAATGTGACCCCCCCCAAAGTCTTGGGCTGCGACCGCGCCTGATTTAAATACTTAATAATACTTATTGCTGCGCATGCGCAGCCATAAGTAGTACCTATTCAGTTCACTGTGTTCAACTGTTCAGTTCAGTGTCCTAAATAAGTCACAGATGTAGGAATACCTACTTAGGTAAATAAAAAAAAAGTAAGATGTACCTAGGTAAGTAAGTAGGTACATTTAATAATTCCAGTGGGCATGTAATTAGGACAGGGGCTAGGAATGCTTTGAAGTCGGTCGAGGTCGCAGACTAGGATTGTGGCTTGTCCCGTTTGAGTCATCTACCATACCCTACCTTACCCCTGTTTCCTGTAGGCATTACAAGAATTATAGGTACCTACCCACGGAATTAGAATTTCTAATTCCGTGTAGGTAGTAGGTACCTAACGTACGCGACCTCCGTACGCGTAGGTAGTGTACTGGTAAGTACCTGTAGCAGATCCAAAGATTTATAAATCTTAAATTGAACAGAACCGTGTGTATGAGTATCAATCCATAGGAAGATAACTTATCAATAACTAGGTCCCACCAACAATGTAGGTACCTACTATTGTTCCGGCTGTGATACACCAACCCTCCAACACCTCATTCATTCGAAAAACAACCCTAAAACCTACAAGCAACAGTTTATTATTGCTTGTTTAATTGCCGCAGGGGTTGCCGTAGTGCTTTGAGACTATGAAATGTAACTTTGCCGCTATAAGCGTTCGGTTCATTTTAGCTTGAGTATTTGCCGTAGCGCCGCTTCTGCCGCGCCGCTCGATACACGCGTCTTGTACGTTGCCGCACCCCGCAACCCCACTAGTGTTCGACAAACATCCGACAAGTGCGCCATCGCAAAGACGTTAAATAAACCAAATTATCATACAAATATAGATACCTACCGAAATCAATAATCAATAGTCGGTACCTATTCTTGGAAAGGGCCAAAATGAATGAACTAGATTTAATTAGAGAAGTCGAGAAGAGGCCGATTTTGTACAATAAAACGGTAAGGGGCTTCAACAAGACTAAGTTGCGGGATCATGCTTGGAAGTACGTTCGGGATGCACTGAATTGCAACGGTAAGTCCTATTCAAGATTTCGCGTTTTAGAAAAAAATACAGTGCGCTGCGCAGACGAACATTCTATCTATCACAAATGTCAAGTCCCGCCACCGAGTTAATTATGCGTCCCGCCGCCAATTTTGTGCTGATTTTTCAGGTTCACATCAAAAACTATCATAAGCTACCTATGTAGTTATTTTATGGGCATAACATACATGACATGAGGTATTGAGATGAGGAATGACCTTCAAAAAAATATTTAACCTTTTCTACGTATTTTCTGCGCTGTTAATTTGTTATCGACTCATAGATTTTTTCAATTAAATATTTTATTTCTATAAAAAAGGACGCATTATTATAGTTATAAATAAAAAACAAAAGTGTAGCAGACACCAAGTAGGAAAGTACCTAAGTTGATGTTATGTTATGTAGGTACTTTACTTACCTCAATTGAAGAGTCCATAAGGAGAATAAAGTTTAAAAAAGAAGTGGGACAGATGACAGGCCGCATCAGCAGCCTGAGACAGGCGCTGGGAGTTTTGTCTTGTCATCTTAACCTGAGGGGTGAGTGAGTATATTTGACGTTACTAACGAGACGTGATCGTGACGTCTACTTTTAGTATGGGCCGTGATCGTTACTAACGTCACATAGACGGTGTCCGTCAAGGTAGCGTACCCATAATCGAATTCAGATTTGTTGTTATGCCAATTAATAGAGTATATAAATAGCGTATAATTAGTGCAACAGTAAAATAAATAGCGCCTCTTTGGTTTAAGAAATAATCACCATTCTTAGTGGGTACGCTAGCTTGACGTCAAGCCAGCGTACACATGACCGTACTCGAAATAACCTTAAAATAGAATATAAACACCGCACGAGCTATGCAAAATTTCATAATGATTGCTCTTATATGAACGGAGATATTGAACAAGACTTCTCAATAACATTCCGGCTAACGTCAAGGCAGCGTACCCATTAAACAACGAAATACTTCCTATAGAAAACGAGGGTTTCTTATAATAAATGTTATATTTATAAATAAAGTGTGAAATAGCGCTTCTGCCAGTAGTCATACTTTATGCAATTTTGTAGTGCAACAATATAAAAAGTCAATGTTAAGTTCGAGGAACAAATGCATTGTGGTACAGTCGCACACTACAAATAATTTATTAGTGACACTAAACACCGAACAATTTAGGTAGGTGGTAGGAATAGGTAGTTTTGTTACATTAAGAGAACTCTAAGAGTATTTTTACCAATATCTAGCTACTTATAAAGCTAAGAATTCATATATGTTTAGGTAGGTTTGTTATTTTCATCCATCCAGGGATTGCAAAATCCTGATTATATTCTTATCCTAATAATCATTTCATCGTTCACAAATCCAGATAATTCGCACAAAAAGTCTAATTTAAAATAACATCTTTTCACTAGCTTAACTTAACTCGTGTCATACGTCCACTAGTTTCGGTGTAAAAATATTATTGGTCTTTTATAGTGCATAATTAAGCTATACAATGGTCATTATTTCTTAAACCAAATAGGCGCTATTTATTTTACTTTTGCACTAATTATACGCTATTTATCCTCTATTAATTGGCATAACAACAAACCTGAATTCGGTTATGGGTACGCTACCTTGACGGACACAATAGACTCACCCCTTCGATCTTGTCCTTGGTTTATTGTGTTACCATTATGTTTTGTATGCCCGTTTCTTCTAATAATTGTACTGCAGCCCTACTGTTTAATCGTGCTACGAACTTGTATTAATAAAATAAACCTGAGAACATTATGAGAACTCTCGCACTCTCGTTACAAAAGTAAATTTCCAGGTTCGACGGTGGCTACAGTGGTAGAATGCAAAAAGCGATGGCGTTCACTCCGGGACTCGTACATAAAGCTGCAGAGAACGCACGGCGGGAAGACACGGTGGCCATACGCAAACGCCATGAAGTTTCTCAGGCCCCATGTCATCGAAAATAAAGAAGAGTAAGTGAGCTATAACCTGAAACCAGACAAAATTTATTTAAAAACCGCCGACGTTTATTTTCATGAAACATGGCATTTTCATGAACACCCGGTATAAAATTATCTATGACACAAAAAAAACTTAACGAAAATCGGTTCATCCGTTTGGGAGCTACGATGCCACAGACAGATACACAGACAGACACGTTAAACTTATAACACCCCTCAAGGCCGCCCCCCGTTTTACTACCTGGTAAAGAAGGTTTCTCTGTGCTATCACAGAGCAATGTTTTTGTTAAAAAAAAGTGCTTGTAGATACGTAACAATACGTACCTACGTTTAAAAAAAATTGTTTGAGAGAGCTGAGCATAAAACGTTTATTTTTACACGCTTTTATTAGATCCACCTGTACATAATCTATGTTTGTTTGTTTTTAACGGAATCTTTCAGTGTGACTTTCATCTGCTAGGTACTTTTTGCACACTCACCAAGGACCAATGACAATACAATAATTTAATAAGTTTGTCCTATTATCCCGACTAGTATCTTCCAAATCAACGAGTTTTTCCTTATATTTTGTATTAGTTTCTTAACAATTTTCTCAGCCGCCGCAATCTCCAAATTTTCAGGGTTTCGCTCAGCTCCGCTGTTATTTATTTTGTCATACTCTTCTTAAGTTTTTTGTGACCACCTGAATGAAGAAGTAACGAAAATTTCCGCAGCTCCCGCTCGGCGCTCGCCGTTATATCTTATCTCCATCTATTACCTACTCCTAACTTTTTTGTTATTCGCGGAAAAAATCACAAAAACGCTACTGCGATCTCCGCTCGCCGTCGTTTTATCTTCCTTGTCTTTGTAGCTAGAAGACCTTACCAAACCCCAAAATTACCTTGGCTCGCTCCGTTCGCCGTTATTTAAACTCACGGCTTTTTGCCTACCTACCATCAGTCTCTAAAATATCAGGGCTCGCTCCACTCGCTGTTATTTTATTTACCTCAAAAGGAAAAAAGGAACCCTCATAGGATCACTTTGTTGTCCGTCCGTCTGTCTGTCAACCCCCTTTTCTCAGGAACGCGTGGAGGTAGTTGAACTAAAATTAACTGTTATGTATGTACCTCTTGGAGCCGCGATATACCTAAATCAAAGTTCTAAGTCAACGCAATCAAGAGTTATGCCGTTTACGTCCATATATTTTGAAATTTCCAGGGGAATCACATGCAGACAAAACCTAAAGGGTACTTCCCGTAGAATTAGAATCATGAGATTTGGCAAGAAACAAACAAGGTCTTACAATTTTACGGAACTCTTAGCGTGCGAGTCCGATTCTGACGTTTTATTCTTACTCTTCTTAATTTGTTTGTAATAATTTAAAAAAAAATTAGTTATTTAGCTTACATCATGCTTAGCGTTTTTCAGAAACTACCTATTTAGGTAGTTTCTGAAAAACATCCATATATACCGTAAAGAAGTCATAACCACAGTAAATAGTTCGGAGAAAGCCGGAGCCGAAGGTTGGAGGAAGGGGGTGACCAAAGAAGGTTGCCCCCGCAATAGAGTACTTCCGCGGTCCCTGGTGTATAGGATAGGTGGATAAAGTACCTATAACATACATAATTAAAAATAATGAAAGAAAATTATTTATTAAACACTTCACTACCTACTTCAATAAAATAATGAAAAATAAAAAGACTACCTACTTAGTAACACGTACAAAAAACACAAGTGAACATTAATACTTGCTAACAATACGTAGGTATATTGACACATGTACTAAGCATTGCTTATTTATTTATTGGGTTTTTAGGTTTGTACTAAGTAGCCCACTCAGCAAGCCGACGAGCACGTGTGTGCAGTGCAGGTCTACAGGTCCTGACTCAGCTTGTTGCTCTAACACAAAAACCTAGGGTAGGTAGGTAATAATTACGTTCATGATCTGTTTTTATTTTGTCTTTTCCTGTTATTTTTGTAACTAGGTACGTTCATAATCATTACTATATCAAGTAGGTATTAACAAAGAAAATTACAATCACATAATAAAAACAATTTAGAACTAGCACCTACCTACCTAGTAGGTATTTATAACTGAAACAATTGAGCTAACAACCTACAGGTACAATTTAGGTACAGGTAGCTCAACTGATCCATCCATATCAATACCAGTCGGAAACCATCGGAAACGTCTCCAAGACGCTGGCTGCATTGCCCCGCTGTATGGCAAATATGGCAATGCTGATGCGCTGCGCAAGATAGGTAGGTACTCACCAGCTCTCGGGTCACGGGTCGCTTCAACCGGACGCTCAGATATTTTTTTAAAAAGAAGTACCTATATGTATTATTATACCATGACTATGTCATTGTGTTTTCCTCTTCACAGATGTAACGAGGCGTGGCAGGCTGGTTCCGATTCAGACCAGGAAGAGGAGAAGCCACGTTCCATCCAGTGTCAGCCGGACCTGGCCTTTATGGCTGAGAATAACGAGGGGAAAGACTCCCCACAGCCTTCGCCTCTGCGCCAGCGCACCAACAGTGGCGAGGAGATCAGTAGCTGTCAATGCAACAGGTAATGACATCTCCTCACCCCCCTCCTCAAAGGTAAAAAATTGGTTGTCTGTAAAGTCGGTTTACTGACGATAGTTGAAACAACGCAGACGCATCGCTCACTCAAGTAGGAGAGAGACGGATGTCGAGCGCTCTCGCTTGCACTTCAAGCCTTACATGGAACGCCTCAGAGCGAGGTAACGCCGCATGACGAGGTAACGCCGCATGACGTCATGTTTTTTCGTGCGTGCAGCCGGCTCTATAGAATTATAAGACGTTGTCACGTCAAAAAAGGAGAAGGAAGAAGTTAGTTAACGTTTCTTCGAATGTAACTGGAAACTCTAATGGATTGCAAAAATCGTCCAATTATTTTGCAAGTTTTAATCAAATTGGATTTGAAATGTTTGTAAACAAACCGCCCATGCTAAACCACAGGTTAAGTTAGTTCAGGTTCATAGTTGTTTCAATCTGAGATCGTTTCTTCAATAAATATTGGTAACCATTATAGGTACCTATCTGAAAATTGACGCCAAGCATGCGAGATTTAGTTTTTTGTTGTGGTTTGTTTACAAACATTTCACATCAAGTATGTTTTGATAAAATATAGGCTACTTTTAGTAAAGTAATGCAACATTATGATAAAAATACATCAGTCACCTTCATTGTACTGAGAGTTATATGATACATCCCATGCTACCTACTTTTTTAAGTTTATCAGTTTATCAGCGGAAAAGCCGGCGTAGTCCATTCCATATCCTCATTACTGTATGATTCATTGTGCTTTGATTTACACAAAAAAGTAACAAAGTTAGAATAAAATGTTGTTATAATTCAATGAAAAGTAAAACTCTCAGTTTTTAATTTTCCCTTTCAATTCAACACTTTGCTTTGCATGCCCATAGTTGCTTTATTTACCCAGATTTAAAGCAAATATTGATTTGAAAAGTAAGAGCTAACATACTTACCAAATGTTAGTAAAAAAAATGTTAGCCGTATTAAATGTTGTAAATTGTTAACAAAAAATTTGTAAAAATATCGAAAATTTTAAAAAAATACTGAGATTAGCCGAGAGGTTTTTCAGGGTTAAAAAAGCCGCCAAGCACTTGGTTCTGCCTACCCCTAGTTACCATTTTGCACACGCGCACGGTATGACGAATACCCTTATAATTCTCAGACATCATGTAAAAAAAATATTCATAGATCACTTTGATTGCTGAAATCATGTGTTTTTTTTCCGCACACCCGACCTCAAACGCAGCACAGGCGTTATTCCGCATTTAAGTAACATCAGCCTGGCTGGGAGTCAGCCAAACACACACACACCCTCTGATAATTCAGGGCAGAGTCGATTTCAGGTTTAACTTCAAAGAAAACCCCATAATTACCGATTTTTGAATGGAGGGGGGTAGATACTAATATCATTCCCTTTCCACCAATTTTAAGAATTAAGACCTGGCGTCCTCACGGACGTGTTCATGATGATGGGCAGAACCTGAAGTTCATATAGTGTCAGTGAATTACCAATAACCCTGTATAAGTTTATAAGTATCTATACATAAACTGTTTTATGTTGGAGTCCGAATAAATGTGTGTGTGACGCAGAGCTTTAACGCTGCGAGTTCTTCATATTGACAAGTAGTAAAGAAATTAATTGTCTCCTTCCAGGAATGATCCCGATGAGCTGTTCTTGCTAAGCTGCGCCCCCATCCTGAAGCGTTTGAATTCTAAGCAGAATGCTGTAGCTCGCCTGAAGATTCAGCAGGCCCTCCTGGAGTCTGAGTTCGGCAGCAAAGCGATCACCGACCAGCGCAGACCAGAAAACACCCAACAAGAAAAGGCCTCCCTACCCTGTCTTTTGTAAACTGTGCACTAAGCTAGCAAGCAGATGATTCTTAAATACGCCCAAATCTTTATGAATTCTTCGAAGTACGCGCGAGTGGCTGTGCAGTAGCATAGTTTAATTAAGGTGTCAGAAGGAATGAATGATTACGGTATGGTACAGTAGAGTGACTGTACCATGCGCAGTTAAGCATTCACAGCTATAAATAATTAAATAAATAAAATAAATTATTCAAAATAACTTAGGACTAGAAAGATAACAAAGAGTTTCATCTTAAATTCTATGGTATTAAATAATGCGTGTGCCTGAACTAGGCAAAAACCTGTTTTTCAGGCAAAAACAGTGCTAACAACAAATAAATTAAATAATCAAATAGGAACATATAACTTACTTATCTATGTTCACAGAATTCGTAAAGATTTACGCTACTCTATATCCACAAAGATAGAGCCCCTTATTTTTATATTTTACAGGAAAATGTAGCGTTCGAAAAACTTTAAAAGAATTTTCACAACAGCACCGTTCCAGCGATTACCCCTCTACAAACGCATAAACAAACTAACAAATTTTACCTCTTTAATAATTAAGTAGAGAAGATGATAGGTATCATCCTTCTCAATAAATTTAAGTTTAGTGAGGTAAGCAAATTAATGAAAAGAAGATCACGGAGTCACATTATTGCTACTCCTTATCATTGTCTTTATAATTCACCCCTAACAACGTCCCTTAATCCGCTTCTGGCATTATTGGTGGACCCGTGATTATGAGTTATTTTTATACCCTTATGTTATGTGTGTGGAAAGAAAATTGAAATCATTACATAACAACTACACAACCTATAAGATTTTTTATTATATTCAAGTTTCACCTTCTATAATCAACTTTGATATTTTCAGATCATCGTTATGTAGATGTTTCATTCAGATATTACTTGTAAGCAATATTTATTGAAGGAAGGCCCGCAAATTGACAACGTAAATTGCGTATAAAAGAAACGGCAGCATAGAGTGCATTTTAGAATACCTAGGGGGGTATGGGCGGTTTTTTACATACATTCCACATTGAGTTTGACTAGTGTATAGGTATCCTACTTTACCTTTTATTTACGTACCAAATCGTTCGTTCGGGTAAAATTTGCCTACAATAAGTAGGTAGGTACAGTCAGCTGCACAGACATGTATACACTTCCAAGGTTTAACTTCTATTTTACTCGGAACTTTTCAAATAAAAGGACATGCAAACGTTTTTCGTAGAAAGTAGTCATCGTACTTCGCCAGAATGCGGTACATAAATTATCACATTACTATACACTTACTAAGTATTTAGTCAAATTAAAAACTTGGGAGTGTATACATATTTTTGCAGCCGACTGTACTTACCTACCTAATTTGATAACTTAGAAAAAGAAGGGTTTTCCATCTAAGTTTGATAATAATAAAAAAATACCTTATGTACCTACCTAGGTAGGTATGTCGAATAAAGTTATAATTACCCACCCAATGTAAGTAGCTAGACGTAGGTATTTAAAATTATTAAGTAAGTACCTAACATTTTATTTATTACTTATGATACGTAGTTAGCTGTGTTCAGTTCATGTAGGTACAAAGGTAAACGAAAACTGAAAGTTATTTGCATACAATAGGTGAGACAAAACAAAACAACACTTACGTGAGACTATTATTATACTAGTAGGTAGGTAGGTACCTACCCAGTTAGATAATTTCTCTTATTTCTCACCACACAGCACGAGTCAATAAGACCGGACCTGAATGAAAATGTGTTAGACTGGTGCTAGATAATGTTAGACAGCGGTGTAAATATCTTTGACTCTTGAGTAGACAGGTAGTACCTACCATAAATAAGACAGACTGAGAAAGATTGCTGGCAGATGCTGGTTGCGGCAAGCTGAAGACGCAGGGCGCAGGGCGCTGGCGCTCATTAGGGGAGGCGTATTTCCAGCTGTGGACGTGTGGACTAATATAGGCTGATAAATAAATTAATAATGCAGTTTATGATGATGATGAAGAGGCAAGGTGCGTTGGTGTAAGATCGGACGCGGGTGAAGATCGTATGAAATTCATTCTAGCCGAATCAAGTCCTATTTTTTTATGCTGCCAACGTTTTCTTTCAGTACGCCCCTCCCTTGCCCGTCGCCTGTCGCGCCTGTAAATTTATACCTAGGTAGTACATGAGTTGTGTTCCTAAACAAAAGACAACCTAATTTTTATACATTTATTTTTTAACATTTTCCGCTAAGTATACAGGGTTATTGGTAATCCACGGACACTGCGTAAACTGCAGGTTCTGCCCATCATCACGAACACGTTTGTGAAGACGCCAGGCCTTAATTCTTAATTTTTTTTTAAATAAACGTATAAAAATTAGAATGAAATTAGGTTGTCTTTTGTTTAGGAACACAACTCATGTACCTATGTAGGTATAAATTTGCAGGCGCGACTGGCGACGGGGGCAGGGTAGACGCGAACTGAAAAATTTTGGTATAATTTTCTTTCAGCTAGAATCAATTTCATTCCCTGTATTTCTATATCCTGAAGTGTATGATGTGATCTCGAGATAAAAATATTTCGCTGGACCTCTTCAACTAGTCGAAAATCAGCCCGATCAACCCAACGCACCTTTCTTCATCATCGTCAGCCCGTATAGTTACGTCCACTGCTTACGTCCTACTTGTGAGTCGAAACATTGGTGTGGTCTCAGTAGTCCGGTTACAATTAAGTGGAGTGGACTTCTGGTAGACAGACGAGAAACAGAGTGATCCATACATATATAAACGTTCCTTTTTCTATTTGAGGCATGGAACCCTAAAAAGAGCTAGGTATTTTAGCGCCATGTTTTGGTAGAACGGGGGTTGTAGGTAAGTTTTGCTAAGTCTCTTGCAAAGGACTTACTTACCGTGCCCTATTTTTTATATGTTAGGCTTAAGAGATGGCGGTTGCTGCTATATTGAAAAGATAAGGTACGGTAAGTGATCTTCAGATATTGTGAGTTAACTTCAATAATTTAGCAAGCTACGTGTATAAAATATTTTAGGTATTAATCATACACTTAACGAAATTTTTTAGTGATAAATGGACACAATGTGGCGAAAAATTACAATACGAAAATGAAAAGGTAGTTTGCTCTGTCTGTAGCCACCGCGTAAATTGACATTCGTCCTAGAAAGAAATACTGTTGAATTCAATATTTCGTTCGTACATTTTGTCCAATAAAATAGAGGTGCCCGCCGATAAAGCCGTCACTTCAAACTTCGTGCCGTAGCTTCGAGTTTTGGTGAATTAGAATACGAAACAATGCACGCAATTCCGGAGAATTATAGTAACCATCCTGAGCCGCCTGCATCCATCGACTCTCTGCGACTGCTCTACAATGTCAGTCCGAGGTCTTCCCCACGTCTTCTCACACTCCGTTTCACATTGCATCGCGGTCGCCACTGGAGAACTTAACTCCCCAACGGTTATCGGTTCTGCGAGCTACAAATATGACCTGCCTACAGAAATATGTATAGTAATTAATTCGTTTGTTGCTTTATAGAGAATCTAACTATAAAGATCATAAACAAGAATGTAAATCCAATGCTATTTTTGGGAATGTAAGTAATTCAACAAAGTTTACTTGAAACGCCTTTGAGCAGCAGCGCCGTGTTATTGCAGCAGTAACTGTTGGTTGAGGAAGAGTTTATAATCATAAAGCGAGGCAGCAAGAAGTCTCTTAGAACGTACTTATGGTAGATACTAATTTGTGATACCATTTATTACGACAAGATAGAATAGAATATACTTGCACAAAAGTTGTACATGGGCGAGCATAATGCTAGATAGCATTCTCTACCTGCTAACCTTTGGGTAGTGTGGACAATAATTTAGTAGGTAGTGCTGATTAAAAAATTTACAGATAAACAAGAAAATAATATTAAGTACAATTAATAATAAGTACGTGTCTCTAACATTAACATAAATAAAAACACACAAACATAATAAAATATAAATATGTACCTACTAGTCACATTAATACTTACTTAATTATTATTGTGTGTGTTAGATACTAGGTATAATAAGTATCTAACATATATAATCTTGTGACGAGAAATGACGAGAAAATACACATGTTATCTAAAAAGGACTGAAATTTTAATTATTACTTTTCTAAGTTGCTTTGTATGGGGTTTTATGTGTTTAATGACTATTTTTGTGTAATCCGTAATGTAATATACTTACATTAATATTTTGAATTTTTCGTTGTTATGGTTTTCTTGTTCGTTGTTTGAAACAGAAACAACACAAGGTAGAGATCCCCATGTAGAAACATTTAGTGAACAAGAAATCCTACAAAGAATTGAGAAACTTAAAGTCGAGAAGAGCCCTGGACCTGAAGGTTTCCCGAACGAAGCTCTCTAAACAGCAAAATATCTTCTAACTGGCCCTCTAACTAACCACACTTTTCATCATGATACTTCAAGAACAAAAGGCACCGAATAAATGGACAGAATCTAGTAACACTTCTGTACAAGAAAGGAGATCCGACGTAACCGACGACGTAAACAACTACCGTCCAATCAGCTTACTTCCGACCATCTACAAACTTTTTGCGACATGCATAGATGAACAGATAGAGACAAAAATCGAAGCCAACCAACGAGAAAAGCAAGCTGAATTTCGGAAAGGGTAGAGTACCACAGAGTACATTGTAGAGTACCATCGACCATATCCACACCGTAGAACAAGTCATAGAAAAATTTGAAGAACTTCGACAACCACTTGCTTTCATTGATTATGCATTTGACACCATATCTCAGTTTTTTGTTCTATCATCAATAGTTTCCGCAGCGCATGCGATGATAGACAATTAATTTATGGCTAATTTTTTTACATCTTGGGTTACATTATTGAAGTTTTAGTAAGGATCTCTAATTTTTTCAAATAATAAATATAGCCTATGTACTAGTATAGTATTATAATATCTGTGGCCTATGTTACTCAGGAATACTGTAGCATTTTAACGGTGAAAAAAAATTTGAAATTGGTTCAGTTATTTTTGAATATACAAAAATTCAAATATACAAATCTTTTGTCTTTATATTATTATTACTATTACTATATTACTATTATAATTATACCTAATTATTATAATATACAGTAATAGTATAGATAGTATAGATTAGTTTTGGAAATGAAAGGCTTTATTAGTATTATTAAGGTTTTCTTCCTAAAATTTCGATATATTTTTACACTCGTTGAGCTCCTCTTCTAATCAACACAGGAGACTGAAATGTTCATTAGATGATCACAATAACATTGTGTTAATATAAAACTAGCTGCATTCTTACTACCCGTGGTCCTATTACCCGTTTCCCGTAGGAATGAAGTATTTTCCCGCAGTAAAAAGTAGCCTATGTTCATCAGGAATAATGTGGGCTTCTAGTCTATATATCTATATACCTATATATAAAAATGAAACCCGTTTTCCTTGATCACGGCATCACGCGTGAACGGCTGGACCGATTTCGCTAATTCTTTCTTTGTTGTGATTGTTATTGTCAGGAGAAGGTTCTTATGAAAGAAAAAATTTAAGGAAGTTGGAAACATAAATTTCCACGGGAGCGAAGCCGCGGGGCGCAGCTAGTGGTAAAATAATTTTTCAAATCGGTCCAGAAGTTTCGGAGCCTATTCAATACAAAACAAACAATCAAATCTTTCCTCTTTATAATATTTGTCTAAATACCCTTATTTATACAAATATTATAAAGAGGAAAGGCCACCTATAAAGGCCACCCCCTGGTGGCCGAATTTCTACGCATTTTTGGTGGACGTGGACCTTGTTATCGAAAACAACTTGTGCAAACCCGCGGGCAGAAACTAGGAGAACCTATGCACTGATTTCAAACCTACTCCATAATTTTCTAGTTTTCTTCCTTTATGATAAGTATAGGTACCTACATACGTGTGGGAAATGAGTTTGCACATTTTAATAATAGGTAGGTACTGTTTTGCTTTAACAGAATATTTTTTGTTTGGATCAAATTTCATTTCAGTAGTACTCGTAGAACATAGCTCATTAGTTAATTATTTTATATTCATTAGGTATGTTATCGAAGTCATTAAACTTAGTACAGGTAGGTTAGATACCTATAGTAGTACGTAGATTCTAAATAATACAATCATGCGCAACTTTATACTTGTTTATTAAATAAGTAAAACTAACAAACGAAGTAAAATTACCTATTACGATTTAGAAATATTAATAAGCTAAGTTTAAAAAATTTACTATTATATATAAGTAGATTGATATACAAATATAACCCTGTCGAAGTAGGTACTTATGTATAATATAGATAGTTACGATTACGATATACCTACCTACCTAGTTCATTGTACTATTAATACGAACGTTGCAAATTGCAACAATAATTCCCTCTTTGCCCACCGTACACCTCGTGAGACCACCTGGGTGTGCAGCGGGAAGTTTTTTTTTACTACTGTTCACCTCTGAATCATACCGCTAAACTAAACATCTTTAAATTTATATTGGTGACGGACCACCTTGGACTGCAAGTACCTACAGGTGAACAGTCACCTCACTATTTTGTGTCATCATATTATGGCTCTGGGTGCAATTATATATATACACACCCTTTCAGTCACAGAGTCGCCACGAACCCGCTCCCCCCCCGCTTCGCGGGGGTTGGACGGGCTTCGTTAGGAGTAAGTTAATGTTGACCCCCCCCCGCTTCGCGGGGGTGGGAGGCCTACAAGGGAAAACAAGTACCGTAAAACGGTAAAGTGGACGGTGGAAAATTTATATTTCCCACGGTACACCCAGGTGAACAACGGCGAACAGTAGTAAAAAAAAACTTCCCGCTGCACACCCAGGTGGTCTCACGAGGTGTACGGTGGGCAAAGAGCCCAATAATTCTACAGTCACTGGTTTTCCTTGTGTTTTACTTAAAAACCCAGTAAGTACCTCCGTCAGCCGCGAGATAAGTCTACACTTGTCGAACGTCAGGTGATCGCGGAGCGTCCTCATCGACCAGCCTTATATCCCTGCCATATCGCTGCAGCAGCTCCAAAGCCACGCCATTGGTCCACCCGAAGCCGTCCTGCACGCCGTACTCCCCCCCGCCCCCCTGATGCCCTGGCTGCACCGCACTGTACTTCTCAAACATCTTCTGCCAGTGACTGTAACCGATGTAGTTCGCCCGTAGCCACATAGATGCCAGCTCCTTAGCCAGTTCCTGCGCTTCTTTGTACCCGCTGTTCTCTAAGCCACCGATCAGAATGCTTTGCAGCGGAGGCCAGGCGTTAGGGTAGTCCCACTGCTCGCCAGAATGCAATACTGATGCTGGTACACCGCCGGGGAAGTCCAACGCGCCGGACGACCGAAGATAGTTGAGTAACCTCTCCGCGTATTTCGGAGCGTCGTACTGCTCGACCGCTCCGGCCCACAGCGGCGTCGCGCAGCTCGGGTAGAAGTATTTTCTCGGAGATCTAGTGTCCGCGTCGTAATCGTACCAGACCCCGTCAGCTGGGTCCCACATGACGGTTTCGATGGCGGACCGCCAGTATTTAGCGAGGCTCCACCATTTCTGCGCCTCTCGTCTCTCTTTTAGGCGGTTGCGGAAGTCACCGACCAACTCCAGGGCACCGGCGAATATAGCATTGAGGTCGACGGGCAGGATGCGTGTCGCGTGAACGTTGGTTAGGTTGCCCAAGGCTTCGCCGCCAGCTGTCACGAACCACCTCGTCGAGAAGTCCCATCCGCTCTCGGCTGCGCTTTTGATCTCGTGATAGAAATTTTCTTTCAAGTTCTCGCTTGCGAATACTTTTGCACTCGTATAGTCTTCGTAGTATGACTCCGGCCGGGGACCAGATCCACTCATATCTGACAAATAGCGCAGTAGCATATAATTTGTACCTTTTACTGTGATTGTCACTTTCTTCTTAAGTAACCAGTAGTTCAATTCTTTTTCAACCGTCGCTACATGTTTCTCCAGCCACCCCAAGTCTCCTGTTGCCGCAAAGTAGCTGGCGACCATTGCTGCTAGCAGAGGCGGCTGACTCCTTCCAAGGTAATACTTTCGGCTACCATTCGGAATGTATCCAATATTTTCCACGAGGTAAAGAAGGTTCTCGATCATTCCCTTGGCCGTCTGCGTCATATTGCTAATGAGAAGTCCACGTATCACCCAAAACGAATCCCAGTAATAAAGCTCTTTGAATCGACCTCCAGGCACGATGAATCCATTAGGAACATAGAGAAAGCTGTACTGTTCGGAATTTTTGGCAACATCGGTGTCCACTTTTCTGCCTAATCGTGCCCAAATACCAATGACATTCTTCGCAAAACCTTTAAACTTCGGATCTGTGATCTGGTCAAGCACTGGTGGTTGCGGGTTGAAGTCCGGGGGCATCCAATTTTCCAGCTCCCTACCTTCCACGAAATGGTCATCAACAAAGCCGATCAGCTGCTCTCGCGATGGGTCCCCGTTAGTCCTGCGCAAGAGTTTGGCAAAGTCTGCTAACGTTGCATTTTCGGAGCGAGAAAGCTTCAGATCCACGAAGGTCTTCGAGTCAGGGAAGATACGAGCGAGCTGGACCTTGTGCAGCAGGTCCCCGGAGCAGTAGATCGAGGAGTTGCAGGTCGGGACGAAGGAGAACGCCTGCGCACACGCTCCCAGCAACCCGAGCACCGGGTACAGCGGTATGCTTCGTAGCTTCAGCAATTTCAACATTATCGCGACACTGGCATTGGATTACCTACGGGTAAACATAACCTTTGAACGCGCGGCGGAGTCGAGCGCCGCGGGGCGAGTGGCCGCGCGACCCTCCCTCCCGCTTCCCACACTCCTCCTCGACACGCGCTATCCATGCCGCGTCACGAAGCGAGCCCTGTCAGCTCCATCGCAGTGCACTTTTTGCACGTATTCACTGGGTCACTATCTCACGCTTAGTCTTAGTGTGCCGCGAGTTCTTTAGGCCCTGACCTCGTTAGAAGAATGTAAATAAACCGCGCTCTGAAGCGCGTGTCCCCTACACAGAGGTGAGAGATGAACTGTCAGTTCGATCTGACTGTCAGTGCACAGCTGATGCTATAATAACAGCGCACTGACTGCCCGATGTTGTGTAGGATGATAATAGATAACGGTACGAATGCGCAATTCATTCATCGTTCCCTTTCGGTTATTTTCTTGACTTAGTACGACACGAACAATGGCGATGTCGCTATCGCTTCTTTATCTATCGGAATTTAAAACCTTGGCCCCCATTTATTAATAAAGCCCCCACATAACATAATCCAAATATTATCTACATTATTAAGATACATATTGAGGGTTCAAGGAAGATTTTTTTTACGGTGGGTCCAAAATTCCCAGCAATTTTGACCCACCGTAAAAAAATAAAACGTCAAGTGCGAGTCGGACTCGCGCATTAAGGGTTCCGTTTAATTGTAAGACCTTGTTTCTTGCCAAATATTATGATTCTAGGTCAACATGATGTAGGTACCTACCCTGTATATTTTGGTCGAGGGAGAGAATCAAAACTTATTTTTTTAGTTAATAAACTACAAATTTACGGTTTTCAGATTTTTTCCTTTAATTGTGCTATAAGACCTTGCTTCTTGCCAAATTTTATGAATCTACGTCAATGGGAAGTACCCTATAGGTTTTGGTCCATGGCGAGAATCAAAAGTATTTTTTTTGTGAATAAACTACAAATTTACTGTTTTCAAATTTTTCCTTTATTTGTGCTATAAGGCCTTGCTTCTTGCCTAATCCCATAATTCTAGGTCTACGGGAAGTACCCTATAGGCTTTGGACCATGGCGAGCATTAAAAGTAATCTTTAGTGAATAAATTACAAATTTAGGTTTCTCGGATTTTCCCTTTACTGGCGAGCATTAAAAGTAATCTTTAGTGAATAAATTACAAATTTAGGTTTCTCGGATTTTCCCTTTACTTGTGCTATAAGACCTTGCTGCTCACCAAATTTCATGATTCTAGGTCTACGGGAAGTACCCTATAGGTTTTGGGTGCATGTGATTTCCTTGGAAATTTCAAAATTTTCGGACATAATCGGCTGTAACTTTTGAGTGCGTTGACTTAGAAGTTTAATTTATATCACGGCTTCAAGCAGTTACGGACTTGAGTATTTGATGTTAATTTCAACTCGATACTTACCTCCACACGTTCCTGAGAAAAGAGGGTTGACAGACGGACAGACGGACAGACAGACAGACAGACAGACAGATAGACAGACAGACGGACAACAAAGTGATCCTATAAGGGTTCCTTTTTTCCTTTTGAGGTACGGAACCTTAAAAATGGTGTCTACCTCTAGATGCCTCGCATCTTTTAGTGTCCCGTTTTCACCCTATTCAATTTCAGGGTGAAAACGGGACCCTATTACTAAGCCTCCGCTGTCTGTCCGTCAGTCAGTCCGCCAGGGGGCTGTATCCCGTAAAAGTAGACAGTTGAAATTTTCACTGAATGTGTAATTTCTCTTGCCGCTATAACAACAAATAATAAAAATACATACTACAAATTAAGAGGGCTAAGAAAACGTGATTTGTTGACTATAAATTTGCTCTACGTTTGTCACAGCCTTGACAAACGTAGAGCAAATTTATATATATCTTGAACCGTAATATTAATTATAGATATTTAAAACTGTGACAGCGATTTTGATAGCGGCGGCAATAGCAATATTTCCGCTATAACAAAAAAAAAAAAAAAATTATTATGAATTTAATAATTAAGGGGGCCAACGTCCGTACATCGTTGACTACGTTGAGTACCGATCACTGAAGTTAAGCAACCGCATCGTGTTGGCTTTTTGCATTTTTTTTTTGCGATATATAAAAAAATCCGTATAACTGGGTTTCTTTTGTACATTTCAGTTCTTTTGGACCGTCCGTGGGCGAGGCGATTCCCACTTGCCTGTTCGATTTACATTGAAGGAAGGAAAAGAGTGAAGTTAAAAAATCCCTTTTAAGTAAAAAAAGTAAATAAAAAAGGTATTTAAACACAGCCTTTATTTTTGCACTGGAATGTTTAAGTGGTACTTAGATAACAATTTTATTTAAACTAAAAAAACATTGCATGTTATAGTTTACAAATTAATAATACCTTGTGTTGTGGGTAAGTAGGTAGGTACCTCCACTTCTTTTTATAGGAAAAACATTTTTACTTTGAATTAAATTGGTATCTAGACAGAAATATAGTTCCTATGCAGAAATCTCTAATCTAAGTTGATAACTTGGTAGGTTAAAAACTGGGTTGGTTACAACAGCTAAAACTTACAGGCAGGGAACCTATTAAATGCGCCGAATTATTTAAAAATAAATAAGTTATAAATAATTTTGGTAGGTACATGCCTTGGCAATCATAATTGTTGTAAGTTTAATAGTTTAAAAAAATACTTATTAGTAGGTAAGTAATTTTTTCACCATCATTTTGCTAATATTACTGGAAGGAACTTATTTTTATAAATTAGTTTTTAATAGTAAATAGTCGCGGGCTCGTAAACTATCATTATCTAAGAATTATTATTTTAATAAATAAAGTAGGTAGGTGCCCACATAACAAGATAACATGGCGAATATGGCACTATATTATACCACAACTGTACCTATTTAAGTTTCACAACCTTTTAAATGGTAAAACTACAGTTAAATTAATGTTAAGTCATTAATAAAATTAATGAACCCTGATTTTGACTTACCTAAGCTCTGGTAATTTGAATCTTATAACAATTTGGTATTCTAAGAAAGTTTTATTACAAATCTTTAGGACCTAGCCATATAATTCCCTCCCAACATCAAAGGAACCACACCCAAATGATCCATATAGCTAGCCTTGTTGTCAGCCGCTTTGTCCGGAAGCGTGTCGCTCTCCAGTTCATCCTCGTTGTAAGACTCATATGCCCTCATCTTATCTCCATACCTTTCAAGAAACTCTAGAACTACCCCATTGGACCAGCCAAACCCAGCCTGCACGTTATATTCACCTCCACCTCCAAACTGTCCGGGTTTCTCTGCGTCATACTTCTCAAACATCTGCTTGCTTTCGTTGAAACCCCTGTAGCAAATCCTCACCCAATCCTGGGCTAGTTGGAAAGCCAGCTCTTTACCCTCTTTTGTCTTCGTATTTTCCAAGCCTTTGATGACGATGCTCACTTCTGGCGGCCAGACGTTGGGGAAGTCCCATTGCTCTCCGCTCCTGACTAGAGATACAGGTATCCCACCTGGAAAGTCCAGACCTTGCGACTCTTTCAAGTACTTCAACACTTTAGGAGCGTGATCCAACAACGAATGGATCTGCACCACATCTCTCCAGAGGGGAGCCACGTTGCTCGGGTAGAAGTACCTTCGGTGTTTCTTATTCAGCATATCGTAATCGTACCAGATCCCATCTTCCTCGTTCCATAGAACTTTCTCGATGTGAATTTTCCATTGTTCAGCTTTCAAGCGCCAGAATGCAGCTTTTCGCGGGGATTTCAAAATGCAATAGAAATTGGCGAGGTTCGCAAGAGCTTCGGCGTAAATGGCGTTCAGGTCGACAGGGATAATCTCCCGTGTGCGGATGTCGGTAAGGGTGCCGTTGTTGTCTCCCTGGGGGCTGATGAACCAGCGTGAGGAGAAGTCCCAGCCGCTCTCGGCAGCACTCTTGATGTCGGTGTAGAACTCTGCGTGGTTCTCGTTCGTGTCCATCGTCTGCGCATCCTCGTAATCTTCGAAGTAAGACTCGGGACGCGGGCCGGCGCTAGGGGCGAAATATCGAAGAAGGTTGTATTCATTGTCATCCTTAGAGAATTTAATTGATTGCGTGTCCATCCAGTAGTACATTTCTTTTTCGACGGAATCGATGTGCTTCGCAAGGAAAGCCTTGTCCTTCGTCTTCTCATAGTAAAGTTTGATCATCGCTGTTAGAAGAGGAGGCTGACTGCGCTCCTGGTAGTACCATCTGCTGCCGTTAGGGATCTTTCCAAACTTCTCTAGAAGCGAAATCAAATTTTCTATCATCCCTTTTGCTGTTTCTCTCATTCCGCTAATAATTAGACCTTCGATGATCCAGTAGGCGTCCCAGTAGTAAAGCTCCTTGAACCGCCCTCCAGGGATGATGAAGCCATTCGGGACAGGCACAAGGCTGAACTGATTAGGTTTGTCAAAAACTTCTGGTCTGACTTTTCTGCCGAGGGTCGGCCAAATTTTATTGATATCTTTGGCGAACTCTCTCAAATTTTCGTCGCGGATTCTATCAAGAAATTCTGGATGTTCCTGATAATCCGGCGGTGTCCACGTCTCGAGCTCACCGTCTGACTCTTCGTCGAAGTTTACTTTGACGAAGGTCTGTAGTTCTTCCTTGGTTGGTTTGTTGTTAGTTTGATTAAGGAGATATTGGAAGGCTGAGAGCGTGGTAATTTCGTCGTTGAGAAGAGGTAGGTCCACGAAGGTTTTGGAGTCGTTGAAGATGCGTGCCATTTGGACATGGTGGAGGAGTGTACTATTGCAGTAGACCGGCCGCTCGCAGGAGGGAGGCAGGTCGTCACCCACCACAGATGCCGCTGCAATCACCAGGATTAGGAGATGCTTCATCTGAAATTAAGAAAATGGTTTGTAGGAGAAACTAGAATCATAACTTTTATATAGCTTAGAACCAAGCTAAGAGAATCGAGTATAAAATGCCTGCATTTTTTTCAATAAACCAATTTAATTATGATAAATTGTAAACAACTACTTTATAAATATGGAATCCTACGCATCTAGAATCTAGATGAATGTTGAGCAAGATGATGATTTTACGGCGCACATCATCAATTCCTCGAGAGACAAACTTTTATGGAATCACCTAAAAATCAACCTTTATACAAAAACGAAAGAATCATCAAAATCTATTATTAATTGGCGAAGATATCACCAAAATTGTTGTAGCTAGTCGTGATTTTTCAAAAGTATTATGTTCTTTTTTTAAGCTTTACGGGATCAATCCCTCGGGAATAACATTTTTATGGGACCCAATCGGGATCATTGTCTATACAGTAACGAAAGAATCAGTAAAATCGGTTAACCATAGGTGGAGATATCAATACAATACAATACAATACAAAATGCTTTATTGTACACCATAAAAATAACATTAAGAGGAGACATTACATAGGACAAGTACAATGGGCGGCCTTATCGCTTATCAAGTGACAGATAGATAGATACATAGAAAATTCTTTATTGCACACTTATAGATAGAAACAATAACAGCAAAACAGCTTAAAAACTAAGTGACAAGTGGCAGTCTTACATACATACATAAAAAAACATACAGTTAAATTGAGAACGTTTTGAGAATTTTTGAAGTCGGCAAAAAATACGATTAAGACGAAAAACCATGAAAATGCACTGTTTCGCACATAATTGAGTCGACATCTCAGAAACCATGCGGTCTATTGAAATTAAGTAGGTACTTATGTTTTGATTCGTAGATTATTACAATTATTACTAACTAGCTGCGCCCTGCGGCTTCGCCCGCGCGGAAATTTATGTTTCCAACTTTCTTAATTTATCATTCACTAGACGATCGCCTCGCGGTTTCACCCGCGTAATTCCCGTTCCCGTGGGAATTCCGGGATAAAATATAGCCTATGTCACTCCCTGAAAAGTAAGCTTCCTAACGGTGAAAGAATTTTTCAAATCGGTCCAGTAGTTTCGGAGCCTATTCAATTCATACAAACAAACAAACAAACAAAAAATCAAACCTTTCCTCTTTATAATAATTATATTATAGTATAGATAACTTAGCGAAATTGGTACGGCTGTTCGCGCGTGATGCTGTGACCAAGGGAAATAGGGATTAATTTTTATATATGTATAGATTATTTGTTTCCTCTAAGCCAGTTTCTTGATTAGTTGTGTAGTTTTCGTGTAATAAACAATCATTTGAATTTTTGCGCTCATGCCTTTCCAAAAATAAATAAAAAAGGTTTGCTCTGACCCGCTTCTATGAACGCGAAATCCTAGTCCTATCCTATTCGCACAAACGGCTGCGACGTGCCCTCTTAATAAGTACGATTGCAATACACGATACGGTAGAAATATAATTCGATGTAGGTATTTGCTCGACCCTGAACCAAAGTGTTTGGTGACTGGTAACTGCGGCATCCAATACCAGTTTTATATTTTTTGCGAGACGCCTTGACCTGCCCGCAACACTCTTCACTTTATTTACTTACGCAGGTAGTCTATGACCTAGGTGGTGGACCTAGGGAATCATCAATAATTTGGAGTGTTTTAAAAAATTATAAACCAACTTCAAATTCTTCTAGTGGCGACATCTAGTTAAAATTCGAGTCTAATTTAGTTTGATGACACATCGAGGTATACCCTCTCCGATAAAAAAATAATTATCGAAATCGTACTACTCTGTAACATCTTATGCGTGTAAAAAAAATATATATGTACGCGTCGGCTTGAGAACCTCCTCCTTTTATCGTCGGTTGAAAATAGATAGGTATTTATCATTTGAAAGTACTCAGTCATTTGAAAGTCGTTGGTCAACACAAAACTCTTTTATATTGAGTAATTTATTTTTCGACAGTAGGTACCCATCAAAGTAAAAGTATGAAATGATAATAGTTATTTGTTCAACAAGTGGGCAAAACGATTTTTTATTGAGCGTGCCGATATTCTTCGGTACCTCAGCAGTCTACTTTAGTGCCACTCGCTACGCTCGTGACTCTATTCGAGACTGCTTTGCTAGCTCCGGATTTAAAAGGCACGAAACGAAAAATATTCCTGCTAAACATACAACTTTTCACCACGACTGGCGAGAAAATATTTTGTAATTTATGAAAGAGGTCGAATGTCAGAAACTCATTTTGGTCAACTCGAAGGGTAAAAATGCTACAAACCTCTTTCAAACCACAAACGGACGAAATTATTTTTCTATGAAAGTTGCGTTGTCCGATTTTAAATTACTTTTTTCAACAAGCTGAATAATATTATTTATCCCACTTGTGAGCAAAACCCGATTTTGCTCACTGTTTTTGAGCAGCAAAGTCACCGTTTTCGAGCGAGAGTGGAGAAAAAATATTTTTTTCCATAAAGTATAGGAGAGTCGGCCTTTAAAAGTAACATAATACATTGGTGTCGATTCTGTAGGTTTTGGTAGCTGCAAAAACTAAACTTAAATTAATTTTAGTGAACTTAGAAACTTAATTTTAGGTATCCTACACAAACAGATCAACTGTGTTATCTTAAGAATACCGCCCATTCCTAGAGTAGCAGGATAGCAAAAAACTTAAAGAAATCTAATTCACCGACAGCAGTTTATTGGCTGAAGGCGTACCTACCTAGAGACTGAAAAATATCAGCAGGTAACAAATTGCATGAAAATACCAATTTACGTTAATGAACCGACATTATGTAATAACATTGAGTGTCTGTAAAAATTGATTAGGTAAGCATTACCATGCATTGATTTATTTTACCACGGATCTTAAAAAACATACTTAGAAGCTTTGACCTTCATTAAATTTAGGAATGTCGAATTTTTAGAAGCTTAGTTCCAACCTACCGCAAAAATTATACAAGAAGGAACCCACAGAAATATATCGACATAGATACTACCTATATAGGTATAGGTATATTACCTACCTACCTCCCAAAGGTCTTATAAGAAGATTGGGGCTAGATAATGCTGTGTAAATTGTCCAACATTATTTATTTATTATTATTATTTATTTAAGTAAAAATGTAGATATACCTCAGTAATTTTATAACTATTAAATTCAATAAATTGTTCAATAAAGTGTAACTATAGGTACTTTAAACTAGATGGCGCTCTGCTGATTTCCTGGGTTATAAAACTATTGACGTCTTCCCGTCAATAAATCTTATTTACTTAACTTTATGTACTAGGAAGTTACCTAAATTAAACGGCTCTGCTACCCGTGCAGAGCCGGGGCGGGTTGCTAGTTATGTATAAAACGAATGCCATCTTCCTATTAACGAACATCGAAACCCAAACTTATCTTGTAGGTACCTACTTTAATTTCGGAGGAGGCCGTTGTCATCTGCGACACAGTTTTTAAAACTTCTGCAGATGGCATCGTTTCTATTTATAACCATGTATCCATTGTTTTTGACGTGACAACGTCTTATAATTCGATAGAGCCGGCTGCACGCACGAAAAAACATGACGTCATGCGGCGTTACCTCGCTCTGAGGCGTTCCATTCTGAGGCGTTCCATGTAAGGCTTGAAGTGCAACCGAGCGCTCGACATCCGTCTCTCTCCTACTTGAGTGAGCGATGCGTCTGCGTGGACAGCTGCTATACTATAGTACATTTACATGTTTTGATCGAGTATCAAATGCTACCATTCCATCAGTATTTTCTTAAGACGTTGTCACGTTCAACTATCGTCAGTAAACCGACTTTACAGACAACCAATTTTTTGTTCCATAATAAACGATTTATTATATCTTGTTACTTTGTGCGGTTTTTCATGACTTTGAAACTTTTTTCTCTAGTTTTCCGAGCCCTCTGACCTCGACCCAGATGCCTATCTCGATGAAGTTATTAGTTGGTATGATAAGGTACAGTAACAGGGATTATGCACGGATACGGGTCCCTGACATTGAAATAAACCTTCTTCATAGACTAAAATGATTCTATCAATAACATTTATTTCTTTATCCTAACAAAATAAGCTCATAAATAGACAAGTCTAAAAGTTTTTTTGTTATTATAGTGCGTACATCCGGGTTAGGGTACATCTGGGCCGAATCCACACTCAGGGTAATTTCTAAGTAATTAAATAATATCGCAAAAATTTTCGACTTCGACGGGGATTTGAACCCGTCAGCCCTTGAGTCCAGTCGAAGTCAAACATTTTTGCGATAATATTTGATTTCTTAGAAGTCCAAAAGTTTTTAAACTAAATCATTCTCAAATAAAAAAAAGTTATTAAATGATTCTCTTTACTTCAACTTATTGTACATTTCTGGAAGAAGATTCCTCCTGCTGTTATTTCGATCGATAAGAAAGGGACAAAACCATTTTTAGTTCCGTCAAATAAGTTTAGTTTCATTTTTGCGACATCTGAATTGACCCCATGTCAACTAAACTAAGAACAGAAGATTAATTTTGTAAAAATAACAGCATCAGGAATCTTCTTCAACAAGTGGGCAAAAAACTGAAATAGAGAACACCATGTCATTTGTGATATTTATAAACTAACGCGATTACAACAGGACAATATATTATATTTAACGATTAGGTAAACTTAAACTATAATCTCTGATTATAGGTAGAGTTATTTTATGATGAATCACAGTAAGGGCAGTGTGTAAATTATTTATTAGCACAAAAACGTTCAATGATGGACATACATACCTTCCCAAACACGTTTTGCCTTAATCACCACGTTTGACAGGCGCTTCCAAAGGTTAATAATTTTCTTCCTCTCTCCTCACTGATCTGCTAGCGATCAATATCGATGCCGCTTAGCAAGTACCTACCTACTCAGAGACCTTGGCATTGCTCTAAGTTTTTATCAATAGGTACTTCAGTACCTACTGATAGCAGACTACCCAAACCGTGACTATGGTCACGATGTTCATTTATCTACATTGTTGAAAATGCTCGTATTGTTTAGCCAGATTAGTGCTATTTAAAGTTTTTGTCACATTGTAGTCTGAAATAAACGTTTTTAAAAAACACGTGTTTACACGTTGAAGGAAAACGTCGATAGGAAAATGAAGGAAAAAAGTTCTAACCATCCATATTTTTCCTCTCCCGCTCTACTGTTAAAATCTCGTGGCTCTCGCAATTTCGTGTAGATAATTTTTATAATTATAGTTTCCGAAGGAATCATAAGGCTTTCAAATTTCTCTTACAAAAAAGATATTGCTTGCGTTTAAAAACGCGAGAAGAACGTGTTCTAATCGCGTCATTTTTCTTTCTATTAAAAAATGCATTTATAATCTACGTAGGCTATAAATCTTAGTTTAATCTAGAAGAATATTTTAACAATAGATCGATATTCCTGGTTTTTTTGTTCGTTTAGTATTGAGCTCTAATATTATTTATTAGTTTTTAAAAGGTAGAATAAATTTATTCACAAAGATAATTATACTAGTATTTAAAATTGAAACAATTGAGCTAACTGCTGACTGTTGCAAACAGTCTACAGATAGCTCAACTGATCCATATCAATTTTTAAATATTTTTTGGTAGTATCTTTTTTTTAGGGTTTCGAGATCGGTTTCCAAACCCTTATAGTCTCGCTTTGTCTGCTCTTTTTCTCTCTTTTATATTTCAG
Organism: Eupithecia subfuscata; assembly: GCA_963564075.1. NCBI lineage: Eukaryota > Metazoa > Arthropoda > Insecta > Lepidoptera > Geometridae > Eupithecia > Eupithecia subfuscata. The sequence continues at coordinate 15,817,611 of OY751102.1, read as the reverse complement.
CAACTACCGCAGCTACTAACTTGATAAGTATATAAAATATTAGTAACACATTTCGTGCGCCTGTGCAGATTTAAAGAAAAATGTTCTGTAGAAACAAATTGTGATGTTGAAATTTTAAAAGATACCTACAGGGTCATGCGAAGTATTAAAGGTACCAGTTTGTACATTTCAAAGGAGTTTGTGAAATTTTTGTATGGTTTCATACTTTTTGAAATATTTCCCCAAATATTTTTAGGTATCATTGAATAGCGAAATCTCTTACCGGTACCTTTAGTTATGACATATTCGTATAATTGACAAACGTTCGAAACCCTCGGCGCGCGAGTTAAACTCACACTTGACGGATCTTGTTTGTTTATTTATTGCATTAATGTCCGTTATAAGGTATCACAATATTTGTAGGTAGAACCTACATGAACCCTGTAAGGGCGTCGCAACATTCTGAGTTTAGAGTTTTAAGGTATAAATCAATTTTAATATTTTAAAAAGTATTTTTAAAAACAACCTGTTAATGCATTGTCATCCAAACTAAACGTGTATACAAAACTAGCTTCTGCCCGCGGCTTCGCACGCGTTGTTTCTATGGAAACATTTTGAGGTTATTTCTATCCCATGGGAACTGATTTATGGGATAAAAAGTCGCCTATGTTTGATTCCAGGGTTAGACTTACCTGTATGCAAAATTTCAGCCTGATCCGTTCAGTAGTTTTGGCGTGAAGAGGTAACAAACATCCATCCGTACATCCATCCATCCAAACTTTCGCATTTATAATATTAGTGTGATGTGATTTCAGCTCAGTCGGTCGAAGATATCTGCTTCAAAATTGAGTAGCAAGATTTCACCCGTACAAACATAATTACATAGGTATATTGCAAGTTAAATAAAAGCTTTTAAAATAAATGGTTTACGAAGCATCAACATGGGATGACTTTGACCAACTCATTCATGAATTACCGACTGACGACCGATGACGTACATCATCCCAATCCTTATAAATCACCGGCTTGGGCACTTGGTCAGTCCTCAATTGACCATCAGCTCCAAACTATGAGTGCTAACTGTCTATTGTTATTTATAATGACACATCGTATTTTATAACGAGTACGTACTAGCTGCATTCTTACTACCCGTTGTCCTATTACCCGTTTTCCCGTAGGAATGAAGCATTTTCCCGCGGTAAAAAGTAGCCTATATTCATCAGGAATAATGTTGGCTTCTAATGGTAAATTTTTCAAATCGGTCCAGTAGTTTCGGAGTCTATTCAATACAAACGAACAATCAAATTATAATATATAATCTCTTTATAATATTACTAACTGCATTCTTACTACCCGTTGTCCTATTCAAGCGCGGATCCAGGGGGGGGGTCATGGGGGTCATGACCCCCCCCTTTGGCTGGGTCAAGGTAGGTACTTTGTATGGTGGTAAAGGGCAAACTAGGTATACTTAGAACAAGGTGCAGGGTTCGTATTACGAAAACACGAGTACTTTATTCTCTCAACCAACACAAGTCAAAGCCACTCCGTTAAATACGACATTTAAGTCCAATAATTATTTTTATTACACACAAATATTAAAATCGCGCGCGGCTTCAGCGACGACGTGCACGTCACGACGACGACAACCGACCCGCTTTAAGTCATCTTTCTACGCTACAAATTTTGAAGGGCCAATAGTTACGGTTCTGAAGTTTTTATAAAAATGTCCTTTGAATACGAATTTCCGAAAATCCGTTCTTAGCGGGTGCCTGCCTATGTCCTGAAAGGAACCTCCATGCAAAATTTCAGCTTCGTAGCTTTTGTAGTTTCAGAGATCTCTTGATGAGCCAATTTTCTCTTCTCTTCTATACAATATAGATTTTACCTAATTTATTTGACAAACACAGGTTTGTTCATATAGTTTCAATACTTTTCAGAATAATATCTTTTAAAATTGTCATGAAATCAGTCTTTATAAAAATGACCAAATCTGAGACATGTGCGTTGAATTTTTATTGACTCAAACACCTGTAAAGCAATTTTGATTAGAGTTATATTAGCGTGCATTGAGTTGTAGACAATAGAAGATTTGATTTTGATACTTTTAAGAAGCAGAGCAGAACTCCTGAAATGTTCATGAAAACGTAGGTACTTAGAAAAATGACAGAATCAAAGATATTCTCGTCGAAAGTGTAAAGATTCTAACACCAGTAGAGCAAGTTTTATCGGAGTTCCAATAGCATGCATCAGGTTTAAGACGTGATTTGTATACCTTCAGATACAGAACATTTCAGAAATTTCATGAAAACGGTCTTTGAAAATTTTTGAAATCTCAGATTATGAGCGTTGAATTTGTATTGATTCAAACACCTTTATACCAATTTAGATTAGAAATCGACTAGCGTGCATTGAGTTGTAGAAAAACGAAGAATTGTCCTTATGATTTTTATAATTTTCAGAAGCAGAACTCCTGAAGTTTTCACTAAAGTGAACTTAGAAAAATGTTAGAATCGAAGATATTTTCGTGGGAAGTGTTCACTACACTACCCAAAGAATGTTAGCCAAAGAAATGTTACCTTCTAATAGGTAACATTTCTTTGCTCTCGATTGAGGGCAGAGCTTGGCTCCCTTTTAAAGTGGAGGTAAAAACCCAACAATATCCAAAAAAATTCGCGGCTCGCTCCGCTCGCCGCTAACCAGTATTTTCTACTTGATTTAGGCCAGGGCCCCCACTTTCAGATCATCTTCCCCACCACCGCTAACTAATTACAAAAATCTATTAAGGTACATATAATTTTCGCGGCTCGCTTCGCTCGCCGGTAAAGTTTGTGGTTACGGTGCTCGGTGGCAACGCCCCCCTCCCCCACCAATGAATTTCTGGCTACGGCTTGCTATAGTTTTCATCACCAAACAGTTACTGGTCCGTGACAAACCAGAAAGTGGTCATGCACAATGCACATCCATGGCAGAAAACTGCATAGCTGGGCTAGCGCTTCTCCATCTCCATGTGCACAAAACAATACCTATTGAGGTGGAAGAAGTTTCGCAAGAAAACAAAAGAGACAACTACATTTTGTAATTTAATAATAATAATTTTGAATAAAACTCTAAATAATAAAAATCAAAGTGGTCACTTCGATTTCCCACTTTAAACAAATCATTTAAAATATCTAACATGTTTCAGAGTCCTGTAAAGGAAATGATTTTCGAATTTTATATAAGTAGTAATTTCTTTTTCGTCTGCAACATTCGTCCCACTGCTGGGCAAAGGCGTCCCCCACCCCCAAATCCTTCCACGTTTTCTTTTTAACTACATTAATTACTTTTTTCACGTTGGAGCCCGTCTTGACTAGATTTTGACTGTATGACCCCCCCCTAACTTGACAGCTGGATCCGCCCTTGGTCCTATTACCCGTTTTCCCGTAGGAATGAAGCATTTTCCCGCGGTAAAAAGTAGCCTATGTTCATCAGGAATAATGTGGGCTTCTAATGGTAAATTTTTCAAATCCGCCCAGTAGTTTCGGAGTCTATTCAATACAAACGAACAATCAAATCTCTTTATAATATTACTAACTGCATTCTTACTACCCGTTGTCCTATTACCCGTTTTCCCGTAGGAATGAAGCATTTTCCCGCGGTAAAAAGTAGCCTATGTTCATCAGGAATAATGTGGGCTTCTAATGGTAAATTTTTCAAATCCGCCCAGTAGTTTCGGAGTCTATTCAATACAAACAAACAAACAAACAATCAAATCTTTCATATTTATAATATTAGTATAGATTTTAGCTATATATTCTGCGCGACTTCTACCTCCTTATCTTATGATTGTCAGTTTAGGAAGATCCTTTAGTAATCTATACTATCCTACTAAATGCGAAAGTTTGTGTGAATGTTTGTGATCACGTATCTCCGTAACTACTGAGCCGAATTAAATGAAATTTGATATGTAGATAGTTTAGGTTCTAGAATAACACATAGGCTAATCTAATTTTCAAAGATTAACCTCTGAGGGGATTGAAAAGGGTGGTAAAGTTTATGTGGAAAATTATTATTCCTTGGTTCGATTCACTCAAAAAACAAATCGTGAAGTAAATAATCAATTACGTATTTTTTATTTTTACAAAGTACACGCTAGGTGGTGTGCAAATTTTTTTTTAAAATCCACTCGGGCGAAGAGCGTGGCGCCGCTAGTATAAAATACATCATAATAACAGGTAAATTTGCTACAAGGAAAGATCCTTTTAATAAATAAGTCAGTGATTTTAGTAAATAGTTGTAATATTTACAGCGACTTTTATTAGATTTTATGTTACACTCTTCTGCCGGATCATAAGCGTGAATATGGGTAGCTACATTGTTCTTGTTAAGGTTTTTTGTTATTATAGTGCGTAACCCCACACTAAGGGTAATTTCTAAGAAATCAAATAATATCGCAAAAATTTTCGACTTCGACGGGACTTGAAAAGACTTGAAGGGGAGGACGCGGGTTCAAGTCCCATCGAAGTCGAAAATTTTTGCGATATTATTTGATTGTTCTTGTTATTATTGTTTATCTCAGAATACTTTACTAACATTCAGTACCAACATAATTGTTTGACTTATAATAAAAAATCTTGTTCATTTGATAATGCACAATACACTCCCATGCGAGTGTCTGTGCAGATCTCAGTTCCCCCAATCAGAATTAGAATTAGGATTAGAATCTTGTTCATTTTTTTTACTAGATCAAAAACGACTTTGCTTACGCAATCTCACAATCTTGAAAGAGAACGCTAGTAGCGAAAAGGCCGCCTCTCGTACTTCCTCTATTCTTAGCATTTTTTTCTTTATTGTTTTCTGTCTTATTGTGGTACAATAAAGTGTTATTCATCTATCAAGATTTTGGCTACTGAATGAGTCAGGCAGAAATTTTGCACACATAAAGATCTGGACCCAATATAACATAGGCTAATTTAATTTCAAAAAATGCGTCCGACGCAAGCGCAGAAGCTAGTACTAAATACAAACTTTATACTCTACAACCTGTATGTAAAGTTACTGTTGTAAACATGTGTACACAAAAATAAAGCAATTGAGATTATCTAGCTCAGGGTTTCTTAACGTGGGGTCCATGGACCCCTAGGGGGTCCGTAGCATGTGTACCGGGGGTCCGCAGTAGGTCAGTTAAAAATCCGTCACAAAACATGAGTTAATTGAACAAAGACTAAACTGGGCAGGGTTTCATATTTGTTTCTGATTGTTCATTTACTCCTGTGGCGCCACGTCTCTCACTCACTGTGCTCAGTATCTATCTTGCTATCTCATGTCTATCGCTTTCCAACTGCGATCGGTCACCGACTATGGTGACCGATCATCGGTGAAGGGAGGGCGGCAGAGGAGAGACCGGGCGCCGCGCCGCGAATTATTGAAATGTCGTCAAATGTTTTGAAGCAAGTTATTGAAGAACTGAATGCTTCACCATTTCCATTCAGTGTGCAATTGGATGAAAGCACCGATGTTTCACAATGCAGCCAACTCTTGGTGTTTGTTCGTTACGTCCATCATTCATGAGTCATGCATGACACACGTAGTATCAAAGAAGAGTTTCTTTTTTGTAACTCGCTTTTAGCGACTACTAAGGCTTCCGACGTCTTTGAGATGGTTAAAAGATTTTTCAACGAACATCATATCGATTGGGGAACTAAACTTTTGGTAGCATATGCACTGACGGAGCTCCGGCAATGCTTGGTAACACAGCTAGTTTTGCAGCTTTGATCAAAAATGAGATCCCTCATGTCATAATCACTCATTGTTTTTTACATCGACAGGCCTTAGCTTCACGAACTTTGCCCACTTATTTGAAGGAAGTTATGTCGATATGTGTGAAAATAATTAACTTCATCAGAGCAAGAGCCTTAAACCACCGCCTGTTTAAAAGACTTTGTCAAGAAATGGGATCAGAACATGAAGTACTGCTTTACTACACAGAAGTTCGTTGGCTGTCAAGGGACAAGTCTTAAAGCGCTTGTTTGAGTTGCGAGCAGAAGTGTTACTTTTTGAGACTTTTTTTGAGAGCGAAATTTTTTTTAAAGGGCTAGCGTACTTAGCAGATATATTTTCTCATTTGAACGAAATTAACCTGTCTCTTCAGGGTCCTGCAGTGACTATCGCGGATGCATCTGAACGGTTGAAAGGTTTTTTTATGTAAACTGCCTCTTTGGAAAAGGGAGGATAGAATCAGATATCTTCGCAAATTTTCCGATGTTGGAAGAGTTAGTGACACAAGGTGACGGGAACATGATGAAAATTACATCAAAAATTCAAAACGAAATGTCTAAACATCTGGAAACATTACAGACGTCTTTTGAAGGTTATTTCAGCTCCGAACAACTCGTCAAAGAAACATGGGTGCGAAGTCCATTTTTAATTGAAATTGACAGCATCAGCGATGAAGATCTTATCAAAGATGACTTAATTGTCATGAGATCTAAAGCAGTTTTGAAGGCTGAATTTCATGCAAAAGGTTTTGCGAGTTTTGGTGTTCTTTGAGTGAAGCTTACCCTCTTATTGTCAAGCGAGCTATGTCCATTCTGATACCATTTGCTACTACGTATCTTTATGAGGCCGGGTTTTCGGTTTTGGTGTCGATAAAAACAAAAAGTCGAAATCGCTTGAACGTCGCCGATGACATGCGCCTTGCTTTGTCGAAGACAACCCCACAATTTAAAGTTCTTATCGAGGCCAAACAGCAACAGCCTTCTTTTTAAGCTTTAGATTAGAAATAAGAGTAGTGCCATTATTACTACCAACTAATAAAAGTGATTTTTCAATATAAATTGGCTTGTTTTCTTTACTTATGATTAAGATATTCTTTGATAGGGGTCCGTGGAATTATTTAAATTGTGAAAGTGGTCCGTGACTGCAAAAAGGTTAAGAAACCCTGATCTAGCTGATGTTTGATAAGGTTGATGATGTGGCAGTCAACTGATAACAATGTTGTGAAAGATATATCGAGCTTCCTATCATGAGTAGAATCTACACTAAAATATATGATAATTATAAATAATGCTGGACAATCCACACATCATCTAGCCCCAAGCTAAACAGACCTTGTGTTATGGGTACTAGATAACAGTTAAACTCAATACATTACACAGATATATATTTTTATTAAAGGATAGGTACTACAGAACCAAATCTGCAGATCCTACAAATTTTTCCCGAAGCGGGAATCCAACCCGCAACCACCTGAGTCGCAGGTGGACCTTCGTCCGCTGCGTCACTAAGGTCGTCTTAAGGTTATTTAGTCAGAAGGAAAGCCGTGGTTACCGAGAAGTATAAATTAATCTGTCTCGTATTTTACCTACGATACGTAACATACCTGCAGGGCATTGGACTTTGAAAGGAACCCACAACCCACTGAGTGACCTACAGCACCTGACCTTTGTACCATAATAAGCCCCACCACCTTTGGTAAACAAGATTGGAGGTGTGTCCCGACACGTCATATTTTCCTGAATTGACTCAGTGCAGACATGACGTCTGTCTACCCACCTTTGTTTATTGTATGACGTCATGACTCATCATCCCCCCTACCTACGGTTTTTTGCAGCGATTCAATAGTATATTCACAAAAATGTCTTGTTTTCTACGGAACTCTTTTATCGCACTGCAGTAACAACTAGGTAATATGCATCATCAGTCAGAGTTAAGCAAACAATACAGAGAATACTTATTAACAAGACAAAATTAAAAATGTTAAAAACCCGCCGACGTTTATTGGCTGAACAGATTTTCATGAAACATGGGTAAGAACACTCGGTATAAAATTATCTATGACACAAAAAAAACTAAACGAAAATCGGTTCATCCGTTTGAAAGCTACGATAACACAGACAGACACGTTAAACTTATAACACCCCTCTTTTTGCGTCGGGGGTTAAAAAATACTATGCATTGTCTCAAAAAATAGCAGTTGGCAATGGCCGGCTTTCTGTGGTCGATTTATGCAGAGGTCCTTCAGAAGCCAAAATAGTATTAGTTTTTTACGGAACCACTTTTGAATCACAGGTTGTTAAAAAGAAAAATCATTCAATTTACCATAGATATACGGAAGAACACCTAATCAAAGAAGAACGATTTACGAGCCTTCATAAAAATGTGATAAAAACACAAAGTTGAAGTTGACATGCTTCTGATCTGCAAATACTTGAATTATTTTTTTGTGACAGGTTAAGTAGTATATAGTACTTGCCTATAAATATAACATGTTAATCTGGTTCGTGCGGTAAGTAAGTATTAAGTATTAGATCAACAATAAATACAATGTTTGATGTCCTGTTCAGCTGTAGGATGGAATTTTAATTATAAATATTTATGTTTAGGTAGTGTTATCCAAATTGAAACTGGCTGTGTAGGTAAAAAAGAGGGTTTTTGAAACAAACTGGAGTATTTTTAGACACAATTCCCTAAATTAAGAAAATCTTCAGAGATAGCTAAAGAGCTAATTCGGGTTGGGTTGAATTCGCCTGAGTAGAGGGCGAGTAGCAAATTATGTAGCGTAGCGCGAAGCCAGACCCATGGGATAAAAGCCAATAAGGTGCTTATCAGGGGTGACCTGCGTCCAGCAGTAGACCAATTTTGGCTGTTGAGGTGAGGTTGAGGGTAGAGGAGGCCTATGTCCAGCGGTGAACGTTTGTGGGCAGATATAATAGGTAATCATGATGAAAACGTCAGAAATCTGTACAAAATTCTTTTATCTCAAAAAAGTAGACAACGCCTCTAGACACAAGTTAAAGACATTGAGGATAAATTATTGATTATCTTAAACAAAACATTGTCCATTGACATTGGCGTGCACCTAAAGGCAAGCAAAGCAGCTAAAGGTCACGAACAAGGAAAAGCATTTCCTTTTCCACTAGGTACTATAAATATTCTACCTATTCGCATAATTTATTGATGGAGTCAGGATACATAAAAGTTACAATTTATATTCTTTTCACCACTTTCGCTAGAAAACGGTAACTTTGCTGCTCAAAATCGGGTTTTGCTCACATGTGGAATAAAGAATTTAACTTGTTGAAAAATTTAATTTGAGATCTGAACAATGCACCCTTCTAGAAACAAAAATTCGTCCGTTCATGGTTTGAAAGAGGTTTGTAGCATTTTTACCCTCCAAGGTGGTTAGCCAAAATGAGTTTCAAAATATTTTCTCGCTAGTTTGTGGTGAAAAGTTGTATGTTTAACTCGAGGGCATAGACTCGTTGGTCTTTTATATCCCTCGCACTCGTTACGCTCGTGACTCTATTCTAGACTCGCTGCTTTGCTAGCTCGGGATTTAATATCGGCACGTTCAACAAAAAATCTTTTTGCCCACTTGTTGAACAAATAAATATTCTATACTAATATTATAAAGAGGAAAGATTTGATTGTTTGTTTGTTTGTATTGAATACGCTCCGAAACTACTGGATCGATTTGAAAAATTCTTTTACCATTAGAAGCCCACATTATTCCTGATGGACATAGGCTTTTACCGCGGGAAAATGCTTCATTCCTACGGGAAAACGGGTAATAGGACAACGGGTAGTAAAAATGCAGCTAGTATGTTATAATTTGATTCTTTAGAAAAAACTAAAAGCTTCAAATACCACTCTTTTTTAAGCTTTCTGGGACTAAATAAGTAAGTACTAATCTCTCAAGAGTGAAACATTTATGGGACCATCTCGAAATCATTTCTATTACCTATGTAATAGAAAATAATAATTAAAACGGTCCACAAAAAATGCAAAATAAAAATCTACAAAATCTGCGAACATAAAAAACAAACATACATACTGTGGAACATAGAACATATACAATGTCCTCCATTTTTTGGAGTTGGTAAAAAGTATGGACCTACGACAGATACTCGTAAAATCTTTTAAATGTTATATTTTGTTATTCGTGAAAGTATACATAATTAAAATTCTAATGAGGCCAATTCATGAATTTTCAAAATGATAAGGATTTCAATTAGAAGAACAGGTTTTAAAATAACGTGTAGCAGCAGCAGATTAGGTATTCAGGTTTTATGAAAATAACTGTTATCATCACAAATAAATTAATAAATACTTTAATTTAAAATAATATAAATGTGAAATGCGAAAGTTTGGATGTTTGTCACACCGAGACTGCTAAACAGATCGGGCTGAAATTTTGCATACATTTATGTTCTAGACCTGTAATAAAATATGGGATTTTATCCCGGAAAGACACGGACGGAAGCTAGTTAAAAAATAATAAAGAAATATGTGTAATATAATAAGTGCCTATTATTATTCCAAAGTGTTACATAAATAATTTGAATGTTTTGAAAAACTAAAAAAAACTTCGAATTTCTTAGTTTTAACTGTTTTTTAAGTTTTGCGGTCAAATAATAATCCCCCGGGAATAAAAAACCTCGGGATCATACAACTTACATACAACTACAATACAACTTCAAAAGAATCATCCAAATCGGTACTTCAACGACGGAGAAATCGACGGACATATTGTATGTTCAACTCGAGGGCAAATAATTTTCGGTTGTCTTTTAAATCCGTTACGCTCGTGACTCTATGCTACATACAATCGAACATAATAACCTCCTTCTTTTTTCGAAGTCTGTTAAAAATGTCGTCTACGTTTATAACTAACATCACATACCTGCCGCTGCCGGTGACAATTTTTATCTTTCAAGTAGGTATTCCATGGTCACTACAGGAGGTAATCTACGGTGAACCTACCACCGTAAAATTGTTCTATTGTCACATCAAAACATTATAAACAGAGTAGGTACTTTACCTAGGTAATTACTTTGTACATGCTTAAGACGAGATAATACCAAAACATATACTATTATCTATAAATGAGGTCATCCTCAGTAATTTTTACATCCTTTGTGTAATCCTTTCTTTAAATAATATAAATAATTTACATAAACCGCATAGATCGCTCTTGAGCGATAAGACCGCCACTGTCATTTAGATTTTAAGCTATTTTGTTGTATTGTTTCTATCGATAAGTGTACAATAGAAAAATTCTATCGATCTATACCTACCAATTAGAACTGCCGGTCTAAAGCCGATTCACACATATCATTGAAGGAAGACACAGTTCAGTACCAGTGATTAATATCAATAATCCTGGACAATTCATACAGCATCATCTAGCTCAAAGCCAAATCTTGTGTTAAGGGTAGGTACCTACATGTAAGATATACTTAATACTACATCGATAGATTTATAGATTTTTTATTGTACATAGAAAACACCCAGAACACCCTGAACAAATATCTGCAGATCGAAAAAACATTTGTCCCGAGGCGGGAATCGAGCCTGCAACCTCTTGCATCGCAGGCGGACCTTCGCCAGCCGCGCCACAGAGGTCGTTAATTCATTGAATATTGATGGACCGTCGATATTCGGTACCGAATTGGAGATTAACTGATACTGCACTGTCAGTTCACCGATAAATTGAGAGTAGGGTTGCCACCCGTACTATATAATATATATATGTATTGTACTATATTTCGGGCTAACGTACTATATACTTTATGAGCACAATAAAGTACGCAAAAATACTATATTTGGCTTTTCAACTTTTTATTTCAATGTTCACTTCAATAAACATAAGAAACTTTTGAATGTAACGGAACGGATCGCATCTATGAGTCTCATTGCGTTTTTGAACGCAACATACAACGTCAAAATGTCATTGTCATCTCTCTCAGTCGGTCAACTTGAAACCGCGCGCGTTCTTTTTGTTTTTGTAGTTGGGAATTTGTGTAACTTATCTTGTTCTTTGCTCTGTTTCATCTGTTTGGTGGTGAATTATGATGGATGAATAACTTCAAAAACGATTTAACCAAACGAAAAGAAGATCTCTTCTTTGGATATGAAACAAGTAAAAAATTAAAGAAATTGATCTTTCTGCACCGGAAGTAAGTAATAAAATTAAAAGAAATTTCACATTATTTCTGGAAAAGGCCTTAGCATACTTGGATAAATGGTTTGATTACAGTGAGACCAATTGGCTCTATCCATGAAGTAATATAAATTTAAAAGACAGTGTTAATATGATAATTTTGTTCATATAGATGAAAATTTAAAACTGCAGAAACTAAATGTACCTAAACATGAATGACCTATATGAAGAAATAAATTCTGTGTGAGATACTTGCACATTTCAGAAACTGTAAGGAAATTTCTATATTGTCAACGTCACAGAAATGGCAAAAAATACTTAGTACTAATGAGTTTCCCAATGTGTATAAAATTGTCTCAATTCTACTTTCCGTTCCTGCCACTTCAGCATTTACAGAGCGAGTTTTTTCTCTGATGAATGCTAAGTGGCGGGAAGAAAGAAACAAAGCTTCACTAAATTTAATTAAAAACGAACTTATGATATACCTTAATCAGGACATAGATTGCTCAGATGCTTTGAAAGTATTCAGAACTGATAAATATTTGCTAAATATTGCAAAAAGCAATAAAAATATGTATAAGTATAAAAAAGTTAATAAATAGTACTATATATTTACATGCTGTCCTTTTTTTTTACCCCTTGCAAGGTAAATGTACTCTATTTGCTCAAAAAAAAGGTGGCAACCCTAATTTAGAGATCGAGGATTGCGAGGTTTCGATTCCCAAGGCGGGACAATTTTTTTTATAGGTATCTGATAGCAGATATTTGTAATACAGAAAACTTGATTGTGAACTGGTTGTAATGTACGTCAAAAATGGTCTAAGATTATGTGACATTTGTTGAAAGTATCTATACTAATATTATAAAGAGGAAAGATTTGATTGTTTGTTTGTTTGTATTGAATAGGCTCCGAAAGTACTGGACCGATTTGAATAATTCTTAACCATTAGAAGCCCACATTATTCCTGATGAACATAGGCTACTTTCTACCACGGGAGAATGCTTCATTCCTACGGGAAAACGGGTAATAGGACAACGGGTAGTAAGAATGCAGCTAGTTTACAATACAATGTAACATTTTACACTAATATTTTGATGGATTTCTAAAATATTTCAGTTGAGATCTGATCCCTACTCTCTATTTAAAAGGGTTGGTGCTGTATGAAAATGTCCTTATTTCATAAATAAAAGGCATATTTTCTACTGTAACTGCGTGTTTCCACACGTTTGCCTACTTTGAAAACGGAAAAATCTACTTTTATATTAGATTTCTACGGTTCAAAGCATCCAATTTCCAACGCCTTACATTGTAACAATCGGAACGAAATTATTAATTTATTAAATTCTTCACGGGTTGCGGGTTCAATTCCCGCCACGGGACAAATTTTTATACGATTGCAGATGTTTGTTCTGGGTGTTTCCAATGTATTATAAAAAATATCATACCTTGTAATTTAATGTAGGTATTAAGTTTATCAGCTATTTGTTACCCACACAAGCTATTATTGGTGGGTTGTTTAATTTTCCAATATTTTTTTTCACTTTTCGAGCCAACTTCTGGTTGTTGCTATGATCAAAGCATTATACAATAATCTTGAAAATTTCGCCATACCTAAAAAAATCCTCGACAAGTGAAACCTGTTTTTAATTAGCTATTAAACTTTTTGTAACAAGCTACCTAGTCAAGTTTTATGAATATTCAATTAATCAACGAATATATAGATAGGTACGTTATATTTAACATTCATTATTAGGAAATAAAAAGCTTTGAACAATAAAAACACGCCTAATCGAAATAAAACTGGTTTTGGTTCGCCAATCTGAAATGTCTGACCTAGCTTTAGACTTGTTAAGAATTCATACAATATAAACAAATTAGATTTTATTGAGAATTTATTATCAAGTATGGTGAACGGCAAAAATTGCTGCAAGATCAGTTTTCAAAACGTGTTATATTTTAAGATGTGTTAATTACATATTTAAGAGGGTAATTATCATAAGTCCTAGCGTTAAATGTACCCTATCTTACGGGGTACATTAAATGTACCCTATCTTACGGGGTACATTAAATGTACCCTATCTTACGGGGTACATTAAATGTACCCTATCTTACGGGGTACATTAAATGTACCCTATCTTACGGGGTACATTAAAAATTACTTTATGTAATACTAGCTTCTGCCCGCGGCTTCGCACGCGTTTTCTCGGTATAATATGTAGCCTATTGTATAAGTTAGGCTTTGTTCTAAATGTAGGTATACCAAATTTCATCTTGATCTGTTCAGTAGTTTTGGAGATCTTAGCTAACAAAATTCAGTTCACAAACTTCCGGCTTTTTAATATTAGTAGGATAATCTAGTTAGGATTTAATTTCTACAAAAATATATATCTTTAGAAAGCGGTTTTTTATTTCGGAAGTTTCAAACTAATACTTTACGCTCTCCATGACGCATTGGGTGAATAGCTGATAAGCTGTAGATTGCGGATTTGATTTGCACCACACAATTAGTTATTTGTAATAATAATATTGAGCTACGCTTTTGCTAAGGATATAAAATAAATATATAGATTATTATTTATTGCACAACACCTCTTTTAAATCAAAAAAATATAAATTAAACCAACACAGTTTTCTGATTACGAAGTTTCTAATTAGTATAATGTATATAATGTATGTACTAAGACGACCGCCTTGCGGTTTCACCCGCGTAGTTCCCGTGGGAATTCCGGGATAAAATCTAGCTTATGTCACTCCTTGAAAAGTAAGCTTCCTAACGGTGAAAGAATTTTTCAAATCGGTCCAGTAGTTTCGGAGCCTATTCAATACAAACAAACAAACAATCAAAATCCTTTTTTCCAATTTTGGTAACGACAGTCAACGACAAAAATCTACTACTTATTAAACCGAATCCGTAAAAAGGCGTGCGAATCCGTGGGCAGAAGCTAGTTTTACAATAAGTACTTAACAAAGATACTTATATGATCATAGAAATATCTAGGTACGCCACTTCAATAGATAGAATAAGGGTACTTATAAGTATTATCATGTTTCACATTATAAGAGGCTATGGCTAGATCCATACTTACGTATGTATATGTTATGGCATAATACATATTGTGATAGGATAAGATAAGAAATTACTCAAGTACTTTATACAAGAGAATTTGTTTTTGGGTAGCATTCAATGTTGTTTTTCAGACTTATCTTTACAACAGGGTGCCACGAAACATGTGTACAAAGCCGAAAGGGGGTGATTCTGGACACCGAGGGGGTCAAATTTTGTTCTACGAGTTTTAACTTATTTTGAAAAATAATTTTGTTTGTTTTTCTTAATTTTCGTGTTATTTTACGCGTATTCTTACATTATACCTACATATTATGTACTTATAGTTTTTAATATTCAACTATATAGGATACTTATATTCATATTTTGTACATCATATATTTTGTAATTTCTTTTAAATTTCATGACTGGTTTTGCTGTAAGTAAAAACAAACAAAAAAGTTAAATATTTTAAGTTAAATTATGCAAGAGCGCGTTTAAAAGAACACAAATAACGAGAGTGAAAGAGAAAGAGTGCGTGTAAAAGAACACAATTAAGAAAAAAAAACACCTTAATATTTAAAAAAAAAAATCGTTATACACAAATTGATCCCTCGGAGTCCAGAATTTCCCGCCCTTTCGGCTTAGTACACATATTACGTGGCACCCTGTATCATACTTTCATCTCAAGGCTTCGCTCAGAAAACTCTTCGAGTGTCCTAAACACTCGAAATAGCTGATAGACACTCTAGAGTGTGTATTATTATCTAGTACTTGTGTTTTGGGTCAATTTAACATATTTACGTGTAACTGCCGAAATTCATAAACGGATGCTGCTTACAAGCATCAACTTTTATAGATGAAAAGGCCTTTGCATGATGATGATGATGAAGAAATATTATACAGTAGGTATAGTACATATTGTACATTACAGTAGTACCTATCGTACCAATATGGTTTAGCGTTACTTTAAACGCTGTAATTCCTAACAATGGAGAATGTATTCAGCGTAAAAGTAATGCTAAAAGAGATTGGTACGATAAGAAATTAAATTAATTTGTAAAAAATTTGACAGTACCTACCTAAACACAAAACCAGTTTCGGAAACACTCACATTATATAGACGACTTCATTGTGAGCAAAGCTTAAATATGGCAATAGAAGGCAAGCTTCCAATAATTTTGATATATCATATTAATTAAAAAAAAATCTTTTTACCTTAGAATCCAAAGCCATCCGGTGCAGTCCTTAGAAAACCAAATTAAGGCCCCACCACACGATCACAACCAGAATCCTTTACTGAGGCATCGTACGTCTGCCACTCGTCAAGCGATGTGCTTAACTGTATCTAAGGCTGAAGCGACGCTCTATATGCAGCCTCGGAGCCTGCGCCTGTGCGCGCGCGCACCCCTGATAACACGGTAATGGTGAGATTCAGCGGGCGGTTTGTGTTTATTTGTGATTGACGTTTGTTTGGTAATTATGTGTGCGTGAATTTTTTGTTTTTTATGTGAGTAGCGCTGCCCGTGACTTGGCACGCGCTGTATTTATGCATAAAGGTGATTTAGGTCTAGACTGAAAACCAGCGTCGGTATCGACCTCGGTGGATAACGACAACAAGCTGGGGCTAGACCTGATTAGCCGCGCACATAGATAGGGAAAGATCAATTATTTTTATAATTATTTTTTGGAACTCTAATACGCTGCTAAAATATGTTTTAAACTTAAATCCAAAGGTTTATGTTTTTTATTATTACGTATATTTTTGTGTATCCCTTTTTTGTATGAGTTGTGTGCTATGAATAAATTCTTATATTCTTGTATTTCTATCCTATGGGAACTGTTTTATATGATAATAAAACGTCAAGTGAGAGTCGTACTCGCGCACTAATTATTCTGTTTAATTGTAAAACCTTGTTTCTTGCCAAATATTATGATTCTAGGTCAACATGAAGTGGGTACCCTGTATATTTTGGTCGAGGGAGATAATAAAAGAGAGAAAACTTATTAGGTATTTTTAGTTAATAAACTACAAATTTACGGTTTTCAGATTTTTATCGTTATTTTTGCTATATGACCTTGCTTATTACCAAATTTTATGATTCTAGGTAAACGAGAAGTACCCTATTTGGTCTATAGCAAGATTGAAAAGTATTTTTTTTTGTGAATAAACTACAAATTTACGGTTTTAGGACTTTTTCCTTTATTTTTACTATAAGGCCTTGCTTCTTGCCAAATTTCATAATTCTAGGTCTACGGGAAGTACCCTATAGGTTTTGGTCTATGGCGAGCATTAAAAGTACTTTTTTTAGTGAAAAAAATACAAATTTATGTTTTTCGGACTTTTCCCTTTACTTGTGCTCTAAGATCTTGCTGCTCACCAAATTTCATGATTCTAGGTCTACGGGAAGTACCCTATAGGTTTTGGGTGCATGTGATTCCCTTGGAAATTTCAAAATTTTCGGACACAAACGGCTGTAACTTTTGAGTGCGTTGACTTAGAAGTTTAATTTATATCACGGCTTCAAGAGGTTACGGACTTGAAGTATGTTTGATGTTAATTTCAACTCGATACCTCCACGCGTTCCTGAGAAAAGAGGGTTGACAGACGGACAGACAGACAGACAGACGGACAACAAAGTGATCCTATAAGGGTTCCTTTTTTCCTTTTTAGGTACGGAACCCTAAAAAGTAGTCTTTGTTTGATTCCAGACTTAGAGAGACAGACAAATGACATCTATGCAAAATTTCAGCTCGATCAGTTCAGTCTGTTGGGCGTGAAGAGGTAACAAACATCCATCTAGACATCTTAACAGCCAAACTTTCGCATCTATAATATTAGTTCGACTAGTTTTTGCCCGCGGTTTCGCACGCGTTGTTTGCGTGTGATTTCTATCCCATGGGAACTGATTTATGGGATAAAAAGATAAGCCTATGTTTGATTCCAGGATCAGAATTACCAGTATGCAAAATTTCAGCCTGATCCGTTCAGTAGTTTTGGCGTGAAGAGGTAACAAACATTCATACATCCAAACTTTCGCATTAAAATATGAGTGTGATATGTTGGTAACTAGAATACGTACACAAACATACACAAGTTGTGTAAGTACTCGAGTGAGAGAATAAAATATAGAGAAACATATGGTAATTATTTTAAAAGACCCGGAAAAGTATTTTTTGTTTTGATAACCATAAGAACTCTTCTGGGTAACAAGTAATTCATCAAAAACTATAAAGACCCGACACGGTCCCCGTTTTTTCATATTTTTTTCGAAATGTGGCGGCACAACTCTTTAAAATGTAGATAGGAACTTTATAAGAATCCAGACGAGTATTTTGATACCTCATTTATCAAAATCGCTTCGGCCGTTTCCATACTTCGAAGTAATAATGCGTTTCAAATAACCATAGAACACTAGCTCACCTGGCGAACTTCGTCCCGCTCTCAACTTTTAAACCTTCCCTGAACTTACACAAACATTTCAAGACCAAAATTTGCGAAATCGGTCCAATCGTTCTCGAGTTTTAGCGAGACAAACGAACAGCAATTGATTTTTATATTATAGAACATAGAAATACCTCGAAAATCATAACCCGTGGGTAAGGGTACTCTGGTGAAAATTTTTTGTTAGAGCTAAATGTCGTGTCAGATTCTAATGCAAGCTCATAAACTAGTATGGCATAGGGAATCCGCCTACGGGAAAGCTACGCCGCGCCGTAGCGCTACGGCGTAGCACCACTAATTACGTACAAACCCGCCCTCGACGCAGCCCGTAGCACTTCTATACTAATATTATAAAGAGGAAAGATTTGATTGTTTGTTTGTTTGTATTGAATAGTCTCCGAAAGTACTGAACCGATTTTTAAAATTATTTTACCATTAGAAGTCCACATTATTCCTTATGAACATAGGCTACTTTTTACCGCGGGTAAATACTTCATTCCTACGGTAAAAAGGGGTAATAGGACAGGTAGTAAGAATGCAGCTAGTATTAAAATAAAATAATACGCAACAAAGGTAACAAAATAGATATTCAGTGTTCCTGTTTTCGTTAAAACTTAGATAGGTAAAAGTCTCAACAAATGTTCGACAATTTAACTTCAGGCTAGGTATAGCTAGCAAGGTAGTTAGTTACTTCAGGCTTTTTTATTGTTATACAACTTTATATGGTGACTAGTTTCTGCCCGCGGCTTCCCACGCGTATTTTCAGTATAATAAGTAGCCTATTATCTAAGTTAAGCTATGTTCTAAATGTACGCCAAATTCGATCTTGATCTGTTAAGTAGTTTTGGAGATCCTAGGTAGTAAAAATTTCACATTTCTCAAACTTTCGGCTTTATAATATTAGTAGGAAGTAGGATTTAAACAGGTAGGTAGCATAAAGTTTTTGTTATTAAAGTGCGTAACCGCTCACAGTCAGGGTATTTTATGGAATATTATTTGATTTCTTAGGTAATATAAGGTCTCATGAAGTATTTTTGTATCTTATCTACATCAAACCAATATCAAAATAAAATGTGTGATTCCCTGAAATAAATTGCACATGGGAAATGGGCACTCTGAACTCAAGTGGATAAAATTCCTACAAGTATAGAGAATGTATCCACTTCGTAAGTGATGACAGAATATCACACGAAAGTGGTTTGTTTACTTCGAACCGGCTTAAGTTCAAATGGTTTTTCATAAAATGAAAACACTTTATCTTAAGTACCTACTTATTTAGTCAACTTAGTGCTAAATAGGCGAGGCACGTAAAGAAACAATTTGTGTACATTTATAAATCAAAATCAAAAATCAAAATCAAAAACTCTTTATTTCCATAAATACCATAAATGTACACTTAGAAAAGGTCAAATCATAAAACTAAGCACTGACACGGAAATAAAGTGATATTTTTTGATTTCTGTCGCTTCGGTATGTAGACTAAAGTAAAGAAGCGACGAAGAAACCTTTAGCCTGTTAGTTGTTATTTTTCGAGTTGGAGCAAAACCCGTCCCAAGCTTTTTTATCCTCTAGATAATCTGATATTTTATAGTAAGCCTTTTTGCACAGCAAGGTTTTGACAATTTGTTTGAATTTATTTACTGATAATTTTTGCAACTCACTAGGAGTTTTGTTGTAGAAGCGTATACATTGCCCTTTAAAAGATACATTAATTTTGTGTAGCCTAGTTGTGGGCACAGCGATCTTATGTTTGTTTCTGGTATTCAAATTATGTCAAATTATAGTCTTTAAATGTACCCTACATTTACAACCGATTAGCTGCGCATGCCATTGGGCAACAAAAACTGTTAACTGACACTCAAAATAAGACTCAAAATAGATATTTATCTATTAAATATTTCAGAAGGTTACTTACCCTTTAGTCTTTTGTCTCCAAAAAATATATTAGAAATTATACACGGACTGGCACCTATTCAAAACAGGGACATTGAAAATTGTGATGTTGGCATGTGATTTCGACTTTGCCATTTCTTTTTTATTCTGATAAATAAATAAATAAATAGTGCTGGACAATTCACACAGCATTATCTAGCCCCAAGGTAAGCAGAGCTTGTGTTATGGGTACTAGATAACTGATATACTTAATACAATACACTAAATAGATAGATATTTTTTATTATACATAGAAAACATCCAGAACGCCTGATGTTTAGTAATTTTTTGTAGGGACCTACCTAATTCAATCAGCTGTTGGTTTTGTTTTTATTATTAGGTACTTAGTTGAATAGAATAAAAAACATTTTTAATAAAAGGAATTTGTTAAGGTAACTTTTGTTTTTATTTTTAGATTTAGAATAAATGCATGATTAGCGTGTTATACATCTGAAATGGGCCTCCTGTTATATTTTGATCATCAAACTAATCATATTTAATCGCAGCAAAAAAAACTACCAACTTAACAGCGATCATTATTTCCTATTCTAATTTATGTAAAATTAGGTAATAAAATAACATTTATATCCTCTCCCTTGGCAGGCGTCTAAAATTTGGACGATTAAAATTTACCGTTAGTGGCAAGCATCCAAAATTTCGACGATTTTCGGCTGTCTTTTGTTTCGTCGAAATTACCTATATAGTATTTCAGGACCCAGTAGCTTCTCCCATTTTGGTAGAGTGCGTTATACTCATGACAAACTGCAAAAGATTCTCATCTCACAAATCATCTCACAAAATGTGGGTTCAAAAAGGGTGTCTCACAAATAAATTCGTTTTTATTTTGCCGTTGCCAGCCACACGTATGAAGCAGCAGAAGCAGCAGAAGGCTGGGTGTCATGTCAGTCAGGCGATTGCCACTTTCAATTTGCTATAGTAAAGATGGAGCGTTAAACGGGTCGCAACTTTTGACGCATCAGCATTTACAAAAATCACGATTTCTGTAGATTTACTCGGCTACTGAACAAAACTGTCAAATTATCATCGATGAAAAAGTACCAAGTGCAAATTTTACACAATAGTCAATAATTTATTATCCGTTTGTCCGGAATTGTGTTTCCTGTCAAATTTGCACTTGGTACATTTTTCATCGATGATAAATGTACCAAGATCGATGATAAATGGTACGATACGATCATTTATAATTGATAAAAAATGTACCAAGCGTACTTTTGAACAAATTTACTTATTTTGCAGACGCCAAATAATACCAAAGAAAATTATCGCGATCTTTGTTAAATGCACATACCTAAAAAGTAAATTATGGTCCCGTGTCTGTAACGCTTTATTGCCACATAAACAAATTGAACGCGGCAAGAGACTTGACATGTCACCCAGTTCTGTAATCTGAGCCCGAGCCTTCTGCTACATGCGTGTGCCAGACAACAGACGTATTTCTGAGACACCCTTTACTGCAAATATCTCACGAAAGCTAAGCAGTTTTCCCGCAAAACCAGTGCGTGGTTTTGCCCACTGCAACAACACATGGCAATAATATGACAATCAGTATGACATATTGTACTTAAATAAATATGTCATACTGTTTGTCATATTATATTACTACAACTGCCTGCTTGTATAAGTGTCGTAGGTTAGATGCTACACTGCTACCGTGGGAAAAACAGGGTTCTATTCTAACGTTACCTAATTACCTTCGATCTTTATGTATTTTACGGGTTAATCAATGGGGATGTAGGGGAAAATCAAAAATCTAGCGATAAGTCGCATGTTAAGTTAGTGCTGTTTACGGTATGATCTTCTGTACTTAACACAGCTTGAGTAGTGACCGCTTTTGCCATTTAAGTTTTTAACTGTCTCATATTCTTGCAAAATAAAATACATTTTATTCAAAAGCACACAACTAGAGCTTTTGACACTTTTACGTGAACAGTAGAGCAGTGAATAGTAGAGTAGGTAAGTATGTACCTACGAAAACTAAGAAGGCATGACAAGTAGTACAATGCAAACATATTGCAAATGGTTTATTTTATTCACGGGTGATTACCCAGTGCCGATTAGACACATCTTCTTATATATAAAAATGAAACCCGTTTCGCGTTGTCACGGCATCACGCGTGAACGGCTGGACCGATTTCGCTAATTCTTTCTTTGTTGTGTTTGTTATTGTCAGGAGAAGGTTCTTATGAAAGAAAAAATTAAGAAAGTTGGAAACATAAATTTCCACGGGGGCGAAGCCGCGGGGCGCAGCTAGTGCACGAATAAAAACGTAGCAGAAAACGTATTTTTTTTTGTTTTTCTGTATTTACTAGCATATATTTTCATGAAAAGCCTAGGCTTTTTGTGGTTTAAGCCACACCTCGGTCTGTTTTGTCCAAAGGGAATACCGAGTAGTGAAAACAACGTGAGGCCTTGCACGACTGCCTTCCTTGTCGGAATACGATCACGAATTGTCACAGCATCGATGACGGTGATGTGACATCGATGACGGTGGTTGGTGTGTGATTATGAGGATAATCTAAAATCTGACGCATAGTTTAATCCACACCTAATAAACAGGTACCTGTGCTCAACCCGTGTGTCTTATATTTAGAAAAATACCAGTTACGTCGGGTCATTACGACCCGCATGTTCTAATTGTGAGAGAGGTTCTCTCGTAATCGTGAAGGCTCTGAAAAATGATTCCGTACAAGGTTATATTCAGGGTCTGTGTAGTGTATAGTGTTACACACTTTCTAACCAGCAGGCAGACCCAGCAAAATTACATTTTGTGGACCGTTGGTTACAGGTGCTTTTCCTACTTTACTGATCGGAGGAATGTCTTAGAACCAAGTTTGGGATCGCTTGGGGGGAAAAATCGAACTATTCTTCTGGTTGGATCGATGATTGATCTGGCTGCACTTTGATCGTCGGTCAATGAAAATTTTATCGCTTTCGGAGATCATGATAGTTTCCAAAAACCCTACTAGGTCCAACCACTTTGCACAAAATAAAATAGATCCGTTTTAGCATAAAGATAGACATCTATTTCGAAGACCGAATTTAGGTAATACTTTTAACTTAACTTAATTCTATGGAAGGAGGCCTTTGTCCACCAGTGGGATCTAGCGGCTGATAACATATCTTAATTTTTACACATAGGCGGCTGGTTGTCGTAGCCCAGTTTTCTCAGATCTTTGGATACCATCGACAGCTGGAGAGTGACACTGCCGTAGGATTCCGTTCTTAGCACTGGAACAAGAAATTAAAATGTAAGTACAGTGCGATTATTAGATCAGAAATAGAAATTGGAAATAACATACCAATACTTTTTTATAGCTAGAAACTATTTATAACTATTTTAAAATACATGTTCTACTGACAGAAATAACACAGGACAAAAAGTAAACATACCTAATAAAAAATGGCATTACCTATTATACTAATTAATATGTATTTTATCGATAACGAATATAATACGAGCACACTACATTAATAATTATTTATAAATCATGTCAACTCAATTAATTACAGCTTCTTAACATGTCAATTAAAATCAGGAATCAGGAAAACTCTACATAAAACTCCAAACAAACACGTCGGACTTCATCCACTGCCGGGCATAATGGGCATAGTCCCCTATTGTTTATGCCACTCTCTACGGTAAAAGTTAGAACACTATTTAATGTTTTCCCTCGGCGTGAAGCGCGCTATTTTAGAGTCTAGCTTAGTTCTCCTTGCTAAGGCAAGGAGAACTAAGCTAGACTCTACGATATAAATATACGATACAAATAATCTATATAAATATCGTACTTGTATTAAAATTCTTTTATTCGCATTTAGTACAATGCCGTTAAGCGTAAGCCTCAAACCAGTTTGTAAATTAATTGGATTGGATTGAGTTTTCAATTTTGTCTTCTAATTTATGTTCAGTCTTATCTTTAATCCCTAATATGTGACATCAGCAAACAGGTTTATGAACGCCTAGCCTGGTACACTTCTGGGTAAGTCATTGACATAAATAAGGTAGAGTACTGGTCCCAATATCGACCCTTGCGGTACATATCTTTGGTCAGAGTTTACAGGTACCTGGCACGTTTTGCCTCTTTTTGATAATTTGTCCTCATGTTGTCTATTTTTCTTTTAATCGTTTTATTGTGGCTTCACTGTCAAAATTTTTATAAAATTCTAAAAGAACACAAAACCCGTCGTGTCTAAGCTGTTTATTTTTGTATTCCAGATGAGTTTTGTTCCATAAGTTAGGCATGTCTTTATACAGT
Source organism: Eupithecia subfuscata (assembly GCA_963564075.1). Lineage (NCBI taxonomy): Eukaryota > Metazoa > Arthropoda > Insecta > Lepidoptera > Geometridae > Eupithecia > Eupithecia subfuscata. The sequence goes on along the minus strand of OY751102.1, from coordinate 15,793,011 downwards.
TCTAGAACATTGGACAATACATCCTTTTCCTTTTGGGAAGTCATTTTTGCACGCAAGGCTCGCTGATGCACGTCCGCTCACAATAAACGCCTCGCGCGACTGAGCGGCCGGTCTCTCTTTCAGCGATTACATTTGCCGGTGCACCGGCAATTAGGAAGTTAGGACGGCCGGGAGCGCACGGTCTTCCGGTATGGGCATCCTTTCTTCCTAACAGCGATTACACCTTCCGTTTTAAGCTTCCTAACTCTTACCGTTGACGGTGAACCGTAAAGTGTAATCGAGCTTTAAGTCTCGTAAATTAAGGACCTGTCGGCTAACGATTCGCCACTGTTCATAGCGTCATATTATGTCATATTTGTATATTTTGATGTTACACTTGATGTCGTTACATTCTATGTTTATGTACTATTTTAATAATTACATGTATAGGGATTTCGTTAAGGTACAAAGCTAAAAAAGCTAAAAAACAGACAGACATGACTGAAAATTAAATGAAATAAATAATTAATTAATTAATTAAGGGTATGTCAAAGTATGCTGCTGTATAAGGGCATTGTCAATAATATAAGTACAATATTACAATGATAATAAACTGACAAAATAATGGTGTTAACAATGTCAGAAATAAAATAATTTTAATTGAATTTACATGTAAATAAAGCTGCTGTAAAATGGCATAGTTATGTATACATAACTATGTACATAACTATGTAGGTACATACGTACCTTCTATGTAGTTACCTAAGCTAGACCACTAAATTGAATACCTACTTAATATAAATCCAAAAAATGATGTCATTACGACTCGTGTTTTGGGTTTATATTCAACTAGTTTATGCCAGCGGCTTCGCACGCGTTGTTTCTATGGAAACGCTTAAAGGTGATTTCTATCCTATGGGAACTGATTTATGGGATAAAAAGTAGCCTATGTTTTATTCCAGGCCTAAAACCACCTGGCTGCAAAATTTCAGCCCGGCCCGTTCCGTAGTTTTGGCGTGAAGATGTGACAAACATACATCCATCCAACCATACATCCATCCAAAATTTCGCATTTATAATATTAGTGTGACGTGATTTGTTGTTTTTATATAAAACGGCTTGCTAATGCTCATTTTACCGAAAAAATATAGTTTCTAAATTGACTTCAAATTGACTAGAAATTGACTTCAAACGTATCAGGTTCCATTCCAGGTAACAATGAACACCACTGTACTTAGGTAAGCCTCACATGTGACACAAAATAACAACGTAATTACACGCTCAATTTAGTACAAGAATGATCTTTTATATTAATTTTATAAGTTTGAACAAATGTTATTCTTTCGTTCAGCACTAATAAGCGGTCATTTGCCTGTGACTAAAACCAGACTTTTATGTGACGGGGCGTTAACGACCATAAATATTATATAATTCTTACTAGCTGCGCCCCGCGGCTACGCCCGCGTGGAAATTTATGTTTCCACTTAGGGGTTTGAAAAATAGATGTTGGCCGATTCTCAGACCTACTCAATATGCTCACAAAATTTCATGAGAATCGGTCAAGAAGTTTCGGAGGAGTACGGGAACGAAAACTGTGACACGAGAATTTTATATATTAGATTTATGCGTTTCATCATCATCATCATCAGCCTATATTAGTCCACCGCTGGACATAGGCCTCCCCTAATGAGCGCCATAGCGCCCTGTCTTCAGCTTGTCGCATCCAGCATCTGCCTGCGTAAATGCGTTTATGCGTTTAGTAGGTAACAATTTACTATTCACAAGACCGTATATAGCAGAAACTTCGGGAAGCCTTAAGAATGAATGAACACTTCATTTTACCTAACATAAAATTGTGTAAAAAATCTAACATCGAATTAAAAAAAATTAACAATACAAAAGGCGGCCTTATCGCTGACAGCGATTTTTCCCAGGCACCTTAAGGTGGGTACTGACCGGCGTTAACACGGGCACGTAGATAATGTAACGTGTTACATAGCCAGCGTTCATACGCAGTCAGGAAGGCGCTCGCTACGATCAACGAGACGGATTAAAATCCGTTTCGTTTATCGACGGATTAAAATCCGTCTCGGATTAAAATCCGGCCGCACACGGCTGCGTAACGTATCATGCTCACTCCGAATGGTACAGACAGAAGCATTAATTGGTAACTCCCTCACAGAATATGTAATAGTGCCATTCAGTAGCACGCAGGTTCAAACCCTTCAATTTATAAATATTGATTTTAGTTTACATTATTCTCGTTTATTTCGTGTTTTGTTTTCTTATAAAGTTTATTCAATTATTTAAATAAAAAACTAATGTTTTTTTCAATACCTACATTTCTATTATCACGAGAAAAGATATTAAAATTATATTAAAATATATATTATAATTAGATAGGTATTAAAATCATTACGCCCCGTTACACCGTTCAGTCACAGTAGATAAATGTTCAGTACCCGGCTTACGAAAAATACCCAGCTGTGGGCGAAAACTGGCTGCGGACGATGTGGCTACATATCCAAGCTAACACAGACATAATTGCCTCACCATGGCATGCACAAACGATCTAGAACAGGACATCACTTCACTTCGCAAGTCATGCTAGAAACATGCTTTACGATCCCCGATCTTTACCCTGAGGCATGCATGGGTAAAATGTTAAGACTGATGAGCCAATCATTTCAGCAGTAAACATTTCTTGGTTGCGGGTTCGATTAACGCCGCGTGACAAATATTTGTACGATCTGGAGATCTAACCTTACCCATAAAACAAGCTCTGTTTATTAGATGATGTGTGGATTGTGAAGAATATTTTTGACGTGACAACGTCTTATAATTCGATAGAGCCGGCTGCACGCACGAAAAAACATGACGTCATGCGGCGTTACCTCAACATGACGTCATGCGGCGTTACCTCGCTCTGAGGCGTTCCATGTAAGGCTTGAAGTGCAAGCGAGAGCGCTCGACATCCGTCTCTCTCCTACTTGAGTGAGCGATGCGTCTGCGTTTCACGTTCAACTATCGTCAGTAAACCGACTTTACAGACAACCAATTTTTTATTTTATAACATAAACTCACAATAGTTATCCTTTCCAGTAGCCAACATCTTAGGGTCAACGAGTTCAGGGTACCTCCCTGTGAGCCAAGCGAGCCACTCTCCCAGTACTGTGGAGGCTTGGGGCCGGAGTAAGGACGCGGTCGTGGTGCGAGGGCCGTTGCAAGGGGGCAGGAGCGCGAGTGCGTAGCCGCGGAGAGAGTCCCCTGTGACGGGGTTCTGGGCTCTCACTGTTAGCACTAGCTGCGGCCCTGGGTAGTAAAAAAAAAGACTTTGAAGGACTGGTCGTCTGGTCTGTTAATGTAGGGGTGATAGGGTCACTATTGGTATTTTTAAAAAATAAGTGCATGTACATCTCGGTATAAGACGTCCTCGGTTTAGGTAGGTAAGCCAACACCTACTACTACTAGGAGAACGGGGCTACCTCCTTAGGGCAAAGTTTTCACTCACATCCCGAAACGTTCGTGCTGCTAAAGACCATTTCGACGGGCATATTGAAGTACGCCTTTTCAGGGTCATTTCCGGATCGAGACATCTGGCTGGTCCCAGAAGAGAGGCCCGAGACAGGTTCCCAGTCCGGGCCCCACACGACATCGTATTGTAAGTACAGAAACTCGTCGAACACCCCGCCAGGAAATGTAACGAACTCTATTTGACCGCTGAATGACACTAAAAACTTCGTAAGATCACTCTCTCTCATTGAAACCGTTTTTTTTATTCATAAAATACAAATAAATGCATTTTAGCAATAGTTTGCGAATTTTCCAAGCAAAACAATGGTTTCCATGGCAACCAAATACCAACGGTATCAGTGTTTCTAGCTATGAACTTCCTTTGAGTAAGGATAGGGAGGACGCACACGGCGAACGCACATTTTTCAAACAACGTCTGTTTTTTTATTCGATCCATAGACAAATTATGGTCATTTAATGGCTACTTCCGCTGTCCTGTTTTACCGACACAGCTCCACGCTTTTATAGGAATTTCAATAGATGGCGTTGCATGTGCTTTCAAAAAATTCAATCGGCCACCATTGTGAAGGCGATTTTGCGGAAAAGTTTGATGGTTTTCTTGTTTTCCGTGTTGATTATTGGTGAAATAGACGATTAAAGATCGACTTTAAAATTGTGTGTAATTCAGTGAATCTATTGCAACTTAAAAACTCGGGCTGAAGTGTCTATTATCAAACCCTGAATGCTTTCAAAATGTCACGCGAAGTGAGCATCAGTTTCGTGAACACCATACCATGCACAAAATAACTTTGATTTTGTTAGGAACTAGTGGATCCTGACAGTCTGCGAGTATCGTGCCTTGCCTTTTAGTTATGTGGAATGCATTGGAAACTCGGACATTGGGATTGTGCAAGTGAAACCGTATCAGGATATTCTGTACACGTCGAAAGGCAACGCACTTACGCGGGCGACGGGATAAAAGTTGCCGGCATCATTATGGTGGACTGAGGGACCGTTTGTTGTCTGAAGGAAGCTGAATAAGTTTAGTAAACAGTCTCATCCAGGGCGCGCGCACCATGTCAGGCTCGCAGCACAACCCGAATGGTCGCCAATCCCAGCTGGGTTCCGGCTGGAACCCAGCTATGCAGGTTGTAATTATCTTTCCTTTACTATGCGCACACTCGCTCATTACATCCCATTTTCGCAATATCCTTCGCAATATTCAGAAGTTAGCAAGTAGTGTGTTACGAAATTTACCACAAACTCATGGCAATTGTCGTGATTAGTGTAGAGCTGTGTAGAAAATAGACGCGTATTTACGCGCATTCTTTGTTTGGTTTGCCTCATGTGTGTCAGAGTGCATTGCACACCTACTTATTCCAATCAGCTGTTTGATTGTCAACACTGTAACTACTGCACCTACTGTATCTAAGGAGGAAAGATAACATCATGTTAACATTCGACTTTTATAAAAATGTTTACCTAGAATATTCTAGATTTTAGTGTGGAATTAAATCATAAAAGTAGAGTCTAGGTATGTACCCACCTTAATGCACACCTGTTGAGGGTAACAAAAGCTCATAAGAATCATGATTTTGAAATTGATAAGCTACACACATCAAAAAAGTCTAAGCAACACCTACAAATTTTTAATGATATTTTTTCTTTTTTCTTTTTTTTTTTATTCATTATCTGTTAGTATGTATCATTAAATTACTTTTCAAAAAACTACATATAAAAAGTATGCTGTGCATTTTGGTACAAATTTGTATTCTAAAATAATAGAATGAAATAAACAAAAATATGACATGTTAAATTATAGGATTCATCTGGACATTACGATTAAATCTAATACAGTGTGTTTCCTCCTCGACTGTTTAAAACTTATCTGCATCAATTCTGCATGGAGTCAATATGGTTATTGATATCCTCCTGAGGCAATTGGTCCCAGTGGAACTTGAGTAGGTTTTTTAGCAGTTGTTCCGTAGAAACCCCATTTAGGTAACTTTCAGGACTCTTCTTTGGAGCATATCCCGACGCTCATAGGGAGCCAACACATGTTCCACATAATTTTCAGCATTCAGGTTGCCATTTATAAAAACGAGGTCTCTTGGGCAGTCAGGTTTGGTTCACGTCTTCATGTTACCTGGATGTATCGGTCTTGACGACAAGTGGTACTACGCCCTCGGCCTTGGTGCTGTTCAGACGGATCACCTGTGTCACAATAACGCCTCCAGAGTCGGCAAATTACGCTTCTGTGGACGCCGAAATGCCGAGCAACATAGGGTTCATCATCATCATCATCAGCCTATATTAGTCCACTGCTGGACATAGGCCTCCCCTAATGAGCGCCATAGCGCCCTGTCTTCAGCTTGCCGCATCCAACATAGGGTTGACTGTTTTCAATTTCTAGCATACCTAAGGCTCTATACCTATGCTCCTTTTCTACAGTAAGACTTCGCGATATTATTCGCGCCACATCATAACAAATGGTTACTGCGGTTATAATGAATGGTTACTGCAGTTACAATTTTTTTTTGTAGATTATGAATTAAAACCTCATCTATGAAATGAAGAATGTATTTTTTGTTTAAAAACATAATTTACTAAAAAAAAACTGCCTGTATAATTAATTTGTTTATTATGGAGGTTGACTACTATTCAAAGAAGATATTCCACGAAAGTATAAAGCCAATAAAAAAAAATATACCAGCGAAGGCTTGTGTTGCTTAGACTTTTTTGATGTGTGTATTATTGTTTTTACTATCTATATTCATTTGATGTGTCTGTCATTAGTAAGTAGCATAAATGTTGGTTCATGCCCCTGTAGATTGCTAATGCTTTATACGAGCCACCTTTTTTTTAATACTTTTTTCATATTAATTGTTATAGCAGCAAGAGAAAGCTGTGAAAATTTCAACTGTCTACCTGTTACGGTTCTTGAGATACAGCCTGCTGACGGATAGATAGACAGCGGAGACTTAGTAATAGGGTCCCGTTTTTACCCCTCGGGTACGGAGCCCTAACAAGTAATCGAACAGAATGAATATTTCCAGATGCAGATGGCCAACCTCCTTGCCCGGAGTCAGCAGCTGGCTCCCGCGCACCTGAACGACCGAGGAGTCACATGGCACACCCCGACGCCCCCACCTCACATATACCTGCCAGCACCCTCGCCACCAGATCCTCTGCAAGGCTTGCAGGTTTGAATTAACAGACTTATAACATTTTATTAACCCTGACATGATCTCCTTCTAATGGAATTTTGCATGCAATCCCCTTTTTCTAAATACATGACATAAAATTTTTATACCAATCTACAAAAAAAAAGTAAGAAGTTACATGGTGAATACCTACCTGCCATTAGCTTCATTAAGTTGTCTATTTATTTGTTCTTGTCCTGTTGTGTCTCTCTTTCTCTGTATGTTCTGTCCATTTAGCCCTATAAGTGAGTGGGTGGGTAGGTACATACCTACTCCTTCCAATATTATTTCATTTAGGTAATTCTGTATTTCATGTTTCATTTATTGTTTGTAAGTTATGTACTATTTCTGTTCTGTGCTGTATCACAGTTGTGTTTATTAACAAATATTTCTCTATCTCTAAGTTCTCGACAGAGAGTTCTTTTATGTTATTTGGTAAAAAAGAAAAAACTTCTATACATTTTCTTGCGCAGGAAAACGATGGTATCTTATAAATTTGCTTGCAGTTTGTAGAGAATGATAAAGGCAAGCTGAACTGCATTTTAGTTTTTTATGAAAAGTTAAAGTCCCCAAGGAAGTACTAACAAAGAAAGTATAACTTAAGAAATTTGAATTTTGTGACATGTCCAACAGTCCTGTAAGGTCTAAAGGAAATAAAGCGCTTTGATATTTGATTATATAATTGAAATTCTCAAAAACATTCAGGAATTCACTGTTTTCATTAGCTAAAGACACACGACCAAATCACTCTTAGCACTTTCATTGCCCAAAACAAACATCTAGTTCTGTGAGTCCTACAAGCTGCGGGTCCCGGAGACTGGGCAGTAAATGCTGTGCTGAAAGAACTGTTAAAAACATGTATGAAATCTTTTGTCTTGTGATGACTGATGAATAACACAACATGATAATTTCAGGCTATGAAGGGCGCTGGTGGTAACTCTGTGTTCCGGCATACGGCTACCCCGCCGGACATGTACCGACATACGCCCACGCCTCCGGAGAAACATTTGATGAGGTAGTTACCATTAATAATGTATGATTTAGTATTGATGCCGTCGACTCAAGGACATACTTCGTTATTGATTAAGTTATACTACTGACTTCTATAGGACCGTTTATATGACACTTTAATCGCCTTGAAACTAAATAACGGTCTCTTTAAGAAGGACGGATATTACACATACCTGCTCAAGACTAAAAATTACACATTTTATTTTTAAGTTACTGCAATCGGCACAGGCATTTTTCATTGGAGGGACAAAAAGTCTAATTAAACCACTATGTTTTCAGAGGAACGCCATCGCCAGGAGATGTGAAAGGACCACCGGTCGATATCTACCCTCATTTAGGACCCGGCAGAGGTACGCACAAAAAGCCAAAATATTATAATGCACCAACTTCATTAAGAGCTGCCTGTGTCTTCAATAATAATGATGCCGTCTAATCTGTTTAGTTAAGACTTTGTGCGGGGCTGAAAAGACCTATTTGTGCCCTTGGGCGGCTCCACGTCCAAATAACGCATTCATTGCCCAGCCTCGGCGGTGCGGTGCGGCCCGCTATCAATACTAGGCATGTGCGTCATGGGCAATGGAAGTGTTAATAGCCTGTTTCCTAGTCTGTCTAGGCTCGGTCTTGTTTCCTCTTTGTGAAGGGAACTCTATAATAACACGTCTATCGTTGCAGAAACTCGACTACGTCCCGATGACATCTTAGCGTTCGCGCGGCAAGGCTCGCTGGACCTGTCGCTCGGGTCGCGCGCTAACGGCGCCACGCTGCCCGCGCCGCACCCCGCCTCCCCCGCACTGTCTGTCAGAGACGCACCCACCATCAACAGGTACCTATAATCGGTTCTAGAACAAAGATCTTTTACGTCAACAAGGACAATATGTTATGAATGAAAACCTTACTAAAACTCGTAATTTAAATGAAAAAAAATGTACCAATTCTCTTTACTTCCAGTTTGATAGCCCGCGCGGCGCCGCGTCGCGTGGATTCTCTGCTGGAGCGCCTGGTGCCCTCCCCGCACTCAGTGATCGTGCACTCGCGGGTCGCCAACACGCCCTCGCCGCCTTCCTCTAATGAGGTACACTCTCATAGCGATCTTAGAAGCAAATAAAACATAAACATGTTACAAGCCCTACATAGCATTGCCGTCAGTCAACCTGGAACAAACCAAATCAGTATTAAAATTGCTGACAGTATGTTTATACCTGTTCATTTGTTCACAGTAATTTAGAAAGGCGAGGTAGGACTGGCCCGCCTCTTTAAAGTCGTAAAAAAGACACCATCGTGTCCATAACTGTTGCTAGCAGATGTTGGAGGCATTCTGAAGACTGTTTATTACCCGGTTGTCTGCAAACAAATGATCGGTCTGTGTATTATGCTGAATATAGATCATTTATTTGTAAGCCTAGTGTTGATCACACAGGCTCGGCTGTATCGCTCGTAACAGTACAGTACCATCCGACGATTAATGTTATTGATTGTAAAAAATTTAAGAGAAATGTTTATGTGCGCACATAAACTTTTTCTCATAAAATTTTTACAAGCATCTAACAGAGCTAATAAACAAAATATTCCAGGACTCGGCAGACTCGTGCGGCGCGCCCCCCGGCTCCAAACGCAAGCGCAAGCCGGAGCGCACCCTGCGCGTGGCGGTGCCGCCGCCGCGGCCCGAGCCGCGCGCGCCGCCGGCGGACCAGCTGGCGGGGGCTGGCTCGCCCGCAGCGCAGCCTTCGCCGGCGCAGAGGGAGAAGGCGCCCGTCACAGGTAAGTGGTAAAGGTACCCCTTACTACAATCCATTCAGTAAAAATGGAGATAACAAAGCTTTGTCTGGAAAACAGTACGAAGTACCCAACGCGAAGAGCAAAGCTCCAGAATTAAGCTATGTATTTATTATGAATGTAAGCGGGTTAACTACGAACGTATTTTGTGTTGGAAGGTTACCCGTTCGTAGTTAACCCGCTTACATTCATAATGAATTCGTCAAACTACGGAAGTTTTTATAGTAAAATAGCTATGTATTTGTTGAAACAGACCCAACGGAAGCTCTTTAAGACGCGGTCCATTGCACTAGATAAGTCTACGGTGAATGAAACAATTATTCCATATGTTTTCACTTGTCGAGCAAGCGGCGTATTATAAATAGCCATCCGTGCATTTACAAAATTCGTTTTCGCGATTCGCCGTCACTGGAAACGCGTATAAGATTGCGTTTCCAGTGTCTTTCAGGGCAATGTGACACTCACATCAATGCTGTCAAAATATTCGAAATGAGATGCTGTATGTACTTACATAAATTAAGCTATCTTCCTTAGGACCTGTAGAAAACGGGGACATAGACCACTCGAAAGTCAACGGTCCAGAGGAACCCCCCGCCCCCGCGCCCGCGCAGCCTCCCCCGCCGCCCGTCCCGCCCGCGTCGCCGCCGCACAAGCCGCCCTCGCCGCAGCCCCACCAACCCAGTATAGAGGAACATACGACTCGGAGAAAAACACGATCAGGTAACATCATCATAACTAATGGGTACAGGCCATCCGTTTTACACGCCAGCTGAATCAGCCCGGTGTGAAACCAGGTGTTCGGACGATAATAATTGGTCCATTGCTGGACGCAGGCGTTCCCCTGATAAGCGCCTTCTTGACTTTTATCTCATTGGGGGTAATGCCCATAATTCCCAAGCTGGGCATGCGGGTTGGGGATCGCAGTTCGGTGGTAGAATTTTTCTGCAGGGGGCGCTGCTTCGCGCTTTCGGTTGATATCCGTTAGTCGCCTCTTACGACGCGGAAGAATTGGGGTGGTGTAAATTCTATGCCGGCACCACACAGCTTCATCAACATTCAAGACATTTGATGCAAACTAGTAGGGTGTGGCACATGATCCTATACAGTACCCAGATGTGGGTGAAGTCAAGTTGTACATGATGATGATGATGAATCTAAATACTTAAACAATGAAAATATTTGGTCTAAAAAGTTGGATTGTACCAATGATGTGACTCGGGCATATTCGATCATAGCTGCTGTCTTGAAGATGAAGTCAAGAAAGAAGGTTGTGGATGAATTACCTTGTAAAAAGTATCTGGCATGCGTGATCAGAGGCGTGGGAGTATTTAGTTGTGCAAATGTTTTGGAATGTCGCGAAACTCATGTTACTTACGTTTAATCATGTTGTTGGGGACATCAAAGAAAAAGAGTTTGGTTTGATTTACACTGAATACGATTTATTGCAACACTTAAAATACTTTAATATTAATTGATGGGAAAGACATGTTAATGAGCCGCGATGTAAATGTGGACTGGTGCGGCGGCGTCACTGCATGTCGCCCCGCGATCGGTCGAGGTTACGTGAATGCTGACTTTGCGTTTACGTAGGTACTTATTGTACGAACCGTACATATTCCGGGGGGCGAGATGAAGTGCGTCAGCTGAGATGTTTAGGTTAATTAGCGAAAATGTGTCGTGATACATGGTGATAAACTTAACTAAACAATGCTTTGTTAGTAAACGTATGATACCGACATTTTGATCGTATAACTATAAACGCAGTCGGATACCGAACTTAATCACTATCGCTTAAAAACTTAATCGTGCCAAAAGAAGGCGTTGTAGATTTCTCACACTTAACACTATATTGTTTTTTAATACTAGGTTTAGGCACATTTACACTGTCCTCACACACAACACTACACTGATCACTGACACTGACACCATGCCTAGGGGATGCCGCACGGTACGGGCTGTGCGCCCCCGGAGAGCGCGGGCGGCGCGCGCGACACGAGCGTGGCCCGCTCCGCGCTGACGCCGGCCGCGGCCGGGGAGGCGGCGGCGGTGCGGCGCGATCGACACCAGGCGACCGCGCCCGCAACCGCCGCTGCTGCTGCAACCGCATATATAGCTACGTAGTGGTGTACGTCGTGAGATGAGATCTCACTGTCGCCTTCCTCCAGATGATCCGTCGCCGCCTTCATCTCTGCGATGCGCTGATCTATGCGCTCGATCGATTCCTTGAAGTCGCTGCTGCTCTCTTCTATGTGGCTGATCGGTATCGTCAGATTTATAATGGCATTGACTGGTGCGATCTCTATAGGATATAATATGTCTGGCTCAATGTTCATTTTGTTGGAGTGTTGTTCGTGTGACGTAATTGTGAAGGTCTCGCCCTTGATGACGCAGCCGTTACCTAGTGCGATTATACTCACACCTGATAATTGTTCCTGTGTTACTTGGTAGCCACAGATAAATCTTACGGTGCATTGACCGCAACAGGTGAGCATGAATGTGTTTACATAGATAAGTTCCGTGTAAGTAGATTGACACGTGCTTATAGAGGTTTTACATTGATCTTTTTGATGATCTTTGACACAAAGATTGTCCCCATTAGCTTTCTGGTACACCGGCTTCTGAAGGTCACATAGGCGTAGATTTTCTTCAAAATTAGTGCATTTTTGGTACAATTCATTCTCCGTAATTGGTAAGTAGGTATCCTTTTGTAGGTTTATTGCAAAATAAGCCGCTTTCGCTGTAACGCTTACCATTGCGTCCCCCACTTGCCGCGGAACTGAGTAGGTCTTGAATAGCTCATAGTTGTCTCTGTTCACCAAAGGAATTTGTATTTCGAAGATGAAGTACTGCGAAGTCATGCAAGCTCTAACTCGAAGTATCTTGTAAACCTTTGTCAAATCATTTTGAATGTTGTTGCTAGGCAAAGATAAATCCTTGGACAGCTGTCCGGAAATGATGCTGAGTTCTTCACGAAGCTGCCTTGGTGTAAGTAGATGGAAGTTGAATTCATGCGAGTTTGTGATAGTATCGAGCAAAGCGTCTTGGATGTTCTTGAGACTTATGTAGATGTTGTTGGCAATTATGCTGGACATGATGAATTCTTCAACGGTCTCTATCTTGACAATCGCGTCATTTAATTTGAGTTCTGACTCTTCTAACTCATTTATGTGATGAATGAACCTCTCATGCTGTCTTTCTATCGAGGTTTCAATCCTTTTAAGCAAACTGTTCTCTGCTTCTATCACTGAGGTTTGATTTTTCCATAGAATAGCCAAATGCTTTTGGTTTTCTCTAAGCTTGGAAATGTCGGCTTCGTATTGTTGTGCGAAACGGCTGTCTAAAACACCGAACAAGCTATTCGCGATGTTCCCCACTCCGTCTATAAGGCCTCGTTTCGATCGAGAGCGCTTATCGCCATACTGCAGTATGTGATTGTTGTATTCCAATTCTGCGAATCCGTGACGTAGCTGGAGTACTATTATGTCACAATGGGATTTTCGTTCCGTGAATTGTGAGCATAACTCGCCGAGATGTTTGTTGTAGGCCGAAAGTAGTTGTAAACCCTTCCAGTACGGCTCCATGTTGTAGTAAACAATGAGTTTCCACTTGTCTTGTACTATTCGCATGTCTGAAACTTTGTCAAAGTAAATGCTGTTGTTACTTTGAACTGATGTGACGTTGTAAGCGCCGTGGACTGTAGTCGTTACACACAACATAGTAAGGAAGAATATCATTGTCATTATGTTGATGCATGACGTCATAATGTTTGTTTTCTTCCCTTTTTTTGGGGCTGGTTCTGCTGAGCCAACGTCTTCCTTTTCCTCCGAAACGGAAGGTGCTGCTGGCACGCTTTCATTATTTATCGGCAGGATGGAAACCTTGACGACGGGCCTTTTGAGGATCCCGCCTTTTGTTTTGATGCTGACTACACGGACATGATTATCCTTGCCAGGATGGAGCTCGATCACGCGGCCCAAAACCCATCTGCCTGCGGGCAGATTCGCGTCATGAATGATAACGATATCATCGAGTTTTATGTTAGGCCGTGCTTCTCTCCACTTGCTTCTGGCCAGTAGCTGCGTGAGGTATTCTGTACGCCATCTCTTCCATATGTCTTGGAAGATTTTTTGTGTTAGGTGCCACCTTGTTCTCTGATCATGCTCTGTTTCATAGATTGTTAAAACTGGACCGCTCGCGAGGAAATGAGATGGAGTAAGATAGTTGATGTCGTCAGTATCTTCACTCAGGGCGCACAAAGGTCGGGAGTTTAAACATGCTTCTAACTGCGTGAGAAGAGTCGTAAATTCCTCAAACGTAAGTTTTTGTTCTCCAACTACTCGGCGTAAGTGATGTTTTAAGCTCTTCACTCCTGACTCCCACAGACCCCCTGCTGAAGGCCATGAAGGTGCCAAAAAGTGGAATTCGATTTTCATCTCATTTACTTCATTTTGGAACTCTTCTGTATATATTGATTTTAATTCCACAAATTCTTTGTTAAGAACTTTATTTGCTCCAACGAAGTTTGTACCGTTGTCGCAGTATATGTGGCGCGGGGTACCTCTTCTTGCTGAAAACCTTCTCAAAGCTGCCAAAAACGCTGACGATGATAAGTCCGAAACAAGTTCAAGGTGAATGGCTTTTGTCACCATACACACAAAAACTGACACATATCCTTTTGTTGATTTAATTCCCCGTCCTTTACTAGATTTTACATCGATAAATCCCGTAAAATCACAGCCAGTACGATAAAATGGCCTTGAAGGATTTTTTGTCCTTGACGAAGGTAGATCCGCCATTATTTGATGTTGTAGGACTGGGTTGTGTCGTTTGCAGATGACGCATTGCTGTAGTCGTTTTTTGACAGCGCGATTGCCCCCTACGATCCAATATTCCTGTCTTAACCAGGATAACGTCAAACGAGCTCCTCCGTGAAACGTGTGTTTGTGAGCGTGGTCGATGAGCATATCAGTGAAGTGGCTGCAATGTGGTATAATTAGTGGATGTTTCATCTCATCACTAATATTAGAGTGTCTGAGGCGACCTCCCACTCTGAGCATGCCATCTTTATCTAAGAATGGATTCATGTTTAAAAGTCTGCTTTTTTGATTAACAGATTTTTTATTTTTGAGACTCATGATGTCCTCCGTGAATTCAGTGCTCTGAACGCATTTTATGATTTTATATTGGGCAGCACGAATCTCATCTGTAGTTAAATAGAGTTGTTTACTATAGCGAGCTTTATTTGTTGTCCAGCGCATTATCCAAGCAAGGACGCGCGCTACACGCGTGAAACTGCTATGCTTGCAGATTAATTGTTGTACAATGTTTGAACTTGCACTATCTACTTGTGTAATGTTGACTGATTGTTTAACCTTCTTTTCTAAGTCGGTTTTGTATATGATTTTTTCATCATCATTTTTGAAGGACGATAGCCAGGCAGGTCCGTTCCACCAAAGCTTGTGATTTTGAAGTTGAGTGGCTGATAGACCACGGCTAGCGCAATCAGCTGGGTTTTCGTTAGATTTTACATAACGCCAGCATTTTAGAGGCATGACCTCCTTTATCTTTATGACCCTATTGGCGACAAAGGGTTTCCATTTGCTTGGTTCTCCGCCTAGCCAACCAAGTACTGCTGTCGAGTCACACCAACCGTATAGCTCTATTTTGTGACCGGTTAGGCTCTCTGTTACTTTGGTCATAAGATTGGCCAATAGCTGTGCCCCACTAAGTTCCAATCTTGGCAAACTTATTTTACTTTTAATTGGATTCACCTTCGTTTTTCCTGCAAGAAGCGTGATTGTTGTACCATCTTGCTTTAGAATCCGTGCGTAAACCACTGCTGCAAATGCTTTTGAGGAGGCGTCGCAGAATCCATGAAGCTCAATCGTATCGCACTCTCCACTTCCTATCCATCTTGGTACTCTGACTTGCTCGATGTTATCGATATCTTCCCTGATCTTGACCCATTGTTTGTAGACATCTTCGGGTACTTGTTCGTCCCATTGTAGTTCCGAAGTCCAAACATCTTGAAATAGAAGTTTCAACTGGATCACAACTGGAGATAACCAGCCAAGCGGATCGAAGACTTTCGATATTTCGGAAAGGAGATTTCTTTTGGAAGGTTTTGAAGACGATTTCGGTGACATCTTGCACGTGAAGGTGAATACATCTTCCGCCGCTTTCCAGGTAAGTCCTAATGCTTTTGTCGACTCTTGGTGGCGGAAGTCGAACGTTTCTTGAGGCACTGTGTCTTTGTTATTTTTTTCTTGTAATGATTGTTCGTTGGAGGCCCACTTGCGTAGATGAAAACCTCCCGCCTTCAAAAGTGCAATCAAATCAATTTTGAGTTTTTGTGCAGACTCTATGCTGTGAGATCCACTCAGTAAGTCGTCCATGTAGAACTGGTCTTCAAGAACCTTTGCTGCTGCAGGATATTGTCGCCTTTCATCACTTGCGAGCTGTTTGAGTGTCATCATCGCGAGGAAAGGCGCTGCTTTTGTTCCGTAGGAAACAGTAGCTAAGGAATAATCCTTAATTAATTCGTTTGTCGAATTTCGATAAACCACCGTTTGATATCGATGGTGATCTTCGTGGACCCAAATTTGACGAAACATTTTTTCTATGTCGGCGGTATAGGCATATTTATATTGCCTCCACTTTAAGACAAGAGATAAGAGGTCTTTTTGTAAATTAGGGCCGCGATACATCACGTTGTTTAAACTGTAGCCCGATGATGTAACTCCCGATGCATTGAAAACGACCCTTAATGCAGTTGTTGTAGAGTCACTACGGCGTACACAGTGATGAGGCAAATAGTAGGTAGGTATCTTGTTCCCGGTACTTGCCGCCACATACATGTGACCTAACTCTAGGTACTCGTTCATGAATGTTTTATATGCAATTGCGATGTTTTTATCTTTATTATTTTTTTGTTCAACTTGATAGAATTGAGCCAATGCCTTTGTTTTTGATCTTCCTAGCTTTTCATCAGCGTCGGAATGTAGCGGTAAACGAACGACGTATCGACCATCTGCTTGACGTTCGGTCGTTTCTTTGAACAGCTGTAGGCACTGTAGATCTTCTGTTGACATGTTATCTTGATCGACGACATCTTCAATGGACCAAAATCGACTAAGGTCACTATCGTCGGTCTGAACCACGTTGCAGTGGAATGATTTTGTGACATTTGCGCTGCCACATAATATCCAGCCAAAACGCGTCTGCTGAGCTATTGGCATGGATGGATTTTCTCTGATGATACCACTCATGATCACCTCGGAGTAAACGTCTGCGCCTAGTAATAGGTCTACGGAACGACTCCTGAAAAACTCTGGATCTGCCAACTGAATGTTTTCCAAATGAGGCCACGATGGTTCCATGAACGTTTGATTTGGCAAGTTGTTGACTACATGCTTCATGATGAAAACTTCGATGTCGAGTTCATAGTCCGAATGACATGAAGAGATCGAGATACCAATTGTCCCTTTACAAATCATTTCTTTAGCACCTACTCCAAAAATAATACCTTTGCATCTTTGACGCTTTATTCCCAAAATTTGAGCCGCATTTTCTGAAATCAAGGATGTTTGCGAACCTTGATCGATCAACGCTCGTAAAGTTTGGTAAGTACCATTGGCCTTGGTAACGTTGACCAACGCTGTTGCCAAAAGAATTTCCCCCGCCTCCCCCTGTAAAACATGTGCACTACCTGTCTGCTGACTCTGCTGAGAACTCTTCGCTTCACTCGGTTGCACCATTTGAGATGTAACGCGACCGCTTGTAGCGTTGTGTAGTAAGGTATTGTGTTCTCCGTCGCACTCGCGGCAATTCTTGCTAGAAAAACACTTGTTATTGCGATGTGACTTTAGGCATCTTTTACATAAGGATAGCTTTTCGACGGTTTTCTGTCTCATGTGGGGATTCATTTCAAGGAATGTTTCGCAACTAAATATTCCATGTAACTTAGGTGAATTACATACAACGCATTTAGGTACTTCGTTACCAGAATTTTTGTTATTAGAATTTTGATCATTTTTTTTGTTACTTGTAAATGATTTGAAAAATGGCGTTTTCTTGCCGGTCGATGGCTCTTGCTGTTGTTGTTTAGAGTCGCCTTTACGCTTAGATGCTTCTAGAGACGTAAATTTGAGTTCCAAAAATTCAAGTAGATCTTTAAGAGTAGGTAAGTCTCTATGATTTTTTAATGACTCGTTGTAGTCGGTATGCGTGTCGGCATCCAGCTTGTTGGTGATGAGGTACACGATGATGGGGTCCCAGGTACTTGTGTCAACTCCTAGGGCCTTAATCGCGTTTAGACACTCGTTAGCGGTATCATAGACTTTTTTAATGGCTGCTGCCGATTGCTGCTGCAATGTAGGCAGGCCTGTTAAGGTATTCATGTAGCTGTTGAAGATCAGCTTTTGATTATTATAACGGTTTGTGAGAATTTCCCAGCTTACCTCGTAGTTTTCGGAGCTGATTGGTAAATGCTGTACCAATTTTTCACTCTCACCCTTCAGTTTGCTTTTAAGGAACTGCATTTTTTGGGCATTCGATAGAGACCGATTATTATGTATCGCCTCTACAAATAAATCCTTGAAGGAGACCCACTGCTGGTAGTTCCCGTTGAAGGTGGGTATATCCATCTGTGGCGTCGATCTTTCCCGATGACATTCAGACCACATTTTCTCGTTGAGAGATTTTTTTATTTGGTTGAACTGCTGTTCATACCTACCGTAGCTTTGCTCGTACTCGTAGTTTTCTTCGTAGAGCTCGCTATCGATTTCCCAATGTAGGGAATCTACTACGGACCAGCGGGACTGCACTGCCCGTAGAGCATCTTCGAGTTCCCACTTGCTAGTGATGTCGTCGACGCTGATTGCTTTGATCGTCCTAGAGAATGCCTTGAAATTACTTAGCTGCTTCCTCAACATCTCATCCAGCTTGCTGCTGGTTCCTTGCCCGCTGCTGCTGCGCGGATTCTGGAATTCGGACGACGGTGGCTGCTGCCTTGCTTCTGGCGTCCCGGGACGTGAAAATACTTGCCCCCCTGTTGCTAGGGGTGTAGGGGGACGCAGAAGCGATTTTTCCTCTGCCTTAGTGTCAGGGGATAGGTACTTTTGTATGTATGCACGTGTTTCAATGTAAAAACCCGAAGTACGTTGACAAGCGTCACCTACAAAATATTCATGCGTTTTATCATTAAATTCGCACAATTTTATATGGTTGGATTGAAACTCCTGCCAGTATGCCTCGAGAGAGCTCAGCTTTTTCTTGATGTATTGCTGAGTTTTCCGATCAGCACCGTCTTTTTTGAAGTTAGTCAGGAGTTGATCCATCGCTCCAATGATGTTGCTTTGAGTAGCCAAAAGTTCTTCCATTTTGGTCGACATGATAGCTTTTTATGGATAGAGATTGTACTGACTCACCGAAGACTGCTATCTCACCTACGGTCACAGTTGTAGGCTGTGACCTTGGCAATCCAGTTTAGGCACAATTCACGAAAAATCACAATTTCGCGGTAGGCCCTGCCTTCGGAGGCTCGAAGGACCATTGATGTTGGGGACATCAAAGAAAAAGAGTTTGGTTTGATTTACACTGAATACGATTTATTGCAACACTTAAAATACTTTAATATTAATTGATGGGAAAGACATGTTAATGAGCCGCGATGTAAATGTGGACTGGTGCGGCGGCGTCACTGCATGTCGCCCCGCGATCGGTCGAGGTTACGTGAATGCTGACTTTGCGTTTACGTAGGTACTTATTGTACGAACCGTACACATGTCTTGTAGTGATGTACTGTAACATGATTTTTGCTGACACCCAGATTTTTCTGCAGGCTACACCAGTCGCTTGTAAACTCTTGCACTAAACACTCAGTATTAACAAAACCTGCATTTTGTTTGCATTTGTGACGTTTTCTTTTTTCTTCTACCCAGGTTCAGCCGAGACGATAGCGGATATAGCAGCGATGATAGCGGGCGGTGGGTCGGGCGCAGTGGCGCCGCCCCCGCCTGCGCCCGCGCCGCTGTCCGTCGACAAGCTGGCCAGCGTGCTGCAGAGCCCCGAGCCCGAGAGAGACGCGCGACCAGAGCCGGAGGACACCTGCGAAGCCACCAGTGAGTCCGCAGGCCCACTTACTACATTGTAGACTGACTTAGGGCTCCTCTACACGGACGGCAAGGCAACCGCACCCGTCGACGCCGAAGACAGTCGACGGCAGCGGCCCGCGGATGCAGTTGCCTTCCTTACCGTCTGCAACGTGCCGTCAGTGTATATGAGCCCTTAGTGGAACTAGAAGAGTCCTGTAGTGTATCTGATTTCTAGCCTGCCAGCGGAATAACTCCAACGTATTCTTACGCTAGCTTGGATGTAGAATGTTCAGATACGAGGGTCGAAGGTCGATTCAAGTTTTCTGATTAATAGGATCATATTGTTACCGAGCCAGTAAGCTAAAATATAGTAATGCACCTCCTATCATTTGAATGTGTCTTTCAGATATCGTCAGATATTTTTTATGACACAAATGTATAGAAGAGTCGCCCAGATCTGTCCTCACGCGAGCGGAGTAATATTTTTTTTTTAATTATTCATTTTCTTACTTATCATAATATAAAGAAACCTTTGTTAAGATTTAAGACGCTTAACTTTGAAACAATAAATAAATATCTATCTATCTATTAGATAGTCAAAGTAATAATAATTACCCTGATTCGTATCATATCATCATCACTTGTCCTGCAGGCTAAAGGATCCTGCTGTCCTAATGATCCTAAAGAAACTTGCTGAAACCAATGACCTTTTCCCTTCCAGCCCCAAGCCTAGTACAAGCGGCGGCGCCGCGGCGGACCGCACGGGCCAGCTCCACCACCACGGAGGCCACGAACGTCCCCGTGGCCTCGCCCTCGGAGGCCAAGCCCGCCGAGCCCGAATCTCAGTCAACGGAGCCGGCGGCCGCCAGCTTTGTGGAGGTTGAGAACCAGCTGGAGAAGATGTTTGCAGGGTTGGAGGAACCGGCGGAGGCTGCTGAGACCTCGAAAGGTTTGTGAAATTTAGAGTGAAGCCTCTATCACCATCAGCTTAAGCTAGGCCGCAGCTGCACTCTGTTCTAGAGTCCTCTAATTGCATCCTACATCATTTTGTAAACAAATGGGTTACAAAGAAATATTGGTGGAAAAATATTTTACTAAATTGTACCATCACAGCAAATCGCAGAAGTTCTCAACAATTTTTAATTTTGAAAGCTTTTATTCGTCTTCGTCCGTTTTCTAACTCGAATTTGAACCTTTTTCGCTGCCCGTGTGTAATTGTGAGTGTGTAAGTTTTTAGTTTATTTGTAGTACCTAACTAACACGATTTTAAAAACCAATTACACTAGTTACTTAAGATTAAAAAACATAATTTATCTAATAAATTTAAATTATTGCGTAAAAATTGTAAAAACATTTTATGAAATAGATAAATAAATAAATAAATAAATAAATAATGCTGGACAATTCACACAACATTATCTAGCCCCAAGGTAAGCAGAGCTTGTGTTATGGGTACTAGATAACTGATATACATAATAATATACGAGTACATAGATAGATATTTTTTATTATACATAGAAAACGACCAGAACACCCTGAACAAATATCTGCAGATCGTACAAATATTTGTCCCGAGGCGGGAATCGAACCCGCAACCTCCTGCGTCGCAGGCGGACCTTCGCCCACCGCGCCACAGAGGTCGTCATCAGATCATTACTTATAGAATATTAACCATTGAAAATTAAATAGTTTTCGAATATCATTATTGGAAAACTATTTAATTTTGCAAATAAATTAATTTTTTGAAATAATGAATACGATTTGTAGTGGATCAGTTATGTTAAATAATAGATGACTTTGTTTACATAAAAAACCTTTGATTCTTAATCCGAGTATAGTTGAGCTCCTTCCATGGCTCAGCGAGCAGTAGAGTATGTAGGTTACTTTAGTTAACTAATCAAATCCCATCTCCGTAGACCCCGCCCCAGCGAGCAAACGTCGGAAATCCACAGCGGCGCGCGCGCGGACGGAAGCGCAGACCCGGCGGAAGGGGCCGCGGAAGAAACCAGACGCCAAGGCGCGGAAACACAAGGATGCCAAGGAAACCAAGGAGTACGACTCGGGAAGCAACGCCAGCTCCGGCAAGTCAAGGGGACCTTACATACAGGTTAGTCGTCTAAATATCACAGATCCATAGGTCGCTGGTTCATATCCGGCTCGAAGGACCACACGCGCCTATGTATAATAGGTAGGTAGGTACTATTAATCAGTCCACATACGCCCACTGATGAAATGAATGAAGGCCTCACCCAAATGGCACCACAAACCGCAACCCTGGCCACTCCACACGACTGCTACAATGTCGTCAGTTCATCGAGTAGGTCTTCCAACACTGTCGAGAGAAAATCAACTTACTGGATTACCTTTTTTTATAGAAAGAAAGAAAAATATTTGTTTTTACCCATATAGATACATGGTACAGACTTACAGACTAAGTAGGTAAACTAAAATTAAAACTATAAGTACAAGAACAATAGAAAAGGACGCACTAAAGAGCATACTTTTTTGTAATAGCATTTTTTATAGTAGTAGGGTAATCCCTACTACCCGTTTTTTAAAAATGGGTCACGACCATTTTTTTATAGTCTAAACCTTCGTTTGACCACAATCTCACGTGATGGAAAGTGTCGATGTGGCCGACATTGTATCTTGAAGATCTAGTAGATACCTATTCACTGCACAAAAGACCCAGGTTGTAATTGGCCGGAAAAACAGCAGCAGGGAGAGCGTTTTCCAGACCTTAGCGGTGTATTTCGAGTGTGTGAATGTGACTTGAGGGCTGAAATGTATTTAAGTACTAACAGCCCGTCCCAGCTTCGCACGGATGGACATAAATTTTTTAAACATATAAATATAACCTATGTTACTCAGCAGGGATAATGTAGCATTATAAAGGTAAAAGAATTTTTGAAATCGGTCCAGTAGTTTTTGAGTTTTTCGTTACAAGCATACAAATACAATACAATACAAAAATGCTTTATTGTACACCATAAAATAACATTACAAGGAGACATTACACGAGACAAGTACAATGGGCGGCCTTATCGCTTAGAAGCGATCTCTTCCAGGCAACCTTTGGATGGAAAGAATTATTTGAATTTAAGAAAGGCAGGGGGTGTACCAAAGACTATGTAAGATAAAATAGACACCATTCTTTCCAATACATACAAATCTTTCCTCTTTATAATATTAGTGTAGAAAACTTGATAGCTTCTGCTCGCGGCTTCGCACGTAGCAGTCTTGAACTGCATCCATGCAAAATTGCAGTCAGATACATTAAGTGGTCATGGTGTGAAGATGTAACAACCATAAATTTAGTGGCGATGTGTATTTCCAGATCCGCGGCGGTCGAGCGGACGGCTCGCCTGTGTCCGTGTGCGTGATGAACGCGACGACGGGGGAGGAGGAGGAGTGGCCGCGACGGCGCGAGGCCAGGCAGGACACGAGGAGGCGGGGGCTGCATGCCTCTACTTTAGGTAAGTTGTAGAAATTTTATCAAAATCAAGGCTTATTCAAGTTATTATTGACTTTTGAGTGAGACTTGCGGCGGCTTTGGACGAAAAACCGACTGAAAAGGGTTATGGTTGGGGGTTGTGGTAGATGGTGCTGGTTGATCCTCAACCTGCCCTTTGAGATTGGTGTTTGGTATGTGGTCAAGGAAAGTCACTGGTATGGTATGGTACGGACTATGTATTCACAAGACACACGTATTTTATAGATAATTAAACTACTGCCGCCAACTTATGGTATAAATGGTATGAGTGGTATGGAATGGTTGAAATGGTAATATTGATTTGAACCCGCGACGATGGCGGTCGATCGAACCGAGTTAATTTAGGTAAACGCGAGCGAATATGCATTTAACTGCAAGCGCAGCTAAATGCATATCGGCTGCGTGGTCGGTTTACCCGAACACCAACTACGAATCCCTTAGTTTTAAACAGTATTTTGAGTTTTACGGGATAAATACTAATCCCTCGGGAATAAAATTTTTATGTGACCATCTCAGAAGCACCCTCTATACAACTGCAAAAGAATCGTCCAAATCGGTCCATAAATGACGGATAAATCAACGGCCATACATAAAAAAAACATACAAACAACTGAACATAGAACATCCTCCTGTTATCGAAGTTGGTTAAAAACAGCTGATCGACCCCTATCTTCACAATGTAACGCATTTGCTTTCAGTATGCCTTGACCCAAAACCTTGTGGAATCCCTTATCATTACAACAACTGATTCGTTGTTATCATTGCAACAACTGTAACTCATTAGTTTAAATCCACCCCTATCAAGAAGTGACAAGCTGACACTTCCTAGTTTCAACTTGTTCGCGTTGTAAGGTTCATATTCTGAATGGGGGAACTGGTATCTGCACTGACGTCGGAGGACATAGGAGTGTATTTTGCATTGTCCCCCCTGCCTAACCAGGTCCTAGCCAGCCCAGCGCCTTGCAGTACCAGAGCAGGACTTTTGGCGATTGACAGCTTCGTTTAAGCTTTTCTGTAGGCGTGGACGGGTTTGATGCCTCTATGAGAATCTTCAATCCCATTACCCGTCTGACCTCCTCTGTGGCCGTGCAGTGTACCACTACATGTTTCACAGTCTCTTCTTCCTGAAAGCAGCCGCGACACAGGCTACTGTCTGTGGCTATAGTCAGATAGTCATTTTATTGGTAAAATCATTTACAAGTCAAATTTAATTAAAATTGGTACTCACTAACAAATTAAATAAACAAATTACATACTAAAATAATGATTAATTGTCAGTGTCAATGTACCTAATATAAAAAATAAATTAAATTCATTACAAAGTAAAATAATAATCAATACAATAAGTCAATTAATTACGAATAGATTAAATAAAAATTTTATGTCACATCCCAATTTTTTGTCAAGGAAATCCTCGACTTTATAGTTTTAAGAACAGTCTTGTTAGTCTGTCAGTTTTACAGTCTTGAGAAGATGATTGTTCAGTTCACAGTGACCTGTGATGATGTCCACCATTGTTCTTAGGTCCTCGCGGCTCATCTTGAGCAACGCGTTTGTAGTTTTCGTATCTTTTAAGGGGAATATTGATTTAGTATGTTTGCAGTCTATTCGACATTCCCATAGTTTTTGGAGTTTACTTTTAGTCTATTTTTTACTTCTGCTGCCCAGGGTTTGAGAGACTGATGTCCTGTTGTGTTGGGGTCTGTCTCGCTCCTTCCTTTGCTAGTCTGTCTGCTTTTATGTTGCCTGGACAGGATCCACTCTCCGTCCATTCTATGCTGACTTTGCTTTGTTCAGAGAGACTTTGTAGAGTGTTGTGACGTTCTACATTGATGATGGGAACTGATTTTTTTAAATTTTTATGGTGATTGCCTTTAATATGCTAAAGCTAAGTAACTTTTTATGTTGTGTATGAGTAGGTACAATTGTAGAATTGTATATCATTCTTCGATAATGAATACCCTGACACTTTTTGAACTATGGGATAAAAAGTAGCCTAGGTTTTATTCTAGGCCTAGAACTACCTGTACCTATGCGAAATTACAGCTCGATCCGTTAAAAAGTTTTGGCGTGAAGAAGTAACAAACATCCATACATCTAAACATCCAAACTTTTGCATTCATGTTGTGAACTTGCAGGTCTCCGATACGACGCGGCGACGCGCGACCTGACGTGGCTGTGCGCGTTCTGCGCGCGCCCGCCGCACGCCAGCGGGCTGGGGGACCTGTTCGGACCTTACGTTGTGGAGACCGACTTAGATGAGTACAGGTGTGTATGCAGTTAGTCACATTAACGGCCTTTGACACTCC
Organism: Eupithecia subfuscata; assembly: GCA_963564075.1. Classification (NCBI taxonomy): domain Eukaryota; kingdom Metazoa; phylum Arthropoda; class Insecta; order Lepidoptera; family Geometridae; genus Eupithecia; species Eupithecia subfuscata. The sequence goes on along the minus strand of OY751102.1, from coordinate 15,767,636 downwards.
ACTGCTGGTCATAGTCCTCCTTACTAGCTCTTTATCATTAATCCTTGCGCTCGGCATGTCGATTGGGTGGGGATCCTCATGAGGCGCTCCTGCCCGCCCATTTAGTCGGCTCTTTTAACCACTACGGGAAGAGTGAAATATCAAGTAGAGATCTATACAAATTCTCTTACAAGTTTGCTAAACGACATTTTCAAAGTCGTGTGTAAAATAATAAAATAATGTCGACATTTACAGAAAGAAAAATTTATGACCATATCTAACTAAATCCTCTCGAATTGCAGAGTGCTAGACGAAGCGACGCGACGGCGCGCTTGCTGTTCCGTCTCCGTGAACAGCGGTCGTCTCGAAGCCTGGCTGCACGCGGAATGCGGCGTGTGGGCGCCCGGGGTCATCGCCCGCGGGTCGCGCATCTGGGGGCTGTCCAAGGCCCTCTGGAGCGCCGCGCCGCAGCGCTGCCGCCACTGCACGCGCCCCGCGGCGCCGCTCGCCTGCTCCTCACGCGCTTGCCCCGCGCGGACGCACCTGCCCTGCGCGAGGGATCACAACTGGCATCTACCGGAGGATACCTTTAGGGCGCTGTGTCCCGCGCACTCGCCTGTGCCCAATGAACAATGAATCTCTGACGCCTGCAGTGGGAGAGAACTTTGGTGATGCTTTTGACAGTTTACAGATGGTATGACGAAATAATCATAGCTTTGTTGGCTAATGCATTCTCTGCCTAGACTCAGCGGGCAATCTGCAAGATTGCGCCGCTGACAATTCTATCGGTACAGGCATAATTATGAGGCACTCAAGACTATGTGGTAAAACTTTACCTTGTTTCAATTTGCCCAAAGTTTGAATTGGTTACTTCCAAATTCAACTCCGTGCTCACGTTACAAAAATATGAAGAAAACACAATAAATAACTCCTGTCATTTATCTATTTTTAATTAACAAAAATCAAATTACATACCTAGCTTTTGTACATAATTATTTTCCATAAAATTCTTGAAATCGGTCAAAAGTATCAATGAAGTTGAATGGATTCCCATTTGACCAGCATTCAAGTGGCGATAGGTCGTGATAGTTTTATTACCTGTTGATATAAGTGTACCGTGTAGATATCACTCGAAGCTACTTAACCCATCACTCTTGTTTAGTTGTACAGATTCTGATATTGAATAATGCATTGAAGAATTTATCGATATGTTGTACCCGACTCATGCTCGTCCGAGTAACTTGTCTGTAAATATAGCTTTAGTGTACATAGTGAAGACAATGTGTATTATAAAGGAAAGATTCTCGTGTGACATAGATGTTACTTCAGTATTTCTTAGTGAATTTTGAAATATATACTCGGAGTGAGTTGAAATGACATATTTGTAAGTGAATGAGCGAGGCGATCGTACTTTTGCTCGGCACATCGTAATCGAGGCTGTTGTAAAGAATTCAATGTGTTCTTGACAGTTTTTCAGTATTTTACTAGCAGTTTTTGGAACATGTTTTTTCTTTATTTGTACGAATGATTTCATAGAAACATATTTTATTCACATTTTCATGTAATTTCAATGAAGAACAGCAGTTATTGCAGTTATTTGATCGTTATTTATGTAAATCTATGTAAGATGTTGAGCATATATTTTTATGTGGAATACAACTGATCAGTTGCCATTTTCTTAGAATGAACTAGTCTAATTGATAGTGTCTTGTGATTTGAAAGTTATAAAATTGTTTGAATCTATGAAAATTTTACAATTACAATTTTAGCTTGGTAACAAGTGAGTGTCACCTGTGAATGGTGAATGGAGAGAATAATAAATAATTATTACACAACGGTGTGTAGATCTAATATAATGGTTATGTATACCATCTTTACGCTTACATTATAAGTGAGATTGTACAAATGTTTTGCGCGCCTCGACGACGGCAGCCATAGATAATTTTCTAAATGTTTCTCATAATTAGCTTAGATTGTACTTGATAATGTAAAGCACGGCACTAGCTTGACTAGTCTTAGATAGTGAATGGTACGAAGGGGATCGATTAGCATTTGGAATTTAGGCAAAATATTGCTACTTCTATCTGTTATTCAAAAAGAAGACTAGAAAAAATGCATTTGATATGGATTCGAAAGAACAAAGGCAAAAGGGTAAGAGGGGAGGCCCTCTAGCTGTGTTCTCACTACCTCTCGCGTCAAACATTTGAACAATTTCACAACGAATCAGGTAAGAAGCTTCGTTCGAAGAGTGGTGGCAGATTTACCTACTTAAATTCCAGTGGTTTAGGAAAATTAACTTAATTTAGAAAAATGTTAAGGTACAAATTTATCTTAGGGAGACCCAGGTCAGTCTAGAGTTTATAATAGAAATTGAACAAGCAAGACGCAAGAAACATTTATAGATCACAGCAACCCCAATGCCTTCATATTTGTATATGGTGTAAGATTTTTTTATCACTTACGGCAAATGATTACTTTATTAAGTATGTAATTGTTATAAATTATATTTATCATGACATAAGCAAATTGAAATACAACATGTTTAAAATGAATCATCTTTTATTATTAACAAATCAAAGAATACACAAAATCTAAAAGCAAGTCATTCTTGTGTATGAAATGCACATAATCTGATCTAACTAACAGTCGTAAATATTAACGGCTACATTAAATATCAACGTTAACCGATGAAGCAGGCTAATAGTCCGATTGTCTATTGGTGGTTTGCGTCTGTCTAATTTATGAAAACTTGTGTCAAAACCGTCAAAAAAACGGGGTTAACGGGGTAAAAATTTAACCATAAGCGGAGTATTAACAAAAGACTGCTGTCAATAGCATTCCTTTGTTTTAGTTAAATTTTGTCAAAATTTTATTTTCCCCTGTCCTATTAGATAGCAAACTTGTTTAAAAAAGAAATCGGACTAGAATGGATGAGACAAGCCTGAGACAAAATCATGGAGATAAATGGGGAGGCCTAAGCCAAACAGGCAATTTCTGCTTATACGAGTAAGTGACATACCTACCTATATTCATGTAATAATTACTTAAAATATCTACTCAAGACACATTATTGTGTCTTTATGTGGAATACCTACGCCACCTAACGACAAGTGGCAATCGTAATGTAAACTTTTGTACTCATCTGTACCTACTCTTTATAATGTATGTAAATGTTCAGAGCCAAATATCTCTTAAACCGCAGGAGGCCTATTTCTGAGCTTTGCAGGAGAACTAGATACCGTAATGAAGAGTTAATTGGTATAGTTCACGTCATGTTATGATTCATATCTCGCTATAGTTTCGTCGAAAACAGCGGGGCTCCCAACTTTACGTCAAGATAGCAGCCACAGTGAAATAACTATAATATATCCTAAAGTACTAGTGCACGATTTATTTTACTTAGGGCACCGGGATTCACTATTTCATGCACATTTATTGGCATAGTTGAAACCACAGATATTACAATATCTGTGGTTGAAACCAAAACCAACTAAATTCCCATGGCGGGCTGCTAACTTGACGGAAACGAATTCAAGTTTATCGACGTTTTATTTGCAATAGTAGTAGAAAAAAGGCTGTTTTATTTTATTTATTATTAGATAGCCGACTCATCAACCTCACCAACATGCAACTTACAATCATAGAAAGAGCAAGTGGCGACATAATCCCCACCGTGGCTCCAATCAGCACCATACGCAATACTCTCATGCTCTCTGTACTCTTGTACAATGTCACCATCCTTCAGCAGCCTGAAGCCTCCGTACATGCAAGCGGCTAGCAGCAGGTCGGGCCGAGTTGTGTGCCATTTGAGACGCCAGACGCCGCCGCCGACGTCTGTCTCCGAGACGCAGGATTTTAGCTTGCGAGGATCCCATAGACGGATTTTTTCGTCGTAACTGTAAATAAAAGCCGAGGAATTAACTACAAGAATTGGTTTTCCGTGAGTAGGTAGAAAGATATACTGCAGGGCGGATGCTGGATGCGGCAAGCTGAAGACAGGGCGCTATGGCGCTCATTAGGGGAAGCCTATGTCCAGCAATGGACTAATATAAGCTGATGATGAATAGAAAGGGATTAAAAAATATTCAAATCTGAAAAAATAAATTCCTACTGGTCTCATCCATCACTCAGTGATTCTACAAAGAAAACCCTTTGGTCTTCCCTATGGTAGTTGTTATGACTAGGTACATGTATTCGCTCTAGTTGCCTACCTAAAAAAGCCTTCCCTTTCCACCCACTGCAGTGCAAAGGCATTCTTTCCATGCTGGGGAAAGGACAGTCAGTAGTACCCACGGAATGCGGTAGTACCCATACTCCAGCCAAATACGATGTGAAATATTGGTATATAAACCGCTCGTACTAGGTAAACCTAAAATTCTCTTTGTTGCCGTATATTTTTGAACACAATTTACATTGCTAGTCAACATGTGATCATTCTTTCAGTAAATATTGCTAACGATTATATCTGAAACTCGACTCAAAACGTGTAAACTTTCTTGTTGCGTTATGGTTTGTTTAATTTTTTTTTACACAGAATTCAGCTGGAATATAGTCTCTTAATAACCTACCTGCCGGTTAGTAAGCAATGCTCCACTTCTGTATGACACCGCACCGCGGTCACGCCGGCCTCGTGGCTCTTGTTTGTGGCCACTACAGCGTCCGGCACTCGGGCGTCATAGCTCTTAAACAGGCAGTCGTCACCACCTGATCATTATTTTCAAGATTAATTACAATACAATAGAGATTGACATTCCCTAACTAAGTAGGCAAATAGGTTACCTACTCGTAATCTAGAAGTGGGACTTCATCATTATTATTACCTATAATGCTTGACAAGTAGGTGGGGGTACCCTAGTAGGTATAGGTACCTAGCTACTTACCTATACTTGGGTACCCAGAAAGTTAATGTAGGTAGGTACCTTGGATACAACTTTCAAAGAAAAGTAGGTAATGGAAAAGAAGGTTTTATCTAGCTCACTGTCAACCAAGTTAAAGGTGCCAAATGACCAAAAAGACAAGATGGTGTGCCTTACAAAAGTGCCTCTACTCCATCAGCGCTTAAAATAGAGAACACGGAACACCCACCGTGTTCTTTCTATGACAGACATAAGAACATAACAAACCTGAGTAAAACAAATCCGTGTTCCAATAATTGAATGCAGCAATCCAAGCTTCAAATCCATGGGTTTTCCACCTCCCTATATCTTCTATAGCTTCAATTACCCGCAAAACCGTTACGCTACCGGATGAATCACTGACGACTAATTTCGCTTCGCCATCTTGAATTTTATTCGTCGACCAATCAACAGACAGAGCTAGCAAGTTTTCACCAATAGAATGCTCTAGCCACAGCTTCAAGCTTATTTTCCCATCCTCATCCCAAAGTTGGTAAAGTTGTATGGTTCCTACAGAGGTAACTACGGCCAAGGTAGGTCGGTCTTGGATTTTGTGGTAGCACCATTTCTGGTCGAGTATTCCAGAAGTTTCGATGGTTTGTATGGGAGATAGCTCGGTTGTGCTTTCGCTGATTGTGAAGAGGTAGACTTTTCCAAGTCTCGTCTGCTGTTTAGTGGTTTCTTCTGAAAATGAACAGAAGTTTTACTCTAAGTTGATATCCTGATATCAGCTTTGATTAAAACCTGCGGGAATCATGTCAATAATATATATTTTTTATCAACCAGTTTACATAGCCTTCAGGCAAGCTGCAGGCCTAGTTCGCCTGTTTTTTCTAAACATAGACCCAAGTTCAGCTTAACACTACGAGTGCCTCCGAACCGACCGGCGCACACGCTGTGATGCCGCCGCGTAAATTGAGATACCTACCTACTTATACCTACACAAACAGCAGTGAGAACGCGCCTACCCGTGTCTCATCGCTGAAGCTGTGCAGTGAACATTCTAATCGCGTGTAAAGCTTGATTGAAAATGGGGCTTAAGTTTCAGGAAGTCTACATAGAAAAATGAAGTTGACGGATTGCACAAAACGACGGACGAAAACCGATCCGATCCGATTACCGTAATGTGACAACGATCCAAACATTTATATTCTTGGAGATTCTAAACGAAATTTCATTAGACAAGTTCGAAGCAGCGTGGTGGAAAGGTTGTTCGTTTCGTGCGATCACCCGAAACTTCGTATCTAGGTACTTATTTCGTGTTTTAACGCATGCACTGCCCAGCCTCGGCGGTGCGACCCGCAGGGGCGCGCCGCCGCCACACGAGGGTCGAGAGGCTCGTCTGCGTCTTGGGCCATGAACGGGTTAGTGTCATGTTAGTGTATTTTAAAGTAGGCCTCCATACAAATTTAGAAATGAAATAGGTAGGGGGAAATACCTTCATCCTTATGCAGCTGGTAGGTCCCGACGACGAGAAGCCTCCTGTAGGGCTCCACAGGACACCACTCAGCGGAGTCTGCGCTGTAGCCCGTGTCCCATCGCCACCGCGTGCGCCACAGAGACATCTAGTGGTTGAATGGTCTAATCTAATTAGTAACAAAATAAAATACAATGTGGCATTCATGCTTTTTTTTAACTCATCATGACATGACAGAACCCTAACTTAACTCATCTAAACCACAGCGAGAATCGAACCCAGAAGTCCTATGCCTCCAATAGCTGTTCGCCCACGGCGCCAAGAAAGTCATCAAACATTTAGGTAATTCTTGAACTCGCACGAAGGGCATAATATGCCCTTCGTGCGACACCGACATTATTATGTCGGTGTGGTATGGCATATCAACACCAGTGTGCTACGAGAATTTTGTAAATTCCTAAAAAATACAGATACTATAGGAAGGAGTGAACTAAAACATCATTTAATTAGACCCATTTATTATAATAAAAATATGTCCATACACGAATAATACGGCGACTACGCTACGCATCAAACAGTTCAGTAAAATACATTTTAAAATTACTTTTATCTAAAATTTGTACTGTATTATGGTTCACCTCTTAAATTTACTTTGCGACAAGGAGCAAGGAGGGAAAAAGCTCTATTCTAGGCGAATGGTTCAATTTAAGCCAATGCAAGACGTTATTGTTCAAACCCAGACACTTTGTCCTTAACATGCGTTTAATTTCCGACTTTTACGAGGTACGAAAGGCCTACGACAGACAGTTTAACACTGCATGCACAATGTGCACATTCTCATAACGCACGCAGAATTACGAAGCCGAGTAGTGAATGTGCTAACAACTTCTTAACACTTATTAATAGAATTCGCTGTTCTATGGTTGATACAAAAACGTCTTGCTTGACTGGCCACCTGCACCATTCTTGACTCAATGCACACCCAAGATAGCAGCGACTCACGGCGTATGGAAATAATATAATTTATCAAGTCAATATAGCTAACAGTTTCAACAATTCAACAACATCATGGCCTGACCCGTAAAGCTGCGCTTAATAATCCAATATCGCTAGCGCACAGCACAAAAATGTGCATTCAGATATGGACTTAAAACTCTCATCTTTAGATACATTTTACAGACAAACTGGCTTCCCACGAGCTTCAAACGAGAGGCTCGCGAGTTGTCTGTCATCTGATGCAGTCAATATGAAATGCAGCGGGGTTATACGTGTGACTGACAACCTGTAGTAGTCGTACCGTCTTCCACATTGATGTGGCTGCTGAGCATACATATTGTCTGTATGCCCAGTGGTCACTCTAGCTGGCACACAACAAAATAATAAAAATACTATAAAACTGAAACTGCGACGGTTCCGCAGTTTTTTAAGTAGGTACCTACCGTGAGCGTCGCGTGTGAACTGAGCCTTACAGCATAAAAACAGATTTACGATTCCTAATAATTATAACAATACCACGAAGCATATAATAAGAATAGAATGATATTTTAAATCTTAGTAAGTATACCTTCATTCCAATCGTATACACATGGCTGAGGCATGTTGGCATGCCCGAGATTCTTTCTACCTCAAAATAGCTGTACAAAGGCTCACACAGACAATTAGAGATAACATGTTTCTGTGAGACTCCCAGTGACGCCAGGCACAGGTAAAAAAAACCTTTTTGAAAAACTACATTTAACTTTTATACTTTTAAAAAATCAGTGTAATTAAAAAAAATATCCCGGAATACCCAAACGCCACTATATTTTGACAGATATCCATTGACTTTTGACATTGAAAACTGTCATAAGTCACGCCTTGAGGACGTGTGCTCAAATCTGGGTTGCGTTTGAATTTGAGTATTCGGGGAACTGTCTCTGAAATGAGACAGAACGAAATGCTGGATTAAACATATAACTTGCAAGGTTTAGCAGATTTTTTCTCAGTGAGCCTTCTGTACGGCAAAAGCCGTAGCTATTTCGTGCGTCTACCAGTTAAATTCATAATTATTACAACACTTATCAGGACCATCAACAAATACACAAACCACAGTGCATATTAAACAAGAAGTGCTACTACTTAATACATCATTAGTCATTACATACTTGACAGAGTAAACTGAGATTTAAAATATTCATGATATTGAATATTGATACTCTTGAGTTTTAAACAGTTTTCAAAAAATAATAATTCGTATAAAATTATCTGAGCATGACTCTAGAGCTGGTGAGAGCGCTGCTGGCGTCTGGCGCAGCACATTAGCATTGCCATACAGCGGGGCAATGCAGCCCGGCTCTTGGGAACGCTTCCGACTGGTATTCATGTGGATTAGTTGAGCTAAGCTACCTGTTAGTTCAACTGTTTGAATTGTAAATAATAGTTCTAATTTATTTCTGTTATTTGATCATATTCTTTTTTGTAAATAATGATATTGATATATATATTTGTGGACAAAGTGTGTAGTAAAAGTGCAATAATAAAAAAAATATGACTTGCATTTTCTTCGTAATCAAACTCTCTAGTCGCCTATAAAATCCAAAAATAACATGAAGCTGATTGCAGGAAATATAAGAATTACATAACTTTTAAGTACATTTAATTAGTTAATGGTAACTTACGAGATTAATAAAATGTTTAAAACTATTTCGTAAAACTTTACTTAACGGTAAACTACAACTAGAAGTATACTCAATGGCTGCAGGGCCAATATTTACTATTGTTTTATAGACTTGCGCACATTTGTGATTTTAAATCAAATGTTATTTAGTTTTAGGTAGTATACAAAGTTGCTTTTATTATGTTTCATAACACTTCCTTAGAGGACACAAAAAAGGTTTTATCATGATCTATTATTAGTAAAAAATTATTGTTTGTTCAAATTGTAACACACTAAAATTGTATACAACATTGGCCCACTTTTGTATCCCAAAAAGTAGAAAAATGACTTTAAACTATGGTTGATAAGCATGTTTGAATTTTTTTAATTCAATAACAACTAAATTATTTACAACTTAAAACCTACAGTAAAAACAAAATTACCAAAAGTTAGTGAGCACATTTTCTTATAGCTATGCACACAAATGAGGTCATTCATTATGACTTAAAAATGCTTGAACCACAAGAATTATATATAAATTAATAATATCATAGTCGAATAAGGAATTGCTAAGGGACTTGAAAATATATTAAAGTTTTTTATGGCTAATATTTCTCATCAGCCCTTGTAACTCTAATGCCTTGGAAGTAAATATTTTTATATAATATTGACAATAAGTCATTGTGCAATGAAGTCAGGGAAGTTTCTTTCACACTGTTTATAGTATTACTTGCTATTTGGCGTAAATATTTTATTGTAGCCCAGAAGAGCATTTTGTCATAGACATTATAACATATATTAATAACTACTATTTTCAGAGCGCTAATTGTTTATCAATGTATATTATACTATTGTAAAACTATCGAAATTATGCCACATTTTATCATAAAATGCATAAAAATATTATAATATAGAATATATTGTAGTATGAGGTAGATGTTCACAATAAATGTTTTAATCACAGCCTGCGCATCATCAGGACATTGGTGCAAAACACTTTCAATAAATTGCTAGCCATTTCTATGTTACATCAGTATTTTATGTCACAAAATTCCATCTTTAATCAAGCCTGATAACCGGGCTTTTAAGAACCCACTGATATTCTTATTTTGTTGTGGTTTTTAACAGGATAGTTTAATGGAAAATAATCTTTCTGTAACAATGAGTAGGGTTGCTTAAATATTATTTTGAGGACCCTGTCTCTCGAAACTTATTTGAAATCTAATTGTAACGAAAATTACTGGTAACAAAATGTTCATTCTATAGTATACTAATTTGATTGAATTACCATGGCGGCTTCTAGGTCTCCTAAAAATTGACTGTGACATAAGATCCAAAATCACAAGCAAAATCATCATTGACACCATCAAGTTTACTGTAAAAATATTAACTTGTTCATATTTGCTGTCCCACAGTAAGCCTTATGGTGTCAAGTATTTTACCCGACAGGGCCTCCAGTCTATTGTCGTGCAGACCTTTCCGTTTCAATGAGACACTCTCGCACAAGTATGCGAGCATGTACTATGCCACGCTTGAGACGCTCTGCAGAGCTGCGGCTGCCGGAGTAACTAGGTCTCACTTCCTTACCCATCTCTTCAATGACAGCTAAGAGCTGGGCGTATTTTGACATGCCATTGTCTTTGTCCTTTCCGATGGATGAGGGTGAAGCAGCTGGTACTGTGGATATAGTGGCATGGCTGCTCCCACCATGGCCCAAGTCTTTGTGCAAATTCTTCCCACTCATGGGAATCGCGGTCACAGTGACATCACTCAGTTTGGACTCGACGGCCTGGATGTCCATCGCCTCCATCGCTATCTGAAAAGAAGCAGAGCTAGGGTAGATCGTTTGTCATTTCATAATACACTATCAAAGAATGTTCTCAATAACAGACAATATTTTGACTGACTACTTACCGTATTTGAGGACATGGGCAAAGAATGTGTTTGGAAAGCACTACGCGGGCGGAAATAAATAAAAAATATCTACTATACTGTTGATAGACGACATACCTAATCCGGTTAACTAGAAGTCCTGGAACGATCGAAATAGACGCCTTCTTCAGTAAATTGTGTCACAGTCTTGATTCATAGATTGTGAAACTGCAGAATACAAATAAACAATACCAAAATGCAAGTGTGCTTCGTAGATGGACTCGTATTTTGGACAACAAACTGCAACAAACAACTTCACAAATCACCCACTTTGACAGTTTTCCAAGCGGATGTCAGGCTGCTTATGACTGCTCTGCTGTCAAAATATATGCCAAAATTGTGCAATTTTAGTTTTCGAAGTGTTGAATGAAACAAAAAAATGTTTGTCTTTATTCACTCTGTGATAGTCACTGATGACACGGATGACATTTATTTTCTTTCTACAGATGACATTATGAGCCAGCTGTCAAAGCGAGGTCAAACTGGTTTGACGAATGGCTGAGCTGTTTCGTCTGTTAACCAATCAGAGCCAGTGTCAGCAAACGGCATTTTTCATGTTTTGAATTTTATTGGTTGATAGATCATTCGGTCTTTTAATTTTTCATTCCATCGAGCGACTTCATGTTCATTCACTCATACGGTTTTTGCTGTGTCGCGGAGTCGTTTGTTGGATTGAGTTTATTTTCAATTAAATTATTTTTATTTTATTTGAATTGAAAATTTAAAAATTCGCCACTAAATCATTCCACAATAACCTAAAATTATTATTTTAAGTGCGGTTTCCATGCAACACAATCGACCCTATCAAATAACACAATGGATTACTGTACTCGAATCAAATGAATGTAAATAATAAAATAATAAGCGGTCAAGTGGTATCCCCGCCCACTGCGGCGTCGGGGATCATTATGCGATTAGTGGAATAGTCTGGCTGAGCCGTCCTGGGTCGCGGCCAGCGGTCATCGAGTGGAAATGTCTGGGGACGGCGAGCGCACGTCCTCTCGGCCGAGCTCCCTGCAGCTGGAGACGCCGCCGCCGGAGCGTGAGCCCCTCCGCTTCGACGTCCAACTGATCGGTGCTCCGCCCGAGGTCGAACAACTCGTTAACAGCATCAAGCAAGTGGCTGAAGACTTCCTATACCACTGGAAAACTTTCCCCATTGGTAAGTGATCATTGTGATCAACTTTCTTTGTATATTTGTATAAAACATAAATTTTTTACTCATGTATGTATACATGAGTGACATTATTTGCTGGATATTTGAATTCTCAAGTAATAGTTTTGTATTACCTGTGCTCTGTTATCAAAGAAGCCAAGTCATAATAGTGCTCTGAAGACAGCAATGCAAGGTGCATTGCTGACAGAATTCAGCTTTTCTTTTCATAAAAGTTGTGAATTTTATAACACAAAACATTACCTAAGATGCCTATAAATAATGCGAACAAATTATAAATTCATTATTTTGATTGTTAACCCCAGTTCTACCTTCATCTCGGTTCACGGGTCCTGGCAACAAGCCCGAGGACATCATCATTCCACCGCCGTGTGATGAGCTGGATGCAGCAGCACTGGATGCTGGCATTGAGCCACAGCCTCTGTCTCCCAAGCAGCTCTACTCTATTCGGGATAAGGGGTAAGTTATGAAATAAAAAATAAAAAGGTTGTTTGAACACTTACATATAGCACCATTGGTACACAGAACAACAGAAATAAACTCAATTCAAATAAATAATAATGGGGAGATCAATATTATTTTAATTGTGCGTTCAGGTAGTTTCAATAAGTTAAGAATTGCATTAAAAGTAATTATTAAATTAAAACAAAAATCTAGGTGCACAATTCAAATTTAAGTCCTTTTTGGTTTTAATAAAAAATAAACTAATTTATATTAGCATTAATTGCATATACCCAAACTAAAATTTTATGTTGAAATCATAAAGGTTACATGTTGTTTGAGTTAAACTTGTCATATTTGCTGAACACAAATTAATAGCACTTAAGCAACGGAAGCGGTCCCTTCCACTCTCATTAATATCAGTTAGTGGATTTGTGCTCCAACTTTCATGCCGTTGACACATGGGGTGTTGAAAGTTAACTTCATATTCATTTCCTGATAAGATTGAGAACAATTTTCAGCTTATCAAAAAAGTCATGGAGTGCTTTGATATGTATTAAAAAAACTTCTACTGCTCACACTGGGAATCTTCAAAGAGCTGCCCATATTTTAAATGTATTTATTAATTTAAGTCATTATGTCCCTCAGCTGGGCAAAAACCTCAAATTTCTCCTTCCTCTCCTTGTGATTCAACGCAATAACAGGTCATAATAGAAAAGTGTATCAAAGTCGTCCCACTGTATATTATCATAGCTTCTGCACGCGGCTTCGCACGCGTATTTTGGATAATAGTACATTATGGTACTAGTGTGTAACATTGGTGATTACCGCCGATAGGCGAGGGTCTTAAGAGAGCCGAGGACGGTAATTATCAATACACACGTGTATCAAACGACGTTTTTCAACACACTTGTGATTAAAATAACAATAAAAACTCATTTTATTATAATTTTATTATACTTTTGACGTGACAACGTCTTATAATTCGATAGAGCCGGCTGCACGCACGAAAAAACATGACGTCATGCGGCGTTACTTCGTCATGCGGCGTTACCTCGCTCTGAGACGTTGTCACGTTCAACTATCGTCAGTAAACCGACTTTACAGACAACCAATTTTTTTTAAGAACAAAACAACTCAACCAATAGATTTATTTTTTAAATCTATAACTCACGTCTAGTGAGTTATAGCAATGAAAAAGTCACAGTTTGATTATGGGTATCATTCTGTGCCTAATTGCGGTGACCATAGAGCCACTTTATGAGCAAGTGTGTTGAAAAATAAGTAAATGTACGCCAAATTGAATTGGTTCTGTTCAGTAGTTTTGGGAGGTTTTAGGTAGCTAAATAAAATTTACGTTTCACAAACTTTCGGCTTCATAATATTACTAGGATTAGTAAGATGTCTCAAATGTATAGTATTTTCAAACCATTTGCTAAAACGTTTTATTTCTAACATTATCTATCTCCAACATGTGCTTTCTAACTTTATACGCATGATACACACAGTGGACACGCTCTTTCATTTTATATGGCAACATCAGGCGCGACTTTTGGTCGCTCTCTCTTAGGCTACGGACACGTATTCAGCGGGCGCGGGGAGCAGCGCGATAACGCAGACCCGCGCCGCTACCTTCGGGGCCAGTTTCATATAAATCTATGCATTGAACACACCGCTACCCGCGCCGCAATCGCTGACTTCGAGACCGAGGCCTTACTTACGCTATTCAGAAGCACACATAGTTCCACTGCAGAACATGCGCCTCCCCCAAATAAGCGGGGCTTTGCATATCACCACGCTTAGAAGGCGGATTTGTGATCGCAGTAGAGGTGCTAAAAATGCACAAAAGGAAGATTCTGCCCTTCTTCTTTAGTCCTTATGAGTTACGACATCCATCCACGCGCTGAGTTGAACTGGTCGATTCGTACGCCGTGACATTCTTGGCCTGCTGATGCTAAGACGCACGCACGACGCAAGTTATCTACAGTAAATTGTTTGGCGTGGGCGTCAATAATACCTCATTTAAAAGTCTCCTAAAGATCGCAAATAGCCGAGTCAAAATAATATGGAATCGTCAAATACATTCATTTTCGCCAGCACTGTTTTATGTAAGCTTCTTTTACTCGTAACTTTGGGTCGCGTCTGCGACTTGACTATCTCAAGTTTGGTCACACGTTTTTTCGATTTAATCATTATCACATCTGGTACTTATGGGTATGTACTTACTTCAGTAATGATGACACGCATACCATTCAAACTCTCTTTTACGTTTTGTATTGTCTCGTTAGAATTTCACTTGTAAGCTGCTATGTCAGTATTGTTCTAAAATGCCTGAATAAACAGTAACACAATTTCGTCGGAAAAATAACTGTGATATGATATTCTTTAATTAATTCGCCGCCTAGAATAAATCTCCTATTTAATTGGCGTGTCCCTGTTCTCACGTAGAGGTTGTATTGTGACCTTTAAAAATTAAAAAGTTCTGATGTTGATGTTTTCAGATAAACGCCATAATTTAGATGGAAAACAAGCTGCTTATTTACGAGATGGATAGGAACAGGAACACTTGAAGATTAATAGCTCAATAATTTTATTTTATAAGACGTCTATAAAGTGAAAAATATATTAACGACATCAAGGGAACCAAGTCTAGTAGCACATTAACTAACATTACACCTACAGCTACATTTTTATGTGAGTTCGCGTACATACATCCAATGAGTGACGATTCAATTTAGCGTTGTAAATTCCTGACAAATGTCGTCTATTTTCGGACAGAATACCAATTGGGAGGCGAATTTTATGACGATCTTTGAAATCTAGACACGTGTGTTGATTTTACCTCCTCGTAGTTTTGCGGACGTAGACAGCCTAACTATTATGGGTAAAGTACTTTTTGAGGAATAATACATAAATAAATAAAATAAAAGAGCTTTATTCCATATCACATCAATTTTTAGATTAGTAAATAATATTAATTAAAAAAAGTCATGCGTAATTTTTAAACGGCGGTGTACACCTCCTCCAAGGATCTCCAGTGATTTCGGTCTCTGGCTTTACGTGGCCTTTTTGAGGAATACCAGTTAATAATAGATTTCTAATGCTGTAACATTCACAACAGTTTGGATATTTGTTAATCTAAGAAAGTTTCTGATCAGACTGAAACTTAGCATACCTAAGATACCGTGATGTAATGATTATTTTTTTCAATTAAATGCCCATGCGAACCTGCCAAGAGAAGCTAAGCTAAGATATATTTAAAAGTTTACGTTCTTTTATACTCATAAAAAATTACATGTAGGAGGTAGGTAGGCTAGCTAGAAAATGTAGATATGAACCGCAGCTTAGACCAAGCATTGTCGCTACTGTAATGTAATATCACATAATATCCATTACTATAAGCTTCGTTGGGCTTCCTTACATCTCGAGTGTCGATGCATCGCAGGTACCTTCATTGAGGTACTTTTCGCGGACCTACAGTCTACAAATTATATACATGTAGTAACGTATTTTAGCTGCAGCACACGGCTTCGCTTACTTCATCACGTGGTAGATACCTGAGCCCTAATCCACGATGGATACATTGCTAGCAGCTGTTTTATGAGGTTTTGAAATCTATAAATAAAAAGCGCTCCTTACCGATACTGCGGAGTGAAAGAGTCATCTTCTCGCGAAGATCTCAGTATGTCGGGTGTGTAGCACACAGAACTAACAGTATCTACACCTGGCTCTTTAATGCTATCAACTTCTCGTGGAGACGCACACAGCTTCCAGGCTGGTGGTAGGTTCCAACCTCTGTCTCTATTAAAGTGGAACAGTCGACCTGTTCCTATTCTATCGCCTTGCGTGTCTAAACTGAGGGCTCTGGATAAAACAGTATGTAGCACTTCTGGGATAATGAGCTTCCATTAGTGAAAGAGGTAAATCGGACCTGTAGTTGCGAAGATCTAATACAAACCAACGTACTAGGTACCTCTTCATACTATGAGTGCAGCTAATGGTACTTCTACGAAGGTTACTAATGAGGTGTTAAAAAAAGTTGAGGATAAAAGGTTTTTGACTAACACCATTCAAAACAGAAGAAGGATTGGACATTTTATATGACATGATAACTTCATAAGTAACAACATGAAAACGAGGAAGAGGAAGACCAAGAATTAGCTGTATGAGTCACATCAAGGAGAAAGTCGCTGTCATGTTGTATGAAGAAGTAAAAGACTGTATTAGAAAGTACAAGAGCTAGGCTCTTTCATTTATAGTAATAATGATGATACTTTTACGACTTCTATGGGCCTTGTGTAGGTTGACCTGCTTAAGTCCTGCTTAAGTCTTCAAGTATTGCTACTATGAAAGTTAAATGTTTGTTTTCGTTAAGCCTGCAAACGGATTACAAGTATAAACCGAAGATGCTAAATGCTAAGCAATTGGACTCCATCAGAGAATGGGGGTATGTCTCGTGTCTATAATCTATGTACTTACTTTGTCTTGGCATTCACCCCCGGCATAGCATGTTACGGAAACTTCGCCTCTTCACTATTCTATGAACTGTTTAAGTATTTTCTTTAGTTTGTTTAATTTTCTGAGTATATTCCTTCCTGAGCCAAAGTCTTCGTACAAGTACAAGTATTATTGAATATTATTTAGCCGTTTATTCGTATAAAATTTTATGAACCTACGCATGACTGTCGTATTCTGATCTCTCGGTGTATATTTTAAGATCGAGATCTGTTCAAACGGTTCGTGAGAGAGAGTGCATGCTTATTATAAAATAGTCTACTGTCACGCATGAATCGGTGTTTTACTTTGTAGTTAGGTTTAATTATTTTTATGCTGATGTATTAAATTGATGGTCTTATTTGTATTTTATGTATCAAAAAACCTGAAGAAATGTATTTGCCAATCCACTAGTAGGTCTGATTCTCTGTATAATATCAAATATCTACAATTACTTAATCAATATCTCTACAAGTCCTCAATCACTTCCCGCGTCAGAACATAGCCCCTAATAGGGCGTTTTCACTGACGCGGAGTGGAGCGAAAACGTGTAGGAGTCAACCAATTAGGAGCCAACGGGAAACGAGATGTAATTTTTTTACTAAATAATGGGATCGATTCCTACGTAGGTACGTTGTCTTCGATCCGCTCCGCGTTAGCAAACGCAACAAAAACCCTGTATAAAACCTTTCACTTTCCCAGCTTCTTTGAACAAATTCACGAATAAAATCGGCACCTTGCTGTTTATGAATAATTCTGACTTCGCAAATTGAAACTTTATCTCAATCTACAGTGAGTTCGAAGTCCCGTCCCGCCTCTTTCCCGGTCAGACCCACGTGTGGCGAGTGGCGGGATGGCTGCAACGCGGCCGTGCGAGGGCCAGGGAGGAACTATACACGCACGTGGCGCGCGCGGCCGCCGTCATCGTTATAGTGGCCCGCGACCGCCTGCTGCGGCAGGAGCCGCTGTCTGTACGCTCCGGCGCCGCGTCGCTGCTTGCTGGCTTGCACAGGTGAGTTAGAGAGAGGGTCTCGACACGCACGTCACGTCGTAGTTATAGTGGCCCGCAACCTTAATCTTCGGAACTGGTACCTTTTGTGTCACTTACCTCCTCGTTATACTGTTTTTATTATCGTTTTGTTTATTTTATACTTTTTTGTACTCACCTGTGTCCAAATAAATGTTTTTTTTTGTCTATTCTATTCTACATCCCGACACATACCGACAGATGGAAATTCTTTAAAATACAAAAGTGTTATTAATGTTTTTATTTGTAGACTGATGGACCTGATAATCGGTATGCCGTCCATGGAGGCCAGAGACCTCGAGAAGAAGATAAGAGATGAGAGATCTAGGTACCTCGTCGCAGAACTTATATGCAAGGTAACTAAACACCAAATTCCCTTTGAATAGTCGTGACTAGTATCTAACGTTAAAATTTGATACTAAAAGCGTACATTTTTTATACCCTAGCCTGAACACGAAGAGGACATATCCGCTCTAGCGGCGTGGGTGACCCGAGCTATGCGGCGCGCCGCCGCTGAGAAAGCAGACACGAGGGAGCTACCCCGTCCTATACCGCGAGTGCCTTTCCTCTACACCACGCCTCAGCGGACGCAGGTAATGAAGGGTCGATGGACAGAGGATTTATTTAAGATTTTTTTAAACCACAGAAAACGCCTAATTTATAATCAATTTTATTTTTAAATTTTCTTGCTTCGTGATTCTTGCATGGTCACCCACACAAGACTTCTCCAGGCACTTCGGTTCTGAGCTATATCTCGCTAATAGCTTCGAGTTAGCGCAGATCCGTTTCTACTTCGTCAACCCAGCGATGACCTGGGGCGGCCCAATCCTAGGCCCCCGTTGCTTTCCTCTCATACGCTTTCTTAAAGCCCAATCCTCCTTTATTCCCTTGATTTGTCCGAGCCAGCGGGAATGGTAGCAACCTGGCTAACAAGTAATTCATTGAAAACTAAAAACCCGCCGTTCCCACTTCCCTTTTTTGTGCTTTAGATTTATTTATTTGCACAAAATGTTCTAAACAAAAACCCAGAATACTGACGAATGCTTCGAGATAATAATGAGTCCCGTAACCGTATAAAAACAAATGCGTGAAAATCCTTTAAAATTTTAAGAAATGACCTCCCTACCCTTAACTTTACCTAGTTCATGCACACGCATTATTTAATACCATAGAATTTAAGATGGAACTCTTTGTTATCTTTCTAGTCCTAAGTTATTTTGAATAGATTATTTTTTTCATTTATTTTTTATTTTAACTGTCTGCCAGGTCGACTTACGCCTATACCGACGCGATGTACTAAGAAAAGCTGCGTCCACGTTACAAAACATCCTGGAGAGGGAGGCCCGCGGCTGGTTCCTGCACTTCCGGGAGCGGCACGCCGCGCTTCTCGCCAGCCAGAAGGTGCCGCTCAAAGATATCGAGGAGGTCATTATAATGAAACTTTTTAAACTTTCGCGATTTCTTAACTTAGTTCATGATTTTATCGGGTATTTATCGCGTACCTTTTGTTATTATTTCCCCTACGTTTCTACCGCGTTACAGTGATCGTGGTCACGGGGCGCCCCGTCGCCATAACCGATAAAATCATTAACTATACTCCAATTCAGAATCTTAGATAATTTATGTCAACAAAGAAATGTCATGATATGTCACTGTCATAATGACAAGTCAGGGGTAGAAATCATTTTTTTACCATGGATCACTATTAGTAGTGATGGCGCGCGGTTTTGCTTGTGCGATACGAAAGATACCCTACCTGTGGATGCGGCATTGTCGCGGCCTCGTCTCCCTGTGACCGTAAGGAAATACAAATAAAACAATGTAAATAATTACATATTTTTATTGCTTAAAAAATTAAATATTATTCTGACATAAATAATAGATTCAGGCGTTACTTTGCGGAAATCCATTGTACATTATTATGATAAAACAATATTTAGTAACAATTCCGCGCAAAACCTTATCTGATAAGATCCTACAAAATGTAATCCGTGTGTACCGCCCGCCCTCCCACAAATTGATCCTACTTAAAATTAGAGAAGGTAATCAATAGACTTATGTAATATAAAATAACCTAATTAAATTACCTACCTACCTCCTTAAATTGATCCTACTTAGAATTTAGAGAATGTGAACAACAGACTTATGTAATATAAAATAACCTAATTAAATTACCTACCTACCTCCTTAAATTCATCCTACTTAAAATTTAGAGAAAGTAAACAATAGACTTATGTAATATAAAATTGCCTAAGTAAATTACCTTCCTACCTCCTTAAATTGATCCTACTTAAAATTTAGAGAAAGTAAACAACAGCTTATGTAATAAATAATTACCTAAGTAAATTACCTTCCTACCTCCTTAAATAGATCCTACTTACATTTAAAGAAGTTAAACAACAGACTTATGTAGGTAATATAAAATTGCCTAAGTAAATTACCTTCCTACCTCATTAAATTGAACCTACTTATAATTAGAGAAAGTAAACAACAGACTTATGTAATATAAAATTGCCTAAGTAAATTACCTTCCCACCTTTAAGCACGAATATAACTTAATTTGTGAAAGAAAAGACCACACTAATTACAAAATGAAAAGACTCATCAAAAATAAGTCGTCGACTAGTTTCGTCTCTCCACGAGACATCATCAGGACGCTATAACAATACTCGACTTTGGCACTGAGACCGTCAAGCATCAACGACAGAGTCCTGCCAGTGATGTTGCCTCTCGCTCCCTGCGTAACATCACTGGCAGGACTCTGTTTAAAGGTGGGAAGGTAATTTACTTAGGCAATTTTATATTACATAAGTCTGTTGTTTACTTTCTCTAATTATAAGTAGGTTCAATTTAATGAGGTAGGAAGGTAATTTACTTAGGCAATTTTATATTACCTACATAAGTCTGTTGTTTAACTTCTTTAAATGTAAGTAGGATCTATTTAAGGAGGTAGGAAGGTAATTTACTTAGGTAATTATTTATTACATAAGCTGTTGTTTACTTTCTCTAAATTTTAAGTAGGATCAATTTAAGGAGGTAGGAAGGTAATTTACTTAGGCAATTTTATATTACATAAGTCTATTGTTTACTTTCTCTAATTATAAGTAGTTTCAATTTAATGAGGTAGGAAGGTAATTTACTTAGGCAATTTTATATTACCTACATAAGTCTGTTGTTTAACTTCTTTAAATGTAAGTAGGATCTATTTAAGGAGGTAGGAAGGTAATTTACTTAGGTAATTATTTATTACATAAGCTGTTGTTTACTTTCTCTAAATTTTAAGTAGGATCAATTTAAGGAGGTAGGAAGGTAATTTACTTAGGCAATTTTATATTACATAAGTCTATTGTTTACTTTCTCTAAATTTTAAGTAGGATGAATTTAAGGAGGTAGGTAGGTAATTTAATTAGGTTATTTTATATTACATAAGTCTATTGATTACCTTCTCTAATTTTAAGTAGGATCAATTTGTGGGAGGGCGGGCGGTACACACGGATTACATTATATAAAAAAAAACTACTGAGATGGTATTTATTATTATTTTTTATTAGTCACTTAGTAATTAGCTATACACCAAACTAAACTAGTTACTCTATGTTTATTAGTACATAATAAAATCTGACTTAAGTTTGTTTGACCGCTTATAAATAGGTAATGAGACATGACTTACGTGTTTCTAACACGTAAGTCATATCACATAATGATCTCAAATAATAAGTCATACGCCTTACCTACTACAAAACTACAATATAAGTAAGTCATTATACCTACTAAATTTTTTAATAACTGAGCATGTATAAAAATGCGTTAAACATTAATCAACAAAAACAAATCCATAAAAAAATTAATCACTATCTTCAGAGCTTTGCAAATCAGGGTCGACGTTCCTAGCATCTGCAGCGGTTGCTAAATTTTTGTAAAAATGGTGGAAACATTCCGGTACGAGAGGTAATAGCGAAATTATGTCTCGTTTTTTTTCCATACTTATTGGCACTGGGTTGTTTGTTATCGGTGAAACAGTCAAATTTATGGTGCCGGTTCGTGTGCTCCTTCTGAAGTTAATGGCTTTAAAATCTTCATCTCTGGAAAGTGAGTTTTTATATTTTATTACTCCAAAGTCCGCCTCGTAGCACAGCCACTTCACATCATGCCATTTAAAAACATTGTTTGAAGTGTCTTTTTTTCGGGCTACTAGTGGCCCTTTTAGCAAACTTGCAAAGTCCATGAACTCCGCTTGTTGCATTTCGTGCACGGTAAACTTTTTACTGCTCGACCTTACTAACTGCATCCAGTCATGCGGGTGATATACTTGAATAGCAGATTTTTTCTTTTTTTTTCTCAATGATGGCATGATCTAAATCCACTTCCATGTGAGTGTGGCCTGGTACCATAAATTTGTGATGAATTTTTTTTAAGGAGGGTTTCATTGTCATCAGGTATGTAAACATTGCGGCTACGTGGGTATTCTTGTTTTGACCTCCACATGTATCGGAGTACAAAATAACTTCAGAAATGTCCTGAGGCAGTTCTTTGAGGTGGATGAATAAACAAGATGCTATTTAATTAGCACCTCGACCCGAGATTCCCTCATGCCACATGTAATGTGTAGACAATCCCGTTGCATTGTCGTGCACAGTAAGATTAAATGTCCAAAGCTGCCTTTTATAAAAAGCTACGGATGACTCTAAAGCTGGAGTAGGTAGACACTGTTGGAGATCAAAAGAAAGGCACTTAATGGTTTTGTCTATTGATGCAGTCATTTTGTCAGACTTTTTTTCATTATAAGCCATATCAGCTGCAAGCAAATGTGACTCACGTTCCGCCTCAAGGGTTAATTTTGCAGTTTCGTCGTTGGCGACACTTATCTTCATTTTAATGATGTCACAGTGGTGGCAAGTGTCAACTTTTGGCTTTTTAAAGCTCAACTTTAATTTATGAAACTCTCTTCGGTAAATTTTGTCACTGACGGGGTTTTCATGAGACTTTTTATAAAAAGAATACATGATTGAAATTGTTAAGTGTGATGGTAAATACTTTCGGCTACTTTTTCGTCTTGTGTAGTGGCTCTCGTATAACGGGAAGGAATTAATATGGCTAATCACTTCAAGAATCTTTAGATCTGAATGTTTATTTGCTGGAGTTTTCTTTCCACGTTTATCTGGTTGAATTATTCCACTGGAAGTGCTGCGTTTCTTTAAACCTATCAGTTTAACAAAATTATCCGTTATCGCCAAGGTTTTTAAAAAGCAACCTTGACATACGGATATTTTTTCACTGTTAATGTCTAAATGATACCTGTAGGTACATTGTCTAAATTTTTGCCGTTCAGGATCCTCGACACGATGTCGTTCTGTTTGTTTTTCCTGGATGGTGATTAGAGATGAAACGAAAGCTGCTCTCAAATCATATGACCCAAGATTCCAAAATTCCTTATGAATTACAGCACGTTGTTCATTAATTATCTTTTCTCGGCATTTATTTCGACAATTAGGTAGTTCCTGCATTTTGCGTTCCTCTACATTTTTCCCAGAAGCCGTCACATACGAAAGACCAAGATTGCGCTTCAATTTACTTTCTCGTTTTCTTTTTCGGCTATGTACTGATTGTTGAGGTAGAGATTGTAGCAGTTCTTCATCTTCTGCAGATAGGTTGGGACTTGGTTCAGTGCGTGTAGGGTCAGGCACAGAGTATGTTGGGTCAGCCACAGAGTCATCACTAGAAAAGTCACTGGGTGTTTCATCAGGAGCTGTATGTGTTTGAGTTCCTGATGTGCTTGGTTCAGGATCAATAAAAACACTTTGATCACTATAAACAGCGGTATCTTCTGTGAGCAGACTAGGGCTGGTTGATGATTTTTGAATTATTGTCACGTGGTCAACGTCAGACTGTTCGTTTTGTGGCTCGACAGAAGTTGTTGGTTTCTGCGTCCCAGATGTACTTGGTTGCACAGTAGTAGTTGTACTATGGTCACCTAAAATAATACAGAGCTATGTTATTCGCATAAAAAATTAGAAAAATAATAATGGTCTCTAAATAAATCAATTAGGTATTTAGTAAATTTATCATTCAAAAATTTTCATAAAATGTTACTCCTATTTTTACATTAGACTAAATAACAAATGCTAAATTAAAATGTAAGTATTTATTAAAAAAAATATGATAATACGTACCAGTAGTTGTATTTTTTGTATTTATAACAAGGTTTAGTATTTTTCTCCCTCTCGATTCCATAGTAACTTATAACATTATCATTAATTGCACAACACAACCACAGCATGGGTCAGAATTATTTATAATGGTGGCTCAAAACAAAATCTTCACGAAGGCACTTCACTTCTTAAAATCCTGGAATTTCTAATGGCCATAATGCATTTTAACAAAAAATAAAGGGTGGGTCGAGAATCTTGTGGGTGAAACAACTTAAGTCAGATAGCTGAAGTCAAAAACAATAATAAAACTATAACGAACAAAAGTACTTAAGTCGACTTAAGTGCTTACGGTCCGGCACTAGAAGTGTTCCAAAAACATAAGTTGTTTGGTGCGTATTACTACCGGCTCGCGATTTGAAGCCCTGTGACTTAGTTGCTTATTGCCGTCGAAGGATTATACAAAAAGCAAAGCCCTGTCAGTTTTTAGCATTTCGAGAAAAAAATGACTTAAGTGCTTATGGACGCCGTGTCTAGTTTCTTCATAGGCAATATTTTTAGAGCAGAGCCATGCCTGTATGTCTGCTTTTTTCCAGGCAGTAGTAGGGGTTTGCTCCATTTTCCTACTATGGTATGGAGCATTATCCATAACGAGCACAGAGTTTGGTTTTAGTTTAGGAAGAACCTGCTTAAACCAATCCTCAAAACACTCCGCATTCATTTCTTTGTGATAATCCTCAGAATTTTTTTTTGATTCAAACAGGAGCAGAGCTCCTTCGACAAATCCTTCATCACTTCCGATGTGGCTTATTATAAGTCTTTTCCCTTTTCCTGAAGGAGCCTTCAGCCCTGTGGTTAGCCTCTCCCGAAAAGCCTGTTTTGAAGACTTAACTTCGGTGTCCACCCAAACTTTATTGACTGTATGGCCTAAAACAAAATAATGAATGGCAGATTATTATACACATCAACTTATTAATAAAACAATCGGATTTATAATCAAAAGTACATAAAAATTAATGACAAAATTACAATCATAGGTAATTTTTATAATATTACCTTCATTAAGCCAGGTCTCGTCTTGGTAGTATATAACCTTTCCATCCATGCGGTGCTTTTTTATGGATGACAAATAGTTTTGTCGCCACAGAGTTATTTCTTCCCTATCAATCAAACAGCTGTTGCGTTTTCGGCTGGTGTACTTAAACTTTAAACGCCTTAGTACTTTTTGAAGTTTTGTAATTGACAGGTTTGGTAAGTTTGAGTCCTCATTTACAGCTCGCAAAACCTGAAATATTAAAATTATTTTGAATAATAGGAAATGTAAGACTTATCCTATCATAACACTACGTCCATCGCTCAGTGCATCGTGATTGATATGAGAGGTATTTATAAGTTCAATGTTGGTCAACTTGCGGAGCTTTAATACATATAATTATTTATTATCCACTCAGAATTGCAATAAAACTCATTTCTTTATGAGAATTTGGCTCGGTTATAATTAAACATTAAACTAATCATACCCCCCTTGTTTGGGGGAAGCATGTTCAGCAGTGTACATTATGAGTGAAAGATAGGTAGGATTCTTATTACTGTGTAGACATTGCCTCTACAAACAATGGTTCAGTGGGTGCCTAATAAATAAGCAACTAAACTCTTACCTTTGCTACAGTAGGAATCTCATTTCTACGATAAAACTGGTGAACAATCCGTCTTATTGCTGAGTATGAAAATTCGTCCATTTTTTGTAGGAAGTTGGTTTTCGGACCATCTTTTTTGGGAGACCTGAGAGTGCCTGTTGTTTTGCGTTCTTTCAAGATTCTTTGCACTGTTATTGCAGAGAGTCCCAAAAGCTCGGCCGTTTTTTTCGCACAAGCTCCAAGTGACCAGACTTTACCCTGTGGCCAATTTTTATATGTATTTTTGTATACATTCATCACCATAAGTTTTTCTATATCAGTCATAGATTTCTTCGGACGTTTTTTTTGTGGCGACAGATAGTCACTTGTTGACGATGTCGATGGACCCGGCATCTCCGCCGTCGGCGGCGCGAGCGCGGGTTGAGGTTCCATGTTGTGTGAGTGTGACACAACAATACAAGCACAACAACAACAACAAGGTTTAAAACTTAACAAAAACTGATAACAATAACAGACAACGATAATGTCAAAACGAAAACAAAACAACAACTCAACAACGCACAATTGCACACGAGCAGCGAGAAAGGAACACATTCGACTTCGGCGGACGAGAGGCGAATGAAATTACAATACAATGCAAACACGAAATAAAATGGCGTTTAATGTCAAAATGCGAAAATTGTTTCGAACTTCTGTGATTTACGCCCATTTTACTCCGGTAATACCAGTGTCATAAAATATTTTCTGCTAATATTTCTTCATCATTTTATAACTTTGTTAAACAAATGAAATAAAATATAATATGTAGCACAAAACCATTGCTATTTTCCATTCTATGGATATTGATTAGAAAATAAACCCTACCTTAAGTATTTAGAAAAATTGAGTAATCTTCTATGAACTTCTATTTCGAAACATTTTTTTTGATATGGTATCACCTTTGTTGACATAAATTATCTAAGATTCTGAATTGGAGTATAGGTCATTATAATGTGTATTAAATTTACTTCTTTAGGGGTAGGCTCCTTGTTTTTAGCTCTAGATGTCTCTTTTAGTTCTAGAAGTCTCATGTCTCTGCAGTTCTTTGGAGCCTGATAGTGTCAGATAGTCCTTTTTCATGAAGCAAAATTATGTGCAATCCTGCTGTTTCCCCAGAATATTACACCATATTTTATGAACGACTAAAATCAATCCTATCTTATAACATTTTTATTACATCATAGTGTTTTATCTGGTCAATCTGCTGCAGGAGGTCCGTGACGCAGCGTTACGCGAGTATGTCCGACGCGTGTGTGCGTCCGTGGAGAGCAGCGAGCCGCTCGCAGCGCTGGGCGCAGACATTCCGGAGCTGCTGGCGGCTCAACTGCGTGCCGCCGCCATCGCTGACCGGTAATAACCTTGTTACCATTAAAGTTTAAGAAAACAAGCTATTAAGTCACTTTTAAATACCAGATGGTATACCCGAGACACACTTCGTCAAATTTTGCCGCTGAAGATATCCTTCTCACTTTGAATAAAACCGATTGTTTTGTCCAGCGCCGAAGAAAGCGTCCGCCGTCGCCTCGAAGCAGGCGTAGCAGCCGCCGAGGCCCGCCTCTGCGTAGCCCACCCGGTCTTGTCCCACTGTGGGGCGTGGCGCCGCGAGCGCGTGGCTATCTGCGCGCGCGCGCTGCGGGACGAGCTGCGCTGGGCCGCGCGCGAGGACGTCGCCAGCAAACTGGAAACGCACCACCTGCATATGCACAGGTACGAGTGTGTGGTAATATTGACGACTGGCACCAGTGACGACTGGCCCCAGTCCGGTCCCACTGTGATATCGGATAGGCTGCCTACGGGACACATACGCAGTGAAGTGCTTGAAACGTCTTGTGCGTGTTAGTACACAATGCGCCACGCTGCGCTCGCCGCACTGCACAGCATGTATAAGCAATACACACAGTGAACACATACAGCGTGGATCTCGCATTGAGATAATCGTAAGCACGGTCAAACGCGCTCGAATCGATCATATACTGCTAAGTGACCATTAAAATAAACACAGAACACTGAGAAATGGCCTCGATAATTGATCAAATGTCTTTTCATTATTCCAGATACTTCCTCCTCCGTGACATAGCGTTCCAGCGCTCGCGCGAGCCTCTCCTCACGCGCGAGCTGTCCCTCGCGCGAAGCCCCACGCGCACCTTCCAGTGGCGCACGCGCGTGTGGCAGCCCGCGGCCTGGCGCGTCACAAGACACTTCCGCGGCCGCTCCACGCCCGTGCCCACCGTCCTCACGCACCGACACACCTCCATCGTCACGCCGAGATCTGACCCGAGCCAGCCGGTACTTGCATTAACTTCCACTGCAAAAGACCAATCCAAAACAATTAGATGACTAAAGGACGTGATGAAAATAAAAATGGCTGTTCGCTCCGCGACAGAGACTGGATAGAGACCAAGGCACATGTCTTCGTCTTCGGTACTCTAGCTTGGTGGAGACGAATCTCGCACTTTTCGGTTTCGCGTCACGGTCTCGCACGCGAACTAAATTAGTTACATGACCGTACAGTCAAGAATGGTCATTATATTTTTATAAATTGTTTAATTTGCAGGTATACCTGTTAGAAACTGACACCACAAGAGAAACCACCACTCGATGGCCGGGCTGGCGGCTTGCAAACGCATACCATAGGTGAGAGGCTGCTAAGCTTCCGTCTTCTTATAGTTAGGTGTCCCCCTCAATCAATTTCTTCTTTGGTCCGTCAAATCTTTTTTGTCAAACAAACGGTGAAAACCTGATAACCAATTCCCACATCCCATGACATCCTACCGGCTGCGCCAGCTACCAACTTTTGTCTGGCGCGGCCAGTCGGATGTCCGGCATAATTGTCTCTTTCCTCCTCCCTTAAATTCGTCTTTGTCGTTAGCGTCTTTAAGATCTAATAAAAAACTTTTTTACTATGATTGTCATAGAATGTGGAGCTGGACGTGGAACTTGATGTTTATCCTGGGAGTGGTGGTCCCGTGGTGTTCTCCGCTGTCTATACGCACGCTGATACGCGCCACACCTTTCATCCCAGACTATGAACTATCACAGGTAAATCTTATGACTATTTCTTCGCTAAATTACTTCTTGTGGTATGTTGGCTATTCTAAATTCCTTTATTTAAGAAGAGCTAATTTTAGCCATTTATTGTACCCTAACTTCTTTAAAGTTTTGTGCGTAGGACAAACAGCTTCATTAAGCTGACCTAGGACCTTTTGGTTCACATGGTGGATAAAGTATTTTTAAATGATAAATGATAATAAATGATAAATGAATTTTATTGCTGTGTAAGTAGGTGGTAATGTGTACATTGGTCTTATGTCAATTTATAGTATCTCTAGTCTACCATGGTCAGGTTTACAGCATTAACATGCAAAATGAGAAATTATCAGGAAATTAGAATAAGCTAAAGTTAAACAAGTCTAAAACAGTCATTTTTTTTTATATCGGTAGAGTCAATGAATAGCATAATAGTATACCATTAATTATAATTTCATTAATGTAAGTATTTGAATGAATGTCAATGATAATAAGTTGATGTCAAAAGTAAACAAAAATAAAATAAAATATAGCATTACAATTTATCATAAAGAAACTCATCCACATTTTATATTTAAAGTTTTTGTATTATTGATTAAGGTTCTTCTATTTTGTGAGTCAACTTTTTTTCATGTCTTCATTTTCTTTTACTGACTGGAATAAAAAAGTGTTTGAGTAATGACTGTATTCTGTTTCCTTGTCAAATTCTCCCATAGTGTAAAAAAAATCTCCTATGTGTTGTCTAGATCAGACCTTAGCAACTCATCTCCTTCTATCCAACAACTATAAACTTATCAAGTCGTGTTAAAAGTGTTTCTTGTGTGCAGGTGAATGGCACATTATTCCCGAAACGAAGCAGTGAAACGCACACAATGTGGTCGCGGCTCCTGGCGTTATGGCGGCACGTTTCGAAGCAGCGGAGCAAATTCGAAACCGAGCCAGACACTGGTAAGCGCAAAATGCTTTCTACGACAAAAACTGAAAAAACCGATGCCCACTCTTTGTAGGTCGCATCGTCCGCTATGGCAGAAGAAATCTTTGCCATAGCGCTGTTCTTGCGTGAAAACCAACGGTTTTTGACAGAAGGAAGTCGAACCGGCTTCTGAGGCCCGCCTCGTATCCGCCGCCTCCATCAGTGTACAAACTGGACCTGCAAAATCATACTTGGTCGAGACAAACGTCCAAGCCTAGGTCATTTTCCACCGAGGCAATTGTATATCTTCGACCTTTCTACTCGCCCTCAGGTCTCCTCGGCAAAGGCGTGATTCGCGCCGGTCACAGAGTCTGGCAGTACGGCTGCGTAGGCGCACTCGGCTCTCTCGGCGTGCTCATTCTACTGCCGAGCGCCTGCCTCGTGGTCAGTGTTGCCAGCGCAATACTCGCGCTATGTGCCGCGCTGTGGGTGCCTCCGTTGGCGCTGGCGGCGCACGCGGCCATGGCGCTGCTGTATGACCTGGACTGTCCGCGCCCGGCCCAACTCAACAGGTGACTGTCTAACTGTGATCTATTCCATTGCTGTACGACCTTAAACCGACTTGAGTCCCGCCACGTACCCCCCCCCCCCCCCCCCCCCCCCTCCACGTGAGATTGGTTCACAAAAGGGATCAGCAAAATCAATCCCGGCGGAGTGGAGCCCAAGCTTGAGTCATCCTTCTCCGAGGCAACTGACCCATACTGACCTAACACTTAGTAACTTGATTGTATTTTCCAGATGGTTCCCTTTACTGGAGGTGATCGTCCTGCGGATCTGTATCCAGGGAATCCTGCAGCCGATATGTGCGTTAGTACTGGCGCTAGTGTTGTGCCCTTTGTGCGCACTTATCATGCTGCTAGGTGAGTTGAAAACCTAGTGCAATAGTTGAGGCGGTGGATACCCTTGTCACAGATATTATAATACTATACTAGTACCCTTGTATTACTCAGCTTCCCCCTATCCACTAAAAAATAAAACGTTAAGTGCAAGTCGGACTCGCGCACTAAGGGTTCCGTTTAATTGTAAGACCATGTTTCTTGCCAAATATCATAATTCTAGGTCAACATAAAGATTCCCTTGGAAATTTCAAAATATTCGGACATAAACAGCTGTAACTTTTGAGTGCGTTGACTTAAAGTTTTATTTATATCGCAGCTTCAAGAGGTTACGGACTTGAGTATTTGACGTTACTTTCAACTGCATACGTCCACGCGTTCCTGAGAAAAGAAGGTTGACAGACGGACAGACAGAGAGACGGACAACAAAGTGATAGGTCTATAGGGGTTCCTTTTTTCCTTTTGAGGTACGGAACCCTAAAAATAAGTGGGGACAGGATAGAGTAGGTAGGTACTAAATAATTCAGAAGAAAAACAATCCGTATTGCTCAAAGGATTCATCTTCCGCTCGCTGGGCGTAAAGACTAATAGTGGTTTTACACTACAAGTGCGTCTGCTATGTTTCTGGGTCTGACGTCTCTCTCACTTTGCATAGTTTAGAAAGTGATGCCCTCTAATTCAACGCAGAAAGACCGCTGTTAGCCATTTAGCGCTCTGACGGAAAAGTACAAGCTGAA
The DNA here is from genome assembly GCA_963564075.1 of Eupithecia subfuscata. Classification (NCBI taxonomy): domain Eukaryota; kingdom Metazoa; phylum Arthropoda; class Insecta; order Lepidoptera; family Geometridae; genus Eupithecia; species Eupithecia subfuscata. Next base: position 15,736,247 of record OY751102.1, on the reverse strand, counting down.
ATGAACTATATTGCCTTACGATTAGAATCTCTATATTTTTCTAAGGAAAAAATTCATTTTATTAGCCTGGAAAGGCCAGAAAACTTAATGTAAGACGGCATTAAGTCGCTTCGACAAGGGTGACCTTAAAGCGTGCGTGTTAAGAGATCTGGACTTAGGCGGCCCGCTTTGTTAACTCCGATGGGTAAAGATAGATAGATAGATAGATATATAATTTATTCATAAAGAAAAAACATTACATAGGTTGGTTAGTAATGCCATAAAGCCTATGTTAGATTCGTCTAGGCAAAGAGTTCTCATCTATTTTACTTAGGAATTCTTATTACTACTGTTGGTTAACAATGTAATTTAACTTGCCTAAATATACATTGTAGGCAAATCGCTTACCTAAGTATAAAATATCCTAGTTCTTATATAAACCATCTACAACACAGATACTGAGATTACTGTGATTGATTGTGATTGAGAGAGTACTGTTAATTGTCAGGTGGCGTGGCGTGGTGCTACTCGCGGTCGCTGTGGGAGCTGGCGGCGTGGCGCGCGGTGCTGGCGCGGGGCGCGCGCGTGCCGGCGCACGACTCCGCGTTCTGCACGCGCCGCGCCGGGCCCGCGCACCCGCATCCGCCGCCCTACCAGCTCACGTCAGTATACGTCCGACCTGACGGCGCGGCGCGGCGCGCGTACAGCGTCCCACTGGGAATACCTACATTCGTCACGCTACACAAAGCCATGACAATCTATTAAATACACACAGCATCATTTAGTCCCGAGCTAAACAGAGCTTGTGCTCCCAAAATTATGAATCAATCAATCCAGGAAAACGGTATGTTTTCCTTTGATAGAAATGAGAAAAAATGCCTTTTATAGATATAATATTTTTTATAGGCGGCAGATTTGGCCGAATATCTCAAGAGGCGCAAATATGCAGGTCTCGACAGAGCCTACACATATGCTCCCCTTGGAGTCGAGACCCTAGGTCCGTGGGGTACCGAGGCTCTTCGGGTTTTCAAAAAACTATCTGAGCGTCTGGTCGAAGCGACGCGTGACCCGAGAGCTGGTGAATATCTGGCACAGCGTATCAGCATTGCCATACAGCGTGGCAATGCAGCCAGCGTCTTGGGGACGCTTCCGACTGGTGTTGATATGGATCAGTTGAGCTATCTGTAGACTGTTTGCAACAGTCAGCAGTTAGCTCAATTGTTTCAATTGTAAATATTAGTATAATTTTATTTGTGAATAAAGTAGTTATATCACCTTTGATAGAGCTTGCTTCGGGTAACTTCACATCAGACAATTCATATAAAAACAACTTCCGTAAAGTAAATCGCAAGTCAAAGCAAGATTGTAAAGCTCACTTGGTTCAACAGGTGTGCTCAAGCTGTCGCGGCGGCCTGCGCTCGCGCAGAATCCGAAGCGCTGTCGGAATGGTCGTTGGCCTGTGAGCGTGCCATCGAGAGACCGCTCAGAGACTACAAGCACTTTGTGGACGCCTGCTTCGGGCCGTTCTCTGTGCAGATTGCCAAGGTTAGTGGCCGTAGAAAACATGTATTAGATACGATATCTTCAAATCAAATCAAATCAAAATCATTTATTTGCCGAATACATTATTACAGGTACGTGTCAGATCTTATGACTAGAGTGATGTCAAATGTATTCAACCCGCAAGCAGGTGTGCAAATATTAAATCACAATGATGCAAATCGTTAAAATAATCAATTTTAAAAATAATCTAGAACAATGAAATCGAAGATAAATAGTTAAAAAACAATAATTAACAATCATAGTCATAACATAATAAATTATTCTACTCAAAATTAATATATTCATTTACATTATAGAAACATTTGTCAAGCAACCACTTATTTAATTTTTGTTTAAATAAATTACCATTGAGTTCTTTAATAGATTCTGGTAACTTATTAAAGATAATGATGCACATATTATATACATTTTTCTCATAGATACGCTTATGGCATTGTGGCTTGTATAACAGATTATTAAATTTTGCTCTTTTTTGTCGAGTGATAGTATCCTTACGTTTGGTGAAGTGTTGGGGGTAAGATTTTACAAACATGCATATGTCTCTAATGTACATGCACGGTAGAGGCATAATATTACATATCTTAAACAGAGGCTTGCAAGAGTCACGAACCCAAGCCTTGTTAATAACTCTGAGGCATCTCTTCTGTACTCTGAAGACTCTTTCAGCATCGACAGAGTTTCCCCATAGCAACAAACCATAGCTCAGGGTCGAAGACACGTGACCGTGGTAAGCTGCTAGAGCTGCGTCAAATGAAATCGTCTGACGGATTTTCTTTAAAGCAAAGATAAAGCGACTTATTTTTTGGCAAACATCACCAATATGAACCTTCCAGTTTAAGTGTCTATCTAATGTGATACCTAAGAATTTATAAGTCATTACTTCGTCAACTTTTTCATTATTATAAGAAATGTCAAGTGCTAGTGGGTTAGTATTGTAAGAGTCAAATTGCATAATTTTAGTTTTTGTAATGTTTATAGCTAAGTTATTATTATTGGTCCAATTAACAATATCAAATAGTGCAGTATTTAATGTCGTTTGGGCATGTTGCCTATCGGTTTTAATCAAAATTGTTGTATCATCTGCAAAAAGTATACATTTATGTGTAACAAATTCCGGTAGGTCGTTGATGTATATTAAAAATAGAATCGGGCCTAAAATGCTACCCTGCGGGACGCCACGATTTTTTATGATATTGTGTGACCTAAATGTTTGCTTAGTAACATTTTTAGTGTTGGTGTTGCCTTTAAACTTCGTATTTGTTATAACCTTAGTTATTTCTGTACATTGTTCTCTATCTTCGTGTATTGTTGTCCGTTTTTGATGATTTGATGATGCTACTGTTTTTGCATTACCATCATCGAACCATCGAATGATGAGAGATCACGAAACAATAAAAATTGTATTTAAAAAACAATAAAGGATCTTTAACTCCCAAGGTATTACTATTTGTCCCGTAAAACTTAAGACACAGTATAAATATTCAGACTTTTGCTCCTAGATTCAAATATTAAAAAAAAAAACAATGAATTTTCCGGTGTAAGTAATTTTTTACAATTATCTAACGCAAAGATTTTCGACTCCCACGTCACTTGACTTCGTGGTGGAGTTGGTTATCACATTCCCGTACTGAAGGGAGGACGCGGGTTCAAGTCCCGTCGAAGTCGAAAATTTTTGCGATAATATTTGATTTCTTAGAAATTAGAAACATGGTCTTTTTGTATTGTTCCAGACAGGGGCATACAAACAGCTAGAGCGTGAATGCGCAGCCCTGGTGCTATCTCTGCGAGAGAAGGTGTCTGCCAGACGTCGCGAGCTCGCGCTGCCGCTCAGTGATGCGGCGCGCGCCAGGTGTCGCTTGTCGCCAAGAGATCTCACTGTACGTACACTCTTACCCGGTGTAGTAGGCGAGCGACAAAGGCTACACGATACGGACTTAGTTTTTCGAGAAAGCAGTACAACAACTAATTTACATACATATCAATGAGAGCGTGAAAGCGATCAAACGGGAGGGTTGTCACTGGAATGTGTGAATCTTTAAGTTGGCAAATAATGTTCTTCTACTGTTTACTTGAAAGTGAACGTCGCGTCGCGTTTGTCCTTACCTCTTTCCCGAGCTTACAGAGTGGTTGTGGTCACTGGTCATCAAGGGTACAAAATACAAAAATAAAGTCGTTTTATTAGGAACAGGACAAATGTAATGTAAGGGTGGTGGCAGGATTGCCAATCCGTTGCCATTCCTCTCGCACCGCTGCTCTCCTGGTACATACAGACCGAAGAACAATTCTAGTGTCGCGTATACACTCTAAATCTTATTTTACGAATCGTTTTTGTCCTATATCGCTAACAATAAGGTTGTGTTTGGCAGGCGGCAGTAGAAGCTTGTTCAGCGGAATTGGCCCGGGTTTGGGGCTCGGCGGCGGCAAGCGAGGAGTGGTGGGGGAAGAGAGGCCTGGAGCCGCAGGATTACACCGCTCTCGCTGCCAACACACTCTCAGAGGTAACTTGAATCAAGTACAGAACGAAGACCGATGTGAAGTGACCCGCAAGAACATACCGATTCTCCGAACTCTAAGTTAGCTGCGATCTGCACTGACATCTTGACTTCTTGGATAATGGCAACATGTGTACATGGAAATTTCATAGTCATGGAATAGAGGCGTGGTTACAACGCGTAGCAGTATCTTGACGCAGGGGCGTAATGCCCAAGAATCTTACCCCCAATGCTATTCCGTTTACAGGCATTCGACCCCGATATCCTAGTCCCCCTAGAAGAAACCGCCGCCCGCCTGCCCCTAGAGAGCGGCGTCGGGGCCCGCGCCTGGGAGGCCCGCTGCCTGCGCGCCGTGCCCCCCGACCTGGTGGCGGGGGCGGGGTGGGGCGCGGGGGGCGCGCCACGGGTGCCCCCGCCGACGCTAGACGTGCAGGCTTTCAGTCCGCGAGCGCACCGCGCGCCGCCGCTGCCGCATCCTGCGCTAGTGGCGCTGCTACTGTACAACAGGTCAGTCAGAGTGTGTCCCTCCCCCACTAGAAGCGGGGGCGTGAGGGTGCGCCGCGGGTGCCCCCGCCGGCACTAAGTCATTGACGAAGTCGCGGCGCCGCGAACTGTCTTGCGTCCAGTCAAATCTCTGTTCACTTCCATAAATCTTATCGCTGCCGGCCACTGCCATGTCGGTGTGGTTTGCCTTTATACGCGTCAAAAAATTGCGAGTGGCATGTGCCCGCGACTAGCGCATCATTCGACGGAATGGCCTCTGAGCCAAATCAACAATGATTGGGTCTCAGGCGCAAAGCGTCCGTACTGTAAACCACAACGTAAATGGTGGAACGAGCTTACGGTAATGGTGAGATGTCTTTTAGACTGGACCATGACATTAAAAGACGGAGAAAACTGGATGAAAGGGAGAGGGGCCTTTGCCCTGTTGTAGGACAAGGACAACGCAAGCTAAAAACAAATAAAATAGCCATGCTTCACCCCCCGACAATCGGAGCTTGAACGCTATTCTTGTACTATTACTAGTGGTTACGTGTTAATATGATAAAATATTTCTTCCTTACAGGGATTCTGATAACCCCATCCCACTGGAGTCTGAGATCTGTGCGGAAATACTGAAGACTTTGGAAGATGCTCCTGATTCTGATGAAAAACGAGGTATCTATTTGAAATCGCTACATACCGCCCTATTATGATAACGCCAGCCATAGTTACATACAGACTTAAAAAGACGCTATAGCCAGAATAATGAAAGTTTTTTTGTATTCTAGTGTAGAAGTTTCTTATTCCAGCTTTGCTACAAGGCTTGAATGTCTTTGGAATTTAACAAAAATATTCGATAACAAAGAAAATTTCAGTTAATGGATAATAACAGTACAACAAGTATTTACAGGTCAGGTATCTATTTCCTAAAAATATAATTTTATTCGACATCTGTGGCGCAGCGGGCGAAGGTCTGCCTGCGACGCAGGAGGTTGCGGGTTCGATTCCCGCCTCGGGACAAATGTTTTTACGATCTGCAGATATGTGTCCAGGGCGTTCTGGATGTTTTCTATGTATCTTACTCATCGATCAAGTATGCGGCCTCCCCCGTAGATACCTAGAACCTTTCAAGATTGACACTCAAAAGTGTCCACGTTTTGTTTTGACGCAGACAGTTTGCGCAGAGCCTGTCAAGTTTTTTGCATGCGGAACAAGAGATTAGTGGAGTCGAATTTATTTTATTTTATTTTGTAAGTAGGTAGTAAGGTACTTACCTAAAAATAATTTATACACTGTTTATTTTTATAAAGATTATAAAATCAACAGAATTCAGGTAATGATAACGAATCATTTATTGATACAACTATAAATTAGCGACGCAACAGTCAACAAACAAAAGGGTCATTTCGGACATACAATAATATAAATAAGTTAACAAAAGCTAGTGAAATAAACCTATAATACAATTTCAGGCAGGTACTTTAAGCGGGTCAGCTAGTTATTTTATAAACCTCAACCAGTTATTTTAAATCTCTTTCATGAAAAAAAAATTATCACTTACAACTTACCACAACAAAATTAAAAAAAAATTAGAAACAATAGCCGCTCCATTCATCAACTTAGAACAAAATAAATATTTTTACATAGGCAAACCCAACAACAATATTTAATGCTGATTTCTCAAGTATATAAGGCTCAATTGGCTCATATCACAATACACAGGTAAAAATTACATTTAAACTTACTGAAAATAAGGAATTCCATCCTTTTTCTGTTGCTTGGTCGGTCGATTATTGCATTTTTTATACGAGCACTTGACCATGCTTTCGGTCCGAGAGCTAAAATGACACTAGTTGAAAAGGTATCCCAAAATGCCAAATGGGATACCTTTTGATACTGACGTTTTCAGGGCGCGCATTGTGCATCTAATCATTCCGGCCGCCGGCCGGAAATTTTTGATCGATGATCTTACTATATATAATTCTTCTGTGAGTGTGTATGTCACTGAACTTCTCTCAAACGACTGGACCGATTTTGATGAAATTTTTTGTGTGTGTTCAAGGGGATCTGGGAATGGTTTAGATTCACAATTTTAACGACTGGACCGATTTTGATGAAATTTTTTGTGTGTGTTCAAGGGGATCTGGGAATGGTTTAGATTCACAATTTTGTTTAATTAACGCGTGCGAAGCCGCGGGCAGAATCTAGTGTTATAATAAAAAATATCCATCTATGTAGTGTATTGTATTAAGTAAGTATATCAGTTATCTAGTACCCATAACACAAGCTCTGCTTAGCTTGGGGCTAGATAATGCTGTGTGAATTGTCCAGCGTTATTTATTTTATTTATTATTTATTTTATTATAATAAAGGAAAAACAGGAAAGGTGTGCTACGAGAAAGGGTAATTCGCATTGTTTTTTAAGCAGTCCGGGCACAAACTAGTAGTAGTGTAGTAAATTGCACTCTAAATCTGTGATCATAAAGTATAAATTGTGTTACCATCAGACACAGTGGAGCGGTACCGTGGTGGTGGAAGCACCTCTGCATCCAGCTCGGAAGCGGAGGAAGAAGAGGAAAGGCCGGAGATCAGGTAACCATACAGTTCCAGCTTTCGAGCTGCAACTATTAAACCATAAACTATATCTATTTCCGCAGCCTGAACTTCAAATATTTTTTTAGATAAGTACAGCAAATGAGGTGAGGTCGCAAAAATATGCTGTTTCTTCTAAGTGTAAAATGCAGGAAGAGAAAACCAGCCAGTTATAACAGAATTCGATTTATTGGGTAAAGGCTACATACGGTAAAGGTGATAGACACAGAATATGTCTAGTTGACAATACTAGAACGAAGCAAATCCACATAATATATAGCTCGGAACAGCGCCTCTAGTGGCGGCTGCACGGACTACGTAAGAAGCAAATGATTTAATTATGTAATGTAGGCTATGCAGTGCAGCCGTTGAGACACAGATGGCGCTGTGGTCAACAAAATGAAATTCAACATTAAGGCTCTCCCTCCCCGAACACTAGCGCCGCCACATATTTTATTTTATTATTACGTCCAAGAAAGGAAATTCCAAAATTACGTTGGGCAATTTGTGATACCTATCATAAGCATTTTTTAACGCCTCTGTAATAGTTTTATTTTGTATAGTTTAAACAGAGATGCGAAAATAGAGTTTGGTGGCCACCAAGGGCAACATCGTATCTCTGCCTAAACTATACAAAATAAAACTATTACAGAGGCGTTAAAAAAATGCTTATGATAGGTAACATATTGCCCAACGTAATTTTTGGAATTTCCTTTCTTCGACGTAATAATAAGATAAAATATGTGGCGGCGCTAGTGTTCGGGGAGGAAAGATAATTTTGCTGATTTCACATCAGCCATCCTACGATTGGCTGTTTCTCTGTTCTAACTTTCTGTCCTACTCCACTTCTGGCCAAAGTTGTCCCTCATTTTCTTCCACATAATGTAGAAATTGAATACGTGTGTAGAAAAAAGGAAAAGTTTATAAATCTGATTGGTGTTGTTACAGAGTGGAGCGGGGCGTAGACTCTGGAGCGTGTAGGTGGACGCTCACGGGGCGGGGCGTCCGGCTGCGGGCCGACCTCGCCAGTCCGGAGGACGTCACGCTAGACGCCGAGCGTCGCGGCACCTGCGTCTGAATTATTTACTCTCATTAATCATCATTGGCCTAAAAACGTCTACTAAAGATGGTTTAGGTGGCATAAAACAGTAAAAAAGGAGAGCTCAGAATTATGTTAAACGCGCTGGTTTTATGCAACCTCTATAACTACATTCGACTTTCCATTGCTATTGCTTGCTTATTAGTCTTCACTACCTATCACACTACCAGTAGAGTAAGTATGACCGGAGCGATAAGAACTTACTAAACTTTGGTTCACAGTTATGTTGTTGAACATTTATGGTATCACTTGAGATGATTCCATCAATGGATCCACCATGATCATCTTACTTGTTTTAAGTACTTTTATGTTTGACTAAAATGAAACCAAATACAGTGTAAATCTCACTGGCTTCGTAAATAAGGCATCCAAAGGAGATCCACAAAACTCGATACTCAAAAGGATCTGAAATTATGTTTCCTAGTCTTATCTTAGCATTACTACGATGAAATTAATGTGTAGTATATTTAAGAAGAGCCTTTATTACTATTAAGTGAAATTTGCCGTTTGCTTTTGCTTATAAAACTGATAGATTCTAGCATTTATTATATATTTACATCTTAAAATTTTTAGTGGAATTATTTTGTACTGATTAAGATTGATTGATAAACCATTTTGAAGGCCAGTAACTAATCAAATTTTATTGAAGAGCGGGTAAGTACCTACCTGAACAAAAAAACCCTATATATAGAACAAAATAATAGTTTAAAGTTTACGAAATATAGGGTCATTGTCGTTTTAATTTTTAAATACCCAGAAATCTACCTTCTTAACTCAGTAACTCGGTCAGTGCTCTTAGATATCGTTAAACTAGAGTAGACCATACCTCAAAATAAGTGCACTTTATATTACAACGATAGACCTAGATTTAAGCACGGCTTAGATAAGCTTAGATTAAAACGCAAAATGCTCTTAAAAGTTCTCTAACAGAACAAGCTTTTTGAAACAAACATTCTAAAATGCATTATAAATTCAACGTCCACGTATCCTGCTAATATTATAAATCCGAAAGTTTGTGCCGCTGTGAAGATGTTTGGCCGAACCGTCAAAACTACTGAATGGACTGCCTGAGCAGACAAAGATCTGGAATAACATAAAGGGTACTTTTTATTCCAAAAAACGCATGCGAAGCTAGGGGCAGAAGCTAGTATTGATATATATTTTACTTTCCAACCAAATGGCTAGGCCATAGGCTTACATAAATGATTATAAGTGAATAAAAAGTTATAAAATACTCATTAAGGATAGATAGCAGCTTAACTCATGAACTTTTTATTAGAAAGATATTACTTTTGCTCTCTATTGGAGTTAATGTGTATAGTTAAATATAATATGTATATTTGACTTGCTTTTAATTGTACTTTTACTTTTTAAAACTAGTTATAAAAAAAGTCACGAAGTTTGCGTATTTATTTATTTAAGACTGTATAATTTAAAATATTTTAAAATAAGGTTTAGGTTAGGTTTACCGCTGTAAATAAATACATGTATTACATATGAGATTCTATAAAGCAATTAATTTGTAACCAGAACTGCCAATTGCCTAAAAGCAAATCGCAATTTAGCTGCTATTTACTAAATTAATAGTGATCATTAGATTTAAGAGATAAATATTAATATATTTATTATGTAAATTTGATTTACGCACTGAGGACCTTACTATGTTGAAGAGGCTATATTGAAGTTTTCAGATTATGGTAATAAACCTCTGCGCATATCCAATACCGCTACCACACAGCACAAAAAGCATTTAAATATGGGCTGAAAGTCGTTATCTGTAGATACATTTTACAGTGAATTTATTAATATATTATATATATTTACAGTGAATATATTAAAAAACTTTTTTTAAAAACAAGCTTTTAATACACTGTCATCCAAACGAAACATGCATACAAAATTTCAGCTCATACGGTTAAAGACATCTGCTTCAAGATTGAGTTGCAAGATTCCACCTGTACAAACATACTTACATACATTGCAACTTAAATAAAAGCATGTAAAAATGGTTTCCCACAAGCTTCAAACGTGTGGCTCGTAAGCTGTCTGTCATCTGATGCCGTCAATGTAAAATGTATCTAAATGTAACGAGTTAAAGCCCATATTGTATGTACATTTTCGTGTTGCGGTAGCGGTGCTTTCCAGGTGTGCGACAACGACAAGCCAAACTGTTTTTGTCAGTTCGCACTATTTTTTTTATACGAAGCTCTGTTGTACGGGTTAATTTTCCAAAGTTTAATTTATAACCCACCGATGATAATAGGTAGGTACTAAAAAAGAATGTGTTACAAAACATTATGTGTGATGTGGGTTTTCATGAAATAATTATTTGTGATGAAATTGCGATAAAAATGGAGTACCTACCTACATTTATTCTCCTAGATAAACTAATTTTAAAGCCTGTAGTTTTGTCTTAATGCGTGTAGTGTAAATGCTACCTACCGTATTGTCAATCAATTACATTTGTGATTGCAAAAGCTTGTATGAGCTACTGCCAGAAACCTAAAAAACATTGTAAAGTTAAGGTCAAACTAAGTAAGGCCAAACGAGTGTGTGCCCAGAATACATCTAAGCTACTCTCACTAAAGAGTACAGCATCTGTATCTCAAATAATAATTAAACTGAAATTATAATGTTGTCGGGCGTTTCCATGCATTTTGTGATGTCTTACTTAGGCTCACAATCCTGCAATATGAGTCCGTCATGTGTAGATTACGTTAAAGCAGTCAATTCTATTAGTATTATAGGCGTTTGAAATCTGATTAATATACGCTTATTTTACTTTGTTAGTGCAATGGTTTAGTTTTATTTATTTTATTAGGACTACACGATGTTTTAACTATCCTGCTCAAACTTTCGTAATTTGTTGAGTATAATTTAGTCGGTTGGGGTATTTATCGCGTATGTTTTTGTTTTTTGTCTGACGTTTCGACCGCGTTATAGTGATTGTGTTGTGGTCACGGGAGAACACCAAGGCCGGTGTTCACCAAATGATAATCGGATATTTAGGCAGCTTCGCCGGTTAACTTTGACAGTTAATGTATGAAAACTTGTGTCAAAAACGCCAAAACAACTGTTTAAATTTTTGCATCTTTTGGTGAACTCTGGTCTAAGACCTAGTGGAGTAATATTACAACCTGCCTATATGCATACAGTCGTTCGACGAAGGCAGACGTGGTATTGACAGAGCAATCTAGCGGGGGGCAACGTCCAGGGGAGGGACGCTCCCGAGTTGCATGCAGCACCGCCTTAGTAACTCGGGAGCGTCCTCCCCCCCGACCCGTCCTTTGGCCCCCGCACGATTTCCCTGTCAAAATGCCTTCGTCGAACGACTGTATGCATAATGGTATATGCATATAGGTAGGCTGTGATAATAATCATGACGACAAGACATGCACATTTTCGCAATACAACGCTTTAACGGCCAATACGTCGGGAATTAAAAATATACGCGATAGATTAACTTTGGAGCGCTACCTATATAATTTAGACCGCGTAGGTGTCGATTGAATATCAACCTAAAAGCTGGCTTTTGTCATGTTTTTTTATTTTTTATCGAACATAGTTAATAAATATTTTTAAAACAAATTGGATTGGTTTTAATTATTTGAGAGTGCCTTCCACCAGAGATGCGAGCTGTATGTCAAAACCGAATCGCATTGATTTACAAGCTTTTTAGAAGTTACTAGTTGTCCTATATATAGCTTCTCTTATCTAGTGTCTTAGAATAGGGGCAGGAGAAAAATAAAACAATATTTTTTGAATGGAATTTAAATTTATTAATAAAACCTACCTAGCTAGTACAAACTATAAATGTGGCTTCTTACACGTTTGTATCACATAATCTTTGTGACGATGAACACAGATGCAATCTCCACTACATGAAGCGTCAATATCTAGGTCTATGAAACTTGTACAATCGACAAAAAAAAACATTGGCGCCGGGCCTGATCTGGCCGGCCAGATTTTAACTACACTTCTCAGTTTATTGTAAACATTGTTTTCATAGACGACTGTACTTAATAGATTTTCATAGGCCTGTGATACGATATACTAGAAGAACATATTTTCTCAAGTGTTTAAACGCCCAAACCAATCTTAGTGTTAAATTGTTCACAGTTACTACGTTCATCAAATGTCGGTAAATATTTCAAACTTTAACTCATTCCATATGAATAAAAAAGCTATCTCTTTCTCAGCGAATACAAACGTATATTAAAAGTCTACCATCTAATCCTAATTTAACAATTTATAAATTTCAAAAATTTGTTGGGCCTACCTACCTAAAGATTAAAGAAAATAAAATAAAAAAAGTTAATTATTATGAAATAAATGTAAGCAAAGAAGCTATAAACGTATTCTAGAGTACATTTTTGGGTATATTTTATTATATCCATTTAAAATTAGTTCAGTATAAGTTTTATTATAATTGTTATAGATAGAATAATGACATGTTTGTCTCAATTACGAGTAGTCCTATGGAACTGGTCTGTTCTTATTTAATGGGATTGCGTTTTCTACTTGCGTGTGTACAGGTGTCATTGTTAATCTATTTGCTCTGAGTTTACATCCAAATAAATGCCTATAGGAATTAATAAACTGATTACGTAAATGCTCATCACCATGAGACGAGTCTCAAATTAAAGAAAAAAAATGATAAGTAAAATTTACATTTAGGTAGGTACAAAGTACAGACTGGAATTAAACTCTATAACTCGTTTGTAATATAAAAATAAATATAACTCTAATACATATTTAATATCTAATTTTTAAATATGTCATTCATTAGAAACACTATAAAGCTACACTACAAACTATGGCCACACAGTACATTTTGATTTATTCATTATTATTATTATAGCAAGAGCAATACAAAACCTTATAATTTTTAATTTAAAACAGAAAATACTGGTGAAATCACTTGGACTTGGGGCCTATTAGGACTATATAGAAGAGTTCAGTTACACAATATACATACATACTTAGGCCGAGTTTTTTTTATTTGTCTCTTAGTGGATTCATGTCAGCCAATTCTAATAAAATAAATAAATTAAAACATATCGGTATTGTTAAACCAATAATTATTATTTTGTTCAATCCTCGTGAAACACCAGCCAAGAAAACAAAATGTGCCGTGCCGACATAAATGTACACATAAAATTATTTAAACAGTCCACTAAAGAAAAGCAGTAACTATAAACCTATTACATATTTGTGTGTATAATTGTATATGCCTATCAATCTCCAAAATATATTTTAATATGCTTAGCTCTGCTCTCCCTTATCGGACCCCAACGCGAAATATTCTCTGGTTCTAAGGCTTTCGAGGGAAGAATTTATTACTTTTACATTTTAAATTGTTTCGCAGCTACTGATTAAGTCCATCAACAATTTGAAAACTCTACTTAATACTATCCTTACTATACACTCTTTAAAATTACCAATATTTAGCCACAATAGCTTTATTCAAATCGCGAGTACAGAATTGTACTTAGTAAGTTTATACCTTTTTAGAAACAGCATGAATGCATACCTAATAATTATATTTTTCCGATATTTGAGTACAGTTAATTCTTCACTATTGCTAAATAACAGACGGTGATCTAACAAGGTTTAGATAACTTAGTATAAATTCTGCATTATCTAAATTTACTACTGGAAACTGTACAGGATGTTCCAAAATAGAATGATTGAATAACTCATTTGAATATTTGCAACACAATATCAACTTATATCCAAAGATGCTGTTTGTCCGTCCTTGTCATCAATACATTTTGGAACTCCTGTAAACTTTCAGTGATCTCATGGTGTCATTGTTTTTATTTCTAAGACCAAAAAAAATTTAACAGCACCACCATTTTCCATGTTCAAAGCTTTGAATGATATTTTTAGTGCTGAAAAACTTTGGTTTTAGAAACACAATTCTAACAAACATAACTTATATAGTATTTCTAATAACACCGCATCTATTACAAACTAATTCATTCGATTTAAATGATTTGGGTAGTGATTTAAATTTAACAGCTTTTTCAAACAAGGCGGCAGAGAAAACAAAATGATTCCTATTAGGGTGCATTTCCACCAGAAGTGTGCTACGTAGCTAAGCGGTGTACTGTCACTGGAATCCAACAAAAGCGCATTCGTGCGCACAACGAGCTTATGTTCCTTTAAAAATTTAAAGAATTCAAAACCTGTCCGCCGATAATGCACCGTTGGCTACCAAGATCTAGTGGAAAACCACCTAAAACTCCAATAATAAAAGCAAGCCTTCCGATTAGAAGAAAAAATCTAGTTTGTACACATATTTGTCCATCATATAAAAACACATGTTAATATTGAAGCTTACAACTAAGTACGTAACTAACTACCAACACCGATTAAACTCAACTATAAATGATTAAAGGGAATGTTAATTAACAAAATGCGTTAGATTCAAATACATTAAAATGAAAATTAACAATCGAATACATATTTCATCACGCAATATTGCTTGCTACGTTTAATAACGATTTATTGTCGTAAAGTGTGCATGCGTAGCTGATTCTTGATAATGTGATAATGTCAGTGACTTTTTTACAAGTCATAATAACTACGCCGTTCTCATAACTCTAGTTATATTCCAGACGAGGATTAAGCCAGGAAAAGCGGTACTCTTCCACCTGAGATTTACTACGTAGCTCTGTGGCGGAACATGGCAATGTACGGTAGGTACTAATTATTGAAGTCGCGTCACTTTTAATTGACCTATATTTTCTAAGCCATTTTACCTTGGTAATCTTAGTTTACTAGCATTTAGGTATACCGGGACATTTACCGTGATTTGATGATTCTAGAGTTTTCTAGTATCGGCACAGTTGCATGAGCCGGAAAAACTAAAATTAGTACCAATAGGAGACTGATATGCTACTATTGTTGCTAATCCTGGTAGTTTCTAAAGTTTCATTCGAAATCATTCACGTTGTTGTCCAAGGAAATTCTCAACTATTTGAAGTAGGTTGCGTTTTGAAGTAGAGTGCAATACGAGATAAAACGACAAATTTTCTATGTGCAACAACTAAACATAGTTTGCATTAAGCTTTTGCCTATTTCACTACGATTTAGTTTGAGGTATCTAAATAAATACATCAAGTTATTTCAAGTGTTCATCGCGTAACTTCTTGTTTCTTTCAATCCGAGACCCATGAAAACAATAAAAGGTGTTCAATAAAAACCTGATATAACTTTAATTATGTTATCAAATAGCGAAAGTTAAAATGTTTGTTTTAATTTTAAATCCTATCCAAAACTAATATACTATACTCAATTACTTGAACAAGTTTACTTAAATATTTTAGAACACTACTAATTTAGTTTATTACTAAAGATCAATTTCAAAAATACACACAATATTTTTTTTACGATATAAATTATATAATTGCGTCAATCCTAATCTAATATAAAATCTATGTTGTAAATACTTAGATAAAATATGTGAAAAAGGTTTTATTATAAAAATTCAGCATTACTCAGAAGAATTCAGTTAAATTTGCTTTAGTTATCAAAATATATTAAAACAGCTGAGTAAAAACGCATCACGGAAATCGCATTGATAACAAAAACGTTTATATAAAGAGTATTATATTCGTTACATTATTGGTCCTTATGTTAAGTTATTAAGTTAATATGCTTTTCTGAATTAACATTTGTATAGTGGCCGGGAAGATTTGAGTAAATTAGTTAAGAGGGCTAATAAATGGGTGTTTCTGTGTTAATTTTCAACGGTTAGAGATATCTGAACATATCATGGTTACTAAAAAATAAACAAAATCTTACATCGTTTTAGAGTCAGCAAAAGGAATTCTTGTTATTTGAGATGCCCTCAATTATTTACGTTTGCTTTCTTATTAAGTTGTCCTTAGACATTTGGTGCCAACGTTGTGGCTCAAAGAGAACTGATACAATGTGAATTTACATATTTGTAAATAAGCAGCTGTAATCAATATCCTCATTATTATATATTCTAAACGGGTTAGTAGTTTAATAACTAAAAGTTTTAAATAAGTTTTATTAAAAAGTAAAAAAAGTGTACGGTACGACGTATTCGAAAGGAATCGAAACCTCGACATCTTGCATTCAATCATAAGATCGCTATTCTTATACCGAAAATGTTTTCATTTCGTAAAAGCATTACTCTCGGAAGTAAAAAACGTTAATAAAATAAAGTCTCAAGTACTCACTATACGCATCGAACGTACGAACGAATCGAAACTTTCCAGATGGAGACGATATCGGTTTCCGTATCGTATCCGGATATAAAGACACGAGTCGCAATCGTGTGGGGAGTTGTCTCGGTGCGTCAGCGTCTGAGCGGCGTGCGGCAGTAGGGGCAGTCGTTGGCGGCGGCGGCGCAGGGCTCGCACACCGCCAGGTGGTTGCACGGCGCCAGCGTCACGCAGCGCGCGCGCTCTTCGCACACCATGCACTTGGTAGCCGTCTCCAGGTACAGCGCCTTCTCGATGTCCTCGAGCTCGGCGCGCGCCGCCGCCTGCAGCGCCTTCAGCGTGCCTAGAGCCAGCCCGCGCAGCTCCCGCCGGCCCGCGCCCCCGGCGCCGCCGGCCTCCAGCTCGCGGCGCAGCTGCAGCGCGTGCGCCACCGCCTCGTCGCGCTGCCGCTCCGCCGCCGCCGCCTTGCGCAGCGCCTCGTCCAGCTCGCGACGCCAGGCCTCGCAGGCGGCGCGCGCCTGCGCGATGCGCTCATCCCAGCGCGCCACGCACGCGCGCGACGCCACCACCTCCTCGCGCAGGCGCGTCAGCTCGGGCGCGCCTCCGCCCGGCGAGGAGCAGTCGAAGGGCGTCGCGCCGAAGGAGGCGGGGCGCGCTCCCGGCGGTGGCGCGCCGAACAGCCGGTCCGCGTCGGAGGCGAGGCGCAGCAGCGGAGGGAGGGGCGACCCGCCGGCGGGGCTGAAGCCGCGGAGATCCCTCCCGCGCGGGATGTTGACCGGCGCGGAGGCGGGCGGCGGCTCGGCCTCCGCGAGGTCGCGGTCGAGCGCCGCCATCAGGTTCAGCGGATCGTCTAGGGATAGGTCGTCGAGCGCGTTCCCGACGACGTCCTGCAGCACGGAGGGCCAGGCGTGCGCGGGCGCGGGCGCAGGCGGCGCGGGCACGGGCGCGGGCGGCGCCGGCGCGGAGCCCCCGCTCGAGGTGGAGGCACACTCGCTGTCCTGTCCGTTGGCGTGCGGCGGCTCGCCGTTGGGCGGCAGCGCGGAGGACAGCAGATCCGCCAGAGATGTGCCGCACTCGCCGGCGCCTGGCTCCTCTGCTGAAACAAAGGGAATTAATGAGTGGCCTGCGTATGTCGCGGGGCACAGATCACATAAACTGTCACACTCCATCACCTCCTTCATGCCAAATGCACCGATGGCATTCGCGTGATGTCTAGGACCTTGCCTATGGACCTCCATAGCATACAAGACTCACCTTGGACGTGCGCGAAGGCGCAGAACAGGCCGCGCGGGCAGTAGCCCGCCTGCTGCACATCGTTGCACTTGGTAGACTTGTAGATCTCGGGGTGGAACTGCTGCTCGGTCCGCGTGTGGCAGTACGCGCAGGCGTCGCCCGCCTCGCAGTTAGAGGGCTCGCCCCACTCCTCGCCGTGCTTCACGTTGGGGCAGGGTGTGCTGCGGTATTTGTATTTGCGGGGTGATCGGCGCTTGTCCTATAAACAGATAATAATAATAAATAATGCTGGACAATCCACACAGCATCATCTAGCCCCAAGCTAAGCAGAGCTTGTGTTATGGGTACTAGACATAGAGCAGATACAGAGAGGGGGTCTAAGCAACTGTGTAATGGTACGAAAATTCTGAGTACCTACGTCCCTGTTACATCCTACACTTAGTGACATCTAGTGTGAGGTAGTTAAACTACGTAGTAACATCAACACAGAACGAAGCGAGCAGTTTTGCTTCTCACCGGTAGATGGAAAACGAAAAAGTGGGCGGGATCTAACACCCCCTCATCCCGCAAAGTGTCACGCGTTGTTTCCTAGGGAAATCTAATTAGAACATCTCCTCTCTGTATTTGCTCTATGGGTACTAGATAACTGATAGACATAATACAATACACTACATAGATAGATATTTTTTATTATGCATAGAAAACATTCAGAACATGAATAAATGTAGTTTTATAATACATTGAAAAATCAACAGCTGAAACACTTAGATAGATTAACGTAATAACATCAGACAGCCAAATAATTAAAGGAAATCTGTTGTATTGTTGTTGAAATTTATTTGTCACTTCTTAACAGATTAAAAGTATGTACTTATTGAAGATAATTATTTTCTGCACAATTGTTTATTTAGTTGTTTGACTTCCAGATGTCCCGATGTCGCTGAATTTGATAAAATCTGAGGTAGTAGGACTAGCTACACACGCAAATGTGAATATGTAAGTGAAGTTGTTCACCAGCACTATCAAGGTATCGACAGTGTTTCTCCACGCAGCCTCTAACTCTTCACCTAATGTGGAGGTAGTCGTGTGTGCTTACCTTGCTATTGTGATACTGTGGACAGGCATATCCCTGTCTGCAAAGCCGCGGTGGTCTCTTGCAGGGCTCCGTTTTATATGAAGATAGGACGTAATTCGTATCTGAAAGGAGAGCGACAGAGATTAATAAAGATTATTTTATGCTTTTGCCCACGACTTCACACGCCTTTTTAATGACCTTTTCCGCTTTACCCGTAAAACGATGGGACGATGACATCGTAAAAATAGCAGGGAAGACATGGAGTAGAGTAGCTAGAGATCGAGGAAGATGGAAGGAGCTGGAGGAGGCTTTCACCGCTGAAAGCGGTACTCACATGAATGAGAAATAAAAGCTATTTTATTATTATTATTATTCCGCTTTTTAGGTCTGCTTGCGATGCAAAGGTTTGAGGGTTTGATTTCCGCCGCGGTATCAGTTTAGCGCGAGATCTTAAATAAAACGTCAAGTGCGAGTCTGACTCGCGCACTGAGGGTTCCGTTTAATTGCAAGACCTTGTTTCTTGCCAAATATAATGATTCTAGGTCAACGGGAAGTAGGTACCCTGTAGTAGGTCTATATTTTGGTCCAAGGAGATTCGAATTTTTATTTGTTTTTAATCTACAAGTTTACGGTTTTCGGATTTTTCCCGTTATTGTAACAACGTTTTCCAAAACCTTTTCCTTTGTCAAAGCAAGCTGAAGACAGGGCGTTATGGCACTAATTAGGGGAGGCATATATCCAGCTGTGGACTAACATAGGCTGATGATGGGTTCTCGTGTACTAGATAAGTAGTTTTGCGAACTTAGTGACTTGCTAGTTGCTAGGAACCCATGCTAGAGGAAACTTCGGATCAAGTGCTATTTTGCAGTCTAAGGACAGTATGTCGAGTCATCGAATCAACAGTAGGCTAACATCAATAGACATAAAACTGACAGATTATACGAAGTTTGCTGGAGCATGGGTTGATCGCCAATGGCAATGGTCGCAAAATCTGCTAGCTAAATTACTCGTATAGAATGCAAATCGTGATTTTTTAATTTCACGTCATAAAATAATAGATTCAAGCATTTCTTTCCGGAAATCTATTGCAAAATAGGTATTAGGATGAAAAACCTTCTCTTATAGGATCCAAAGAAAATTAAATGAAATGAATGTAGTGTCGGTGTAGTTACCTTGCCACTTAGGGTCCTCTAGCATGAGATTCCTCTCTCGGTCCAGCGCGTTGGGCGCGTGGTCCGCGTCCTCCCTGTCGGGCTGCAGCTCGCGCGCGTCCAGCACGGGCGGGCGCAGGTCCGTGGGTCCGTGCGCGAACGCGCAGTGCGCGCCGTTCTTGGCGCACAGCCCGCGCGCGTCCGTCTCGTGCACGCACATGCACGTCTTGTAGTACCGCAGGTGATAGCGCCGCTCCGTGTCGCCCGCCGTGCGGTGGAGGTATGGACATCTGCAACACACATTCATTATTATTAAAATGTCGCAGCGTGTGCATCCTCACATTGATGTTGTTGTTTTTCGGGGTCATTTATAAATCCCTACTGTTAACTTTCATCACACTGATGATGGTCTTTATCTGAATCCAAATAAAGGTTGCGGCTCGCTCCGCTCGCCGATATTACTGATATGATGTTCTGTGTGCTACTTCAATCCAGCCTCAAAAGCAACAAGTTATTTTCCTATGGTATTGCCCCGTCCGTTTGGTCAGACTCTCAATTTTTGCCAACTACCGCAAAAAAATATCACAAAAATCTGACCAATTTGACTACAAAACACCATGTATGGTGTTTCATAGTCAAATTGGTCAGGTCACTCTAAACTTAATTGTTTCCAAGAAATTGAACTTTAAAGTTTAAAAAAAAAAAAAACTTATTATTTTTGTATACTCTTTATATATTCCTTACAGAAAAAATACTTTATACAGATCTACCAACTTTCTGTGAGCTTTTGATCTAAAAATTTCAAATGAATTCTGTCAATACTCTAAAAAGATTGTTATAACTTAGGTTTTTGTTATTAAAGTGCGTAAGCCTCGCATCTGGCTAATTTCTAAGAAATGAAATAATATCGCAAAAATTTTCGACTTCGACAGGACTTGAACCCGCCTCCTTCCCTCAGTACGGGAATGTGCTAACCAACTACACCACGAGGTCAAGTGACGCAGGAGTCGGAAAATTTTTGCGATATTATTTGATTTATTAGAAATTGGAAATTGTTATAACTTGTTGGATAGCTGAAGAAATGGTAAATTTAAGTTTAATTTATGGTGTTTTATGGTGAAATCAGCCAGTAATGATAGAAACTACAAACCCTTCAAGGATTTAGATCGACTTAACCAGTAACCCTGTATATAACTAAATATTGTACTTTTCTGAAAATGTTTAAAAATTGACCTGTTCCATCCAGATTCGGGTAAAATCATGTTCCATAATGCAGAGGCCCTTTGCAGAGAAAAAAACATGACATAAAGCATAGTTATTTTACATGACATGTTATTTAATCTGGAAGTAATTTTAAACAGCAAGTTAAAAAATGTGGATGTCTTTTAATAATATGTTACTGACATGACATGTTAGCTAATCTAAGTTCTAATCTAAGAAGTTAAATTACTTAGGTATTTAATGCAATATAAATTATCTAACTTAAATTAGGTTAAGCATAGGTATTTTTTTGTTATTGATGACAGAGGCGGATCCAGGATTTCATTTTGACAAAGTTCGGAAAAAGGGTTAAAATCACAAGTTAACAAAAAATAACGTTTTTATAAGCAATTTTAAAAAATTAATCACAAAGTCGCGCGCGGGCGGCGGTCCGGGAGGCGGAGTGGCGGCGTCGAAAAAAATCATTCTCTAAAGCAGCGGTTCTCAGACTCTTTTATCGACGCAACCCTTGTGGACAGCGAAATATTTGACGGAGACCCTTTCACTTAGACAACGGACTTAGTTCGTTGTCTAAATGAAAAAAAGGAGAGCAGAGCGAGCCTCGAAAACTTTAATGACATAACTTTAGCGAATTTTGGGAAATGAGAAAAGAAAAGACAAAAATACAAAATAGGCGAGCGGAGCGAGCTTCGAAATTTTTGAAGATTTGCTAGCGACGATTGGGAAATTTGTGAGAGTAAAGGAAGAAAAGACAATGCAAAAACGGCTAACAGGGCAAGCCTCGAAAATTTTAAGGACTTAGCGACGATTGGGAAATTCGCGAAAAAAATCATATAAAAACGGTGAGCCGAGGAAGCCTCGACATTTTTTAAGATTTTTTTGCGAAGTTGTGGAAATTCGTGAGTGAAAAGGAAGAAAAGACGATATAAAAACGGCGCGGCGAGCGGAGAGAGCGTTTCGAGGCTCGTTTAAAAGACTTTTTAGCGCCGATTGGGACATTTGTGAAAGGAAAGACTATACAATATAAAATAGGCGAGCGGAGTGAGCCTCGAAATGTTCAAATTTGTTTCAGCGACGATTGCGAAATTTGTGAGAAAAGAGAGCAAGGAAGACATAAAAACGGTGAGCGAAGCGAGCCTCGCAATAATGAAGACTTTTTAGAGACGATTGGGAATTTTGTGACAGAATAAGAAAAAAAATGATATAACGACGCTGACGAGTAGTGCGAGTCACTAGCGGTGGTGGAAAAAATTGAGAAAGAGAAAAAAAGCCAAAGCAAAAACAGTGGCGAGCGTAGGGAGCCGCGCGACAGTCGCTAGAAATGACGCAATTTTGCGTCATTTCTAGCGACTGTTGGGAAAAAAGAAAGTATACATACTAA
This sequence comes from Eupithecia subfuscata, assembly GCA_963564075.1. NCBI lineage: Eukaryota > Metazoa > Arthropoda > Insecta > Lepidoptera > Geometridae > Eupithecia > Eupithecia subfuscata. The sequence continues at coordinate 15,713,777 of OY751102.1, read as the reverse complement.
TATTCCCAATTCGAAAGTACCTAACTTTGTCTGTCAGCCTATCTGTTACCTTTCACACTTAAACGGCTAAACGGGTCTTAGTAAAATTTGACAAGGAGTTAAATGGTATCCCGGACATAGGCTACCTGAAAAATACTTACAAAGCCGCGGGCTGAAGCTAGTTATAAATAAACGAAATTAATTCTGTAGTAGTGACTGGTGAAATTTCTAAAAATTATTTACATTTATCTAGTTTGACCTACTCCTTTCGCTTCCTAGGAGCAAGAAAATACAAGGTTGTAGAGAAGTAGGGTTATTCCGTGGACCACTATGCGCCTCGCAGTTCGAATAACAAAAATGTACTTAAAATTAATATGATTATTGACTGTCATTATAACATAATATATCGTATTATGTAAAAGACGACTTGAATACTAGGGTATTTCACGTTCTTGGCGTTTTGTCGATATCGTCTTTTTGCTACATGGGTATTCTGATAGGTACCTACCAAAATTTTCTCTTCTACCTTGTTTTAGTACTAAACCTGTATTTTTTTTAAATTATGATCAGTATTGTCGTATAAGTATTTCGCTTTTCGTTCAGTAAATACATAAGACGTGCTTCAGTATTCTTATAAATTTGTCTCTTGAGGTAACTATAGGAATTCCGTTACTTAGTTTTGTAGTTAAAGCCATGAAAATTGGTAGGTATTTAGCCTATTGCTTGATGGAAAATAATGTGTTCAGCATTTTTAGAAATTCAACCCAAGAATGTAAAAAATTCAATTTTTAAGGATTTATGTTAATTTCAAAGTCCCAAGTGGACATGGTTATACTGAGAGTAGAAATTCACCTGTTGTAAACTTAGGTTGTAGGTACCTAAAGAATATGTTTCTGTTTCCTGATATACATATCTGACCTACCGATGAATGGGTATGCCGTGTAAAACTGCACCTGAATTGAATCGAAATAATGAGTCGAAAGTATGGAATATCATCACCCCCTGTATCCGCCAATGATTGATGAAGCTGTACTTACTTTTATAATAATGTTGTATTGCTTGTATTTAATTTTTATTATGGTATACCTACATAATGTACTAACCTCTGCATAAAAACTGATGTGTCCTTCTAGAAATGTATGAAATAGATGATTAATGATTAATCTGGATGGACCTTAAGTCCTTGTAAGTGCACTTTAAATATTTGTCCTGTCAGTTCACTTTGAATACTTGTCCAGTCTATGATTTAAAGAATAAACATTCTTAAATACTTGTGGAATGCCATTAGTAGATATTTTTTAAATTTCGCTTGCTGCAAATGTAATTTTCCACCTTATGCGGGTATGTATTATTTTCTTTTAACTTGTAATTTACTACTAACATAAAATGAAAAAAATTCAAATTATTTCGTAATGGTTGAACTTAGGTATTTTCTTATTGCACTAAAATGTGCTCCGTCAATGGTTTTATCTACCATCATTATCAATCTGATTGAGAAACTTCTAAAATCTAAAAATATTATTTTTAGATATTAGAAGTTTTGATTTTTTTAAGTTCTATTAAAAAAATTATAATTTTCTAAAATTGATTTCTCAGTAGCTATGATTAATAGACATGCGGGAGTTTTACTCTCGCATTTGAATTTATTCAAACTATAGGAATCTGCATGAAAGGGATGTCACAAAATCGCCTCCCATAAAACACTGTGCGGCATTGTTACGCAGATGTAGCCAAGGTGCATTTTTAGCACCTTAAATAACATGTTAATGCACATTCACACTAAAGTCAACGCTAACACAGGTAGAGCCGTAGCATAAAAAAAGTCATGGCAAAATAAATTTGCTGAATATTTTTATGAATTAGGTAAATAGGTACCTATTTAATTTTTTTTTTTATATTTCCTATATTTAAATAGTACTCTGATCATGTCTCACGAGCTTCTTTTGAAAGAAAAATTATTTGAATTAATTTTATCATGTAAACAACACCTACTAAAAACAAAGCACTGGGTACTTACTCATCACCGTCTTCACAGATTCCTGAAGTCTCATTATATTTTGTACAATAATTGTCAGCACTATAATTGAATGATCCATCTCTTTTTCTAACAGGTCTTCTTCTTCTTTGGTTATTAAAATGCCAATGAAAACATGTAAATGGCCTATGTTGTGTACATTTGTGTTGGAGAAACGATGGGCATTGTTCCACTCGGAACTCCTTCAGATATCTGGAACACGAAACATCAAAACATGACAAAAGCTGTTGCAAATAACAAAACACAATTATACCAATAAGATACGTACTTGTAGTGATTAGGTTTTTCCGTTTGCGCTGTTAACAAAGGTTTAGATTCCGACGGCATCTTGTAAGTGCGCTACTACACTCGCGCAGGGCACGCTCGTTCACAACAAACAAATAATTACAAATATCTACATACACGATCACGTGAATACAAATATTTTATTTATGTGAAAGTTACAAACAATTTGCAGTTTTCTTTTCATAGTTGAACACTATATTTTGGTAAAAATAGCCTTGAGTTGCTTTGCTTGTACAACAATGTCATGACAGAAACCAAACCATCTTGACATTAATAGGGATGTTTGTTATTGTTTGTGTAGTTGAAGACTTATCGATTATTTTCGATTATTATCCAATAGATAAATCCATTACATCTTATAAGAAGAAGGCTTAACAGCGTGTTTTTACTTTATGCTTAGATTTCTAAATATAGTTCATTTCATTCATTAGGTACATTCACATAGTATTTATAAAAATTAATAACGCTGTGTTCAAAGTATCAGCTTAAATAAATTATCGTAAAGTTTAGGGTGGCCATAGAATAGAACTCAATAGTGACACCTCCTTAAACTACACTTGCGAGCTTTAAACTGGAATCGCTTCAAGGCTCACTTCAAGGGTTGTTCAAGACTAATATTTACAATTTATTTGCAGTGAACTATGAGTTAAGTTATAAATAAATAAATAATGCTGGACAATTCACACAGCATTATCTAGCCCCATAACACAAGCTCTGCTTACCTAAGCAGAGCTTGTGTTATGGGTACTAGATAACTGATATACATAATACAATGCACTATATAGATAGATATTTTTTATTATACATAGAAAACATCCAGAACGCCCTGGAGAAATGTCTGCAGATCGTACAAACATTTGTCCCGAGGCGGGAATCGAACCCGCAACCTCCTGCGTCGCAGGCAGACCTTCGCCCGCTGCGCCACAGAGGTCGTCGAGTTATGTTTTCCCTTACGCAGGATTTATTGGCGACGATAAATTTTGATTTAATGCACGACTAGACAGTACCGACAGACGTCTTCCATGTCAGCATTCCCACACGAGACTGGCCAGCCCTTATACTTGAACCCAATCTGGCATATGTGGGACGAGCTAAAACAGCGGATACGAGGGAGAAATCCAGCTAATCCAGCTCCGGCGCCGATAGAAGCCGATAGATGCAACTTCGACCTATTGCAATAATTCCCAACATTTAGGTAGCCAATTTAATTAATTTTAAATCTTCTTGATATCACTTGAAAGGTAACAAAATTACCTTTCAAATGATATACCACAATCTATAGTTTTGTACATAAATTGTAAAAAAATGGTTTTGATCGACTCGCGATGAAGCGATTCCATTTTAAAGCTCGCAAGTGTATATTTATTTGCCAAGCTTGAAGCTATACATATAATATAGTTCATTTATAATAATAGTTACACGGCACATTGTGTTATTTATTTTTACTGTGATTTTTATATAATTGATGTTGATTCTTTATAATGTTAAATATACTTATTTTATTGTTTGTATTTTTAAATTTGAGGTAGGTACGTCATATTGTGTACAAAGTTGCTAGTTGCTAGTTTTATGATAAAAACTTAATAATAATTCTATACGACCTAGCAAGTAGGTGTTCTAGACACGATCCTACACATAACGCATAGGAGAACTCTATTGTAATGTTAGTTCAGGTTTAATAAATGAATTGAATTAACGGGTATTGGATAATTTAATAGAGTCCATTGTAGATTTCCACCCGCGCGTGCGGATAATAGCACGTTCTGGCCACACGCTGGACTAAGAACTCGTCCGCCGCGCTCGGACGGACGAAATCTTTGTAAATATAATATATTTATCGTTTATCTCATAATCGTACCTATATATTATATAGGTACGATTATGAGATAAACGTTAAGAAAGCTATACCTATCTCATATAATTTAAAAACGTTAATACCTTTAAAAACGAGATCCATCAAGTGCAAGTGTAACTCTCGCGCCGAGGGCGTTTGTCAATTAGAGTTTAAAAATAAAAATACAATACAATACAATTACACTTTACTGCACACTGAGAAAATACAAAAATGAAAATACAGGAGAAATAAAAAATTAAAGATTCTTACTTCCAAGCCTACCTACGTGTGAGCTAGGTACATAGATTAATTAATATAGGACCCAGTAGGAATCTCTCGAAATGGGTTGATGTATAGTATACAGGCTGATGATGATGATGAAGTTTTCTACTTGATACCAATTTCAAAAAGTACGATGATACGGAACCCTTCATGTGTAAACTGACTTGACTTTTTTATTTCAGTCTGGTCAAACTAAATCGTTTTTGAAATAAAAAAGAACAGATATATTCTTCACATCTCTATGGCATGCAATTAGTGAGTGGGGTGACAATGACAGCGAAATGAAGGAAGGTAGGTTGAGCGACAAGGACGCGCAATTACGTTTCTTTCTGCACGATGAACAGAGATAAAAAAGGCGAGCGAGACGAGGTCTCCTGAATCCTTATTTTGTATGCTGTGCTAAACATAACTTTTTTTAAGGCTTGCTTTAACACTTCCTTAATGTAAATGCCGCCATAAAGCTCATCGATTTTGTTTATATTTTTGTATAAATATATATAATAAAATAATAATGGAGGACAATTCACACGTCACACAGCATCATCTAGATTACACTACATAGATAGATATTTTTTATATAGGTACACGGAGAACATCCTGCGCCACAGAGCTCGTCTAATATTACTTATTAGATTTTTTTTCATTATTAATTTTAATTTGACTTACTTCCGCTGCTTAAACATCATTTTTTCTTAGGGTATATTTATTCTGTGGTTGTGATGAAGCGTGTATTTTGATTTTGCATAGGTCACAGAGCTCACACAGCGTTTTGCGATCATTCTACCTATGTATTGCAAAATTCATTGTAATCGAGCTTTATTTTATTCATTTTCGTCTCCACACTCAACGCAACGCCAACGGCTGAAGATATCCATCCACCAATCGCAAATCAGGTTTAAAGCACCAATGGTAGGGTTGAAAACATGTTCGACATCACCAATCAGCGTTGAGTATGGTGGCGTCACTTTCGCCCGCCATTTTGCCCGTCGCCATCTTGAGCGTATGATTCAGACAATCGGTTGTTGTGTCGAAAGTTATTTTGTGTATTCCTAAATATCCACGCGTATCACCTCTCAAACGGTAAGGAATAGTTTAAGTAAGTCCTAAATACTATTTTAAATATATATTTGGTTTTCACAACGTTCTTGTTTTGTAAAATAATTCAATTTATCCCCACGCCATAATTTCCCTCGTAAAATAATCACCTACTTTCTCAAGTGTACCTAACACTTTGTTTTCTTGCATGCAGTGAACAATGGCGCGTACTAAGCAGACAGCCCGTAAATCTACTGGAGGCAAAGCTCCTCGCAAACAACTGGCTACAAAGGCAGCCCGTAAATCAGCACCTAGCACAGGCGGAGTCAAGAAGCCCCATCGTTATCGTCCAGGAACCGTAGCTCTTCGTGAAATCAGACGTTACCAGAAGTCCACTGAGTTGCTTATCCGCAAACTGCCATTCCAGCGTCTTGTAAGAGAAATCGCCCAAGATTTCAAAACTGATCTGCGTTTCCAGTCTGCTGCTATTGGAGCCCTGCAGGTTTGTACAATCTCCATCCGTTGATAATACCACGCAATTAGGTACTCTTATAGGTGCGGTTTGGATTGCAGCACTGGGGTCCGTTACCATTATTTACTGGACCAGCCAGTCCAGAAAGTAGATAAGGGGACCATGGAATGCTTACATAAATATCATGTTTCTATGTTTGTTTCAGGAGGCTAGTGAAGCTTATCTGGTGGGACTGTTTGAAGACACCAACTTGTGCGCTATCCATGCTAAGCGCGTGACCATCATGCCTAAAGACATCCAGCTTGCCCGACGAATCCGTGGGGAGCGTGCTTAATGTGACCTAAGTTATATTCAATTTAAATTCATAGTTTTAGTCCATTTTCGAACATAGGTAATTAACTACTCTTGTTTATTTACATTATATCCATCATTGTCTTCATTATTGTAAGGAAGCTGCAGAACTGATTTTTTTACATTTATTGACTAGGTTCAACTCTGAGGGAAGTGAGTTTTGAAAGTTTTTCAACTTGTGTGGTTCAATCGTATGACATGTACGGAATTAGATTAATGTTTAGTCTTGTGGTATGGATGTGTGGTAGAAACCTAAGTATTTCGATTAGACAAAAATGATTATTGCACACGTCTTGTGCAATAGGATTTTAACCTTATTCACTCTATTTTTAATGTTTTTGGCATTCAATTAAATTAATTAGGGAATATTTAATCTTTTATTTATTTACTGATATCCTACATCTCCTGTAGGCCTAGCACGGGGATCGTTGTCTAGTGTGGAATAGAGAAAAATTATATGTCACATCGTCATCGAATGCGTAATGTTTGAAATGCATTCCTTCAACTTCAATAATTTACGCAATGTTCATACAATGCGATGTCATTCTTCTCTATTCTACCCTAGACAACGATCCCTGTGCTAGACTTACTGGTTGGACTACCATTATTATGCTTAATAATGTAGTCATATCTAGCTTGGACTAACAACACATACTTTTGTGTCCTAAAATATTGGTTTCATACCAGTGTCCGACAGAAAGTTCAGTCATTTATTTGCGAACATGAGTCGTACATAATAAAGATGTAAATTAACTGAGCTGCAGAGCAGCTAGACAAACTTGAGCGCCAGTAGAATGTCGGGATAAGGTTTATATTTGGCTTGCGCAAGTATGACCATGTCTCGGAGTTCCGCAGTAAGCTCAAGTGGCTACCCATACGGCTTCGGCGACATTTTTACATCTCAAAACACATTTTACTTTTCTTCATCTTTCGCGTTCTCTCCGCTGCTCTGACACCATTTTGCTCCAATTGCCTATCCTATCTACTTCCTTCTATGGCAACTCTTACTGTCCAGTCCAACTATGGAATGCATTGCCGGTCACTGTAAGCTGTGCTAAGTCATTACCAATTTTCAAGGATATGGATTGGTCAGAAAGGAACACTATTTATCCTGCTGTCACTGAATACACCCTTGTTTCCATAATATAATGTCAGTATGTATGTAATATGTATATTAATATTTATAAATATACTAGGTGACTCGGCGAACTTCGTACCGCCCTCACCTTTTAAACCTTCCCTGAATAAGCTATCCTATCTTTCAAGTTGGATCGAACTGCACACAGTGTGCAAATTTAATTTAGAATCAGTTAAGTAGTTTAGGGAGTCCATCGTGGACAAACAACGTGACATGTGTGATTTACATATATTATGATAGGAATAGGTGTAGGTATGGTATGTATGTATTTTTGTAATTTTTTTAAGTATGTTATTATTTAGTTTTGAGTACCTAGTATCATTTATTTAATTTTAAGTAGTAATATAACAGATGCACACAGATCTTACCCCATCCATATACATATCCGACGATCTTATCCATACCAGGTTGTCTGTCAGAGATTGCTCTTGAGCGATAAGACCGCCAATTATCACTTAAGTTATAATTATTTCATTTTAAATTGTTTCTTAGTTTTAAGTGTGCAATAAAAGTATTTTTTATCTATCCATCTAAAATACGCGTTTTGAAAGATCTTGTGACATCTCACCAAGGAAGAATCGAAAAATCAATGTTTCTTTACGGCTAGGTATGTTGGCCTTATGCAAGTGAGAGAAGTGTCAGTCAGCCAATAAGTAAGTGAAGGGTCTTTACTTTCCTTCATGCTGAATAAAAGGTGGGATTGGTTTTTCAGGAGCACACCATCTGGTTAATTAGGAGTAAGGCCCCAGCAGCGTAATCCCCAGCAGGATCCTGGTGACCTCATATTCAAATAGTACACAATTTCTTTAATAATTTAATAATATATGTCCATAACAAAAGTAAAACTAACTAAACTTACATAACAATGGACCAAAGAACTAATGTTTAGACTCTTCTATTTCTTTGAGTCTCTGTTCAATTTCAACTACACTTTTACCATTCTCTATATTATATCTATAGGATTGGAGGAGTTGCTCCTTCTCCAACCCATGAATTCTATCATACAGAGTTTTTTCAAATTCTAAATCAATATCATTCTCTTCTCTAAGATAGCAAAAATATATGAGAAAAACAGCTACACTGCCAATAACACTGTACGGTTGGTACCAGGGCATTGAGTTTTGTGGGTTAGTTTTTCTCATAACTGGAGTAACTGTTTTTTTAGCTGCACCACTTGTTGAGAACTTGATGGGCTCATTTTCATTTGCGGTAGTGCTGACCAATCTACTTGTTCTTTGATTCCGAAGAGAATATCTAAAACAAAACAAAGGTACTTATATTTTAAAAGTTATCCTAGTAAATAAATAACTTAGATGATCAATTCACTGAACAGAACGGTTCGAGTGGAGTTTACAGGACGCAGGCAAAAAAGACTTAATTGCACTAATCTCAAATGCAATAATTAACTTTCAGTCATCAACCCTAGCAAAATGCAATTCTTTTTCAAAAAAGTTCAGTGACCTTGAGGTCACCGATCTCAAGGTCACTGACCTTAAGGCCACCGATCTCAAGGTCACTGACCTTAAGGTCAAAGGTTAATGAGCTTGACCTTATAAAAGTTTATTTTTCCTTGCGTCCCGTAAACTCCACAGCGACCGGGATACTCAAAGGCCCATTTCGAGTCCAAGTCCAACGAAAATAATAGATTTTATGATTTCACAAACTAACCTGAGAAACTGCAGACTTTTATTAGTTAGCTGTGGTATTTGTTTTAGCATTTTGCTTTCCTCTGTATGACTGGTCTAGATATTGATTTTATTTGATTATGTAAATTACAAAAATGCAATAATTTTACCGAGTTGTTTGTTTTGTTTAGATTTTTTACATTTTTTGCAACTTGCGGCTGGTTTCTTCTTCTTCTTTTATTTTTGGCTCTGCATCATCATGGTTTGACACAATTCTGCCAATGTCAGTTTATTTACTGTTTCAGAGTCAACTTCAACTTCTTGTTTGATGGCTTCTGCGTCTGGTTTGACACAATTTTGCCAATATCCGTCTCATGACAGCATCGCAAGGTTAAGGAATGAACAATAACGTCTATGTATTGTACAGTATTTAGAAAACCAAAAATGAAAAAAAAACTACAAAACAGGATAATAACTCAAAGCTGCGGGATTATTGAATTTACAATAAATAAACACATATAATGTAAAAAACCTACTACTTCTACTAATTACAGCTTTATATCATTATTAAATATGAATTTACATAAGGCATAGTTAACTTTAGGTGAAAAGAGAGAGAGAGAGATAAAATACATTTCATAGAAGTTGGAAGAGGAACCTCAGAGGGAAGGGAGTCGTAGGTATAATGAGAGAGAAACAATAGGGCAGCTGAAAAAAATGTGATCCACGTGACCTTCATCTATGCCACACTCACATATGGAATGGTCCCTGATCCGAAGTCTCGCAAGGAAGATAGGAGTGCAAGAGTGACCCAGCCTTAGCCTACAATGGTCGAGGACGTAGTTTTATTGAATTTTGGAAACATATAAAACCACGGAGATCGTCCGGCTGGACATCGGCATAAGTCGACACTGCAAGCGCACGAATGCCACTGTCCTGTCAGCTGTCAGTCGACCAAAAACAAAACAAGAGCACTTGATGCAAGATGCAAGACTTATTTTGAAGCACACATTCTGTACTATCGTTCAGAAACAAAAAACATGTAGCTTGACAGTTTCGATTTTATGAAAAAGCTAATAATTTCAAAAAAAATGTTAGGAACAACTTTTTTTTGTTTGATAAATTATCTTTTCTTCTATTATAAAATAGAAATTGCAACAATGTTAACATTGCTTTATTGTCTACCTACATTATTGGCTATCCTCTATCGTCTCTATCGTAATGAGTCCTCTATCGTCTTCTTAAGGCGGTACCCTACCTCGTTATTGTGTGAAGAGGATAGGCATAGGATTTCGCGTTCACAGGAGCGGGACAGAGCAAAGCGGCGCAAGCCCAAAAATCAAGTTTTTAGTAGTTATTTGCTCCCCACAAACATTAGAATAGTTAATTGAAAAAAAGGCAACATATAAAATGTTCTTTATACTTAGTTCAATTACTATGTTTAATCTCAAGATTGTATCATCTGTATTTATCGAGAAATTAGGGTTTTAGTAAAAAATTAGAGGTAACTTTGCGATTTTTTTCTATTGAGAAAATTTTATGGCATCGTGTTTTCGAAACATATGATCGATAGAATAAGTCCTGAACTTTACCATATATAAATTTCAAAGTTAAATATTCAGTAGTTTGGAAGATATGGAGGTCCGACGGAGTTGAAAATAAGCAATTTGAGGTTGTATACGCCCTTAAGACCTCTACATGGGTAGCTATATCTTAATCAGTACATGCACCCGTGCTTCGAGGCAACAGAAAACAAAATGGCTGCCATTTTATCATGGAGAGAGAAAAAAAAATAGGGATAGTGATTTTTCGATAAAATATACCGTACCTATTTAACCCCCCTAAAGTCTCCGACGACACCGGTGACCGGACACATTGTATATTTGCAGCCATTTAGCAGGCTAGACTTAAGCGCGCTCCACATTCTCGCGAGAAGGCGAGAACAACACGAGAAACGTGAGTGTGGAACCGATTCACATGTTCTTCGCAGGTTCTCGCCTAGTTCTCCGCTTTTTGTCGGTTTTCTGACGCGAGACAAAGAGCGCGAGAACGCGGGAACAGGCGAAATTGGATGGAATTGAACGAGTGTCTTTGTTCCTCCGGATAAAAACACGTTTTTAAAGCACTTTGGCATATTCAAGTCATTTTTCGAAAATTAGGTAGTTGTGCCCTTGTTCTACCGAAGGTGTTAACACCGAGAAACTTATTAGTTTTTATGGTACAAAACTTGAGAACAATAAATCGTCGGCTTATTGCAAGAAGTCATTAACCGACAAATCCAAAAGTTTGGCAAAAGCAGTTTAAAGTTTTTATAACTTTAAGAGCCCATATCATCAAAACTACGACAGTTATCAATATAATTTAAACGCCAATATATAGAGATATGTAATTATTTTATAATTAACTGATATCAGTACAAATTCAACCACTGCAATTTTTTTAAAAGCTAAAAATGCAAAGATAATGACTTCTTGCGATAAAAAGTTTTGTCTAAATTAGAGTTAAGTATTTCTGCAAAGAAGTTATTGGTGGCCTCTTTCGAGTATTAAAAGACAAAATAATCATAAAATAACATCTGTTATCACTAAAAGCTAAACAAATTACCTTGTTTGTCGAAAACACTTAATAAAATAACTAAAATTAGTAATAATGGCACATGAATCAGTCAAAAACACGTTCTAATTCTAAGCTTTTAGAAAATAATTTTGCTAGCCAGCAAAGAGTTATAAACACATAAATAGGTTGGAAACGATTAAGTAAACTATTATTTAGATTAGAAAATATTAAATAACAGACTTTGAGCTTTACCTGAAAACCTTCTTATCCTATCTACCCTCCTCATAACGCTCGACCTGGCCGCGGACCCGGTCCCAGGGCGTGAGGACGCGTACGCCAAGGCACTCGAGTCCGTGGACGTCGGACCTCTCCAGACGCCTGCAGGAGTGGAATCCGAGGCCTCAGCGCTGATGGCGCGCATCATCGAGGCTAAGGCGGCCGCTTCCGTACCCATCACCAGGCGCCAAGGCCAGCGCAACGACCTCCCCCAACACCTTAAGAGGGTAATAGAGAGAAAACGCGAACTCCAGCGCGAGTGGGCGCGCTCCCGCTGCCCGCGGCTGAAGACGCGACTCAACCCGATATCTCCCGAGCTCTCGGCCGCAGTACAGGTTTGGCGTGAGACCTGGGACCGAATCATCGACCGGGCCTCCGAACAGGACAATAACCAGTACGCGCTGAATAGGGCGCTCACGCGGCAGCCGGCAACAACTTACCCGCTGCTGGACCGAGATGGAGTCCGGCGCTTTGCTCCCGCCGACCGTGCCAAAATTCTGGCTGAGCACCTCGCGGAGCAGTTCTCGCCTCACCCCGTTGCAGCCGACGCCACCTTTGAAACCCTGAACCACCACCACCAGGTCAAAGACACAGTGAGGGACTTCCGGTCTGGCCCAACACCGCCCCTAGACGGGGAGTACTTCATCTCCCCTGCCGAGGTGCGGAAGGCCGTCCTCCGTCTACCCAGACGGAAGGCGCCAGGCTATGACGGAGTCCCCAACAATTGCCTCGCCGCGGAGTCACTGCGCTCGCCCGGCTCTTCAACGGAAGATCGGACGGGTCATCGTGCTACCCAAGCCCGGCAAGGATCACCCCTCCCGGCCAACTACCGCCCCATTACTCTACTACTAATAGTGGGCAAGCTCCTGAAACGCCTGCTCCTGGGGCGCCTGGCTCCAACTATCGAGCCGCGCCTGAAGCAATTCGGCTTCAGGAGTGGCCACTCTACCACGTTGCAGCTCACCAGGGTGCTGCACCACCTTGCAGTCGAGCACAACGCCAGGCGCTGCACCGTCCGGGTCTTTCTGGACGTAAAATCGGCCTTTGACCGTATTGGGCACCCCGGCGTTTTGTACAAGCTCCTGCAAACCCCAACTTCACCAGCTCTCATCAGGATTGTGGCATCCTTCCTCGACAACCGGCTGTTCTTCGTCGCAGTTGAAGGTGCCACATCCTCCACTCGATCCATCTCTGCTGATGTACCGCAGGGTAGCAGCCTGTCGCCAGCGTTATACGCGTTCTATACCGACGACATCCCCACCCTGGAGGGCCACCTACGCCCCGGGGAGAGGGATGTGTCGCTAGCGCTGTTCGCGGACGACAGCGCCTTCTTTGCGTCTTCCACCAGCCCCACCATCGCAGCCCGCAGGATGCAGCGGCTGCTGAACATCCTGCCGCCCTGGCTGGACAAATGGCGCATGGCCGTCAATGTGGGAAAGACGGCTGCGCTGTTTGTTTCCCGCCGCATCGGCCACCCATCGCAGCTGACACTTCGGGGCCAGAACGTGGCATGGAGCCCGCACATCCGGTACCTCGGCTTCGGGATCGACAGGTCGTTGAGGATGCAGCCGAAGGTTGACAGCGCACTGCAACAAGCGCGCGTCGCCCGACCGTTCTCCGACCCGTCCTGGGATCTCGCCTGCCTCTGAGGACCAAAGTGTGGGTCTACAAAGGCTAAGTCCGATCCCGACTCACATATGCAGCGCCGGCCTGGTACTCATTAGTCTCCCAGAAGAATAGGGACCGGCTCCAGGGGCTGCAAAACGTGGCTCTGAGGATCTGCACTGGCGCGAGCCAATACGTCAGGAACGATGTCATCGCCCGCGACCCGCAGATCCAATCCATAGACGAGTTTGTCGTACAGTACAGTCGTCGAATGTACGACCGCGCCGACAACGGCCACCAAGCCCACCTTCACCAAATAGCGCCTCACCAACCCCGGCCCCTAGATGATGACCGCCCGTGGAGGCCCCTTCCCTGGGACCTCACCCCCGCGGAACCCCCGGATAGACCGTGGGTTAATTTAAAAAAAAATTAACCCAAACCAAACGAAAAAAAAAGAATAAACATACAAATATATTAATAAAAAAATAAAATGATGAACAAGCTAAATAAATGCATTTTTAAGCGAAACCCAAGGACCGAGGAGTCGTCACCCCTCGAGTTGATGCTGGGGTAAAGAGGCCAAGCCTCGATGCCCCGCTCTGTGCCCCCACAAGGGCCGGAAAGAACGAACTACTACGCGGCGCGGCAGAGGCGCGAGCGGCCCCGAACAAAATACCCCTCTGCCCCGCTTCCGTGACTCCGGTCACACGGCACGCGGTCTCATAAGTAGCATAGCAACACGTAAATGTATGTGTGCAAAAGTCATTACCTTACATTTACCTGTTATTTTTACAATAAAAAAAATCACTAACAAAACAATACTTCCTTCGAATAGTTTTCTTTTACCATTAATTATGTTTCGAAAAAAGTTATTAAGTGTAAAAAATGAATTCTTTAAAAAATTAAAAACTCAGTGTAGACGTTACTCGTTTTGATAAAAGTCATTTAAAAACGTTAGTATTTTTTTTTCCAAAAAATACGATACGACAAAACTGGTTAAGGTGCAAATAATGAATTAAAGCAAAACTTATTCAAACGTTTGTGAACGTAAAAGCACTTTCAAAATATTGTTAAGTCACATAAAAGAGTTACGTATGAAAATAAAAATGGCAATTGTGTTTTTTTTCTTTTGTTAAAATGTATTAATGTAAGTTAATTAATTTTATGAAACCAGATATACCAAAAATGCAGTTATTGACTTTATAACCAAGCCATAACTTCTAAGTTTGAAGAGCTACAAATTTGTGAGTTTTACCAAAATGTAGAGCTCATCGAGACGAACTCAATGGTATATCTAACGCAGTTAGTGACTTCTTGCGACTAATGACTTCTTGCAATAAGCCGACGAAATAATAGTAGATAATTTAAGAAGTAGGTACAGTTTTGTAGAAATTGTGTGTGTGCTGCAGCCTGTCAAAAAGGCAATATCTCAGCGAAAAGCTTTGCTCGAAGAGCAAAACACTGATTTTCAGTATTACCCTTAAAGGCGACCAGAAGAACGAAACACTAATAAAACACAATGTGTGATTGCATGCATTATTATTATGTACTAGCTGCGCCCCGCGGCTTCGCCCCCGTGGAAATTTATGTTTCCAACTTTCTTAATTTTTTCTTTCATAAGAACCTTCTCCTGACAATAACAAACACAACAAAGAAAGAATTAGCGAAATCGGTCCAGCCGTTCACGCGTGATGCCGTGACAACGCGAAACGGGTTTCATTTTTATATATAAGATTTAAGTCATGTTGTATCTTGACTGATGCAGTGTTTAAGCACATAAGATTAAATAAGGGTTTGGTGTTTTTGAGGCGGTACAATTTGTCGTAGGTATACTGTACTTTAGCTGGAATTAGGAACCATTAAATAAGTAGAAGTAGCAGCCCCAGTGTTTCCTATCTCTGGCAAACGAAGCGTTTCGGAATACCCTCGTTTTGTTTCTGTAACAGTAAAAAATTGAGATGTAATTTGAAAGTGAATTTAGTGTTGAGATTACGTAGTAAGGGTGGAGGTATATTGTTCCAACACTTCGTTGCCAGATACTATATAGATACCTTTAAATAAGTCAGTAGGTACTTAACTCACCTGTTAGTTTTACCTAATCGTTTTTTATTTTAATCTGGCATATTTTACTATTTATTTCAGATTTGCAGCCATTTTAGCGGAATAACGAAGAGCATTTTTTATTCTGGAAATTAAAAATGTATGGTTAAAGCTCAAAATTGGATAAGGATTTAATGTGGTTAATCCACACAATGATATATCATTGGGATTGAATGTGTACCTTACACAGAAATCTGAATAACAGTGCCTTGTTATTAAGATTTCTGTGGTACCTTACCTACTCAGGATTTAGTAAAGTACCTAAATTATATGGGATACTAGCTGCTGCCCGCGGCTTCGCACTCATTGTTTCTATGGAAACGTTCAAAGGTAATTTATATCCCATGGAAACTGATTTATGGGTTATGGTTATGGTGTGTGTACTCTTTTGTCCGCACTTAGACTCAGGCTGGTCCATTGTGCGTGTTTTGTTTTGTTAGTATAACCAGCCTAACTCCGTCCAGAACCGCAGAATCTTCCTGGTTGATTTATGGCCCATAAATCAACCAGGAAGATTCTGCGGTGCCCATAAATTATGGGTTAAAACGTCGCCTATGTTTGATTCCAGGGTTAGACTTACCTGTATGCAAAATTTCAGCGTTATCCGTTCAGTAGTTTTGGCGTGAAGAGGTAACAAACATCCATCTATCCATCCATCCAAACTTTCGCATTTATAATATTAGTGTGATAGTGTGATGTGATACATCTACTTGAGGCGTCGTCGTCGCGTCGTCGTCGTGTCGTCGATCGATAGGACATTTTAATTTTAAACATTTTCAATCGTAATGGTAGTTAACGAAATAGGTACGGAAGTACCTACCTAACTCATTCGCAAAATCTTACCGAACAAACTCCTCGCCTGTTTCAGGCTCGTTTAGTAGACGATTTCTCTTAGCTTGCAATTCCGCATGCTTTTGAATAACATTTTTCAGTTTATCACAGCATCCCTCTGCACTATCGATGGTCTCATTGACTGCTCTCTTCGACAATGGCAGCTGTATACTGGGCTTGGCAAACAGCGCCCACACATCGCATTGGTCTGAGACGTTCTGCACTGACTTACATAGCTCAGAGCGATGGTTCCAAACGGATGATATTCCTTTTGCCTACAAAATAGGGAGGGAAAGATAATTAGGACTATTCAAATTAACGCGGTATTCGTTACCCAGTCAGAACGGCGCGACAAGAGGACGCTACCGTCACCCGTCGCGTCTTGGTCGGGCATTTTGTAGTAGGTATGCAAAAGGTATGCAATGAGGTTTTACCAACCTCAATTTAAATAATTATAACATCATTGTGTATGTCTCAGTTTTCGCTGCCGCTCTTTCTTGGTAGCCAATACAGCGTAGGTCTGACAGTCAGACCTGACTGAACAAGCCTTTATTATTTTTTAATAATTTAACTTTTTTTACTTAATTTTTTAATTAAGCAAATCTAGTTTATTTCTATGTTTTATACGTGTCGTTTAGACAAGATCCGTCAAGTGCAAGTGAATCTCGCGCGCCGAGGGTTTCGAACGTTTGTGAAGTCAAATAATGTATGTAGTGTACCACTATATTTTACCGGTTAGAGACTTCGCTATTTAACTAAAAATTGTAGGTACAGTCAGCTGCACAGACATGTATACATCCCAGGTTTAACTTAGGTATAATTTACTCGGAACTTATCAAATAAAAGGACATGCAAACGTTTTTCGTACAAAGTAGTCATCGTACTTCGCCAGAATGCGGTACATAAATTATCACAATTACTATACACTTACTATTTAGTCAAATTAAAAACTTGGGAGTGTATACCTACATATTTTTACAGCCGACTGTACCTACCTTCATTTCAGATAGATCGCTCTGCAACCTTCGAAGGGGGGGAGGGTCGGTCATTTTTTCGAGAATTTTTTTTTAAGTAAGTTTGAAATATACAAATACTATTTTGAAATGTGGGAGGGTCGGTCATTTTTTGGATCAATTCTTTTTTTTTTAAAGTATGAAATATACAAAAAAGAAATTAGATTTAGTTTAGTTTGATTGAGTTAGAATTAAAAAAGAGATTTTGAAATGTTCAAACGGATGAAAAATTCATTTGATACCCACCACTTGACCTTGTAGGTCTTTAAATTTCGACATGACAGTATGTATTTAAAAAAAATCTTTGAATCTGTACAGCAGCCGTACGAAATGTATTATCTTTTGAAATTCAAGTTAATAGCTGCGCGCTGCGCTGCGAGACCATAAGAGTTTCGAAACCGATCTCGAAACCCTAAAAACGGATCACTACGTTGATCGGATTAAGTACTATGTTTTTTAGGTTTAAAATGTATAACCATGTAGGTATCATGTGTTCCCTGTTCCACTGTTGGTCGTCCATTGGTCCTTGTCCTTAGCTTTAGATAAATAAGTACCTACCTACGTAAATAAATAAATAAATTATAATTTGGTTTAGGAACCTGCTATGTAGATAGGTAAGTATTAGGTTAGGTAGGTAGAGACTTACTACTTTACTTTATGTAGATAGGTAGGTACTCAACAACCTGTCGGTAGGATAAGTACCTACTACCTAACTTAGGTAGGTAGGTACCTACTTACTTATTGGTGAGTACCTTACCTACCAAATAGTTACGTCTACCGAACGGATCGAGCTGAACTTTTAGAGATTTATTTAGGGCTCCAGCTGGAATAATACTTTTTATACCATAAATCTGTAGGCCTACCTACTCAGAAAATGAAAATTGAAGTTTCATTTTCGCTGTCGCTTATGTCGCTTGCATAGGTACCTACGACTAGCGTTTGCATTGCACGAAAACAAATCAGAAACTTTGATTTCTTTTTTGAGAGTACCTACGGGCCCAATTTCCAAGGATACTTACCTACCTATAAATAAGAAAAAACGGTTGCGAAAACGCGGGCAGACACTAGTATAGGTACCTAACGATATAACTTACCGACTTCTCTTGATACAATAGTAGTTCCCTCTGGGTTTGTTCCAATAAGGCAGTGAGGGCAGTTCGTCGAAGCTTTTCCAATTGCAAACGCGACCGTAAGGTTTCAACTCTTCCTCCCACTTCCTGATTTTCGTGTTGGAGCTTTGATGCATTTTTCAAAGCATCACGAATACCACGGTTCAGTGATAATACCAGGGAATCGTCTACAATGTGATAATAGTTTCAAGGGTTTTATTGTTTTCATGTTGTACAAAGATCTTATGAATAGATTACAGCTACCTAATCTATACTAATATTATAAAGAGGAAAGGTTTGATTTTTTGTTTGTTTGTTTGTTTGTATGAATTGAATAGGCTCCGAAACTACCGGACCGATTTGAAAAATTCTTTCACCGTTAGGAAGCTTACTTTTCAGGGAGTGACATAGGCTATATTTTATCCCGGAATTCCCACGGGAACGGGAACTACGCGGGTGAAACCGCGAGGCGATCGTCTAGTGTTCTATAACATTGAATAAACCCATCGAATATCCCTAAAGCGTCAGGTTTCTGAGATTATTTTACGTTGTGTTATTTATAGGCTCGTTGTATTTTAATAATGTTAGAATTAAGTATAAATAGGTAGGTACTTATTTAGTTTATCTATGTAAAAGTAAAAATATTAATTTTTGCTCGCAAGAGCAAAAAATAAGATAAATTTTGCAGTGCCCCACCCGGGCTCATGTTGGTAGCTGTAATTTATTCTTGTACAATTATGAAAGCAATAAAACACTTGAAACTTGAAACTTGAGATATTCACATGAAGAAAATATATACTTACACCCAAATATTCAAACGCAACTCAGATTTAAGCAGGTCTCAAGCAGAGGTCTCAAGTGACTAATTTTTGACTGATTTTCATTGAAAACTGTCAAAAAATCGCGATTGAGGCGTGCTTAAGGCGAATGGTAGGGTGGATAGTGGCGCCACTACATATTTAATTTTATAATTACGTTATACAAAGGAATTATCAAAAAATCGGACCGCGCGTAGACGATATCTATCATAAGATTTTTTTAAATGTGTGTGTTTTTAAATGTGTGTGTTTTTAAATGTGTGCAATAGTTTTGTTTTGTGTTATTCAATCAAAAACCTTGTTTGGAGAGCTTGGTGGCCACCAATAGGAACTAAACTCTTGAAACAAGTATCTGCCTAAATAATACAGTACAAAACTATTAAAGATACATTTAAAAAAAGCTTATGATAGATATCGTCTACGCGCGGTCCGATTTTTTGATAATTCCTTTGTATAACGTAATTATAATATTAAATATTTTATGTAGTGGCGCCACTATCCACCCTACTATTCGCCTTAAATGTGAGTTGCATTTGAGATTCGGTCGTTAGCTATGTTCATCTGTGAATATCTCGGAGACCTGACGCTTTAGGAAATTATTTTAAGATTTTTTTTATTTGTTTTCTCTATCCAAATTTATACGCCGGGCTGTGTTGCGGGTGTACCTACAAAGAGAATACAATACCACAGATGTAAGTACAATACCTACTAGGTACTACAAAAACGGGGTAGTGTTAGATGTAGAGTCGATTAATAGGTAATGTACCTACTTACATGAACGTTTTTCTTTTAATTTTGTTTCATTATCATGTTCCTGAAGTTTTATTTTTTCTATCGTTGATTCAACAGAATTTTCCATGGCTTTTGATCCGTAATAATTTGTAGTGTTAATTTTGTGCTTCAGCCAACCTGCTGTTGGATTGGAGATTTGTATGTGCCCGGCCAATTAATACTGCGAAAAACATAAAACTCTTTTTTTTCACTTTTTATGAAAGAGTCCGACTGTTGGAGTTTGGCGCCAAACCATTTTAGCGAACGAAATAGATTTTATTGGCTTGGATGCTTGGCTACCATAGAGTTTGTATGCTACCGACCACAGCAGCGGCCATCTCGGCCAGTCTCAACGGAGGATACTAGGTACCTGTACCACAATAGATAAATAATTAATTTATCTACTGTACTGTGCCTGTACTGTGAAACCTATAAGGAAGCCTCTATCTATGCCATAGAGGTCCTCTATGCCATAGAGGTCCTCTATGCCATAGAGGTACCTACTTTGAAATCTCTATGGCAGCCTCTATGCCATAGAGGCTATGGTACAAATAAACAAGGTATGCTACTCCGAGATCTTTCCAAGTCTACGTCACTGTCCTATTGCCACAAAAATGGGAGGTTACGTTCATTTGCCGGTGACTATCAAACTTTTATTGACGCCCGCCAGTGAATCACTCGCGTTTTTGATCGGATAAATCTTTAAAATATAATGGGTGGTTACTCTATCCGTAACTGTAAGTGTGAAGGGCGGTAAAATAAGGTTCTTTAAATTCCCGAAACGAGAATCTGTGGCTGAAAAATGTTTCTGCGATTAGATAAATTTCATTTCCAGGGAAAAATTGATTTATCCATGTGCAGAGCTCATTTTAGCGTTACTCAAATGATGGAAACTAAGTTTGAAAAATGTCATGGAAAACCTAAAACCTAGATCTAGATCTCGAATCTCCCAAAACTAATAAGTTTGAAAACCACCATAGCGGATATGACGTACTCTTGGGAAAACCCACGTGACCGCTGTTTCTCGGAGTAGCATACCTTGTTTATTTGTACCATGATAGAGGCTTCCTTAGAGGTTTCAGTCGCTGCTGTGGTCATACAATTAAAGTGCACAAATGAGTTGGTAGGTATAGAAGATAATAAATAAATAATAAATATATAATGAATGATGGACAATCCACACAGCATCATCTAGCTCCAAGCTAAGCAGAGCTTGTGTTATGGGTACTAGATGACTGATATACATTATATAATACATTACATAGATAGATATTTTTTAGTAGCCATAGAAACGACCAGAACACTCGGAATTTTTTTTTGTAGATTGTGCAAACATTTGTCCCAATGCGGGAATCGAACCCGCCACCTCCCGCGCCGCAGGCGGACCTTCGCCCGCCGCGCCACCGAGGTCGTCTTAATGAGATGGCACAGGTGCATCCTATTCTAACGGCCATGTTTTGGGTCGTATGTTCTTTCGCCAATTTGCCAAGCATTTTTAAAGGGTTGGCCACTCTTTGAAAATGCTTGGCAAATTGGCCAGCTCTTAAAAAATCGGCATCCTCCATATCTCCATGGAGTGGCGAATGTGGCGATCCAAATGGAGTACTTACCTACCTAAGTAAACCAATGATCTCTTTAAAGGGGTTCTCTTTTTTCATTAGAACAAACCCATGAAGTTAGGGGAGTATCCTGACTTTATGAAAAAAAACTGTCGAGCAAACCACGGAGTAAAAGCTGAGAGTAAGGGCGGCCGCATACACTCGGTTTCCTGATCCGGAATTCAGTTTGTTCAGTTTGTTCAGTTTTTCAATTCTATTGCACTTTTTTTTGGCGCTAAACAAGAAGAAGAAAAAACGTATATAGTATAATGAATGAATATCCCATATACAGGGATATTGTTCCACAGATATAATTAAATTTTGGGCCTCACACATTTTGTTCGCAAAATCGTAAGAACACGTCCATTCGACACAATCATAGAAATCTAAATAACAAGGCACTGTTATTTAGATTTCTATGTACACAATGCTAGCGCGGTTCTGAATGGAAATTTCCGTTCATGTACGGCGAACGATACGAAATGTATGTGAGCAGTGCACTGCGTTCGGGGTGACGTCATTAGGTTTTTTTTCCGTTCTGTCTACCCGAAAGCACGGAATGAATTCCGAAACGAACGTCGTTTTCGAATCTGAATTCCGGATCAGGAAACCTAATCAGGAAACCGAGTGTATGAGAGGGAAAATTGACTTCCTTGCTTGTATGTTACCATAGTAACACGTCCCGTAGGAACCTACTTCGTACGTACAAGTACAACCTACATGCTTTCGTAACCAAGCAAACGTTTTTTGTTGTGATATGATGTTATAAAAGTAGTTGTTGCTTTTTTTGCAAAATATTGTCGTGATTTTATCATCGTTATTCCAATCCTAACTTGTATAACTAACTAGTTAGTTCAAAATTATAACTGCCTAGGTACGTGCTCAAAGGTGTTTTATTTTCGTTATAACAAATATACTAACCTACCTAACCTACACAGGACCGGACCTTGGACTTGCGATCGGCTCCTCGAGATCGGCTATAATAATAAAAACTGAATCTAATTTTGCTAATAAAATTGTTATTAGGTAGGTAGGTAGGTACCTAACCTACCTACCTAGGTAGCACGATAACAAATCCCTATCGTAGTACCGGAATGGTTTTGTTCTCTTTGATGGTTTCTATTACCTATCTGTGTCCCTATCAATTTTTGTTAAGGTCAGTACTCACATACGGTATTACTCGATAGTTTTACTCGAAGTCGAGTAAAAATCAACGTGTGGACCGCAAAGCTCACAGCTCGAAGGCTCGCACCCTGTGAGTTTTGCGGTCCACACGTTGATTTTTACTCGACTTCGAGTAAAACTATCGAGTAATACCGTATGTGAGTACTGAGCTTTAACTGATTTTAGGGTTCTGTACCACAAATCGAAAAAATAAATCTTTTTAGAATTACGTTATTGTCCGTCCGCACCGCACAAGGTACCTACCTACTTCCCGTTAACCAGCACAAGTAAAATTTGCGTAAATCCTAAAACCATAATTTTGCAGTCAGGTAGGTAGGTAAGTACCTACCTAAAAAATCTTTTTCAAAATTATTTTTTATTAGGTAAGTAATGTAATAATTATGTACTATATTGAATCCAGAAGGAACTTTGTGCGCACCGTACGTCTGAGCCGATTTTTCACAAGACTACAAGGTTGCACGGAACCCTCGCTGTGCGAGTCCGACTTGCACTTGACGTTTTATTTCTTTATTATGTTCCTACAGTTTTAAACTTCAAGAAGCATAGAACGTACTTTTTGGCTTTGAGATGGAGACTCCCGACTCCAATGGATTTGTGAACGTAATGTGGCCCAGCAAAAATGTACCCCACGGTGGAATATTTCATACGCGCGTGGTAAACCCCACAACCGAGCAACAAAATTTTTTGAAAGGTAAAGTAAAACTCCATAGTAAAACGTAGGGTAGTACTACAGATAAACCGGGTGCTGGGGGTCCTCATTTCCTTCCAGGTTCCAGCTCTTCAAAGTGCACATTGGCGGATACAGGGGGGGGGCCATGGGGGCCATGGCCCCCCCCAAAAGACCCAGGAATTCCATGCTTTCGACTCATTATTTCGATTCAATTCAGGTGCAGTTTTACACGGCATACTTACCTATTTTTCGGTAGGTCAGTTAGGTATATCAGGAAACATTCATATTTTCTTTATGTACAACCTAAGTTTACAAAAGGTGAATTTCTACTCTCAGTACAAACACGTCCACTTGGGACTTTGAAATGAACATAAATCCTTAAAAATGCAAATTTTTACATTCTTGGTTTCTAAAAACGCTGAACACATAATTTTCCATCATCAAGCAATCGGCTAAATACCTACCAATTTTCATGGCTTTAAGCTATAACTTCAAAACTAAGTAACGGAATTCCTATACTTACCTCAAGGGATAAATTTACAAAAATACTGAAGCACGTCTTATTTATTTACTGACCGAAAAGCTAAATACTTAATACTTATACATAGGTATCAAATTTTATGGATTTAACTGCAAGTTAAATCAAAAAGTTAAGCCATAAATTGCCGAATCTTTTTATAAACTTAACTAGAAACCATTTTCTATCCCCTTACAACAGCCATTCTTTAAGTGTGCTCCGCGGAGCCCCGGGGCACTACCCCGACCACTACCGCGACAATACTGATCTTATTTAAAAAATATATAGTTTTAGTACTAAAACAAGGTTGCAGAGAAAATTTTACATAATACGATATATTAATTTATATGACAGGTAGTATGACAGTCAATAATCATATTATTATTTTTTTATTTTTTTTTATTTGCTTTTGGTGGCTTTCGTATCACTGCGGCCATGATAGGCCTATTGTGATCGCCACTTTGTGTGTTCAGCCTCGAAGCAGCGGCGTTCACAGTTCGCCGCTAACCCTTGCAGATGCTAGGAACTGTAGGATTTTCTTCGGGGTGGAGTCTTTTAGCTCGTCTGGACTAAGCAGGTGCTTGCCTAGATGGATGCTACGTTTTTGCATCAGTGCTCTACACTCTCCTAGAAGATGGAGAGGCGTTTCCTCCGCCTCCTCACATAACCTGCAGGATTGTGTGTCGCTTAGCCCTAATTTGAACATGTGCTTGAATTTTAATTACATTTTTGTAATTCGAACTGCGAGGTGCATAGTGGTCCACGGTTCCTGAGTAGGTCAAACTAGATGTGTATTTTTTTTTTGAAATTTTACCAGTCACTAGTACAGAATTAATTTCGTTTATTTATAACTAGCTGCAGCCCGCGGCTTTGTCAGTGCTTTTCAGGTAGCCTATGTCCCGGACATTACCCTGTCAAATTTTACCCCGTTTGGCCGTTTAACCTGTGGAATGTCAAGGCCGCGCGGTTTGCAATTTCGCTCAGCGTCGAGGTTTTCCGGGTTTTCGCGGCGCGATTCTCGAATATTTTTTATTTCGTAATATTTCAAAATTTTGCTTTGAATGACCTTTATATTGTTTTTGCCATAGAAAGCCAGATAACTTACAGGTATTTTGTACCATTTGTTTTACATAAATTATGTTTTTATTTTATATTACAGGGCAGTGAATCTGAATTACGTGACAACTTTCGCCTACCTAATATTAAAAACGTTTTTAGTAAACTTTTTGTCCTTTTTTCCACAAATATTTATTTATTTCATACAGACAGATAACTAAATGATATTTTAACATAGATAAAACATCTTACTTTGTGGAATAATATTTGCAAATACAATTTTGAAAATTTATTTATCTTATACAAAATCCGCCATTCGTCGAAAGAAGGCCGGAGTCGAAAGTTTGAATCAGCTGGGAATAATTTATTTCACTCCAAGACCAATTGACCGAACCTTGTTTATCGTTCATTTGTTCAATAACCATAGGTAAAAATAAATAAACAGCTCTGTTTCTTTCACTTAGAGTATATTTTTCAACAAATAGTAACGAGGGTCGTTCTGTCAAGGATACCTGACGAGACAGACGACGGTACTGTACAAGATCCACGCCTAGACAGAGTAAAGGTTAAGTGTGAAAGGTAACAGATAGGCAGACAGACACTTTCGAGTTACTTTCGAATTTGTAGTATTGGTATGGATACGTTCTTTTTTCCCAACAGTAGCTAGAAATTACGCAATTTTGCGTCATTTTTACGTCACTGTTACGCGGCTCGCTACGCTCGTCATTGATTTTGCTTTGGCTTTTTTCTCTTTCTCAAATTTTCCCACCGCCGCTAGAGTCTCATAATTGTCGCGGCTCGCACCACTCATCAGCGTCATAAGAAAACACGATTATATCGTGTTTTCTTCTTTATCTATCACAAATTTCCCAATCGTATCTAAAGAGTTTTCAAAATTTGCAAGGCTCGCTCTGCTCACCGTTTTTATGTCATCCTTGCTTTCTCTTCTCACAAATTTCGCAATCGTCGCGGAAACAAATTTGAAAATTTCGAGTCTCGCTTCGTTCGCCTATTTTATATGTATAGGCTTTTCTTTCACAAATGTCCCAATCGGCGCAAAGTCTTTTCAATTTTTGGGGCTCGCTCCGCTCGCCGCGGCATTTTATATCGTCTTTTCTTCCTTTTCACTTACAAATAACCAAAAAGTCGCAAAAAAGTCTTAAAAACTTTCGAGGCTCCTTCTGCTCGCCCCGTTTTATATCGTCTTTTCTTTCGCAAATTTCCCAATCATCGTCGCTAGGACTTTAAAATTTTCGAGGCTCATTCCGTTCGCCGTTTTTTTATAGTTTTTTCTTCCGTGAGTGATAAACTCACGAATTTTAAAAAGTCGCAAGAAAATCTTAAAAATTTCGTGGCTCCTTCTGCTCGCCGTTTTTATATCGTCTTTTCTTTCTCTAATTTGCCAATTGGTGCTAAGACTTTAAAATTTTCTAAGCTTATATCCGTTACTCACTCCGTTCGCCGTTTTTGTATCGTCTTTTCTTCCTTTTCTCTCACAAATTTTGCAATCGTCGCTAAAACAAATTTGAAAATTTGAGGCTCGCTCCGCTCGCCTATTTTATATGTGTAGCTTTTGCTTTCACAAATGTCCCAATCAGCGCTAAGTCTTTTTAATTTTTGAGGGTCGCTTGCCGCGCCGTTTTTATATCGTCTTTTCTTCCTTGTCACTCACAAATTTCCAAAAATTTGCAAAAAAAATATTAGAAATTGTCGAAGCTTCTTCTGCTCACCGTTTTCGTGTATCGTCGTTTCTTCCTTTTCCCTCACAAATTGCCCAATCGTCGCTAAAAAAATCTTTAAAAATTTCGACGCTCGCTCCGCTCGCCTATTTGATATCTATAGTCTTTTCTTTACTAATTTCTCAATGTTCTCTAAAAAGTCTAAAGTTTTCGAGGCTCGCTCTGCTCTCCTTTTTTCCCTTTTTAACGAACTAAGTTCGTTGTCTAAATGAAAAAGGGCTCCGTCAAATATTTTGATGTCCAAAAGGGTTGCGTCGATAAGAGTTTGAGAACCGCTACCTTAGAGAATGATTTATTTTCAACGCCGCCGCTCCGCCTCCCGAGACGCCCGCGCGTGACTTTTTAATTTATTTTTTAAAATTGCTTATAAAAACCTTATTTTTTGTTAACTTGTGATTTAACCCTTTCTCCGAACTTTGTCAAAATGGCCCCCCCCAAAATGAAATCCTGGATCCGCCCCTGAAAGTGCACCGATGCTGCAATGCACGTAGGTACCCTCGATAAAAGTACCTACTACATAATCTCTGACCACGAATGCTTGGTGTGGTGGGTTGCCAACTCCATATGAAAAACGTAGCATAAAGACGTAGTACGTGGTTAACTCTTCACAAACTTATTAAGGTGTCTGTTCATAAGATGGCCCACATTTTTGGAAATCACTATAATGCTATGAAAATATCATAGACCATTCATTAATACAATCATAGTTAGTAAGTAGGTAGGTAAGTACTTAATTTAATTAACATAAGTAGCTCTTTATAAATTTAAAAGCAATGGTTATTAAAAAAAAACTGAACAGTAGGCACAAGTAGTTGTGTTATTCATGAAACAATCGCTTTTTCAGCTATTCTATTTGATGTTTAAGCATAGATATAATTATTTATGTACTATCTAGGTAATCTAGCATGGGGTCTATTAAAACGAAATTAGCCATAAAAGAATCATCTGTCACATAGAAGAGAATCATAGCATAATCACATAGTGGACCATCGAAAAATTATAGTGTGTTTAGCTAGTTTTTTTGGTGTATTTTTTGGTGTCGTTACGTTAGGTAGGTAGCTACCTACGTAATTTGACCTTCAAGCTCTGGACCATTCACACTATAAGCAATTGTTATATGCGAGATAAGCGACCGTCAATAAATAAATAAATAATGCTGGATAATTCACACAGCATTATCTAGCCCCAAGCTAACACGTGGTATGGGTACTATATAACTGACAATAATAAAATGTGTTTTTGTAAATTTTTCACGGTGGTGGGTGAACCACGAGAAGTGACCTTAAATTAAACTGAGGTCGCGCACTGGACCCCTGCCAGAAACAATAAATCTTATTAGCGAGCGGAGCAAGCTGCTAGTGCGCTGTGTGGATTGTCCAGCATTGTTTATTATTAAGTATTTATCATTTTATAGGAAAAGTAATTTTCTAGCAAAAATATTTTCAACGTCGGTAACTGTGACAGTTCACATAGT
This sequence comes from Eupithecia subfuscata, assembly GCA_963564075.1. Taxonomy (NCBI): domain Eukaryota; kingdom Metazoa; phylum Arthropoda; class Insecta; order Lepidoptera; family Geometridae; genus Eupithecia; species Eupithecia subfuscata. The sequence continues at coordinate 15,685,423 of OY751102.1, read as the reverse complement.
TAATGATCAGACTTCTACCACGCACAGTCAACTTGCCACGTCTTCATCGTGCAGTTTCGTTAATCCACAAGAAATTATCATCATTAGGTATAATTTGAATGTATTTTACAGTTTTAATGGAAGAGTCTCGTATTGATACTAAGTTGCGTCATAGCTCAGAATACAATTTGAGACGTGACTGTGATGATAGCTCTCGATCTAGGAGGACAGGTTCAGAGGCTCGAGAGTTGGATAGGGCTGTTTCACGCCCGCACACCTCACGCCGTCGCTCGCTTTCCGTCATACATCAAGCGAGACTGTTGGATGAGGATGAGTTAGTATCGTTGACCGTCAGTTGATTAAGAGCGGCGATTTGGTATCTATGAACTTTCACTTATAATTAGAATCATAAGCACCGTAGCATTTTCTTTGCTACTTCATTCTTCACCTCTTATCTATCCATGACACCTTATTTGCCCTTCTTAACCCACCCAAAATTTGATGATACCTGACACTCTTAATAAATTTTAGGTACCGCCCTTTACAGAGAGGAGAAGATAGAGAGAAACTTAAAGATAAACTCGCCGATATGATGGCTTATGGTGACTCGCCCTGTCAGGTAGTGCCACCACCATTGCCCGATCAGAAACAACGTGCAAAGAAAAAGGAAAATAAACTGCCAACAGAAAAGGAAAAGTGGAACGACTGTAAGTATTTGTGCGCCCTATCCTATTGCTTCACAATAAAATTATTCTATTCTATTACTTTAGTAATAAACCATGAACGAATCCCTCGATGGACTTGCACCAATATTGATGGCCAATGGCCATATTAGGAATACGTCCAATGGCGAACTAGAGTGACATTTAAGGGCTGCCAGAGTGAAGTTGGTTTTTATCTTGATGCAGTGGTGACGCAGATTCGCGAGCGCGCGGAATGGCTCGCTGAAATGGAGTATCTTGGAGAGGGAGCCAAACATCGCGAGATTATAAACGAGCAAATCGCTGAGCGTATGCGTGCCATGGATGCTCTGGGGATTGATAGCCAATGCCTGACGACACGGTAGGTCTTGTGTTGTCGTTTGTCTTGAAATGTCGGTTTGTTATCGTCATCATTGAAGTCTCTAGTCCCAACCCAACTAATAACAATGAGTCCAATTGTGATGAAGTTAAATTTTATTTAAAAAAGCTGATGATGATTGTATATTACCATAACCTAGACCTTGACAGTAGATGCATAATGTAAATAATTGATCAACTATAATAGACTAACATAAACAAAGACTTTTAACTAAACTCCTAGGTCAAGTGATTCCGGTTTTAGCACCATCCGAAGTAAGGAAGTCTCTGCTCTTCGTGCAAAGCCCATTTCACCAATGGCAAAACTAGGTTCCGGTAAGATTCTGATCTATACGTCATGTACATCGCAGAATTTTATTTGGCACAGCAGAGGGTAAACCTTCCGTCTTTATAATACCTACTGTGTCTTTCACAGGACGTTCAAACATATCCAAGGGCTCAAATGTGTCAAAGGGACCGAACCAAGCGGCAAAGAAGAGATCTCCCAAAGGACCAGTTATCGAGCATGTTTCTGCGTATAACAATTTGTCTCCGTTAGGCTATTCGCCAAGACGTCGCCAATGAGAACTAGAAAACAGAAAATTGCATGGTTTCGCATGTGACTTGTTGAGGCCTTTTAAGCTGGTGCTACTGACTCACTTTAGACCACTTTTAAGGAGGCGTACCTACCTATTCCTTAAAGATTGAAATTGGCTCTTCCGGTCCCGGCCCCTCTCAATTGTCGTAATAGGACTCTACCAGCTAGTTACCTAGTGTTTTTGTTTTGTATTATTGCAGATACTTTTTAATTTATGCTACAGTCATTGCTCTTTTTATATAATTTGTGGTTATGTTAATTGGTTTAGACGAAGGTTCCTGAAAATCACCTTCATCAGTTTCGGGTTTGTTATGGGATTTGTTTTGTTCGATGCTAGCCAGTAGCCCCCCTATTGACTACCTCCAAAGTTTTAATAAATTTTACTTTAATTCGAATTACTATCGTTTATTTTCAAATTATGCTTATCTAAGTGTTAGTGTACCTACCTACCTTAGCTGGACTATTCAGTACTTCCTAGTAGGTACCTATACCTTATTGTCTACATTCAGAACTATTCAGAAGTCAATCAAACCCTGACCATTCTTATCTTGTTGATTGGTTGCACCTACCTTTCCAGTTATATTTGTACAGTACGGTCCAATCAACGATGCGATAGGGACCACAGGACTCCAGAATCGCTCCAGCTACCTATGGTATGCATGTATCGGGACAGTGTGTTACAATTCATTCCTCATGTGATAAAGAAACACCTACCGTCATAGAACGTTGTGTTATTTTGAACTAGATCCGGTGAATACTATGTGGATTTTTACTCTGATTGCGTAAGTACTAAATATTTACACACCTAATCACGTAAAAGTTGGAAACCCTTGACCATGTCACATTAAACTTAAAGGTAAAGTAGGAGCACTTGGCGTGTAAAATAAAGGGTTTTAGAAGCCAAACACTCCAATACTAAATAAATTTTATATTTTGACAGGTTTAGTTCCCTCATTTTCAGCTGCAACAACGCGCACTCAGCTGTCCTCATCCTCGCTAGAGGCGGATCAAAAGGTGTTCGTCTGAAAAACCTTCAAAACGTAGGTGGGAGAAGCTTGATCCAGATTACAGTAGACATAGCAAGGAGCGCTGGGCTTGACGACATCACTGTTTCAACAGATCATCCTCTTATTGCATTGGAAACTTACAAACGTTAGTAGGTACCTAGATACTACGTAGGTAGGTACTTACTTTAAGGTACCTGCGGGTAATAAGGCCTTGCCAAAGGATATGTGAAATGAAATGCAAAATTTCCAGTTTAATCAACAATTTTTAAATGAATAATTACTCAAATTACTCAATCATCATAATTACTCAAATACATCCTCTCTATTTTATAAATAAAAATGCTAACTAATAGGTACCATAAACAAAAATAAAATATACAAATTAACCATCAATAAAACGCTAGGTTAGGTAGGTACTACGTATAGTACCGTTCTTAATGGTTAATTTTATATTTTGTTTATGGTAAAGTTAGCATTTTTTTGTTTGTATAATAGAGACGATGTATTTGTGTAATTATTGATGTATATTTCATCAAAACTTTTAAATAAACTGAATATTTTCCATTCCATTCATTTATTTTACTATGGTAGGATAATAAGGCCTACTTCACCTTAATTAAATAGCTAAATACAATATTATAATTATTATATTTATTTTAAATATCTTTGCAGTATTGTTACTTCATCTACGTGATTATTTATCGTTGGTAGGTACTTAACTAATAAGTATGTATGCCGACACATTTAATTCTTAATTTTATCTTTGTTTATAGTAAAAGTTAGCATTTTTTGTTTGTTTTAGCCCATAAATGTTGATTACCATTTAAACTTGAAGTTTTTAGTATACCTAGTTTAGTAAAGTTTTCTTCTTATCACAGATATTCCTTAGCTGGGCCTTATTAGCCGCAGGTACCTCATAAAATATTTCTCTGACTAATGTCCTCTACATTAGTCAGATAAATACTTTATAAGGTCAGCTCACGTAGAAAATATAATCATTCCTCCGACTCCATGCTGTATTCTCGTATCGCTCAATTTTATATAGGTACCTAACTATCTTCTTATTTTTAACGTCTACATTAATATTTGTAGATAATGTGTCTGTGCTACACCGAAGCTCTGTAACTGCAAGCGATTGGGCACCGTCTATATGGGGTGCCGAAGAGTTTCTTCATCAAAGGAGAGATGTTGAAATTTTAGTTTTAATGCAAGCAACGTCACCGTTCGTAAAGCCTTTGCAGCTTCGAGGAGCTCTTGCAAAGTTACAAGCTCCTAAAGCGTATGACTGTATATTTTCAGTCACAAGGTTAGTAAAATCTAATCGCTAATATTTATATATATGTTGGTAGGTAGGTACCTACCAACATATATATAAATATTAGTAGGTACTAAGGTACACAAAATTATATTTTACTGGTGCCCACCGCGCTATACGGACGGGTCTGTACTGGACTAATTAAAATACAGCTGAGAAAAGTCACAGATTAATTTATATGACACCGAACAGTCAAGTTTAAAAGGGCTTTGAATATTTTGACACAACATCGGCTAACGCACTGCTTTTTTTTTTTTCAAAATCGCGGCGCACAATGTAAGTTATAGGTAGGTACCATTATTGACGTCGTGAACGTTAGTGAACGGAAGTCTTCGTTTCAGGTCTGTCCAAAATGGCGTTTTTGTCAGTATGTCCGTACTCCTCTACAGGTCGTATTTTACAACCGATCGATATGAAACTTTGTGTACAGATTCTATGATTTTATAGAATTTTATTGTCGTCGGGATTTTTTAATTAAAGGCGCACTTCTTCCACAATAAGGCAAAAAGGCGGATTTGGAATATCTCCGCTTTAAGAGATCTGATTTTGATGATTGTACTTTTAATTGAAAAGTAATAACTTTATACTGTTCTTATAAAAATTTGGTAAAGATCTGATGAGGATTTTCGGCATGACGAGCAGAATAGCTTCGCAAAATGCAGTAATATGCAAGAGAGCATTTACAGTACAGCGCCACCTATTAGAACATCTTTGTAACACTTCGAGAATTATATGAAATAGCACGGCCGCATACACCGTCGTCGTCGGTTAAATAATAACAACAACTTTGCGCTGATGAATCAACGCCATCTATTATACCTAGGTACAGAATTTCGAGCTTTGCTGAGGAACGTAACTTAGGTACTTTGTATGGACAATTGGTATAATGGTTGATGTGTTTGTGCAACATTTCGTTCAAAAATTCAATGCACACCACACTAGCGTAAACCAATATTTAGGTACCTACCTACTTATAAGGGTTTTTCTGATTTTTGGATATACCTACCTGGGTATCTACTTAGGTAGGTAAAGTGTAGATACACTACCTACCTACCCATAGGATTTTTCTTACAACGCGTCAAAAAGTAAGAGGCACCGATAATTACATAGAAATTAGGTACTTACCTATAATACTTATGACAAGATTAGCACCATTATAGGAAGGCTGGGGCCTACCTATGCTGGTGCTTATTCTGATAAGTAAGCACTTTTGCTCCGTGATACATAAGATGCTTTCATCCGGCATGGCGATTTGCAAGGAGTCACCGCCGAAAAACATGGTTGAAAGGGGTTACCCTTTCAACCATGTTTTTCGGCGGTGTCATTTCGACTATTTTCAAAATATACCTACCGAACCTACCTACCAAAATATCCCGTTTTAAATTACTTTAGTGCATTAATAAATAAATTAATTGTTGAAAAAAGTTAGTGTTCGCGACGTCTACTGTTCGTAGAACTACTAGTAATATATTATACATATTTGGATAGAGGACACTTGTACAAATAAAAATGTCTTGAAACTTAAATAATGTCCTAAAGCATCAGGTTTCTGATTATTCACACATGAAAAAAAAACTTTAGAGCAATACTATAAGGCAAAATAGCTATTTTCATCTGTGGTTCGTTTTTGATAATCACACTGTACTGCCAACAAATATCGCAATATCGCATAGGGTCAGGCGCGGTCCCAGGGGGGGGGTCACGGGGGTCATGACCCCCCCCAAAATCTTAGTTTAGGTACTTAAAAAATTGCAACCCACAGCTTGATGATTATATTGTCAAAAATCGCTCTGTTATTTGTGCTCTGTATTTTGATTAGCACAGAGGCAATGTTCCCAATTCTATTGGTCTGGCTGGTCCGCTATTGTCAGTTTGTATCAATCCAACCACCACAATAAAAAGCACAAAATATAACAATTAATCTGCGAGGTCACTTTGTCAACCAGTACAAAAAGGTCTGGTCGCTGATAACATTTGTTCCTTCTGACTATGATCCAAAGCTCAAAACCCGGCCCGCTTTAGGTCACTTTGCCAAATTTTCTAAAAAGTTGCCCAAAATCTAACAAAAACCAAAAATTGTCGCAGCTCGCTCAACTTGCCGGCAACTTTACACTGTCTGCCTCTTGTCATGGGCTCATCCCTCGTTTGAGGTCAGTTTTCCAAACACTCCAAAAATCTAACGAAACCACTAAATTATCGCAGCATGCTCTGCTTGCCTCTGATAACATTCTGCTGTTTTGATAAGCTTCTGGCTTGCTCTAGTTTAGGACTCCTTCTCCGTTTCAGGCGAGTTTGCAACTGCAACATATCTAATACCAAACAACTCACACGTACAGCCAGATCATAAAAAATTTCGCGGCTCGCTTCGCTCGCCGTTGATTCTATATTATGGTGTCTAGTCTATTGTCCGCATGTCTGGTTGTTATTCGTGAAACTTTAAAATTGTTCTTCACACTAATATTATAAATACGAAAGTTTGTATGGATGGATGGATGTTTGTTACGTCTCTTCACACCAAAACTACTCAACAGATTAAGCTAAAATTTTGCATCGGTGTAGCTCTAAGCCTGGAATCAAACATAGGCTACTATTTATCCCATAAATCAGTTCTCATGGGATAGAAATTACCTTTGAACGTTTCCCTTGAAAGAACGCGTGCGAAGCCGCGGGCAGGAGCTCATAATTTAGCTTCCTTGTCTTGCTCGGCAATTTCAAAAAAGGCTGCGGCTCATTCAGAGCTCGCTCCACTCGCTGTTATTTATTTTCTGAACCAGTTTGTGACAACCCGAAAAAGGGAACAAAAATTTCGGCGGCTCGCCTCTACATCTTTTTCGATGTCTTTTTTGTACTTCTAATTTTTTGTTAATCTCCTTTGCTCCGCTCGCCCCGATTTATATTCATAGCTTTACATCTACCACCGCAAACTTTTTAAAATTTTCGGGGCAGGTTTCGCTCACTTTATTTTGTCATAGGCTCTGGCTTACTTTTCCCCAAACATCAGAAAAAATCTCCTACATTTTTGAGGCTCGTTTCGCTCGCCATTACTTATACTTCTACCTCTACTTCTACTTCTTATAGTTACCCGAAAAAGTAACAAAAATTTCGGCGGCCGTTACATTTTTTTCCATGTCTTTTTTGTATTTTCAATTTTTTCTTGATGCCCTTGCTCCGCTCGCCCCTATTTATATTCCTAGCTTTATATCTACTACCGCAAGTCTCTAAGATTTTCGGGGCTTGCTACGCTCTATCATCTATTTTTTAATAGATACCTATCAACAACAAAATAAATGATGCGGGCGAGAGTAAGCCAGTGGACCTACTCTTGCTTACTTTTGCCCAAACTTCAGAAAACATCTCAAAAATTTCGAGGCTCGCTTCGCTCGCTATAACTTATACCTACTATTGTTGGGAGTTGAGTATAAATTTTCCGCGGCTCGCTCCGCTCGCCGATAAAGTTTAGTGGTTTTCAGTGGGGTCTGCAACCGCCTACAAGTAGGTACATTTGGTGCTACGCACCTAGTGTGACCCCCCCCAAAGTCTTGGGCTGCGACCGCGCCTGCATAGGGTGGAGGCTTTCTGGAGGCGGCTGGTCTACTCGACTTGGCAGGACCACTAGCGTGGCCCCTGATCAATTAATACCGGTCCATGTATGTATGTATCGACTCCACAAAAAATTACAGCGTTGTTGACTTGAAAACCTCCCGTCTTTGCTGCTCAGTTGTAAATAAACCACTAGATACTGACTGTGCATGCACTGATGCCAACGTTTATTGTTATAATGGCCCAAGCAGTTGTTGGTTTGTGTGGGCCATAATAAATTACATATTTTTTTCCAGAAGTCATAAGCTTCGATGGCAAATGCAGAAAGCGAAACTTAATCCTCTTAATTTTGACGCTAGCAAAAGACCACGAAGACAAGATTGGGACGGGGAGTTTTTAGAAACAGGCTCATTCTATATTACTAGAAGACCTCTTATTGAAGAAGGGCATTTTCAAAATATCAAGTAAGTACGATACAAAGTATGTTAAGTTCTTTGTGCGAATAAATCTTTTATCTACTTATCTACTAAACTCTTTGCAAACTACCCTCGACCACAATAAATACCTAAATAGTTTATATATTGTGCCTCGACTATCTACTTAATAAAGTTCAGTTGTCGTAAGTAGGTACCTACAGTGCAGTGCACGCAGTGCAGTGCACGCAGTGCAGAATGTAGCCACAGTAGAAAAATATTGTGCTTATGCTCAAGCCACAGGTAGGTACATACATCTGTGGCAGGAGCTTATGCACATTCTGCACTGCACTGTAGGTACTTACCACTGAACTTAGGCAGCATGCACGCTTAGCGACCCCTAGCGAAGCTCCTTCGATGGTGCCTTCTTGGTAATCTTCCTTTGATTCCTTAAAAGAAGGGTACCTACCTACTTATGTACGTAATCAATGGAGTGATCCACTGGGAAACGCACACGCGCTCACACATCGCTCATGTTTGTTTGTTAGTGTCAACGTCACTTTTTCGTCTTGTCAAAAGAATGTCAAGTCAATTGCGTTCTTTTGTTTTGATGAATGATCGAGCGAGATGCGAGATCGATCCGATCGATCGGTCGAGTCGATTGGAATCGATTGAATCGAACCAAGAAAGAATGTGTTCCTTCCAAAAAGTGAAGATGTTGTTTTAAGAAAAGCAGATATGTATCTTTGCCAACTTATGAATGAAATGAAATGCCTACGGCCTACTCTAACAACACAGGAAACTAATCGTCACACCACGGTATTTGTTTTACCTACGATGATTATGTCCGCCCCCTTTCTCCATCATAGTTTTAATTTAATACAGTCTTGGTAGGTACATATTTTACCAGACTAAGTAAACAATGTAGATGACGTGGTTAACTTTAGTTCTTCTCTTCAACCTGTTATGAATTTTACAGCTGCTCTTTATGGGAAATATCTCCCATTGAAAGCTTGGAAATTGACACACATTATGATCTCAAGGTAGCAAATGCTTTGCTAGCAGCTGACCTGGTTTAAGTACCTCTACTGAATCTCATAAAGGTAAGCTTATGTTTTACTTCCTATATTTAAGATCAGGTAACGCAGGCTAGCCTTTCTAGATGACTTTTGGGTACGAAACCTAAGCTCTATATTTAGCTACCTGTGGTATGTACATTTTGAATGGACCCCAAAAAAGACCTATATGTAATTTTAATTTATAAATTTTCTTGCAGTGACTACTATGTCAAATGCTAACTCAGTATCATTCGAAGAGCTTGAACGTACTGATGTGATCAGCGTAGAGCTCGTGCCTGAACGGAAAGGACTCATTATCAAGCACTGTGAATACTATGTGAGCTCAAGAAGACATGGCACCACTGTAACTCGCAGATACAACGACTTTGCTCAGCTTTATGATGTCTTATTCGCTAAATACCCCTATCGGTGAGTCACAAAACTAACTAATTACCTAGGTATTATAAATACTTCTATCTAGCTATTCACCGGTGAGTACAGGCCCTCGGCTGAGTAAGACCCCTTTTTTTTCTTCTATTCCAACCTTGGATCCACTCTGGCCTTATTGACAATGTTGCAGGGAAATAAAAAATATTCAAGCTTCAAATACTTAACTACTTTAATTTCATTTTCAAATACATGTTTTACAGTTTTACAAGGGAAGTTACATAAGATACTCTCTCCAGTCGCCAACCTTAACTGTAAAAAGCCGAAGTACCATTAATGGTACTATGTATTCTTTTAGTGCGGTGTGTGAACTACCTCCGAAGAGGGTGGTGGTCGGCGGCGGCAGCGAAGACTTTCTGTCGCAGCGGCGGGAAGCCCTACAGCGCTGGTTGAGTCTGACAGCAAGACATCCAGTGATGGCTCACGATGCTGACCTACGGGCCTTCCTCTGCGATCTGCATTTGAAGCTGGATCGACCCAGGCATGATGAGTTTCTACTAGCGGGGACTACAGAGACTAATGATGTACGGAATTAGTCTTAAAACTTTCTACGCTTTCGTGATAACATAGTTAATGACTATTTATCCGGTATTTATTGCTTAGCTTTTGTTATAATTGCCCCTACGATTCTATCGCATTACAGCGATCATGGTCATGATGGGGCATCATTATTTATGAATTAGTCTTATTTTAGATAGGTTGCTGTAATCACTTTCCATCAGGAGGCCTTGTCTGCCACCTTTGTGGTAATAAAAAAAGAAAAAAATACTTATTTTAATTGGTCGTTGTCTTCAAAGTAAGAAATATTTTATAGTGTGATGTGCATGTTCCCCTAAGTACTGTCTGGTTCCCATAGAACGAGATAATAACTGTAGGTACATACAACTCTCAACTACAGTATCCTGTACAGATTGTAGTTACTACCGATAGGAAACATAAATATTGCAAATAATGAATTAACAGATAAATAAGTATCTAGCTCGTCTGATATAGCCTTTGAAAACGTAGAAAACGCCTGTAAACAATATTTGCACATCATAAAAACAATTATCCCGTGGCGGGAATCGAATCGACCTTTGCGCCAAAGAGAAGTGGCTCAAAGTTTTTGATCTGACCTAAAAGATGTAAACACAAAATTTTTCCCTGCAGGATCACACATCCACAGAGGATTTTGAAACGGCCTTTCATTCTGAGATGGAGGAACTGCGCCTAATGCAGCTCGGCTTGACGCGATTGGCGCAGATATTTGAAAGAGGTTTACTGATTAATTCACTTGTCTTATCTTTCATTAAGCTACTATCAAAACCAGGCGAAAATTTTTACTTAAAAAATTAACATTTAGTTTTTTAACCTAACATAGGACCCAGATAAATGAAACTTTTCAGATAGTATATCTGTGGTAGTATTAAAGGATATTGGGAAACTACGCCTACCGGCTTAGTGTTATAGACCCTTATGACACTGGCGATTTGCGAGCGATTTCAAAGCGAGGCGATTGCGCAAGCGAGGCGATTGCGCAGCGAGCACGCGGCGTCGTCGTCGCATCGTGCTCATTGCGAACTCACGGCGTGTGCCCAATCGCCTCGCTTTGAAATCGCTCCTAAATTGTTATATGTGTGTGCGAGTGGCTACACAGCTTATTTTAAGGTGTCAGAAGTAAATAATGATTACGCACTACATACTACCTATCTACCATTAGTTTTGCATTCGCGGCTATGTTCAAAGAATTCAGAAAGATTTGCGCAACCTCGCCTTATCACTTCTGTGTATGTACATATTATGTCATAGAGTTGTTGTTTGCAGCTAGGAAGCGAGTGGAAAGCGAACGCGCAGATATCCGCGAGTTGGGCGCCGGGCTGGCGGCGCTGAGTGCGCCGGCGCATAGGGACCTGCATGCTGCGGCCACGTTAGTATTGTTTTTATTATTTTATGGTGACCGTACATTGGCTCACGTGATCAATCGGTAGAAACAATCATAAGAAGACCATGAAATCTGCCAAAATCTGGGAAGACGAAGCGCTTTTATGCCCTCCACGAAGCCTCCATGTCTCATGGCCGTGGGACACACTGTATTTATGGAAGAGCTCCTGACCAGCGAGCTATAGCTATATTGGTTTAAATAAATTCATTTTCTTTCTTTCTTCTTCTTATAATAGCTTCCATGGCGCTGATTTCAGACTAGCCCGCTCAGCCGAGGACGACAACCCTGGCAGCGAAGGAAACGGCGTTCTAGAGCTAGCCTTGGACGCTCTCGGCGCGTACCGCATGCTGTGCGCGCGGCTGACGCGCGGGCTGCACGGCGAGCGCGCGGCCGCCGCGCGGCATCAGGCGACCGCCACCGCCTCGCTGCGGGCACGCCATCGATACGCACTGCGGGCCGCCGACCAGGTAACAACAATATGCTAACTGGCTCTGCAAAGGACGACAGATCTTATATAGCCCGGCCACACGCTCCGTCTTACCTGCGAGCAAAACTAAATCAAAGTTTCTGATTCATTGCAAGTAAATGAATCAGAAACTTTGATTTAGTTTTTAATTCTTGGTATTCCAACAGAGGCCGCGCTTTTGTGATTTTTAAAATCATCTGAGACAGAAAATACTGTTTAAAATACTGAAAAAATGCGTCCACTGATCGGCAATCCGAATGACTTCATTCGCATCTAAACGGAAAAGTTGCCTGAAGAATCCTCACCCGCCTTGCCGACAGTTCACTCCGTGCGGTGCGAATCTTTTATGGCATTGATGGGGCCAGTGCGGATTGTCCGATGCCGGCCTGTAACGTTTCAACTGCTACCGTTTGAGCCGTAATGCCATAGGTAACTACACTTACCACACCGTAATCGCGGCCCAGGTCTTTCTCGAGTTCGCTCTGGCGGTACCTTAGACGCCCTTAAGGCGTTCGACCGCTGGGACGTCCCACGTTCTCTCTGCTGGCTGACACCAGATCTAACGATCATCAAAATTCGAGTGAAGATATCTCTGGAAATGGCTCATGTCCTCTTGTTCTTGCCATTGATTTAGGTACATATTATATCGGGTGCGACCCTCGTTCAACCGAAAGAGAAATCATCTTCCCATCTTTTTGCTGGTCTGCCTCCTTTCCTCCTCATTCTCCTAAATCCACGAAATCCAAAGTATAAAATAATTAATAATTATTATTTCTTTGGATCTCGTGGATTCAAATCAATACCAATTTATAATTGGTATTGATATGGATCAGTTGAGGTACCTGTAGATTGTTTGCAACAGTCTGCAGTTAGCTCAGTTGTTTCAATTGTAAATACTAGTGTAACTTTCCTTGTGAATTACGGCTTCTGCCATTTTATAATAATTATTGTTTTGAATATATAGGAGGGCAGCGTGGCTCGAGCGTACGCACTAGCGGCGGTGGAGGCGGCGGCGCAGGCGCTCGGGACGCGCGGGGCGGCGCACGCGCGGCTCGCGGACCTGTGGGCGCAGCTACACGCCGCGGCCAAGCTGAAGAGTTAGGGGTAAGGAAGGAAAGGGCCTATTGTCGTTTGTAAATGGAACCTCTTTGTGTGAAAATTTTATCCAAAGAGATCTACACAATAAGAACTTATACGCTACCGTTTGAGCCGTAATGCCATAGGTAACTACACTTACCACACCGTAATCGCGGCCCAGGTCTTTCTCGAGTTCGCTCTGGCGGTACCTTAGACGCCCTTAAGGCGTTCGACCGCTGGGACGTCCCACGTTCTCTCTGCTGGCTGACACCAGATCTAACGATCATCAAAATTCGAGTGAAGATATCTCTGGAAATGGCTCATGTCCTCTTGTTCTTGCCATTGATTTAGGTACATATTATATCGGGTGCGACCCTCGTTCAACCGAAAGAGAAATCATCTTCCCATCTTTTTGCTGGTCTGCCTCCTTTCCTCCTCATTCTCCTAAATCCACGAAATCCAAAGTATAAAATAATTAATAATTATTATTTCTTTGGATCTCGTGGATTCAAATCAATACCAATTTATAATTGGTATTGATATGGATCAGTTGAGGTACCTGTAGATTGTTTGCAACAGTCTGCAGTTAGCTCAGTTGTTTCAATTGTAAATACTAGTGTAACTTTCCTTGTGAATTACGGCTTCTGCCATTTTATAATAATTATTGTTTTGAATATATAGGAGGGCAGCGTGGCTCGAGCGTACGCACTAGCGGCGGTGGAGGCGGCGGCGCAGGCGCTCGGGACGCGCGGGGCGGCGCACGCGCGGCTCGCGGACCTGTGGGCGCAGCTACACGCCGCGGCCAAGCTGAAGAGTTAGGGGTAAGGAAGGAAAGGGCCTATTGTCGTTTGTAAATGGAACCTCTTTGTGTGAAAATTTTATCCAAAGAGATCTACACAATAAGAACTTATACGTCAATACTTGCGCGGCTCGTGGACCTGCGCAACTAGACGCCGCGACCAAGACGAAAAGACACGGAGTTTGGGCTGGTTAGGGTCAAGGCATATTGTAACGGAATCGAAGGGAATTTTTGAAGATTTCACTATCACCACTTTTCTATTTAGGAAAAAAGTTGCGGGCTTTCGCAAGCCTTCCGACGGATGCGTGCGACTTTCTTTTCTTATCGCAATTGGAAATGTGTGTCGTACGTTGTGGGGATGGGGTTCAATATCCTATTAAAATTTTCTAAAAAATCCCTTACCGTCCCTCAGAATAACGACGACGAATTTTTGACAGATTTTCATTGAAAACTCGTAGATGTGCTTAAATCTGAGTTGCGTATAATTCTGGCGTTATGCGTTAGATTGCTTTTTAATGTGCCTTGACCCTTATAGTAGGTAGGGAGGCACAACATACTCCCATGCTAGATGTCAATTCAGTATCGCAGTTGTTTCACTTAGAATTATTAGAATACTTTGTTGTGCTTAAAACAGCTTCAAGATAGAGCTGATGACTTTGGATTTGAATGTACCCGATGAAGCCACGTTGTAAAGAGAAACTTACCTACTGACAGGTGCTTCGTTCGGGGCGTATTGTACCATTCGCAGGTTACGCCGAGTGCTATAATCTGTCTAGTTGCTCGTTGAGAGCGGCTTCTTTCCCCGTACTGGGGCCTACTGAGAAAAGGAAAATCGAAGTTTAGTTTCCGTTGTCGTGAAAAACTAACTCTTATGTCGCTTGCATAAGATAAGCGTTTGCACGAAAATGAATCAGAACCTTTGATTTCGTTTTTTGAGTACGGGCCCTGAATGCACGAACTCTGGCTGTGTGACATTACATGACGCCCCGTAATTAAACACCGGTCAGTACTCTGTTTTAAGCTAGCGTGTAAGGAATAAAGTTAAATGCATAATAATGCCTTTATAATCTTAAATTTAAAAGTTGATGCTCAATTTGTTAAAAATTTCATTTCATTTTTATGTATTTTGCGTTGATTGTTGGCCACTATTTCAGCTATATAGTTGGTAATCTCCAAGTATATCTAAAACTCAGATGTCGCCAAAGCTAAACTTACAAAAGTTTATTTTAGCCAAGATTCACAGCAAATGCCTTACAATGAAACTTCTTATCTGCAATCTAAATTACCTGTAGAACCTAGAAAATATTAAAAACCCTAATTTGACAATAAAAATGATGGCATAATTTTTAGTTGTGTCAAATTAGTTAGGTTTAGTTTTAGCAACACCTGAATTAATACCAACCGTAATATTTTTAGTTGATAATGTAGTAACGTAAGTGATAGCTGCTGCTCAGATATTTTCTCAAATGTCGTTATTATTTATTCACTTTTGAGAGTATTCGAAAACATTCCAATAAAAATAGTTAAACTATTAAATTATATTAAAAAATATATCTCAGGTAGTTAGGTAGGTACCTTAAGTAAATTATACCCTGTGGAATTAACTATATAATATATTGGTGGTTGGATTTTGGGAAGAATATACCTACATATTTGTTACAATTAGTTAACTGTGATAGAAATGCACCAAGTTGATAATAATGAATTTAATTAGATAAATGATAATTATGTATTATTGTACGTACTATGACGTATATGTACCTTAGTACCTACGGTTATTTTATTCCTATTGGAAATAGATTAGTATTGAATCTGTATATTTTTGGATACTTATTATTTAGCCGTGTTGTATTAACTATTATTAAACCTATCATGTTTATTACTACCTTTGTTTATTTTATTTCAACTAGAGAAGGTCTGTGAGTTATCAATATGCTTATGTTTATCATGTTTAATAGATTTTTATTATAAAAAGAAGATAATGTGGGCATATATCGCACTTTTGTGATTTCTAAAATCACCTGAGAGTTAGAAAATTCTGTAATCAGTTATATCAATAATTCAGTTAAAAGATCTAATGACTTTCACTCGATAGAAAAAAATCTCAAAGTTACCCATTTTGCTAAAGTTTTTTCAATATTAGCTCAAGCTCAACAGCCTGTATTGGTTGGTCCACTGCTGGACGCAGGTCCAGCCTGATAAGCGCCTTGGTGGCTTTTATCTCATGAGGGTAATGCCCATAATCCCCACGCTGGGCACGCGGGTTGGGAATCGTATTTCGGTGATAGAATTGTTCTGCAGGGGGCACTGCTGCCCGCCCCCGGTGTATATCCTTTAGTCGCCTCTAACGACAACCACGGGCGGGACGAGTTAGGGTGGTGCAAATTCTAAGCCGGCACCACACAGACTTGAAAAAATGATTTTCTAAATGATCGATATACCTATAAAAAACACGAGCGCGGCGGCTTGGCAGGCGCGCGTTGGCCCTTACGCCCACTGCTGCAGGAATACCTGGCCTTAAGTAGGTTTTCTAACAATAATCTGACTTCAAATTCCGGTAAATAGTATTCATCTATGTCTCGGACGAATGAAATCGCCCCTCCCTTTACTTTCCCTGATCGAAGATCTATGTTCACGTGCAAAAAATCGATTCCTGCTCGTGGTCCACCTACACAGTACACCTGATTGAGCTTACTCTGCATTGGCGGATACAGGGGGGGGGCCATGGGGGCCATGGCCCCCCCCAAAAGACCCAGGAATTCCATGCTTTCGACTCATTATTTCGATTCAATTCAGGTGCAGTTTTACACGGCATACTTACCTATTTTTCGGTAGGTCAGTTAGGTATATCAGGAAACATTCATATTTTCTTTATGTACAACCTAAGTTTACAAAAGGTGAATTTCTACTCTCAGTACAAACACGTCCACTTGGGACTTTGAAATGAACATAAATCCTTAAAAATGCAAATTTTTACATTCTTGGTTTCTAAAAACGCTGAACACATAATTTTCCATCATCAAGCAATCGGCTAAATACCTACCAATTTTCATGGCTTTAAGCTATAACTTCAAAACTAAGTAACGGAATTCCTATACTTACCTCAAGGGATAAATTTACAAAAATACTGAAGCACGTCTTATTTATTTACTGACCGAAAAGCTAAATACTTAATACTTATACATAGGTATCAAATTTTATGGATTTAACTGCAAGTTAAATCAAAAAGTTAAGCCATAAATTGCCGAATCTTTTTATAAACTTAACTAGAAACCATTTTCTATCCCCTTACAACAGCCATTCTTTAAGTGTGCTCCGCGGAGCCCCGGGGCACTACCCCGACCACTACCGCGACAATACTGATCTTATTTAAAAAATATATAGTTTTAGTACTAAAACAAGGTTGCAGAGAAAATTTTACATAATACGATATATTAATTTATATGACAGGTAGTATGACAGTCAATAATCATATTATTATTTTTTTATTTTTTTTTATTTGCTTTTGGTGGCTTTCGTATCACTGCGGCCATGATAGGCCTATTGTGATCGCCACTTTGTGTGTTCAGCCTCGAAGCAGCGGCGTTCACAGTTCGCCGCTAACCCTTGCAGATGCTAGGAACTGTAGGATTTTCTTCGGGGTGGAGTCTTTTAGCTCGTCTGGACTAAGCAGGTGCTTGCCTAGATGGATGCTACGTTTTTGCATCAGTGCTCTACACTCTCCTAGAAGATGGAGAGGCGTTTCCTCCGCCTCCTCACATAACCTGCAGGATTGTGTGTCGCTTAGCCCTAATTTGAACATGTGCTTGAATTTTAATTACATTTTTGTAATTCGAACTGCGAGGTGCATAGTGGTCCACGGTTCCTGAGTAGGTCAAACTAGATGTGTATTTTTTTTTTGAAATTTTACCAGTCACTAGTACAGAATTAATTTCGTTTATTTATAACTAGCTGCAGCCCGCGGCTTTGTCAGTGCTTTTCAGGTAGCCTATGTCCCGGACATTACCCTGTCAAATTTTACCCCGTTTGGCCGTTTAACCTGTGGAATGTCAAGGCCGCGCGGTTTGCAATTTCGCTCAGCGTCGAGGTTTTCCGGGTTTTCGCGGCGCGATTCTCGAATATTTTTTATTTCGTAATATTTCAAAATTTTGCTTTGAATGACCTTTATATTGTTTTTGCCATAGAAAGCCAGATAACTTACAGGTATTTTGTACCATTTGTTTTACATAAATTATGTTTTTATTTTATATTACAGGGCAGTGAATCTGAATTACGTGACAACTTTCGCCTACCTAATATTAAAAACGTTTTTAGTAAACTTTTTGTCCTTTTTTCCACAAATATTTATTTATTTCATACAGACAGATAACTAAATGATATTTTAACATAGATAAAACATCTTACTTTGTGGAATAATATTTGCAAATACAATTTTGAAAATTTATTTATCTTATACAAAATCCGCCATTCGTCGAAAGAAGGCCGGAGTCGAAAGTTTGAATCAGCTGGGAATAATTTATTTCACTCCAAGACCAATTGACCGAACCTTGTTTATCGTTCATTTGTTCAATAACCATAGGTAAAAATAAATAAACAGCTCTGTTTCTTTCACTTAGAGTATATTTTTCAACAAATAGTAACGAGGGTCGTTCTGTCAAGGATACCTGACGAGACAGACGACGGTACTGTACAAGATCCACGCCTAGACAGAGTAAAGGTTAAGTGTGAAAGGTAACAGATAGGCAGACAGACACTTTCGAGTTACTTTCGAATTTGTAGTATTGGTATGGATACGTTCTTTTTTCCCAACAGTAGCTAGAAATTACGCAATTTTGCGTCATTTTTACGTCACTGTTACGCGGCTCGCTACGCTCGTCATTGATTTTGCTTTGGCTTTTTTCTCTTTCTCAAATTTTCCCACCGCCGCTAGAGTCTCATAATTGTCGCGGCTCGCACCACTCATCAGCGTCATAAGAAAACACGATTATATCGTGTTTTCTTCTTTATCTATCACAAATTTCCCAATCGTATCTAAAGAGTTTTCAAAATTTGCAAGGCTCGCTCTGCTCACCGTTTTTATGTCATCCTTGCTTTCTCTTCTCACAAATTTCGCAATCGTCGCGGAAACAAATTTGAAAATTTCGAGTCTCGCTTCGTTCGCCTATTTTATATGTATAGGCTTTTCTTTCACAAATGTCCCAATCGGCGCAAAGTCTTTTCAATTTTTGGGGCTCGCTCCGCTCGCCGCGGCATTTTATATCGTCTTTTCTTCCTTTTCACTTACAAATAACCAAAAAGTCGCAAAAAAGTCTTAAAAACTTTCGAGGCTCCTTCTGCTCGCCCCGTTTTATATCGTCTTTTCTTTCGCAAATTTCCCAATCATCGTCGCTAGGACTTTAAAATTTTCGAGGCTCATTCCGTTCGCCGTTTTTTTATAGTTTTTTCTTCCGTGAGTGATAAACTCACGAATTTTAAAAAGTCGCAAGAAAATCTTAAAAATTTCGTGGCTCCTTCTGCTCGCCGTTTTTATATCGTCTTTTCTTTCTCTAATTTGCCAATTGGTGCTAAGACTTTAAAATTTTCTAAGCTTATATCCGTTACTCACTCCGTTCGCCGTTTTTGTATCGTCTTTTCTTCCTTTTCTCTCACAAATTTTGCAATCGTCGCTAAAACAAATTTGAAAATTTGAGGCTCGCTCCGCTCGCCTATTTTATATGTGTAGCTTTTGCTTTCACAAATGTCCCAATCAGCGCTAAGTCTTTTTAATTTTTGAGGGTCGCTTGCCGCGCCGTTTTTATATCGTCTTTTCTTCCTTGTCACTCACAAATTTCCAAAAATTTGCAAAAAAAATATTAGAAATTGTCGAAGCTTCTTCTGCTCACCGTTTTCGTGTATCGTCGTTTCTTCCTTTTCCCTCACAAATTGCCCAATCGTCGCTAAAAAAATCTTTAAAAATTTCGACGCTCGCTCCGCTCGCCTATTTGATATCTATAGTCTTTTCTTTACTAATTTCTCAATGTTCTCTAAAAAGTCTAAAGTTTTCGAGGCTCGCTCTGCTCTCCTTTTTTCCCTTTTTAACGAACTAAGTTCGTTGTCTAAATGAAAAAGGGCTCCGTCAAATATTTTGATGTCCAAAAGGGTTGCGTCGATAAGAGTTTGAGAACCGCTACCTTAGAGAATGATTTATTTTCAACGCCGCCGCTCCGCCTCCCGAGACGCCCGCGCGTGACTTTTTAATTTATTTTTTAAAATTGCTTATAAAAACCTTATTTTTTGTTAACTTGTGATTTAACCCTTTCTCCGAACTTTGTCAAAATGGCCCCCCCCAAAATGAAATCCTGGATCCGCCCCTGTTACTCTGGTGACATCTAGTTATAATTAAGCTACTTATTATCGACGAAAAACGCCGAAGCCACGGGCAGATACTATTACAAAATAAATAGGAAATTCGGTGTAAAAGTATTACCTACTATAATAGTAGTAGATACCTATATACTTTTACACCGAATTTCCTATTTATTTTATAGTGAGATGGATAATTTCAATGCGTTTAATTACGCACGAATTGCATCATATTTACTAGAACATATCTTTATAAGTCAACTATTAGTTAATCAATTGGATCATCCTATTGTTCCACGAATTGTAAATACAGTACAATATTTGTAAATGTATCGTATATGCGATGTGCGGATGGTTCAGTAGTGGTTATGGTGTGTGGTATGGAGCTCGCGGCGCTGCTGGTGTTAACGGGCGCGCTGCTGGAGCGCGGCGGCGCGCACCCTGCGCAGGCGGACCTGCAGCACGTGCGCGCCTTCCTCGCCTCCTCCTCGCAGCAGCTGCGGCGCCGCTACCGCCCGCTCTACCACCTCTCCGCCTCCTTCGGCTGGCTCAACGACCCCGCTGCCTTCGTCTTCTTCAAGCGCAAGTACCATCTCTTCTACCAGTATCACCCCTACGACGGCTCCTGGGGGCCCGCCGCCTGGGGCCACGCCGCCTCCTCCGACCTCGTGCACTGGGCGCACTACCCGCCCGCCGTGCTGCCGCGCGACGCCATCGACCGCAGCGGCTGCCTCGCCGGCTCCGCGGTCAACCACAACGGCTACCTCGCGCTCTTCTACACCGGCCAGGTGCTGCGCGACAACGTGACGCGCAGCACGGTCAGTGTCGCCGTCAGCGCGGACGGGGTAGTCTTCCAGAAGTACATGTACAACCCGGTGGTGCGCAACGCGCCCCACGGCGCCTCCGACTTCCGCAACCCCAAGGTGTGGCGACACCGCGACACGTGGTACATGCTGGTGGGGGCATCGATCCGCGAGCGCGGCCACCTGTTGCTGTACACGAGCCCAGACCTGTACGCGTGGCGCGCGAACGGCACCGTGGCGCAGTCGCTGGGCGACATGGGCCGCGCCTGGGAGAGCCCCGACGTGTTCGAGCTGGACGGGCTATGCGTGCTGCTGCTGTCGGCGCAGGGCGTGCACCCCGACGGGGACCGCTTCCGCAACCTGCAGGTCGCCGGCTACGTTACCGGCCAGTTCGACTGCCCCATGGCGCTCTTCCCGGACCTGGAGATCTCGCAGGCCACCTTCGAGGAGCTCGACCACGGCCACGACCTGTACGCGGCGAAGACGACGCGCTCCGTGGACGGGCGCCGGCTGATGGTCGCCTGGCTTGGCATGTGGGAGGCGACTTTCGAGGAGGCGCATGACGGCTGGGCGGGCTGCATGACGCTGGTGCGCGAGCTGCGCATGGCGCGCGGCGGGCGGCTGCTGCAGACGCCGGCGCGGGAGATGGCGCGCCTGCGCGGGGAGGTGATCGAGAACGCGTGGTACGCGCCGGGTGAGTCGTTCGAGACGGGCGCGCGCTCATTCGAGCTACTCGTGAACGCGACCACCGCCTCGTACGACGCAGAGATCGTGCTGGAGTGGCAGGGCGAGCGGCAGTACAGCGTGCGGTACTGGGCGACGCGCGGGCTGGTGGGCGTGGACCGGTACGGCAGCGGGACGGACGCGCCGCGGCGGGCGGACTGGGCGCCCACGGGCCACCTGCACTGGCGCATCTTCGTGGACCGCAGCTCGGTGGAGGTGTTCTGCGGCGGCGGCGAGGTCACCTTCACGTCGCGCATCTACCCGCGCGGCGCCATGATGCTGCGCGTGCTCGGACACATGCAGCTGCACCTCACGCAGTACAAGCTAAAGCGCAGCATCGGATTTGATCATCAGCTGACTAAGTATTTAAGGAATAATGTTTTACGCGAGTAATCGTTGTATTATTGTATTATATTGTATCTCTCTCGTAGCCACGGAGCATAAGTCTGTGCTCTAAGGTTCTAAACTATTTCCTAATATTATTGGAATCCTGCAGTCCCTCAAGGAGTTCTTAACGCGGCGGCTCGCGCCGCTACAGAGACCGGAGCGGAGACCCAGACACAGAGACTCCGTCTCCGGTGGTCTAGGCGGAAACCCGTCTCGCGCTCTTATATTTCGCGTGGCGGTCTGGCGGTATCTAGGTACTTTCAAAAGCCTAAAGTCAAGTAAGGTCTCGGTTTCTGGTCTCTGTAGCGGCCGAGTTTCAAAAAGTCCGTCTTCAAATGAACAATTTGTGTTGTGCGTCAGCACCTACCTAAGTAGGCAGTGCATCATTGTGAATTTGGAATTTATGAATAAATAATAATAAGTAGGTACCTACCTAAACTTTTATTCACAAAGAAAATTACCTACAATCAAAATAATATACTTACCTACATAAATAAATTTGAACTAGTATTTACAATCGAGCTAACTGCAGACTGTTGCTAACAATCTACAGGTAGTTCAACTGATCCATGAATAAATGAATAAATTTTATTGTAAAATTTCCCGCTTTCTTCTATAGGATAAACCATAAAAACCAGTGTAAATATTCTGGAATTTTGGAAAACCCTTAATTGAATCGAGTTTTCAATTAGCTCATACAAAATTTATACAACTAACTTAGCTTCATTTAGCTACAGATATTTTATTACTATAGACCATCGATCAAAAATTTCCGGCCGGCCCCCCTTAGATTCACAATGCGCGCCCTGAAAACGTCAGTATCAAAAGGTATCCCATTTGGCATTTTGGGATACCTTTTCAACTAGTGTCATTTTAGCTCTCGGACCGAAAGTATGGTCAAGTGCTCGTATAAAAAATGCAATAATCGACCGACCAAGCAACAGAAAAAGAATGGAATTTCTTATTTTCAGTAAGTTTAAATGTAATTTTTACCTGTGTATTGTGATATGAGCCAATTGAGCCTTATATACTTGAGAAATCAGCATTAAATATTGTTGGGTTTGCCTATGTAAAAATATTTATTTTGTTCTAAGTTGATGAATGGAGCGGCTATTGTTTCTAATTTTCTTTTTATGTGTTTGTTGTAAGTTGTAAGTGATATTTTTTTTTTCATGAAAAGACATTTAAAATAACTGGTTGAGGTTTATAAAATAACTAGCTGACCCGCCCTCAATTTTATTTGCGTGGACTCTCTAATAAAAGAAAGACTACCAAAAGAAAGGATAAGGAAATTGAAAATTTTATTAGAAAAACCTTTAATTTATATGAGAGTACCTAGGTATTAAACATTTGGAAACGTCATATTTTCAGAACTTAGGAATTACTGTAGGTAGTACTAGTAATATAAAACGGGTATTTATTGCGTTTATTTACCTATTGTTTTCGACGTTCAAAATTAAATAGTAGGTAATAATAAATAATGTGTTCATATGGCGTAAGTTTAAAAGTATTCTAGTTGACTTGAAATAACGTTTTTTTTGGCCCATAGATAATCTCTTACGAAGCCGCAGGCAGACACTAGTTCTTTTAAATTTAAAGTACCTGCCTGAAATTGTATTTTGGGTTTATTTCACTAGCTTTTGTTAACTTATTTATATTATTGTATGCCCGAAATGACCCTTTTGTTTGTTGACTGTTGCGTCGCTAATTTATAGTTGTATCAATAAATGATCCGTTATCTTTACCTGAATTCTGTTGATGTTATAATCCTTATAAAAATATATAGTGTAAAAATTATTTCTGATACCTTCCTACCTACTTACAAGATAAAATAAAATAAATTCGACTCCACTAATCTCTTGTTCCGCATGCAAAAAACTTGACAGGCTCTGCGCAAACTGTCTGCGTCAAAACAAAACGTGGACACTTTTGAGTGTCATTCTTGTAAGGTTCTAGGTATCTACGGGGGAGGCCGCATACTTGATCGATGCTATAGACTTACAATAGCTTTGGAATTCCCGCCGTGCACTGTTCCTCAATGGTTTTCTTCTTCTTTTTTTATTTATGGCGCTTGGTTTCTCTGTCGACACTGTCACTTCATCGATCGATGTCAATGTCATCGTCAGCTGAGAGCTTGCCACATGTATTGCCACGTTGTTGGCTTTATTGATGATTCTGGCGGTCATGGTTGGGCTTTTGGGGAGTGGGTAAATGACATCATAAGCTCAACTATAGGTACAAACGTCGAATTCGATACACCAACTATAGGTAAAAACTATCCCTTTTCTTTCTACTTTAAACAGTAGCTATGCAGTGTTTTATTCTCAATATGACCAGTCAACAGAAATTCTACTGCTTAAGTATCTACTCCTTCCTTCTACTGCTTATCCTAAAGTTGAGAGAGTTTATTGGGATGAGGGTTCTGTTGAAATCTATCTGCAACGTTCTATTTTTTATTTTTAGGTCAATACAATTAATTTTACCCAAAAATCATGGCAGATAGAGGTTACCAAAGGTGGCAGAAATATTAAAATGTAATGTACTTTTAAGTTAAAAATAAATAAATAAAAAATAAGTTGTTAGTTGCATTAAAATGAATTCAAATTCTACCTACACTCATTTAGGATGTTAAAAAATATACCCAGTCTTCCTTCATCGTGTTGTACATCTACATAAGAGCGAGTAGTAAGTGCGTTATGTTATGACATGAACGTCATGTTTAGTACCTCCCGGTATCCTGCGGAGCAAGGCCTTCGTGACCCGTACTTCCACAGGTTATAATATAAGAAACCTCTCTCGGGCACCAGTCTCTTGCGAAATAAGTTAAATAGAGATAAATTAAGCTTAAGTCAAAAAGTGTAAACAATTATCTTTTGTCATAGAAATAGATGTTCACGTAAAATTATTTCAGACAGATTAATGAATTCCCTTCTAGCTTTTCTTTTGTCCGACACTGGCAACACAATCCAGTATTTACGCGGCCGTCGTCGACGAAGTGATACATTTGCTCATTTTACTGTAAATTCATCAAGTTTCGGAATAAAATCTCTATCAGATTTCTCTTTAAATGTACCGTTGAAGTTTATGTACCCATCTGTATCAAGGCCACGATTTGTGGATCCTCGGCCACTTAGAGTTTTTAATTTTAACTCGGAGCGAAAATTGAGTTACTATCACGTGAAAATGAATAGAACTTTTGTGTATTTGACGCTGGCCTGCCTATGTTTCGCCTTTGTAAACAGTGGTAAAAGTGATAAAGTTTTGAAATTTTACCAGGAAAAGGTAAGCAATGTGCTGAAGTTGTAGTCGCAAGTTGAAGTTTATACTTTCTAAAATCGGTCTGGCTGACCTTCATTAAAAACAGCTGGGATCCTTTTATGATGAATAATCTAAACAATTTATACCGCTTGTTTATTAGGTATTTTAAAGTAGATTTACTTTTTCCATAGTGTAACAATGAAACTTTAGTTGTTTTAATTTTTATCCTGAAAGCTCACATTTGTGTGTTGTTCCAAACCCTAGCTTAAAGATTAAGAGTTTCGAGATTTTCAGAATTTCCACGAAGCTCGAGACCTAACTGATGAAGAAGTGAGAGAATTAGCAAACTTGTCTGATATGCAACACTTTAGGAATACACTGGATCAAATTTTAATACCGAGAGTGGTTGGTACACCTAACCATGTGAAAGTTGGTAACTTCATTGTAAACGAGATGAGAGGACTGGGTTGGGATGTCACAGAGAATGTTTTTACGGACCAGACACCCGTATTTGGGACTTTGAACTTTAAGAACATCATCACAAAGTTGAATCCCAATGCTGAACGATATTTGGTACTGGCTTGTCATTACGACAGTAAATATACAAGGGAGCATGTCTTTATGGGTATGTTATTGTTTCACTTACTCCAAAAACTTTAATAGCTCTTTGGTTACTTCTTATTTATCATTTCATTAATTCTGCAGGGGCCACAGATTCAGCGGTGCCATGTGCAATGTTAATAAACTTGGCAAAAGTAATGTCTTCTAAGCTTGAACCTCTTAAGAACAACAAATTAAGCCTGATGTTTATCTTTTTTGACGGAGAAGAAGCATTCCGTCAATGGGGTCCCAAGGACTCTATCTACGGGGCTCGGCACCTCGCTAAGAAATGGCAGGAATCTTCGTACAAAGATGGGGCAAATCATCTGCAAAGAATGGTGAGTGAGAAAAATATTTTTTTATGTGTACAGGATGTTTAGGGTGATATAAAATTACCTTTAAAGAATTACTCACAAAATTATTGTAAATTTGGTAAAGGAATCCATGGAAACAAGGAATTTCTCTTGTATAGTTCTTAACTATGAGATACCAAATGATATCGCCCAAATCAAACAAAATGTATGGGTATAAAGTTTCCATACCAAGACGTTTGCAAATTATGTACTATACAAAAATAATACTAACACATTTTACTGGGTCTTCCGTCGCCGCCGACTTGTGTGTACTACGGTATAAAGCAAGTACACTGCTTATAAATAAATAATGCTGGACAATTTACACAACATCATCTAGCCCCAAGGTAAACAGCTTGTGTTATATAATATGTAATACATTACTAGTAATACAGTAATACATTACTGGTATAATTTAGGTAAAACATTTTACGTTTATTAAACATAAAATACCCCAAGAACACCCGGAACAAATATCGGCCGATCATACAAATATTTGTCCCGAGGCGGTAATTGAACTCGCAACCTCCTCCCCTGCGTTACTATTTATTTATTGTGCCTGCGTCGCAGGCGGACTTTTGCCCGGTCACATAGATCGTCAATCTGTTAAGCGTAGGTAGGTAAGCCTACGCTTTAGGCACAGATCGCAGACTCTTAACATAGATAGGACATGAACTATTCAACCTTACGAAATATGTCATGATAACGCCGAAATGGCGTCAATATAGATAAGATTATGTCCAGCATTCTTTATTTAAGAGTAGAAAAGCCGCGTGGAATATGAAACTAGCGCTGTTATGGTTTTTAATGCACATCCGATCACTCACGCGATACCTAGATGTAGACGATGAAGACCTACAATATATAAAACTAGACGATCGCCTCGCGGTTTCACCCGCGTAGTTCCCGTTCCCGTGGGAATTCCGAGATATAATATAGCCTATGTCACTCCCTGAAAAGTAAGCTTCCTAACGGTGAAAGAATTTTTCAAATCGGTCCAGTAGTTTGGAGACTATTCATACAAACAATCAAATCTTTCCTCTTTATAATATTAGTATATATAATAGTACTTACTAAGGCTAAAACAAAGGGTTTAGGAATAATTTAAAGTCCGGTACAGTACAAGTACCTAAGCCAAATTTCCGAAACAGCATAATATGCCCAGCAATCTTTAATAGCAATTTGTTACAGAAAGTTGTTAAAAAATCTTGTAGGTAAATAATTACGGTCAGTTAATTAGGGAGAGAAATAACATATAAACAGCATAAATCAATTTTTGTTCAGATAGTTTCGTTATTTATTAGCTTCCTTATATAACCGGAACTAAAAGTACTTACCTAGTTTAGTTTCAGTTGCAATACCTACATACCTAGGTAATCTTTATTTTTATTATTAGAGAGAGAGAAATAATTTTACTCAAAAAACAAATTAGTACATAACTTTACGCAGAATACAACAACACAGTTATCAACTTATTTAATATGTAGGTACCTACTTATATTTACGAAGATAATGGTTAAGGGTAAAATGGGTCCCAGCCTCAGCATGTTGCAGTCTGATTTTCACGCCCAAAGCACCCCAAAGTATTAGCAAACCCAAAGCCTGCGCTGGCCGCACCAATTGGCTTCTGGAGTCATAAATAAGTAGTCATAAATGTAGGCATAACCCAAACAAGTAGGTACCTAGTTGTTATAAAATGCGTAAAATCCGGCTGAAAATGAAACATGCTGTTATTACCTAGGTATACCTACCTACCTAGTAGGATTTTAGTTTCTAATATTATCTGAATGCTCACGCACCTAATCATAGCCACCATAAACGCTAGGTACGTCATAATAACGGATAATCAACCATCAGTCAATTTACACTTTGTAAAGAATGAAATGGTTCTGTGTGGTACGAAGGTGACACGATTACACAACTATTAAAAAAAAACTGCGACGATTTTACTTTGAATTATTACATTATAACAAGTGCTCTAAGTTTCATCAGACCTAAGTACTTAAGCTAGGTTCACATTGCTGTGTCGGGGTGTGTCATGGCGCGCCAGAGCGCAATCGGTTACGTTCATTACCTATGACTAGATTCACATTAGTAGGGTGTGTTGGGGTGCCCCAACACCTAGGTAGTCATAGGTAATGAACGTAACCGATTGCGCTCTGGCGCGCCATGACACACCCCGACACAGCAATGTGAACCTAGCTTAAGTACTTAGGTCTGATGAAACTTAGAGCACTTGTTATAATGTAATAATTCAAAGTAAAATCGTCGCAGTTTTTTTTTAATAGTTGTGTAATCGTGTCACCTTCGTACCACACAGAACCATTTCATTCTTTACAAAGTGTAAATTGACTGATGGTTGATTATCCGTTATTATGACGTACCTAGCGTTTATGGTGGCTATGATTAGGTGCGTGAGCATTCAGAGCATTGCCTTGGTTGGAGAACTGTCATCAAAAGCGTAAAATATTTGGAAATTTTTTGCGTCTGTTACCTATTTGCCTAGGTACTTCAAATGGAAATATTCAGCTGGTTCCCTTATGCATTAAGGGTTAATTATCTCGGGAGAGTCACGTTCTCATATCACAAACTTGGCACACCGTGGGGCTAGATCACGCTATGATTCTGACTTTGTGTGATTCCCTAAATCTGGGTAGATACCTACCTACTGACCGGTGTTATGGGCCACAATGTACCACTCGCAGCAAGCATGAAATCAAAATGAAACGTATCGTTGCTCGTTGCGAGCGCCTTATTCTTTCCCTGTACTGTACTGACTGCACGAACGCTTGCTGTGTAACATGTAACATTACGGCCCGTAACAACGGTCCGTACCCGGCTCCGTTCCATGATTCTCAAGACAAACGTACGACACGCAGACCCTGTCTATTCGTACTATGACACAATAACTATACGTACACCATGCTATTTCGTCTTACGACTTGCAATGGCCTTATCATTTTATTTTTATCAATTACTTATGTACTTACACAAAATCCACGGCTTCACTACATACCTAGTATAAAACAAAGTCGCTTTCTCTGTCCCTATGTATGCTTAAATCTTTAAAACTACGCAACGAATTTTGATGCGGTTTTTTTTTAATAGATAGAGTGATTGAAGAGGAAGGTTTATATGTATAATAATAGTAATAGTAGTATTTTATTGCACCCGTGCGAAGCCGGGGCGAGTCGCCAGTATTAACTAAAATTAACAAAAATATCGCAGTTTAGAAAATTTAAGACGATAGTAAGCAAAATAGTCTCATTGACCAGGTTTCAAAATCCTCCCTTGTTGTAGGACGTATTGGTACTCCTGGATCTGCTAGGAGCTCCAGATCCAGTCTTCTACAGCTACTTCCAGTCCACGGAGAAGTGGTACGTGCGTCTCGCGGCCGCGGAACATAAGCTGGCTGAGCTGAATACACTGCAGAACTACTCCAAGTAAGTGCCCCCTCCTTATCATTGCCATAAATGACATTTTAGCCTGCTTGCACCCACTGTTCTCTCTTTATGCCCTGTGTACTGTCCCTTCTTTCCGTTAACCAATAATCGGTCCTATTGATAATATGAGATTGAGTAGATATTGATAATATCTACTCAACCTCAACACCCTGCATATATTGGTCCACTGCTGGACACAGGCCGCCTCCTGATAAACGCCTTATACCTACTCATTTCCCCGCATTAGTACTAAGTGCTAATAGTCTTCTGGTTAATAATTACTGGTCTCGTAGAATGTCCTGGATTTATAGACAAAAATGTTTCAGTAAAATATAAAAATATAAAAAAAAACTCTCAGTAAGATAGTGTCCTATTTGGCCCAGACCCAAGGACAACAAGTTTTTACAGTAGGTATTAATTCCTGCAATAAATGAATGGAATTAAGACATAATTCTAATTTTATCGTTTTCAGAATAACGATTACCTATTTATCGCGTACCGTACCTTGTTCTCTACGGTTTTCTATCTTAATTTAGGTAACATTTTGATAAATAAATCTAGTTCAGCAATATAACTTATTTTCAATACAACTATTTTACTTGCGTGCTAGTCTCACACACGACATTAGGTACGCACTAAAATCACATTTATTCGAAACTTAATTAAGTGTGGTATGCGCATTCAATAAATACTAGAAAGTCTTCCATGAACCATCAAAAGTGAGAACAAGCCGTTCTACTTCATAAATCTGTAAAAACTGAAAAGTCGCACGCAAAATTAAAGGAGCTCTATCTTAAAACGTAGGTAGAAGTAAAATGGCAACTTCCATATTTTTAAGATGAGCAGAAATAATACTGAGTTCTCTGGGAATTCCCATAATTTTCCTGTTAATATCCATAAACATCGTACTGCCATTTGCCAACCATTTGGAAACATTTATCCGACACTTTCTTGTAAACAACAAAACCAACCTTTCCTAGAAACTTGCTTCATTCAAGGTTCCCTGCTGCTTACGTCAATTTAGTATCATACCATACCATACTATAGTTATAATACCTTCTGATATGATCTCGAGGGGAAAGTTCAAGAGGTTACGCGTGGGCTCTACTTTTCTTTTCGCTGACCTTTGTTTTTTCTGTGCGCCTATTTGATTTCCCGAGTGGGCTGTGTTTGTTTAATATTGTTCATAATATTGTTCTTTTAATATTGTTGACCTATTTATTTAACGATGATGTTTCTTATAGCAGGGCAAAAAAAAGGTACGTACGCTTTTTTATTTAGTCCCTTTTATCAAAACGAAAGTCGCCCGGTTTGTCCTGTTACCTTTTCATAAGAAAGTTGTAAGGTAGGGTAGTCGATCTTTGTTTCCTGGAAACATGTGAGAGAAGACGCGTGCAGAAGCTAGTGTTTTGAATATACAGGATGCCACGGAAAGAGTGTATTAAGCCAAAAAACGATGGACCCCAAGGGGATCAACTTGTGAATAAGGATTTTTTGAATATCGTTCTTTTTTGCAAAAAATTAAGTAAGTATGTTTTTCTTCCTATTTGTGTTCTTTTACACGAACTCTTTTTTTCTTGTTTTTTTTTTAGCAAAACCAGTGTTTTGTCATGAAATTATTACCTACAGAATAGTTATGTAAATCCTTTGAAATTTCAAACCAATAATAATAATGTACGAGTACACGTAGAAGAACACGAATATGAAGAAAAAACGACTCTTAACGTTTTTCAAAATAAGTAAAAAAATCTAAATTAAAAAAATCGAGAACAAACGTTGACCCCCTCGATGTCCAGAACCAGCCGAAAGGGAGTGACCTTTCGGGTTAATACCCTTTCCGAGGCACCCTGTATAGCAAAAGAAACGAACCAGGATTTTAAAAATATCGCTTCAATTTTTTTTATGTTTGTTTAATATTGTTGATCTACAGTATTTTATTATTATTTATTCAACGATGATGTTTCTTATAGCAGGGCAAAAAAAAGGTACGTACATTTTTTAAATAAGTCCCTATTATCAAAACGAAAGTCGCCCGGTTTGGCCTGTAATTACCTTTTCATAAAGAAAGTGGTAAGGTGGGGTAGTCGGCTAAACGGATCTTTAGAATGAGCTGTTTTATCCCGGGAACACGTGAGAGGAGACGCGTGCAGAAACTAGTGTTTTATATATAAAACAGAAGAAAGGAGTTAGGATTTTAAAAACACCTCTTATATGATTGTTTTTTCATATGGGTGAGTTTTTTTTCAGGGCCACAGTCTGAAACCGTGAGAGTTAAAGAAAAGTCAGAGTTAGGAGTTACCGCGCTCGATTAAAAAATAAATCCTCATTAAAATTCCAAAATTCATTCAAGTTTTTTCTGAAAACGTGAGTTTTTGATTTTTTTTTTCATTTTTGAGTATTTTTTTCGACTTCAATAAATAAATGTAATGGCCCTGAAAAAAAAACTCACACTGAACACGTTTAGAAAAAAGTCTTATTGTTTTATCACAGAGGCAAAGCTGAGCAGAAATACTTCAGGCTGAGGAGTTCCGGAGCCATGATTGAAGATGACCACATTCCTTTCCTGAGGAGAAGTAAGTGATTCTTAACATCAAAATAATATCCTATATTATTTGATAACTATACTAGTACTGATACTAACGGCGCTGGAGTCCGAAAGAAGTCCCATAGTTTTTCGACTCCTACGTCACTTGACCTCGTGGTGTAGTTAGCACATTCCCATATAGAGTAAAGAAATAAATTTTCGACCTCGACGGGACTTGTTGCGGGTTCAAGTCCCGTCGAGGTCGAAAATTTATTATATAGAGATATTTTTGGGATAACTTTGATCTCTTAGAAATTACTCTAAGTTTGAGGGCTTACGCACTATAATAACAAAAACGTTAGGTTTATAAAGAACTAGCTGCATTCTTACTACCCGTTGTCCTATTACCCGTTTTCCCGTAGGAAAGAAGCATTTTCCCGTGGTAAAAAGTAGCCTATGTTCATCAGGAATAGTGTGGGGTTCTAATGGTAAAATAATTTTTTAATTCGGTCATGTAGTTTCGGAGCCTATTCAATACAAACCAACAAACAAACAATCAAATCTTTCCTCTTTATAATATTACTAGTTTATGCCCGCGGCTTCGCACGCGTTGTTTCTATAAACGTTTAAAGGTGATTTCTATCCCATGGGAACTGATTTGTGGGATAAAAAGTAGCCTATGTTTGATTCCAAGATTAAAATTATCTGTATGCATAATATCAGCCCGATCCGTTCAGTAGTTTTGGCGTAAAGAGGTAACAAACATCCATCCATCTATACGTATACATCCATCCAAACTTTCGCATTTATAATTAGTGTGATGTGATGTGATTATAGACAACCAAATTTTACAAAAACTCACCCAAACATTATCATATTATTAACATAAGCCGGAAGATTCACATTTGAAACAGAACGGTTCGGTCGCTTCCTATGCTACGGACCTCGGATACTCGCCTTTTTCTCCATACAAAAGTCGCGTCTCAGCACATTTGTGTTGCGCTACACGTGCAATTGTGTGTGTGACGTCTAGGGTCATTTCATGAATATATTGTGCGAGTGAGTCAGTTGCAAAATAACTCGGACATTTTATTTTGTTCTCACAAAAGATGAAATTAAACCTCAAAACCGAAGAAATTTGGTATTGTAGCCATTTGGAACGCAAACAGAACTCGACTAGGGGACGGCGGGGTGAGGAAACTCGGTCAGGTGGAGAGCGAGGAGTGTCCATTCTATACGTTAATATACTTATTCTTCTCTGGCTACGATGCCACGTATAGAAATACCTACACTATGAAAAGCTACGCGCACGAAACTATTGACACTATTTAGCGTCAGGAGTTAAAAATGGGAGGCGGTTTTCAACAAACAAACAAACAAGCAAATTAATTAAAAATTATGACAGCGTGATCCTCGGCGGCGATGGCCGTATAATTTAGTTCTTATCGCTCCAGATTCCACGTTGCATTTTTATGTTGTTTGGTTTTGATTACATACCTACATACTATCTAATAAGTAATTTAATATGTATCGACGATGATTAGGTAGGTACCTACCTAATCATGGTCGATTGTTTGCTTGTCGATGACTTAAAATTAGTAATCCCACAACCTCATTTTTTTAGTAGGCGTCTTCGAAAAAAGGAGGTCCTATGTTATGTTCTTCGATTTCTTCGTCAATTATAGGTAGGTATGGATGGACCGATATTGAAAATTCTTTCGCTGTTGTAAAAAGAATGATCCCGAGGTGGCCCCATAAAATTTCATTTCCGAGGGATTAGTATTTATGCCGCAAAAGTTAAAAACAGTGTAAAATTAAGGGACTCGAAGTCTATTTTAGTTTTTCAAATCAAATTATTCAGAATCATCTAACGTGTAGATATCTTCATACTATTATAAAACTCCAAAAATCCATTTTCCAAACTTAATATGAATATAAGGTTTTTGTTATTATAGTGCGTAGGCCTCACACTCTGGCTAATTTCTAAGAAATCAAATAATATAATATTTTTTGCGATATTATATGATTTCTTAGAAATTGATAGGTATATTTGGATTCTCTACACTTCAATCTTTTAATGGTATTATATTATTATAAGGCTATGATCTTATAAAACCTGTATGAAATCATCTTTTAGACTTCATCTATTCTCAGCATGTTTGTTTTGTTATTTGATACTCTACACTTCAATTATGCTTTCTTTTATAAGGCTATGATCGTTATAAAACCTGTATGAAATCATCTTTTATACTTCCTCTATTCTTAGCATATTTGTTTGTTTTGTTTTCTTTCTTTCTGTGGTTTAATTCAGTACCTATTTTTTATCAATCTACTTTTGCCGTAGGAACGTCTAGGAACTTACTTACCTATTCACTATTTAACACGAGTTTCACTTCTGGACGCTTCACGGATCATAACAAAGTCTTATCAGAAACACATGTATAAAACGCATTATGCTTTTGTGTTATGATTATGAATGAAGTCTTACCAGTTACCATTACATAACAGCACGGTAGGTAGGTAAAGGTAGGTATTTACTAATTGAACTAGTAGCATTTATGTATGTTAGTTAGCCCCTAACATTATCGTCGTGAGGTTCGTCTAGTTTATCCTGAATATCTAAGAAAATGAATGACGATGTTCAAGGGAAGTTAAACTAAAGAAAAAACTCAAAAACCCCTCGACGTATTTGGTCTTATTATGTTACCAATTCTTGTCTATAGGTAGGTACGTTACACCTATCAAATTTCACGCAAATCGGATCAACGGTTGGACAGTTAAGATCTATAAGTGATTATTTAACTTTTTAGTATTAGCTATCTTTTACCCATATAGCAACACAAGCTCTGCTTAGCTTGGGGTTAGATAGTTAGGGATAATGATGTGTGAATTGTCCAACGTTATTTATTTATTTCTTTAACCATACAGTCAAATCACTCAAGCTGCCACTCTGAGACGTTCGCGTTGACCACTCCGATTAAGTTTCGATTGATGTAGGTACTACAAGGACCCGAATAATTAATTACCTACCCTACCTATAGAATAGAAAAAGACGTCTCAATTTGGTATAGTAGGTCTAGGATTTAGGCTGTGGCCAAACCAACGAACCTACGTAAATTTTTGAGTTGTTGTTCGCGTAAAATGAGTTGCTTCAAACAAAAGTCTTGTTTGTACAGCACGATGAGTTGTCCTTCCTGTTGAAAGAGCGCAATTTATTTCATCTCTCGAATAACCTTGAAAAACCAATTTAAAAAGAAAACCGTAATTAAAAATATAAAAAACAAAATGTCTGGCTCTTAAAATGGAGAACCGACTAATTAGAGCTTATTTGTCCGTAACTCATTTGTATGCAAGTCGACAAACAAACTAAACTTGTAGAGCACAGATCATGCATAATAATTTATCAGAGCGGAATATAGCACCGAGGTTACGATGCAGTGAAGGCTTGACATTGAAAGCGTCATAGGTACGTAGGCATTTAACATGCATTCCGCATGCCCAGCGTGGGGATTATGGGCATTACCCCAAGCCAAAGGCGCTTAGGGGGAGGCCTTAGTCCAGTAGTGGACCAATATAAGCTGTTGAGGTAGGCATCAACGCGTCGAGATAAACGCATTCACTGCCGGCCCGCAGGACCCGGAGTAGGACATATTGTGCGTCGTGGGCCAAGAAATTATTAAAAGATTATCAATGCAATTTTCTTATTCCGCTTTAGACCACGCAATAGGGCAAGCCTGCGTCTAGGTATTCTACATAACCCACGGTGTAAAAAACAAGACCCGTCAAGTGCGAGTGTAACTCGCGCGCCGAGGGTTTCGAACGTTTTGTCAACAAGTAGGTATGTACTAAAGGTACCGGTTAGAGACTTTAATGAATCGAAATTTAATGAATACCTAAAACTAGTAGGTACCAACCTACATTTCAGATGGATCTCTCTGCATGCTTCGGTGATAGGGGGTAGCGGTAAATTTTTCGACTATTTTAAAAATATTTCAAAAAGTATGAAACTTACAGAAATTTCAAAAACTGTTCTGAAATGTACAAACCGATACCTTTCATATGATACCCCACTCATTGGGGTAGCCTTTTGAAAATTATGCCGCCCCTTTTTGACCATTTTACAAAAAGTGTTCTGTTTACAGACTTCTCTATATTTTTCCTGTAAAATATAGATCCATATCTACAAACGCTTCATACATTTCAAATGGATCACTCAGCCAACTTCGGAGATAGGGGGGGTATTTTTTCGAGTATTTTCAAAATTTTTCAAAAAGTATAAAACCTACAGAAATTTCAGAAATTGAAATGTACAAACTAATCCTTTCATTTGATACCCCACTTGCTTTGTAGGTCTCTTTTAAAATTTTGACATCTGAATTTGTATGGAAAATGTTCATTTTCATTTTTCATTTTTTTTTTCAATTTTCTTTAAATCTGTACCTACCTACAGGCGCACAAAAAGTATTATTATTTTAAATTTCAAGTTGATAACTGCGGTAGTTGCTGAGTTATTAAAGAGGGAAAAAAAGGACAGACAAAGCGAGACCCTATGGGTTTCGAAACCCTAAAAACTATTGTAGATAAAAGCGAAAATTTTCGCTTTTATCCACAATCGTTTTTTCTTAAGAAAAAACAGACGCAGTTCTAGCAAGCGAGCTGTGATACGGTATAATCGACCCATCTAGCAGTTCGAATCATTGATCGAGACTTTAATGAGTTTGACGCGATTAGCAATAACGATATTAGTGGCACAATTTGGAAGGGCTGCCTACACTACACCCAGTTTAAAATGTCCTAAAATAGTTTCAACCCTTAGTTAATTAATTACCTACGCGTGAAACAAAGAAAAAGGGACTCTGTTAACGGTTCCTGTGACTACAGTGTGTATTATCGGTTCATATCAGTCACCAAGTGATTCCATGTCTGTCATTCGCTTTGAGGCCCCAAACCGCTTGCCAATCAAGCACAAGTTGAAAACCTGGCTTGTTAATCAAGCTCTTTATTCATTTGATGAACTCGAGGGCATCTATCAGTCTTAGGTCGCTACCCCGAACCAAATCAGCGCCACCACCTATTTTATCTTATTAGTCTGTTAAACGAAGGAATTTTCAAAAATCGATTGGCAAAATCCCGAATTGCTGTTGAATTGTTTGAATTTGGTAAAACCTTCACCTTTTTCAGCAAACTCGGCTATTATTAATTACTTACCTACTTGCTTTCCGATAAGGTTACATGGCGTATAAAGTACCGATTTCGAGCATAA
The DNA here is from genome assembly GCA_963564075.1 of Eupithecia subfuscata. Lineage (NCBI taxonomy): Eukaryota > Metazoa > Arthropoda > Insecta > Lepidoptera > Geometridae > Eupithecia > Eupithecia subfuscata. The sequence goes on along the minus strand of OY751102.1, from coordinate 15,648,049 downwards.
AGTGAAAACTCAGTTATATTTCCCGGTACCTCAGTAGTAGGTACATAAATAAGATACAGCCTGATAATGATGATAATATGATAGTTCTTTTATTTCCTTCCAGACGTGGACATCCTACACGTGATTCCATCTCCATTCCCCAGCATCTGGCACACCGCGGGCGACGATATGACTGCACTCGATTTCGGGACCATCGAGAACTTAAACAAGATCTTCAGGGTTTTCGTCTCGGAGTACCTTCACTGCTAAACAACTTCCTGAATACGGCTCTGTATCTTACTTACTCACTTGGCATAGCGACTTAAAAGGATCTTGCAATAATTCTCCAGGCATCCCTCCCTACTGGCGTCGAGTTATCGAAGATTGGCTCTGCGTTTGGTTTGATACAATTCTGCCAAAATGCCTCCGTTCGCTCGCCGACTCGAAGTGGATCTTGGCCTCCGACGTAAGAATTCTCCGCGCATCTCGGCTCTGAGCTTTTTCTCTCTAGAAGCGTCGAGTTATCTAAGAACGGCTGTGCCAATTTTGACACAATTATGTCGGCTCCTTATCTGTAGGAACGTAACGTATCTAATCTGCATTTGTAACGCCGTGGCAGATTTTGGTACTTACGCAGTCTGACGTTAAGATATAAAATCTTTATAATATACCTACTGTTACAAATACCGAGTAGAAACCTACCTATAAAAAGTCTGCTTTTATTAGCTTCGTTGACGGTAACGCACAACCTAAACCGCGCTGGTCGTAAACGTAAAGGATTGAATTTAAATATTAGGAGGATGCGTTTAAATCATCAAAATGCTAGTTTAGGGCCAATTTCCAAAAGCAGAGCGGAAATGTGTTCCATATTATTTATTGACCATAGAGATGTAACATGACAGAACCACTTAGCCTAAACCGTTAGACTCTATCTATACAATAGAGCAACACTTTTCACAATAAAAATTACACAACACAATAAACAATAGTGTTAAAATAACCTCGCATCAAGTCATGTCACAGTCACGACGTTGATTCTAGATTATTTTGGTTATTTTTACACATCTGCCCGCTCTGGTGGTCTCAGGATAGAAATCGCTATAAATTATTATTAAGTAAGGCCTACTTTATATAGCACTACAGTTAAATTTCGCCTTACGAAGCTTACGTGTTCGGATCGCTAAATTTGAAAACCGAATTGAGATTAGAGATTTATTAGATAGGCCCGTATCCCGTACACCATCCAAGTCGATTATCTTATCTTTAGTTAGGTCTGGCGAATTGGTTTAGCAACAATACAATTTCAAAAGAATGTGCTAATAATGTACAATCATGGACTAAAATTGCTGATCAAGATAGGCTCAACTTTCCACAACCTAAAAAAGCATACCAAAAAAAAATCTAATTTTAGAAAATTTACAATGATTCCCAATTTTATAAGCTGACTTAACATATGATGGGACATTTAATTTTGTAGTTTGTTTTATTTATTGTTTACACCTTAACACATAGTACAGGCTTTTAAAACCTGTAATCTCAGCTATGCACCGTAGGTGGAAAACAAATGCGTGACCGAATGTGATTTTGTTAGCCATTATCGACTTCAGCTTCAGGTGTTGTTCTCGCTCTATCTTGCTATTTATCTACCAGCTGGAGTTTTAGTTCGAATACGGGCCTATTTTTATGTAAGTATATGTATTACTATAGAGATTAAAGTTATTGCTTTTTATAAATTGTATTTACCTATATTTAAATCGCGTTCCTAAAGGGTTGTGTGAAAAACAGTATTTTTACTGTAAATATTTATTTTATGATACTTTTACTGAGAAAGTCCCACAATACTTATAAAATTAGAAAACTCTGTATAAACATTCCATTTTTAATGAACTTAAAGCTATGTGTCACAAACATAAAATTATGTAACGAATGTTAGTTTATTTTTTGCAAAGCTTATGCATAATTTAAATAATATACTATACAGCCTAATCTAGTGGGTACATTTGTATATAATTAAATACCTGTAAATAGAAAGTTATTTAAAGGTACTTATTATGTGGTTCAAAGAAGCCTATATTGGCAAACGATTGTAAATGAATTTATTGATGTTATTCCATGATATTAAATATTTATTGAAAATCAATTAACTGTGTTTAAAACCTATTTAACCCCATGTTAAAATAAAATAGATCTCCAATATTATAGCATAAGTTGTACCCTCCACTCGGGTCAAGTTTAGTAGTAACTTTTCAACATCGGTGCTAATTCCGATGTCACTATATAACTTCTACACAGACTTTTGACTTTGAATGCTCGTACTTTTTTTTGAGGTGTCTTGTACCAAGTAATAATTTATTTAGAATAAGTATACATTTAAAAATTTAGTACAACATCTCGTCATCCGTTATACTTAGGACATTGAGTCTACTGGAGAAATGTAGCCCATAAAACGCCCCAAACTCCCTAAAAAAATATGTTGGTCGCAATACCAAACACCTTCTATAACATAAGTAATAAACCACTTAAAACTAAGCAAAACACAATGTAGGATACGTCATCTTTCATGATCTGTTAATACTTTTACGTAGGTAGAAAAATTAAAAGTAACTTACATATGCAAAAATCTGTTGCATATCCTACCTTACCTGCATGTTACTTCATTTACACAAAATTGTCATTACTTTGTATAAATTAACTGGTTTCTGTTTTAAAGTGATTTGATTATTTAAACTGATCTAGACTACGTAAGTTAAAGGAGGTGATAAAAGGCTTAACAGTTAAAGGTAGTGTATTGCCATTAGAAATTATTTTACGCGTATAATGCCCAGCCTCAACGGTGCAACCCAGTGGGGCGCGGTGCCGCTACATGGAGCTCTTGAAGACATGCTTCGCGTAATGGACAATGAAAGTGTTAGTTTATGTATAGGCTGTTTTTCAAATTAGTGCACAAGACTAAAGGGGATTCACCCATCACAAATTAATATTCAGTGGATAAAACTGGCCGCAAACGATTATTTTTGCAGAATTATTATTTTATTATAAAAATTTCCTTAATATGACGCGCTCATTGACTGCGGTCGGCTCATGCCGCCATCAGGTGGGGTTAGATGGGAAGGCGCGCTTCAAAGAATTCGCCAAGTTTAAGATGGCTAACAGCACTAATAAGGCATTGTTGTAGCCATATTAGAAAAACACAAACAAAATCGTTTTTGGCTTGGTTAATTCGTGGTTAATTCACTGAATATTAATGAGGTAGCAGGTGAATGACCTCCTTCAGTTTGACGAATTCATTACGAATGTAAGCGGGTTAGCTACGAACCTTATTTATGTTGGAAGAACACCAACGTTTCATCCCTTATCACAGTGCTCGGAGAGATGCGGAACGCGCGCGTCTAGAACCGCACTCACCCTGAAGATGCCCCTCGTTAAGGGATGAAACGATGGTGTTCTTCCAACACAAATAAGGTTCGTAGTTAAACCGCTTACATCCATAATGAAGACCTCCTTCAGTATTGATTGTGCAGTAATTTGAACAATGTAGGTATAGATTAGGACCTAACACGCTAACGAAGTTGCGGCTGGTTTATATTATACTATCAAAGAATGTTCCTTTAAACTTCTTCAAAGTAAGTTCTTCTAGTTGTTTTAATTTTAGTTCAAAGCTATTTAAAGTCGCATTATCTGGTTTAACTTGCTCAGTCTTTTCATTTTCACGTTCGCTTGCACTTTTGGTTTTGACTTCTACTTCCTGTGCATTTTCTGTAATTTCATCAACTGTATTTTTGTTAAACAAATCTGCTGAAAATAAATCTTCACTGAGTTTAATATCATTTTTGACTTCATTGGCGATTTTATTACTTTCTTTAGTGTTTTGAGATTCGTGATACATTTCATTATTAATTATTAGACTTCCGCTGTCTTCTTCTATATTATCATATTTATTAGATATATCGTTTTTAACTTCATTGGCTACAGGTATTTGATGATTTTTTACTTTTATTTCATTGTTCACTTCAATATTTGATATTTCATCGTGAAGTACTTTGACTTTTACATCATCAATGATATTAGTAGCATAATTGTCTGCAGTATTAGTATGTGTATTATTGAGTTCATTCGATATATTTATTGCCGCGTCTCTGTGACTATCAGAGTCCGATTCACTGTCATAATGAAGTGTTTGCAGGCTTTGACTTTCATAAGTGTTCATTTTCTTATTTTCTGGCAGTTTGGTTGCATCTTCAGAGTCACTATCCCATAAAACTCTAATTTTATTATTTCTCTAATATTTCAACTGCGTAAAATCTCCATCATTTACACCTGTTCTGAAGCCTTCAGTGTTTTCTTCCACTTTTTTAGATTCTTCTACTCTATCGCTATTCTTATTTATATTTTCGATTCTAGCTACTTTTCTCGGAATATCTTCTACCACTGTGTTTTCAGTCTCTACTGGTTTTCTTTTGGTCCTTTTAATCTTTGTGCCTGTAGCATCCTTATTTTTCTTTGTCACCTTAGGTTTCTGCTCTGTCTCGACTGCTTGTATTGGAACCTGCAAAATATAACCTCTTGCTAGCGATTTCCCAGACATATACCTATAACAAGATAAAACGGGAGAAAAATATGGACGAATTTACGAGTACAAATTAACTTAATTCGCGTACGGGGGGTCGCTTATTATATGCAACTGATGAGTCACCCTGGCCAACTGGTTAGGGTACGTCAGCACAGAAATCTGTTTAACAGGCCCGTTTTATCGTATACGTTTTTATTCGCCGATGGCAGATGTTAGTTGTATGAGCGAGTAAGATGTCAGTATTCGAGATCCAGTAATGTGAGTGAACTCGCTCATAAAGCTGCATCCGCCATCGCCGAATAAAAACGTATACGATAAAATGAGCCTGTAAAACAGACTGCTGTGTGAATGTACTCAATAAGATTTGTCTTGTCAGCAATATTTATATCTTTGTTGGCAGAATACCTGAGTGCTTGTAAACGGCGTGTTGAAATTGGTTCTTCTCAAGACCGTGTCTTCAAGGAAAGCGTCTAACATGACCGTTTTCGCGATAATATCTCTCAGGTCGTTAGCTTTGGCTTTGAATTTCTCGGCACAGAACTTGTCCTTTGGAAAGATCCAGGTGTGGAATGTTGAGTAGAAGGGTAAATCCTCCTGAAAGAAAAAAAAGGGGCTGTCCAGTTGGAAATATTTAGCAGCATACAATTTGCGGCAGCGAAATTTGAGTGGGCAATACTTGACGGAATACCGCTACTCCGCGCGAAACTTACCGTTACCACAGATTAGATAACGTAACCATTACTTTACCAATCTGGTTTTCGAAAACCACGAAGGTCTAAAAAGGCCTTTAACATTTATCGATGCTGCTGTAGCTGTGTGATAAGCGGATCTTAGTTTAACTGGACTAAGCGTGATTGCGAGATTTCGCCGTGAAAATTGCCCAGCTGTGTGACGGCCGCAACCTAACGACGGTCACACTACAAGACGAGCCAAGCGAGCCGCGCAGCGTGACAGCACATCCACTATCGTTTTCGATCAAAAGCTAAATATTCTTGCAGTGGGTGAAAAAAATTACCTTTACATTGGTTGAAGTAATCCAAACTCTAAGTCCAGCTCTCAGGGTTGCTTTCAGCAGATCCTTGGAGAGCCAGTCGTCTACAATTATTATGCTCCAGTCCCGACGTGCAAAGGCTGCGGCATTGTAAGATGGAGTCAATAAGACTTTCTTCTTGATGAAAGGATTTGTAAGTTCCACTGAGACATCTGAAAATTAAAGAATAATGTCTTAGGAATTATTGTTAAGTTTGCTACTTATAAAATTTTCAATGTCTTGTTAGAGGAGAATCACCTCTTAGTGTAAATACTATTAAGTCTAGGACTGAATTTCTAGAGAAGTCCATAGGCATGGTACTAAACAGCTAATGATGATGATTTGCCAAAAAAGGTGGTGTGTGTATAAATACCATTAGAAACTGGTGTCCACTTCAGGAAATGATCCAACCAAAGTGGCTCCCTCCCTTCCTTACAGAGTATCAGGACTGGTTTCTCCGTTGTAGGAAGAACTGCACTTAAGAATAGTGCAGTTTGCACTCTCTTCCCATACCCTGTAGGATCGTTTAGTATTACTCCAGGTGTTTTCTGTAAAAGGTAACATAACAATTTCTAGAAGACAGATTTATTGAAAGTTAGGATAATATTGTGCTGGAGGTGGCGGATGAAATTGCACCAGAGATTTTACCTTTTGTAGCCTCACCATAAATTTTTAAGGCAGAGTAAATAAATTTTGTATTTTTGTGATGAAACTTTTACCTTTGTATAAGCTTTGTACAGGAATCTTATACCATCCAGCTGGTGTTGTACAAAAGGGCACTTCTCCACATAAACATCATTCTTGGTATCCTTGCCATCTTTAGCAAGGTACAGCCTCTCAAACAAACACTCTACCATCTTGAGTTCTGAAATAGGAAATGTATGTTATAAACAGTTACCTAAATAATGGCTGAATTTTCATTGAAAACTGTCATTTAATTGCACCTCGAGACTTGCATAGGCACCTAGGGCAACCATTCATGCTCTAAGGTTTAGATTAAAAGAACAAAATTCCTGTATTTATAAAACGAAAATTCCTGAATTTGTTTTTAATTCAAGTTGCGTTTTGAACATAGCATAGCACAGCTTGTAATGTGGTGAATAAATATTGCGTACTGACTTAATGCCTTATCAAAATTGAAATAAACATGTTGTGACTAAGATGAGTCGGAACTGGTTTGTACCAGTACCTACTCACTGAATCTTGTGACTGTGAGTCAACATGAGTGAGGAACTGTCTTAAAACAGTCACAACAATATTTGAAAAAGCTGCTTTTAGACATTTTTTATAAAATACAGTAAAAATACTTACATCAATGCTCTTACATGAGTGGTAGATAGTTTTAATGTGGTATTTATTTACAAATATTACGCAGGCAGATTTTGGTTCAACCGATTGAGAATAGACAAAGTCATGATTAACACATACAGCATTTCTAAATAAAACAACGCTACAAACACTGAAACACTGGTTTTGTGCACTTCTATATCCTCAAACTCCTGCATAATGTGTCGGGAACGATGCACATAATCCCAAAACATTGGAGCCAGTTTACTTGCTACTTGAACAGTGTCTGTATAATTTCTTCGGTTGAGAGGTGAAATTTGTTACTTTTACGTGGAAGGTGCTAAAGAATTCATTTAATTTCATTGAAAATTGGTAAATCCATGAAAAATCAACAACACTTCTTCTTTTAATTTTTGGCTCTGCGTGCGTCATAGTTTGACACAATCAGTGTTGCCACCTTGCAGAAAAAAATATCACTAGATTTGGTCTCAAAACTCGCTAGATTTCGGGATATTTTGGACAAAAATCACTAGATAATTTAAAATGAAATTACACGCTATGTACTACAAAATAATGTATTTGTGAAAATAAGAAACTAAAAACACAACATAATACTGATATCTAATAGCAAAATTTTTGACACTAAGCTAGATGGATATTTGTTTCTGTGTTTTTTTTTTATACACACAACTCTGTGTTTCTTAATGTCACCAATTCTTCTAAATATGTCTTTTTGATAAAAATTTCAAAAGGCTGTAGTAGTATCGTTTGCTACAGGCCGTAACCACATCTAGATTTCTTAGGTTTCCCATTCTTGTCGATATTTTTGTGAATAAAAGTCTTTTTTTAGGGATCCGTACCTCAAAAGGAAAAAAGAACCCATATAGGATCACTTTGTTGTACGTCTGTCTGTCTGTCTGTATGTCCGTCTGTCAACCCTCTTTTCTCAGGAACGCGTGGAGGTATCGAGTTGAAATTAACATCAAATACTCAAGTCCGTAACTTCTTGAAGCCGTGTTATAAATTAAACTTCCAAGTCAACGCACTCAAAAGTTGCAGACGTTTATGCCCGAAAATTTTGAAATTTCCAAGGGAATCACATGCACCCAAAACCTATAGGGTACTTCCCGTAGACCTAGAATCATTAAATTTGGTGAGCAGCAAGGTCTTATAGCACAAGTAAAGGAAAAAATCCGAAAAACATAAATTGTAATTTATTCACAAAAAAAAAATCCTTTTGACTCTCGCCATGAACCAAAACCTATAGGGTAATTTCCGTTGACGAAGAATCATAAAATTGAAGCAAGGTCTTATAGCACAAGTAAAGGAAAAAATCCTAAAACCGCAAATTTGCAGTTTATTACCTAAAAATAGATAAGTTTTGATCCTCCCTCAACCAAAATATACAGGGTATCTACTTCACGTTGACCTAGAATCATAATTTTTTTTTCAAGCAACTAGGTCTTATAATTAAACGGAACCCTTAGTGCGCGAGTCCGACTCGGACTTGACGTTTTATTTTTACTGGCACGTCCATAGTAAATGCAAAATACATAACTAAGAAATACTTCACAAACCTTACTCGAATAATTTCGATGTGATCACTTACCTACTTTCCCGAACGAAGTTTAGCAAGAACTGCCTAGCAACAGTAACAAGCACCTAACTAAATACATACTCAAATAAACTAGTTTAGTAGGTACGTGATAGGTTCTCATCAGTAGTCGGGGATTCCCCAAGGTAGGTTTGCATAACCAAACAAAAACGTTTAATTCATGAATCTATAAAGATTCACGGTTTAATTACGTTTCGGCTGTGTAAGAAAAGGATTGTGCTATTTTCACATAAATTGGGGAATTCGTTGCTAATAAGTATATATTTTCAAAAAAATTCGAGATGCGATAAATATCACTAAAAATCACCAGATATTTTTGTAGTGATTTTTTCTTCAGAATATCACTAACATACTCCAAAAAATCACTAGATCTAGTGATAAAATCACCAAGGTGGCAACGCTGGACACAATTCTGCCAATGTCAGTAAAACTAGTTGTTTGTTTTTTTTTATCATTATCTGTCATGTAAAATGTCATTTATCACTATCAGTCAATGTCACTTTTTTTTTATTTTATTCTACCAAAATCCATGACTTGACTTCTTTGTTAAAGGCTTCGAGAAAAAACCTTATTTTGATAAACTCCCGGATCATTATAAAAGCATTTTATTTCAGAAAAATAATAAAAATAATTTCTTACAAAGAACTATTGGCAACATGTGTCTAGTTTGCCACTTTTCTGCTGGTGCCAGGTTTATGGTTTCATGGTTAATATTACAGTGCGAGTCTGCAGACGGTGTACAAACTAAGGTACTTTATAGTTAATTCTGTACCTATAGTAGGTACAGAATTAACTAATTCTGTACTTACTCTAACTAAAAGTCATATTAAAGTTAATTCTGTACCTATAGTAGGTACTTACAGAATTAACTTTAAAGTAGAGGATACGGACCGTTTATTCATTTCCTTACCAAAGATCAAATGTAGGTAAAACGGAAATTTCAAAATGGTTAAAATCATTAGATTTTGTCTGACAATTTCCGTCTGACACGGCGCGCCCACGCCTGGCAAACTTATTAATGAAAGCGAGGAAAATTTATCTAAATTTTCGAAAAGTAAGCAGGAGTAAGGATTCATTGTAGACCTACATAATAAAATGCTATGGGGAATAATAAATAAACAAGTAGTTAGTGAATATAAAATATGTGTTTATTCACATACATAACGATGTATATCTTTAAAAAAAATCTAACAATAATAATATACACTGTATGCTTACACTTTAAATTCATGATTCTGCTTTATTTTGCAGTAAATAATTTTGTTTAAAGTCTTCTTGATTCCAATAATTATTCGTTCTTGAAAACCGGTGGCCTCTTATCGATAAATGCGGTCATGCCCTCTTTGCGGTCACCCTGTAAACAATTGGAAAGTGTTTAAATAGGTAGGTACTTATATCACACTAATATTATAAATGCGAAAGTTTGGATGGATGGATGTTTGTTACTTCTTCACGCGAAAACTACTGAACGGATCGGGCTGAAATTGCATACGGATAATTCTAGGCCTGGAATAAAACATAAGCTACTTTTTATCCCATAAATCAGTTCCCGTGGGATAGAAATCACCTTTAAACGTTTCCATGGTAACAACGCGTGCGAAGCCGCGGGCAGAAGCTAGTATTTATATAAGCCGGCTAAGTGCGAGATACTCGCACACAGAGAGTTTCGTCCCACCGTTCAAACCTGTTTCTCAAACGAAATTGTAAAAAACCAATTGTTTTGAGACCCCCTTAAATTTTCCACTATATTTTATTTTTAGTGTTTGTTGGTATTAAAGTTGAACCGTTACTTAAGAAAGTTTCATGTCTACCTATTATGGTTCAAGAGATACAGCCTCGACAAAGTTAAAGTAAAATGTGTTTTTTGTATGGGAGCCCTGTTTAATTTAAATATTTATTTTAATTATTTTATTTGTTGTTATAGCAGTAAGAGAAATACACACTCTGTGAAAGTTTCCACTTTCTAACTCTTACGGTTCATGAGATAGAGTCCTCTGACAGACGCTTTTTGTTACTATAGTGGGTAAGCCCTCACCACGGAATTAAAGTAAGGGGAAATGGTAAGTGGGCGTGGCACGCGTGCTACAAGTACGCGCTGGTATGCTTACTCGACCCCAGTCGGGTTCTAACATCGCGTGGAGTAGCTAGTCTCGCAACCAATTCATTTTTTCCGTAATCATGCCGTATTGTTCGATTTTAGAGTGTAAAAATGATAGTAGGAGAAAAAATCTTCAAAATGGAGGTGTCTCGTACCATCGGGGAGAACGGTTTTTATTGTTTTGTAATAAAATCTTATTTTATTTCAATTTGTCAATAATTTAATAGAAGGGTTAGTCAAAATCAACCTTATGCAATTAAGATAATGTTGATTTTGGATTGATTCTATTCTTCGCTACTCAATTAGTGATGTAGTCAAGTCGGATGTTGATTTTGTCGATTGATATCGATACAAGGAATTCAATTTTAATTTCTAATTTTAATGTTAATGTTAAATAAGTGATTAGTATTATTATGTAAATTAATTATTTATTTAGTATTTAGATTACAAGTCACTAAATTGACATCATTAGGTCCTCTAACCTTTATCTTAAATATTTGTAGGTTTCCCAAAGATACAAACGTCAAAGAGAAATGTATAGATGCAACGGGTAGAGTTAATTGGATGCCAACCAAATCAAGCACGATATGCTCTGAACACTTTTTGGAAGTCGATTTCAAAATATCAAATAAAAGATATAGATATACAATTACGAAACATACAGCGCTTGTATCACTGAAAATCGTTAAGTTTAAATATATAAATGTTCACATACACCATTTACTAAAATTAAAAATAAAACTTTCCAAACACCAGTTTCCTAATAAATACGTTTTATTTCAGGGGCATAAACAACATACATTTATTTTTACCTGTCTGTCTGTGTCTATTTATAAATGGTTTAAAATATACAGCTCTTTGTGTGCCAAGTAAGTAAATAAACTACCAACAAGTTAAATTTTTTGCGAATTGAACAAAAAATCGGGTATCTATCGATATCGATAATGTACTTCAATGTGCTACCTGGTGCAGCTCTAATCGAGTAGCAGTCGATGGTCGACCTATCACGCGAATGTCAATCTTAAGTCTGAGGAAATTAAGTTTATAATTGCGACCACTGAAAATACCGCCATCTATGGTCAAGTAGCGGAATTAACTTGTCAATCGAATGTTTGGTTACTATAGACCGTAAATACGTTCTGATGCTAAAGAAAAATAAATCTTATCTGTAGAAGTCAAGGTTTATTTCCAAATCAGTGACGTTGGCTAGTTTTGACTAAACTTAAACTACCAATCAAACGAATTGTTTCTTTGTAATGCATTATATGATTACTGGTTTATTTGTGTGAGTTTGGCGACACCGGTGCCCTTATTAATTTTGTTGCATTGTCCTTCCACTCTAACTTCCATTTCCGTGGCCCTCACACTCAGCTTATTGCCAAGAAATCAAATAATTATTATCTTAATGAGCACCTTCCCGTACTGAGGGAAGGATGCAGGTTCAAGTCCCGTCGAAATCGACATTTTTTTGGTATATTATTTCATTTCTATAGATGTTTACCGTTGCAAAAGTGCCGTAGAATGTAGCCTTCTCGAATTGCAAGCCGCTTTGTAGCGTGGTCTCGTAGGCCTGGTTCACCGACTGCTTCGCCATCTTCACGATGAGAGGAGAGTGCGTGCCGATGCGCTCAGCCAGCTTGATGGCCTCTTCCAGAAGCTTCTCCACCGGGAACACTTTGCTGACGAGACCTGTTAATATAAATACACATAAAAAAATAATGCTGGAAAATTCACACAGATGCTGTGTGAATTTTTCTAATCAATCAAATACAAATCTAACCTAAACTAAGCATTTAATACAATTACATTACAAAGATATATAATTTTTTTAGTTTTCATAGAAAATATACAGAAAACACCCGGAACAAATATTTGCAGATCGTAAAAACATTTGTCGTGAGGCGGGAATCGAACCCACAACCTTCTGCGTCGCAGGCGGACCTTCGCCCGCTGTGGCGAGGGGATTAAATATTTATTTATTTTGATTCCAATCGTAAATTAATTCCTATTTAAATTTTATAGTATGTGCTATTTGATCTTTGGTCTGTCTATGCCTACTGATAATCAAAACCCAACCCAAGATAAAAATACCTACTATTGACGTCTAAAACTGGGGGCGGCGAATACTTTATCGTTGTCAAAAACATAAAATTATCTACAAGATATAGATCAGAAACAGTCACTGATTTTAACAATACGGACATAGGCTATACTTAAAAAGCGCATGCGAAGCTGCGTGCTGCAGCTAGTAATTATCGCATTCACTGCCCAGCCTACGCAGTGCGACACGCAGGGGCGCGCCGCCGCACAAGGAGCTGCAGATAGACTGGGTGCGTCATGGGCCATGGAAGTGTTAATACATCCTAATAAGTACTTCACATGGATAGATATTATTATAAGCACATTTTATAATTCTCAGTCAATAATGCCTGTGTGGTGCCGGTTTAGAATTTGCACCACCCCAACTCTTCCCGCGGGTGTCGTAAGAAGCGACTAAGTGATATCCACCAGGGGCGGGCAGCAGCGCCTCCTGTGGAACAATTCTACCACCGAACTGCGATCCCCAACCCGCATGCCTAACGTGGGGATTATGGACACTACCCCCCATGTGCTAAAAGCCATTAAGGCGCTTATCAGGGGGAAGCCTGCGTCCAGCAGTGGACCAATACAGGCTGTTGAAGTGAGGTGAGGATTTAACAAGTACCTTAGATATGTGTGACTTTATGATTCATGACGTTCTTGTTTCTCCTATGGTTTTGTGTTTGTTCTATTCATTTTTATTCTCTTTTTAATAAATCATAACTTTTTTTATGTCTGTAGAATACAAGTAGCACTCATACTTGAAACATTTATTAGCATTTTAGTGGAACCAAATTAATTAGCGGCCATATCACTGTTTAAAATTCTTATGCATCGGTGACTCCCTTTGAATATACCTACAACTTGACTGATCAGTTTAATTTTGTTGTTTGTTTTCTTTTGTTTGTTATTATTAATAAGTTTAGGTTATGATACTGTAGTTTATATACTGTAGTAAGTTTAGATTATAGATTATGTTATGTTATGACTGACATACTTTGCATAGTACAAGTCGTTAACAATAAATATGATTAAAAAAAATCTTGATCTTTTAAGCCTGGAGGCTAAAACGATAAAGATTTTTTTACGCGCGGCTGTGGGGTGGACCCCACAGCCGCGATTTTGAAGCGCGTCTTGTGTTCCGCGATTTGTTACGATTTTGTAGCGCGATTCCGCTGCGTTTTTGTAATCGATTTCTAGATACCGCCCGCCAAATGCGAAATCGCAGCAGTGTGATTGTATGCGTCTTAGTACAAAATGTACTGCAAACAAATTTCTTAACAAATCGCGCGACACACAACGCGCTTCAAAATCGCGGCGGCGTGGAGGCTTAAAGTAGGTACTCATAACTCACCCATCTTCTCAGCTTCCTGCGCACTAACAAAGTTGCCAGTGAGCACGATCTCCATGGCCTTGGACTTGCCGACATAGCGCGGCAGGCGCTGCGTGCCGCCCGCGCCGGGGATGGTCCCGATGTTGATCTCCGGCTGGCCGAACTTGGCCTTCTCTCCCGCGTAGATGATGTCGCACAGCATGGCTAGCTCGCACCCACCACCCAGCTGGAAATTAAAACATTTCCGTGGTAATTCTCTGACGACCTCTGTGGCGCGGCGGGCGAAGGTCGGGGTTTTGCAAAGCAGGAGGTTGCGGGTTCGATTTCCGTCTATCCCCACAAATGTTTGTACGATCTGCAGATATCTGTTCCGGGTGTTCTGGATGTTTCCTATGTATAAAAACAAAATATCTATCTATGTAGTGTATTGTATTTATGTAGGTACCTATATCGGTTAACTAATACCCAAAGCTCTGCTTTGCTTGGGTCTGGATAATGCTGTGTGAATTGTCCAGCATTTATAATTTATTACACAGCGATGTTACATCCTCTAGATTTAAGTAATACCACGTAGTACGTTTTCCATCGTAATACATCGTCACACTGTTTAAAGCCCTATTTTTTTTAGGCTTAATAAGAAGATCTGAAAAAATATTATTCAAAACTCACGTCATTACCCCGTCTCACCGTTCCGGAGGGGCGCTGGCGTCATTCGTTTTTCGTGTGACGCATCGTCAACATCGAGTGAACGAGTTTTACATCGAAAATCGCGAGTTTCTTCCCCAATATCGAAGTGATTTATATTATGGGCAAAAGAAAGCATAAGAATAACAGTGATAATGATATTCGTCGAAACATTCGACAAAATGAAAGGAAATTAGACCGAGATAAAGGTAAGATATGCATAACTACCCTCACATCGTATATCGACAAAGTTCAATGTTTTCTTATCAATAATCTTATGACAATTACCCATTACCTACGTGGTACGTACCATCTCAATGTGGTAATACGTGATATTATCCAGATGGTTACACAAACTATATCCCTTAACGTGGTGATACGAGATGTTACTACAATATTCAATGTTTTCATATTATTTTTTTTCATTTGTATTAACTATGTAATGCTACCTCGTTACAATATGATGTTAGGAATAAATATATTGATTTATTTTCATTCTGCAACAGACTCTTAACATCTACGTGGTATTACTTAAATCTAGAGGATGTAACATCGCTGTGTAATTTATGGTTAAAATAACTTACCTAAGTGTATTTCTACCAAAATTACACGAGATGTTACATCCGAATAGATTTAACTCCCGCCCGCCCTAGGACACAACAACAATCCTGCGTGCGTTGTGCCAGACCCATCAGTTGCAGAATGCTGCTCTTGCTGAATGAATGTGCTCTGAAAAGAATGACGCCAGCCCTCGGCGCCGGAACGGTGAGACGGGGTAATGACGTGAGTTTTGAATAATATTTTTTCAGATCTTCTTATTAAGCCTAAAAAAAATAGGGCTTTAAACAGTGTGACGATGTATTACGATGGAAAACGTACTACGTGGTATTACTTAAATCTATTCGGATGTAACATCTCGTGTAATTTTGGTAGAAATACACTTAGGTAAGTTATTTTAACCATAAATTTTATTTCCACATCTCCGCGACTGCAATGGGCGAAGGGCTGTCTGAATTGCATGGTTAAATTATTGTAGGGTACCGAGGCTCTTCGGGTTTTTAAAAAGTGTTCTGAGCGCCGCCGTCTGGTCGAACAGAACTCTTAGAAACATCGATATTATGAAACGTAATGGATCAGTTGGGTAACCTGTAGATTAAATGCAACAGTCTGCAGTTAGCTCAGTTGTTTCAATTGTAAATACTAGTGTAATTTTCTTTGTGAATAAAGGCTTCTGCCAATAGGTTAGTGAAACGTAATAATCTATTAGTAAGCTTACAGCAAATCCGTTGACAGCAGCGATGACTGGTTTCCCACAGTTGGAAACATCCTCCCACTCTTTTAAGAACCCTGCCTTCTGGTTGTCGCTGTAGGTGTTGTTCTGCATCTCCTTGATGTCAGCGCCCGCGGCAAATGCCTTCTCATTACCTGGGAAATTTGAGAAAAAGGTTTGTAAGTGTGATCTACGATGACGTCAGAAATCTCCGGAATTTCTGGAAACTTTCAAACTGAAAAATATTATGAATGGTACATAATCCCCGAGTGCTATGGCATTGATTTACCAAATAAAGATCTTAGGTGAGCAAAGAAATATTTTTTTAGGATAACGAAGTACTTATTTTAAAGATGAGTACCTAAGGAATATAATTATTTAGCTGTGAAAAAGACGCTGGCATAGGATAAAATGATATCAGCACACATACTAGTAAGTACTGAATGTGCTTCCCCCCTAACAAGGGGGGTTTCCCCATAATTACCACGCTTGGCACGCGAGTCCATTCTTAAGCTGCGACCGCTGCTGGCCAATAATAAAATTTAAAGTTTAAATTAATTAACGTTTAATACCAGTAATAATGATGGCAGCAATGGAGCTGTCCGCATCGAAATCGCGAACGGCCTTGCCGAGCTCCACGAACAGGGGCTTGCATAGTGCGTTCAGAGCCTTGGGTCGGTTCAACTGAACGATGCCGACATTCTTCTTCGCGCCAACAACCTCAATTTTAATGTTCTCGTACGCGGGAGCTGGAATAAAAGATATTGCAAGAAAAATAAGGTAGTTAACACATAAAGGCCCGTATTATGAAAGCTTGCTTGATAAATTATCTAACTCCTCCCGTGGTTGTTGTAAGAGGCGACTAAGGGACACACGCACCGGGGGGCGGGCAGCAGCGCCCCCTGCAGAACAACTTCACCAAACTGCGATCCCCAACCCGCATGCCCAGCGTGGGGATTATGGGCATTACCCCCAATGATTGTTGAAGCCAAAAAATGGCCCTCAGTTCTCGGCCGCCTTGCTATTCCTGGCCATGGTAACGGCGGGGCAGGAGGTGCTAGGAATCACCGACCCTGGCAACGTTTAACGGACGCACTCTGAGGCTTGACCACCATCTAGCGCAGTTGGAAGATTAAATATAATAATATAAATAATATCCTAGATTCGGGCTATTTTCTCTACTTTCGCGAGAGTGATACAACATCCCAGGGTGGCGTAGGTTTCCTCGTCAATAAGGCCCTCTCTAACAACGTCCAAGAAATCTCCAGTGTGTCGAACTGGGTAGAGTACCTACCTGACCCTTCGCATGGATCCCGCATGGTTACGGAGTTAGGAATCACAGGGGGCGAATGCTTGTCAAATTCCTTGAGAAAAAGGAGCTGTTCTTAACGAACTCCTTCTTTAAGAAACAACCTCAAAGGAAGTGGACATGGCAAAGCCCCGACACTGTGACTAAAAATAAGATCGACTTCATCATGACGGATAGCAAGCACATATTCAGAGATGTCTCAGTGATCAACAGGTTCAATTCCGGATCTGATCACCTGCTCTGAGGCTCTCTGAATATCAACTTGAAGCTTGAAAGAAACCGTCTGATGAAGTCCACGCTCCGACCTAACCCAATCCAAATCATGGTGGGCACCGAGAAGTTCCAGCAGCTTCTCGGGAATAGATTTGTTTCCTTGGATCGCACTGATGACGCTGACGAGGCCCTACACAATCTGGTCGAAACGCTGAGGGATGAGGGCATCAAGTTCTGCAAAAAGAAGCGCACTGGCAATAAATCTAAACTCTCGGATCAGACTTTCGAGCTGATGACAAAAAGACGGGAAACCACCCAAGCGACTTCGTCAGAAAGGTCAGACCTGAACAAGCGAATTGCGAAGATGGTACGACGCGACCTTCGGAGCTCCAACACACCTCATCGAAGAGGCGATAGAGCGAAACGGAGGGTCCAAAGTATTCACTCAGCAGCTTGGCAGGAGCCACCTGACGAAGCTCAAAACGCACGACGGGACGACCGTATTGTCGAAACTGTAGATCTCCACCGAGGAAGAGGATTTCTATGGCCGTTTATACGCTGCACATGCCCCCCTTTCCCGTCGAGACGACCATGATTCTAGAGCCACCCTGACACGCCACTATACTGACGAACTGCCACACATCAGTCCAGACGAGATCGTGTTAGCTCTGGCAGCTTAAAAATGGAAAAGCCCCCGGTGAGGACGGAATAACTTCAGAGCAAGCCGGAGGTGCCCCTGTTATACAGGAGCTACAGAACCTCTTCAACGCCGTCCTTCACAGTGGGAGAACTCCAAAGGCGTGGAGCGGGAGTTTGGTGGTCTTTTTTAAGAAGGGGTGGTCTTTTTTAAGAAGGGAGATGCTTATAAACTACAGACCCATCACACTCCTGAGCGTCGTCTATAAGCTCTTCTCAAGAATGGTCACCAATAAGAATGGTCACCATAAATGACCAATCGTCCGCCAGGAGACTCGACGAGTTCCAGCCACCGGAACTGGCCGGGTTCCGCGGAGGATTTGGCACCATTCACACAGTGAGGCAGATTATACAGAAGTCCGAAGAGTATAATCAGCCCCTGTGTCTAGCCTTTGTGGAATATGAAAAGGCCCTTGACTCTGTCGAAACCTGAGCTGTTCTTGAATCCTTACAGCGATGCCAAGTAGACTGTCGTTATATCGAGGTGCTAAGATGTCTCTACGAGGCCGCCACCATGAGTGTCCAAGTAAGCCAGCAGTCTAAACCCATCTAACTGCGCAGAGGAGTGAGACAGGGGGATCCGAAACTGTTCACGACCGCGTTGGAAGATATGTTTAAGACGCTGGACTGGAAAGGTAAGGGCATAAACATAAACATAAACGGCGGCGACTACATCTCACACCTACGATTCGCTAATGAGGTTCGTGGTCGGATGTATTCGTTACGAATCCTATCCTTCAGAGAATTTCCGAGCACAGCTATTTCCATAGCTCGCGAGGGGCCCGATTCCCTATGACCCAAGAGATAACATGCCCAAAACGTGTGACGTCACAACGCGTTCTAAACACAAACGCGTTTCAAACGAGCCTATGTGTGGAATCGAAAAATGGTATTCTGCATGCCACAAGACTGGTTGTCTATGCCCCGTGTTTTGTTTTACGATTATTTCACACGCTTCGTTCAAAATCTTACATCCGGTCTATTCGGAAATTTACGGTTTTATTAAAAATTATTTTTTGTTTCCAATAATAAATATTTTGAATTATAATATAAGCTTGCTCAACCATTAAATTGTTGAGCTTACACTACTATAATTTGATTTGAAAATTTAAAGCCCAAAAATAATGATTTGTATAAACATTCAAGTCACTCATTACTAGTTTCGGAACGAATACCTAAGTAGTTTTCATTGATTGTTTGTTTTGAACAACATAACCTAAAAATCTATCAATTATTCTAATATATAAAGCTAGATTACCACTGACTGACTGACTCATTCTATTATATAAGGATATTATTCTAAGGAGACGACGCGTAAGACGCTGGCACCAGCAAAGTACGACTATAAACAGGAGGTTCTGCGGACCCTCTTTCAATGGACCTTAAATTGTTTGTGCGGTGCTAAAGGGTTAGCAAAGAACTGTATTCTTATCTATGTGGGATCCTTAAAAGCAGAGATGGAGTGACTCCTCAAAGGTGCACAAGTATAACACCAGAAATCAAAGTAAGTGCATCATTAAAATTAGTAATAGGTACTGGTACTTAGGTACATGAGATAAAAACCAATAAGGTGCTTATCACGGGGAGGCCTGCGTCCAGCTATGGACTGTTGTTAAAGTTCCTTATAGGCTGTTCGGGGAGGTGGCTGTACTTACCTACCTACACTGTAATACTACCTTTATTCTAACCCTACTTTTTAATACAAAGAATTACTTTTATTTTTTTAGAT
Source organism: Eupithecia subfuscata (assembly GCA_963564075.1). Classification (NCBI taxonomy): domain Eukaryota; kingdom Metazoa; phylum Arthropoda; class Insecta; order Lepidoptera; family Geometridae; genus Eupithecia; species Eupithecia subfuscata. The sequence goes on along the minus strand of OY751102.1, from coordinate 15,628,157 downwards.
ACAACACTCAATTTCCTGGCCACCGGTAGCTATCAAAAGCCAGTGGGGCAGGACTGGTTAGAGCCCCTCAGCCAGCCGTCTGTAAGTCGCTGTGTAGAGGAAGTTGTTCATGCCCTCAATGAACTGCTTCCAAGCTATGTGAAATTTCCTACCACAAAACAAGAGAGGAATGTAATCAAATCAAACAAAGGGTATGTATACATTATATTTAAATTTGAAATCTCCACAAGGGCATTGCAAACTTGTAAAAAATTGATTTGTTTCAACATTGTGTGGATAAAGTCCAGAATTTTGACACAATAGTAACACAAAATGTTATGCAACGGCACTACAAAAGTCGCTCACCTTTTTGCGCTACCGTAACACGATGGTGTTACAAAGTGGTAGCGCAAAACTATAAAGTTGAGGTTACATGAAAAGCTAAAATAACACATGAAATGAACGAAAATAACATGATTTTATTTTTACATTGTGAGAAGACCAACACATATCAGTGCATAGTTGCATTTCACCAATAATGATGTCTGCAAAATCCTCCAAGGGAGGAAGATGGTACCTACCTATTTATTCCTATTTGAAATAATAAAAAATATTTCTGCCTTGTTTCAGATATGCGACAGCGATTAAAAATTATAGGTGTATGTGCAACATTTGGAGGGGCTGCTCATGATAGCTATATTTGGAGATCGTGGTCCCTGAGCCGGTTCATAGAAGATGAACACAGAAGTGGAAAAATTGAGTGGCTACTAGGGGACTCTGGCTATCCCCAAAAACCATGGCTTATGTCGCCTGTGCTCCACGCAGCTGATCATACTCCAGAAGCCTACTACACTAATATGCAATATAATAAACAATCAATGCCTCATTATGCGAGTCTATTGTGATGAATTATTGAATGATTACCCTTCCCTAACGTTTTTCACGCCTATAAAAACACCATGTAATTATTTATTTATTTATTAAAGACGAGCAGCCTGTGGCTGATGTGTCTTTAACACACAGTGTTGAATAAGTCATTGCGTCACTTTTTTTAGTTTGTTTTTGTCGTCTGCTAACCAGTTGTCAAGTTTATTCTTGAAGGTGTTTGTTTGTTGTGAACCACTCTATTGCTTATAAAATGGTGCGCTGCAAGGGCTTGAGTAGAGTCACGGGCCAATCTAAGGTGGTGTCCACGGGTTGAACGTCCTTCTTTCTTTATGTAGATGTCTTGTAGGGATGGCAGGTTGTATTGGTGAGTATCTTGTAGGTTTCAATGAGGTCACCTCGAAGACGTCGTTCTTCTAGAGTAGTGAGGCGTAGTGCGCGTAACCTATCTTCATAGGATTTCCGTCGTAAAGACCATGGGATCTTGGTAGCCTTTCTCTGAACACTTTCAAGCAGGTTTATGTCTTTATGAAAGTAGGGGCACCGCTTGGCAGCTTGGAATCCATATTCGAGCAGTGGTCTGATGTATTGTATATCTTCCGGAAGACTTCCACTGCTTGTAGGAATTCTATTTGTAAAACACAATCTTTCAAGGTACGGGTAATATAATTGTCACATCTAGAGCGGGAACCGTAACCGTAGTAGATATTTTAATTTATTTATAGGTAACTTACGGGTTCCTATAAAAGAAATGATTTTATTTACATAGGTAATGTTTGTTATTATTTTATTATAACCTCCAAAGACGAACGACGAAACGAGCCGTACTAACTATTGCAGGAACACGCTAATCTGTGCCTTAACACGCTATGAACGAGCTCGTTTATTTGACAGTTCAAATCGTGCCGTGCCGTGTTATGGAATGACTGCTAGGGCATGCGGAATACGGTTTTGTCCGATTCCACGCCGTTGTCGTGTCGTAGGTGTGTAACACGCTTGCATTGGTCATAGGGAATAGCCGCCCAGAGCGATTTTGAACTGGTAGCCAGCATTACCGTGCGTGAGTGTCCACGTCTCAGCTCCGTAGGTCATGCATGACGGGTAGAACGCACTGATTGAAAACTTTCGTTTTGCGGGCGGTATGGATGACGAGAAAACTCGGTTTAGTTTTCCAAACGCTGCCCAGCCTAGCTGGATCCTCCTCTAGGTTTCCTTCTCGAAATTGTTTTTGCAGTTACCCAACTGCAGAATCTGCCAAAGTAAGTACACTTTCATGGCCCAAGACGGACATGTCTATCTGTAGGGCGGCGGCGGGCGCACCCCTCTGGGGCGCCGCACCACCCCGTTGCCGCCACCGAGGCTGGGCAGTGAATGTTACTTAAGTTGTGAGTTTTAGTTGTTCTTTTTTTCCTATTACTAGCTTTTGCTCCGTCTTACTCTTACCCATTGCTGAGTAATTTTGGAGTGCTAATTATGCTGTGCATTAAATAAATGATGATGATATTTATTTCATACATCATATAGCCCTAATAAAGCAGTTTAATTAATGTGGTTCATTATTGGCCTAACTATTGGTAACAGTTAACCACATTTAACAATTTAATTAAACTTAAATAATGTTGCCTATAATTATTGAAAAACAAATAATATAACCAGGGTTTACTGTCTGTATTATAATGAGTCTCACTCAGATCAATAAATTCATTATAAGTAGTTTATACTTAACAACTTATGATGAATTTATTGACCCAGTAGTAACTTATCATTATTTTGCACAATGGATAATTTGTGTTTGATAATAATGCTACCTAATAAAGACATCTGAGAGCAGATAGCTAAGCAGGCTAGGTATAGTGAATTCAATTCAGAAGTCAAATTAAAGACTTTTACACATTTATGCTGATTAATGCCATACCTACTTAGTAACACAAATACAAGAACACACCTACTTAATAAATTATGTAATAGAATTTTAGTTAGCTTACATTTTACATACCTAGCATAAAATTCATTTGTACTTTGTAACGTTAATGATAAGATAGCAAAAATGTTTTTGTCCTCAAGGTCAGTTTTCTGAACACTGATCTTTTTTAAAGCTACGTTTTCATGATGTGTTATGATTTGAAATTTTGTTTAGGCATGATGGTGCTGGTGCACCAACATCTTCAAAAAAGCAGGGAAAGCGTTGACGAGGACAGTATAAATGTGAACAGAACGGAGAAGCAGAGAGAAAAAAACAACCATTTCTCTGCAACTTCAACCCAAATCGAAACCAGCAGTCAAAGCTCACCAGTAGGTATTCTGTAGTCTGTGCACACAGGTTCAATACTTTAATTTCCTGTATTTAGGGTTGCATAGATAGATTTTACGAAGGGTTTGCTTGTAGTTAGATAACCTACTATTTTTTCTACTGTCCATATGTGAATGATTAGGAATGATTGCAGTATAACTACCAGTATATTAATTAAAATAACACAATATTCAATTGTTTCATGTAGGTACCTATGTTTCGATTCACAGGTAGGTTTAGTTGCAAGTGTGAAGGATGAATGACCGAAAGAAACAATTGAAAATCGAATATTGTGTGGTCTAGGTCGTTTACTCCCACCTGTTCTGTTGAGTAGTTCTGTTGACAGAACTACTGGGACTTTTTTTACCATTAGTTCTGTGACTTAAAAGACTATGCTTTACACCTGACTTTTATCTCTACTATTCCCACCTGTTTTGTTGAGTAATCTGATGACAGAACTTCTGGTAATTTCTCCGCATTAGTTCTGTGATTTAAAAACTTTACCAACCTATGTACATATCTATACTAATATTATAAAGAAGTAGCGTTTGTGAGCTTGTGACGTTGTAAGGGGTAATCTCTGGATCTACAGAACGGATTTAATTTTTTTTCACCAATAGAAAGCTAAGTTATTGTGGAGTGTCATAATTTCGAAAATTCATTACAGATCTTTACTTAAACTTGAATAATGTAATTAAAATTCTAAAAAAAATGCTTTCATCGCGTGCGCTGCGGAAACTGTTGAGGATAGAACAAAACAATGTACTACAATATTAAAGAACGTATCAAAATCTGTAAAAAAGTCCGAGATAGCATATGCCTACCTCCTACGAATAACTCAAAATAACTGCTTTTAATGTTAAGTTTTGGATTAAAAATATCTTTTTCTGAAGCTTATTTAGGCCATATGGTATTAATTTATATCTTTATAAATATGTTTTTTAAAAACGGAAATTTAATGTAAAATATGTGTGCCCTTAACTCTATACAGTATAAGCAAATATCTTCAAAGATATTAGCAAAATAAAAACGTGCGGTGCGCGCCGAACTTACTTCAACAACCTGAAGTATAACGCGGGTCAAACGGGCCGGGACAAAAATATTTCTACTGCGGAACGGAGTCCTTGCCAATAAATAGAATGAAATGAAACAAAAAGAGAAATATATTTTACCAACATTAAAAACCTATGCGCGGAAAATAAAAAAAAATACTCATCCCTGTAGCCTGTGGCCGATCGCAATGCGCGCGCAGAAAACTGATTAATTTTCTATCTACTAAATAAAATGAGTTTTTACTGTTATTTTATTCACAAATGTGTTGATTTTTAATTGACAATAATGATTGTCTTAAATGGTTTTCAAAAATGGTCTGTACCAAAAAAGGGTTTATTTTGAGTACCTATTTACGGAGGGAAGGGTGATTTACTGCGTCCGTGCTACTTACTTAAAATCGTATCAAACTTTGAATTATGTTACGATTGCACTTGAATGTACGTTAGGTCATAGACATACAGCAAAGTTGTCATTATTCTATTATGGCGTTATAATTTGTAGACATGAGACCCATTATGACGAAATAATTTTCAGACGTTTTACTAGTAGGTCATTTTACTTTTATGCCGTTCACCCCAAAAGGGCGTTATGCTAGATTGTCCTTCTGATACGGAGCGTAAAAAACAAAACACATCTTCTTTTTAAGGCCCATACCCCACCTAAAGTGGCGCCGCCACCTTATTTATCTTATTATTCCGTTTAACAAAGGAATTTTCAAAATTCATCTTCCAATTTGTGATACCTATCATAAGCTTTTTTTTAATGCCTCTGTAATAGTTTTATTCTATTTAGTTTAGGAAGAGATACGAAAATAGATTTTGGTGGCCACCGAGGGCAACTTCGTATCTCTGCCTAAACTAAATAGAATAAAACTATTACAGAAGCATTAAAAAAAGCTTATGATAGGTATCACAAACTGGAAGATGGATTTTTGAAAATTCCTTTGTTAAACAGAATAATAACATAAAGTAGGTGGTGGCGCTAGTTTTAGTAACTCATTTTCGAGTAACACGCGACCGCGACCGCGTCTTATATAAGACTTTTTTTTTTTTTATTTATTATTTTTAGACTTAAGACTAAGACTTAGACTTAAGATTTAACCTAATATTAAGTTAAATTCACTCATTAAAATAACAACAACCCTCTTCAAAATACTATTTCCCTCTTCAAGGCACTCTTGAAAAGCTTGAAATAAAAATTTGTAATCGTGACGTTGTCATCAAGATACATAACTGAAAAATAAATTACCTCAAGTGCCAGTACTTGACAATTGATTGCAATAGTTTGAATCACAACAGAACTATTCAACAGAACAAGTGAGAATTGTATTCCCATTTGTTTTGTGGACAGAACTATTCAGAAAAAAATCCTAGTAGTTCTGTCAATAGAACTACTCAACAGAACAGGTGAAAATTGTATTCCCATTTGTTTTGTGGACAAAACTAATGGTAAAAAACCTCCCAGTAGTTCTGTCAACAGAACTACTCAACAGAACAGGTGGGAGTAAACGGTCTAGGTATGTACTAGGTAAGATCCAACTAGAAACATTTCATTATAAACTACTCTATTTATCAGCCACGGGTGGGGTCTGATAGTAGATCGCAGTAGAAGTAGGTACGTATTTTTATTTTTAACTTACCAGTGCCGTAGAATTTATTGAAACCGGTATTCGAGACAGTTAGCCTACTCTTGCTGATCACATTCTTGCCAAGCAAAGCACGAGTAACGGAGCCAACAGAAGCCATTTTATATTTTCTCTAAACTAAACACGACGCTGGTCTCCAAAACTAAAAATGTAAAGGCTGTGATAAGATATGGACCGGCGAAATTATCTTCGTCGTGAACTTTGATCAAACAAAGTAAGTAGGTACACATTATGTTGTTTTTTCTCGCAGGAAAGCGAAGCGAAGCCAAGCCAACCAATGAACTTCCAACACACGTTCAACAAGACAGGATGTTCAGGGTCAAATAAAATTATAGCATTCGAAAGAGATAGTTGTATTGATAACATAAGCCAAACGAGCGAGATAGAATGCATGATTTTGTTTCGCTTCTTTCATTTTCCATTCCAGCTGTTTTTGACAGGTGTCACTGTCAAAAAGTCGCTGTCAATATTACAGCTGCTTTTTGTTTACCAACAGTGTGTGTGCTGGCTACAAGGAAGGAAAGGAACTTTATTTTTATACTCCGGCGGCGGCGGCGCATCGGTTGAAAAAATAAAAAACTTTCTTTGATAAAAATTGAAAAAGTCAAGAATGTCTGGCAGAAAACAGTTCTTTATTCTCACCGGGGATCCTGGTTAGTGCTGTTGTTAATACCTACCCAAGGATAAAGCTCGGCTAGTCTCAATTCAACCAAACGAATATTTACAGGCATTGGAAAGACAACTCTTATCAAAAGGTTGGTTTCTTCACTGTCAAACCAAGGTGTTAAAACTTCAGGGTTTTTTACGGAAGAGGTCCGTGGAAATGGTGTAAGAGAAGGCTTTGATGTGGTCACCCTGGATGGTACTAGAGGTAGTCTTGCTCGTGACAACAATCTGCTGACAAGTCCCACAAAATTCAAAGTTGGAAAGTACGGAGTCTTGGTAGAGGAGTTTGAAGTTATCGCATTAGATAGATAGATAGATAGAAAACACTTTATTATACCACACAAATACAGGAAACAATACAGAGAAAAGCTTATAAAAAAAAGGAAGTATAAAGGGCGGCCTTATCGCTGAAAGCGATCTCTTCCAGGCAACCTTGGGATGGACTGGAAATTAAGGAACAAAAAAGACGGTGGCACTGAATAAATATATAGATATGTACCTATTTAAAGAAAACGAAACAAATACTTACACTAAATACCTACAAAGATTAATAATAAACTTACACAAACATAAAATAAGGTTGTCTAACTCTTTACAAGGATATATAATGCTGATGAAGCAGTTTTTTGAAAGTAGGAAGTGATTTTGCACGTCTGATGTCCAGGGGGAGATCATTCCATAGGCGGGTAGCTTGTACAGTGAAAGATTTGTCATAGAAAGAGGTGGTGTGAGCAGGGACTTTTAAGATGAGGGTTTCAGAGGAACGCAAAGAGAGCGAGTGAGAGTTTGAGAGGAATTCGAAGCGCTCCTTGAGATAGGAAGGGCTCGGAGGATAGAACAAGATACTGTACAAGAGAGATAATATGTGAGTATTCCTGCGAAGTCGGATGGGCAACCACTTGAGTTTAGCGCGATATTCGGAAACGTGGTCATATTTGCGTAGGCCAAATATGAACCTGATGCTGAAATTTTGGAGGCGCTCAAGCTTGTTTAGTTGATCTTCAGTGAGGTCCGGATAGCAGGCGTCAGCGTAATCGAGAATGGGAAGCAAAAGGGACTGGGCAAGAGTAACCTTAGTGGAAATCGGGAGAAAATTGCGCAGTCGCCGCAGTGAGCCCGCGGATGCAAACATTTTTCTGCTGAGTTCGGCCAATTGCGGACCCCAAGACAACTCACTGTCTACAATCAGACCCAGGTTTTTGACAGATTTGCTTATTGGTATTGACACACCGTCAAATGAGATAGGAGATAAGGTCGTCATGTCAATTTTAGCTACCATCCTTGAACTGCCCACTATGATTACTTGAGTCTTCTTAGGGTTCACCAAAAGACCGTGCGCTTTGCTCCACTCAAGGATACGTGAGAGGTCATCATTCATTGAGGTTATCGCTGTTGTGAGGTCATTAATTGGAGTATGTTGGTAGATTTGGAGATCGTCAGCGTAAAGGTGGTAGGAACTAGACAAAGATTCGGATATGGAGTTTATGAAAATTGCGAATAGAAGAGGGGAAAGTACACCGCCCTGTGGAACACCAGCAGGGACATCACACCAAGACGAAAATATATCGTCAAGGCGGATGCGCTGCCGGCGACCAAACAGATAACTATGAAACCAGTCAGTAACCATTGGAGATATGTTAAGAGAACGAAGCACGGCAAGAAGAATGTCAAAGTCTACATTGTTGAAGCATTACCTAGCTTGGAAAATGTATGTACCTGTTATACTTAGTTACTAAGTATTTGATATTTTGCACACTAAACTGCACTAATTTGGTTGATGCTTTCTGATATAAATTAAATTTGATTGTTTGAAAATAACTAAGAACAGACTTCGAAAAAGTTTTGCGGGAATTTTATTGGGAATTTCTCCATCAATGAACATACCATAGATGCCTGATGCTGAACATAGATCCTCTCCTTTTTCCAAGTCTGTATTTTTAATAGGTTTATGGATCTTGTTTAGTTTTTTCCCCAAATTAAACATTTATTATTATATTACCTACTCTTCTTGACACTGGTTTCACAATATCTATCTGGTAGACATTATCTTGACATTGTGAGTTCTTTTTTAGACTCAGAACAGCATTCTGGTGATAGATGAAATTGGAAAAATGGAATTCTTCAGCACTCCGTTTAAATTTAAGATAAGAGACATATTCAGTCAAACATCAAATAAAATTGTTTTGGCTACAATTCCTGTAAGAAAGAGTGATCCACTGATTGAGACAATAAGAAATGCCTCTAATGCTGAAATTTGGACGGTAAGTCTTATGAGAATACTATGATATTGTGATATACTAAAATTACCCCATCCTTCCTACTTACATTTTTTAAAATTTGATTTATGTATTTCAGGTAACAAGAGAAAATAGAAACAACATTCAAGAAGATATAATAACAGAAATGAAAATGGCACTGCAAAATATCTAATTAGAAAAAGGTTTTAACTTGCTACAAAATATTTATTAGAATCTGTGCTAAATATAAGGTGTAAAATATTAAGATAAGAAACTTTACAAAAGCTCATAAGTTCCATAGTAAATTTTACTTAAGTATAAACAATAAAAACTTTTATTTCTCTATGCTTAAGTACAAATTGAGCTCAAAGACATGCAAGTTTTAAACTAAACTATTATAAAGAAAATTCACTTCAATTGTTATTGTGTTGGTAGTCATGCTTTAAAAAAAATATAAGGGATTTACTTTCTTATATTACATGGCATAATAATGTTATTTGAAAAGTTAATTAAAACATGGTCAACAAAACCTGGCTGTATGACCTGCTTTACTTATAATAATATTAGGTACAACATTTACGTTGTCGTCATTTCATCATTGTCTTAGAAAATATTATTAGATTTGTGTTATATATAAACACACTTTTCACTTAAAACGAATAGGGTATATGCATGTGACTTCAAAAAACCTAATAATTTTTTAACGTTTTCTCTATTGATATAGAAATATAGCTGTTTATTTATTTTTGATGTAGGTAATTGCTGTATTGTGAAATTTAATTATGGAAAAGAGCTACCTGTAGATTCTTGCAACAGTCTGCAGTTACCTCAATTGTTTCAATTGTAAATACTAGTTGTAATTTATTTCTATTAGTTGATTGTAATTTTCTTTGTTTTATTTATACAACTAGGTAAAAAAAAAGTATGGAAAAGTAGATATTCTAAATCTCAATCGCAAAATAAAATTTCTAAACGCAAAGCCGCCATTGGCAAGAGCGAACGTGACGTCACACTTCACATTTTGTGTTTTCATGAGGCTTTGACGGGATATCATATTTTATTATTTCGCGGTTGTTTGGTGTTTTAAAAGTTTAGTTTTTAAGAAACAGAAGCGCTTTGAGTTGAAGATGTGAAGTGTGACATCACAGAACAAGGGCCAATATGGCAGCATTTTTATCACCCGAAACTGAGTGTAGTTTTAGTTTTTTACCTTAATAATTTAAAATTTTGGTGTTATATTTTTGACGTGACAACGTCTTATAATTCGATAGAGCCGGCTGCACGCACGAAAAAACATGACGTCATGCGGCGTTACCTCGCTCATGACGTCATGCGGCGTTACCTCGCTCTGAGGCGTTCCATGTAAGGCTTGAAGTGCAAGCGAGAGCGCTCGACATCCGTCTCTCTCCTACTTGAGTGAGCGATGCGTCTGCGTGGACAGCTGCTATACTATAGAATAGAATAGAATAGAATTATTTATTCAGGTAAAAAACAACATTACATTTTGGTTAGAAGTGCCTTAAAGCCTATGTTAGGTTTAACTAGACACAGAGTTCTCACCTGGTTGAATATGAGGTATTAAGGTATACTATTAAATACTTTAGTTATGTACAATCTTTCAAGCTAAGTACCTATTTTTAGAGCGATTACAATAAGAAACCAAGACAATCCGATAAATATCGGGTGCCTGTTGTGGAATATAACTTTTAATAAAGCTAATCTTACAATGCTTGATACTAGATAATAGGTATTCATACATCAATATAAAAGACAACTGTAGATATGCATGATTACGCACACAACAAACAAGCATTTCGCTGCGGTCCGAATGTTTCTATAAATAAATTGCCTTCATTCATAGCGAAGTTAGCTGCTTATCGCAACGCAACATACCTAGACGCAAGGCGTCGGTCGGTAAAGTTGACCCAGCTTGCAATACAACTAAGCGCAAGGTGTCGGTCGGTAAAGTTGACCCAGCCTGCAATGCAAGTGTGTGCGTGCGTCCACCATACATAGGATGTTCCATTACTAAACGGATTTGCCCAGGAAATATTTTATGAGAATAGTTTTTATATTTTTCTTGTTTATTTTATTTTTAATTTCTGTAGGTAATTGGTTAATGAGATGGGGAATTAAATACTGTGATGTTCTTTTGCCGTAAAGGTTATTAAATTTGGGTTTTGTTAACATTGTTTTAGTCATGCTTCTAGTTGTAATTGAATGATTAATTGGAGTTTGGATGTCAGTGTTAAAGTATTGTTCGATTAATAGGTTAAGCTGGACTTTTTTATGTATAGGTATAATACCACAATAGTCGAAAAGTTCGGCAGGGTAGTCTTTATATTTAATTTTGATCTTAGCGGGGACTATCAATTTTAAAATTCTGTGTTGTATGTTGTAAATCTGATCTAGGTATGTTTTATAGGTGCGCCCATAGCTGGTTAAACCGTACGACAATATGCTTTCTACTAGGGCTTTATACATCAGTAATAGTATGTGAAAGGGAACTTTACATTTTATTATATAGAATTTCGCCATGACTGCTCTTAACTTACTACAAGTTTTCTCTATGTGTTTTGACCAGTTAAATCTGTTGTCAATCAACAAGCCAAGGTAAGTATGCTCATTTACCTGCTCAATCCTAGGGCATGTGCTGTTACATTGTACTTTACTATGCAAGCAATCGTGAGTATGAGCAACTACTTTAACGTTTTCTGCAATTGCGCTACGATTGTGGCTTGAATGCACATGTATTAGCTTGGTTTTGTCAGCATTCAACACTAGTCCAGAGTCATGTGACCATTTGCATATTGTGGTAAAGTCATCTTGAATGCGTGCTTGAGCGACTAATACATCTTTGTCAGCTGCCATCAGGCAAGTATCGTCCGCAAATTGATATACAGTGCATTTTTTTATTACATTATTTAGATCGTTTACATAGGTAAGATAATGCAGTGGACCAAGAACAGAACCTTGGGCTGTACCTTCAGTAATTTTGACACTGTCACTGTACTCATCTCCTACTCTTACTTGATAGCTGCGGTTCTTCAGATAATCATCACACCACTTCAACAAATTACCTCGGACTCCACTACTTTCCAACCTTTCCAACAACAAATCGTGACGCAACGTATCAAATGCTTTACCATAGTCGATAAATAACAAGACAACATGGTATTTGTTGTTTAGATAGTAGTTGACATCATCAGTGAAACGAGATAAAAGCAAGGCGGTGCTTTTGTTTGGCTGAAATCCGTATTGCTGTGGCGCTAGTATATTATTATTAGCGTAAAAGTTCTGTACTTTACAGCAGATGTACTTTTCTATAATTTTGTCCAAAACTGGCAGTATGGTGATAGGGCGATACTTTCCGTAATCCTGTAAGCTACCACCTTTATGTATAGGTCGCACAATTCCTGTTTTTAGCTCTTTGGGGTACCGTCCTGTGGAGATGCTAGTATTTATCAGTCGTACTATCACATCAACAATCTTATCGGACAATCTTACAATATCGATAGCTCTAATATTATCAACTCCTGGAGCTTTATGCGGGTGAATTTTTTTGATAATTTTTTGAACATCTGAGCCTGTAGCTTTTGGAAGAAATAGTGACCTGTCCGTAGGTCGTTCGTAATCAGATTTATTCAGAAGATTATGTGAGCAGTTCGTTACAATTGATTTGACGTTATGCTGGAACTGGTTAGCAAAGTTATTGGTAATGTCTTTCACCGAGCAATTTTTACTAAATGCTTTTAAAATGATTGTATCAATGGAATTAACTATTTTACCGGTAATACTATTAATTATTTGCCACAGTTTTTTTGAATCATTTTTACAATTTATTATTTCCTTTTTATAGTATCTATTTTTATTTTTGTAAATAATTTTATTTGTTTTATTTCTTATTTTATTGTATTGAAGTCTTATATCCTTGTCACTTGTATCCTTTATCCATTTTAGATATAATTCATCTCTTTTTTTAGTTAAATTTATTATCGTTTTATCCACCCATTTATTCATATTACGTTGAGAACTACTAACCTTTTGTGTATATTTAGAATTATTGTAAATATCGTTAAACTTACTATTAATAAACTGGTAAATAATATCAGGGCAATTCATGTTTAAAGTAGGATTCCAGTCAATATTTTGCAGAAGTCTACCGATTTTTTTGTTGTCTAATTTAGTAACATAAGTAGGATCATCCTGTACTTGTAAGTTACAAATAAGCGTGGCTGCAGTGAGCCTATGATCCGCCAGTACGGTACAGAGTGCAGCGGTGTAAACGTCTCTCATGCGAGATCGGATAAATATGTGGTCAATACAGCTTTTGGTGATTAAATCTTTTAGAGTTTCTATTCTTGTGTAGTCAGTGATACCGCATGAGAGACCGTGGCCGCTCATGACATCCATGTATGACTTTTTTACAGGATTTTCAAGCTTCAAGTTAATGTTAGTGTCTCCTAGAAATACTAGGTATAGTACATTTACATGTTTTGATCGAGTATCAATGCTACCATTCCATCAGTATTTTCTTAAGACGTTGTCACGTTCAACTATCGTCAGTAAACCGACTTTACAGACAACCAATTTTTTTTCGGTAATGTATTAGCCTGAATACAAAACATAAAAAATTCTATGCATATACCCTAATGGACAAGGGAGTACAAACAAGCAATTTCCCCTTGCCCAAGCAAGCTCTTTGTCAACAGCCAGTAGGCTATAAATATAAATTTTATTTTATTGATAGATAAAGACTACACACTCTGTTGTGGACCACCAAAAAACAAATTTGACAGCACTCAAAATGTTGCCATTTCTTTCTTAACAATCAAAATGGCAGTTTTTAGTGCTGTCAAAGATAAAAAAGAAAGCACCAATAGCTGAACAATCAGAGACTACCGTTGATTATAACTATCATGAATCATCACTAGAATAATCATCAAACTGTCCTATCCTCTCAATCTCCCTTTTTGGGTACATTCTCCTCTCATAGCTCACTTGCTCACTGATCGGCACCACATGAATGTCTGCAGGGCAGAAGTGTTCTTCTCTCATCTTTCGCGTGATATACATGTTCTCCCAGTTTTGAGGTGTTGATGAGAATGTGATGTCGTGCGGCACCCAGTGAGAATCAGAGTCCCAGTCTTCAGGAGAACTGCACCGTGTTGATGCACCTTCATTTGGAAATTCTGGAAGTTAGAGTGTTACTTCATGTAAACGTTTGCATAACTTATAATAACATACCAACATAACATACTGTTTCCAATATTAGCTTAACAGCTGCCTGTGTATCACAAATAAATAAATAAATAAAAATAAATATTAGAAGTAATATCAGTGATCAGTGCCCTCTCAGTGAACTCTTTCAAAAATAGACTGGACAAATATTTAAAGTGCATTGACAAAGACTCAGATATACACGTACCAGCTTAACAGCTGCTTGTGTATCACAAATAAATAAAAAAATATAATTATAGAAACTTTGTGTAAGAATTGGAGTGAAGAAAATCAAAGTACAGAGAAGATACACTACAAAGTAGCTTTGTCCAACAATTTCACCAGTATAATTTAAAGAAATGGGTGGATGTAGCCTAGTGTAAGATAGCCTATACTTTTCCTCATGAATCTTAGGTAAAAAGAATTTTTCAAATGCAACTGACAAAAAACTCTTCGGCTTTATTGTAGATGGTAGATTTTTAATTGGGTTACTTTTCCAAAACCAGATGGGACTGTTATATCTTGAGAATAACCACTGTAAGGCCCTTTTCACATGCATATGGTCATGGCATGCTTGCCATGCCATATTATTTGTTTATTTGTTTATTAAAATGGTGACAGTGCAGACTGTATGCATGTGAAAAATGTCTAAAAAACGAGTTACAGGCCTGAACATGTTACCGATTCAAGACAACGAGCTGTACCTGGTTCAATATCACAGTTGTCATCAGTGTAAACCCTTGAGTCTTCACTAACACTCGCTGTTGACGAGTATTGACACTGTATTTCAGGTTTGCTGAAATCAAAGAAAAACACATGCATGAATAAAGGCTATGTTAATTTGTACAGTCAGTAGAATAGTTGCTCATGATTAAATTTAATATTAAAAGGAGTACTACTTACTACTAGTAGTACTACCACTAGTTTATGCCCGCGGCTTCGCACGCATTGTTTCTATAAACATTTAAAGGTGATTTCTATCCCATGGGAAGTGATTTATGGGATAAAAAGTTGCCTTTGTTTGATTCAAGGATTAGAATAACCGGTATGCATAATTTTAGCTCGTTTCGTTCAGTAGTTTTGGCGTGAAGAGGTAACAAAAATCCATCCATCTATACATCCATCCAAACTTTCGCATTTATAATATTAGTGTAATGTCTAAAGTTCAATGCTTTTGACCTATATTGGAATGCACTTTACACAAGTATGTTTGTATCTGAACAATAAATAATAATCCAAAATAAGCTAGCAAAAAGAATTTAGATTAAACTAGAGGTACCTTCCATCATATCTGTTTTCATGCCCTAATCTTAATTTCTCCTTTTTTTCTAAATAATCTTTATCAGTTGGCTCATTAAGGTAGTTCTGGGCAATATCAAACTCTTGCAATCTAGAGTAGTCTTCTAGACCCTCGCATAAGTGGTTGTCATACAGATCTAGTACTTTTAAGTTTGGGAGTGCCATCAAATTTTCAGGTAGCATACACATTCCATTGTTGTCTAGGTACAGCCTTGCTAAGTTTGTTAATTTGTACATATCATCTGGTAAGTATATGATGTTGTTTGAGGACAAAACGCAGGTTATTAAGTTGACTAGACTGCAGAATTCATTTGGTAAGCCATTTAGTTGGTTGCATGATAAATTCAGCTCTTTTAAATTTTTTAGTGAGCTTATACCAATGTTCATGGTGTGGATATGCACATTACTTAAATTAAGTTGCTCTACATTACAGCATTTCTGCAGTCCTTTACTTGGAATTTCGCCTAGTACATTAGCCCCGTGATGACTGTATTTGTCAATACCATACTGTATGGCTTGGGCATTTTTAAAAGTGCCCAGGAGTTCTTCATGCTTACTCTTAAGCCCACAGTTGTACAACTCAATTTTGGATATAAGAGTAACATGTTGCAGTAGTTCTTCTAAATATCCATTGTGAAATGATTTGGTAAAGTCTGAATTGCAGCTAATGTTTACCCATGAAAGGTTTTTGGGTTTTTCTGTCCATAACCAGTAAGGTGGTCCCAGTAGTTTGTTGAAAGATATATCCAGGTGTTCTATGGTGTGGCAGAAATCTGGCCTGTCGTCGAAAAATTCGATTGCATTGTAGGAAAGATCTAACTTTTTAATCTTTTTGAGATTCAAAACAATGGCGGGAACTTCTACTAATTTATTACGAGACAGGTTTAGTTGTTCTAAATTCTCAGGGAATTGAACATCACCATCAAAATGATCGATATTTCTTGCTGATAGATCAATGTTCGTTATGCTCATGTGCCACGTCAATTTTTGCGAAGATTTTATTGATAGACCATTTGTAATTCCATTTATCTTCCGTAGCAGCTTGTCGTTTTCTTCTTCCATCACAAACAAAGTAGGTAGTTATGTGTACATTTGAGAAAGCACTAACTACTTCAAAAGAAAATAAGAGACCGGCAAAACTTTTGCGAAACCTGTAAGCACGCCATCTGCCAGCGCAAATCAAATCAGTCAGTCAGTATATATCCAATATTTATATTGTTACTATAATGAATCAAATCAAAATAATTATGGTGTTGTGTTGTCTTGGGCAGGCAGGATAAGATAGATATCGATGATGGGTTAGTAGCCATATCCGTCTACCTGCGAACGATGGTAAGGGCTATTTCTACGTCCTTTTGTCTTCTTCTTCTTTGTTTCGTGGCTTTTCTGATGAACTCAGACACGAGTATGGTTGTTATTTTATTGAGTGCGTAAGCGCTTTTTGGGATGGTAAATATCACGTTGTAAACACAGAACAATATATCCTAACGTTGTAAATGACTTTAGTGTTTCTTTTAGTGTTTTTGTTAACCATGAGGGATATCAAGATTGCATGATCGATAAAACAGTTTATTGCCAAAGAAGTCAAGTTAGTAGGTACCTATAATAAAGTAGGTAGATACCTACCTACATGAAAAGCACTCTTTGTACATAGATAAGTAGAGTGCTTATCACGAAAGTACTCCCCTTTAAGGGGAGTACTTTCGTGATAAGCCTAATGTGGCCGTAGTATAAGGGAGTCCCTTATACTACGGCCACATTACAAGGCGAAGATTCGTCTTCGCGTTCTCGTGATAAAACTTCGTGTTCGTTCTACGACGAAGAGTTTGGCCATATTGAAAAAAAAACTTCGCAACGTCGTCGCTTCGCGAAGGGTATTTAATGTCGCGATAAGACGAACTTCTTGGCCAGACTTGTCGCGTTATTTTTTTCAACGGTTAATTTACTAAATTCATTCGGTTTCACTACCTACAGGTAGTTCCACTAATTGCTGGGGGAGTTCTTTCATGACAAGCACTTTACATACATACCATCTTCTATGAGTAATATAGTTGTATAGTATACTTACATGAGTATTGTATCCAATAAACAGGGCTCGCATTTGGGACCAGTTCTTTTTCTTTTATTCATTAACGATTTATCCAATCTCCTTAAAAGTAATTTTTTAATGTTTGCCGATGACCTGAAGATATATAAAGCTATAAAATCGAAGACGTGGATATCCTGCAAACAGACTTAAATACGTTACAGAACTGGTGTACAGAAAATTGTATGCAGCTATGTGTCGATAAATGTTATCACCTTATCACATTAATTTTTCAAGAAGAGCGATCCCTAATTCGGTCACCTATAAGTTACTTGGTAAGAACTTACAGACAGTAAAAACGATTAGAGACCTAGGAGTAATCATAGATGATCATTTAAATTTTAATGCACACCTCGATCACATAGTCAAAAAGTCTTCACAAATGGTTGGGTTTTCGTAAGCGCAATACGAAAGGCTTTAATAACAGCCTCACTAAAATCTTTCTCTTTAATGCACTTGTGCGTAGTAATCTCGAGTTCGCTGGTGTTGTTTGGAACCCCTTCTATGCTGTTCACTCTCAAAGGATCGAAAACCTGTTAAGAAACTTTTCTATACATCTTGCTTTTATCTCTCCTGGTATATTTCATAAATCTCCATATATTCAACGCCTTAGCCATTTTAATCTAACTTCTCTTAAGAATCGCCATACTATCAGTGATCTTATTTTTAGGGTTTCGAAGATCGGTTTCGAAACCCTTATGGTCTCGCTTTGTCTGTCCTTTTTTCCCTCCTTAATAACTCAGCAACTACAGCAGCTATCAACTTGAAATTTAAAATAATAATACATTTCGTGCACCTGTACAGATTTTAAGAAAAAAGAATGAAAAAAAATGAAAAATGAAAATGAACATTTTCCATACAAATTGAGATGTCAAAATTTTAAAAGAGACCTACAGAGTCAAGTGGGGTATCAAATGAAAGGTATTGGTTTGTAAATTTCAAAACAGTTTTTGAAACTTCTGTTGGTTTCATACTTTTTGAAATATTTTGAAAATAGTCGAAAAAATACCCGCTCCCCCCCCCCTATCTCCGAAGTTTGCAGAGCGATCCATTTAAAATGTATGGAGCGTTTGTAGATATAGATCTATATTTTACAGGAAAAATATAGAGAAGTTTGAAAAACGAACACTTTTTGAAAAATGGTAAAAAAAGGGGGGAATTATTTTCAAAAGGGGAGGCTACCCCACCGAGTTGAGTATCATATGAAAGGTATCGGTTTGTGCATTTCAAAACAGTTTTTAAAATTTCTGTAGGTTTCATACTTTTTGAAATATTTTGAAAATAGTCGAAAAAATACCCATTCCCCCCCCCTTATCTCCGAAGTTTGCAGAGCGATCCATTCAAAATGTATGGAGCGTTTGTAGATATAAATCTATATTTTACAGGAAAAATATAGAGAAGTCTGAAAAACGAACACTTTTTGAAAACTGGTCAAAAAAGGGGGGGATAATTTTCAAAAGGGGAGGCTACCCCACTGAGTGGGGTGTCATATAAAAGGTATTGATTTGTACATTTCAAAACCGTTTTTCAAATTTCTGTAGGTTACATACTTTTTGAAATATTTTGAAAAAAGTCGAAATTTTACCCGTTCCCCCCCCTCTATCTCCGAAGTTTGCAGAGCGATCCATTCAAAATGTATGGAGCGTTTATAGATATAGATCTATATTTTACAGGAAAAATATAGAAAAGTCTGCAAAATGAACCCTTTTTGAAAAATGGTCAAAAAGAGGGGGGATAATTTTCAAAAAGGGGGGTTACCCCAATGAGTGGGGTATCATATGAAAGGTATCGGTTTGTACATTTCAAAACAGTTTTTGAAATTTCTGCTGGTTCAATACTTTTCGAAATATCTTGAAAAAAGTCGAAAAATTTACCGCTACACCCTATCACCGAAGCATGCAGAGAGATCCATCTGAAATGTAGGTTGGTACCTACTAGTTTTAGGTCTTCATTAAATTTCGGAGTTTCTAACCGGTACCTTTATTACATACGTACTTGTTCACAAACGTTCGAAACCCTCGGCGCGCGAGTTACACTCGCACTTGACGGGTCTTGTTCTTTATAAAATAATCAACGGGAATCATGGATACAGTAGTTTGATTAGCCGAATCGCACTCACAGTTCCATTTAAATATCCCAGAAAGCCAATCAGTAAAATCTTCAGCACTCCCTTCACAAGAACAAATCTTGGTCTTAACGCCCCTTTTACCAGAGTCAGTAACGAGTATAGTGTATTATCACAGAAATTAGCAGAACTTGATCCATTTGGGGACTCATTGCCTAGCTTTAAAAACAAACTCAGGAAACATTTTTCTGTTTCTCATAATATCCCTCAGTCCACTGAGGGACACTTTTGTACATAGTTGTTTTAGTTTAAGTACCTACCTACTTGTGTTTTTTATATTTTTATTACTTTCCTTTAATTCTACCTACAGGGTATTATTTTTAGCTGTTGTTTGTGCACCTTTAGCAAATGTTGTGCATGCCTGTTAGAAGCACACTTTCTATACTAAGAAACTTTAGACATAATTGTTTTATTAGAATGTTTCATTATGTGTATGTTGGCATTGCCTTATAAATAAATAAAGGATAAAACATGCGGATTTTATTTTTTAAAGATATTTCGTCATAGTTTTTCCATCGCGGCATGTAGGTACACATTCCCGGAACTTTTCGAGATTATTATGATTGACGCGCAGCGAAAAAATTGGGGTAGAACGTGCACTTTTAGATTTTTTTAAATTCCGCAATGTTTATTGGGTTGCTATAGGGTAGTCGAACCAATAAATGAATGCCCCCCAGTAGATGAAAGAAACGAACATTTTCTTTTAGTAGGTAGGGGAGAAGGAGGCACCTTTGAACATTTTTTACATAAGAGTCTGTAATATCTAAAATAGTTATTTTTATTTAGTTAATTTTGCTATTAAAGACATTTAAATGATCTAGCTACATAAATCAATTAAAATTATAATCAATTTTTACATGGTTTAGTCAGAATTGATCTTTTAGTGAAGTAACTCAAATGTTCAAAGCTGCCCCTTTCCTGGGGCAGCTTTGAACATACTAGGGGCACCTTTGAATTGATGAATTTAAACAAAAAATACATTGTTTAAGTTAAATATTTTTATTAAATAGAGTAATTTAAAATGTTATGACTGTGTTATGTGATGTTACGTACAGTATTAAGGCGAATAGTAGGGTGGATAGTGGCGCCACTACATATTTAATTTTATAATTACGTTATACAAAGGAATTATCTATATAAGATACATTTAAAAAAGGTATAAGATACATTTAAAAAAAGCTTATGATAGATATCGTCTACGCGCGGTCCGATTTTTTGATAATTCCTTTGTATAACGTAATTATAAAATTAAATATGTAGTGGCGCCACTATCCACCCTACTATTCGCCTTAAAGGAACTATGTGAATTATTCAAATGTTAAATATTGAAGGTAATAAACTTTTCACAAAAAACAATAAAAAAGTAACTTTTAAAAAGAAAATTATAATATTAACACAGTTTTACTTTCTAAATCTAAAATCAGTTTAAATTACGTTCAGACGCAATCACTATAGAAGACAACAATATAAGTAGACTTCCTCTGATAAAATCAGTTATTTAGGGTTACTTCCTAATTTGAACACTATTGAACATAAACGACTAGTTTTATTGACCTAGTTTAAACAAAGAGATATCAAATTTGAAACAAACATACACATATAAAAGAAACACAAATTTTCCCACTTATAATTTAGTGATGGATATATTGAGCCACCTTTGAACATGTTCAAAAGTGCCCCCTTTGTTTTGTTCAAATCTGCCCCAATGGGTTCGAAGAAATTAACTGGTAATTTTATTATCGAAAAACCACTCAATACTGGTGAACTAGAGCATAAAAATATTTAAAATGAATTTATCCATACAATAAATCAAGTTCCGCTTACCAATGTCTTCAAATCTTTCATCAACACCCTTACAGCTTTTTTCCGTAATGTTTACTTCGGGGTGCCGAAAACAGACATGGCCTATTATTCAATTTTTCGCGCGCGCACATTTGCGCCACTAATGACAGACATGGGGTCGGTAATGCTGTGTTATAAATACAATTTTCGCCACAATTGGCCTAGAACTAACCTCGAAATCTCGTTTGTTCTAAGGTGCCCCTGTTCAAAGCTGCCTCCTTCTCCCCTACCTAATTTTATAAGAATCGATTAGGTACCTAGTACCTACGTGTAGTGGCATATTTTTTTTGTTGCGACAATACTGTACTCTTGATTATTAACCAATAAATCGTCACGCAACAGTCAGGCGCGCTCTAGGAGCTCAGTGAATGCGATATGTAAACAAAACTTACCTAAGCGTGGATTGCCGATTCGTTCAATTCAATTCAATTTATTTATTAATACCATAGGATCACAACAATCACAACACTTAGTCAAGTCAAACATGTACCTACTTAGATTCTAATTAAATTTCAAAGCACGCAAGATTATAGAAAATAAATAAACAACAGAAACTAACATATGAGAGTACAATAGCATTGCAAAAGTGCAGGTAAAGTGTACCTAAATTAAAATGTTATTGTCAGATTAAGTAAATGTCAATCATCAGTTGCGAAAATAATATTTTTGTCAGCAATAGCTTTGTCTAATCTTTAATAACTCTTAACAATTACCGTAAACCGGGGGTAGGTACTTTGCGCCAATAGGAATGGATTAAAACGATTGAATAAAATGTTTAAAATAGTATAATTTACTAGTACGACCTTATAACACAATAAAGAGGCATTTTTTTTAAATCAAAGTTTGGCGCAAAGTATTCTCTTTAGCGGGGACACTTTGCGTTATATTAGAAATCCGCCTATAACTTATCCATTAAAGCTATGGCGCAAAGATTCCTTACGTACTATATGGCGCAATGTTTTGCAAGTGTGGACTTCATCGTAGTCAACAATCATACCAGGATACAATTTACCGTCTTATTTTACGACCACAAAAGCGTCTTGAATTTTGTTGCTTGTTCTGAAGGCTCCTTGTCAGGACTTGTAAGACTTGACTTGTCAGGTTCCAGAAAATCACCATCGTAAGATTCGTCATAGACAAAGTAACCATCTGAATGCTGGCTAGTCTGTGGCATGCATAAAGAACCCTCTTCAGCTGTAGAATCCAACCCATCACCGGCTTCAGTAGCGTCAAGTATTTCGTGGGCTATGCTTTTTCCGGGGCGATATCAATTTTCTTTTTGCGTATTATTAGTCCAGATGCTGTCACAGCCTTGCGTTTAGTCTCCAGGAAATCCAAAAACTAAGATGACACCACATTGCCTGTGCAAAGTCTCCCCATTTTTGGGTGTTTTCTGACCTGACTCATAAAAAAATAAAAATATTGGCAGTTAATTGAGATACAATGCTTTCTAAATTGACTAGAAGAATACATAACAGATGTAACAACAAAAGCTTACCAATATTGAGCCGGTGATTATGCAGATACACTTGGATTTTGGCAACCTTCTTTTTTGATTCTATGTGCAATTTCACTCTGCCACTCATTCCAGAGAAAAGAGCAGTACTAGCGATCTCATTTTAAAATTTAGAACTGTTCTGACATTTGGTTTTATGTTCGGATATCAATCATTCCGCTAAAGCAACGAGTTATTATTTATGACAAAAAAAAACATTTATCCGATTTGGCGCAAAGAGATCCTGGCAGGCGCAAAGTACCCTCCGGTTTACGGTAATCTAAACGGACCATTTTTTTTTGAAATTCTTGTGCAGCAAACGCAACTATCGATAGTTAGTAGAATAACTTCGCATTATAAGCCAATATTTTATACATTAGCAGCTAAGGATTGATTGATCACTTCGTAAACGTGGTTCCAGCAAGATAGCAGCACACTTTATTCGGCGAGAGCCATCTCCGTGAACACAATACCTACATAAAACGGATTAGTCCATTTTTTGTGTCATCGTAATGGCCACCCAGATCGCAGAATCTCACCCCCCCCCGTGGGCATTTTTCTAGATATAAAAATATTATATGCTAGGTAGTACATTTTTTATGATTTTCTAGGGCACCTAAAAACTTGACTTTGTTACTAGGAGTGATGTTCAAGCTTGATAACACAAAAATCAAAATCGACTTATCCGTTTTGGGTAGGTATTGTGTTCACGGAGGTGGCTCTCGCCGAATAAAGTGTGGTGCTATCTTGCCGGAACTACGTTCACGAAGTGATCAATCAATCCTTAGCTGCAAATGTATAAAATATTGGCTTCTAATGCGACGACGTTAATAATCACTATCGATAGTTACGTTTGCTACACGAGAATTTCCGAAAAAAAATGGTCCGGTTAGATTTAGGTAATCTAACCGGACCATTTTTTTTCGAAATTCTTATCTTTTAGAGCGCCCCAACGCCAACGTTGACTGTGGGATTGAACATTGCCTTATAAAAAGCTTTAATCGCAGGTTTTGTCTCGAAGAGTCTCCAATACTGGCGGCATTGTCTATGAATAATAGTGTACCTAAAAAAAATCAATATAGGTAAATATACAATTTTTATGGATTTTGTATATCGTCGAAATTGCACTTATGTCCCTACAAAATCATACAAAATTGTGGGTGAAACACTTCTATTGTGAACGCAGCATGCTCACTCGACCACTGCGAAATTGTGGTCGTAAAGTAAAATCCGCATTCCAGCTGCGTCGGATGATATTTCTTTCCAGGCCCATCCAAGCAAGGGTTTTTGAAATATTCCAAATCTAAATTTTCCCACCGGGAACCCTTTACTTACACCCATTCTAATTCTAATTCTGAATGGGGGAACTGGGTGTCTGCTGGAATCTGCAGTGACATCCTACTTTCATTAAGGGGGCCTACTTTCATTAAGAAATTTTATTTTGTTTTGTCCGATCGGTGGTAGGTATTCTAATTGAACATCAGTGTGTGTCATTACATACCTTGTCATTTCTATGCCTGTACGGCTGAACGGATGCAAATTTCTGGTTGGGAGTAAACAATATCCCGGGGACAGATATAGGCTACTTGAAAAGCTGCGGGCCGAAGCTAGTAAAGAATATTTGTAACTATTGTCTTGTAATGATGATGTGCTAAAGGTACCAATGACGTGTTTTCATGGGGACTCTACTTAAGCAAAGTATAAGAGGGTAGGTATGTAGGTACAGACAGCGTCAGAATTAAGTAACCTGCATAACACAAAGCAGGTTAGAATCCAATTTCTTATTTTTTATCTATTCGTTCTGTTGTAAGGTTACCTAAATAAAAATATAATTTATTTTCGACTTTTAAATCTCTTACGATTAACAAGTTTGGATTTAAACCTGCATGTGTTATGCAGGGGGATTATTTAATTCTGACGCTCTCTGTACTTACCTACACCAAACATAACTCGATTACCTAACCTGTGCCTATGCCTACACATAAGTACTACTACAATCGGCTATGCTATTTGCTAATACTAATAATAAGTACGGTAAGGTACGTTGATTGGCTAGGTCGGTCCCTACCTACTACGTCTTTACAAACAATCCAAACAATGGAAAATATTTGGTAAACATGTACCGAATCTAAACCCACCCTTCCTACTTCGCCAACGAAAGTTAGCGGTAGTGTTTCCAAAATGCGTGTAAAAAAGTATTTTTTTGCTAGTTCAGCTCTATTTTTAATTTCACTAGCTCAGGGTGCCGATATAGCGCGGCAAGGCAAAACTGCAAAAGCGAAAATGGGTAAGATTGCAATTTTATTCCCCATATTTTTTATTCACGAGGTATTGTGTTGTGGGTTGTGCGAGTATCCCGCACAACTTAAAAAAAAACAGTTGAAAACAAAGGGATTCGGTTTTTAGTGTTTTTAAAACAATCCAATTATATTCCGTTAGGTGCAAATCTAGGGCTAGAGTCTATAAGATACCAAATTTAACGTAAGTTGGGTACCTACCTATAAATTATGGATGGGTAATATTGTCCTTGTTTTTTTTTTTTTTTTTTTAACTCTTTATTTGCTTTAAAGGCGTTTTGTCAGCATGACTATGTCACTCCCGTAGAGAAAAAATACATATCCAACCAAACACGCAACAAAAACCACTTTACTCTTCTCCGTAGACCGAGACACGTTCTCGGTGACCCCGTTGACCCAATACCCACCCACACCGCACAGCACACTACCGACCAAAAACCGACCCCACCGGATGCGGGGTCGAGGAATTCCCCGCTTCCGCCCATAGGTGCCCTCGTGCACCTAGGCGAAACCTTTCTTTCCTCTCATAGCATCTTACAAATTTGTCTCTCTCTCCCAATAAGGTTTGCTGGAAGAGAACTCTTTATAGGGTTAAGCTCGCCTTTGCCATGATTTTTCCTGGAAAATGTTATACTTGTACCAATTTTGTGCAATAAAGAATTATGAATTATGAATCTGGTAACAGCCCAAGCCGAGGCTCGCATCTAAGTGGTGACCCTTGTGCGTGTTGCCCCAACCTAACTTTAAACCGGCGAGGCGCCTCTGCGCCCGCCAAAAGTCCGGTAACGCTGCCATGGCCATCTACGGTCCTTGTTACTTCAACATAACTTTATAATACTTTTGTTTCAGCTCAAAAGACAGCTACTGGCTCGATGTCTAACGTAATCGCTCAGATCCAAAACCTACCGACCATGGACCTCGGCAGAAAGTTCAGAACTCCTTGCAAGACAGGCAACAAATGTGGAAAGGTAATTTACGTGTCCCGGTACCGGCAGCATTTGTCTTACTAGGTTCTGCCCACAGCTTCGCATGCGTTTGCCGGAATAAAAAGTCGTCGACAGAGGGCTCTTTAATTACACGTGGACTTATGCAAATTTACTATAGGTACCGGGAGGTAATTTAGCGTCTTCTAGGGATAGAAGACGCTAAATTCTCCGTCTGATCTACGGACAGAACCTTCAAAAACGTTCAAAGTAAATTTCCTGCCGTTTTTGGTTTAGTTGGAAATGGTTTAATCCCATTCTGATCGCTCGCGGACTATATCTGAGTCTTAGATAATTTTAATTAATTTATCAGAGTTCAAATAATAACACTGAAGGAGTACCTACTCTACACCAGAAAGATTTTTTTTGGCGTAAGTACATTAAATGCGTACAGCAAAAGTTTTACGAAATTAAATATCTCATTCATTTGTCAATTTATTCTCATCTACAGGTGATAAAACGACTCATGGTGCCTAAACTGGCTCAACTGGAGAACACCATCATGGGCGTGATGAAGGAACTTGCGAAGCTGCCGCCGGGCGCTCGTCTGCCCGACAAGTTCACCAAGACAGAACCCGCGAAACTACTCTTTGACGATAACTATAAGTAAGGAGTCTAAAGTTATTTATAAAGGAGGTTCTTAATGAGGTTGCAACAAAACTGTTGGTCCGTTGCAAGCTAACTTGAAAGTGCAGTAAAGGAAGCTACGGCGTAGCAGGCCGTGGCATACCGAAATACGGTGTGTAGCAAGCTACAAACTCTAGATAAATATAGGAGGGAAGCTACGGCGTAGCAAGCTACAACTAGGAAGCTACGGGGCGTAGCAAGCTACAGCGCGTAGCATGCAACGCCGTTACTTGCTACACCTCGTAGCTCGCTACGCTTCTCAATTTGCTACGCACTGTAGCATCCTACTGTAGCAAGTTTCAGCGTAGCAAGCTACGACGTAGGTAGCAATGTGGTTGGGATAATAAAACGGTATAAAACACGTTTTTTTTAAATGATCAATAAATAGAAGAAATTAAAATTTTACTAGCACTAGGAACTGAATTGAATTCAATAAGTCAGGATTTGAAGAGAATTTAGTCTAAATGATAGTTAAACGGTACCTACCTAATTTTACTTCTTTCAGAGAGGACGTATGTATGGATAAGCTGGAATCCTGTCTGAAAGAAGACAAGCGGCGCAAACGCATCCTGAAAAAGCTATTTTTCAAAAAATACAACACCCTCCGAATGGAACTCATTGGATACGGGGGACGAAGACTGTGGGGCGGAGAGGGAAATCTGTTCTATAGATAGTTTTACCTGTCTACTCAGCCTGAGCACCTACTGCTGGGTAGAGACCTCCTCTCCATTTATTATACATAGATAGAATAAGTTAATTAAAATAACTATCTAATAAAACCATTTTACGAGCAAAACCTTTTTGTTTTATAAACCCTTATGAAGTTTAAGTTCTGATTTCAAAAATATGATATTAGAAATAATAACTAACGACAACGTAGAATCGTTGACCTAGTCTGTTATTGAAAACACAAGTTTTTCTTTTAATTAACAGCAAACCGAGGACATCCGTGAGGGCGGGTGCGGCGGCAGATTTGGCCGAAGATCTCAAGAGGCGCAAATATGGTCTCGACAGAGCCTACACATTTGCTCCCCTTGGAGTCGAGACCCTAGGTCCGTGGGGTACCGAGGCTCTTCGGGTTTTCAAAAAACTATCTGAGCGTCTGGTCGAAGCGACGCGTGACCCGAGAGCTGGTGAATATCTGGCACAGCGTATCAGCATTGCCATACAGCGTGGCAATGCAGCCAGCGTCTTGGGGACGCTTCCGACTGGTGTTGATATGGATCAGTTGAGCTATCTGTAGACTGTTTGCAACAGTCGGCAGTTAGCTCAATTGTTTCAATTGTAAATACTAGTATAATTTTCTTTGTGAATAAATGTCTTATTTTATTGTTATTAAAAAAAAAAAAAATTAACAGCCGAATAAAATCCTGAAAAAACGCGATTGTTAAACGTCAACCACAATCCAGCAAGCAAGTTTTTTTAAAGGGGCTACTCGACTACTTGTCTGATGGCTCTGCGTCTGGTTTGACGCAATTCTGCCATAGGAGCTATTCAAAAGAAAATATAGCTTGATGACAAACAGGCACACTGACCAATAAAGAGTTTATTTCATTATGAAGAAAAACGAGAAGAATAGACGTGTTACACACGTTATGTAGCAGCAGAGTGCGTTAATGTCTTTCATAACAAAAGTTATAATAATAATAATAATAATAACGTTTATTGGAAAAGATTTAGACTTAAAATTATTACATCGTTGATCCCCAAACTAGGATAAACCTGTATCTTGCGGATCTCCTTCCATGGGTTTTTTACATTATACATATCAAGCCAACGTTATACATATTTAAGTAAGAACAAGTGTGTGATTATATACATTATGTGATGGTGTTAGGTATGCCTATTTATTTCCATACTACAAGTGAGATTTTATATTCCTATTTAATAATGCAATTTTTCGATTTGGGCAGTGCGCATACACTGAGACATCGATGATTTGACAGTACTTATACCTACATAATTCTCTAACTGGTAGGCAGGTATACTTTTTATTTAGGCCGAAAAAGCTCCCCTTCTCAAATCGAAGACTTTTATTTTATATCGTCAGCCTGTCTGCCACATTATCAATAGGTTATATATAAGTAACTACATACTACATAACTACTTCGGGTTTTCAAAAAACTATCTGAGCGTCTGGTCGAAGCGACGCGTGACCCGAGAGCTGGTGAATATCTGGCACAGCGTATCAGCATTGCCATACAGCGTGGCAATGCAGCCAGCGTCTTGGGGACGAGACGACTGGTGTTGATATGGATCAGTTGATCTATCTGTAGACTGTTTGCAACAGTCGGCAGTTAGCTCAATTGTTTCAATTGTAAATACTAGTATAATTTTCATAATTTATTTCATTGGTATGTAAAGGACACCTATAATCACAAATATTATAATATAAGGTTTATGTAGGTAATGTAGGTATGAATGTAGGTAGGTACCCTTCAGCGAAGCTGAGCATTGATTTTCGCAAAAATTGGATAAGTCAAACCACTCTACTAGGTTGGATTTAGAATAAAATCTAAAAGTGTGTAGAGTATCTAAGTAATTTTATTTATTTATTTATTTCCGAACACCATCAACTTCAATAATGTCTATAGAGTTTTAAATAACAACAGAGAGCTAATAGTAGGTATTCACCGATATAAAATAATAAAGCTATGTGAACACTAATATTGTTGTGACAAAAAAGTACGAGCACTTTATCTATATCTATAGGTACTAATATTATAAAGAGGAAAGATTTGATTGTTTGTTTGTTTGTATTGAATAGGCTCCGAAACTACTGGACCGATTTGAAAATTTCTTTCACCGTTAGGAAGCTTACTTTTCAAGGAGTGACATAGGCTGTATTTTATCCCGGAATTCCCACGCGAACGGGAACTACGCGGGTGAAACCGCGAGGCGATCGTCTAGTGAGTGATAAAAGTAGTAGAAAACATAAAACACAAAACAAGAACAATTGTCAAAATTAATGTCAGGTTTCCTCAAATTGTAAAATAAGTTATAATTAATAGGAGAGGTTAACCAAAGGCCCTTCCTTTGGTTTCTTCTGTGTATTTAACACGTCTACTGCGATCTTCAATCCACCAGAGACATAAGTAAAATGCTGTAGATATAGTACGTTCTCCCAGCGCTCCATTGGCCTGTGTTGCGTTACAAGTAAACGCAAAAGACACGCTATTTCCAATCTTTTGTAATATACCTATCTAATGAACGACAAAGATGGAAAGACGTACCTAGACCGAAGTGCGACCGAGACAACAATACCCACGTGAAACATGAACGCCGGGGCGGCGCGCGCCGGTCCGACCATGACTGGGGTGGGTAGACCTAATTGAACCTAATTAAAGTCTGTTTTCCCGTTAGAGTACAATCTTGGAGTCTTCAAATCCAGGGTAAATAAGTTCCTTTTGGGAAAGCGTGATCCATCTTAGGCCACATCTAAACTTACTTTAAGTAAGTTGGTAACCAAACGCTTGACCATCATAAAAAAAAATTTGAGCGTTCCTTTTTAGAGAAGTTAGTACCCGATTTCCCGAATTTAACTTACATCGATGAGTACCAGTTGGGGGGGTTGGTAGGTACCATCCCCCCTTTTTGTTTGTGGGAGGATAGTTCAGTTATGGACATAGGAGTGCTATAGGTATAGGTATAATACCTAACTACCAGTCTAAGTCTGTCTTTGCACTTTTACAGTTCACGATATCAAGGCACGTGATATAACACGAAAACAATGACTTGAAAAGTTTTCACTAAACATTACTTAATTTGTAAACATCCGACCAAAACGGGATGTTGAAACTAACAAGCGAGAAACTACCACAATTTTTCCGACAACTTTTCTCTCTGTACGATGAACACTGTGCTACGCTTTTGAAAACTGTAAAACTTTAAATTGGCTACGGGAGGTTCACAATTCTACAGATAATTGCTAATACTTGAAGTTTTGGCTTTGCTTGGTTTCAGTACGATTTTTTATCTGCCAATTATTTAAATTATTCAAAAGTTCTTACCAAAAATGCTAACTTAATATCAGTCTTCAAATAAATCAGTTATTTTTTGAGTTTATTGTAGGAGTTTTAGAATTTAAAGTAATACGTGTCGGTTTTCTCAGTTCAGGATGTGTGAAGTAAAGTTGCATTTAGTGTTCATCGTTTTATCCTTATTATTACGGGAAATCCGCTCCATCGATGACTGTAAGTATTCTCCTTGTTTTTTATACTTCCAAAAGTAATGTTAAATGTTGTGTTCAAATTCAAAGTAAAGTTGAGAGTGCCATAGCGCCCTGTCTTCAGCTTGCCGCATCCAGCATCTGCCTGCAGCCTTTGGCATGTCGTTATTCCACCTGGTCGGAGATCCGTTACTACGTTTGCCGAGTCGCGGTCTCCACTCAACATGTTTACCCCAGCGATTATAAGCCCACTGCCACTTCAGCTTGCTAATTCTTTAAGCTATGTCGATAACTTTGGTTCTCTATCGGATATATTTGTTACGAATCCTATCCTAATCCGTTGTCCTTCAGAAAACCCCGATCATAGCTCTTTCCTTATCTCCTATATGACCTAAATGAGTTGTTTGATTTATCACACGCAGTAGTCATTTCAGCGCTTTAACGCTTTCACTGTACTTGCAGCAGTGCAACATGCAAAGGCGCGCCGCCGTTGCACAGATAAAGCTCTGCACAGTCTGCACACATTAATCCAACGCCGCTACACAGGACACAAATGTGCATTCTAATATGGGATTTAACTCGTTATCTTTAGATACATTTTACAGTAACCAAAGGCTTCCTACAAGTTTCAAACGAGTGGCCCGCGAACTGTGTGTCATCCGTTGCCGTCAATATGAAATGCATCTAAAAGTTACCAGTTAAGGTTCATAATCGAATGCACATTATAGTGCTGTGTGGTAGCTCTGCGTCTCTGATCTGGGATAACCATAAGTCATCTCGACAAGGTCGTATGTCGAGAGCTTTGATCGGAAAGTTTGATGTCAACTTTCGTATTGTTTCAGCCATATTATTCGCCGTGACCAGACCGCCTCGTTACTTCGGGATCCTGCAAGATCACCGCGGACAGCCGCTGTCTGTTGAGGTCTCAGAGGAGTATATGGACCAGGACTACATAGCTACTAACAGGTGAGTGCATTCTGACGACCTCTGTGGACCTCTTTTTATCAAATAAATCAGTTTCCATGGGATATAAATAACGTTAAAACGGCAGCGCGCAGAAACAAGTATTATTATTATGACGACCTCAGTGGCGCAGCGGGCGAAGGTCCGCCTGCGACGTAGAAGGTTGCGGGTTCGATTCCCGCCTCGGGACAAATATTTGTACGATCTGCAGATATTTGTTCAGGGTGTTCTGGTCGTTTTCTATGTATAATAAAAAAATATCTATTTATGTACTCGTATATTATTATGTAAGTATATCAGTTATCTAGTACCCATAACACAAGCTCTGCTTACCTTGGGGCTAGATAATGCTGTGTGAATTGTCCAGCATTATTTATATTTATTTATGTATTCTGTCTATAGACCGTCTAGAGTAGGGCTGGTGACCACCTTTTGTAGGTACCTATGTACATTTCGTAGCTACCCACCTACTACTAATATTTTCCACTATGCATCAAAATTATTGACTGATGTAACCAAACCATATGCAAAATATCTCATGTGGTACGTCTTGCCATAAGATAAAGCCAATAAGGCGCTTATCAGGGGGAGGCTTGCGTCCAGCAGTGGACCAATTACAGGCTGTTGAGGAGGAGGTACGTCCTTGAAATAAGTTGCCAGTATTTTACTCACGCTTTACATCTCTTACCGTTCTAGGCTGATTGAGTAATCATATTTCTGTTGCAGGAAACGACACAAAATGAATTGGAACAAGTAAGTTTTTCGTTTTCGTTTATTTAATTTGCCTGCGAAAAAAATATGAGCAGGTTTATTAATATGCTGATAGGTTTTCGAAGGCGCTTTTGATATAATTCTGAATATATTTTTACGATGGAAGCAAACGGTATTATTTGGGGGTAGGTAAGGTATCAAGTTAAAAAAAAACTTGAGAGGTGTCAAGGGACACCCGTATGGAACGAAGTTCATAAGAGAGAGAGAGAGACAGGCAGAGAAACATGCGCACGCCGCACGGCTTACAATAGCTTACTATAGCAAAAAGTGTCGTTACAACTTTTCGTATGAATTTTTTCCGTCTAGCCCCCTTTCACAACGCGCAATAAGGAACTTCGTTCCAAAACTAATTATAATTGTAAATTTCAGGAACCTCCTGGAGATCGAAGACTTTGACGACGACGACACAGAAGAGGTATTTGATGATAAGGACAAAGATGTTAAAATACCTAACAAATTCAACTTACAGACCGGACCCGTATAGCATTATTTATAGAAACATAAGGCACAAATATAAATACATAATGTAAGTTAGTTAATATAATATTAAACAATTAAAATGTGAAACCAAATTTCGCCTCTAATTCATTACATAATAAATAAAATTAAGTAGCAATAAAATTAGTCTACGAATTAGTATTGCCATTCAACGTGGCAGTGCTGCCAGCATTTTGGGCACTCTACCTTATGGTGACGGCTTAGATTCTTAGGTAATAGATAAAGTTCACCAGTGGTCCACCAGTTCAAAGTCGCTCAGCGAGCTATGGAAAGAGCTATGCTCGGAGTCTCTCTGAAGGATAGAATTCGTAACGAATACATCCGACAGAGAACCAAAGTTATCGACATAGCACAAAGAATTAGCAAGCTGAAGTGGCAGTGGGCCGGCCATATCTCGGGAAGAACCGACAACCGCTGGGGTAAACGTGTTCTTGAGTGGAGACCACGACTCGGCAAACGTAGTGTAGGACGCCCTCCAGCCAGGTGGGATGACGATCTGCGAAAGACTGCAGGCAGATGCTGGATGCGGCAAGCTGAAGACAAGGCGCTATGGCGCTCATTAGGGGAGGCCTATGTCCAGCAGTGGACTAATATAGGCTGATGATGAGATATAAGTGAGATATAAGAGATATGAGGATCATGTAAATTCAGGTACCGTACGTAAACTGGGGTGACTTTTAAATAATGGGGCGAACGTGATGATTACTTTTTTATTTTACATTCTGCTCTATAAGTTTCTTGAAACGAAACGCAGTCAAAAGTTTTTTTTTTACGGTTACTCTGATTTGTCAGCTATCTTGTGAGATGGTGTTACTGTTTTATAAGGGGGTTTTCCTTAAAATCTTCAATTTCTCCCCAGTTTACGGTATTCTTTTACCTCTAAGTATTCAGTCAGATTATAGCAATTCAAACAAAACTCTTCTAAAATAGGTATAAGTATTTAATTCACGTACAAAATTATTCAAAATGTAGAAAATTATAATAATTAAAAAACCCTTAGGAGTTCTAAATGGAATCGCTTTTGCACAATTTATAAAGAGTTAGATGAGAAACACAGTGGAGGTTCCTCAATAAGCACCCTTGAAGTTAAAAACCTAAATCGCCGTACATATTATCCATCCTCTTCTCGAATGAAACTTCTTGTTCCTCTTTCGGGAAGAACGGCATCCTGGCCATTTCCAAAGATTCCTCAGAGTATTCGGCGTCGGATCCTCCGGAGTACTGCTCCTCCAAAAAGTCTTGGTAAATCTTCTCGCATTCGTTAGGCGTCTGCGTGGTTGGATGGTAGCCTATGGCTTCGATAGGGCCGACGGTGAAGTATGGAACTTGAGTGGTGACTTCGTAAAATTTGCCTGCAAGGGGAATAGGGAATTAAAAACTGTAATATCTATTTGATAATTAAAATTTCCTAACACATTTGACCGCGATCACCGACTTCGATAAGGATCTATAGTGAGCACTGATTTTGTTTCTCGTGTACCTAAAATTTTGAGAGACACCAGAGACAAAATCCGTGCCCGCGCTACAGATTTTTTTTTGTGGTGAAGTTGGGTTATCTTTTAATGAGTAGGTACACAGTGCTGGCAGACCACCAGACGGTTTGACAAAACCCAGGTTTTGTCGGGTTCAGATACGATCACCACAAGATGAGTGGCACACATTGGAGTAGTCTTAGGATTCTGCGTCTGCGTCTTTCGGCTTGATCTCAGTCGTATAATACAACCCTTAAATTGCCACAGCCCCTGCGAGAATACCCGAGATCCAAATCAACATTATGTACGTTCAGAGCTGAATATGCCTTCCCCAAATACGCCCCCCTTCTTTTTGGGTTTGTCCATGGTAAAATAATACATGGTATGCTACTCCGAGAAACAACGGTCACGTGGGTTTTCCCTACATCATATCCGCTACGGTGGTTCTCAAACTTTTTAGTTTTGGGAGATTCGAGATCTAGATCTAGGTTTTAGGTTTTCCATTAAACTCTTCAAACTTAGTTTCCATAATTTGAGTGATTATACCATGGGTTTGCCATTAACACCACACTTGGCAAGTGTATTGGTGATCCCAGTTGAGGTGTTAAAGTACACAGGAACTGCTGTCCTCCCTTTGGTTCTCTGAGTCGGCCTTTATGACATCCACTGACTAAGTGAAGCTGAAGTTTGCAATTCTTACGGCGTGACCACCAGTGCCATATGCGTGATACTTACGATCAATATGATCCGGGAATATCACCGTAGCGACAGTTTTCGCCACATAATCGTAATAATCCTCTCCAACGATGGCCACCTTGCCCCCTTCTACTACATCTTCTCCGTGGTACTTCTCCGAACAGTCCTCCATGTGTCTTCGACCGGAATGCTGTTTGGCAGGAGTGGGCAGTTCCGTTAGGGCAAGGAATTTCTTGTGGACCTTGGAGCCCACGGGCTTCACCTTTGAGAGTCTGGAATGCAGCCAACATAGGACATGTAGCAAAAAGGTTTACCACATATATTATAAATGCGAAAATTAGGATGTTTGGATGGTAACCATCCTTATGACCTGAATGAATTTCAGCCTGATCCGTTCCGTAGTTTATAACATACATCCAAAATTTCGCATTTATAATAAGGTACATACTAGTTGTTCTGCGAACGGTAGACCGCAAGAGCACTAAGTTTTTAGCATTAATTATATGATACCACTAATAGAGTTGGTCAACTATCTGTCAAACACAAGACTTTATTTTTGAAGCTGCTTAAAATCCAGATGTTCGATGGGACGGGACCACCGATTTGGCGAACGATAGCGCGATCTAGGGATGCATAATAGCATGGCTAGATCGCGGTATCGTTGTCGCTTCCCATCTAGATACTTTATGGTAAAACTAACATTTATAATAGGTGCTGCACCAATCCCTTCCTTATAGTTAAAGGGCCTAATATTAGGATTAAACAAAATATTAGGATAAAAGTTAAAGGGCCGATTTCACTCATACAAATCTAAAAGTGAGTCATCACGCCGAAGATCTTCACCAAATATTTAAGAGACCGATTTTTCTAATTGAACTTTTCATATAAAAAATTATCATCGAAATCGAATTTCATGAAGCAAAGATATTCAGTCACCCCCTTTTTGCCCCGTTTTTTCACACTTTTTTTCAGGAGTCCACTCACTTGTTTAAAATGACACTTTCCCGTATCATAGCCGTCACATGACCACAAAACAGCACAACCGCGAAAATCTTCATTTTAACATCTGACCACTACACCATTGTTTACTCACTGAACTTAAAGCCAAGGAGAACGAGTCTTTTAAACCTATCTGATAGTGTTAACAATACATTGTTGTGCCACAATGCCACAGGTGGTCGATGCCTTTTTGTTTTCACTAATTTGTTACTTGGCGCGATTGTGATCAAGGGATCTTGAGGTTACGCAACTGTAGCACATAATGTTAGGTAAGTGTAGTGCAACCAGGATTTCTGTGCAAGAGGATTCAATGGAAATTCTTCAAAACGTATTGGTTGGTGGACGTGATCTGTAGGTATCTACGAAGGTATACAGACCAGGAGTCGCGACGATCACGTCTCGTTACTGACGTCATAGAGACTCACCCCCCTGTGAGTACGTACAAACTGGCAGACTGAAAAGCAAATTTTGCCAGACTTGAAGCGACGTTTCTCTTGCTCTTCGCTCGCTCCAGGTAATTCATTATGATATACCTGAAGGTCTACTTAGTAAAACGAACGAAGGGGACGGATGACGTCGATCGCAATAAACGAACAACCTTGCCACCCAGTTGCTTCGGGCGCGTCATCAACTGAAACCTTTCGTTTCGGATCTCTAAGAAATTAATGTCAGAATAATTTTCATTGTTATGTCACCGAAAGAGCGGATCGAACCGAGCGTTCTTCGTTTTCTGTTATTCGACGTCACATTTTTAACCGACGAAAAACGAGGGAGGTTCTCGAGTCGACGTGTACATGTCGTGACCATATCCTAGAATTGATCACTTCATGATGTGACCGACCATTTCATGAAATGGTAGAATTTCATGGCATGGCCAGTTATAACTGACTATATCGTTTAAGCATCAACGTTTAATGATATTTCCATCAACGTTTGGCCATATCATTTAAGTAGGGTTTCCATGACATCAAAAGGTTTAAGGCTATGGCGCTCATTACGGGAGGCCTATGTCCAGCAGTGGACTAATATAGGCTGATGATGATGATGAAAAGGTTAAATGAAAAATTCGAATTAGGAAGGAACTTTATATTTAAAAATTGCTTAATGCAGTTGGCTTTCAGTTTAGACGTTATGCTCGTTTTTCGAGTGACTTTTATAAAATTCCTGTAGTTTTTTTATCGTAACAGCTCTTTACTTCATTTTTGTCTTCTATTTGCACATTATTATTCGCTTTTTTAACTAAATAATTGTCCGCCGACATGATGCATCACAGAACAGAAACAAACAAACACTCAAAAATCACAGATGTCAAAAACAAAACAAAACAATATCAGCGCCTCTAACGGTGGATAATGTAACTATTTTATGATATTGTTTGACCTTATCATGAAGTAGCCGTGCGTTTAGCTTTTCATATCGTTAAACGCTAATTATTCATTGATCTGTCCAGACTACATCATGATATGGCTAGCGCGTATTTTCAATTTAATGAAATTCTACCATTTCTTGAAATGGTCGGTTACATCATGAAGTGATCAATTCTAGGATATGGCCACGACATACATATTTTTTTTTTATGTATGACCACGCATAATTTTTTACAAAGTAGTCTGATTTTGATAATTCTTTCTTTATTGTAGAAAGGGAAAGGAAAACAAAATATACCCCGAAGTTGGTCCTATATAAATTTGAAAATAAATATCCAACCCCTAGGGTAGGAAAGGAAAACAGGGGATGATAGATTGTTCACTCACTGATTGTAATGTATGACCACGCATAACTTTTTACAGGGAGTCCGATTTTTATGATTCTTTTTATATTGGATAGGAAAAAAGTATATCCTAAGAGTGGAAAAATAGGGGTGATTTATATATGTAACTTAGTTATTCAGGTTAAATTAAAAAGGTTTATTATTTTTTACTTTTCAGTTTTTTCGACGGTTAAATTTTTTTGTTAAAAAGTTTTTATACATTTTATAGTATTGTATTAAAATAAAATAAAAACCGTCGAAATACAAATAATTTATTGAACTTCGGTGTAGGTGTGAAAAATTTAGGTAGGTTTATAATGTATGTTAATAATGTGCTTGTATGTTAATCGATGCTCTGAGACGTGGAATTTTAAAGACGGGCTGAAAAATGGACCATTCAATGTAGTATGTTCTATTGTAGATGATAGTGCGTGGATTGTCCAGTATTCATTTATTTATTGTTATTGTAGTTATTGGAATCTGCCCTTCTTCTTCTTGTAGGTGACCAGGTCGAGATGCCAGGTCTGATTACCGCCGCAGGAGACCAGTGAGTAGCAGCCTCCCACCACGATGGGGGGGTCTGTGTCTGGTACGCAGATGTTGTCTTGGCAGAACGTGGCTGTACCTGGAAGGGAAGGGGCATCATCATCAGTAATGGTCCTATGGGGGTCTTCCATTAATCACGTGATATTTTTAGCAACTATTTAACCCTCTCCATGGTGATAGGTGGAAAGATTTTAGACTACCGCCCCGCCCCCTACCCAAAATCACGTGTATTTTGCTGCAGATACAACAGAATATAAAAATATATATTCTTTAAATAATATGTACATACAAATGTAGGTACATTTGTATGTGACTTATAGTTATTATACTATAGACTTATATACTTACATTCAATTGTACTAGTAGGAGTTTATATTGTATACTTCTACTAGTATAATTTAATTTCATTCTGGATATATAGTACCTACCGCGATAAAAATGTCTTCGTGTCCGGTTTAGAACTCGTGCGTTCAAGAAAAAATTAATCGTGTACTTCCCTTGTGATATTTCGTGATTTTTCCGCCCCCCTTGACACAAAGACATTTTTATCACAAATTTTGAAGATTGAGAATTGATTGAAGATAACTGTGCAGTGCAGGATCAAAATGAAATCTTGAGTGATATTTCTGTATTGCTTGCACTTTTTTTTAAATCACAGTATTGACATCACACTAATATTATAAATGCGAATGTTTGCACGTCTGGACGTATGGATGTTTGTTCCATCTTGGTGCCAAAAATACTGAATGGATCGGACTGAAATTTTGCATAGATGTAGGTTTATTAGAACATAGGTTTTTATCCCATAAATCTGTTTCCATGGGATAGAAATACATTTTTAACATCGAATGAAATTTCCTATAAACTTCAAAACTAGTATAATATAATTTCTTCACAAAAACAACCTCGGCTTTGCCAACGTGTTGATTTTGTGAGAGGTTGGGAATAACTCGTTATTCTTTGTTAGCCTTACCTCATTTTACCCAACGCTGCATAGAATGCAAGGTACACTCACCAACATAGCCAGTAGGCCTCGCTTGCCGTCTGTTCTTTACATAGTCGACCACCGCTTTGGCCAACGCGTAGAAATGCTTGCTGGCCTTGTACCGCATTTTGGCCAACGCGGCGTCGCAGTCCGTTTTATCAGCTCTACAGTGGTACACCAGGTTCCTCGTGTTGGATTTCACCATCTCTTCTCTTAGAACCTGGTATTTACTGTCGGTGTGTAGCATTTGGGCGAAGCGGACATTTACTGCAAATTACAAATGTGAGATGCTGGATACATAGGTGTTTAAGATATATTTTTATATCATTATCAGCCCGTATTCGGCCACTGCTGGTATGGTATGGTATGGTAGAAGTACTCTTATATCCGCATTCGGACTCATAGTTGGTCCATTATGCGTTACATTAGCCAGCATAGCCAGCCGAACTCCGTCCAGAAGAATCTTCCTGGATTCTTCACAGGCTTCGTGGAGTGACCTCGACAAGTTGAGGATTTCTGTTTGATTTGCTGTTACTCCCTCGCATTCCAGGACTACGTGGACAGGTACTGCTGGATATTGGTCTCCCCCACGCCACAAATAGCGCTCCTGAGCCACCTCCATCCATCGACTGGGGAGTCGACCGCTACAATATCGTCGGTTCATCGATTGGGGAAGACCTCTCAAACTCCGTTTTGCACTGCATCGTGGTCGCCACATGAGAA
The DNA here is from genome assembly GCA_963564075.1 of Eupithecia subfuscata. Lineage (NCBI taxonomy): Eukaryota > Metazoa > Arthropoda > Insecta > Lepidoptera > Geometridae > Eupithecia > Eupithecia subfuscata. Next base: position 15,587,857 of record OY751102.1, on the reverse strand, counting down.
TATTTACTCTCCTACTGTTACCGTGCTGAGCGTTATGATGTGTGGTGCCGGCTTAGAATTTACACAACCCCAATTCTTCCCGCGGGTGTCGTAAGAGTAAGGGATATCAACCGGGAGTGGGCAGCAGCGTCCCCTATAAAACAAGTCTACCACCGAACTGCGATCCCGAACCCGCATGCCCAGCGTGAGGATTATGGGCATTCGCCCCCCATGAGATAAAACTCAATAAGGCGCCTATCAGGGGGAGACCTGCGTGAGTAGTGGACCAATATAGGCCGTAGCTCTGAGGTGAGGGTTACCATTTTGGTCAGTTACGTGACAACAGAACAGTTTTTGAAATTAATAAAAGCTCGTTTCCTACTCACACCCAGCGCCAACGAAATACCCGTCTATCCATCCGACATGGTGAGTCAGATAGACCAACGCACAGAACAACAACTTCATTGGGCAGGCACTAACAAAATCAGTGAGTAGTCGAGCTGGCCAATTTCTTTGGCCAATTAGGTGTTACAAATTGGTCGTTAGAATGCTGTTGATAAGGGTTATTTTTGACCGAAAATGTGAATTCGTGTTGAATATGAAAAAGTCGATTTATAACCACTTAAGTACCTATACGCTACACACGGTGGTTATAACTTAAAGCTCTGCTCAATTATCCAATACCGCTACCGCACAGCACATAAACATGCATTCAAATATGGGCTTAATCTTAGATACATTTTACAGTGACAAAATGGTTTCCCACAAGCTTTAAACGAGTGGACCGCGACCTGTCCATCATCTGATGCCGTGAATATAAAATTCATCTAAATGTGTCCATATTTGTGCTGTGCTGCAGCGGTGCATTCCAGATGTGCGGCTGGCTTAAGGTTGTTGCTAGTCCGCCACAAATCGCTTTGACCGCGCGGCGTCAGCTAGCTAGCACCGAGCTCGCTGTCCACGCACGCTCGACAACAAGCCGTATGATCGTACAACTTGCTTCAAGCGGGCTACAGCGGGCAAGCCACACGCTTGAAGCTTGCGGCAAGCAAGGCGTCAACCAACCAGTGGTTAGGTTGCGGCAAACTGGCTTTCTGAAAGAAAGAAGAAAGAAAGAAAATTAATTTATTGGTTCACTAGAAAAGCTTGCAAACTATTACAATACTTAGACTTACATAAGAATATTACAATAACAATTACATATTTAATAAAATAATAGTACCTAACAGTAGCAAGCAATGCAGCGAACCAAAAGGTCCTATCTCAGCATAATGTTGCTCCACAAGAAGTAGAGTAACGCTGGTTTTCTGACAGGACCAAAAAATAACACTACATTAATAAAAATACAAAAAAGTTACTTGTCTAACAATGATATGAAGTGGATAAATAAACTATTTGCCTGTTCAACACGGGACCCCAATCTCAACACACAACTATCAAACAAGTCCACACATACAGACTGTGATTTTTTGCTGCTATTTTATGCTGTCACTATCAAATGCATCTAAATAATACAAGTATTATATTGAATGCCTATTTTTGCTGTGTGATATTGTAGGACGTGTGTGCTATGTCCTTTAACCGGGGCGTTACTGCAAAAGCGAAGAGGAGAGAAGTGTAAAAACAACCAATAGCATGATGTCAAAAAAACGTCAAATTACCATCACAACATGATATGTATTCGAAATTTTAATGGTTCTACAAATCTCTTCTCTTTGATACCTAAACCGGGGTTGATCACAGATTCCTTGGTGCTACTTTTTGACTCATAGTTCTGACGCAACAGTAGCTCTATAAGGTACGAAAGCACTTTATAGTTTACTCTAATTTGTGTCGGCGCGGCGCCACCAGATGTCGTGTCTGAATGTTTCGAGATAAGATGTCGCAGGCTGTAGGAACTATTGTTGTGTTTTGAATGCTATGTTAGCGGCATTTTCTCAGGAACAACAATAATTTACTTACAACTGTGAAAAAAGACAAGGGGCGGGTCATGTTGGTAAAATTGGAATCTTCCTACTGGACTCTACATTTTTACCGTCTAGTTTCTGCTCGTGACCGAGATAAATAAAACGTCAAGTGCGAGTCAGACTCGCGCTAAGGGTTCCGTATAAATGTAAGACCTTGTGTTTTGCCAAATATCATGATTCTAGGTCAACAGGAAATAGGGACCCTGTAGGCTTCGGTCCGTAGCGAAAATATTTTTTTTTGTGATTAAGCTACGAATTTACGGCTTTTGGATTTTTCCCTTTATTTGTGCTATAAGACCTTGCTTCCTCCAAAATTGTATGATACTAGGTCAACGGGAAGACCTATATATTTTGGTCCATGGCGAGAATCAAAAGTATTTTTTTAGTGAATAAACTAAAAATTTTTGGTTTTAGGATTTTTCCCTGTACTTGTGCCATAAGACCTCTCTTTTCCGATTGATCCATACAACATGAATTTTTTTTTAATCTTTTAAAAAATTATCATAGAACTACTGATTAGTATTTCACAGCTCAAGAAAAAAAAAATTAATATGATGATAGTGATTTTAATAACGAACGTGATAGCGTCTCAGCTAAATTTTCGAGAGGATCCTTGTCGAGAATTTAAAAGCACTATCTTCAAGTCAAAAACCTGGAGGTCAATTTAACTAAAGATAAGAGTCAACACTATCATTAGTAGTGATTCTGCACAACTTTTTCCAGCGGAAGTGCATTGCTTAACGCATGATGCAGCATAGTGCATATTCAATTGGAATCCAAATTACATCTTACGTGTCTTCATTTTACTACTTCGTTCATATTGCATATACATTTGACGACCTCTGTGGCGCAGCGGGCGAAGGTCCGCCTGCGACGCATGAGGTTGCGGGTTCGATTCCCGCCTCGGGACAAATGTTTGTACGATCTGCAGATATTTGTTCAGGGGTTCTGGATGTTTTTCTATGTATGATAAAAAATATCTATCTATGTAGTGTACCTATAGTATTATGTATATCAGTTATGTAGTACCCATAACACAAGCTCGGCTTAGCTTGGGGCTAGATAATGCTGTGTGAATTGTCCAGCATTATTTATTTATTTATATTCAGGAAATCGAAACTGTGGAAACTGTGTGACGTCATTAAACAATAATTTATGCATAATGAGGACGAACGTCCTATTTTCGCCTATTTAATTAGCATAAAGTATACAGTTGTTGATTCACGGTACCCAGTTCATGAACACGTTATAGTCATGCAGTGATAAACTTATCACACTAAGAGGGACTGCTATATTAATATTAATTTGTTTCATGATATGTTGTCAGCAAACCAACTCGATACTCATTCATACATTCAATCACTCTATGCTATTATTATAAACCTAATAACAATTACTTGATTCAATTACTCTCGGATATTATTAAAAAAAATATCGGAAGATCTAACCAAACAATCAAATCGAAACAGCATTATAGTTAATTCAACATGATTTGATATAACTCATCAACTAACTTTACGTATTAGAACTACTTTGTTTTTATCGCTACAGAAGTATTTCGTAATAACTCACTTCGTGGAATTAAATTCTGTTTACGAACTGAGTCCAACTAGCTACTAGCGAGGTGCTGACGCAATATGTAACATATTCCCCCACCACTTTTTCACTAGTTGTATAAATATAAGGTCAATGTGGTGGGGGCAGTACAGTTCAAGAATCGCTTCGCTATCTCTACAACGCGGACAAGTGTGATGATAAATTTTCGGTGTTACATGATAGATAGAAAATTCTTTATTGCACACTTTAAGATAGAAACAAAACTACAAAACAGCTTAAAATCTAAGTGACAAGTGGCGGTCTTATCGCTCAAGAGCGATCTCTACCAGACAACCGTGGATGGATAGTCTACAAAACAGCTTAAAATCTAAGTGACAAGTGGCGGTCTTATCGCTCAAGAGCGATCTCTACCAGACAACCGTGGATGGATAGGATCATTGGATAGTACTAGGGGATCGGTGTTGTGTCAAGATATACATAGCTGAAATAAAAAGTAAGAATCAATTTGATTATCACCTAATTTAGATAGTATTTCAAGGCCAATGAAATGAATGAATTTGAAAAAAAAATCTAACACGTTAAAATACAATCGTTTTAATGATAGGTAAGTAATTATAATTCAGGTATACCTAACTCCTCTTATTTTCATTTTTAAGTTGAAACTAATAATCATCATAATCATTTTTAGTTCAATTATTAGATATTTCAAATGAAAAATTACAGTACGGTAACTATTTCATTATTTTTTCAAAAATCATGAAATTATTGATCATAATGAAAGTTACTGAATTCATCGAATAATTATCACTAGTGGTATAATAAATAACATGGAGCCCTGAGGATGATTCAACAACTTGATGAAGTGGTTGCTTAGTAAGCCCAGGGTTCTGCGTTCGAGACCCAGCAGACACAAAACTTACTTCTAATTAACATAGTGAATTCCTCTAGGTTAAGTTATGATCAATGTGATCATTCACTAATTATTTTTCAAGAGTGGATATTATTCATTTCTTTGAATATTTTTTTTAACTACCCGCTAAGAAAATTTGTTTTATTTTTTAAATTCGGGAAGTTATCCGCTCTCGTGGCAAGAGGCCGTAATACGGCCTGTCAAAAAATACCGTTGAGTGGCAAGGGACCATATTGTGGCCGATTTTCAGCTTTTCTTTTGTTGTCATTTGTTTCGTCGAATTTATGTACGTAGAGTCAACTTTTGAGCCATGTCAATGTCTCAAAAGTTGACTGACAGTTTCAAGCTGACGTCAAGACCATAAACTAACCAAGTTAGGAAGAAATTAAAAAAAAAATCGTAAATTCAAAATTGAAATCTGATACGCGCGCTATTTTTTTTTCCGTTTTTTTGAACGAAAATTAATTAAATTAAATGGTTTAGAAATGTGTTATTTTTTGTAAAAATCTTTATATAATCTTTAAGAAATAATATTGATATATTTTTTCAGATTCTTACGATGATGTAGAATTTTGGATCGCTACGAGAAATGATTATGGACCTTTGGTTGAAGAAACGCCAAAAGTAACAGGTGAGAATCAAATTATTTTGTTGAATTTTCAATGTAAATTCATTTTTGAATACTACTTATTTTAAATTTCAAGCTTTCCAAAAAATAATAATAATTTTTATTTTCAGAAACGCAACCCAAGCTTCCGGTAAACAAGAAATTGCGCAGTGCCAATCAAAACCATTTGTCCAAATCCAATGATAATTCAGAAACCTCTACCGAGAATATCAATCAAGCGACCATCAAAGTCAGAATCGAAGAAAGAAATTGATGAGAAACAGTTGAAACTAGATGAATAGATAGATAGATAGAGATAGAGAAACATTTATTGACAAACACAATTCTACAGCACAGAATAGAAATAGTAGGTACCTACATAACTTACAATACAAACAATAAATGAAACCTGCAATACAGTACTTACATAATACATAAATGAAATACTTAATATTAGAACGAGTAGGTACGTACCTAACCTTTTTTTTTTTTTTTTTTTTTTTCGATGGGAAAATGCTGTTTGCGCATTGCCTCTAGCCTGAGGAGGGCTAGAGGGTATGTTGGGCTCTCCACTAAGCTACTAACAAGAGTGTTAGTAGTTAGTGACATACCAACTAAAAACCCATCGATACTCCCTCTCTCACCTTAGTGCCAGAGCGTCGTCAAACCACTCGTCACCGGACGATTCGTTCGACGGCGCACTGGCACTTGACAGGGTTGCGGGTTCCCGGTCGGATTCGACCGCTTCCCTGTCGGTGATCATCCGTCTTGGACGGATCCTTCTGGTAGTCCCTTGAAAGGGCGAGGCATGTCCTGGAGCATTTCGGACGTCCCCCTCCGTTGGAGACCTGTGCAATGCTGGGGTGGTTCTCCTCGTACCATCACCCAGCTGGTCTCCATCGAGCGGAAGAAGGCGATGGAATTGCCGTCGCCTTCTTCCGGTCCTCCGCCGGCGGAGCGGCTCAGCTAGAGGGTTTTCCTCCCTGATTCGCTCCGCTGCTTCCTTCTGAGAGACGACATCTTCGCAGAAGGAAACCACGGCTTCCCAGGCCCTCTCGCTGTTAAGCATGGCATTCACCAGGCTCGGCAGCGAGAGGTCCTGACCAACTACTCTTTCCAGCGCCTGACGCTGCGACGACCAAGCACTACAGTCCTCAAGGGTATGTTGTGCTGTATCCTCGGGAGCGCTGCAGTGATGACAGGTAGGGGTTGCCTCTCTTTTAGCAACGCGATGCAGGTACCGCCCAAAACAACCATGTCCAGTCAGTACTTGCACCAATCGGAACGTGAGAGCACCATATTTCCGGTGTACCCACTCTCCCAAGACAGGAAGTAAGGCGTCAATGGTCCACCGGCCATAGCTAGCGGACTCCAGTTCTTCTGCCCACTCCTGGAGAGCAGCCTCCCTCGCTTGTTCCCGCGCATATTGGACCTCCTGAGGTGCCAGTCGGTGTCCTTGCGCCTGTTCCTCCTTTTTGTGCTCGTGCAATGTGGCAAGCACCCTTCCTTCACGGTCCCATGGTAGGGATCCCGCAAGCACACAGGCGGCCCCGTATGACACGGTGCGGTAGCCGCGTATTGTTCTAATTGCCATTAATCTCTGTGGTCTTCGTAGAAGAGCCCTGTTTTTCGCTGTTAGAGCGTCCGCCCACACTGGCGCTCCATACAGGGCCATGGAGCGTATAACCCCTGTAAAAAGTCTGCGGCAGGATATTCTAGGTCCGCCTAGATTAGGCAAAAGGCGAGCGAGAGATCCCGCCGCACTTTGTATCTTGGGAATGAGCTTCTGAAAGTGCCCCGTAAATTTCCAAGCTCTATCCAGCGTAAGCCCTAGATACCTCATGTGGGTCGTTAGCATGATCCGCACGCCGTCCACGATAATATAGGCACCAGTGGGTGGCTTGCCACTTCTCCCATGAAAGAGGAGGGCCTCTGTTTTGTCTAAAGCCACCTTAAGTCCCAACAGTTGAATGCGGTCAACCAGGAGGGTTGAGCCCACTGAGGCCAGGTGCGCAACTTCTTCGTAACTGCGTCCCCGGGCGATGAACAGGGTATCATCTGCATAGCAGATAACGTGTGTCCGGGGAAGCAAGGAACCGCGCAGGACCCAGTCGTAACCAATGTTCCAGAGTAATGGTCCCATCACTGACCCCTGTGGAACACCGGTAGTCATGCGCCTAGCACAGACTCTACCGTCTTTATCAATGAAAAGAACGTCCCGCTCTCTTAGGTAGTGCTCTACAAACCGTCGGAGGTAGAGTGGCACCGTGTGAAAACGCAGTGCTTCATCGATGCACGCGTAGGGGAGACTGTTGAAGGCGTTGGCGATATCTAACGATACCGCCAAGGCACGTTCCCCTTGTGCAACGGCATCCTGCGTGATGTGCTTGAGTCGCAGAAGAGCATCGATGGTGGAGCGTCCGGCCCTAAAGCCATATTGCTCCTCTGATAAATTAGGACCCTCTAGCGCCAAATGCTCAACTATACGGGCAGCCACTACGCGCTCGAGAAGTTTACCCATCTCGTCAAGCAAAATAATTGGTCTGTAACCGGAGGGTGAGTCTCTACCCACCCACTCACATAACGGGCTAAACGAACGGAATCTGAATGAATCTGCTCAGTCATCCAGAGTGGTTGTTAATGACGCCAAAGTTGAGCCTAGATCTCCAAAAAAGAAACAGTCGGTTATCATCCAGCATAACCAATCAATGAAATGTTCTCAGGCAGAAGAATCTTCTGTTGCTTCTAATGCTGGCGAAAGTACTAAACCAAGGTCTAAAACTCCGCATACCGAGCAAACCGAACAAGCTCTAAGCTCACCCGTACAACACGTCGATAAACGTACTGAAGTCATCAATATCGATGACAAAGATCACTCTCAACGTGCTAAGAAGCTCGATCAAAATATTAGCATGAGCCAAGCAAACTCTTCTGGCAATACAACGGATGTGTCAATGACAGCAGCGAAACCTTCTACTGCAGCTGAACAGAGCACTCAGCCGAATCAGTATAATCATCAAGAATATATTCCAGACAGAAGTGCACTATCAAACTTTCAACCACAGATTGAAAACGTTCAATCTCTTGCAAATGTTGACGATCACAAACTACTCGTCAATGAAGTTTCAAGTCAGAAACTGTCTACCTCTTATGACGGATTAGTTTCACTCAAAATTTCTGCTCATCTATACAGTCACATGAACGGAGGTCGACGTTTAATACCGATTCAAAAACCGGTTGAAAAGGAATAACGTCCCACAAAAATGGAAAGAAATTTGGCCATTGCCGCACAGAATCCATCTAATTCAATCGACCAAACCAGACATTTGTCGACGAGCTCAGTAGAACAACCACCAGTGGTTACTCAGACTCAATTTCAACATGATCCACGAGTTTTAAGAACGCACGCTGGAAATAGCAGAGACCAAACAGCTCCGCTCAGGAGCATCGGAATGATCTCTCAAGAAATTCATGGACCTAGAATCAATTTCGAAACATCCAACGATTTGACTGCTGTCGATCCAAGGGATGTTTTTCAGAGTGTCAATAATGCTGCAGCTACTTCACAACAGCTTCCAAGCTTATCTCGTAAGCCTCCTAGCTATATTCGACAGCAACTGCAGAGACCCAAACTACGTATTAACATCTCCGTCAAGCCTAAAGACAGAAAACAAATACCTTCTCTCCAAGGGGTCACAAAGAAAACGCTAACACCTATTCTGACAAATGTTTTGAATTCAATGCGGCAAGCACTATCAACTACTCGTAATAACTCCCTTTCAAATAATTCACAACTGCAAGTAAGAATGAATCCACGATCTACTAGAGATAACAATGTAGACTTAACAACCAGCCCGCAGAATATCATAGTATCAGAAACAAGCGACAGACAAAACACAGAAAGCCCTAGTCGCCCAATCTACCAACCATCCAGGATACAACAAACAACAGCCCATGAGAACGTATACCAAAACATATGCACGCAGGAACAGTTAGTTGACCAATCTACTCGAACGAATTCAAAGGCAAAACGAGTTCACTTCATGGATGACGCTGCTAGGTCACCTGTGACCGGAAGTCATCAAAACGTCATGGACAGTGCGTGTCAAACAGACGAGTGCATGGTAGATGAAACTCTGTCACCGTCTCATGCAGTAACTTCAGATTCCGATGCTGTTACGGATCATGAAGAAATCTCAGATCACGAGATATCTACAGACGAAGCTCCTGCTGAAACAACGAACAATGTTTACGGCACTGCAAATGATCCTGGGAATGGTGCTGCAGATAGACCGACAGCAGCCCAAAATTCTACGTCAACGAACCACCAGATGAATCCGAAATTTATTTTAGAGCAGCAAATGTTGGACAACTTTGCTACCCTCTTTACTCAAATGGGCTCCACTTTGCGTTACACGACTGATATGTACAACACCTTACGGACTTTAATCCTCGATACTGCCGAGACATACAAGAAGTTATTGGGTGCCGTCGAACAATTTAACTCAGCGGGACACACAGCTAGCAACGCATTTCCTTCGAGCAACTTGAGACCAGAAGGTCCACGGTCTCCTGAAGCAAGACCCATTAAAGTAACAGCGAGTACTAGTTCTAGTAAACAACATAGTAATGAAGTTGCTAACAAAACGCCGAAAAAAAACACAAGTTGTATCGGTTCGTTCTACCACCGGAATATGATGCTTATGATACAAGATGGACATTGAAGTATCGAACAAATCTGCCAGGACTCGTAGAACTTATGCCCCAAAGTGGTGTTTACGTCAGCTGCGGAGACCTCAAATACTGTCAGCAAGTATCGAAAGATTGCAAATCATTAGCGCTACGATTATTATCAGAAGTCTTCAACAGAAATGCACTAAGTATTTGTTCATCAATGAGTGAGAAAGCGCAGGCTTCTAATAATGTCGGCTCTAATATAAGGCCAGATTTAGATGATCATGCGTGTTCGGTACTGTTAAATTTTGTTTTAGAGCATGGACTCCAACGTGGTTGGAATACTGATCTACAACCTATCCTCAGTACCTTACATAATAAGGTGCAAGAGATTCGGTTCAAATATGGTGTAATGGTTGAATGTTAACGACACAAATTGGGCCTACGATACATCAATGTGCAAGTACTGCCCGAACAAAACCGACGACGTCGAGCACACGTTTTTCGAGTGCGAACGCTGGAGAAAGCATCAAGCAAGCCAACACTGAAGCAACTACAGGCAAGACTCTCAACCCTGCAAGCCTAGTGAACTACGTGATACAAATAGAAAAACACTGGAATTAAATCGCAGCCTACGCGCGGCGCTTTTTAATGGAAAAAAATTCAGAAAGACTGAATTGAAGTGATGCTAACGCGGCTTAGACCCAGTCTTTCTTGCATTATGCGCGAGGAGTAAAATGAGGGGGTTTGTTGTGTGTGAAAATCTCGCACTACCGAACATCGTCGTTCGGTGACTTAAAATGATTTTCCCCCTCGTAAAAAAAAGCCTGATAATGATATGTAACTAAAGCCATTCAATAATTCCAAATTATAGAGGCTTAGAATTTAATAATTATTGTAATTAGAGTATAATATAATTTTTATTTGACGACCCCTGTGGCGCAGCGGGCGAAGGTCTGCCTGCGACGCAGGAGGTTGCGGGTTCGATTCCCGCCTCGGGACAAATGTTTGTACGATCTGCAGACATTTGTCCAGGGCATTCTGGATGTTTTCTATGTATAATAAAATATATCTATCTATTTAGTGTATTGTATTAAGTATATCAGTTATCTAGTACCCATAACACAAGCTCTGCTTAGCTTGGGGCTAGATAATGCTGTGTGAATTGTCCAGCATTATTTATTATTTATTTATTTATTATGATATTATTTCGGAATCAAGGGTAAACTTTTTAGAGTAAAGAATAATGATAGTGCTATATGTAGCTTACTAGCGCATCATTATTAACAGTTGTAATTTTAATCTATGTTCCTGATCTTTCGGTGAGAATTTATACCTTTAGATGTTGTGAACAATCAAGTAGATTAATAGTAGTTTGGTTAAGATTAGGAGTAGTCTCTGCCAAGCAGTATGGTGTTGTTACATCCGTATGTAATTATTTTAGATGGATGTTATGTTATGTTGTTTTAAGTTGTTAATTATTATTCATCTCACCTTTTCACACAGACTGTTTTTTAAATATTTTTTTTCGGAGCCAAGAACTTTCAAATCACAAAATAGTTAATAAGTTCTAAGCTTGGAGACAAGCAAGAAATTAATTGTTCCTGTAAATAGCCTGAAGTACCTACTTAATTTGTTTATACAATAAATTTATCTCAAACGGAGTAATAATCATAAAATTTTTGAGAAAATTAGGTATTAATAAATCATAAATAAGTTTAATTCTAGTTTTTGACTAGCTGATAAGACTTACAACGGAGACTGCCCAGTAGGTATATACCTATAACATGTACTTTATGTAATTTATGAGCTTATAAACATAAATAAATAAAATAAAATAAATAAATAAATAATAAATAATGCTGGACAATTCATAAATTGAGAAGTGTATTGTTTTATTTGTTAGACAAAATGTGTTTTATTGCATCTTTTCTATTTATTCATGTAATGAGCATAAATGGCGTGCAAATTTAACACACGCTAAAGTGATCAGCGAACAAACAGTTCTATTAATAGCAGCAGCATGTGCTCAAACAAAAATTATATGGCCCCTGATAAACGCGAAACTCGCACAAATAACTATATACTACGTTGGCATGTGTAGTAACTGCTTCCGCCGTACGCGATGATCGCTTGTGTTATTTATGAGTAAATAAATAAATAAATAAATAGTGCTGGACAATTCACACAGCATTATCTAGCCCCAAGGTAAGCAGAGCTTGTGTTATGGGTACTAGATAACTGATATACATAATAATATACGAGTACATAGATAGATTTTTTTTATTATACATAGAAAACGACCAGAACACCCTGAACAAATATCTGCAGATCGTACAAATATTTGTCCCGAATATAAGTACCCATAACCCAAGCTCTGCTTAGCTTGGGGCTAGATAATGCTGTGTGAATTGTCCAACATTATTATTATTATACACTTATTTATTCATAAATCTCGTTTATAAAATACATTTTTTACTATAGAAAATAAAATATTATAAAACTATTCTACAGTAAAAAATATATCAAAACGGTGAATCACCGGCCGCGAAGCTAGGCCCAAGCGATCGGTGACTAGGGCTGCAGAGAGAGGAACTTCCTGACGATGCGCGCCGAGTCCAGGAGTACCGCCTTTTGAATTTGGCCCTTGATCCAACTTCCTAGCGAGAGTCTCTTGAGATGTTGATCGAGGCTCTTCGCTATTACGACGTTAACCGAACGACTATCGGGACGATAGTCGCTGAATCAACATCCCACATGCTGACAACCTCGTTAGCCAAATCAAGTAGTAGTGAGCGTTGAATCAACGAACTGTTATAAAAAGCAGCTTTTCTACATTTAACGAATCAACCGTTTTATCTTTTCCGCGAAACAGGTTGATTCAATCAACTTATTATTTCATTCAACGAACGACATACTATGACGTTGACACATTCTCGTTCGTTGACGGACAAAACGAATCAACCGTCTTCTCTTTTCCGCGAAACAAGTTGATTCAATCAACTTATTATTTCATTCAACGACATACTTTGACGTTGACATACTATCTCGTTCGTTGACGGTAGTTCGTTGACGGACAAGTTACATGGAAGATTGAACTCTAAAAACACTTTACGAACGAACACCATCCGAAAATGAACGAACGAGCTTCGAACCGCTAGGTAAAAGTAAAACACATTGTACACGAGCGAGCGAGACGCCGCAGTAGTCGACAGCTTAAGATTGTTGGAGAGTGAAAGAGATGAATGTATGTTTGTTCATTCCGGGGGCTAAGCGCTCCGTGCGCCGCGCGCCGGCCTTCTGACTGACCAAGAAAAACAGGGAAATTGTTTTCATTCGTTTAATTAGTTTGTCTAGGTGACACGTTGAGGTCAACGCTTTTTTTGCGCGCAAGTTTAATAATTATTTTATTATGTATAGGTAGTGAAAGTTAGTGATAATTTAGGATATTTATGGCAAATAAGGATATTGTTTTATTGTAAATAAATAATACTAAGTACTTAGTTCAAATGTAAATAAAGTTAAAAACAATTTGCAAAATGCCTGAATGTAAAGGCACTACAGTTTACGTTTCGACAAACCAGTTAAAAACATCAACAGGTTTTGCCACATGTTGACCGTTTTAGACGTTAACGCGTCAAGTTGACGCGCGTCAACACTACTAGTGCAATACAGTTAACGTTTCGACAAACCTGTTAAAAACGTCAACCGGTTTTTTAACCGGTTGACCGTTTATAGAAAACGGTTTCGTTTCGTTAACGCAAAAACAGTCAACGACCCACAACTAAAATCAAGATATTTGTTGACTTTATCTTTCTCAGCCTTAACGAGGTTAACATCATGTGGTATGGTGACATCAGCGAGCACCGCCCTCCGTTCGTCGTTATTATTATTATTATAGAGATTTATAAAATAGTGTGATGGCATAGGAACCCAACAAATAAAGACAGGATGACGTTCACGAACAGGCATACTCAATCTATTGTGTTTTCTATACTAATATTATAAAGAGGATTTGATTGTTTGTTTTTTTGTTTGTATTGAATAGGCTCCGAAACTACTGGACCGATTTGAAAAATTATTTCACCGTTAGGAAGCTTACTTTCACATAGGCTATATTTTATCCCGGAATTCCCACGGGAACGGGAACTACGCGGGTGAAACCGCGAGGCGATCGTCTAGTAATTTATATTTTAATTGTAATTAAGGTCTTGCGTTTTCAACATTGACGTTCTATAGTCTTCCAAAAATTATCTATCAGTAAAGAAATTCAAACAAATTGTCCAAATCTTCCTGTGCAAAAAGGCTTAGGTACTATAAAATATCAGATTATCTACAGAAGATAAAAGATTTTTTGTTATTATAATGCGTAACCCCACACTCAGGGTAATTTCTAAGAAATCAACTGGAGCTAACGGCGCTAGAGGCCGTAGAAAGTCGCAAAGATTTTCGATTCTCACGTCACTTGACCTTGTGGTGTAGTAGGTTAGCACATTCCTGTACTGAAGGTAGGATGCGATTTCAAGTCCCGTCGCAGTCGAAAATTTTTGCGATATTATTTGATTTCTTAGAGGATAAAAGAGCCCTAGAAATATCAACTAACAGGCTAAAGGTTCAAACTTTTAAATCCATCATGGTTATTAGTGATAAAGTTATTTACACGGAATAACTGATGAATAACGGAATAGCTGAGTTATTCCGTGATCATGCGCATGAAACTGTGCCGAAATATTGGAAAACTCAAAACTCAAATCATGGTAAATATCCCGTTGTAAATAACTTTAGGCTAAAGGTTTCTTCGTCGCTTCTTTACTTTACTACATACCGAAACGACAGAAATTGAAAATAGTACTTAATTTCCGTGTCATTGTTTAATTTTATACTTTGACCTAAGTGTATATTTTATTGTATTTACGGAAACAAAGAGTTTTTGATTATGGTAAGCTGTGACGTATTTTATTATGGAGCAAGGAGGCTGCGTGTGCGCGGGGGGCCATGAAGATTCACAGCTCCACAATAAATTTATTTAACACTAAAACAGCTGAAATGTGCTTGCGTAATTTATATTCAATTTACTCAGGTTTACTTAAGGCCCATAAAATCGGACAGACATTGATAAATGGGCTGTAAAGATGGAAATATCAATTTGAAGTGATTATTGAGTGTACTGCTGCTAACAAATTATTATAGCGAAATTACTGGGACATAGAGTTACTAATGTGTCCAGTAACTCGTTGTTTGAGCATGTTAATTCAGTTATTACTATAGTCAATACCAAGAAACTCATTGGTTTTTAAAGCGTTGGCTTTAACTATCCGTGGTCACAGACAAAGTGTAATTTGCCATTTTCTAAGTGTACATTTATTGTATTTATGGAAATAAAGAGTTTTCGATTTTGTTTTTTGAGCGCGTACACCTTCGGAAATGCGAAAACCATCTATAGATATTTGTTCCGGGTGTTTTCTATTTATTATAAAAAATATCTATCTATGTACCGTATTGTATTAAATATATGTGTGTGTCAGTTAAGTATTAAGTATCCATAACACCAGCTATGCTTAGCTTGGGGCTAAATGATGCTGTGTGAATTGTCCAACATTAAAAGTTATTAATTTATTTCTTAAAAGTCTCTCCCATTTTCTTTCACACCCTTCCTGTTACCAGCGCCCTCTCTCCAGTCTTCGTGAAAGATGTTATTATCTACTCAGGGTCTCTTTGACCAGATAAGGGGTCGCAGCCCATCCTCAGGGTCCCCTTTATGACTATCGATGACTATTTTCCCGGGCACCTCCTCCTCAGTTAAACCATAAACTTACATCACAATATATCTTAGCATAAACACGTTTACCGCTGGCCATGCTTTGGGGGTTCGCCATAATTGTCAAGTTTGGTCAGAGGGTTGGCGATCGTAGTTGACACATACATACGTGCAAAAGCAACTTAAGTAAAAAAAAATAGATTATAGACAAAGCAAAATATCCAATAGATTCGTAGCTCTATGCAAAAGTTTCGGTAGGCTGGTAATTCATTTCAGCTGACACTACTATTGTTTACACCCTAAGGCGTGATTACACTATACCAGTAGCTGGGCGAGTTACTGGCCATTATTTTACTCAGGTTATTCAATGTAAACGCAACCTTAGATTCATTGTTTATAGATTTTTCAGAGGCTCTTCACGTGGTTTTCTTCAGATTTTTAAGTAGGGGTCGCGTTTTTATATTATCGAAATCGAATCTACTTTTTTTTCTGTCTCGTATAACTGAAATATGAGTATATTAAAAAAGGTAAATTTTAAACAATTGTTTTGACGTTTTTGACACAAGTTTTCACACATTAATCTATTTGACCCCATGAACAAACAGATATACAAACTTATTCAATGGGGCCCACACATAGATAAGCTATCGAAGAGACTCAGTTCTGCAGCGTATGCAGTCAAAAAAATCCGTCATTTTACAGACGTGGATACATCTAGACTTGTTTATTTCAGCTACTTCCATAGTATTATGTCTTATGGTATACTGCTGTGGGGGAACGCTGCAGATATTAACACCGTATTTGTGCTGCAGAAGAGGGCTGTTCGGGCTATCTATAACATGGGTCCTAGAGAATCTCTACGTGATAAATTCAAAGAAATAAACATAATGACAGTACCATGTCAATATATCTATGAAACTTTATTGTACACTCATAAACATATAAATCGGTTCCCTAAAAATAGCGATAAACATAATTTTAATACCAGAAATAAACATAAACTCGCTGTGCCCACAACTAGGCTACACAAAATAAATGTATCTTTTAAAGGGCAATGTATACGCTTCTACAACAAAACTCCTAGTGAGTTGCAAAAATTATCAGTAAATAAATTCAAACAAATTGTCAAAACCTTGCTGTGCAAAAAGGCTTACTATAAAATATCAGATTATCTAGAGGACAAAAAAGCTTGGGACGGGTTTTGCTCCAACTCGAAAAATAACAACTAACAGGCTAAAGGTTTCTTCGTCGCTTCTTTACTTTAGTCTACATACCGAAGCGACAGAAATAAAAAAATATCACTTTATTTCCGTGTCAGTGTTTATTTTTTTATTTTGACCTTTTCTAAGTGTACATTTATTGTATTTATGGAAATAAAGAGTTTTTGATTTTGATTTTGATTCATTATGAATTGGTTAACTACGAACCTTATTTGTAGTTAACCCGCTTACATCCGTAATGAATTCGTCAAACTACGATAGTTTTTACAGATATACGTAGGCTGGTGTTCACCAAAAGATAATCGGACATTTAGGCAGCTTCGTCGGTTAACTTTGACAGATAAGCAATCACTAATAATTTGTAAGATATTTTACAGGACTCCTTACCATAAGGCTTAGCTAAGCTAAGGGGCTTAAGGGGTTTGCACTTTGGTTTGGATAGTACTACAAAATAACTAGTATATGTACAAGGTGTTTTTTTTTTTGGACGGGGCAGTAAGGGGAGGTACCTTAAACTAACACTATCATGGCCTAAGACGCAGATTCCAGTCTACTTACCCGTGTCACAGCGGGGCGCGACGGCGCGCCGGCCGCGCCGCTGCGGGTCGCATCGCCGGGGCTGGGCAGTGAACGCGTTAACCGGTGCACCGGTATAGGAAAATAGTCTTTAGATAATTTTCAGACAAATGTCAACATCACTTACAGGATTTTGAAAAAAATTATATTTTGCAAGAAAATGGGCATTCGATCCTGTTTCTTATACTGATCAAAAAATTCTATCGGAGCAACTGCCAATCGCAAAAAGCTCTCCCATAAATTATATAGATATAAATATCGTAGGAAATCACGGCAGCTTCGGAAACCTAACATACTAAAAAAACCGTATTATAAAAACAAGAGGCAAATTGATTACGTAGGCATGTAAACAAATCAAAACTGTTTAGGTGTAACATTTTGATGTTAAAAAAGTTAATTTTTATGTATTTTTTGGAGATCAAAATCTAAGCTTGGAAATGTAACCACGGACGAATGTCTAACACTCGCCCACTGGCTTGTGTTACAACTTGTAACACATGCCAGTTGTTGAGTAAGAGCTAAGAGAACGTACTATATCTACTCGTACAGATTTTACTTAGATCTAATGGTAGGGAACGAAAGCTTTTATATGCAAACTCATCTTAAGACCTCTGTACTCTACGTTAGCTTTGATAAAATTTTGTATTTACCAGAACTTACGTTCAGATAAAAGTATTTACAAGGTATTCAGAAGTACTCTACCTAATAGCGCGTATCTCAGTTACGGCATCACATAAAACGGTATCGTCCTAATAATCAGCCTGCGCCCACGCAGCTATAAGGAACTCCATTCGTGTCGCTACTTGCTTTTGAACGCGACTTGTTTTACTACTAGTTAAGAACCACGGCAGTCGTTTTTAACAACGAAAATAAGTGATTTCAAACGAAAATTTTGTTTAATTCGTCAGCGTACAAATTGAAATTTTCTCGTCAGGTTTGTTTTCAATGATTTGCAAGTTATCTTCGTAAATTATACCTCTAAAGAAACAACAAAACATCAACAATTATTTTAAAATGGTAAACGGTTTTCAACGGTTTTGAAAATTTTCGTGAACTTGACTGAAAAAAAAAAATAGATTGCTGGGACATGTTTTGTTAGTTTGCTCAATAATATCATTTTAATAAATCAAAACAAAAATCAGTTCACTGTTAAAGCTGGCCTAGCAATTAGGTAGTATGTAGTTAGGTAGTATGTTGAACTTTGGATTTTCCCCAAATACCAAAATAATTCGTAAAAAATAAATAGTGAGACTTCGTCTGAGATAACCATGGCTTAAATGATTCTAAATGGTCTGTTCTAGCTTCTCCTTGAAGCTTACCTTCAAAGAC
Source organism: Eupithecia subfuscata (assembly GCA_963564075.1). Classification (NCBI taxonomy): domain Eukaryota; kingdom Metazoa; phylum Arthropoda; class Insecta; order Lepidoptera; family Geometridae; genus Eupithecia; species Eupithecia subfuscata. The sequence continues at coordinate 15,569,280 of OY751102.1, read as the reverse complement.
TAAAGCAATATTATTTATGATAATATATTTTAAGTAAGCGTAACGGTACCAATCATTAAGGTGAAACTTGCTACGAAAGTTATTAGTTACCTATTAGTTAAATTTCTGTAATGTAATATTCATTAATTAAGATAGTAAGTAAGGTTATTGTATGTACTCATTTAAGTGAACATTGTTCTTTTGAAATTTTGTAAATAAATTCGTTAAACTGAACTGAAGCTTTGCTCCCAGCTACCAATCACCCTGTTTATGTCGTGAATATAAAAAAATGGGATTCAAGATGTCAGCGAGACAGCATGCTGCCTCGATTAGATCATATTTGATCAAATGTGATCTAACCCCTGTTATCGGATCTGTCCCGCTGTCATTTTCAATCCCTTTCTTTATTTATCTACACGACTGATACCTACATCAATCTATACAAAATTTTGCATTCATATTACTAGTGTAATTTGCTTGTGTACATTAATTTTTTAATTTTACATTATTTGGTGATAACTTTGTTCAACATGTAAGCTGTTGCTGGTCAGCAGCTGCTGTGTTTCAGTCAGCACGTATACTTAGAAAACTAAATTAGGAACTAAGTAATATAAATAACATAGAGTATATATTAGATTACCTAATGAGGTAGGTAGGTACTCTTTATACCTATACATACCAACCTAATTATCTCGTGTAGAGAATGCGGACCTATCTAACGTAGAAAGTTGGTTTATTACCTAGATGTAGAATTCAAATTCTACCTCTGAAAATTTAACTTCGAATATCAAACACCATCAGACAGTGGGTGGCATTTCCAAAGACAAAATACAAAAACACACGTAAAATAAATGCTAATCGTATTCTCAAAGAAATAAGAATCATTATTCTATAAACCTCGCCAGATTTATAGAAGTTCCAAGTTTGAATAACGAAGAGATATTGAGCTGGACATGTCAAACAATTGAGGAATTCTTAGCGCAATAAAGACCATAATTCTATGAAAGTTTTACCGAAGTTAGCGTAGTTTGGAGGCGGGATGGGGTTTTATGGCAGAGGATAATGGTCGTTAGGGTTAAAAGAGGTGGTGCGCTAGGCTAACGAAGTGGCGATTGTACGTAGGTAATGGAAGGGCTTCACGCCAGAGATGTCATCGCGGATTCGAATGTTGTAGAGGTATTAAAATCGAAATGGTTGATGGAATGGATCATTTTGGTGGGTAGATAATCTATAAATTTTATGTTTACGTAAGTGACTTTAAAAACTTTATTTTATGTTTATGTAAGTGTATTATATTGTTTGTAGCCTATATGTAGGTATTATAGTATGTAGTGTAAGTATTATTATTATTATTATTTTCGCGTGCCACCGTCTATTTTGTTCTTACATGTCCAATCCATCCCAAGGTTGCCTGGAAGAGATCGCTCATAGCGATAAGGCCGCCTTTGTACTTCGTCTACTCTTAGCATTTATTTCTGTATTGTTATTTGTCTTTGTGTGGTACAATAAAGTATTATCTATCTATCTATCTATCTAAATCTGGTAATTTATTTTATATCAACTATAAAGTGTTTAATTGCGTTCAATGTAAATGAACAAGAAAAAAAAATAGTTTTATACAAGGGTAAAACTAGCGGCAAAGTAAGACTGATTCGCACCACTGGCCGTAAACCATTTTCTGTTGAAAATTTCAATCATCTTCGCAATGTTTATTGACTCGCCATCACCTTAGTTTAACACCATAAAAAACTGAATTTAAAGATTAGGAAAAAAATTTCAATTTTTAATGAAGGGTTAAATGTATCTCTTCCCTAACTTTTTGTGACACAAAATACGAAATTAAATTTAGCCCTTCGTAAACATACAGGGTTAATGAAAATTTGTATTATAAATGGTTCAAAAATTAGAAATTTGTGAATTTACAACAAAATCAAAGTTTGAAAATTCCAGACTCCACCCCACCTCTGAAGTACATTTAAAACCATCATTGCTGTTCGCATACAAATTACTGCTTACCCTATCGACCATCTTCAAACATTTAGCAAGAATGTTGTCAAATGTCATGTCGACATTGTCACTCGGTCGGTCTTCACAGAACAGGCAATAATTGATTTTACAGCATACTGTCGCAGATTCGATCACACTAATATTATAAATGCGAAAGTTTGGATGGATGGATGGATGGATAGATGGATAGATGGATAGATGGATAGATGGATAGATGGATAGATGGATGGATGGATAGATGGATGGATGGATAGATGGATGGATGGATGGATGTTTGTTACCTCTTCACGCCAAAACTACTGAACGGATCGGGCCGAAAATTTGCGTACAGGTCATTCTAATCCTGGAATCAAACATAGGCTACTTTTTATCCCATAAATCAGTTCCCGTGGGATAGAAACCACCTTTAAACGTTTCTATAGAAACAACGCGTGCGATGCCGCGGGCATAAACTAGTAAGCAAATATTTTTTTTGTTAACATCGTATTCAGTTCAAACTTCGCAGGTTCTGATGCACAAAATCTTTGCAAACCTAAATAAAGATATTAAAAGATGTAAGAGTTTGCAACAGTATGCAGTTAGCTCAACTGTTTCATGTGTATTTTGTACATTTTGTAAGAACTCGACTTTTATAAGGCTTTCTATGTAAGTAAAGGTATTTTAGATTAATCAAGCACTTAATACAAACGATTTATTTTGTAACTTACCTACCTTAAAATTAGGTAAAAGTTTATGTCGGTAAAGTTTTCAGAATTTTTCCAGTAACCCTATATGATTCTGTAAACGTAAATATGTAAACGATAAAGCATCCAAACTATGTTTTTGTTGATCCACAAGTTTTATAGTTTGGATTAGCTGGACGAATTAAACAACAAAGCTACTAAATCTTAAGCTTTCAAATTACGGAATGATTTATCCCCTGATTGGTTCCATGTTAACATCAATTAACCGTTAATTTGGTTAAAAGCTGATTATTCATATTAGAACAAACGAGATTGTTCATAATTGAACAATCGACTGAACACGACTTACTTGTCAATTAGTTATCGCTACTGGACGAAATAATTGGTAGGTTCATGATGTGGTTACTCGTAGGTTAATTGCGCATTGGAATTTAGATAAGACAAGAACAAATCTTGAGGAATAAAGTGGCTCCAGCCAGGTGGGATGACGACCTGCGAAAGACTGCAGGCAGATGCTGGATGCGGCAAGTTGAAGACAGGGCGCTCTGGCCTTCATTAGAGGAGGCCTTAGTCCAGCGAATATAGACAGTGGAATATAGGTTGATGATGATGATAAAATCTTAAGGCAGGTACCTACTTATACTACACAAATAATTTTGTTTGTGTAACATTATAACATGTGTACAAAAAATTAAACACTTTACACTAAATAGGTGATTAACAAAATTTAACTTGAATGAGAAGTAGGTTTAACTGGTCCTGTTTTTATCGATGTTTATGCTTTGTTCTGAGGTCCGATCTCATCACTGAAAGCCTGAAATAACAACAAAATCTTAAATAACAAAGAAAATTACAGTGAAATAATAGAAACAAATTATAACTAGTATTTACAGTCGAAATAATGGTGCTTACTGCAGAAGGACAGAGAGGACGCTTCCGATTAGTTTTGATATAGATAAATTGTAAATAGGTAGGTACTATAATAGTTCTAATTTGTTACTACAAAATTAAAACAGATTAAAATCATTTGTAATTACTAATTAGTGCACGTTATATCTACCTACCGGTGAAAGTAGAAATCTAAAATACTATCTCAATGAGGCAATTAAATCTAATAATTACTTGGTCGTGCTTTTGTAGCCGTAGAAAACCTATTTGTTTTCATTACTGTGCTATTTCGTTCTATTGTGTAGGAGAATACGGAATTCTTCCAGTAAGTGCCTCTTTCACCAACTTTAAGTAAACTGTCACTTATATAAAGCTGTTGTTAAAGCCGAATACTGACCGATGTTACGGGGCGTAATGTACCTACCTTCGCAGCGAACATGATGTGTAACGCCGTATTCTAAAATCTGTCTTGTTGCTCGTTGCGAGCGACTTCTTTCTCCGTAATGTCTGCACTGCACGAAAGCTCGCTGTGTAACACGTTACATTACGGCCCGTAACAGAGTGCACTAGTTTTTAAGTTTTATCGTATTTATTTTGTGATTTTTTGTGTTATTTCTAGTTGGTTGCTCGCGGCGAGTCGATCGCCTCGCGGTTTCACCCGCGTAGTTCCCGTTCCCGAGGGAATTCCAGGATAAAATATAGCCTAAGTCACTCCCTGAAAAGTAAGCTTCCTAACGGTGAAATAATTTTTCAAATCGGTCCAGTAGTTTTGGAGCCTATTCAATACAAACAAACAAACAAACAATCAAATCTTTCCTCTTTGTAATATTAGTATAAGATAGATAAAGACATGAGAAATTGTCGTGGACAAAGATACAGAGACAACACAAATTCATTCTTTTCACTTCAAATCACACCAAACACTGGAAATTATGTCGTTTTATGTCCGTTTCCGTCCTCCCTGGAAATTGTGTCGCTTTTAGTGTTATTTGAAGTGAAAAGAATATAATTTGTATTGTCTCTGTATCTTTCTCAGTAAAATTTTGATTTTTACTTTTATTTGAACGCAGTTTGTATGGTTCGGGGAAAGAAGTATGACAATAGAATAAGGTATCTAAATGCTCTTTCGAAATCTTTGATCTAAATGTTTTCTAAATATTGATACCTAACTCGATCGCCTTTCACTCGTTTTTTTTGTCAAAAAACTAGGCTATTACATTTTTATACTACAAAGGTACCTAATAAAGCTGCAAATCTGTGCCTTTACCACCAGAGGAAAAAGGTGAGCCTAACACATGGGTCGTGGGTGCGTTAATTTAAAACAAAGTTTCCTTACTATCACTACAAATACTTAGGACACCAATATTGTGTGTAAGCACAAGACATTTTCTAACCAAATTGTCACCACAACATGTGTGGCTAACCACGTTGTAAACTAGACCCCATGTACACAGTGGAGAGAATAAACTTGCTGATTGATATTCAATAAAATTGTTCTATTCTATTGTTTATACAGGGTCGATTCACACATATCAGTAAAGTCACAGTTCCGACACAGTACCGGCACAGTGCGAAATATTCTTTCATAAATTCTCTATGAACGCATCCCCACTTGCCAGTGTCAGTGACGACACAGTGCTCTCAGTGTCAGTGCCAACACCGGCAATCACGGACGTATTCGTTGACGACGATATTTTTTGTCGGATCACGGACACCGCGGCATCAAAAACAAAATGGAGGATGAGCGATTGATAGAATTGGATACGGTTTCACTGAAGCTCCGTGAACTGAGTACTGACATGTGTGAAATGAATCACTGACGCAACACTGTAGCTCTGATACCAAACTGAGCGAACACGTCGACGGAACTGTGGCTTCACTGATATGTGTGAATCGACCTTTATTGGTAATTCACTGACGCTGCATGAACAGTAAATTCTGCCCGTCATCACGAACTCGTTCGTGTACCTAAGTGCCACGTCTTAATTATAAATACTGTTATGTAAAGCACCTCCTATACAAATTAATGTCCGAAACCTAATGTATACCTAGTCCCGCGTGCGGTTTCCTTTGAAAACTCGCAAAATCTCCTCTCGCTTCAGCATTTCGATTTAGGTATACTCGCGAGTGTAATTGTAATACTATTTTCTGCTAATTGGTTTATTTTATGTTGTTTTTATCCGTAATCTAAATGAGCAATGAGCGTCGAAAACAGTATGAGTGATAAACTCTCGTATACATCAAATACAAATACAAATCATTTATTAATAACTCCAGGTTACAGGGCAGAAAAAGTGCAATGTAACAGTTAATATATTGACTTAATTTCATCTGAAATGACCAGCTGATTTGGTGCCCATTGTCCAACCAAAATGAACCCTTGTATTTTGTACTGCAGCTATGTCATCTTTTACAACTAAAGCACAGCAAGTCTATTGTTTTTTGTTTTTCAAAGTTCTTTATTCAACATTATTACATTATAAACAAGCACAATTTACAAACACAGTTCAGATTTACATAAAAAACTAAGGAATTTAATAACTAAACAGGTTACACACACCTTTCGCAGTTTTTGTTAAAATAGAAATCTATTTATGGAAATTTTAAATACTTATTAGTAATTTTAAATACTAGTCATAATTTGTAGTTTAACCACAGCAATTAACGACTATGAATCATTTCATATTATTACATACACTTTGCTCAGTGTATGTTTATTAGAGAAAACAGTATATACTATAAAAGAGTACTTACTTGGAAAATGATTACAACCAGTACAATGTCATGAATCTGAAATTTAGTGCCGAATGACTTTAGTACTTATGAGTAACATAGTGCCCCTTTACAGCACACAATATATCATGTATAATTTGACAAAACAAAGATTGTTATATTTATCACAATTGTTATTAATGTTATTATTGTAAAGTAGGTATATCATCATTGCCAATAAACGACTTTATTCTTATTCTTATTATTCTTTGTTTTTAACAATGCGTATACAATAACATAATGACCTGACATGATGACGACCTCTGTTGCGCAGCGGGCGAAGGTCTGCCTGCGACGCAGGAGGTTGCGGGTTCGATTCCTGCCTCGGGACAAATGTTTGTACGATCTGCATACATTTGTCCAGGGCGTTCTGGATGTTTTCTATGTATAATAAAAAATATCTATATATGTAGTGTATTGTATTATGTATATCAGATATCTAGTACCCATAACACAAGCTCTGCTTACCTTGGGGCTAGATAATGCTGTGTGAATTGTCCAGCATTACTTATTTTATTTATTATTTATATTCACAGCAAGTCTATGCTCCTTACACCGCCAAACCCCATCGAACCGTACAATTTACAGTCTCATTCACGTCTTAATTAAACGCAATATGTGCACTTAAGGCACTTAGCAAATGCCCTGGCCCATTTAATGTGGCATTTTATATATCTCTGCGCCCTATAAACCTCTAGTTTTATATCCTTTGCTATTTACTTGAGATTATCTATTTTAATGGTAAAGACTTCATTAATTCTAAGAAAAAGTACAACTGATATTTTAATATCTATCATTACATCACATCTCACTAATATCTTATAGACAACACAGTTTAAAGCCTTATGGCTTATGGCCTTATGGATGTTTGTTACTCTTTCAAGCCAAAACTACTTCACGGTACGGGATTATAAAATTTGCGTTGGTACCTACGTACGTATAGTTCTGGATTTGGATTAACCATCCAACATAAGTAAACCATTAATTCCATACAGAATAACCAATAATAAACAATACAATAAACAACCAAAAATAAAACCAGAATAATAAAGTAAGTCGTTAATATTTTCATATTTAAATACTGAAAGTGTTTGAATAACGGAATTAGGAATTTGAGTGGAATAACCTTATTATTCAGTTTTTCAAACAATTTTTAATCTTATTGTCAATTTTAATTTTCAGATAACATTGTAGCATTCAGCAGCGGCATCATTGTCGATAAGAGGAGCTCTCGTCTCTCCATAAGAGGAACTCGGGAAGCGTTCACACTCTCTGCACTGTCAATTAAGAGGACACTAGAGGGTTTCATAGGATGAGCGATTACAAAACAAAGTAAAACCAGCTTCAATTCAGATGTCATCAAAACTAAACAGAACCAATTTAATATAGCTTAAATGTTGCAATCCCGTTTATAACTCCTCAGCAGTGTGTCAAAATTTCCAAAATTTGCTCAATAGTGCGTAGGCCCAAAAGGGGCCCATTCGCCACGCACCTACTACACGCTCAAGTTTAGGTTTGTTTTTATATTTGTATCTCGCTTTAACCTACTGAAATGCGTTCATGTTGGAGCAAGAAAGGTGCGTGCTCGTCCATTATTTTGAGTCAAAGAAAAATTCAGCGAAATCCGTTATTCAAAATTCAAGTTCACGTGCCGACAATAAACGTTTGTGTGTGAGTTTAGAAGTGTAATTTTGCAGTACCTACTTCAATAGATAGATAGATAGATAATACTTTATTGTACCACACAAAGAAAGATAACAATACAGAAATAAATGCTAAGAGTAGACGAAGTACAAAGGCGGCCTTATCGCTATGAGCGATCTCTTCCAGGCAACCTTGCGATGGACTGGACATGTAAGAACAAAATAGACGGTGGCACGCGAAAAAGTAAAATAAAAATAATACTTACACTACATACTATAATACCTACATATAGCCTACAAACAATATAATACACTTACATAGACATAAAAATAAAGTTGTCTAACTTTGCAAGGACAGATAATGCTGATGAAGCAGTTTCAATGTTTGTAATGAAACCACCGAATTATAACTATTTATTCTATGGTTATATTTATTAGAGTAAAACCAAGAGGGCAGTTAAAGCTCGATTTAAAACAGTTTTCGATATTCTTGCGTTGGCGTGGCAAAATTCCAATAATATCTTGATGATACGTTGATAATTTTCCACTTACCGCTCAGCTTGTCGCCCTGCTAGGCTCTAGACCACACAAAGCCATGGAATACTCAATCATTGGCATCCATAAATGGAGCTTAGAACTCAATTATTTAACAACAATGGCGTGGAATGGATTGCAATTTGATTTAAATTGAGATATTAAACCTGCTCATCCCTGCATCTCGATTGATTGTCACAAGAAGATTAAAAGTTTGTATTTCAAGATTAATAATGGTTTAGCACACTTTCACATCAAACGAAAATAAAATAACGACGACTTTTATTCTCTTTAAAAAACCCTTTAAAAGACAAGTCTAAAAATGTTGTAACCACTTGGTTATTTTGTTTTGGTAGAGCATCAATCGGACCCCAGCAGCTTGTCAGCAGTTCTCCAATAACCCTGTTTTACTTTTGTTCTTACTGTTTTTAACGTTAAAGGCCTTTTATAAAGATCGTTTTCTAGTAAAGAGCGCCCGTATCTTCATTTACGTGAAATATTTTTATAGTTCCCTAGACTAATTACTCTAAATAGTTTTACAAGCTTGTAATACTATTTGGGTTATACTAGAATGGCTGTCAGTCACCTTTACTTTATTTTAATTGTAGCCTTATGTGATATTAGTGGGCAGGACATGTTGCGCGGCTAAAAGATCATAGATGGACCAAAAAAGTAACATTCTGGAACGGCCCACTAGGCAAAAGAACAAGAGGTAGACCTATGACAAGATGGGAAGATGAGATTAAAGGAATGGTTGGTCCAAACTGGAGACAAGTAGCTGAAGACAGAGTCAAATGGGCATCACTGGAGGAGGCCTTCACCCATTCTGGGGTTCCGGTAGATTAAGTAAAAATTAAGTACCTAAATATAAATGTTATGATATAAATGATTATAATACATAGGATACACATAAAATTATATTAAGTAAGAAACAAATAGATAACAGAATAAACTAAATATAACTAAGTTAAGAAATGTAAATTTACTGGAAATAAAAGGCTTTTTTGACGTGACAACGTCTTATAATTCGATAGAGCCGGCTGCACGCACGAAAAAACATGACGTCATGCGGCGTTACCTCGTCATGCGGCGTTACCTCGCTCCGAGGCGTTCCATGTAAGGCTTGAAGTGCAAGCGAGAGCGCTCGACATCCGTCTCTCTCCTACTTGGGTGAGCGATGCGTCTGCGTTGTCACGTTCAACTATCGTCAGTAAACCGACTTTACAGACAACCAATTTTTTTATTTTATTATTTTATTTATTTTTATTTTTATGTGATATAGAGCTGTAGGTACACCTAGAGCTTTTAGAAAATACGGTTTAGTGCTCAAAATTACGCGCCAACCCTACAAGCTGTGTGGGGTAGCCAAATTGATTTGTACGATGTTCTACCAGTCGGATTTACAACATCGCCAAACAAACGTTAAGTCATAAGATCTTTATGATCCTTATGTGGTTATACCATAAACACTACTGATCCAGGCTCTTATTGTAATTTGATATCGGACCAGACCTCTACTCGTGGTGGTCGTTTATGTTGTTTAATCAATTTATTTAGTCTAGTGTTTAGAAATAAGGATGGATGATTTACTTCCGCGGTTGGCTGGACCGTTGTTTGACCAAAATATATGGAGGTGAATGAATACTCTTGGACCTCTTATAAATAAATAAATAAATAATGCTGGACAATCGACACAACAATAAAACGTCATTACTTCCAAATTTTAGGTTTTATGTTAATCAGTAGCGAAAATTAAAGGATATAGTTAAGCACACACACAAAGTCATGATAGTTCTCACAGGAATTTAGTTTAACAGAGCTTCGCAGGAAAAATTTGACAGGGATTTTTTTTTTTAATTATTACAAACCTATACAAGGGTTATTGGAAAATATTGACAGCTTACATTCCATTGTTCCGATAAAACTGCATTTTCTATCAAACTCCATTCCGTTAGATCGAATGTTAGGATACAAAACAAGTAAATTAGTATCTAACAGTTAAACCATTATAATCACAGATATAATAGGCAGAGATCGTGGAAAACGTATTTCACTTAAACATACGTGCAAAGCGTGATCGCATTTGTTTGACCATTGTCACCGGACCCGATATCATCCGAGTTAAGCCGAATACGACCGAACGATACTCGATACCATCCGAATAAAGCCGAATGCAGAGATACTCGATACCGACAGAATAAGGCCCTTTGCAAATGAGGCTACGCAAAGCCCTACGATCGAGACGTCATGACCTGATGTACCTAAAGTCCTTTTTTTGAATTTATTGAATCAAAGAGGATCATTGAGATATCTTGTACAAAAAATAATAGAGGGACCTTTTATTCTGTGCTTCGCACGCGTTGTTTCTATGGAACCGTATTTGAGGTTATTTCTATCCCATGGGAACTGATTTATTGGAGAAAAACCTATGTTTTATTCCAGGCCTAGAATTATCTGTATACAAAATTTCAGCCCGATCTGTTCAGTAGTTTTGGCGTGAAGAGGTAACAAACATTCATCCATCTATACATCCATCCAAACTTTCGCATTTTTAATATTAGTGTGATTTCAAATGTTTCTACTGATAAGCGAAGCCAGTTATAGTTTGAATATACCCCTAATAGCCACACTTATCGCAACACAAAGAACATTGGAAAGTTTCTGGGCCATGAGTTTTGCTGTTTTACATCGAACTATCTAACTAATTCATAATGTTTCTAGTTAGAGCTATCATCGATGCTTTTTCCAGAAATGTAGAAATTTTGTATACATCCACAATTTAAAGTAATAAACGATACAATAAACTTACTATACCGAACCTGTTCTGGCTCTATTTGTTCTAGTTTTGAAATTTATTGTTATATTGTGTTGCAAACGTAGTTTAGGACCTCCAGCAAGGTGGGATGACGACCTGCGAAAGACTACAGTCAGATGCTGGATAGGGCAAGCGGAAGACAGGACGTTATGGCGCTCATTAGGGGAGACTTATGTCCAGCAGTGGACTAATACAGGCTGATAATGATGATGAATGAGCGCCGTAGCCCCCTATCTTCGGCTTGGCTCATCCAGCATTCTATCTGCAGTCTTTGCAGGTCGTCATCTCAACTGGCCGGGTTATGTCTGGCATTGTGCAAATTATGTCATGAAGCTCTTGCTGAATTCTTTGTAGTTTTTACTCTTTAAAAAATATATAAATAAAATTTAAATGAAACGAATTGTAGGTACCTACCAATTTTTTTCCAACTCTTCCGTAGCCTTGTGTACGAATGGCCTAAACCCTAAAGCCTGCGATACGCATCGCCTGCGCATGACATAGATAATCTAAACCACCCGCGGAGCAACCATAGATATTATAGAGTCACTTAATAAATGCCCATTAAAATAAATAGTTTTGCATTGTTGGCTTCCGATTCGAGTGTAGAATCAGTGATTGCATGCCTTAACAGGGTGTCCGAGGATGGTATGGCATTCCGAAGATCTGGCCACGTAGCCAGGCAACTTTTGCTCTACAATTTTTAGTCCTATTTTATAGCTAAGCAATATATGAGGATGGATATTGGCTGGCGTTGAATGCTATGAAAAAGGTTTTGAAGATTTTTGTATGGAGAGTGGCACCGACATTGGCTACCACACTGTTTTTTTTTCGAATCGCGATGCACAATATATTTGAATAGAGGACACTTAATACAATAAAAAAAAAAAATTGGTTGCCTGTAAAGTCGGTATACGGGCGAAAGTTTTACGTGACAACGACTTTGAGTTCCTTTCACTTTTTATGTCTGTCTCTCTCGCTCTTAGGCGGGCTAACCATGCCCGAGTGGAAGGGACGCGTGCCTCTCACTCGCTCTCATTGTGAGCGCATAACGTGAGCGGAGCGTAACGCAGTTTCTTGAAGTGTCACCCGGCAAACCAATTTATAAGACGTTGTCACGTCAAAATGACCCATAAAATAATGTCCCAGAGCGTCAGGTTTCGATTAATAATATGTAAAAGATTATTGCTCTAATTTTTTTTTGATGGTCCAAATATAGATTTTTGAATAAAAAAAATTGTAGATGATGATGAGGGCCAAAATCTTCAAACCATTATTATCACCATTAACCATTATTTTCATAAATCTAGAATTATACGCAATATCTTCTAATTTCAACCCACGAAAAAAGGAGGTTCTGAAGTCGTTGCGCACCATACTTTGCGAAAATCTAGAAAACTTGGTAGTTTTTTACACCACGAATGAAAAAGACCAGTTTCAATATAATAATTCAGTGTCGATGCGATTTTTTACCAATAAAAATCACACCAAAACGCTTGGGAAGCTTTGGCATCTTGAAGTACCTAATTTAGATCCAAATAGTTTGTAATGTAAATATAGGTTGTGATAGCTAAGAGCGGATAGTTTGGTTTAATTACAAATAAATACAAATAAATGTTTTGGATATAGTAAACGGTATATTTATTCAAGTGCTTTAGATAATTTTGATTTTACTAAATTGAAACTGATCTTTTAATTTGACCACTGGTGGTAAAGTGCTACTGATGTTGTTTTATTTTACCACTAGTGGTAAAATGAGACAATTTTCACCACTGGTGGTGATATGGGAGTTGTACTGTGTTATTTGGTCACTGGTAGTAAGTTGAGATATAGAAATCCCAAGTCACCACCAGTGGCAAGTTCATGGTGGTCAGATGGTCCGAAGGGTAAAATACGAAAACCGTTTAAAAGTAACTCAATGTATATACTGTATCCTATATATTACAGAAATAATCAAATAAACGCATACCTATTTATCTTTCTATCTAAATAAATATTTACCTTAGCATATTAACTAAACTCGTGTAAGGCCCGCACGGGCTCGCTTTTATAAACAACTAGTTGCTGCCCGCGGTTTCGTACGCGCTTTTCAAGTAGTCTATGTCCCGTTATACCATTGGCCTGCCTGCCAAATTGCATCCGTGCATGAAACGGTAACAGACAGACAGACAGACAGAGTTACTTTAAAATAATATTGGTATGGATTTGTGACTCACCGCGACGGAGAGGTTAAGATAAACTATTGGCTTGTTTAAATTATTGAACTTATTCAATTAGACATAATCTGATACGTCAAAAATGTCACCTACACACGCACAATTAATATTATCGCTACTTGAACTACGCTTAGCACTATCATAATTGGTTGTTCTTATGGATGGTAGATAGATGTGACAGACTGACAGACACTTTCGTACGCATACTTGTTACACAGGTGCAGACCCCGATGCGAGATAAGTTTAATTTGCTTATGAATATATTAATGGTCTTGTAATTGGTAGCAACTACAATTTATATGTCAAACATCGTTGTTGATATAGGTACATAAAAGTTTGAACAATATTGTAAGTATTCATAAAACGGAATATTTCAAAAGCTTTCGTAGATATTGTGGTATAATTCCACGAAATATTAAGTAAGCCTGCACTGCTCTATCCGCTCATGCAGCCACTTAGTGTCCAAAAATGAAAAAAAAAATTAATGGCGTTCATAAAATTTATTTTAAGTAATTTATATAAATAAATAATGCTGGACAATTCACACAGCATTATCTAGCCCCAAGCTAAGTAGAGCTTGTGCTATGGGTACAGATAACTGATATACTTACTTAATATAATACACTACATAGATATTTTTTATTATACATAGAAAACATCCAGAAGGCCCTGGACAAATGTCTACAGATCGTACAAACATTTGTCCCGAGGCGGAAATCGAACCCGCAACCTCCTGCGTCGCAGGCAGACCTTCAGACCGCTATACAAACAATACTAAGATCACCTTTTTCCTCAGCATGTTTATGACTGGAAAAATAGATTTTTACGATTATTTTCCTTACAAACTTCCAACCTACGATTATCTAAGTAGATCTTGCCCTTTACCAGTGAGCTAACTACTGTTTACTGACAGATTATGCGGAAATTACCCCGATCAAAAACTCGGGTAAATTACCCTACCTCGGGTAAATAATGGGGCAGGTTGCTAATCTTGATAGTGTTTCGTAGGTGCTAATTGTGTACTTTCAAATTACGATTTCATCATGATCTGTAACTACTGTTTAACCGTGGTTTCGTTCGTCCTTTAAAACTGTCAACTAAATAATAGAATCAGATGTTACTTCGCGGAAATCCATTGCAAAATTTTAGTATTAAAATGTTTAGTAACAATTCCGAGCGAAACCGTCTCTGATGAAATTTATCAAAATTCATTCAGGTGCACCGCCTCTCAAAAAGTATATCTATACTGTTATACACATACACTATGGTGTTATCAAAAAGATTGTCTACTAAAATTATAGTCTTTACTGAAATCATTTTGAAATTAATGTGGTTTCAAGGCGCGGTAGTTTCAATGAGTTAGCCTATTGTTAACCCTCGACGCAAAAAGAGAGAGGTGTTATAAGTTTGACATGTCTGTCTGTGCATCTGTGTATCTGTCTGTGGTATCGTAGCTCCCGAATGGATGAACCGATTTTCGTGTAGTTTTTTTGTGTCATAGATAATTTTATCCCAAGTGTTCTTAGCCATGTTTCATGAAAATCTGTTCAGCCAATAAACGTCGGCGGCTTTTTAAAATGTTTAATTTTGTCTTGTATAAACTATATGTTAGTTACTTAAACAGTTCCAATGGCATTAAAAAAAAATCGTCATTTAATAACACGTGCGATTATCGCGCGTTTCTATTCACAATAGTACTGACGTGCGAATTTATGCAAAATGGCCGCAACAAAGGAGGGGATTATTTCAGTGTTGGAGATGCATATTTATTATTACTTAACACCTCGTCCCAATTCTGGGCAAAGGCCCAATTTACTTCCTAATCATTGCGTACGGCCATCCACCACGACGACGCTACGTCGATTTCTAATGACCCTGTATATAATAATAATAATAATCAAGAAACTCACTGCTATATTACTACCGATTAGAATTAGACTACCGACTTACCGACAAAATGGTAGCTAGTTAAGTAATTTAACGCTGAATCGTAAGACCGTATAATAACCTACGTGTCTATTTCTATCTCATAAGTCATCTGTAATTCGATTAACAATTAATCACATCGGATATTAACGATTATTCGAAAGATACACACTAATGAGAATCGATAACTTTTATCGATTACTTTGTCTAATTTGAGTTTTGACATCTTTGACGCTATCGATTAACGGTTAATCAATTTTAGATATAAAAACATTGATAAAACATTTTTCGCCTCTTTTATAGCTACAAAGGCTGATTTGGGATCGAAATAGGTAGCAGCGTAAGAAAATTTTAATATTTTGGCTGGGATTCTTCGAAAGATAACTGAAGAAATAGCAGCTTCCATTAACATTTAATGATGAAAAGTACTTCCAAAATTGTCCCATAAAATTGTATCGTTGACTATTTTTCCAAAGAACACATGCTATAGAACAGTAATTTGATATTATATTCCTTATTTCTTCTTTAGCTATATTTCTCTATACAGGGTTACTCGGTATTTTGGGACTACATTTTCACAAATATTAATGTCTATTTGAAGTAATTCATTTTTCTCCATCCTGTTTTACTATTGCACATTATGCACTATCTAGCTAAGCTATAACGAGGTCCAGCTTTGCTCGCTCGCTATCCATTTTCAATTACTGATGTTCTATTTCACTATCTGTTATTATTGGCGGCGTGTCCAAATAATAACAGTATGACTGCATTTATTTAGAAAACAGGTTTCTCTGCATTTCAATTTAGGCCCTTCTTCATGGTCCATGGTTTATCTGCATTTCAATTTAGGCCCTTTTTCACTGGTCGTGGCGCGTGGTATTGTTGAAGCCTATACATTTCCGCACTTATATGAAAGCCTCGTCGTAGTTTATATTTTTTCCTATCTGTGACGTCATCGATGTCGCACACATGTGCAGCTAAATCCTAGTCCTTTAGCTTTATTTTATAGCAAAGAAAGTTCATACTGTCTGGACTCAATAGGCAAAATGTAATAAGCGCCGATATCCAGTTTTCCAGACAGACCAACATTTGTTCGCACGCGACCCACGCACTAAAATAAATCAGTGTTTGTCTTGTGACTGGTAAATGCCCAAATTAACGTCCTACTAATATCATTAGTCTAACATACAACATACATTATGTACCATAAACTGTATACAATTATGGCCTTTATAGTAACAAAGTTATGTGTGGTTATAGCTTGCAATTGTTTGGTATGTTGGTCTAAAGCTTGGCGTCTACCAGGGCGGGTTCCATCGCCTTGTTAATAATATACCTGCTACCTAAAATGGTTGTATAGCAAATGTTAAAATGTGTTTCAGTCACAGGATTAAACGAAATGGTGGTAATGGGCCTTAATCTACATTGTATTGTTTAGTTGAATTGAAGCGCCTCTATAATAAACTAAGTAATAAATAATGCTGGACAATATATAAATGCGTCTGGCGTCTTTAGATTGAAATACCTACTCTGTACTGTACATTCTAATTCAATTTTCCCTCCATCATTATCAACGTACCTAGGAACTGTGCACGCAAATATTATTCTTAAACAATTAACAGTAAGCTCATGTCGCCAAATAGTATAGTCTTAAATGGACGTCCATCTTTATGTTGGATGTGTTGCGATCTCCGAAGATCTAGGGCTGAGGTATCTCTTTGTGATGCCGCTATGTATAGGGTTATCACCTTGTCTGATTTATGTGTATGAGATATCGATGCTTTAAGTTACAGTTATGTTTATGGATCGTTCGTATTACAGAACATTTTATTTGTCGTGATGGTACTAAAATTACTTGTAATTAAGGATGTTATAGACAGATGTTAAATAGGACTTCATAGCCTTTATTCGTTTTTCATTATTTTTACATAAAATTTTATTTGTACAGTCAGCACGCAAGCACATGACAACTACTAATAATGTTTTAATGGGTTTCAATTCCGGCGTTGGCGATGCTTCTTATACTGTTCGCCAGTAACCCTGTATTGCGACACATGTTTTTTTCCTCGACCCCGGATCTCCCACTACCCTTGGGAGTCTAGGAAAATTGTTCCTACTTGTCCAACATACCTAAAATTGAGTGAATTGCGAGATGGTAAAAAATAGTATAAAGTAAAAAAGTCTTTATTTTGGAACACATTGAAGGATATTACAAAAAATACCTGCAGAAGTAAAATACTGCATCGCAGATCGCAACGCCCACCTCTGGGATTAGGGTAAGTTAGTTCCATGAACTTTAGGTACTAGGTTTATACTATACAAGATGTCAACTTATTTTCTAATGCAGTATAATATAAAAAGTTTTTAAATAAAGAAAAATCTAAAGAATATCAAATTAAAGAAAGTGAGGAAAAGTTTAATTAAATTTTAACTTCTATCTAAGGCTGTAGCAAGGACTGCGTGTGTATGTGTGTGTGTGTGTGTGTGTGGTGTTTGAACACATGGTGCCCCTCTGGACGCCGGTCTCTTAAGAGTCCGGGCAACAGGAGCTTCCAAGATGGGTGTGTATGTGTGTGTGTGTGATGTTGGTTGTTGAAATGAAGTCTAAGTAGAGAACGTAAAGTCACAGACAGCCCTATTGGTTCATCCCGTACCGATAGCTATTGTTCATTGTCCTTGACTTGCGATTGTGTCAGATCTGGCAAAGCATCATCATCATCATCAGCCTGGGGTCACCTTTCATTCGTGCCTCTGCTTGTCAAAACTCAAACTGCTTTAATTCCTATTCGATGATTATGAGGTCCTTCTAGCCGAGGTTTTCGGCCATGTCTGCAATCTCACCGGAGAGTAATTAATTATGCACGCAGGACATATTATAGTGCACAAGTGTCGGCCACAGGTCCGATGTCTATTCCCTCACTCTCATAATCCATAAAAAGGCGAAAGATCAGGTGGAGGTAATTCTTATAGACCTTACAGGATTCTTGGAAGCGTTAGATATTTCAAATAACATAGGTAGGTAAGTAAATAAAACTAGGAATTATAGTGGTAAGATGGTTTTTTGTTCACAATAATCTTTCTGCTTATCGCATCCGATTCGGCCCTGTGATTTCAACCCTTAGATTTTTTATGCTCGTAAAATATGCCGCGGCGGGCGACGACGGTCCGCCTGCGACGCAGGAGGTTGCGGCTTCGATTCCCGCCCTGGGACAAATGTTTGTACATTCTACAGTGACTGCCCCATTACACGGAAAATCTCATTCCTACAACTCAATAAAATCAATGATCCATTCAAACAACGACCCTGAATCACAAACTGCAGGAGTCCATTGCTTTGCCATAAACCATGTCGCTCTATCTAAAGATTCTTATTGCTATAAATACAATTGCTATAAATACAACTGCTATAATATAACTGCTATATTTCCTAGCACGCACAACAATTAAATTATCATAGAGAAGTCACTGCACGCGAAGGATGAGTTATAGGGACGAGAGTACAGAGAAAGGGTACAAGTCACGGCTTGACAGATTTAGGGCGCTGAGATTTGTGTGGAAGTGACGGTGAACTCGATCAGACGCATTTGAAGGATTATATGGACTGTTAATTAAATCAAGAATATTCTGTGGTCTTACCAGCTCCTAAATTCATATCGGCACAAGAGCTTAAAAAATTACGATGTAAACGGAAAACTATTTCGTGATACGTTTTCATTGCTCTTTTCTGTACTAGAATAACCCCAGATCTGCATCGAAATACCTGTACTAAAAAAACTATTTTTGACATGACAGACAGGATTGGCTATGTGACAAGAATATTTGCTGTTTTAACAGTCCAGAAAATAAAAATTGTGTACTTATTAAATCTCCACACACAAAATGTCAATACCTACTAATTAGCCGGTCATTGGCTGAATTTTGATTACAGATGAAAACAAAAGAAAATAAACCAATTAGCGGCGAAAATAGTATGAGTGTAGGTCTTCAACCATACTGCGAGCCTGGAGCGGGCGTGACGGCGGGCGCGAAGTATCAAACATATGAAACACCGTCGTTTGCGTTCATACTGAAGTGACTAGGGCGGGCGCCTAGCGGGACGGGCTTGAGCGAGTAAGCACGCGTAATTTTCAACCGCGCCCGCGCTAGACTCGCATTATGGTTGCAGCCATATACAGGATTATTGGTAATTCACTGACACTGCGTAAACTGGAGGTTCTGCCCATCATCACGAACACGATACTAAAGACGCCAGGTCTTAATTCTTATTTTTTTGTGAAACGCCTCGCATACAAAATAATGTCCGAAACCTAATTAATTACTAAATACCAATATCCTACTCCTATTTAAATCCACATCATCATCATCATGGCTTATTTTACATCTATGCAAGATGTGGCATTTAGCCTGGCTGGGAGACAGCCGAACACACACACACCCACCGATAATTCAGGGCAGAGCCATTTTTAGGTTTAGTTTCAAAGAAAACCCCTTTATTGAAAGATTTTTTAATGGAGGGGGGTACATACTAATATCATTCCCTTTCCACCAATTTTAAGAATTGAGACCTGGCGTCTTCACGAACGTGTTCATGATGGTGGGCAGAACCTGCACTTAACATAGTGTCAGTGAATTACCAATAAACCTGTATACATAACATACTCACGAAAACAGATGAACTGACCAGCTAAAATTCAGTCTCTCTTCCGTTTAAAAAGCGACACCGATTTAATAAAACATTTACGAATTTCAAATTCATCAAATCCCTACTTACCCATATCTCCCGACCGCAGCATCACCGGCTGGGTGGCTTACGTCAATTACCGAAGTTATACCGAAGACCGAGGACAGATCGTGAGCCTGTGTCCCGGAATGCTTGTTGGAGTCCCCGGCTACAGTACCTATCAGTTTTGAATCGACAAATTCTGGAGACTTATTGTCTACTTCGACAATAAGTAGTGGACGTGAATGAGGAAAAGTTTTGAGATATCCAGGCAACGTTGTGAGTTATGAAGATTATGCATAGATACTCAAGATGTTTCGTAAATTTCTTTACTATAGGCACCAAGCAGAAGACGTCTTATTATTATTATAAGTTTGGATGGATGGATGTTTGTTACCTCTTCACGCCAAAACTACTGAACGGATCAGGCTGAAAAGGCTGCATACAGCTTAGTCTAACCCTGAAATAAAACATAGGCGACTTTTTATCCCATAAATCAGTTCCCATGGGATAGAAATAACCTCAAAACGTTTCCATAGAAACAACGCGTGCGAAGCCGCGGGCAGAAGCTAGTTAGAAATACATTTTTTATGCAAAATCTAGGCAATATCATTGTCAGGACAGAACCTATGTATACTAACCCACAATACCCACTTTAACTTTAGAAGTTACGACTTTACTTTAGTAGTGGTAACTACTAACTACTTTTGTTTTCTACAGGGTTATTGGAAAATACAATATAATACATAACTCTTTATTGTATACATACTGGGAAATAAATTTCATATCATACCATCCTAAACATGAAATACAAAAGTACGGTTTGTTCCGCCCAGACAACCAAACTAAACAACTGGTTGTCAATGGGAGGCATTATCGCTTAGAAGCGATTTCTAAAAATGAAATCTTGAACTAATGCTGACATGGCCAGAAGTCGACCATAAGAACCGCAACGAAAAAAAAAAGGTACTTACGGTGTTATTCTGTTAAACAAAATTTAATCCAATAACAGGAATTTAAATGCAGAAGACATAATCGGTCACCACTCTGCATTTGCATACGCCAGCGTGCATTTATTTTTCGAAAACAGCCAGTATCATTTTACTTCCTTCCCCTTTACAGCTAGCTTAAACCTTTTACTCAAGAGATGACTAACCCTTGTGCTGGTAGGTGCTATGGCATAAAATTTAATGTTCTCAGAAGACAGGTCAAGCCACTTTCTTCCTATTTGAACTACCGTTTTAGTAAAACAAAGGCTCTAGACTTTAAGAACATGGTTTTAATTGTCTATGGGTGAATGTTAATTGCCTATGGATAGAAGGAGGCTAGAGGTCATTCCGCTTCTGTACTTGGAGATATTGGAGACAGCTAGTTTTAATTAAGTAAATTATAATTCGTAGGAACTTTTCAAATGCCAAGATTGTAATGATGTAAAACAAGCCATTCATTAGATTCTCAAGGTCCTATACCGGCCACCCGGTTTTGGTCCAAGGCAAGAAATAACATTTTTTGACGTGACAACGTCTTATAATTCGATAGAGCCGGCTGCACGCACGAAAAACGGCGTTACCTCGCTCTGAGGCGTTCCATTCTGAGGCGTTCCATGTAAGACTTGAAGTGCAAGCGAGAGCGCTCGACATTCGTCTCTCTCCTAATTGAGTGAGCGATGCGTCTGCGTGGACAGCTGCTATACTATAGTACATTTACATGTTTTGATCGAGTATCAAATGCTACCATTCCATCAGTATTTTCTTAAGACGTTGTCACGTTCAACTATCGTCAGTAAACCGACCTTACAGACAACCAATTTTTTTTTAAATTTACGTTTTTCAGATTATCCTTTACTTGTGCTATGAGACTTTGCTTTTTGCCAAATTTTGTGGTCCTAGGTCAACGGGTAGTACCTTATAGGTTTTGGTCCATGGCGAGAATCAAAAAATATTTTTTTTGTTAATAAACTACAAGTGCTGTAAGACCTTCTTGCCAAATTTCATGATTCTAGGTCAACGGGAAGTACCCTATAGGTTTTGTGTGCATGTGATTCCCTTGGAAATTTCAAATATTCGGACATAAACGGCTGTAACTTTTGATTGCGTTGACTTATAAGTTTTATTTATCCGAGGCTCCACAAGAGTTGAGTATTTCATGTTAATTTCAACTCGATACCTCCACGCGTTTCTGAGAGAAGGGGGTTGACAGACGGACAGACAGACAGACGGACAACGAAATGAGCCTTTTAAGGGTTCCTCTTTTCCTTTTGAGGTACGGAACCCTAAAAATGGTTTTAAAATAAATAACATCGATTAAAAGTTGGAGTTTTCACAAAGCAAAAAGGCCGAAATCAGATTTGCGTTATGGGTAGATACAAACAACTTCAAATAATTTCAGATGTACAGTTGCTGCATTTTGATTAAGAATAAAAACGAAAGAAAATTAACAATGAGTTGCGAAAATAGTATGAGTGGAATACTCACAAATACACCAGAATTGACCTGAAGACATGTATAAGTAGGTAGGTAGCTTATTACTTTGAGCAGGGAAAAAAATGTATAATCGACCTTGGTCCTTGGGGTCCTGGGGCTCACGCAATTTATAAAAATCTTACCGAACTTCTAATTCCTTAAGTGACTGGAACGCTGGCTTCTATTTCAGTCAGTGAATCAGCATTGCCATTCAACGTGGCAATGCTGCCAGTATTGAGGGCACTCAGCCTTCTGGTGACGGAATAGATTTTTAAGAAATAGATATACCTTTATAAGTATACTTTTATAAGTGTACATACTAGTTGTAATTGTTTTAATCTAATACTGTAATTTTCTATGCGCGAAATTAATGTCTCCTATATCAACTTAATTATAGAAAAAATCGAGCTGTTTCTTTCTTTCGCATAGCACCTTACGGTGTCCAAAGACAATTGTCTATCGAAAGATAACCTTTAAAATAACTATATGTTTTATTAAAACGGAATATTGAAATGTTGATATTAACGTCAGCTTAATAAATATAAATTATATGAAAACGTGAGAATTAAATAAGCAATTTTTTGTAAATTAAAAATATTATGATAGATAAAGCGTTGTAGATACAACAATAATTGCAGGCCACCTGCTCACTAGGCCTCTTTAGTTTTATTTATAGGATTTTTAAATTGAATGTGAAGGGCCTAATGTCTTAAAGGGCTTCTACATATTAATTTAGTCATAATTCTTGAATAAGGTGAACGAATTTATTTATTTATTTTCGATTTAGAATTCGTGAAAAAGGCTTGTACTTTTGTTTTATTTTGATACTATGGAATCGAGAAGTCATTTCGTTACAGAGTATAAAATTCCTTGCTTAGAATCTAGATAGGGTTTTGATAGATTCTAAAATAGTCATAGTCAAGTGTCAGTTCAGTGGTAAGGTAACCCTCCTTCAAATTTCTGTTAACCTTTTACTAAGCTTTAATAAGAATCTCAAAGCTTTTATATACCCCTTGCAATTCAAACTGCATGGCAGGAGAAATCCTAACGATCATTCAAATCTCAAAATAAATACCTACTTCCCATAAATTACAAATACTCCCTAGGGTTCAGAGGCAGAAACATTGTAAGTCTAAGTCGTATAAGTCTTTAGCCAATTCAGTTGAAAACAAGTGCAGAAGATAATAATAGAGCAGGGAATACGACTTGGAATACAGGTATCGTTTACTCCAACAGAAACCTGCTATTACAACCTCACGTATTAAAAAGCAATTACCACATCGTAAACCAATAACGAATAATAACTGGATGTAATAACAGTAACTATAGTTATTGTAACGTTGTTGGTTTAACTAGGTAGGTATCGTTAATTGTGAGGCAACAAACTGAGAGGCTGTTTGCAGGACAACAGACACCAATGAGGTGGCCTGAATCGATGCATGGTTCAAGTTATCGGCGTATTGAAGACTTTGCGCATATCGATGTTGGTGTAAAGTTGGGTACGGAACGCGGCTAAGGGGTGGTAATATAACGTGTTACACTTGCAGTCAGTACGGGGATAGAAAGCTCTCGCAACGAGCAACGAAACGGATTTTACCACACGGCGGCGTAACGTATCTTGTTCGCTACTAATATCTTCTTAATATTAAATCACGGGTCACGTTGTTTGTCCGCGATGGACTCCTAAACTACTTAACCGATTTTAAATTAAATTTGCATACCGTGTGCAGTTTGATCATGATATCTGGTAGCTATTGAAGGAGTGCAAGCCTTGAAAAAAATGATAAACCATTTGGTAAGATACCTTTGTGTAGTAGCTGTGTGTCCCCAACTCTTCCCGCGGGTGTCGTAGGAGGCGACTAAGGGATATCGACCGGGGGCGGGCAGCAGCGCCCCCTGCAGAACAATTCTACCACTAAACTGCGATCCCCAACCCGCATGCCCAGCGTGGGGTTATGGGCATTAACCCCCCATGAGATAAAAGCCAATAAGGCGCTTACCAGGGGGAGGCCTGCGTCCAGCAGTGGATTGATACAGGCTGTTGAGGTTGAGGTGAATATAGGTACCTTTACAAAGCCAAAATCGAGAGAAATGCACATAAATGTGTTTTAGAAATCTCTTGAGCCTGTGCACTACACCACCTGATCAAGGATAATATACCAATTGGTCACCGCCTCTAGCTCCAATCCGACAATTTGAGACAATAAACCGAAGGTCGGTGCAACAAAGTGGAGAAATCAATGTAAAGTGCCATTTGTGTCGATCGGTATTGGTCAACTTGATGGTATACTGGTAGATGTAGCTTTGGTATTACAACATCGTTAGTGGTCTAAATGGATTAAATATTGCATTAAATACGCAGTGATTAGTTTACTACAATAAGTTCCATGTCCGCACGATAGAGGCGCTGTACCAAATTATATGGAACAAGATAAAATTAAAACTTTAAAAAACCCGCCGACGTTTATTGGCTGAACAGATTTTCATAAAACATGCCTAAGAACACTCGGGATAAAATTATCTATGACACAAAAAAAAACTAAACGAAAATCGGTTCATACGTTTGGGAGCTACGATACCACAGACCAAAGTTATCGACATAGCACAAAGAATTAGCAAGCTGAAGTGGCAGTGGGCCGGCCATATCTCGCAAAGAACCGACAACCGCTGGGGTAAACGTGTTCTTAAGTGGAGACCACGACTCGGCAAACGTAGTGTAGGACGCCCTCCGGTCAGATGGGATGACGATCTGCGAAAGACTGCAGGCAGATGCTGGATGCGGCAAGCTGAAGACAGGGCGCTATGGCGCTCATTAGGGGAGGCCTATGTCCAGCAGTGGAATAATATAGGCTGATGATGATGATACCACAGACAGATACACAGACAGACATGTCAAACTTATAACACCCTTCTTTTTGCGTCAGGGGTTAAAAAGAGACGTCACGAGATCACGTCTCGTTTCTACCGTCAAATGGACTCACCCTTCTGATCGCGTGCGAACTCCCTAGCAGAAGCTAGTAATCTCAAAAATGACCTAACAAATCATACAAAGAATTTCTCCCTGCCCGGTATAGCTCAGTCGAATGCCTATATTTCAGTCCGGTCGTAGAATCGTGGACATGGAGTACTTGGTTAATTTATACGCTCATTGTGGCCGAGAGGAACCATTCTCGGACCTGGGAGGTGAGGATGCTGGATGCAAGATGTGAGGGTCGGTATCTTTTGGACTACATATTTATGACTAGGTAGCCAGTCAGATTAGATTGCGATACGACTCAATATCAATTTGATTAGTTATTTTAAAGTCTACATCTGGAAACGAGAGATCTACAAGTTTTTTATTCGTGTCAAGTGGTTCATTATGAATGTGAGCGGGTTAACAACAAACATTGTTTGTGTTGGAAGAAGTTCTTCCTACACAAACATGGTTCGAGAAGAACACCAACCAACTGGTGCGAGTCATTTGTTTAAAGGTATTGTGTTTTTTAAAGCAACCCTTTTTAAATTTATATTCCTGAAAATTCAGTCAAAGCTGTGAGTGAATTTCAAACCCGAAAACACTGATACTTAAGCCGTTGGTTGTTGCTTATCAAAATTATACTATACTGAACAAAACTTATGAGGCCTATAATACTTTGTCAATTTTCCTTCAAAAGTCTCATGTAAATCGCTTTAAAATTATTTTCGAGTCCAGAATGTAATAGGTTTAGGTAATTCTATATTTATGTGAAGCGTTGTCAAAACGCTTTCTCCGAATGGGTCAGGCGCCATGATTTGGGTTTACATTTTTCTGCAAGTCGTAATCTCCTTACGAAAGTTTTTCAGCAATATTAGACCATTTAGTTTTCCACTCTCGAGTAATTGGATATGTATGTGTATGAAATAAGCGAGGCCAGTCTGTTACATTTGCCTATCTCGATTGGTAGCTGTTTTTTTTCGTATCCGATAAAATAATAGTAGACGAAAATATTCTCTTTTCTTTGGTTTTCTTTAGTATGTTTTATTGCCAACTGACTGCATGGGTTAAAAAGTCTAAATTAAATAATATCCCAAAAAAAAATTGACTTTTACGGGTCTTGAACCCGCATCCTTCCCTGAGTACGGGCATGTGCTAACCAACTACACCACGAGGTCAAGTGACGTAGGAGTCGAAAAACACTGGGACTTCCTTCGGGCTGTAGCGCTGATAGCTCCATCTACAGTGGAAAAGTTGATAGTAATTTTTTCATTTCTCATACTCGGCAAGTAGTGTTGTTTTGATCTGATTAATGGGTGGCAAATGCTGCTTTCCTTTCATAGGGAGGGAAAAACTCATACAAATTCATTCCGACCCTTGGGCCGGAACTTTAAAAATAGAACTGCTGTCAGCTGTGAAGAGTTCTAGTAAAAAAAACTAATTAAAAAAATGTCATGACGTTCTAAATAGCCAGTGTGAATTTAGCGCAAACTTCTTTGAGCGGAATAAACCGCGAGTGCCGCGACAATTACGCGGCGATCGGCGAGTTCCATATTTAAAATTTAAAAAGTCATCACAAATTAGCGGGATACTAAAATCTGTTATGTATGTATCTGTGACGGACTTTTGTGCTAAGATTTGAATTAAATATTAAAAATGAGTTCAGGCGAAATATTGACACCAGATTCCATTACAGACGAGGCAATTGTGTCATAGAAAATCTATTATATGTGTTTCGAAACGGACAGCATGGTTTGAAGAACTGCATTTGAAATATGGATGTATATATATGTCTCTATGGTGGTTTTCTTGGGAATAATGCCTTAGTTCCTCCGTCAAAGTCATAGCAGCAAGTGTCTGTCATTGTGACTGTCAATGTCAACTCATAGCGTTTGAAATTTTCAGCGGTGTATGCGGAAAATTTTGTGTTTTTATGGTTTTTTTGGTGAAAAAACGATGTTTATGGTGAAGTACAAGCATTTACTTTGTGCAAAATTCGTGCCCATCTCTCCGAGTTATAATCCCGACCACTGGCTATGAGGTAAGCGTGGAAAACTCAATCACGAGCCTGGCAGAAAGTTCCCATCGGATGGTACCTAATACTTTGTTTATTCATGTCGCCGGCACCATCAGGCCGGCCGGTACACGCACGAGTGTGATCCTCTAGTACAGTTTGTCTTATCAAGTTATTGCGATAATAACCCAGGTTGAAGTACATAACCTATAGACGGAAGGTGCGGTGGCACCTTTTAGCACCCTAGATCATGTTAAATCATTTTGCAATCTCTAATTGAGTGTTACAAACATACTTTTGATGAAAAGATGATGATTTAGTAACATGACTACTATTATAAACAGATTTATGTGCATGTAATAGGTATGAAATAATTGTTTGAAATAAAAACATCATTGACACCAAAGTTTGGCAGGGCAAGACATACAAATGCCTACATAAATAACATATCGAAATCTTCGTAGGCTACCTGGTAGTACCTACCTACCTGGTTTGGTAAATAAAAAGTTGACACATTAATGCTAAAAGCTGTCATACTAAACACTTGTAGGATTGTCAGAAAAATCCTGCAAAATGAACGACCTAGAACCTGAAGTGCACTTGCCTGAGGCCCATGTGCTTTGTTTTTTACCGGTTTTTCACAGAGAAGATTAAACCTTAGCACAATAATAATAATCATAATAATAAGTCCCCAGGTTCGGTTTGTACTGTTAGGGGCAGAATCACCACTTTATTTTGAAGAATCAGAATTTTGCTACATATTTCATTGTTACTGGCAGACAGAGTACAGAGAATATATCAGAACAAGAGCTGATTTTTGACTAACTAATCTATATTGTATTGGAATTTAAATATAATATTATGAAAATGCCATAAGTAGGTATATAATTATAGCTTTCTTTTGCTTAAATTATTTAAAGAACAATACCTACCTACCTTATAACTATTAAGTTAAAAGGTTCTGCAAATTGACCTTTCACATTACAGCTTGTAAATAAAGTTACCTGCAGGTATGTTTAACACTTACTCGGAGTAAGGTGCCAAACATAAAAATACTTTGTAGTCTCTCATAATATGTTACTTTCATTGCATTGAAATTGAATATTATGCTCTAGATCATTGTCATGGTGATCTCCGACATTTTGAAGTACCTATCTAAAACATGATTTACTTCCAAGATCTGTTGACACCAGTTGGAATGAACATCACATATTGAACCTAGTTTCACATTCCCAGAATCATAGGTTATTTCCACAGTTGTTTCCTATGGCTTTCATAGAACAACTTTATTTAATAGTAAGTACCTAAAATTAGTTCTAATATTGACCCCGTATTATTCTGAAAATCATTTAGATCCAAAGTTTGAAATAATCAAAATTAAATTCTCTGCAACAAACTAAAAATGATCAAGACAAATACAGATTACTATTATTAACCTAGGATGTCCAACAGCAGGGCAATGGCATTCCTTTCAATTAAAGATAAATTCCTACTGCTATTTTGTTTGAGTTAGTGCAACTCACTTCAGGTGAAGGTTAGTGCTCACCAACACACCATCAGAATCTGGTATAAGTATTAAATTTTTATTACAATATTCAAGTCACAAGAGTCACAAGAGCTCAAAGTTTTTTCTTAGTTTTGTTAATTAAGTAGCAGAGGATCATTACATAATTATTTGGTTTACAATAAATACTTTGAAACCTCATAGATAACCAAACCTTCACAGTTGGTTTCACTCGGATGTGATCCACTTTTGACGAGATGCATCGGATGCACTCATTTGAACGAGAGGTTCCAGTCAGGTGGGCAATGACCCTATCAAATATCTGACACTCAAGCCAATATGTGGGACTATACCATTTCATACCGGTAAACGAAACTTATTATTTTAAGTATAAAATAAGGGAAACTTTATCCTATCGTCAGAAACAATGTAACTGGAACTAATAATGGTGATGTTCATGAGAGAGTTATGTTATAGTTTGGCCAACTAACAGTCAAATAATCAACATAATACCGGTATGGTACTTATTGCCCCTGGCCTCGGAGGCTATATCCTAAATTAGGGGCCATCGCATGCTTACTTGGGCTAGGCGATGATGTTATTGGAGCTGTCTTGACGACGATTCAGGACACTACTACGGCAGCATGCCTCTCGGGGAGGTATAGCGGCATGGCCGTCTGCCAGCCAAATAATCTAAACAGAGTATCGGAACGGTACTTATTGCCCCCGGCTGCGGAAGCTGTATCCGGAACATGGGGCGTGGCATTATAGACATCAAATGAAGGCTATTACAGTAAAATAGTACAATACTTCTCATTATTATATTTCTTCTCATATTAACCAAGTGTGCCTTTTGCTCCTACGGCTAATAAATTTATGAGTGTGAGTATTACCCCATTCATGGCCTGGACTCTGCGGTGTGACCCGCAGAGGTGGCGACTCTGGTGCCCCGTTGCTAAACCTGATAGGTTAAACTAGCAGATGGACACTAACAATGTTAACTCCAGTGCGGAGGAGATAAGGATGCAATTTTTCGTTAAGCCTTCAATGGCTCGAATGGTACTTAAATACCTCTGGCCTCGGGGACCGTATTTAAAAGAGGTTTCCTAGGTGACACTTCATCATCATCAGCCTATATTAGTCCACAGCTGGCTATAGGCCCCGCTGGCACTTGGTCTTAAAAGCGATACCTCGCTATAACAAGGTCAGGTCGACTTTTATAACACCTTCAGTCGAAGTGTGATCAGTCTTGTCTGAATATACACGTCGCCCTCGGAGACTGTATCCGGATAATGGGGCATACATACCAGGCGATTTACGCCCCAACAAAGTGACCGACATTTTGCCAATATATTCGAGCCTGAGAGGATAGCACACAATCTATGATAATGCTTCTGGCTTATACATTTTAAATCTTGTATTGAGGTTATGTCTGAGCTCCTTTAATGTTCTCTCCCCAGTGAAGTCCCCCCTCAGATGGAGACACTGGAACTTTTGGTAAAAAAGTGTGGGGGGGGAAGGGGGGTTAGACGGTACGGTGAAGTAGACAAGTGGTAAGACTAGGCACGTCACCCACTGTCCTGTATCAGATTGTCCATCATTATCACCAACCAAGGTACCATTACCCTTTACCGTCGGATATGACGTGGTGCTCCGCAATTAGATATATATCGTCTAGCGGGAACACCATGGAGTTATGGTGTCAGTGGATTCATAACCAAGTATTTTTCATGAAAACAATAACATACCCAAGCAGACACCTGTTTTGGTGTTTTCTGCAACTGGACCTGATTCAAGTACTTATGTTGTTCAGTTCAGAGAACTAAAAAGCTATATGTAGATATCATTAACTACCATCTTTATATTACATAGAAATACCGATAATTACACAGCAAGGGTTATAGCGAAATAACCCCTTGTAAATAAGTTATCCATACCATAACATATTTTATTTTATATTTGTAAGGTAATAATGTTAAAAGTCCTATTTGAACTAAATGCAATTAGTATGGACAGTTAATTAAAGATATACTTATGAAGTATTGTCACGGGTTCCTACTCCGCCGGGCTAGCCTAAATTTGAGCGGACCGTGATAAGTTTTACTCCTACCTACCTAACCAGGGAACTACCTTTATGGAAGAAAACAAGCATAAATATGGATACCTTATATTAAGCAAATAACACAATTTACATGCAATTTATCAGTCTTATTCTATTAGTGAAGATCTTACGTTTAGCTCTATACAAGGCCAAGATTTACCTCATGGATTCACAACTTATGGCTAACTTGAAACTCACAACGAGCCTCTGATGTTGTCTTTCAGAAAAAAAATGGGTACAAAATTTATAAACAAAAGTTACACATTGGTTTCTTTCTAATATTATCTGGAAAATGGTTACAAAACTTATGAACAAATGTTCCAAGAAAAAAAAAGGATACAAAATTCTATTAACAAGTTCAAAATTGATTCTATAATGCCGTGACCACCTATTCACAGTTCTTACGGTCAACTCCACCTAACCTTATGCTAGGCCAAAGGTGTCCACGGATAAAGCCGAAGATCTGCTCAACAAAACAGGCAGGTAATGGGTGCGAGAAGCGCCTCCACCCGCTCCTGTTGCCTACTTCGGTGCGGCCAGCACTAACAGGTCCGACTCGTAAAGTATTTAACCTTTGGAAACGAAGCTTCCAGGGGCAAAATGATGTGGACTAGCAACGGTTGCCGATACAGTCTACCTAACAGAGGATTCTGCGATTCGAGCGTTTCACTAATTCTATCCAAAGAAAGTAATCCTAACAACAAAATTTTACCTAAACCGAAATATAACCAATACAAACACACACTAGGATTCTGGAAGAGACAGGGGCACCGATCCCCAAATGACTGGAAAGAACACACCTTGGTTTCCGACGTGCGCAGTGGCTGGGGTTCCCGCGATCGTCGCCACGTCGACGCTCAGGATACGGGACTCTGCTCCCGTCGCCTTTCGCCTTCGCGGCCTTTCCGCTGAACGCCTCGGCCTCGCCGTTGCTGGATCGCCTGCCCGTCGGAGCTGTAGTTCAGCTCAACCTGAAATTCCCCGAAAAGGAAACACGTCAGTTTATGCTATCCACGAGGCGTTCCCGACCGGAACAACCCTTTCTACCCTCCCCGTTCCACCGAGAAAATTCCCACATCGCACGTATGTTACCTGGGCAATTCGTCTCCCGTTTTCTCCTCTCCTCTCGGGGCCTGCTCCCGGCTAAAAAAATGTCCTGGGGACTCCGACGCTCGCCTAGCCTTCCTCGGGGTTTGTTACAGTCCTCTGCGCCGACTCCTGGATGAAACCTCCTCTTGGGTTGCGGCGGGAAATTCTCGGACGTGTCGAGAAGCAGGAATTATCGGCGTGGGCGGCGCGGATCGTTCCACCAAATCCAACTTGAAAATCCTCCGAGTCCAGTCTCACCCCCGTCTTTATCACTCCCAGAATGTCTCTCCGCCTGTGAGCGGTCCGATATATAACCTTCGTCTTCGAACTTTCTAGACGGTCTTGCTTCGAGCTGCGATCACTTCTTTCCTTCCGGCAAACAAGATCGAATGTTCTAGCATGAGGGCCACCGCCCACCTGTCCCTCGCGCGCGGCGTTTTTCGTCGTGCGATCATTTTTTCTCTGGCGAGGTAGTCCTGTTTGGAAATTATTGGGTTTCTTCCTCGCGAATTGGGACTGCCCACGAAGCCTGTGAACTTTTCCATAACATGATTCCGAGAACAACACATATTTCACTATTTTGGTCCAGAGATGAATTAATTTATTTCGTACGATCGAACGTTTCCGAAGCCGACGAATAATTGACTCGTTGTGCGTCACTCTTTATCGAGCTCCCAGTGTGAGCTTTCGCTACTCCTCGCAAGATGTCACCGCAAGCATATTTTTCCCGACGCTGTGCTGTGAAAACCTGACTGCCTCATTGTTTCTCCTTTTCACGTTGAGTTTCCATCGAATTCCGGCATCCCTTCATTCTTTTAACTGACCAAACTAGGTAGCGCTTTTAGAATATCTAGGCCTCATCCGTGATCTCGTTCAATCCCTCGATAATAGATGTCGCTCTCGGTGAGGGAAACAATGGCTGAAATATCTGTCTGCGCTAAGGATGCGTACCAATCTAATGACTTCGCTCAGAGCTAGGTGGCGCTGTGAGTCTCGTAATTGAAATAATTCGTGACAATACCCTCCCCGCTGACCAAAGTTTCAGCTCCTGGCTGAAACTACGCTGCCCTCAGCGGTCCTTGGCTAGTATTTTGGACTCCTGTAACAAAATCTGCTCAGCGCCACCACTCCAATTCGTCAAACGCCGCTGAAATAATTCAATCTTACACTCCGAGGATCCTCCAATGTAACCAAGGTACGAAAGGCTTCCTAAATCTTCAGGTCCTTGATATGCCAAGAACCCAGTAACTTCCCTTGCATGTTCTCCAGCTCTACTACCAAGGGTGATAGGATCTCCTTTACCCTACATTTTTCGTATTTGGGACATAATTTTGCTGCCCTAAACTTAGCCGCGTCGCTCAGCGGGTACGTCTTCTTCCAGACTATGTCCCCTACTTTTACACTCGTATCCCTTCTCCTTAGGTTGTAAAACTTTGCGTTTGTCTCGTGTGCCTTTAACATGTGATGACGAACCTGGTCAAATATGGTGCGCAAGAAACTTAACTCGCCCGCGTAATCTTCTCTTGGCATTCCTGCCTCGTAGTCGCCCTCATCTGCTTTGTAGAGCGAGCCATCTACTACCGGTTCCCTGCCGTGAACTAGAAAGAAAGGCGAGAACTGTGTGGACTCATTTACGGCGCTGTTGATTGCAAATTGAATTTTCGGCAGGTTGATGTCCCATGATCTGTGATCCTCCTTTACGTAGGCTGATACCGCTGTCATCACCGTCTTATTGTACCTTTCCACCAAATTTACCTGCGGAGCGTACCGTGGGGTGTAGTGTGTCTTCGGGACCTTATAGTTCTCCAGCAACCTGCGGAACTCCGATCCTGTGAATTGCACTCCGTTGTCTGCAATTACAGTTTCTGGGACCCCGTGTGTCAGAAATACGCCTCTTTCCAAAGCTCCTGCGACCAGTGCACTAGTTGCCCGCCTTAGTGGGAACAGAATCGTATACTTTGAAAAACAACACGTAACTACCAAGAGAAAAGTATAACCTGCCCTGGACCTTGGTAGAGGACCTACCAAATCTACAGAAAGTACCTGAAATGGACGATGACAGACCTTTGGCTTTCCCATTAAACCTGGGATTGTGCGATTGCTCGATTTGTATGCCGCACAAACATCGCACTTTTCCACGAATTCCTTTATGTCCTTAAACATCTTCGGCCAATAGTAAAACAAGCTAATCCTTCTGTGAGTTTTGAAGGTACCTAGATGTGCGGCTGTTGGGTCTCCGTGGTTTGCCATCATTACAGCCTCCTTCCGGTCACATCTGACGACCTCTTTCCACTCGAACTCCTTGTTGAGTGTGTATTTCGCCTTTGAAAATCTCATCAGTTTGTTGTTCTCTATTCTGAAATTCGGGTAGTTATTTGGGTGTGTCTTTAGACCCTCCATGATGTCGTCGAACCACGGGTCTGGTACCTGGGTATCCGTTACATCTCCTAAAACCTCTACCTTGAGCAACCTCGAGAGAGCGTCTGGTACTACATTCTCCGACCCTTTCCTATGTTCTATGTGAAAATCAAACTGGGACAATCTACACCCCCACCTCACCAGTCTACCTGTGGGATTTTCCAACTTCATGAACCATTTCAGTGAAGCGTGGTCAGTTACGACTGTGAAGTGCCTTGATCCCAAATAAGCCTGAAATTTCTCAATTGCGAAGATTACCGCTAATGCTTCACGTTCGGTAGCGCTGTAGTTGCGTTCGGCCTTTGATAATGATCTGCTCGCGTAGGCTATAGGGTGTTCCGCATCGTCGAACTTCTGGGTCAGCATCCCGCCTAAACCGAAAGCAGATGCATCACAATGGACTATAAAGGGCCTGTCGAAATCTGGGCAGGCCAACACGGGGGCTGAGACCAAACTCTCCTTTAACTTTGTGAATGCCTTATCAGCCTCTTCGGTCCATTTAAATTTCGGTGCCTTTTTTGCTGTGGATGTCAGAGCATTCAAAGGTGCTGCTATCGATGCGAAATCTCGAATAAAACGCCTGTACCACGAAGCCGTCCCTAGAAACATTTTTACTTGCTTGGCTGACTCCGGAACAGGAAAATCTAGGATTGCCCTGACCTTGTCTGGGTCCGTTCTCAGACCTAGCTCGTCAACTACAAAACCTAAATACTTTAAAGAACTCCTGAAAAATTTGCATTTCTTGAAATTTACTGTGAGGTTGGCATACTTGAGTCGATCTAATACCCTATTCAACAGGGTTAGATGGGATTCTAAGCTCGAGCTAACCACCACGATGTCATCAACATAAACGTACACCATCCCGTCTACGATGTCTTCTGCAAAACCTGTATTGAACAATAGATCCATCAACCTCTGTTGTCTGGCAGAAGCCCCACAAAGCCCGAATGGCATAACCTCAAAGCGGAATAGTCCTCGCCCTGGCACTGAAAAGCTCGTCTTCTCCTTGGAGGCCTCGTCCAATGGTATCTGCCAGAACGATGAAGCTAGATCTATGGATGACAAAAATCTGGCTTCCTTCAGGCTATCTAGGATCTGAGGAATGTATGGAACTGCATATGCGTCCCCCTTTGATACTGCATTTAGCTTCCTAGAGTCTAAACAGAACCGCCATTCCCCCTCTGCCTTCGGGACTAGTAGGACCGGGTTATTCCATGGGCTCTCGCTGGGCGCGACCACCCCTAGTTCCAACATCTTGTCCAGTTCCTTCTGTAGTGCCTCCCTCTTCTCGGGTGAGAGTTGGTATTGCTTTGTTCTAACGGGGGCCGCCTCCCCAGTGTCTATGGTGTGTTTTATTAGAGTGGTCCTACCTAGCCCTACTACCTCCGACGAAATCTGTTCGAATTTACTTATGACTGTGTCTGCCAAAACCTTTTGCGACGCAGATAGTGTTTGATAAGGCAAAATTGTATGAACAGGGCTATCCGACAAACTATTTATAAATGAGCTCGGCTTTCCTGCCGAGGTCACGCTCCAGTCGAAGATCTCTGGTGCAATATCGAAACTTCTCCAAAAATCTATACCAAAAATTACATCGTTTGTTGCTCCCGGTACCACGTACAAAGACAACACCCTCGTCTTCCCCTGAAATGTGATCGGCAAGTTCATGACCCCTGTCACCTTCATGTTGCCCCCGTTCGCCGCTTCGATGATTTTCTCGAGTGGCTGTAAAGAGTACCCTAGATTCATCAGTCTCCTATGCGAATTGTTCCCTAATAGTGATACCGAAGCTCCTGAATCCAATAACCCACAAAACTCCAGATCCAACAACTTTACTTTTAAAAATGGGCGAGATTCACCAGTCCCTGGTGAAAATAGGACCGACGCTGAACCTTTTTGGTTCTTACGAGAATTCCAAAAATTCTTGATAGATTCCAACCAGGCTGCCCATTCCGTTTCCGATGTAAAACCAGCTCGGTCCCTCACGCGTTTTTTTGCTGCGCCTTCTGTGTCTCTTGGTCTGGCGGGGATGTTTCCGACGGCTTGTGGTCCTTTGGGCACGACCTAGAAGTGTAGCCTATCTCCCCACACGTAAAGCACTCCACTCGTTTACTGTTACGGCGGCCCCTACAGTCTCTAGAAAAATGACCCTCCTTGCCGCAACTGAAACAGCGAAAAGACCTCAGCTGGGCCGGAGATTGTGTTTGGGTGGGAACCTGCGCCTTGCAATCCCTCACGAAGTGCCCTTCGTTCCCGCATCTGTAGCATTTTGGTGTTGGGGTCGATGGAGAGGAAGCCGCTACCGCCTGTACCTGCGCTGCTGCTTGTGCTGTGGCCTGAGGAGGAGGTGGATTTGACACCGCCGCTGCCTGGTTCTTTGACTTCGTAGACTTATATGCCAAATTTGGATGAAGTGTGCTTTGATTGTTTTTCGTTGGCTCTTCGAAAAGCTGCGACCTTTGACGCGCCGCCTCCAGTTTCCTACAATAATCTTTCAAAGTTGCTATGGAATTGACCTCAACCAACGCTAATTGTTCTGCAAAAGCCGGACGAATATTGTGCAACAAAATCTCTAGCTGGTCCTGTTCTGATGGGATCACCTTTAGTCTTGAAAACATGCTTCTCATGATCGCGAAGTAGATGTGGGTAGGTTCCTCCAAGCCTTGGGTCCTTGCCCTAATCTCCCCTATGAGTCTGTAATCGTAGTCTATGGGGTTGAATTCCTCTAGCAGTAGGTCCCTTAGTTCCTTCCATGAGTGTACCGAGTCTCGAATACCCCTGAACCAAAGTAGACCTTGGTCAACGAACAATTCAGCTGCCGCTGCAAAGAGCTTGTCTTCATTGATGTTGTTTGCTGCCGCCAGTTCCTGTAACCTTTCGATAAAGGATCGGACATCCGATGATCCATCAAACTTCACTCCCCATCTCGCAATTGGAATCCTGGGACCTCCACACTCTATAACCAAACTCTCCCCCGAAACCTTGTCCCCCATTGTACCTCCGGCTGATCCATCCATTTCGGGCATAGACCTATGTGTTGCGATTAAATTATCTGTTCCTGTGGCTTCCTTTCCCTCGATTTTCTCTAAGTGGGAGGAAACAACCTGTAGATCATTTTCTCTCAACGTTGTGACCTCAGCCTCCTCCCCCTCCACTGGTCTTGAAAGTCTGAAAAAAAGGTGGACTGCCAAAGCTTTGGCTCTAACCAGGTGACGTTTCTCCTTCGTGGCCTCATATTCCGTCCATTTCTTCTGCAGCTCCGCTACCTTTGCCTGAACAAATTCTATCTCGTTCACTGAAAATAAAGGAACCTCCAAAATTTCCTCCGATGGTATTTCTACAATCAACTTCCTCAGCTGCCTCCTCAGTTTTTCCACCGTGGACTCGGGTGTTTCCGACCTGATAAAAACTTCGTACTGCAGTTCGTCCTTTGATAGCGAGTGTATCGGCAAGGGATATGATTTGGAACCCATTTTTACTAACAAATGAGACCCTACGAGCTTGTGAGACCTGGTAGTGATCGCCCCTCCTTCTAGAAGGCTATTTTTTACCACAAAACTATGTAATCAATTAAAAGGGAAATAAAAACCAAACTATACAGCAAAGAAAGCTGACTGCAGATTTGGTCTATCGTGGAGCACGCTTTCCTAGACCAAATTCACGTTTAAACATAAATAAACAAAACTAAACTACAAATTAAAACAGGTAAATCAACCTCCAGGTATGTTCGTATGAGTTAAACAAAAAAAAAAAAACACAGTTAAAACAAAATAGTTCTAGCGTACCCTACCTGATGTACACATAAATCACATAAACCGCATCAACTTATGCTAAAAAATCACTTAAAACTAGACTAGTGTGTGTTTGTATTGGAATGACCGACAGTATCCCGAAAATCGTGGTAGTTCCCTTTGCTAAAGCTCGAAAAAACTCTAAAAATTACCGTTGGGCGCCATTGTCACGGGTTCCTACTCCGCCGGGCTAGCCTAAATTTGAGCGGACCGTGATAAGTTTTACTCCTACCTACCTAACCAGGGAACTACCTTTATGGAAGAAAACAAGCATAAATATGGATACCTTATATTAAGCAAATAACACAATTTACATGCAATTTATCAGTCTTATTCTATTAGTGAAGATCTTACGTTTAGCTCTATACAAGGCCAAGATTTACCTCATGGATTCACAACTTATGGCTAACTTGAAACTCACAACGAGCCTCTGATGTTGTCTTTCAGAAAAAAAATGGGTACAAAATTTATAAACAAAAGTTACACATTGGTTTCTTTCTAATATTATCTGGAAAATGGTTACAAAACTTATGAACAAATGTTCCAAGAAAAAAAAAGGATACAAAATTCTATTAACAAGTTCAAAATTGATTCTATAATGCCGTGACCACCTATTCACAGTTCTTACGGTCAACTCCACCTAACCTTATGCTAGGCCAAAGGTGTCCACGGATAAAGCCGAAGATCTGCTCAACAAAACAGGCAGGTAATGGGTGCGAGAAGCGCCTCCACCCGCTCCTGTTGCCTACTTCGGTGCGGCCAGCACTAACAGGTCCGACTCGTAAAGTATTTAACCTTTGGAAACGAAGCTTCCAGGGGCAAAATGATGTGGACTAGCAACGGTTGCCGATACAGTCTACCTAACAGAGGATTCTGCGATTCGAGCGTTTCACTAATTCTATCCAAAGAAAGTAATCCTAACAACAAAATTTTACCTAAACCGAAATATAACCAATACAAACACACACTAGGATTCTGGAAGAGACAGGGGCACCGATCCCCAAATGACTGGAAAGAACACACCTTGGTTTCCGACGTGCGCAGTGGCTGGGGTTCCCGCGATCGTCGCCACGTCGACGCTCAGGATACGGGACTCTGCTCCCGTCGCCTTTCGCCTTCGCGGCCTTTCCGCTGAACGCCTCGGCCTCGCCGTTGCTGGATCGCCTGCCCGTCGGAGCTGTAGTTCAGCTCAACCTGAAATTCCCCGAAAAGGAAACACGTCAGTTTATGCTATCCACGAGGCGTTCCCGACCGGAACAACCCTTTCTACCCTCCCCGTTCCACCGAGAAAATTCCCACATCGCACGTATGTTACCTGGGCAATTCGTCTCCCGTTTTCTCCTCTCCTCTCGGGGCCTGCTCCCGGCTAAAAAAATGTCCTGGGGACTCCGACGCTCGCCTAGCCTTCCTCGGGGTTTGTTACAGTCCTCTGCGCCGACTCCTGGATGAAACCTCCTCTTGGGTTGCGGCGGGAAATTCTCGGACGTGTCGAGAAGCAGGAATTATCGGCGTGGGCGGCGCGGATCGTTCCACCAAATCCAACTTGAAAATCCTCCGAGTCCAGTCTCACCCCCGTCTTTATCACTCCCAGAATGTCTCTCCGCCTGTGAGCGGTCCGATATATAACCTTCGTCTTCGAACTTTCTAGACGGTCTTGCTTCGAGCTGCGATCACTTCTTTCCTTCCGGCAAACAAGATCGAATGTTCTAGCATGAGGGCCACCGCCCACCTGTCCCTCGCGCGCGGCGTTTTTTCGTCGTGCGATCATTTTTTCTCTGGCGAGGTAGTCCTGTTTGGAAATTATTGGGTTTCTTCCTCGCGAATTGGGACTGCCCACGAAGCCTGTGAACTTTTCCATAACATGATTCCGAGAACAACACATATTTCACTATTTTGGTCCAGAGATGAATTAATTTATTTCGTACGATCGAACGTTTCCGAAGCCGACGAATAATTGACTCGTTGTGCGTCACTCTTTATCGAGCTCCCAGTGTGAGCTTTCGCTACTCCTCGCAAGATGTCACCGCAAGCATATTTTTCCCGACGCTGTGCTGTGAAAACCTGACTGCCTCATTGTTTCTCCTTTTCACGTTGAGTTTCCATCGAATTCCGGCATCCCTTCATTCTTTTAACTGACCAAACTAGGTAGCGCTTTTAGAATATCTAGGCCTCATCCGTGATCTCGTTCAATCCCTCGATAATAGATGTCGCTCTCGGTGAGGGAAACAATGGCTGAAATATCTGTCTGCGCTAAGGATGCGTACCAATCTAATGACTTCGCTCAGAGCTAGGTGGCGCTGTGAGTCTCGTAATTGAAATAATTCGTGACAGTATGTTTATGTGAATCCCAGACCTCATAATAGCAAGATCAATGAAATTTATTGATTCTAAAAATGAGCACATTACCAAGCATGTGATCAACAAATAAATCCTGAATTAGATAAAATTAAAACTATCACATTCAAACTGAAAATATTCTACTAAGCAGAATTCCATTCATTGAAATATTAGACCTTGCATTTTAGAGCTTGCATTTTAAATCAGCAAGATTTTATGAATACCATAATCCTATTTAATAAATTGATGAATCTAAATGGTCCATAGTAAAGTTTCAAATAGAAACCAGAACTTTACTCATTTAAATAATGAAATACCTATATTACCTATACATACAATATTTTCATACTTAGATCACTGCCTTTTACCCAGTTTATGACAGTTTTAAACATTGTCCGGCCCCACGAAGCGATCTGCTGTACAGCGACAGAACTGCGGCGTCACCGGCTGCCACTATCCAGACCTAAGCCCCAACGAAGTGACCTGCATGACGGCGCACAATACAACTGCAGAACGGCGTCGCCGGCTGCCACTATCCACATCCAAGTGTACATAAATGTGCTTCAGGGGCACTTTGTGTGATGCTAAGTATCGTTGATTTCTGATCAATTAGATTTGATAAATACTCAATATTTTGTTTTACACAACTTTAAAGTCTTAGAAGTTATGTCCTAAGATCTTTGACTTTGTTATTTATGTATTACATGTTAGTACCTACTTAGTTACATGTCATACATTTTATTTTCACATAGCGTTTGTCCGTCTTTCAGCAGATAACAAACAGGTCTTCAAACCATGCTGTCCGTTTCGAAACACATATAATATTACCGTTTTGCACAAAAACAAAACGGATATTATGTGAGTGGAGAAACGGACAGCATCAGCAAGGTACTTGCTGGTGTTGATGACACTATGAGTTGACATTGACAGTCACAATGACAGACACTTGCTGCTATGACTTTGACGGAGGAACTAAGGCATTATTCCCAAGAAAACCACCATAGAGACATATATATACATCCATATTTCAAATGCAGTTCTTCAAACCATGCTGTCCGTTTCTCCACTCACATAATATCCGTTTTGTTTTTGTGCAAAACGGTAATATTATTTTCCTCATAAAATGAAATTGAAAAGTAGAGTGTTTGTCACGGGTAATAAAAGAATCGATGCCTACTCTCTCGGGCGTCTAACTACCTCGGGAATTGATTCTTTTCAACCCTAGGCTAATAATCTACTATTTTATGGGTTTTCCCTATTTTTTTCTTTTGAACCAACAAAACAAATAAACAATATTCAAATCGTCCAGCCGTTTTAAGTTTTAGTCTAGTTGACGAACAGCAAGCTTCGCATCACGACAAGAGCCCTAACTGGACACTGCCGCCTCAACAAGCACATGTTCAAACTGAAGCTTAGACACACGTGAAGAGGTGGAGGAAACGCCTCTATCTTCTTGGAGAGTGTGGACCACTGATGGAAAAACGTAGCATTCATCTGGACAAGCACCTGCTTGGCCCAGACGAGCTACGAGACATCACTCCGAAGAAAGTCCTACAGTTCCTACTGCAAGGGTTAGTGGCGAATTATGAACGCCGCTGCTTCGAGGCTGAACACACAAAGTGGCGATCACAATAGGCCTATCATGGCCGCAGTGACTCGAAAGCCACCATATCCACTAATCTTAGAGTAAAGATGTCTTTTCCTATCGTTTTGGAGTAAAAAAGCCAAAGCCAAATTATTAACCGCGGGCGGTCAGTCTCAACGGAGACAAGCCATATTGTTATTGTGCAAACGTGAGAGCATTCTCTATTCTCTCACTCTCATAATCCGTCCCATTTTTACAACCATACTAGCTGCTGCCTTCGGCTTCGCACGCTCTATTTCGAGATAGAATGTAGGCTATGTCCGTTCCCGGGATACCAGCGGTCTCCATGCCTAATTTCATTAAGTTCCATTCAGCCGTTTAGCCATGAAAAGGAAACAGACAGACAGATAAACACACTGTCTACTTTTGAATTCATAATTTACTATATTCTGCTCGCGGTTTCGCACGCGTTCTTTGTAAGTTTCTATCCCAGGGGGAACTGATTTATGGGATAAAAAGTAGCC
Source organism: Eupithecia subfuscata (assembly GCA_963564075.1). Classification (NCBI taxonomy): domain Eukaryota; kingdom Metazoa; phylum Arthropoda; class Insecta; order Lepidoptera; family Geometridae; genus Eupithecia; species Eupithecia subfuscata. Next base: position 15,526,319 of record OY751102.1, on the reverse strand, counting down.
TATGTTTGATTCCAGGATAAGAATTACCTGTACTTATACATTTCAGCCCGATCCGTTCAGTAGTTTTGGCTTGAAGAAGTAAGAGACATCCATCTGAACATCCATACATCCAAAATTTCGCATTTATAATATTATTGTAATGTGAATGTAAGTATGAATAGGGAAAAGCTTTGGACCAAGTAAGTTCGTACTTTCGTAGACAAGTATTTATTTTAATGCCAATTAAGTAGTTTGCAATCCAATACTCATCTTGTACTTTACTTAAAGATGATTATTTTTATGACTGTTATCTAGGTGTTTAATTATACAGATTTTACTGTGGAATAATCTTTGTAATAAATACTGTGGCAGAGTTTATGTCTGTCTAGGTGTCATCGGAGCTTATTATGTATGCAGTATTGTGAAGGGAAATAATTGGCATATCTGCTAGCTACAACTAGCCCGCTATTAGTTAGTAGTTGCCTTAGATCTATGGCTATAACATAACACGGTCGTCTGGAAGAAATCCCTGCCAGGGATATGGCCGCCAATTGCAGGTTATTGTAGTTAGTTTGTAAGAACTTCTTACTGTCCTACTACGTAGTAGTACCTATACCTGAACTTGTTTAACTTTCCTGCAATAAAGATTGTATTATAATTAATCTTGAATAATTTATACTTTAATTATTCATACATTATAAAGGGTGTTACTACCGCTCTACCTAAGTATGTACCTATTTTACTTTGTTTTGCGATTTTTTTAGAAGTAGGTACCTAAGTTTAATAACTTTATCATGATTTTTTGAGTATTTTTGAAAGAAACATAAGTTATCTACCTTTTTTGTTTCATAAATAGTGAATAAAAAGTGTATAAAAAGTAAATCCGTTATTGGCCGTAAGTCTTGATTAAGTATCATATTTGTATTAATTAAGGGCTGTGGATTATATTTAACCAATAAATAAAATAAATAAATAAATTAACTAACAAATACGGGTGCAGTACACAAGTAACAAAACAGAATTACCCTCATTGAATACCCATCCCTCCATATTTCGAAGGCACCTATCCTGTCACGCGTCACACCGTATACAAAGACCTGACAACATGCGCGTGCGTTCCCTGATTTACCGCTCGATTGAATGCCCGCACAGTGTAAATGCGGTCGATTTATGAGCCTCGAGCGCGATGGAGATGTCATGGGATGTCACATCGGAAATTACAAGTTTCATTTATGATTATTCTTAGGACGATTGTGCACTACAAGGAATTTTACTGTCCGGCAGTCCGATTTTTTACGGTCCGATATGGCACGCCATATAATGTATATACTAGTTTGTGCACTATACGTAATTTTACCGTCCGATATTTTACTTTTCCCCATTCCGGAACGTAATGTAATTTCGCGTGCGTGGCGTGTAGCTTAACTGACGAAGAACTGAAAAGAGTCTGAAAAGACGGAGCTAAACTGAGTCGTATCATCCGAGTAAAGACGGACAAGTGCACAAGCCAATCATCCGTTTTTTTCATGCCACTTCGGACCGTAAAAAATCGGATGTTCGGACAGTAAAATTCCTTGTAGTGCACAATCGCCCTTAAGCCGGTTTTCCACCGCAAGCGGAGTGGACCACGTTTTACTCGCAAGAGTAAACTGCATACTTGTATTTCCACCAACAAATAGTCGTGCGGAAAGGAGTGAGCGAGCAGAAAGATAGTCGAGCGGAAGGAGTGAGCGAGTAGAAAGACAGTCGAGCGGAAAGGAGTGAGCGAGTAGAAAGACAGTCGAGCGGAAAGGAGTGAGCGAGTAGAAAGACAGTCGAGCGGAAAGGAGTGAGCGAGTAGAAAGATAGTCGAGCGGAAGGAGTGAGCGAGTAGAAAGACAGTCGAGCGGAAAGGAGTGAGCGAGTAGAAAGATAGTCGAGCGGAAGGAGTGAGCGAGTAGAAAGACAGTCGAGCGGAAAGGAGTGAGCGAGTAGAAAGATAGTCGAGCCGAAGGAGTGAGCGAGTAGAAAGACAGTCGAGCGGAAAGGAGTGAGCGAGTAGAAAGATAGTCGAGCGGAAGGAGTGAGCGAGTAGAAAGACAGTCGAGCGGAAAGGAGTGAGCGAGTAGAAAGACAGTCGAGCGGAAAGGAGTGAGCGAGTAGAAAGATAGTCGAGCGGAAAGGAGTGAGCGAGTAGAAATCGTTGAAATTTCAGCCATAATCTCTCATTTCCCTTTCGCTGTGGAAACCTGGCTTCGGGTTTGTAGAACTGTTTGCTTTCCAATAAATTTGAATGAACAAATAAATAAACCTTTATTGACAAAGAAAATTACGATCAAATAATAGAAATAAATTAGAACTAGTATTTAGAATTGAAACAATTGAGCTGCAGACTGTTGCAAACAATCTGCAGGTAGCTCCACTGATCCATATCAATACCAGTCAGGTGCGTCTGCAAGACGCTGGCTGCATTGCCCCGCTGTCTGGCAATGCTGATAAATAAATAGGTTTCTTTTGCAACTCAAAGTAACCTTATACATAGGTACATATTAGGTAAAGGGTGTTCCAGGCATCGACGTCGCAGTGAAGTTAGGTGGGGGTCACGACTTGATAGAGGTCAAATGGTATCGATGTACGTCCAGTTTTTTTATTATTTTAAACTTAGAGACGATTTTACCCATTTTTTGAGCATTTTCATAGAAAACTTGTCGTCTCAGAAACCAATTGTTATGGTTCTGGATGTTTTCTATGTAATTATTAAAAATGTGTAAATAGTAATGTAATATGGTAATGTGTAGATAGACATCAGTTATCTAGTACCCATGACACAAGTTCTGCTTAGTTGTGGAGCTGCACAAAGCTGTCGTCTTGGGCGTGATTAAATCCCTCTCGCTCTCAGAATCCTGACTAACATAACTCGCTTCGCTCGTGTGAGTTATTCTTAATTTCTGTCTCTGCGCTCGGGTTTCAATGACGCCCGTGACCTTAGACACTGTTTTGCGCCCTCGGTGCTTAATCCACTATTCAAATTACTCAATTTATAATGCGTGAAATGAAACAAAGGCGAACTTTTTTGGAAAGGTTTCTACGTGAAATGGACTCTATGCACCTCTCAAGAGTTCGCCCTATTCCTACTCTTCTCTCCCACTCTGATCTACTCAGCTAATCAATTGATGGATCCATAGTTCAACATCCACGCCTCACTCCCAAGGTTCCTCTAGCCTCCGAAGCAACTCCATTGCAACTGGGTCAGTAGTCGCTGATTACCATTGTCGGTTATCCAGCGGTAACGTTAGTACCGAGTGATTAGCACACGCCAGCACCAGCGCGCTCAGCCGTATCAACTGTTCTTCGTATAGTTGGTACCTATAAGTTTGCGTGTCTGTTTGTCACTCTTTGTTTATCTACTGACTTCTGCTTAATCTAAACTAGCGACCCGCCCCGGCGTCGCATAGGCAGCAAAGCTGTTTATTATAATTTGATTTTATTGATAAAACTAAAAACCAACTTAAACTCCCTTAGTAAATCTAACTGTTTTTTAAGCATGTCGAAATGAATACAAACCCCTCTAACCTCCTCCTTTTTATTACAACTATACTTTTCGAAGTCGATTAAAAAGGAATAATGTCATATTATTTAATGTACTTACTTACAGACATTGTATTTATTTAGGTAAACACTGACATTTATTCACAAAGAAAATTATACTAGTATTTACAATTGAAACAATTGAGATAACTGCCGACTGTTGCAAACAGTCTACAGATAGCTCAACTGATCCATATCAACACCAGTCGGAAGCGTCCCCAAGACGCTGGCTGCATTGCCACGCTGTATGGCAATGCTGATACGCTGTGCCAGATATTCACCAGCTCTCGGGTCACGCGTCGCTTCGACCAGACGCTCAGATAGATTTTTGAAAACCCGAAGAGCCTCGGTACCCCACGGACCTAGGGTCTCGACTCCAAGGGGAGCAAATGTGTAGGCTCTGTCGAGACCTGCATATTTGCGCCTCTTGAGATCTTCGGCCAAATCTGCCGCCGCCGCACCCGCCCTCACGGATGTCCTCGGAAGATGGGAAGGCGCAAGTGTTACTTACTTACATTTCTTTCTCTATTGGTATTGGTTTGGTATTTTCTCCCAGCGAAAGCTCTCAGTCTGCATGATTTTTCTAACAAACATCGTCATACAAATTTTGGCATCTCCCGAGGACTACAAGTGGCGAAAGGATTCGGCGCGAAAAAATACAAACCGCCCATCCTGTCGTCTGTTGTTTGCCATCCTGTCATCTTCCAGACATCCTGTCATCAGTTGTGTCCAAGATGGCGGCACATGCCCATCTGAGTAACCACATGGTGGTTACGCTCAGCTGTCTGAGCCACCATGTGGTTACTCAACCCTTTGGTTTGGCGAGCTTATAAATCATGATTTCCCTGAATTTTTGTATGCGAAGCCCTATGTTTTATTAATTTCCTATGAACCTGATGAAATAACCTACATATGAGAGAGTAGACTCAAACTTGCTGTCTGGTTAGAACCACAATGAGGCGACCAACTGCTCGGCTCAGATCTGTGAGTCGCCTGAGGCAACCAACGGAGGACACATGTGCCGCCATCTTGGACACAACTGATGACAGGTGTTCTCGTCATCGATATTTTACGCTTCTATGAAGAAATAAATAAATTCAACAAAGCCAGCGCAGCAATATTTCAGCTCGATCTGTCAGTCTGTTTTGGCGTGAAGAAGTCTAATAAACATCAAGCGAACGGTGTGGACGCAGTGGTGGTCGCAGCGTAGAAGACTCCTCCTAGCCGAATTTTGACCACGGCGGCAGCCAGTCTCATCGGAGACTAGCCAGATGCGCAGGACATATTATACTGCACAAGTGTGTGCGCAAGTACAGGTGCACTCTCTATTACCTCACTCTCATAATCAGATGGGACGGCAGACTGACCCGACCGGGGAGAGGTCAAGCGTAGGACCAACGGCTTAACGTACTTTCCGAGACACGGGGGCGCAACACCGCCAACTTCCTGACTCCGAGCTGCTACTGTGAATTTTTCTTTCTAGAAAAACAATAACAACTATTGGCCCGACCCTGGATTTGAACCCGGACCTCATAATCAGCGGTAGAACAAGCTGACCGCTAGACCAACGAGGCAGGCAAAGTCAGGTAACTAATTGAACGTACCAGACAGGGCAGCCGCTTCGTTCTGTATTTTAATTTAAACACCTTTACTGAGACCACATCTACCTGAATTTACAATACGAAAAAAATTGTTTTGAAAAAACTACAAACCGACTTTAAATTCCTTATTTTATTTTGTTTTTATGTTTTTGGGGATAGATACTAATCAATCGGGAATAAAAAACAACTCGGGATCATTTTTTATACAAAAGCAAAAGAATTTTCAAAATCGTCGTCGTGAAACATTTTTTATTATTCCTTGGGGTACCCTGGGTTTTAAACCCAGGGTACCCCAAGGAATAATAAAAAATGTTGACGATGACGTCGTACACAGAAGTGTGGGAAATGTCAATAAGATTAAAACACCGTTTATCAAACACTAGGTATATTACTTCCAGCATAATATAGACTCTATTTTACAAAGGGATTTCATAATTTATTATGATTTGCAACATGCAAGTTAGTTGTAGCATAATTTCCTAATCGGCAGTGATTGGAACTGCCCTGTCGCTTATTGTTGGTACAAAAATAAATGCTATGTGTGCTTTATGCACTTTAGATACGTACTAGGACAAATTTTATTCGTAACACTATAGATAAAATTTATATGATTTATAATTTCTAATGAAATCAACTCGATTATGAAACTTCGTAAGAATATTCGTACTTTGCATCTAAAATCCAATCAAACTAAGGACCGATTCCAAAACGGAGAGACGAAGATTATATTAGGTAAAAAATTAAGATACTCAGAATCTCGAATATTAATGTTAGGGATTACAAAAAAAAACACAGAAGTGCAATTTTTTTTGGTTTCGACAGATTTCATTCATAATTTTATTTCTTATCTGTTTTTGAACTCGAATGCTTTTTTATTTGCTGTTGTCTGTTTTGATATAAGTTTTAATTAGGTTTTCATACATACGTTATACCCATCATTATTTACAAAAAGAATCTTGGATAATAGATCTGAGAACAGTTATTTGTACACATCTTCACTATAATCCGTTTTATTAGAAATCGAGACCTTAATACTACTATGTTCTATCTTATAGAATAACCGTACGTAGCTGTCTCAAGAAACACAGGGATATCTGAGAATCGTTTTCTCTTCTTCTTCTTGTTCTCTTCGGGCAGAAAGTTCCAGATTATCAGGTCTTCGTCTGCAGTTGCCGTTGCTAGAAAAAAAAACGATTCTTTTCATTCCCACTGGACACGAACCCCGATGGTTAGGTGCTTAGTTATTTTTCAGGTTTCCTGGTATTCCTAGTTCCTATAATTAACCCGGGAATAGGATTTTTGTTTTCTCGAGGTTTTTCAATTATCTATTTACGTGATGTAAGTATCTCGGCTATAATATATACTCTTATTAACACTTTAATTATTTTAAGGGTATCCTACTCGGTTTTATGTAGTCATCATCATCAACATAGGATTTTTTTTATCCATAAATCTGTTTCCATGGGATAGATATAACCTTTAAATTTTTCCAAAGAAATAACGCGTCCAAACCGCGAGCGGCACCTAGTTTATTTATAAAGTTTGTGGTTTTTATGTTAACTTGAAGACTCGACAACCTACCAAGCTTGGTGCCATCAGGGCTGAAGATCATGGTCCTCACTCGGTCCAGGCCGCTCAACCCCTCCCCCCACTGGTCCACCACGGAATCAGGGTCGCTCATCACCACCAGTTTTGAACAGCCTTTAGGAGATGTTAGCCGGTCTAGAAAACAAAAAAAAATTTAATGCAAGCAGGACTAAATGTTGTCAAAATATCATCTGTTCGGAAAGTGGCTTATTCCTTTTCTAAACATAAAGCAGAAGTACGCCATTGCTGTCGTACTGAAATGCAGGAGAAAAAACTAAATTTTTAACGATCTGAGCGGTAGAAATTCATTTCTATAGTTATATTATTTAACTTAGTGAAATATCAGCCGATAGGCTATGCAGGCAACCTCGTTAGTAATCTGTCACTTTGCCACTCATGCCTAGTTCAATGTTTGTACTACAAAGTCGAGCCTGTACGGCGCATGACTTAGCAAGGTCTCTCGGATCCACGCGGTCGGTGCGATATGGCAACACTGGCGTAGAGCCACAAAATAATGTCCTCCCAGCCGAATTTCGACTACGGCGGCCAGTCTCATTTGAGACTAGGCAGATGCGCAGGACATATTATAGTGCACAAGTGTGTTCGCAAACACACTCTCTATTCCCTCACTCTCATAATCCGATGGGACGACAGACCGACACGACCGGGGAGAGGTCAGGCGCAGGAACAACGGCTTAACATGCTATCCGAGGCACGGGGGTGTAACACCGCCAATTTCCTGACTCCGGGCTGCTACTGTGAATTCTTGCAAATATCGTTATTTTTGCAAGATAACAACTATTGGCGCGACCCGGGATTCGAACCCAGGACCTTATACTCAGCGGTTGAACAAGCTGACCGTGTCAAGAGAGAAAAAAGAGCCACAAGAGTACTCTACCTGTGTCACATAGACTGAGTACCATCTCGCCGGTGCGATGGCTGAAGAGCATTGCGTCGAGGCTGTACGGTGTGTGACCCAGCAAGGTATCTCGGATCCGCGCGGTCGGCGCGTCGATCAGCGCGATTCGCACGTGTAACTTTGGCAACACTGTGCCGATTCCGAGGAGGGCACTGCGCCACGGGTGCCAGGCTAGAGTCTGGAAGTGCGATGTAAGATAAAGATAAAGATAAAAATGTTTATTTCGTCTTAAGTATCACAACAACATTTCTAAATAAATGTACTTACAGGTTTAGTGTTCAGATACCTGATGTGTGAAAAAGACCAATTCTAAGGCGTCGCTAGTGAGTTCCTCGCTCTTGCTAAGTCGAAACTTGTATTAAGAAGCGAGGGCTCCCGCTCTGGCTAATTAATGGGTTTTTTTCTCACAATGGTGTATATTGCAAGTAACAAAATATACTAAGTTAAATCTAGTAAGATTAAACACATAAGATAGAAAACAAAAACATACCTATCTAATTTAGTTTATACATAAATAAGACTATTTAGCCTAAAAATGAAAGAGAGGTGACACTTAGGTTACTAGGTAGAGATTGTTATTATTGTATAGGGATCAATTGGACGTCCAATCAGTGTAGGCGCCGGAAGCGAAGGATGTCATTATCATAGCTTGTTAAAGTCTCTGGGTGCTGGAGAAAGGAACTGTTTTTCATCAGGAATATAGCTTCATTTGCCCGAACATCCGCTCACTGACATCTTGCACTTTTGCAAATGAAGTTAGATGGGATGACGACAGGTGGTCCAAACCGTGTGGTTATTATATTACCGTGTAACACGGAATGGTTATCGAGACTGGGGCCTAGAATCCACCGTCCGCGGACTCGCTGGATCGACGATATTTGTTAGATCGTGGGTTGCACGTGACCCAAACTGGATACAAAGAATTGAATGGCCTATGTCCAACAGTTGGTTCTAAACAGCCTATAATAATTATGGGCTGTTTAGAGTCAATAAAAAGCTTTTTTGACTAGCCACTAATGCCACCTGGATAAGTGTTCGTTTCGGCGGCGTTTCTGCTGCCTAATGTCAAACTTTCGCATTTATAATACTAGTGTGATAATATCTACCTTAACAGTCCACGCCGACTCAACAATAGAGCACATAGAAGAGAGACAAGGCCAGGTGAACATCAACACGCAGTCTCCGTTGACAGCCGCTGCGGCCAAGTACCGCGAGTCCGGGGACACCCTCACGGTCAGGATGGCCGAGTGGAAGGCCCGGCGCCACGAGACGGACGTCAACGATTGTCTGTCAAACACGACTAGCGTGCCGTGCGAACAGCCCCTGAAAGGAATTATATAATTATTAAATACTAGCTGGCCACGGCTTCCCATGCTCTTCACCGGGATAAAAAGAAGCATATGTCCGTTCTCGGGATACCGTCTACCTCCTTATCAAATTACATTAAGATCTGTTATGCAGTTAAGGCGTCAAAAGATAACAGACAGACAGAATTACTTGCTCTTATAAGATATTATTCGCCGCCCGCGTTATAGGACGCCCTCCAGCCAGGTGGGATGACGATCTGCGAAAGACTGCAGGCAGATGCTGGATGCGGCAAGCTGAAGACAGGGCGCTATGGCGCTCATTAGGGGAGGCATACATATGTCCACCGGATGTTGGACCAACCAAACGCAAAATGTCGATATAAATACAATACATAACACTTTATTGCACACCAAGAAATACTTGAAAAAACTAAAAGAGAGGTTACAGAGTCGCATTATAGACAGCCTTATGGCTAAGAGCAATCTCTTCCAGGCAACCTTGGGATAGACACAAAGCAGTTGTACCTACACGTATAGGTGGCATTACTTAAATATTTAATACATACATATCTTAATATGACTGTATTGTAATATGACTTTAGTATCCCGTAATAAATGAGTTAAACGTAAATATTACTTTACTTACGTAACAAAGGATTTCCCCGTAGGGCTCCAGTCCACGGCGGTGATGGAGCAGGGCTGCGCACCCAGCATGCGGCAAGGACAGATGCTGCCGGCGACGGACTTGTTGTACACGTTGTCGTGCAGCTCCACTTGCAATGTCGTTCCTAGCTGAGGAGGGAATCAGAGAGCTGGTGTACCATCATCATTGACGACCTATGTGGCGCGGGGAGCGAAGATCCGCCAGCGACGCTGGAAGTTGCGGGATTGATTCTCCGCCTTGGGACATATTTTTGTATGCTCTGCAAATATTTGTTCCGGGTGTTCTGGATATTTTCAATGTACTTATATTCAAAAATCTGTGTAATGTGTTGTGTTATGTATTTAAACAAATTATAGAAAAAATATGTTCCTCAATTCAATTCTTGGTTGGCTCTGCGTCTGGTCGACACAATTCTGCCAAATGTTTAGGTTAATTATGTTCCTCTCAATAGACTGTCATAAATTCAATGACACCATCTGTGGCATTCATATTTTCAATATTTTCTTGTTTATATTCCGTAAAGATGTTATGTTATGCATTGCCAACCTAATCTTGTTCGAATAAACCTAAATAAAATAAAATTAAAATTATTTTTATTTTGTTGTTGGTACAATAAATTGCTCTTTCGATAAACATACCGACAATAACATAATTATATCGATGTTGTATCATCATCATCTTCAGCTCTTTACGACCCACTGCTGGGCAACGGCCTCTCTTTGTTTATGCATGTCATTCTGTGTTGCATATTAAATAAAAAATAAATAACATGAACATCATTTATTTCAGACCCTGTTGTGGTCCATATTGTAACTATGGCTAATTTACATGTTTTTAACGAGATGATCCCAAAAAACCAATCCCGAGGTATTTGTCCCACCAAACTTTAAAAAAATTGTGTAATGTTGTACAAAAATAAATAAAACGTCAAGTGCGAGTCGGACTCAAGGGTTCCGTTTAACTGTAAGACCTTGTTTCTTGCCAATTATTACGATTCTAGGTCAACATAAAGTAGGTACCCTGTATATTTTTGTCGAGGGAGACAATCAAAACTTATTTTTTTAGTTAATAAACTACAAATTTATGGTTTTAGGATTTTTTTACTTCATTTGTGCTATATGACCTTGCTTTTTGCTAAATTTTATGATTCTGCGTCAACGGGAAGTACCCTATAGGTTATGGTCCATGGCGAGAATAAAAAGTATTTTTTTGGTGAATAAACTACTAATTTATTGTCTTCGGGTTTATTCCTTTATTTGTGCCATAAAGCCTTTCTTCTTGCCAAATTTCATAATTCTAGGTGTACGGAAAGTACCCTATAGGTTTTGGTCCATGGCGAGCATTAAAAGTTATTTTTATAGTGAATAAATTACAAATTTATGTTTTTCGGATTTTTTCCTTTACTTGTGCTATAAGACCTTGCTGCTCACCAAATTTCATGATTGTAGGTCTACGGGAAGTACCCTATAGGTTTTGGGTGCATGTCATTTCCTTGGAAATTTCAAAATTTTCGGACATAAACGGCTGTATCTTTTGAGTGCGTTGACTTAGAAGTTTAATTTATATCACGGCTTCAAGAGGTTACGGACTTGAGTATTTGATGTTAATTTCAACTCCATACCTCAACGCGTTCCTGGGAAAAGAGGGTGGACAGACGGACAGACAGACAGACAACAAAGTGATCCTATAAGTGTTCCTTTTTTTCCTTTTGAGGTACAGAACCCTAAAAAGTAAAGGGACTCACAGCTAGCCGCTCTCCACAAGGGTCGAACTTGCAGCACAAGATGTCATACTGCGTGTAACCCTCGCTGATGAGGTTCTGCGTCCTCCAGCTCCACTTGTGGTAGCTGCGACCGAGGGCTGCCACCAGGATGTTCTCGTTGTTCCAGTCAAGGAGCTCTGGAACTGGACAAATTACAGGGTTTTACCTAGATTTAAATCTAATAAAGACGGAGGCGATATAGTAGGGTAAAGGCGGGATTGATGCTCCAGGAGGGATTTTTGCTCCTCTGCCAAAAATCCCAACCTCCGAAATAATAATGTTATGTCAGCATAATTCAAATAAATAAAATTATGACAAAAAATTTGCTACATAAGATAACCGACACAACATCAACTAGCCCTATGCCCCAACTAATGTAAATAAAATTAAAATGAATAAAGGTATACTTACAAGGAGCATAGCTATAAGAAGGAAGATCCAGAATGCTGTCAGCCGACGACAGATATGGCTTCTTCCGTGGAACACAAGGCCATATGGCCTCCTGGGTGCAGCCCAGCGCTTTCGGGGGATCCACGCCAAAAGCGCAGTCTAGGTAGTTCATGTACCGCTTCTTTTGTTGGTACTTCTTGCACTGAGATATAACGAAAACATCGGCTTAGGTCTGGCAATACTGGAAGCGGTGGTTAGAAGCTGTGTGATCTACTGTGTCGGAGGGCCAGACCCACTTCAGGGTTTAGTCAGGAGAGTGAGTGTGTGTACAGTACTTAAACACACATTTGAGGATAGCAACCACGGTTATCCTAGCATTTAGCATCATAGTAGATCTAGAATTATAGAACTATAATACTTTGGCAGGTACATAATCTTGACGGAAGAATGGAGTCGGCTAGTGTGTGGATCGGTGGGCTCGCCGGCCAGGTATAGGAGGAAGAGGGGACGCCAGTCGGGCCGCGGTAGGTTTTAAGTGTTCCCGTGGTTCGATGCAAATGGCGAGAGAGGGACACCGGAGAGGTTTTAGTGGGTATTACGTCCTTCTCAGGGCGTCGAGTCCCACATAATTCTGGTCCCCCCCAGACCAGTTTATTCGTAAACGAATTTCCTCGCCGAATAAAAAAAGGTACCTAAGCTAGATTTATCCTAGAAAAACTCATACGAAGAAGTATGAAAATCAGTTCAGTAATTTTTGAGTTTACTGCGCTCAAACAGATTAAGGGCTTGGTTTATAATCCTATCCTTTTTTCTCTACGCACGCGTTGCTTATAAAGGAACGTTTAAAGGTTATTCCTGTTTCATGGGAACTGATTTATGGGATAAAAAGTAGCCCAGGTATTCGTCATGTAGGTATGTAAAATTTCATCCCGATCCTTTCAGTAGTTTTGGCATGAAGAAGTAACAAACATACATTAGTCAACATAAGTCACAACATAAGTCATTTCAATTGAACGGTGATCTTGACCAGATTATGTGCGAAACAGTGCAATTTCATGATTTTTATCGTTATTTTTTTTCTGAAGCGTGGGTTCAAAGAACAAAAAGTATGTTTTTTGAATTCTACGTACCTACCTAATTAGAGTTATTTTACCACGGGTATCCCGTGAGCACTGAGATCTAGGCCTGGTTTGTCAACCAAACCCATTAGGCATAGATCTATCTATGACTTAGTAACCTTTTATAATTATATTTATTATTTTATAATTATAAAATTCAGGTCTTAGTGTGCGTATTGTAATGTTGTGATAAGCAAAAGGGGTTACCCAAATGTCATAGTTCTGCAGATTACAGCGGGCTTCCCACACGCCGCGCCGCCACTCCAGTTCTGGGAAGGATTCCCGCGGTGCTACGAACCGATCCAGCGGGGGTCGCGGGGCATTCAACTGCAACAATGTTTTTACACAGCCGCATAATATAAATATACACAGAAACACAACTAGTTTTCTAGCAAAATTAGAAGAAATACCTGGAACGGGGAAAAACAACGGCGGGTAGCTTATGCTAGATTCCTCGGACCAGCGAGTGGGTTCTGCGAAGTTGTTCAGTCAGCTCTGTCTTCCGAGAAGCCGAGCAATGGACTGTACACGAATCGTTTGAACTCAAAACGCGTGAACATTATTATTTATCAATTTCTGGCGTTTGATTTGTCGAGCAAAAAGTTCTGGTCAAGTGTGTGTGTGGTGTTCAGGGTCCAGTCCGTTTTTTGGAAAATTTGTTATAGGTCACGTCTCAGGAGCTATCAAAAATCCAGTGAACCTTACTTCATCCTACTATAGTTCAATTTGATTATAATTTCGGTATTACACAAAGACTTTTCAAGGTGTAGGTCAGCACCAAAGGTAAAACAGGGTTTCTCATTCTAACAACCTTAAATTAATGCACAAATATTTACTTACAACTTACCTACCTACCTATCATCTTATTTGATTACTTCTTATTGTAAACAAACATGTGAACCAACAACAAAGTCGCAGGTATTCTTTGACAAGTTTAGGAAGATTAAACGCTCGATTAAGTCAAAGACGTGCATGAAGGGGTTTTTCAATTTATTTGCAAACAAATGACGCAATAGTCAGGAGTCGTAAACCCAGCAGTGGGCGCTCACATTCTGAATAGACAAATTTAGGTTGCTTAAGACCAATTGGCCAGCCTAAGCTCAGATGGAGGGATGGACAGCTATAAAATTGTCCAGAATTACGGACCATAGACTAAGAAGGAGATAAAATAACTTTGTAGTACTTGGCTAGCAGGGTAGAATACAGATAAATTACGTCACATCGTCATCGAATGCGTAATATTTATGAAACTCATTCCTTCAGCTTTAGTAACTTACGCAATGTATAACAATGCAAAGTCATTCTTCTCTATCCTACCCTAGACAACTACCCCCGTGATAGGCCTAGGGAATCCGATGGGTTAGGTGCTATTAATATAAGTACGAGCCCCTGGAGGATTGAAGAGGTTGAAGAGGATTTAATTTCCATTCCTTCGCGTGCGAAGCCGCGGGCAGAAGCTAGTCCTACTTAATATTATAAAGCCGAAAACTTATGAAATCTGAATTTTATTTACCTAGGATCTCCAAAAATACTAAACAGGTCATGATGTGGCATGAATTTAGAACTTAGCTCAACTTAGATAATACTTATTACACCGAAAATACGCGTGCGAAGCCGCGGGCAGAAGCTAGTCCAAATGGTTATCTTACTAATATCCTATCCTACTAATATAAATGTGAAAGTTTGTGCCGTTGTTGTGCCGTTGTACCGTTGTTGTGAAGATGTTTGGCCGAAGACAACGCCAAATGTACTGAGTCGATCGAGCTGAAATTTTTTATACTTATAGGGTCCTGGAATAACAAATACGCAATTTTTGACGTAACAACCTCTTATAATTCGATAGAGCCGGCTGCACGCACGAAAAAACATGACGTCATGCGGCGTTACCTCGTCATGCGGCGTTACCTCGCTCTGAGGCGTTCCATGTAAGGCTTGAAGTGCAAGCGAGAGCGCTCGACATCCGTCCCTCTCCTACTTGAGTGAGCCATGCGTCTGCGTTGTCACGTTCAACTATCGTCAGTAAACCGACTTTACAGACAACCAATTTTTTTGTGAAAATTGAATGAAAAGATGCAGTTACTTGATCATCACACCAGTTCTTTTGATAGATAGGATGGTTATTTTATAAGACCTTTATAAGCAAAGTTTGTACTAAAATTCTTTGATACGACAATGGATCTGTCAATTTTCCCATATTTTAAAAGGATTCCCATTCTGTGTCTCTGGATACCCGCTTGCTAAGTTCATTAAATATGAAATCATTTTGTTAAGATAAATTACAATCCTAAACCAACACAGACTCACAGAGTCTGAATTTGTGTAGGAAATGGATTCAAAAGTGTGTTTAATTTATTTGTTGAACTGAGTGTCACTTGCATTGAATGCTCGTGTATTTCAACATTTCATTGTGGATTTTCCTTTTCAACGGATTTCAAAAATGAGGCGGTTAGTTGTTGTTATTCCAACCGAATGCCACGGTAGGGCGTTTGTAGGGAAATAGTAGATGATTTCCGATCAGAATACAACCATTACCAGTAGTCGGAACTAACATTTTATAACGCAAATATCACAAAAATCTCACAACGCTGGCTCGACTACTGGTAATGGTTGTATTCCGAACGGAAATCATCTACTATTTCCCTACAAACGCCCTACCGTGGCATTCGGTAGGTATGGGAGATTTTTATGATTTTTGTGTTATAAAATGTTAGTCTGTTGGCTCGCTGTAGGCAACTTCACTACCATTTCCCCACCTCATCCCAACCGTTGGCATCAGGTCCCCACCGTTGCCCAACACAAATTGCTACTGGGGTTCTCAATTCACTTATATAAGTACCTAATTGTTTGTAATTCGATATCTCTAGCCAGCGTCTAGCTCAGCTGTTTCAATTGTACATACTCGTTTCAATTTGTTTCTGTTCTTTAATTCTAATCCTACCTAGGATTTCCAAAACTCCAAAACAGATCAGGATAAAATTTGGCGTACATTTAGAGAGAAACCTAACTTAGATAATAGGCTACTTATTAAACCGAAAATACGCGTGCGACGCCGCGGGCACCAGCTAGTATGTTAATAAAGACTTTCAGCATACTACCTAATTATTATCTGATTTCGATGGTTCTTTATATTTATACATATTACATATTTAAATCGGGGAATCTAACATGAGATCACAAAGCAAGGTAAGCGATTTTTTTTTGGTTTTAATTAATATGTGCCTCATAGTTTGGGGACGTCTCAGCATGCACAATAACGAAATAGTCAACAAAACAATAATTACTCAGGGTTGGGGTCAGGCAAGAATCACGGAAAAATAACACTACCAAAATTTAACAACTTTTAATAAATTCTTACGCATTAACAATTTTTCCTATTCTTTCGCAACATAATCCTTGTCTGCGGTATATATTTTAGTCCCCCAGGGATCCCTAACGCCCTTTAGTTTTACATTATCAGTGCTGTAGGGTTGATTCTTGATTCCTAGGATTCCCCATTAAAATTTATGACCAGAGATTTCTCGTAATCCTCATGTGTGGCTGTCGTGTTTTTTTTATTACAATTATTTGTTTTTGACATGCGCTTATTAAGTTTTTGCAATTACACATCGTTAAAACCTTCGGTACGTTAATATTTCCTTTATGTTCATTGATTGTGAAAATGAATTTTGTAATCGTTGTAGGGTGAACTTTTTATGTATATTTTTATTGTCCTGATAGATATGTAGACTATTAAGTTGATTGAACATGAATATATTTGTTTTTGTTTTGTTTTGGTTCCCTAGGAAAATAGTACAACACAATTTTAGTAACATCGAGGGATATAGATGATTTAAATAAGGGAAGCCTTTGTCAAACCACATTTGAAATTAAGTCCAATTATTGATTCTCTAATTATTGATTGAGCACTGGCTTTTTGGACTTTCTTGAAATCTTTCAAGTGAAAGGTAGCCTGCATCTCTTAAAAACCCTCTTTCTCTCCCATCATACCGCATCAATTATGTTATCGTTACCACGCATAATCTTAAATGTCTTGCATACTTCTATGAATCAAAAAATGAGCCAAAAACACCTCGTTAGCACGTTTTGCTTATTCTAAGGGTTGGTGCGAATTCTAAGCCACGCGGGCTTAGAATTCGCACCAACCCAACTTT
This sequence comes from Eupithecia subfuscata, assembly GCA_963564075.1. Lineage (NCBI taxonomy): Eukaryota > Metazoa > Arthropoda > Insecta > Lepidoptera > Geometridae > Eupithecia > Eupithecia subfuscata. The sequence continues at coordinate 15,509,274 of OY751102.1, read as the reverse complement.
TCCTGTGGGTGTCGTAGGAGGCGACTAAGGGACATCCTCCGGGGGGCAGGTAGCAGCGTCTTCTGCAGAACAATCCTACCACTGAACTGCGACCCCCAAATCGCATGCCTAGCGTGGGGATTATGGGAATTACCCCCATACGATAAAAGCCGATAAGGTTCTTATCAGGAGGAAGCCTGCGTAGGACGCAGGTTTCCCACTGATAGCAGTGGACTGGTATTGACTACCATATGGTAGTCAGGCCTACCATATCAATATAAATATATATGGAGGGATTTATAGAAGGCGTACCTAGATAAATTTCCCAACTACCAACTAAGTACCTAAATATTTAAGTAAGTATCATACCTAAATATTTAGGTACTTGATGGTTGTTGGGAAATTGATCTACGCCTTCTATAAATCCCTCCATTTATAAGTAGATACGTGTCTTTCTCACGCCTTCTTCACCCATGTCTAATAGACGTTCATCGTTTGGTAAAAGGTCCCTTTAGCTTATTCATAGAAATAAATGAATTATCTTGTTTCATTTCCCACTTTGTTGCTAATTTGACCAGCTATGTCCTTTCGGTATCGGCTTGTATAATAGCTTGTTTTGCTTCATCTTCTAAGTTTGCCAACCATATTAAATTGTTGCCAAACTTGGGCATGGAATTGTTAAATAGCATAAATTGCACTCAATTAATTCCAGCAGCGTCGAAAACTTTTTATTTTTTTGTCTCCGTTTTACAAAACAAAATCCTTTAGAAAATGACATTATCTATAATTTGATATTTATTACTGAAATTGAATTAATTGTTATCTTTTTCACAGATAATAAAATACTATACCCTTTTTATATTTTTCTGATGTCTACTTCACTATCGATGACATACTTTCTATGTGTTTCGACAAAATTGTTGTTTCTAAATAATAGGTACCCCAAAAACTTTTGATTTTGACGGGACTATTGTTTTCATTTATTTTATTTATTTATTTTCAATTAATTTAATTCCCGAGAGCTTGTGAAGTTGTGAGTATTTGGCGCAGCGCATCAGCATTGCCATACAGCGTGGCAATGCAGCTAGCGTCTTGGGGACGCTTCCGACTGGTATTATGACATACCTATATATGGTATTGATAAGGATCAGTTGAGCTACCTGTAGACTGTTTGCAACAGTTTGCAGTTAGCTTAATTGTTTCAATTGTATATACTAGAATAATTTTCTTTGTGAATAAAGGCTATTAAAAAAAAATCGTTTCTTAGAAATAACCCTGAGTGTGACGGTTTACGCACTGTCGCCGGCTCCATGGCCGCTGCCGGCGTTGTTTTATTCTTCTTTTTGATGTACTTGATACTATCACTAAGTAAAAACATCAATCAAACTTTTCACTCTTCTCAGTGCTAATTACGCGCAACGCAACCAGCTTCGAATAACAAAAACCTAAAAAAGTTGTTTTGTACTAGCCAGCCACGCTGACGACGTAGAAATAGTGCGCATGCGTCCTTCGATTAACTCACCCTTTCGATATCTCGCTATAGCAAGCTAGCGTGAAGGCTAGTCTGGTGTCTAGGTGTTTAGTTCCATAACATTTACTAAGATGTCGCTCTTAGCATTTTACAAAACCAACCTTAACCGTTTTAGTAAGGTATTCTAAAATTAATTTATGCGACTGAAAGGTTTTGTGTTTGATGATTTTGTGTTTCAGGTTTTCCCATCTTATGAGTGTTCTCACATCTTTGTGTTGACATCATTATTATGTACAAAAATATGTTGAAGGCACATTTCTACTCAATAGAATGATATACTTAACTACATAAATATAGTATAAAATTATTAGATATCATAGTTATGTTATCTAATAGTTTTATATTAAAAGAAAAACAAAATTATTTTTGATTAATAATTTCAGCTAAGCCTCAGAGCCCAGGAGCTATTTATCTACTTAAACTTAGATTTAGTAGGTACACATTACAGTGCCCTGCTTAAACTTAGATTTAGATTGAGATAAATTTAAGTGAACTGTAATGTTTTTATGAGAAAAATTAAGTTCTTTAAACCTAAGTATGTATGTATAAGTATACTAATCGCAGGAGCAAATTCTAATGCCGCGGTCGCCGAGGAAAATTAAATGAGTCTCCGAAACAAGATCCCATGTTTGGGCGTGGCAAATCCGTTCAGCATTTTGCCGTAACCACCGCACTTGGCAGGAGGATTGGTGGTGGCAGTGGAGGTGTTAAAATACACAGAAGAACGCTACTTGTCCTTTCTCTGGTAAGTACCTACTAGGGTTTAGTCCCGGGAATTCCCGTTCCGGAAAATGCCGAGAATTCCCGAAATTTTTGACCGATCTAAGACCCGAGAAATTCAAAATCATTTTCGGGGAAATTTCGGGAAAAATATTTTAACTATTATAACACTACCGAAATAACATAACATAATAAATTCCACACTTCCTCTTACAGCATTTCGCATATATCAGGTACCTATACCTACCTACTCGAAATCGGCTCTTACGACATTCTCGGGCCGGACGTAGACAGGATGCCTGCCTACTCGGATGAATAAAATCGACGTTCGTTTCCGATCGGTTTTCGCCGTTTTCGTGCTCAAACAACTCTTATTGCTTGCATAAGATTAGCGTTTGCTTGAAAACGAATAAGAAACTTCGATTTTTCGAGTAGACCCCCAGTTCTTCTACAGCTTCTACTACTAAAATAATGTCCACCTAGCCGAATATCAACCACGGCACGGCGGCCAGTCTCATCCGAGACTAGCCAGATGCGCAGGACATATTATAGTGCACAAGTGTTGCGCAAACATAGGTGCACTCTCTATCTCACTCTCATAATCCGATGGAATGACAGACCGACACAACCGGGCAGAGGTCAGGCGCAGGAACAACTGCTTTCCGAGGCACGGGGGTGTAACACCGCCAACTTCCTGACTCCGGGCTGTTACTGTGAATTTTTCTTGATAGAAAAACCCCAATGACAATTTGGCCCGACTGGGCCCGGGATTCGAACCCAGGACCTCATAATCAGCGTTTGAACAAGCTGACCGCTAGACCAAAGAGGTACGTAGTCTCACTAATACACTACTACTTTTTTGTATTTGTATTTATTTATTCCATCGTAGGTACACTTGTGTTACACTTGATGTCGTTACATTCTATATTTGTGTACTATTTTAATAATTACATCTATAGGTTTTTCGTTATAGGAAACACCATAAGGTAGGTACAAAGGTAAAAAAGAAAAAACAGACAGACATGACTGAAAATTAAATAAAAATTACATTACTACTTTTAAATTACTACTACTATAAGTACCAACTTATGTAAAATGCTCTAAATTTTCATGGTTTTTTGATCTAACCATAACATGAATAAATACCTAATTAGCGAAATATCATACCAAAACTTGTTAATTTTTTGTAATGAAATATCCTTATGACCTTTGGAATTAATTAGTCTTCAACTCGAGCTAATTATATTTATACTCGCACTATACCAAATTATAGAATTACTTACATGTCTACATGCTTAGAAAGAATTGAGTTTTTATAGAAACAGTACCTGTTAAAATAACACAAAGTCTGCATTGCCTTTCTAAGTCTGAGACTTCTTTGTGTTTTATTCAACGATAAATAAACACGGCAAGACTCATAAAAATAAGCTAAGAAATTCATTAAGCATTTCAATCAAATAATAAAACAAATTAGAATCGGTAATTACAATTAAAACAATTGAGCTAACAGCAGACTGTTGCAAACATTCTATAATCAGCTCAACTGATCCATATCAATACCAGTCGTCGCGTCCCCAAGACGCTGGCTGCATTGCCCCGCTGTATGGCAATGCTGATGCGCTGCGCCAGATACTCACCAGCTCTCAAAATAATAGAATGTACTCACAGTCTTTTTTCGAAAAATCACTCTTTCCATTCTACGCGCACTATTTTTGTCACAGCAACAAGCATGCACTCATAAAAATTAAACATACGATAAGATAACATGAAAACAATAATCATTAATAACACGTTGTTGGCTTGATCATAATTTTTAGAAACGCTACCCTCATTTTTTTCACGTTGAAATGTTGCCAGTAAAAGAATGGAAGAAATAATACTACAGAAGAAAGAATATTACCCTCAACCTCAAAATAATGTGTTATTTATAAAATTAAACTACCTACCGAATTTTAAAATGAGGTAAAATTTGAATTTGTTTGTGAGTAGGGGTTCCAATACTTCCAATCTCGGGAACTAGGTACTCGTCCGGTTTTGAAAATACTTTCACTAATAGAAAGCTACACTATCCTTGAGTGACTTCAGTTTTATCCAGGTACCAAGTGAGTGAAACCACGAGCAGAAGCTAGTCCTATAATCTTTATACATACATATATATAATTCTTCTGTGAGTGTGTATGTCACTGAACTTCTCTCAAACGACTGGACCGATTTTGATGAAATTTTTTGTGTGTGTTCAAGGGGATCTGGGAATGGTTTAGATTCACAATTTTGTCCGCTGGACAAGCCGCGGGCAGAATCTAGTTTCTTTATATTATAATAAATGCGAAAGTTTGTGTGAATGTTTCTTACTACGTTTCTCTGTTACTACTAAACCGATTTAGATGAAATTTAGTATGTAGATGGTTAAGGTTTTAGAATAACACTTAAGCTAATATAATTTTTCAAAAATTAACCTCTGTGCGGGTTAAAAACGGTGGTTAAGTTTGTATTGAAAATAATATTTTCATAGAAACTTTACCACCTTTTTAAATACGAGTAATCAAAACTCAGTATAAATCTTATATGTAAAATTCTCGTGTCACAATGTTCGTTCCCGTACTCCTCCGAAACGGCTTGACCGATTCTCATGAAATTTTGTGAGCATATTGAGTAGGTCTGAGAATCGGCCAACATCTATTTTTCATACCCCTAAGTGATAATTTTAAATTTCCACGCGGGCGTAGCCGCTACTACTACTAACTACAAATTAAATAATAATAATAATTCTTTATTTCGGACAAGTCCATAGTTTTATAAAAATACATAAGTACTGAAACATACTAGGTACATAGGTACTATATTTAAGAAATAGTCAGTAACTAAAAGTACTTAATTAGGTACCTAGTAGATAGGTAATATTTCTACTTGCGGTTCCCACTGTGGTGCACCGATATCCAATAGCGGAAGTAGTCATTATAATGAATTACTTTTGTATTTTTTATTTTTACAAAACTTCTAGGAAGCTTGCAATAAATTCCTGAAATTTGTATGATCTCCACGCGGGTGAAACCACGGGAAGCAGCTAGTGTTTAATAAATTCTTAAAATCGTTGTGTTCTGATTAATCCAAATTTGTTAAAAAAATCATCCCAGTAGTTGTTTCGACCAAGTGGAACAGAACGTAAATCCGCACAAAACGAAACGAAAACTGCAATAGCAGGTAAAAAATATATAGATGACCAATAATTTTAAATAATTATTGGTCACTTATATATTTTTAACAAAGGATACTAAGGATATAATAATCAATAATAGAAACAAATTAGAAATACAGAGTGTTGCAAACAATCTACAGGTAGCTCAACTGATTTATATGACCTACCAGTCGTCGCGTCCCCAAGACGGTGGTGGCTGCATTGCCCCGCTGCTGTATAGCAATGCTGATGACCATTAGTTGATATTGATAGCCCTCTTTTTCTTTTTAATAGTTTTGATGAGCCTGACTGTTCTTGGAAGTGTGCACTCTGTGTGTGTAGAATAAATTATTGCAACAAACTTGCAACTTTGCTAGTTTGTTAGTTCACCGCATTACTGCTAGATGACGCTACGAGTACAGTAAGTGGAAGCTCGAACTGCATTACTTAGAATAATAGATATAAGCTATTTTTGCCGAATTTATAAAGAAAGTACCTATTTTCCAGCCAAATTGGTACAATGTTTGTAAACAAAGTTAACCTAAAATTCACTTTGTTCCTGCGTCTTTTGAGACGAAATTTATATTACTTACATACTTATCCATCTGAGATCATGCAATAAATATTGCTTTCATTAAATGACTAAAATTTCGTCAAGTGAGTTTTTTTATGTGTCGTGGTTTGTTTACAAATATTTCACATCGAGTTTGGTTCATCATCATCATCATCATCAGCCTATATTAGTCCACTGCTGGACATAGGCCTCCCCTAATGAGCGCCATAGCGCCCTGTCTTCAGCTTGCCGCATCCAGCATCCTGCAGTCTTTCGCAGATCGTCATCCCACCTGGCCGGAGGGTGTCCTACACTACGTTTGCCGAGTCGTGGTCTCCACTCAAGAACTCGTTTACCCCAGCGGTTGTCGGTTCTTCGCGAGATATGGCCGGCCCACTACCACTTCAGCTTGCTAATTCTTTGAGCTATGTCGATAACTTTGAGTTTGGTTAGTGTATAGGTAAAACAATTTAAAGTACCTACCAAGGGTTCAGTCAACTTGCACAAAGACGAATTTTTAAATAGGTACGAATATTTTTTTAAATAACATAATTATTGTAATAATCGCTCCATAATAAGCATACTGAAATGACGAGTTACCTTCATTGTATCCAACTAGGTACACCTTTTATACAAAGATAGAATATTTTAAAATAAACAGACCTTGAAATAGAAAAGAAAAGTTTCCTACTAGATAACTCTATGAAGATAGATCTTACGTAGGTACATATTCACGATCCTTAATATAACAAGTCCCTATTTTATCTAAATGAGTGGTTTAAAAAAATAAATAAATAATGCCGGACAATTCACACAGCATTATCTAGCCCCAAGCTAAGCAGAGCTTGTGTTATGGGTACTAGATAACTGATAAACATAATACAATACACTACATAGATAGATATTTTTTATTATACATAGAAGACATCCAGAACACCCTGAACCAATATCTGCAGATCGTACAAACATTTGTCCCAAGGCGGGAATCGAACCCGCAACCTCCTGCGTCGCAGGTGGACCTTCGCCCGCTGCGCCACAGATGTCGTAAAAAAGCCTTTAAAAAAGTATTTCATGCAGAGGAGAGCATGTCATGTCAAACTTCCGATATAAGCACAGTCGATCCATGAAATAAGAAGCTGAAGTTGAATGCAGGTCTATGATATTTTACATTTGACCAAAAGCGCCCAAAGCCCTCTTTTCGGTCTGGTCTAACTAATTTAAAACATTTTTAAATAAAAACGCCTTATTGTGCGCCAAAATACTTTCAAACACCTCTATCAAACCGTCTTTCTAACGTAAACACGTGAAAGAGACAACCATACTTCCACAATGTAAATATTGTGTGCGTGGCGTTTGATTGCTCCGCGTAGGTAATTAGCCGCCCATCCTACCTCGTTCACTCCTACAGCACGGTCGAGTGCGTTCCTCCGTGGTGGCACTATCTGCATTGTTGAGGTAGCTGCCGCGACTGCTACATGTCTCTGGCAGAATGAGTAGATGCATCGAGAAAAAAAATCCAGTCTTTATGGAGACGTGGTGTCATACAAAATGTGCTAGTGTTGCCATTGTGTAGGCGTAAGTTTTGCTAGTGATTTAGTCATTGTAGATATTTGAATTTAATCGATAGCAAGTATATTTTTAAAAATTAAACTAAACTATTTTTTTCCAACAGATGACATGTGTTTTTATAACAACCCCATCAAAGGGACTATGAGTTGATTGTAGTTAAAGTATATCAAATAACATTATAATTTTTAAGTACTTACCTTCAATTATTGTCTGGTGATACTTTAAGATTTTCATCACTAGAATTGGATTTTGGTTTGATCCTCGTTTTCGTTAGAATTTACTATCAAATCGACCATAGATAAAGCCGCGCACTTTCAGCTAACCTAATAAGTATTTTAAAGAGGTATCTTCTCTATTATCGCTATTGTTTATTGATTTTGCAAAATTTTATTTATTGGGTTACAAAATGACATCGACATTGATGAAAAATGTAAAATGAACGTTTATGAGGTTAAGCAAGATAAGTCTCTATAGCTTATCCATTAGATTCCCTGATCGACGGTAGAATGCGTGAACGTGTGTTGCCATTACCACTTATCGCTGTGGTAGAATGCGTTGGGTGCACGGTACAGGTACGAAGTTTGAAATCTATTGGTAGAATGATGAGTCGTACGTTCCATTTCTTGCTCGCTCCATTCGCAATAGTGAAATTTCGATTCCAATGAAATGCTGTTGTTAGATCTTCACTTGATAACTTCGAATGGTCTTAGCTTGTGAATGGTTAGACCGTTTTAGTTAATTTGTTTTTACTCGACTGCGCATGGAAATGTGTTATTGTAATATTAGGTACGAGTCTGAGTAATTTAGGAAAATACTTTTACAAACTGGAATAACAAAAGTTTTTTTTTTTTAAATTTTGCCAAGAAAGCTTTTGTTGGATGTTTCAAGAAAGAGTTCCAAGAAATAATATTAACCGTTAGCAGATAAAAATACATACCTACAACAGCCGAATAAATAACCTTCACCTTTTGAGAATTTTTGAATTCGGTTAAAAAACGACATATCTCAAACTTCGTTATCTAATTTAATTAGGCCATACAAAAAAGTATTATAGTTACAAAGGCCATAGGTTTCTTTTGGTATAAAGCAGAACGACTGAAAAAAAAAAAAAGTTTGAAACACTTTATCAGCTTGGCACAATACCTATCTACTCGATTAGAAACTAATGTCATCTATACTAATATTATAAAGAGGAAAGGTTTGATTTTTTGTTTGTTTGTTTGTTTGTATGAATTGAATAGGCTCCGAAACTACTGGACCGATTTGAAAAATTCTTTCACCGTTAGGAAGCTTACTTTTCAGGGAGTGACATAGGCTATATTTTATCCCGGAATTCCCACGGGAACGGGAACTACGCGGGTGAAACCGCGAGGCGATCGTCTAGTTATTTAATATAATTATTGAGCTACCTGTAGATTGTTTGCAACAGTTTGCAGTTAGCTCAATTGTTTCAATTGTAAATATTAAATCTAATTCATTTCTATTATTTAATTGTATTTGTATTATTTAATTGTATTATTTGTGAATAAAGTCTTTTCCACTAAAAAATTCTACTAGTCGCTTAAGAATTTCTTAAGTGCTACTGCGTGTCAAATTAAATTAAATCAGCTGTCTTTCCCTCATCTTTTATTAAATAGTCATAAACAAAATATCAACGCAATTTTTTATATCTAGGTACCTACTTACTTAATTCTTTACGATTTATTGTCGCAAATACTGGAAATGCCTTACCGAGGCAGTATCAAGAAAATAATATTGTATCGAAACGAGCTCGCGACAATTTAAACGTTCTTTAAGAAGAAAACTATCGTAATGTCATGTTACGGCAAATTGTTCATGATAAGCCTACTCCAACACACGCAAGCCAACAAAAGACTCAAAGTTTTTCGTTGCTAATAGAAAGACAAATACATAAATGGATTTGTTATAAATCACGAAACAATGTTGCTTATTTCTTGCTTGGAGAAAATTTATAATTATTTGGTTGGGCGAGTACGTTGTGATATATGTATTAGCTCGTATTATTCCGATCTTTTGTCGGTAAGTCGTCGGCTACTGAGTGGGTTTATCCCAGCCGACTGCCTCGTTGGTCTAGCGGTCAGCTTGTTCAGCTGGTTGTGAGGTTCTGGGTTCATATCCTGGGTCGGGCCAATAGTTATTATTGGGGTTTTTCTAGCAAGAAAAATTCACAGTAACAGCCCGGAGTCTGAAAGTTAGCGGTGTTACACCCCGTGCCTCGGAAAGAACGTTAAGCCGTTGGTCCTGCGCTTAACTTCCCACCGACACGACCGCGCCCTGCCGTCTCATCTAATTATGAGAGTGAGGAAGAGAGATTACACCTGTGTTTGCACAAACACTTGTGCGAACGGAGGCAATACGTCCTGCACATCTAGCTAGTTTCCGATGAGTGAGACTGACCGCCGTGGTCGAAATTCGGCTATGAGGATCACCTACATCATCACCTACCGAAGTATCTTCACTTTGTTGGAACTCATCTAATTTTAATCCCAGAGGTCGGCGTGGCGATCTGCGACACAGTATTTTACTTGTGCAGGTCACATCGCTGCTTATTTATACAAGCTTTTATTTAACTTGCAATATACTTAATATAATAAGCTTTGCTTACCTTGGGGCTAGATAATGCTGTGTGAATTGTCCAGCATTATTTATTTATTTATAATGTAACTATGATAGTACGGGCAGAATCTTGCTACTCAATTTTGAAGCAGATATCTTCAACCGATTGAGCTGAAATTTTGTATAGGTACACTTACTAGTAGTCCAAGCTAAACGAGCTTGAATGACAATGCATTAAAAGCTTGTTCTTAAAAAAGGTTTTTTAAATATTAAAACTCATTGTTATTTCCCTCAATATGTTCCTAAATAAAAACTCTGTTTTATGTCTTCTTTTATTCTAAGCCTTCTTCTTCTAAGCTTTTGTCAACAAAAGAGAGCTTTATTTCGAATAACCTTGCACCACAAATAAAGAACAATGAGTTTCCTCCTATTTCTAAAATGAAATCAAACTGAAGTGTGCGCCCGCGCAGGTCAGCCAGTCGCGTGCCACGGGCAGGTAAATCAATGGTGTCAGTTACACCGGTATCCCTTGGCCGAAGTGGCGATGCATAGATACTCGCCTGCCACTGTCATCGGTTAGTGGCCCTTTACATCTAATCCTGGTGATTTATCTTATATATATTTATATTATCTTATTACGTCTTTTTCTGCGTTCTTAAAACCGATCATATTATTTTTGTACCGGTACGGTTATATGGTTGCGTTGATCACTCGTCACTTTCGCTATTTCGCCTCGCTCTTTACACGTCACTTTCCTATTTTTTTTATGTTGTATTTATTACAAGACAAATACATCATTAATTATATTACAATCTAGTCTTGAGACTAATGATGAGTAATTCGAATTTGACTTAAAATACTAAGTAAACTTAATTTGAATTAAGTAAACTTAATTTGAATTAAGTAAACTTAATATGAATTAAGTAAACTTAATTTGAATTAAGTAAACTTAATTTACGCTAGGTAAACTTAATTGGAATGTGTCCAATAACACTATTTTTACTGTCTCTAGTTAAGGCAAAGACACTTGAAAATCGGCCATAATATGGTCGCTTGCCACACAGTGGTTTTATTTGACAGGCCATATTATGGCCTCTTGCCACTGGTCAATTGAGGTCAGTCTTGAGGCGGGAATCGAACCCCCAACCTCATGCGTCGCAGGTGGACTTTCGCCCGTTGCGCCAACAAAAATTACTGCCTAGAACTGTTATTGTTCTGTGGCAAAATTAGAAATTTTTAATCTAATCTATTATAATAATTATTTTAACTTCCTACTAATATTATAAATGCGAAAGTTTGTGAAACGCGATTTTTTTTTTAACTAGGATCTTGTAAACTACTGAACAGATCAAGATGAAATTTGGAATACACTTAGAACGTAGCCTAACTTAAGCAATAAGCTAAATACTTATTATACCGAAAATATGCATGCGAAGTCGCGGGCAGAAGCTAGTAACTAATAGTGTCTTCTAACGAGCTACTGGTCCTTCATTATTTTAATTCTATTGTTTGAATTTTTATTTCTAGAGCAAAATAATTGATAATTGACATGCGGAATGACAGTGATGAATAAAGTATCATGGTGGGTTGTTTCCCATACAAACAGAGAGTGGACATTATCTAGCTTCATTCATCAATATTGATATTTAAACTTTATAACATTACAAACCGACGGCCTTACGACACCCGCGGGAAGGGTTGGGGTGGTGCAAATTCTAAGCCGGCACCACACAGCAATTGTAATTGTTAACAGTTAAGATTAATTGAAAACTATATGAAAACTCGACTTGGCTTCGACTTCTCACTTTTTTTCGCCATATATAGGCGAAGGTTTACCAAATGTAGCTAAAAACCATATAGTGAGACTAGACGATAATTTTTATTAATTTGCTATACATGGATCATTCTTTATATAGCTTTTAATAAATGTTTATTAATAAAAAACTCTTATTTTAATCTTATTTTATTTTATCTTATTTTATATTATCTAGGATCGACGGGGTTACGTCGTTTCGTTTAGAAGTTCTTATCGCCTTCTGTTCCCCTCATCAGAAGAGATTGTACCATGATCATATACATCAGTATGGCAAATTTCAGCTCAATCGGCTGAAGATTACTGGTCTAAAATTCAGTTGCAAGATTTGTCCCACACACTAACAGGGCAAGTTAAATAAAGTCTTGTAAGTCGGTACCTTCTTATTCTAAACTATAACCGTTTTCATCAGCCGTTTTGACGCTTGGAGGTAATAAATAGTGTCTGCTAAACATAGAAACACTCGAAAACTATAACCCAGCCTCGCGGGTATAAAATAACCTGTAAGAAATGAGAACACGACGACCTCTGTGGCGCAGCGGGCGAAGGTCTGCCTGCGACGCAGGAGGTTGCGGGTTCGATTCCCGCCTTGGGACAAATGTTTGTACGATCTGCAGACATTTGTCCAGGGCGTTCTGAATATTTTCTATGTATAATAAAAAATATCTATCTATGTAGTGTATTGTATATCAGTTATCTGGTACCCATAACACAAGCTCTGCTTAGCTTGGGGCTAGATAATGCTGTGTGAATTGTCCAGCACAAAAAAAAAACAAAAAAAAAACAACCGTTTACAATGCGACCGGCGACCAATTAATAATTGTAGCAAGAACCAAAACTAATATCCTCTCTATACATTTCCGTCATTATTTTGACAGTTTTCAGAACAGCGCCCTCTCAAATGTCTGACAGGTTTATTAAGATCGTGGTTGGACTGTATTCTAAACAATTATAATACAATACGATGATTAGCGTAAATAATGTGAACTTACCATTCTAGAATGCACAATACAAGGTATCTGACGTGTACGGTTTATTTTTATTTTTGAAGTGAAAACTTCTTTAGCGGCGCTGAGCACTTTTTTTGTATGGGTAAAAACTTTCAAACTCGCGTCAGGGTCACGTGATGCTGATCGAAAAAGCGTAAGATCGTAAGATGTAAGTTTTCACTTCTGCCGGCACTCCCGGAGTGCTACCTTTTTTATTCTTATTTATTTAGGGGGGTGAGTCATTGGTGTCAATCCCGTATTTTAACAAACTACCTACGTACTTAAAACTAAATTATGGGTTTTTCTGTCTTGTATGTACACATTATCTATCCACACTTGTTTCATAAATTCTCTTTAATATATCCATACGTTTGCTGTAAGAAAACTCTTTTAGGGATTAGCTCGCCTTTGTACATGTCAAGTATTTGTTAACAAAATGAAGTAACTTGTGTGTGCAATGAAGAATTTAATAATTTAATAATTATATCTTAAGCTAACGTTAATAATTTAATTGCTCCATCACTCAGTGGAGCGGATAAAATTATTTGGATAACACCAGTATCCGATAAGTTAAATTTTGTTTAGTATAAAAACTTTTATAGTTTGACGAATTCATTATAAATAATCATGAATTATATTATATAATTTACTATTAATATTAATTATGATTATTATTATGTGCAAGGGCGCAGAACGGGCGCGATGCGAACCGCACTCAACCGGATGAAGTCCCTATCAACGATGATGATGATGCTGATGATAAAGCTAATTGTTGGGTAAATAGGTCATAATCATAACATAAATATACTAAGTCAATACACTTATCGAGTAGCTACGTACAGCACGAGCCAAAAAGTTGATGTCATGTTGGCACTATGAATAAAACTCGGTTGAAGTTGAAAATCAAAACGTAGGTAGGTAACTCAAAAAATCGAAAAATGTATATTAACCCTCTGGGATCCAGAATCACAAATTCGTTTTGTACACCGATAACTTGGCACCATGAGACCCTTTAAGGCGACTAGTAGGGTGGATAGTGGCGCCACTACACATTTAATTTAATCATTAAGTTATACAAAGGAATTATCAGAAAAATCGGACCGCGCGTAGACGATACCTATCACAAGCTTTTATTTAATGTATCTGTAATAGTTTTGTTTTGTGTTATTCAATCAAAAACCTTGTTTGGAGAGCTTGGTGGCCACCAATAGGGACTAAACTCTTGAAACAAGTATCTACCTAAATAATACAGTACAAAACTATTAAAGATACATTTAAAAAAAGCTTATGATAGATATCGTCTACGCGCGGTCCGATTTTTTGATAATTCCTTTGTATAACGTAATTATAAATTTAAATATGTAGTGGCGCCACTATCCACCCTACTATTCGCCTTAAGTAAATAAATCACGTCATATCGCTGTAAGTTCTGCTTCCATTTCTAACAAGAAATTGGATAATAATGGTGCGTGTACACTACAAGCCGATAACTCACTGTAGATAGTTCAAATACCACCATGCTACTCTGTCAATAAGCTACAATGTCGACTATTATTTTCCAGTTTGACAGACAGTATTGACAGTGAAATAAGTACATGACATTACCTTCTGTCTGTATTTGATGAACCTAATGCGATATTTCGTGGACTAGTGTATATTTTATGTCAGTTACTCCAGTCGGGGCATTACTTATAATTGTGTTGTAGTAAGCATCTGCCGCATTCTGATAGTCTAGTATCGTCGTAGAATCTCCATAGACGAAAGAAACTCTGGATAGAATAGATTATCATTTATTTAAGGTAAAGAGCTACAGCAAAGCTTGTCTTTGTAAAACCTAGTGCGCGGCACAATACAATGGAGTCGTCAGATGACACATAAGTTAACACATAAGTACACAATTCTTAAATACTTATTAGAAGTAGAAAAAAGTAGTGCCATTCTTGTAAAAACCATAAATAAATTCTATTCAATGTTTAATATTAGGATAAAGAAATATTTAATAACAATTCCGCGCAAAACATTGTTTCGATAGCACACCATTGCACATGCGCAGCGAAATTGGCGAAAATTCGAGTTTGAAAACGAACCAGCTATGAATTAATGATGAATAAAAGTTTTCAAAACCCAAAATTGTTCGAACTATGTTCAATTGGTTCCGCTTTTACTAGTGTCTTTCATTCATATTTTAACTAATTTGGTTGTCGACCCCTTTAGTAAAGTAAAGTAAAATTTATTACACCAAATACATGTAAATAAGGTAGGTACATAGGTGGTGAATATTATCATTAAATTGTTATAGATTATAGATTAATCATATATAGATAGAGAACTGAATAATTATTCCAATATAATTGAAAATTTAAATAAAAAACTAGAGATTTGTCATTTACTACTTCTCACACTAATATTATAAATGCGAAAGTTTGGATGGATAGATGTATGGATGAATGGATGTTTGTTACCTCTTTACGCCAAAACTACTAAACGGATCAGGCTGAAATTTTGCATACGGGTAAGTCTAACCCCGGAATCAAACATAGGCGACTTTTTGTCCCATAAATCAGTTCCCATGGGATAGAAATAACCTCAAAACGTTTCCATAGAAACAACGCGTGCGAAGCCGCGGGCAGAAGCTAGTAACAGATATAATCTAGCCCAAGTTGACTACAGAATTGTAATTAATCGTTTTATTCCCGTTATCACTTTAACCTCTCTGTGACCAGCTATCCAAGAGGAGTAAATTGAAAAACATCGCTGCTTACAAAAATAATTCATTACAGCAAAATGCTGAATTTACTCCTTTTGTCTTAGTTTATTTGTTTTATTAAGTGGTATAACTCTAATTTTATTTTATGTATTTTCTGTAAATGAAGGCGATAAATGATTTTCTAAAAAATTAATTAAAAAATTAAAAGATTTTCTATTCTATTCTAATTAACTAGCTGCTGCCCTCGGCTTTACACATGTTTTTTAAGTAGCCTAGGTCTGTCCACGGAATTATTCACGTCCCTGCCAAATTTCATTAACATCCGTTCAGCCGTTTTGGTGTGAAATGGTAACAGGCAGACAGAGTTACATTAACATAATAACGAATTTATAATATTAAGTATGGATTACACGGTGACTTGATAATGATTAACTTAATTAATGTTTTCAAGTCGGAAATAAATAGTCTTCAAATTGTGAGGTAGTCTAGACTAGTCCGTAATTTTAAAATATTTTTAAAAACAAACCAGGCGCCACTTAATAACTCAGTGTCTACATTTTTCAAAATGTTGTTATATCCAGTCAT
Organism: Eupithecia subfuscata; assembly: GCA_963564075.1. Classification (NCBI taxonomy): domain Eukaryota; kingdom Metazoa; phylum Arthropoda; class Insecta; order Lepidoptera; family Geometridae; genus Eupithecia; species Eupithecia subfuscata. Next base: position 15,493,076 of record OY751102.1, on the reverse strand, counting down.
CTTTGTCGGCAAAACAGAACACCGTATTCTGCGAAAAAAATAATTGTACTAAACTAATTATTTTGATATTCGAAACTTGAAATTTATGTTTTTTTTAAGTTCCTTCGTAGTTAGCTTTAATTGCTTAGATAGGAACCTCATTATTATCATGATATTACAAACATGCTTGCTTAGTTACCTGTCAGAATTGTTTTTTTTTGTATTTTTCTTTGCAAGTTAAAATACATAATACCTATACATATAGCATTATAATAATACACAATAGCTTTATCTAAGAAACATAGGTACGAACATAGTAAATTCGTGAGATAATACTTAATTGACAATGAAAATACATTTAAATAGAAACAAATATTTGTTTCGGGTGTTCTGGTCGTTTCTATATATAATTTAAAAAAATATATATCTTATTATATAATAATGTAATGTATTATATGATGTATATCAGTCATCTAGTACCCATAACACAAGCTCTGCTTAGCTTGGGGCTAGATGATACTGTGTGGATTGTCCAGTATTATTATTAAATTAGAGGTAGTATTTACAATTGAAACAACTGAGCTAACTGCAGACTGTTGCAAACAATCTACAGGTAGCTCAACTGATCCATATCAATACCAGTCCAAATTTGCAGTTATCAGTACAAAAGACTTCAACGCGCTCCGGTCAACTTTGAAGCGTTCGTTTTACTTGTATTACTAGCTTGTGCCGGCGGTTTCACGCGTGCTTTTCCAGTATAAAAAGTAGCCAATGTCCTTCTTCAGATACCAAGTACCTCCCTGCTAAATTTCTTTGAGATTCGTTCAGCCGTTTAGGATTGAAGGGAAGAGACAGACAGACCAACGAACTGAGTTACTTTTGAATTTATAATATTGGTATGGAGTTATTCTTTATAATTTACTTGTATGACTTAGACTATCATGGAATATAATATAGGTATCAAGTAACTACTTAGTGTAGGTACCCAAATATCATAAAATCATTCGTTTCTAATACTTGACGGTCATTTATTAGTAACACAAGAGTTGATGGTCATTTATTAGTAACACAGCTTGAGCTGAAAAATTCTTTATTCCTCACGGAAATATGTTTTAAATTCTTTATTCCTTACTTCTACGGTTTTTAAATCAAACTCAAGTTTGATTTGATCAAAACCGTAGAGCACTGGTCAGTTTTATAACTCGTTCGAAATCCGAATCAAATCCGATGTCTCGCGCAACCCCACTTCCGCCGGGCACTTGCTACAAATACAGCACACGATCGCACGCGCAGAAAAGGATTAGAGAAAAGATGTTTGAAATAGTTCTTCGGCTCCTCATTCGTTGCTTAGAGCGCGGTTCGAGCGCGCGCGTTTAGTCCATATCGACGAAATAAAACAAAAATACGACACCAGTTCATTCACGCTCCGCTAGCTGAGAGCTTTTTGGGTGCAACGACCTCGGGTTATATCATACGCCTGTCTTTTTTAAGGCGAACGGCCTTGCCTATGGCGCGAACAGCTGACAACCGAAAAATGTCGTGCAGTTTTTCAAATCTTATGTTTCGATTCATTTTTTTGTAGTTTTTTTTTTTTTGAATAGGCGTGTTTTTTGAAAGAAAAGTAAGTGTTTTATTTTTAAATTGTAGTCGTACTTTAATTGGTTTTTTTGTGAAGTGCCGCGATTTTGTGAAGTGCTTAGTGTTGTGCGAATTTCAATGATCGTAGCAGTCTAAGGTAATTTCTTTTTATTTCACTGAAAAGTTATTTTCGTTTAGTTTTACTACAACCTTGTTGTCAACATCCTAGGTAGTGACAACTCAATTCTGTTATGTATTTTATTATTCAATTACGTATTTTATAAGTTACGAGGACATAAACTGAAACTAAATAAGAGATATTATGACTTTTTAATCTTATGCGTAAAACGTAATGGTTTAAAACTTTTCGACGAGAACGAAACGTAAAAATGGTAAACATGTCAGTTAATAAAAAATAATGAACATAAATTCATGGCTGTTTTATGAACTGGTCAACATTTTATGGACTTCTTTGTTAATTAATAAAGAATCCTTGTTTCTTAATTTCAAATTGCTAAATAATATAAAATGTGCGTGTCTGAATGATAGTTCAACTGCTATATCTAATAAACGGATATTTAGCTGTTTGGACCCACTTTTCTTAATTAAAAAAATTATGTGTGATATTAGGTAGGTATGTAAAAAATTATAATTATAGATACTTTGAAATAAATGACAATGGGATGTAGGGGTAGATGAAGACCGAAGAAAAGAGGGATGGAGTGTGATAAAGAGGACATGCTAAGAGGGTGTAAGTACAGAGATGACGGCTGAAAGAGGAGAGTGGAAGAAAAATACGAGTTATTCCACGTTCGTCCCCCTGCGTTCGGACCAAAGTAGTCCGAATGTGGAAAAATATTGTGCCGACCCCACCGGATACCGGTGGGATAGGATCCGGAAGATGATGATGATTACTTTAAAATAAATGACATTTTAAACAAAGTGTTATCACTAACGATAACAAAATGAAACAAATTTGACCTTACAAAGAAAATTACAATCAATAATAGAGACAAATTAGAGCCTTGTGTTAGTAATAATAGCGTGAAGAAATGACGAACATCCAAACTTTCGAATTTATAAGATTAGTGTGATGATAATTTTTTATTTTTTTATTCACTAATATTATCTTTATACACAAATAAAATTATACTAGTATTTACAATTGAAACAATTGAGCTAACTGTTGTTGCAAACAGTCTACAGATAGCATACAGATAGATGATAATTGATATTTTTTTCATCTGCAATTGAACAAATTATTAAATTAACAAATTAGAACTTTATCATACAAGTGTGATGATAATTTATATTTTTTTCATTTGCAATTGAAAAAAATATCAATTATCATCACACTAATATTATAAATGCGAAAGTTTGGATGTTCGTTATTTCTTCACGCCAAAACTACTGAATGGATCGGGTTGAAATTTTGCATAGATGTAATACTACACCTGGATAAACGTATAGGCTACTTTGAGGAACGGTGAGGAAGTGTACATTTACAGTCTTTATGGAAATAAAGATTACCTATTTGATTTCAGCCATGTTATTTATTTCGAAGAAGACAAAAGTACCTACTGAAATACTCTTATCTAGATACTATATTGCAGGAATGAAACTTCATTTTTGACGGCAAGTTCAGTGTCTCAGACTGAACATATAACATAGTAGCTTGTAGAAGACTTGATAATTTTTATATCTATGCAAAGTTGTATTAAATTAAATTAAATAACGCTGGACAATCCACACAGCATTATCTAGCCCCAAGCTAAGCAGAGCTTGTGTTATGGGTACTAGATAACTGATATACTTAATACAATACACTACCTACATAGATAGATATTTTTTATTATACATAGAAAACATCCAGAACGCCCTGGACAAATGTCTGCAGATAGTATAAGCATTTGTCCCGAGGCGGGAATCGAACCCGCAACCTCCTGCGTCGCAGGCAGACCTTCGCCCGCTGCGCCACAGAGGTCGTCTGTTGTATTACAAGCTTGCGTATAAACCCGAGAGCAAGAGCTAGTTTATCATAAATTCATTTTTGGTTACAAATTCTGTAGATAATGGGTTTTTGATTATTACATTTTACATTTGTATAAGTGACAAGTAATATTCTGCCCTTGGGCCATATTGGACAAGAGTCGCAGAGGACAGGCCTCAATGGAGGCAGTTGGAGGAGGCCTATGCCGAAAGGCACACCAAACTGAGGACATTTTGTAGAAGTAACACGGAAATGGCAACAGAAATAAGTCAAAGAGCATTTGTATAGTAGTAAATTAAGTTTAAGAATCTTTTCAATTAATGTCACACAGTTTTGGAAATAAAAGGCTATATTATTATTATTATAATATTCTGCCCGAAACTATAGTTTCTGCCCCTGGATCCGCACGTATTCAGGCATTAGAAGTAGCATAATTATGATGATGTCCTTCTAGAATTTCGACCACAGCGGTCAGTCTCAACGGAGACTAGCTAGGTGCGCAGGACATATTATACTGCACAAGTGTGTGCGCAAACACAGGTGCACTCTCTATTCCCTCGCTCTCATAACCTGATGGGACGACACAAGCGGGGAGAGATCAGGCGCAGGACCAACGGCTTAACGTGCTTTCCGAGGTACAAATTCCTGACCCAGGGCTGCCACTGTGAATTTTTCCCAATATCTAAAAAAGTAAAGTAAAACTAGCCTATCTCCTATATTATCTATATCCGTAGTAAATGTGAATATCCGTTCAGCCGTTTAATAATAAAGTAACAGTTACTTTCGGATTTATAATATTAGAATGCATAGAGAACTTCGAGTTCTGTTGAATGTATAATTTTTAATGCAATATGCTAACTAGATGTGGACAAAAAATTGAAGTGAAGAGAACAACAATAATACTTTATTTCTTACTAGTTTCTGCCCGCGGCTTCGCACTCTTTTTTTTCTATGGAAACGTTTAAAGGTGATTTCTATCCCATGGGAACTGATGTATGGGATAAAAAGTCTATGTTTGATTCCAGGATTAGAATTACCTGTATGCAAAATATCAGACCAATCCGTTTAGTAGTTTTGGCGTGAAGAGGTAACAAACATCCATCCATCTACACATCCATCCAAACTTTCTCATTTATAATATTAGTGTGACTAGGGTAGGATAAGATTTGATAGTAAAATATAGTACCTTTAAAATTTGACTTGGCTGAGTGCTTATTTTGTAAGCATAAAGAAATAAAGTTAAACTTTTGACTTCTATGAAAACGTGGCGTGATTTAATTAGGCTGGTGTTCACCAAAAGATAATCGGACAATTAGGCAGCTTCGTCGGTTAACTTTGACGTTTATTGTATGAAAACTTTGCAAAAACGTTAAAACCACTGCTTAAAATTTAACCATTTAAATGTCCAAGTAATAATCCAGTAGCACAATGCATGTAGTATGCTGTAACTTAATTTAATAAAACACAAACAAACACTCTATAATGGCTTACAGAACATTATGTAATTGTATTGCCTTCGAAACAAGTTTAAAAATACTTAAAATGCCAGAAAGCTCGCAGACCGTAATTCCTAGACGCTTTTTTAGCAAAATGGAATCGACAGACATATTTTGTGCCTCTATAAAACTACTAGTTTCTGTCCTTGGCTTCGCACGCGTTGATTCCAAGGTAGAAAAAGCTTTAAGATACTTTATTCTAAGTCAACAAGATCTAATTAATATGACCTCATTGTTCTATGAAAATGTTTTCCGATTGGTATTGATTTGGATCAGTAGAAGCTACCTCTAGATTGTTTGCAGTACTGTAAAAATTAGTTGTAATTCGTTTTTAGGTCACTTCCATCTCCTGGGAGCTAATTTATGAGATAGAAAGTAGTATTTGTGTTATTCCCGGACTAGACCTACATGCGTGCAAAATGTTATGCCGATCTGTTCAGTAGTATTGGCGCGAAGAAATGACAAACATCCAAACATCCAAACTTTCGCATTTATAATATTAGTGTGACTTTATCATCTTATTACAGAACCGTTATAATGTGGATAATATTTGAAACTTGTTTTAAATGGTTTGCTCTTAAGTCATCCATGCGAGATCGTGATTATGGTCTAAGGTGATACATATGGGTGCGATGGTGCCACTGTAAGAAACTAAAATAAATAAATAGTTCTGGGCATTTCACACCGCATCATTTAGCCCCGAAGTACCTAAGCCAAGCTTATGTTAAGGTAACTTAGTAAGATGTACTAGTCATCTACTTCATCGTATAATAATAATAATATTATTATACGATGCGTACCTAAGTGGAAATAAACTTGTTAATATTGATAATTTAGAATGTTATGAATAATTTTAATAGCCCAGACATATGTAAATACATATTCTCTCTCACGTACAGAATAAAATATCACTTATAATTTGCGAACGACTTTGCATTAAATATCTTAATACTAAGTAACTACCTACATATAAACTTTATTCACAAAGAAAATGATAATCAAATAATAGAAATAAATTAGAACAAGTATTTACAATTTTATTGAAACAATTGAGCTAACTGCAGACTGTTGCAAACAATTTACAGGTAGCTCAACTGATCTATATCAATACCAGTCGGAAGCGTCCCCAAGACGCTGGCTGCATTGCCCCGCTGCATGGCAAAAATAACACGAAAAGTATTTCTCTTACCAGAGCTAGACAAAACCTTTCCTTAACAATAACAATTACGCACCTACTCCAAAGAAAGTTATGATATTTTAACGGTTGCTTTCAAGGCCACATACTGTGTTTAATAGTCAATTGTCGCCAGATGCTGAGTAAATTGGAAGTGGCAGCACTAAAACAGCAGGTATCGGTCTAAAGGACCATTTACATGCTGCAAGACACAGCCTGTTTAAGATAGCTCACTCACATTTTATTTCTTAATAACATATTTTAGGAATACCAAAAACGTACCTATAAACCTAATTTTACGCCATTTGAAGAATACGGAGTGGGTAGAACTTCCACCCATCTATGAATATATCAATTAAATAAATAAATAAATAATGCTGGACAATTCACACAGCATTATCTAGCCCCAAGCTAAGCAGAGCTTGTGTTATGGGTACTAGATAACTGATATACTTAATACAATACACTACATAGATAGATATTTTTTATTATACATAGAAAAATATCCAGAACCCCTGAACAAGTATCTGCAGATCGTACAAAGATTTGTCCCGAGGCGGGAATCGAACCCGCAACCTCCTGCGTCGCAGGCGGACCTTCGCCCGCTGCGCCACAGAGGTCGTCAATATAGGCAGCGATGCGACCTGCAGAAGTAAAATACTGTGCGCAGATCGCAACGCCCACCTCTGGGATTAGGGTAAGTTAGTTCCATGAACTTTAGGTACTTGGTTTAAATATACAAGATATCAACTTATTTTCTAGAGAAGTTATATATAAAAAAAATTTAAATAAAGAAATATCTAAAGAATATTGTATTACACATTGAGAAAGTGGCTGAATATACCAGCCGTTTTTCTCTCACTGTCTGTGACTGTATTAATTAAGGGGCGGTAAATAATGAATATATTATTTATCATATCATTATGCAAGAATACGTAAACAGATGGTAAATAACCGTGATATTATATGCAGTGTTACCAGCTTCCATGGACTCACGCGTATAGCTCTACCTATTTTATTAGCCTGTCAATGAAACTGTATCATTATTACTTTCACGTTTTTTTAATAATAATAATAATAATTTATTCAAAATAACTTAGGACTAGAAGGATATCAAAAAGGTTTATCTTAGAATAGAATAGAATAGAATATAAGTACTCTATTGCACAAAAGTTGTACATGGGCGAGCATAATGCTAGATAGCATTCTCTACCTGCTAACCTTTGGGTAGTGTGGACAACAATTTAGTAGGTAGTGCTTGATTAAAAAAAAAGGTAGCACTCCGGGAGTGCCGGCAGAAGTGAAAACTTACATCTTACGATCTTACGCTTTTTCGATCAGCATCACGTGACCCTGACGCGAGTTTGAAAGTTTTTACCCATACAAAAAAAGTGCTCAGCGCCGCTAAAGAAGTTTTCACTTCAAAAATTACAGAAAAACAAGAAAATAATAATAATAATTTGTACAATTAATAATTCGTGTCTTTACCATTAACATAAATAAATACACCTACAAACATAATAAAATATAAATACTAGTCACATTAATACTTTCTTAATAGATACATCATTTACAGAATAAAGATATCTTAGATCGAATTCATTATGAATGTAAGCGGGTTAACTACGAACCTATTTTGTGTTGGAAGAACACCAACGTTTCATCCCTTATCGAGGGACTAAAATAGGTTCGTAGTTGACCCGCTTACATTCATAATGAATTCGTCAAACTACGAAAGTTTTTATAGTAAAATATCTTAGATCGGTTTAAAGAATCTTTATTTTCTCAAAGAACATAAATACAGTTCACTTAAATGAGAAAAACTAAACTTGTGCATATATTTATGTATCTAGTAAGCTTAAGTATACTTACGTTGATATTTAAGTTCGAGTGTGCTTAAGAGTCCGGCGGACCTCGATCGCAACTTCAATTCGAGGCGCGTGCAAAAATCGCCCCGAATATCGCTATCTCTGTTTAGTTGATGCAGGCGCGCGCGGGACGCGGTAGGTGTACTACATACGTGAACACAACCATCCATAGTGCCGTGCTTGTGCGTGTGCGTGCGCTTCTACTTGAGTGTTTAGTTTGATAACGCGTTTTTTTCTTCAAGTTTCTCTACAAGGCCTACCTACCTACGTATTTCTCAAGAAATACTTAGGTACCTAGGTACCTATGTAGAACCCAAATATAGGTAATATCATTGGTACCTAGAACCTAACTAAACTGATCGATCAGGAAATACGTACCTACTTAGGTAGTACTTATGTAAGCACCTACGTATACTCCAGCAAAATTCGGTGTGACATTTTTGTAAACTAACCGAATTTGGATGGAGTGTAGGTAGGTTCGTCATACGGTTCTGCTTCTGCAATACCTAGGATATACCTAAATTTAGGATTAAATACACGAGTAGGTATAGTGAATTTTTGACAAGAAAATAAAAGGCAAGGATATAAACGTAAACACTTTTTTGTTCATTGATATTGACACTTTCATTTATTTTAAAAAAACATTTGATTTTGACTTGACACATTTATTTGCTTATCAAAAAACAAATCAATTTACGATTTTGGTAAAGCCTTGTGGGGTAACCATATCAAGGAATATTTATAATTTATTTGTAGGTACGTTTTATATATATCCACCTAGCCGTTTTCGGCTACAGTGACTTGGACTTTGGACTCAATATTTATCAAGTTTAGGGACTTTGATGTTTAGCCCTTATGTGACTGACATATCCAATTTTTCCCATGAACGTGCGGTCACAGGCTGCGCACGTCAGGGTGCCGTTCACATAATTGTAGTTTATGTTCGAGGGCGGTCTTGCTTTTAGTTGGTCTCGCTTGAGGTCTAGTTCTCGCCTTCTTTCCTCCTCGAAAGCATATACTTTCTCCTGCACATGTCGTCTCCATTCTGGCCTTTTACCAGCATAGGACTCCCAACGAGAGGGTTCGATACTGCATTTCTTCATGTGTATACCTAAGAATACACGTAAAAAACGATGAAAAAACGTCTAATTTTTCCTGTTTACTTCCGTTACATTGATTATGGTTACCAACTGCAGCAATAAAAAAAATCGCGGCTCGCTCCGCTCGCCGATATTACTGTTGTTTGTGCTCTGTATTTTGATTAGCACAGAGGCAACGTTCCCAATTTTATTGGTCTGGCTGGTCCGCTATAGTCAGTTTGTATCAATCCAACCACCACAATAAAAAGCACAAAATATAACAAATAATCTGCGAGGTCACTTTGTCAACCAGTACAAAAAATTAGTAGACAACAAAATTTTCGCGTTTTGGTCTGGTCGCTGATAACATTTGTTCCTTCTGACTGTGATCCAAAGCTCAAAACCCGCCCCGCTTTAGGTCACTTTGCCAAATTTTCTAAAAAGTTGCCCAAAATCTAACAAAAACCAAAAATTATCGCAGCACGCTCTGCTTGCCTCTGATAACATTCTGCTGTTTTGATAAGCTTCTGGTTTGCTCTAGTTCAGGACTCCTTCTCCGTTTCAGGCTAGTTTGCAACTGCAAAATATCTAATACCAAACAACTCACACGCACAGCCAGATCATAAAAAATTTCGAGAAAGGGGAATTTCGAAAAGGCTCGCTTCGCTCGCTATAACTTATACCTACTATTGTTGGGAGTTGAGTATAATTTTACGCGGCTCGCTCCGCTCGCCGATAAAGTTAAGTGGTTTTCAGTGGGGTCTGCAACCGCCTACAAGTACATTTGGTGCTACGGCCCGCACCAAGTGTGACCCCCCCCCCCCCCCCCCCCCAAAGTCTTGGGCTGCGACCGCGCCTGGATACCTACCTAACCTAGTACTTCCTTACTTCACATACATTGTAGGTACCTATCTTATGATAGGTACATATATCTAAACAACATGTTAGGTACCTACCTACCTAGGTAGGAAAGTATTAGGTAGGTATGTAGGTATTTACTTTAAAATAAGAAAACAACTAGCTAATAATAAAATAATTTAGGTAGGTAGGTAGGTAAGTAAGTACCTACCTACTTACTGTGAGATACCTACCTACATCCCAACGTTCCGAGTCCATAATATCATTAACCAAACCGTAAGTGAAAAATATTAAAGTCCGTAAACAAAGCCAAAGCACGCCAAAGTCGTAATAGGTAGGTACCTCTAGGTATGTAATGTACCTAAGGAGGTAGGTTATTGTTTCCAAACAACAAGGCAAATCTCAATCCAAGTCAGTGGCACAGGTCTATAGAATAGTGAACAAACAAATACCTACGCACGCACAGCACCGTAACTTGTCAGACACACTGATTTAGAAAATAGTATACTTACTAAATAATAATACCTAGCCTCTCCTACCATATTATAAGAACCTATCTATGTTCTCCTACCCCTACGACCTCCGAAAGTCCCCGAGCGGTGGCGGCGCCCCGTGTAAATACACGTTGCATTAGTGTGTCTGTCCGAGCCACGAGCGATCACACAACCGAAGTGTCCCGTCCCCCGGCCCTGCACCCCGCCCCGTGCGTGCGCGATAGCATGATTGCCGTTTAAAATTTGGTATGAATTTCGCTGTGTTCTGTAATACCAAAAATGATGACTGAAAACTTCTTGTATTCTTCACAAAGTATTGTTATTCTGTAACTAGACAATATTACCTATGTTCCCAAACAAATAACACATAAGATATTGTTGTTTTTATTACGAAACAAATAGGAAGAAAACTGGCCAATTTTGTCTTAAAAATTGCAAAACGCGATTGGCTTTCATTTAATTTTCGGTAAGTATTTTGAAAAAAAAAACTATCCAGGAACCTAGATAAATACTATTTGAATACAAATAATACAATAATATAGTGGAAATATGCTTGAATTAGAAATAATTTTGGTATTACGTTTGTATGGACAAGTCGCCTTCCGCTGGCCTCTTAATACAATGATTCTTATGGTAATATATTAAATAATGTGTGTGCCTGAACTAAGTAAAAACCTGTTTTTCAGGCAATGTTGAAATATGCAGCAGAATTGGCTATTTATGTACCTATCCAGACCCCATTTTTCGACATTTTCAGCGATTCTTGCGTTGGTAAAAACGTATTTATGTGAAAATATTGTATGGGACTCCTATTTTATTTAAGATAAAGGTAAGATAATTTATTTATATTATTTATTTGTATAAACATGTGTAGTGCATTTAAGATTTTACAAACAAGTATGTAGGTCTCAACGTGTTTTACCGATTACGGTGTACAAATTGTGAGCGGCATGCAACAGAGACAATAATGTAAAATAATAATTGAGTTAGAAGTAATGTCAAAAAAATATATTTAGGTAAGTGATTGCGTTAATGATATTTAATAATAATTCTAAAACACACAAATTCAATAGAAGATTAAAATTTATCATTTAGAAAATCGTCAGTCTTATAATAACATTTTTCAATTAACAATTTCTTATATTTATTTTTAAATTCACAATCATTTAGTTTTTCGCACCCTGTTAAGATTAATGTATTACCTTTCATTTTATACCCTGATATCTAAACAGTAGTGATTCCAGCTTCATTAAATGGTACCTAAAAACCATTGAAATTTGTAATTACGTTCTTAAAACTGTATTATTGTTATCTAGCTTCTGCCCGCGTTCTTTCTATGGAAACGTTCAAAGGTTATTTCTATCCCATGGGAACTGATTTATGGGATAAAAAGTAGCCTATGTTTGATTCCAGACTTATGGCTACACCGATGCAAAATTTCAGCTCAATCTGTTCAGTAGTTTTGGTGTGAAGATGTAACAAACATCCATCCAAACTTTCGTAATTATAATATTACTATACTAGCTTATAATATTATTATACTTGCTTCCGCCTGCGGCTTCGCACGCATTTTTCCGGAATAAAAGTAGTCATATTGTTATTCCAGGTTTAAAACTACATTTAGCAAGATTTCAGCCCAATCCGTTCAGTACTTTTGGCATGAAGAGGTATTTAAGCAATATCCAAACTTTTACATTTGTATTAATAGAGTGACTGTATTATCTTGAATTAATAGATAATGCTGGACAATCCAAACAGCATCATTTAGCCCCAAAGTAAGCAGTCCTTGTTTTATGGGTACTAGATAACTGATATCTATACCAATATTATAAAGAGGAAAGATTTGATTGTTTGTTTATATTGAATAGGCTCCGAAACTACCTACTGGACCGATTTGAAAAATTCTTCACCGTTAGGAAGCTTACTTTTAGGGAGTGATATAGGCTATATTTTATCCCGGCATTCCCACGGGAACGGCAACTATACGGGTGAAACCGCGAGGCGATCGTCTAGTACTTAATACATAACACAGATATATTTTTTTATTATACATAGAAAACACCTGGAACACCCGAAAAATATAATGCAGATAGTACAAATAATTGCCCTGAGGCGGGAATCGACTCCACAAGCTCCTGTTTTCATGACCTTCGCCCGCCGCGCAACATCGGTCGTCATTAAAGCGAGGCGTCCGCGGTTAAAACCTAAAAACCACGCGCGATACCACCGCTAGTGCGTACAGGCCTTAAAACTATAATGGTGACTACAAAACTCGCAAAAACTCGCGATGGCGGATGTCTTTGACATCAATTTGGTAGCTATAGTAGATAGGTAACCGAACGCGCCCGTGCGTGGCGAGAATCTGTTCGTTTTTGCCGTTTCGCGTCTATCATTCGATTTTTTGTCGCTATTCATTCGATTCTGCGAATCGCAACTGCGATTATTTTATAGCTCGCTCATAGGTAGGTGTGTATCTATTAGATGAATAAGATTTCAATGCCTAATAATTTAGGCATGTGTTCTTCCAACAGGTATTAAATTGAATTTAAATTTAGATAAATAGTTTTTTTCTTTAATTGCGTCAAAACATTTATCTATGAGCTATATACGGAGTTTTGTATTAAATTTATGAATAGGTAATTCTCTTATATTACATCTTTATTCACAAAGAAAAATAGGTATTTACAATTGAAACAATTGAGCTAACTGCTGACTGTTGCAAACAGTCTACAGGTAGCTCAACTGATCCATATCAACACCAGTCGGAAGCGACCCCAAGACGCTGGCTGAATTGCCATTTGCCACGCTGTATGGCAATGCTGATGCGCTGTGCCAGATATTCACCAGCTCTCGGGTTACGCGTCGCTTCGACCAGACGCTCAGATAGTTTTTTGAAAACCCGAAGAGCCTAGGACTAGCCTAGGAATTAAATTTATATAGGAACACCCCGGGATTCACTAAACAACATCAAAAGAATCAACCAAGTACACTTTACAATAATTGACCGAGAAATTGGCGAACATATCAACTTAAAAAACATATGCAAACACAGAACTTTCTCCTTTATTTGAAGTCGGTTAAAAAGCGTAATACATAATAATTCATAAACAAACAAACAATAACAACAACAAACAAAGCTGGTCAATTCACACAGCATCATCTAGCCCAAGCCAAGCAGAGCTTGTGTTATGGGTACTAGATGACTAATATATGCATAATACAATACCTTGCACAGATAGATATTTTTTATTATGTATAGAAAATACCCAGAACACCCAGAACAAATATTTGCAGATGGTAAAAATATTTGTCCCAAGGCGGGACTCGAACCCGCAACCTCCTGCGTGGCAGGCGGACCTTCGCCTAACTGTGTCTGTCTGTCCTATCTGTGTCCTAAACGAGGGGAGGAAAGGTGAAGGAAGAATGGAGTCAGCGAGTGTGTGGATCGGTGGGCTCGCCGGCCAGGTATAGGAGGAAGAGGGGACGCTAGTCGGGCCGCGGATGTTTCAATGTTCCCGAAAATGATGAGAGAGGGACACCGGAGAGGTTTTAATGGATATTACGTCCTTTTCAGGGCGTCGAGTCCCACATAATTCTGGACCCCCCAGACCAGTTTATTCGTGAATGAATTTCCTCGACGAGACAAAAAAAAAAGGCGGACCTTCGCCCGCCGCGCCACATCGGTCGTTGTCGTAAAAGAAGTTAGGTTCAAAATTCTGCAAAAAGTACGGGACACGAAAGTATTTACCGGAAGACCTGTTTTCGAATATTGAGCGTTTTGCAAATGACTGGCTGTTACAGTTAAGAACTTAATTTGAGCTTCGGTTTTAGGGTTCCGTAGACTAATTTCAGAAAACGGCAGGTATTTAAAATAATTGTTTAACGCTTTCATTGCTCACGCATTAAGCAAATGCCCATCTACATCCAACACGGGCGGCGGCGGCAGGCCCCTTCGGGTCGTATCGGCGAGGCTGGGCACTGTATGTGTTAACCTTATTTAGTGGGGCTCAAGCACAAGAAGCATAGTTGTGATTAGGCTGGTTAGTGGCTGGATGTGTATAAAACATTTCGATACAGAACCTTTAAAATGTAACGACGAGATTCGGATGAGTTGTCCCCTCCACTTTTGGTTGAGGGTACAACTCGTCCGAATCTAAAACCAAGAGACTTTAGATTCGGACGAGATCAACCCTTACTCAAAAGTGAAGTGGACATCTCGTCTGCGGATGAGTTTGAGATTCGAACCAGGGCGCTATGACGCTCAATAGGCTATGTCCAGTTGTGGACTAGTGTAGCCTGATGATGATTATGTATAAAGTCTGTGTTATGTTATGTCTGAGGGCCAAGCTTTTGTGATTTGAGGCAATTTCGTCAATCTAAAACAATTTAGTAATATAAAGAAAAAGTTGATTACCATTGTTATAGTTTTAATGGAAAACCAAAAAAAGCCATTACTTAACAAAAAAAAAAGGTAGACTGAGTATTTTGACAAAAAAAGTATGATATTCAAGCATTATCAACATCACTTTCACTGTTAAAAACGTGGAATAAAATGATCACTGGTGCAATAATCGATTTTGACTAGGAAATACTATGAATAAAATGGTAATCGACATTATAAGTACATCTTGGATGGTGATTGATTTTCAGTAACTTCATCTTTTTGAAATATCTCGTTTCTGACACATCTTACGCGTGCATACTAAAACACATTCTAAACACATAATAAATAAGTTTTTTGTAAAGCTGACAATCATCAGTCTACAGTATTTATGAAGTAATCAATAAAAACACGATTTTTATTTTTCCTGAAAGGTTGTGTTTGTCCGATCATCGGACTAAATCATCGGACTACTGATACTAGACCGTGTTTTTACAGTTACCAATATATTCTCTGGGCACGGTGATTTTAGAAAAACATATCACTTAGAACGTGTCTATCGGCACTTTTCTTATTGTCTCTATTTATGGGGAAGACACTTGGTTCGCGTGTTCTTTAAAATTAGCACTTATGCACTTACACTAAAACTATCAATACACTAACTTAAAAGGTTTAGTTCCTTTGAGCCTTCTCACGTCCATGTTGTCGAGGAGCTGGATATCCTCGACGTTCATGATGAAGCCTCTGTTCATGAGCCTCCACTCAGTTGGGTACAAAATCCAAGAGAAGAAACGGCCTACGAATGCACAAGTCATCGCTGTCTCTCAGACCGATCGAAACAGTTTTTTTTACCCTGCCAACAAAACGGTTATTATAGATCTGATCAGTATAAAATTAACTACTTGTACTGACCGTTAGTAAGCCTTGGATTATATTGGGACTTCACGAATTGATTGTCGTGAAGCGTAAGTCTGGTCGTAATACTTTTTAATCGACTTCGAAAAAGGCGGTCTATGTTCGGCTGTATATAATGTTTTTTATGTCCGTCGATTTGTTTGTTCATTACTGGACCGATTTGGATGATTCTTGTGCAGTTGTATAGAGCTCTAAGAATTAGCAAGCTGAAGTGGCAGTGGGCCGGCCATATCTCGCGAAGAACCTGCAACCGCTGGGGGAAGCGTGTTCTTGAGTGGAGACCACGACTCGGCAAACGTAGTGTAGGACGGCCTCCGGCCAGGTGGGATGACGACCTGTGAAAGACTGCAGGCAAATGCTGAAGCAGGGCGCTATGGCGCTCATTAGGGGAGGCTAACATAGGCTGATGATAATGATGGTGATGATTTTATGATAAATTATAAAATTTGCACAATACCTACTTTGTTTATAGTATACAATTTGACATGTCTAAGTGCTTGTTATGAAATCCTTATGAAATAAAGTTATGATAGTTATATAGAAAATCTGAAAACATTGCAAACAAAAAATAGCTTAGCACTCGCTTCACTATCGACTCTTCACTTTAGAAAATACCACATAAACTTTCGAAATTTTATTATTAATATGATCTAAGTATGAGTACGATTAGTACAGTTCTTGAATCCAAGATATTTTATGTCAACAAAGACATTCTACACAGACCTAAGAATAAAAATTTAAGAATAACAGAAAAGAGCAAGGCAACCACTAAAAACAAGAACGAAAACTTCAATATCGCACGATATTTTTTTTTTTTTAAGTATAAGACATTTATTCACAAAGAAAATTATACTAGTATTTACAATTGAAACAATTGAGCTAACTGCCGACTGTTGCAAACAGTCTACAGATAGCTCAACTGATCCATATCAACACCAGTCGGAAGCGTCCCCAAGACGCTGGCTGCATTGCCACGCTGTATGGCAATGCTGATACGCTGTGCCAGATAGCTGCGATATTTTAAATATTGTTTTAGATTTTAGATATGATATTTACGACAAGGTGTCGTAAAATATCAATCTGATCGGATCTGAGAAGCGAATACCTGCTGGACAATCCACACAGAATCATCTAGCCCCAAGCTAAGCAGAGCTGTGTTATGGGTACTAGATGACTGATAGACATAATATAATACATTATATAGATATATATTTTTTATTAAACACAGAAACGACCAGAACACCCTGAAAAAATATTTGCAGATCATACAAACATTTTGTTCTAAGGCAGGAATCGAACCCGCAACCTCCTGCGCCGCAGGCGGACCTTCGCCCGCCGCGCCACATCGGTCGTCTTCTAGGTCTATTTCACAGTTTACAAAGCGTATTTTTTCGCAACGCAAAGTTTTAGCCAGGAATTTGCGGCGGCGCCGTTTCCATGGGTCTGCTCTGCTTATTCATGTACCCATAACTGTAACCCATATTAAGCTGCGATTTTTCCCGTGAGAAGCTCAAAGCAGGTCTTTGTTGCTCGGGCAGCAATGCATTTCCAAGGATGGAGTGACGGCGCCGGCGGTTCAGAGAAGATACCAGAGGGTTTTTAACATTCTTCTATTAGGCTTAGCAGATCCCAGGATTAGACATTTTGCGATTGGATTTTAAATAGTAACAAATGAATAAAATTGAAGTGTCGGTGTTTAATAGCTTGGTACTTTGCACTAACAAACACCATTTTTGTAATATTTAGGGGTCCGTACCAGAAAAGGAAAAAACAAACGTTACAGGATCACTTTGATGTCCGTGTTTTTATCAAGGAGGTAGGAAATTAACATCATACACTCAAGTCCGTCTTCTTGGAGCCTCGATATAAATAAAACTTCTAAGTCAACGCAATCACAAGTTCACACATCCGTTTATGTTCGAATATTTTGAAATTTACAAGAGAATGACACACCTATAGGGTACCTACTTCCTAGAATAAAACTCATGAAATTGGGCAAGGTCTTATAGCACAAGTAAAGGGAAAACTCTGAAAACCGTAAAGTAGTCTGGATACGAAAAAAAAAAGATTCTCGCCATAGACTAAAACCTACAGTGTTGTATGATTCTAGGTTAACGGGAGATAGGTATCTCGCGTTAACCTAGAATCATAATATTTGTCAAGAAACAAGGTCTAACAATTATGCGGAACCCTAAGTGCGCGAGTCCGACTCCCACTTAACGTTTTATTTGTTTGTGTAGTGTACCTATCTGTCTGGTTTTGGTCGTTAATCTCTAAAACAGCTGGACCAATATTCTCGGTACTTTCACCGGCGGATAGATAATGTGAACTTAGGCTACTTTTATTTTAGAAAATGTTAGGATTCTGCGCAAAAAAAAAACCTAATCCTAATAATTATAATAATAATAATAATAAAGGCGGTACTCCTGGACTCGGCGAGCATCGTCAGGAAGTTCCTCTCTCTGCAGCCCTAGTCACCGGCCGCTTGGGCCTAGCTTCGCGGCCGGTGATTCACCGTACCGATATATTTTTTACTGTAGAATAGTTTTTTAATATTTTATTTTCTATATTAAAAAATGTATTTTATAAGCGAGATTTAAGAATAAATGAGTGTATAATAATAATAATAATGCTGGACAATACACAAAGCATTATCTAGCCCCAAGCTAAGCAGAGCTTGTGTTATGGGTACTAGATAACTGATATACATAATACAATTCACTACATAGATAGATATTTTTTTATACTAGAAAACATCCAGAACGCCCTGGACAAATGTTTGCAGATCGTACAAACAATTGTAACAAGCAATCGCAGATAGTCTAAAAATGCCTTGCAGGTGGCTTTTTGACATAACGACTCTTAGATTGATACCTGTAAGAGTGTTTAAAAACTACAAGATAGTATACAAGTAAATCAGGATTTTTCTTATATACTAATAGAAAATGTAAAGTCCTGTCGCCTACAGTTATGAATGATACACACTGTTCTGAATGTTAAGAAGCCTAACCCAAGCGTTTTATTGTACCATGGGACTCAAGTACAGGACTCAAGAAAACAGTAAGATTGATTGTAATTATAATAGTTTAGAATTACAATCCATCTTACTGTTTTCTGATAGTTTAGAATTACAATCAATCTTACTGTTTTTCAGAAATAGTTTTCCGATAGCTAAAAATTATATTTACATAGCCATAATTAAAAAGAACTTGGGTTGGGTTTAAGCTTTTTTTACGATGTGCTATAAGTTATCTATTGCATTATTCAAATAATAAGAACCGATGCACATGACACTTCGCGCGATATTACAACAGCAATAAAACTATGTGAAATGGCACAATGTGCATTGCGCCGTCCTTTCTTCATACTTACACCTAAGATTGCCATCTATGCATTATGATAATTTTATTTTACACAAAATAATAAGGTATTATATATTTTATAAGCTTCTGTCTTTCCTTTAGAAATGTGTAGTGTAGTGCTTTCGGATTTTACATCGGCAATATATAGGAATTTTCAAAGCGCTCTAGATTTCGGATAACGTCATCGGCAGAAATACCGTTCTCTGGCATCGGTATCGGCAAAGATGAAGATCTAGTTGCACGTCCACCATATAAATCAATACAAAGCAACAAATCCTTACGCTTCGTACGCTCCGATTTCAATCCAGTGTTACGCGTCACTTTTACTGAAATATTTTGCAAGCATGTCGGCTTACAAAATCTGTCATTCTTCCTGTCCGTATGTCACCTAAACACGTTGTAAAGATTTCAAGGCACTGATCAAATCGAAATGCCTGCGATGCTGCCATTGAATTCACAGCATTATTGTCTCTACAATGATAAGTGATCATTGCAGAAGCGAGTTTTTTTGAATCCGTAATAGAGATTATGATTTTTAATGCGCACATTTTTCATTTTTTGTATGTGATGGGTTATGACAGGATATGGTGGATGTATTCGCATTGCATTGATTAAATATTGATTGAATTTATCTTTAATCTCATTGCTTTATTATGTGCTTGTGCGCCTACTACTAGCCAAAGTCAATGTAGAATGTTTGTAAACAAACCGCCCTTAACCTAAAATTCATTCTATTGCCGCGTGTTTTTATACGCAATTTACATTACTTGTCACTTTGAGATACTTGCTTCAATAAATTTATTTAATATCTGAAACTGGACACCAAGCCAGATAGATTTACTTACGTGTTTCGTGTATTATTTACAAACGTTCAACATCGACTTTTGCCAAGCTATTTAACAATACCTGCGCTAAATTATCTTATCATACAATATGGCAAGTAAGAATAATTCAGTAAACTGTACGTTTCTTTTCAAATTCCCGTTTTTCATCATAAATACCTATGTGATAATGATATAATCTTGTAGGTCACTTTAAGATGCTTATCTGTAGATGCTCAGTAGATAAGGAAACCTATCGACACATTTTTGTTAAAACACCTTGAAGCTATCAAGGTGTTTACCAATAAAATCGGCAAGAGCGTGTCGGACAATGAGCTCTGGAGGGTTTCGTTGCAATTCGATTTGGAGTGATGTGTGATTGTTTTGTTCAATGATAAATCTTCCTAAAGTCTGATACTTAGTTCTATTTTTCGATAAAAGTATTTGCCTATTGAGATATAGCTTTGTATCTTTTTTAAATATTATAAATTAATAAATTATGCTGGCAACTTCACATAGCATCATCTAGACCCGAGTTATGGGTTCTAGATAAAATAATATAGGTACCTAATAAACGAAGCACCCAGCTATTTGCTGAACATTAATTAACAAAAATTGCCCCGTAGCGGGAACAGAATTCGCAACCTTCTGTGTCTTATGCGATGTTTTAACCGCTGCGCCACAGAGATCGTTGGCCTCTCTTATCTTTGAATAATACAAAATACTGTTCAGAAGTTACAGATTAAGGGGATGATCAATCATGGTAGACCGGGGGGAAGGGTCTCTCTCGGAAATCGAAAATCAAGTATCTGATTCGTATTCGCACAAAACCTACTCTTATGTCGCTATTCTATGTTCAGCTTGACATAGCATGGTTCCAAAAGCTAAATGAAAAGCGAGCACTGAGGCACCAACGGGCTGCAGCGGATGTCGCAGACCCACCACTATCCACCGGGGTTCACGGATGCCAATACTGCGGCCGCATCTGCCGTTCCCGTATAGGCCTTACAAGTCATCTACGTAAGTGCCGAAAAACGAACACTACATAAACCATCCTTCGTGGATGTAAAGGCTATTGATGATGATGATGTATGTATATTTTTTATGTTCGTCGATTTCTTGGGTTATTCCAGTTTTCCCCATTGACAAACCCCCCTAAGGAGGAAAACTGGAATTCTTTTTTATGGAGAAAACTGAAATATTAAAAAAAAAACTGGAATAATTCTTTTCAAATTCCAGTTTTTCCCCTCGATGATTTTTCGCGTTCCAGTTTTCCCATTCAGAGAAGGAAACCAAAGAGAACAATAAAAACTACAGAACTCAACAGTAAACTCAATTTTTATTTTGTACTTTGACATCATCATCATCATTAAGGACCAATTAGGAAAATTCTTTCGCTATTGTATTGAAAATGATCCCGAGGTTGTTCTATTCAAAATTTGACTCCCGAGGGAATACTATTTTTATGGGAAGGACTAATTTGCAATTGGCCCATGAATACCAGTTTTCGATACATTTTTGTTTCACAAACGAAAAGGGTTCCGTTTTTGCCTTTCGGCACCTGAACTCTAATAATGTTGCTAATTACAGGTTTAATTACGGGTTAAGTGGGATGCTATTATTAGTTTTAATTAAAGAGTGTCTTCGGTCAATAGATACAGAAAATTTTAATGGAGATATAATTGATTTTATGAGATAACTACTCAGATACCTGCTCATCATCCTGTCTGTTATCTTACAAACAACAAATTATTTATTTGACAAAAGAGACTTAATATTACGGGAACGTAGACATAACTTATCCTAAACCGTTATACTCTAGCGAAATGAACAACACAATAAAAATAATACCTACTGCAATTTTTTTAGTCCAGTTTCTCCCCCAGGGGGGATTTCAAGGGGATAACCCCAAAAACTGGAAACTGGAATAACCCCAAATAATAATATTCTCACAATATATTCATACGACGACCTCTGTGGCGCAGCGGGCGAAGGTCTGCCTGCGACGCAGGAGGTTGCGGGTTCGATTCCCGCCTCGAGACAATTGTACGATCTGCAGACATTTGTCCAGGGCGTTCTGGATGTTTTCTATGTATAATAAAAAATATCTATCTATGTAGTGATGATGTAGTGTACTGTATTAAGTATATCAGTTATCTAGTACCCATAACACAAGCTCTGCTTACCTTGGGGCTAGATAATGCTGTGTGAATTGTCCAGCATTATTATTATTATTATACCAAAAGACACAAACTTATTTTGCCCAAGGTTAGAACGAATAACGGCAAAATAATTTTTACTTTTGAAGGAGCACAACTTAAACTACCCGAAAATGTTAACTCGGTTCTTACATTCTCCAAAGAAAGCAGAGCTTTTTGTGTCATGGAGCTGACAAACAAGTAGGCTCCTAATTTTCCCCATCAGCACACATAACGGCCACGGCTGAACTTGCCTCCCCAAAAAAGGGGGGTGGGGTTCTCATAATCACCACGCTTGGATGGACCCAGGCCAACAGCCAGCGAGTTGATTCATCATCATCATCATCAGCCTATATTAGTCCACTGCTGGACATAGGCCTCCCTAATGAGTGCCATAGCGCCCTGTCTTCAGCTTGCCGCATCCAGCATCTGCCTCAATACCCTAGGTATTGAGACCGCGGTTAAATGACTGTGTGTCGACATCGACAGTCGACGGAAGCCTCAAAATTAGCACATAGACATGTCAAATTTTATACTTACTATAATATATTCATGACATGTAAGTTCCTGTTGTACACTCTTTTTGTTTGTTTTGATTTGTTTTTTATTTTAAATTTTGCTATTTTACTTGTGTATGTGTGAGTTGCGCCGCGACTCACGTGTTTCATTCTGGCCTCCGCGGAAGATCAGCGCTATGGCAGGATACATCCCACCATAGCATCTGCTGAGTGTTGGCCATTTTTGTGACCCTTATGTTACTTTTGTATTAACTTTTATCTTTTGTATGTGCTATGTGTTTAATGGTTACAAAATAAACGCATTTTTTTTTTTAATATTATATTCATCAAATCAGAAATAATAATTGCTATTTTACAATAAAAACTATCGTAGTCTGATATACTCATTACGGATGTAAGCGGGTTAACTACGAACCTTATTTGTGTTGGAAGAACACCAACGTTTTATCCCCTATCGAGGGACTTTAGGGTGAGTGCGGTTCAAGATGCACGCGTTCCGCATCCCTCCGAGCATTTTATAGGTTCGTAGTTTACCCGCTTACCCGAACCATCACCTGACGACCTCTGTGGCGCGGTGGGCGAAGGTCCGCCTGCGACGCAGGAGGTTGCGGGTTCGATTCCCGCCTCGGGACAAATATTTGTACGATAGCAGATAGGTGTTCAGGGTGTTCTGGTCGTTTTCTATGTATAATAAAAAAAATATATATGTACTCGTATATTATTATGTATATCAGTTATCTAGTACCCATAACACAAGCTCTGCTTACCTTGGGGCTAGATAATGCTGTGTGAATTGTCCAGCATTATTTATTTATTTATCTATTTATCACCCGCAATGGAGAAATAAGGTGTTATTAATTTTCTTTTTACATAAATTTTTTGTCCGCTAGTGAAAGAGGAACTCATTAATTGAAGCTACGCTCCCGACGCTCCTTAGTAGAAGAACGTACCTATAAGATTCCTACTGCAACAATTAATGAGACATAAAGCCAGTTTTCAAACAAATAAATATTCAAACATTTTATTGGACCACTCCTAATTTGACAAATCTAATTGGACAGTCAGACATGCTACCATAAATTGTACAGTTGTTTATTTCAAGTGATCGAGCAATGATCATAATGGCTATGTACCAAAGTAGGTAAATTGACAACCGTTATGTGAGGACAGAGTAGAAACTTTCAGGGGTGGCTTGTGCCGGATGGTAAAGATTGTCGCAGACCTTTATTTGACGTTATTTTAATTCATACTTGACATACTATGACCTCATCGAATTAATTTTGCTACTTGCAGACCAAAAGTGTTTGCATGATGAATCAATCCGTGGACAGAAGAAATCGCCAATCAACCAATCACGTCAATAAAGATTACAAAACATTTGATGATAAATTTAGAGGTTTTCTCGACTTTTAAGTCTCGAGTGCCATATTGACCACAAAAAAGATTTTTGCTATTTAGTTCCCTGGCCGACTATCGAAGATGAAGTTACTTAGGTATTTACATCATATCATAATAGCTGGACGTTTAACGTTGTCGCAGATCAAAGGCGCACCGCTAAAGCACAAAATGTATCCAAAGTTGACGAGTGTAGGTAATGCACATTGTTGTGCTGTGTAGTAGAGATATTGGATTAATGTGCGCAGAGCTTTAGTCCTATAACATAATTGAATTTGCTGTCAATTTATATGTCCACTCGGAAATATAATTTTAACATTGGTTTGTTTTCTTTTCAGATATTTGCCTTCAGTGCGCCCTTGCTACACATCATTTTACAGATATACACATAGAAGGTATTGTTTGGATTTCCTTTGATTTTAATTATTATTATTATGCTTCCTTGTGTCGCCTCACTGAACTATTTTAAAAACTAAAAACAAATTAATTTGATTACTTATTTAATTATTATCAAACATAATAACAATAACCATTAATTACGTTCATTTTTTAAGTATTATTTAATTCAAATGTTACGCGTACGAATGGTATATACAAGTACTTAAGTATATCTATTTCTTAAAAATCTAAGCCGTCACCAGAAGGCAGAGTGCCCAGAATGCTAGTTGTTATTGTTTTATTCTGTAAATGTAATGTTCTATTGGTTGTTTGCGACACATAAGTTAGTTTTATTTTTCTTAATAGGTTACGAACGAACGATTGAACGTATCGAACGCGATTCCTGGAAGAGTTTGGTAACCTTTGTCCAGTAGGCAACATAGGTTGGATAAAAAACATAGGTTACCCATACCTAACTTTAACTTAAACTTAACTTAAACTCATACTTAAACTTAACTAAAACGCACCTTATCACTTAGACCTGATTGTATGAATGCAATAAATAAAATACTGAAATACAAATCTAATCTTAGGTTCTTGTTTTTATATTAAGGGTACTTATGCGTCACGTGTGCGTATGGCATTTTAAAATACATAATTACAATACTTACAAATATGTCTGTGTACGGCAAAACATAATAACATGATTGTGAAACTACAGTTATAAAAATTCTAGGTTCATCGCAATCTTCTAACTTCCACCGTGCAAAATACCAAAGGGCGCGATCACTTAACCAGCAAAGTCGAATTCACAGTGGTGACCATTTAAGGTGTGATTCCAAATTGACCAAAAGGGCTAACTGTTACGTTACGTAATTTTTGACTACTTTTCTGTGAGCTATAGGCGTAGTGGAAAAAATTCCGTACTGAGCCCAAAAATAAACTATAAGTCATTTAACCCTTGACACCTAAGAATAAATAGGCGAAATACCTCCCACTCGCAGGCGCATGAAAAATGGCCTTATCAGGCTTTACCGTATAACACAGGGATTCCCAACCAGTGGGGCGCGCCCCACTTGGGGGGCGTGGGGTGATTCAAGGGGGGGCGCGATGGCTTCAGCTGTATTATAAGTTTTTATTAAAAATGGAACTGAGCAACCACAGAAAAATCCGTATGAAATATCCGTAAAAATCACTGTATGATACACAGGCAAGCATTGGCTGCTAAAACACTTCCTGAAGAGATGAACAACATTCTTAAATTGCCTATTAAAAAACGTGAACTACACTAAAAACAGTGCTGTCAACGCGAGATTATTTGCTGGTTTTTGTGATTTGTCCTAACTCGACGCTGTTATTTCATGCACAGGTAAGAAGGTTGTCAAAAGGAAATATGCTCACACGATTATTGCTCGAGCTCAAAGATGACGTTTTAGTTTTTCTTGAACGGCAAGGTAAAATGGACCTACATAATTCTTTTTCAAATGCTACATTTCAATTATCCCTTGCATATCTTGCGGATATTTTTGAATCGTTGAATAGCTTAAATTTGAAGCTACAAGCATGAAATGAAATCAAATATCATGGCTCATCACGATATCATTAAAGCTTTTGTTGAAAAACTGCAACTGTGGAAAGCTCAAAATTACTCAGCTTTTCCCAAACTCCTCAATGCTGGATGATACTCAAGAAACTGGAAATGTGTCTGTACACTCCTCCTCCTCCTCTTCGCTATGCACTGACTACTATGAAGCCACGAATTCACCAATTGGTTAATATAATCCAGCCACAGTGCTCTCACTAAATACATATATTACCTACTTGTCATTCGAATAAAAATAAACTCACTGTTTTATATTTTCATTGTTTGCTTAATTTTCTTATTTCGACTTCCCATTTCAATCCCTAGGGGGGCGTAGTATTTTTGCATAACGTTGGGTGAGGCACATAGGGTAAAAGGTTGGGAATCCCTGGTATAACAGATCAAGCCGTGTGGCATCAAAATAAGCATGTTGGTAGGTATCGTACGGTACTAACAATAAAATAAAAAATCCGGTCTCGCTCGACACAGATTCGTAAAAGGAGAATAAGTGTAATAAAAAAATTGTAATTGATTTTTAAATTGATTAATATAAGAGCGGTATCACATTATTAATCTCAATTATACCAGCGCAAGAGCGAATGACCGCGTTGACTCAGTTGACTTCATCTTATACCTACCTCATCATCATCATCTTCGACCTACATATATTAGTCCACGGCTGGACATAGGCCTCCCTTGAGCGCCATAGCGCCCTGTCTTCGTTGCAGTTTCCCCTCAAGAACACTTTTACCCCAGCGGTTGTCGGTTCTTCGCGAGATATGGCCGGCCAGCTAAAGTGGCAGCTTGCTAATTCTTGGAGCTATGTCGATAACTTTGGTTGTCTGTCGGATGTATCCGATACGAATTCTATCCTTCAGAGAGACTCCGAGCATAGCTCTTCCCATACTTGCTGAGCGACTTGAATTCGTAGACCAGCCCTACCGTGAGTGTCCACGTCTCAGCTCCGTAGGTCATGAGGGTGACGGCGTACTGATTGAAAACTTTAGTTTTCAAGCATTGCAGTATGGATGACGAGAAAACTCGATGTAGTTTTCCAAACGCAGCCCAGCCTAGATGGATCCTCCTCTTGGCTTCCCCTCGAAATTGTTTACATACTTACTTTTATCTACTTCTAGCTCATGAATTCAAAATTTGTAATTTTACTTCTTCAAATTACAACATAAACAGAAAAAAATGTTCTCGTTTGTATTAAAATGCATGTAAGTGTCGCGCAACATGTTTCTTTCCCCCTCTTAAACAGCGCTGTGTCTGTCCTTTTGCTAAATTCCCAATGTAAACGCCGCTAGTGCTGTCGTATTGAAGGTCAACTTCCCAACTGTACGATCTGGGTTCAAAAATTCCCAACAGCTACGTATTACACCGAGCGAAGCTTGGGCAATCTAGCTTTTTGATGTGTTAAACTTTTACTTTTTTGCAATAAATATTTATTTTTTGTCACCATGGCGGAGTTAGTGAATTAGTAAAGTATAATTTGTTGAATAAGTTGCAATTTGCAATACAAAAGCTTAAATAGGAGCAAAGAGCGATGAAATTATTTCTTTTTAAATGTTTAAAGGTTTAATTTCTAGTTTATCATATTATATAGAAAACATCGAATCGTAAACATACATATTCCAATAAAACGGTTTCAAAATATATTAAATAAAACAAGTAAAATTTGTTATTGGTTAATAGGGCGATTAGCAAAATAAGTTAACGGCGGAAAATGCGATCCAGTTTTAAGTAGAAAATTTTATTTCTTGTGTTAAAATATCATTATAATTTTTTTTGTTACACTTTTTATTGTCACTGTAAGACCTAAACATGCACGGTAAAAAGTTAGCAGGCTTGAGAAAGTTGACCAACAATATATAATAGGTAGATACAATGTGACGTAGGTAGTTTGCAATTTTCATGCGTTGTAGTCACGTTTGGTGACAAAATATAAAAAGAAACTAACGACAAAGCTACACCTGGCAAGGCATCTGACAAATAACTTAATTTTCTACACACGTCCTTCATTGTAACGTGAGATTGTAACGTAAAGTTGACATTTCTTTGCAACTTATTTTGGTGTAAAATGCTATGAACGTAAGATAAACATTATCGTAAACATGTTATTTTTTTATAAAAGTCTATTTATTATTCTCCTGGCAGTTATAAAATTATAATGCTATTGGAAATTATTAATAAATTCTGAAAATAAAATATCGTTTATCGGTTAGCATGGTCGGTCATTACCGGGACGATGTCATTCCTGGCAGGTCCTTGTGGGACTCAAGTTTTGATGTTAATAGCTTTGATGCCATTTCAAGAGGTTCAGGGAAGGGTCACCGGCTGTCTGCTAGTGCAGGGCACACGCCATCTAGTATCTAAAGCTAATTGACAGGTGGTAGTTTTTATAACTTTAGACAATTAACCTTTAGCTACGTGAAATGTACGTAAACTTATCGTTGAAAAAATGCAGAACGGAAGAGACATTGCACAGATGGTCAAAATGTCATAATGGTATTTAATAGTTTTGGTATCTTGGACATGACAGTTTTAATTTTATGATTTATTGACTCGGATAAGTTACTTTGTGTCCACCATCGATGTTTTTTTCTGACCTTTGAACTTTTAATGATGATCAGAAGAACTTGTATGCGCTGCATTTTTGTAGCTATTGTCTAAACTTGTCAGTTGGTACTGTTGCCTATTAAAGTCTATTATTAAACGTTGTTTCTTTTAACTATATTTTGATACTTATCATTTTTGTTATGAACAAACAAAAGGCCAATTAAAAAAATTCTTTTTACTGTTCTTAGAACGAGACATTTATACCAACTTTGGAATTTAGCCTTCCTCAAATCGTGTGGAGATTACAATAAAAAAAATCATTACAGATCTGTTAACATACATGAGGGTTTGTGACTGGAAAGTTTTTTGTTACTTATTATTATTTGAATGCAACAAATTCGTATTTATTTATTAGAATGCTATGCCTCTGGCATGTAATTAAACTCTTAACCAATAATAAGTTTTTAATGCTACTAAATTAACAAAAAAATACCATGAACATAACATGCCTTCATCACGGGCCAACGTAACATTTCACACTATTATATAAATTGCAATAATAACCTTAAAAACTCAAAAAGCGCCTGTCACTTTGCAATTGACACGTCAAGAGCAAGCAAGGTGTCTGAGTCTGAGTAATAAGTAGTAATTTAGAAAAAAAACAGAACATGAACACTTTAATAAGTGCGAGGAAATTTAGATGCATGTCAATTTTTCCCAACGACTACGCTGGTTTGAGAAGTGGACATACTTATTGGGAAAGACACTTTTAACGCAGAACCGCCCTTAGACGGATTATGACCATTCAATGAGTTTGAGGAATACTCTGACCTTTAGAAAACTACTTTGAATTAAATATCCAAAGGCATCTCAGCTATCTAGCACAGAAAAAATACATTTACAATGACTCCTCACATTGTGATAGATTAAAATATATTGTTTAAGTAGTGAAGGCACATTTCCACAATTTCCGGGAAATACTAATTAGTTTTTGATAAATATGTTTATCTTAATGAGTTCCTGGGTTTCTCGCGAAATAGGGTAGGTAGGTACTTATGTAACAAAAGTGTTTCGATTTTTAACTCATTAATGAATTATAACGAATGAGTTATAAAAGTGAAACGCTTTTATTAATTATAATCAGCATTAATAGCACTCAATAACACTTTTAACTCGTTAACAGCTTCCAAAGGGGAAAGACATAGCTGACAGTCATTTGTAGTATCGTAAATTAATTATTTTAAAATTAAAACTGCTAGAGCTTATCGATGCCAAATAATACAAATTGATAACTACCTAACTATAGAACAAAATAGGGTTCAACCTTCTTTAAAATGGCTGATAGCCATGCCTTCTACCAATTTGCTCCCTGTTACCTAAAAAACGACATTCTTTAAATCGATTTTCACTAATTTCAACGAAATGGGTAAATGCAAAAAGTAGAACAACGCTGGGATGGCTTGTTTTGCCATCAGTACCAGGAAGCTAATAGGTATGCGTCACTTTTGCCAGTTTACTTTGCAGTTTTCTTAGAGAGTACCTAGGTAATTTGTCAAATGACTACTTTTTGCTTTTACTCAAAACTGGTGCGTAGAAGATGGCGAGAAATTCAAAAAAGGTTTGTCTGTTTGATCGTGTTATAGATAAGGGTTGTGTTTTTCTAATTTCACAGTTCACATTCCCTAGCATTGTTTTTACCCTACTGCGCAAGGAGGGTTTTTACTATTCCCTTTCAGTGTTATTGAGAATTCAACACGAGTTTAGAAAATTATTTAGTTTTTTATAATGGTGTTCTTATTGTCGTTACATACTAATTTTCGGTAAAATGTGCTGTTTTTAGGGTTCCGCACAAATAACGGGAAACATCTGAAAACCGTAAATTTGTAGTTATTGACAATAAAAAATATTTTTGATTCTCTCTCATTTTGTTCAAGGGACCCCCGTCGATCTAGAATCAAGATATTTGGTAAGAAAGCGCGAGTCCGACTCACACTTGACAGCGGCCTTATTGCTGAGAGATCTCTTCCAGTCAATCTTGGGATTGACTGGTCATGAAAAAACAAAATAGACGATGGCACTGAATTAGATACCTACTTAGAGATAGATTATATCTATATGTACTTAATAATAACCATATCTATATGTACTTAATAATAACCAAACTGTGTGTACATAAAGGAGTACTGCTGCCGTATCGGTTTCTGCGTAAGAATTGCCTCCTCAAATTCAGCTAGTGAATGTCGTAAGAGCCAACCTTGAAATTACATCGTCAAAAAACTGTTTCATCAGCATTCTTTATCCTTGTAAAAGATAAACAACCCTATTTTGTATTTTGATTTTTTCACCCATACTACCTATAAAATAGACTATTAAAATTCAGAAAATTTAACACTGAAAGCGATAACCGGATATACTCAAAATAGACAGACAGACAAAACAACAAGGCTCATTTTTATGTGAAGTCAAATAATATCCCAAAAATTCTCTATCTAATATTCTTTATCTAATATCTTAGAAATTACCCAAAGTGTGAGGAGGTAAGCACTATATTAACAAAAACCTCATATTTATTATGTCAAAGTTTGCTTACATTCTAACAGTTCATATATCCCAAAGATAGTATACCTAGTCATACTTGATCTTTGATATACCCAGTCATCTTTTATGCATTGCCAGAATAAAATAACCTTTAACGACTAAAGAAGTCAGTTTTAGGTTAAGACAAAAAGTACAATGGTATTACCTTTTAAAGAAACAACGATTTCCGATGGTAATGAGTAATCCATCTAGAATATTGCCGTAAAAACTGTCCACCAAGGTGGTTGCGTAAAATACCATTACGTACCTAAAGCGGTAGTTCAAAACGCATAAAAATACATAAAATTAAAAAAGAAACATTCACCGACAAAGTATAAAGAAAAATAAATAATTATATTTCAACTAAGCCATCTACGAGTATGTGCGACTGTTGCATTTTTAGAATAATTTATTTAATTCTGTTTTTAAGCGGTGCCATGTATGTCTCAAATGGATTATTTTTTCGGTCAATACACTTAAAATCGGTAATTTTATTCTTTCGGATCCTTTTGACTTCGTACGAATTGAATCGTAAAAGAACCGCACTTTAATAATATGATATTTTGTTGAAAAATATAAAAGCAAAAGGGCGTACAAATAGGTTATTTGTAATGCATCCTTGAAGGAACTTTGCCTTATCAGGCATTACTTAGTTAAAATAAAGTCAACTGTTGTCCTTTTATAAATAAAGTACGTACCAATGGACAGGGTTATGGGAGTGCGCCAATTTTTATAAATTGCTTTCCATTATTAACCCGTGGTGAATGAGGTGAGAAATTGTTACACCAGCTATGAGGTGGGTGTGTGATGCCCGAAACTTTGATGCCTTAGTTTTATACTTATTTAAGTAAATATTTTAAGTCCATCATGGTTATTAACACTAAAGCTATTAATATTGGAAAGCTCAACACTCAAATTTTGGTAAATATGAATAAAAAATAATTATGAATGACTTTATTTTATGTAGTACCTATGTAGGTATGTTTTATTATAGATGTCATTAATTGGATTTAACCATCCAGATTAGTAAATAAAAATCTATAATTAATATTAGAATGGTATTTCTCATACGATAATTGTCACAAAATTATCAAGGATCAACGTCAACTTTTAGTATTAGTAAAAATCAATTCACACATTATTTGGTCCTTTTCTATGTATAATAAAAAATATCTATCTGTGTACTCGTATATTATTATGTATATCAGTTATCTAGTACCCATAACACAAGCTCTGCTTACCTTGGGGCTAGATAATGCTGTGTGAATTGTCCAGCATTATTTATTTATTTATTTATTCTGAGATCTAATATTTATTCCGCTAAACGGGATTTGACGTTATGGGTTTACGTACCCAAGCCACCTTTGCAAGCGTGAATCTCCCTCTTGCTAAACTCTACACTAAATTGATGTCGATTCTGTTGTTTTAGGATTCCTAATTTAAATTTTACGATTTTTAAATTTTCTAATTTAGGTTGACTTAAAATTATGGTGTTCTCTGTACACATCCTAAAAATCTATATTTCACTCTTTTCAAAAGAATTTGCCCGTTTTTCACTAGTATTAATTTAATCACGACCAAATTAGATGCCTGCTAAAATTAGGTCGACGTTTCTAATCATAGCTAAAATGCAATGCAACGAATAGGATTTTAACTATTTTAAATAAGTTGAGTTGTTTTAGATCTGTCAACCTAATTTTAAACCTGACAGTCTAATGTTTGAAACATAGAATAGCTTTCGTCTATTTGACATTCCTAAATCCTAATTTTAGCTAATTTTATCTAATTCTAAAACAACAGAATCGACACCAATATCTCCGTACCCTTACCTCCAGCTACTGAGACGCCGGGATTCGCGCGACAACAGTAACATTACATTACATGCGTTTAAAAACTTCTCGGGTATTACACACCCGACCTCACTCACGCCGGGTTAATTTTCACAAGGGTTGGAGTATTATTTGAATGCCGTTGCCATTTTCATTAGTTTAACTAGTTTTTTTATCTGGTGGTTTTTAGGGTTAACATAAGTAGAATTCTTTTTAAATTTGACAATTTAGTTCTATAAATTACAGTCCAAATACTATTTGAATCTCATACCTGCCCAGTTTATAAGCTAACTAAGTACGTAAAACTTATAGAGTTGTAATTCTATTAGAAGGTATGTCTTCAAATCCCAGGAAGCCAAGAAAACCCAGATTTATGACTGTGACCGTAACGCAAAATAGCTAAGACTGTAGCAAATGAACCTCGTACATCAAACAAGCAATATTCTACCGACTCCCATATTTCTTGGTAAAATATATGTATGACTCTATCTTAGAGATTTCATGGTACACTGCTTTGCAAAGTTCGATATTTTGTCCGTAGGACATTTTGCTACAGCTCTGAAAACTACAAGACAAAATTAAAATTAAAAAAAACCTTGATCAGATTTTCATGAAACATGGCTAAGAAGAACACTCGGGATAAAATTATCTATGACACAAAAAAAACAAAACGAAAATCGGTTCATCCGTTTAGGAGCTACGATACCACAAATAGATACACAGATACACAGACAGACACGTCAGACTTATAACACCCCTCTTTTTGCGTGGGAGGTTAAAAATAAGGGCAAGCCCGTTAAAATAATTTCTTTTAGAAATTGAGCGATTTTTTCATTTAGTTAGTAGAAACTCCGGAGTCTTGTGGTACAGAATAAAAAAAATCGATTCCACATCAAGGCGCGTTGAGGAATCGCGTTTGTGTTTAGAACACGTTGTGACGTCACACGGTTCGGGCAACGAATCTCCTATGTCATACAGAATCCCGCTGTAGCCTGTAGTATTGCCATGACACCGTCAATATTGTAGATGAACTATTATAGTTTTCTCATGTGTCTATTCGTACTTAGCAGTAATTGGTATTGTTTAATTAAATGTTATGTATTAAAGATAGGTAATTTTCAGTTAGTAGGTAACTACTAAGCAAGCATGCAAATTTTGAGCCTCTTAA
This sequence comes from Eupithecia subfuscata, assembly GCA_963564075.1. Taxonomy (NCBI): domain Eukaryota; kingdom Metazoa; phylum Arthropoda; class Insecta; order Lepidoptera; family Geometridae; genus Eupithecia; species Eupithecia subfuscata. Next base: position 15,458,877 of record OY751102.1, on the reverse strand, counting down.
TACAACTCTTTATTAACAAAGAAAATTACAATCAAATAATTGAAACAAATTAGAACTAGTATTTACAATTGAAACAGTTGAGCTAACTGCAGACTGTTCCAAACAATCCTTTTGATTATCTCCAAGTGTTTTCAAGCAGTATTACATGCACTTGCCACTGACTGTACTGTGAATGTTTTCCATGTTCAGAAGTGGGATTGTAAGCGGTGGTAAGAAGTGGGATGTAAATCAAAGTAGGATCTGCATACCGCCGGTGCCTTCGTTACGGAGACATTGAAATACCTAAACGTAACGATGATATTTCTACAAGATAGTGCAGGAGCCAGGAGGGGATATAATATTATCTAAGATATAGTTTTAATAATTTGATTGTAACTAAAAACTAGAAGACGTACATTGAGGCTCTAAAGCGTCGGGTAAGACCAGTGTAAGCAGCGAGGATTATTACGGCGATTATTACGCCTCGTTACCGTTGCGAGTGCCTTGTCTCTATATACTATACTGACTTCACGAACACTCGCTGTGTATCACGTTACATTACGCCTGATAACACCGGTCAGGGCCGCGATCACGGTGTGGTAATGCACGGTACTACGGCTCAAACGTTAGCGATTGAAACGCTAGGGCTTGTTCACAGGCCGGCATCGGACAATCCGCTGACAAGTGCGTCCACTGATCAGCAATCCGAATGACGTCATTCGTATTAAATGAAAAAGTTGCCTTCCTGAATCCTCGCCGGCATTGCCGACAGTCCGCTCGGTACGGATCTTTTATTATTATTATTATTTGTATTTATTCCATCGTAGGTACACTTGGTGTTACACTTGATGTCGTTACATTCTATGTTTATGTACTATTTTAATAATTACATGTATAGGTATTTCGTTACAGGAAACACCATAAGGTACAAACCTAAAAAAAAACAGACAGACATGACTGAAAATTAAATGAAATAAATAATAAATAAATTAATTAAGGGTATGTCAAAGTATGCTGCTGTATAAGGGCATTTTTATGTCAAACCATTGATGTGGCCAGTGCGGATTGTCCAATGCCGGACTGTGAACGCAAACCCTAACGTTTGAGCCGTAATGCCGTGCCTTACCATACCGTGATCGTGGTCCAGTACAGTAACCTTAGTGGACAGAGGAGCAAGCAATGAGGCTTATAGCCAGACGTGAGTGATCCTGGGCTAGAATGATAATGATGATGATGGCCCTCAGTGATGTACGTAGGGCCCCTCTGCCTCCTACACTATCCTATAGCTTGGAATAGTTTAATGGTGCCGTTATCAGGATATTGATAGATATAAAGCGGAGAAATACGACAAGGGTCTGCTGCCGGTGGTCTGTTTATGATTCCGAGGCCAAATTGGAATATTAAAACAAGGAGGGTATACTGAAAATACATTATTATTAAAGATTAACCGTAGAGGTTTATACCTACGACGAATTTTTAAATTTTGATCAATTTGCTAGTTAATTAAAAAAAAAAACAATTTTATTATTATTTTGTTATTAGATTATGTTAAAACAAATTGTGACGTATAATTTGACAAATTATAAATAAAATGTTTATCTGTATCTGTTTATCTGATTAAGGTTTTTGTTATGATGATAGTGCGTAACCCTCACACTCAAGAAGTCGAAGTCGAATTTTTTTGAGATATTATTTGATTTCTTAGATATTATAGATTAGATGTTTGAAAAACTTCAGCCCGATCTGTTCAGTAGTATTGGCGTGAAGAAATAACAAACATCCATCCATACATCCAAACTTTCGCATTTTATATTATTAGTGTGATAAAAGCCAATCAGGGGGAGACCTGCGTCCAGCCAATACAGACATAATAAAGGTACGCGATAAATACCCGATTTAATATATAATTTTCTTCTGCTCTTTCTAATATATACTCATATTTTCTATAGTATATAAAAAATTATACGGTTTTTAAATGCTTTAGTTCAACTGTTATCATTATTAGTTGATGTCTGCGGATAACTGATATTAATATATTTATGCGACCTAAGGTTAATACCTTTTTAGATAAACTGACATAAAAGTTTTCGCAATAACATCGTCTAAAGTATTGTCATTCAACAGGCATTTGAATCAACAGATCGAGATTGTTGTTTTTGGGTTTGATCTTAACCATTATTTATAGTCAATATGTAGGTACCTTACGCATTATCATACATTTTAAATCACTGAAAACGGTTTTATTAGTAACATACGTTCTGCTTAGCTTAGGCTTAGGGCTAGACGATGCTGTGCGAATTGTCTGGCATTATTTATTAATTACTACATAGATATTAATGAACCCAATTTTTCGGTTTTTTTCCGTTGTATTGCCTCGCGTCCAACACAATCAAAATAGTGATTTTTATATGAATACCCAAAAAAGAGAAGAGAAAATAGAGAAATATTCAGAGAAATCATTGATTCCTCAACTAGGTTCTCCATCTTAACTTTGTATTTAGAAAGATAAGCATAAATCTTAAATATTCTTCCCCGACAATACTTAGTCACGGTTCCTGCCTTCATCCACTGATAGTTTGTTTTTGTCAGGATTGCTGTAACTCAGGAATTTATATTTCTCGAATGATCCTGATTGGAGATATTGCGTTATCAATAAAATAAGTTGATCCAGTATAAAAATCAATGTACTTACCAAAGTTTTCGTCCGGAAAACCGTAGTTTTAAATTTTAAAGCTTTTTTTACCTGACTACCAATGGAGGAGGGTTATGGTTTTCACAGTTTTCAAAGAAAAAAATTCAATCCACGGGCGATATATCCCTTGAAACCACACACACATTTTTAGCTTTTAAGGGAAATAGCGTGCTGAAGTGGCATGCAAATTTTTCTTTGAAAACTGTGAAAATCATAGGTCTCGCTGTCCATCCAAAATAGTATTTGTGAAGATACATTTCAGCCTTAGTTATAATATTTTATCCACGTGACCAATAAGTGCTTACAAGATTTTGTCTAGGTATACCATTCTGACTTGAGCTGATACTAAAAATAAAACTATACCAGTTGGTATCCAGGATCAATATCCTTGAGATTGATTCCCAATGGAATCAATCTTAAATCTGCAACAAAGTATTTACTAATAACCAACTTACCGAGTGTATACTCAGAACTAATAAAGGATAACGCCAGTACTCCGTATAACACTTGAGAGTAGGAAAAACTCGTTATTTTCTATAATTAAGGCGGGTTGCATACTGGAAAATTTGAAAAACAGCCCCTTCGTAGATCCTGCACAAATAAACTACGATTAAACTCTTTTACTACTATACTAGGTACTGTAGTACACTGCCCTGCTGGTTGGTTTTGATGTAAACAAGTGATTATTTAAAAACTATTAAAAAAAACGACATTATCATTTTTTTCGCCAAATAAGAAGGCGTAGAAGGCCTAGAAAATGTGGCTAAGATCTAAATATCTGGCTCCTATAAGAGCCTTATAGGAACCAGATATTTAGATACGTCATTTATCAAAATCGCTTTAGCCGTTTGGGTGCTTCGACCTACAAATTTTGCCCATCTGTTTGACTGCACCAAAGATTATTATTGATTTTAGGAAACCTTTTTACACCGTGATTTGCACAGTTATTTAATAATGATTTCTATTTTTCACTGAAATTTTATCCATTAGCTTTCTGCCCTTTGTTTTTCCGACTATTATAAAAGAGGGTACGAAGTTTCAAGAAAAATCAATCCTTTGAAGATTTTACTCGTGAAAGGGGTAGATTTTTTAATGTTTTTGGAATGTGAACTACCGCGAAATAAAGATTTGTGTTGATCTACGTGGCTGCACAACGAGGGTTGCAATTTTGAGAATTTTTATGATTTTTGCAATTATTGCAACCTTTGATACTTATTTTTAGAATTAAAAGGGTTGTTTTTTAATGATAGTAAGTGGAAGTTATAAAACTTGTATCTATAATTTTAATAGAATGATAGAAATAATAGATTTCAATAAAAAAAGTTAATAGTTTCGCTTGAGTGAATGGTTTTCCGAAACTAAATTTATAAATTTTAAATCTTACCGTGTAATGGCTTTTCAATGCTTTTTTAATAAAATAGACGAGTAACATTGAATTTTCCTCTCCTTTAGAAATGCACTTAGTAATTTTAATTACCATCGACATTCAACATAATTAATAAAGACTAATAAAACAACTTGTAACCACACTTCAATAAATTAAATTGGTAACTTATTATACTGTAAACAAAATACGCTACTAGTGTTTAAACTATCATTTGCATACCGTATAAGGTGGCACAGATAAAAAAGGAAACCCATAAATATTATAAAGGACATAAAGTATATCAATAACGCATCTTTTTTGAGCAAATTAATAAAAAAACGTCGCGTCACATGTCATGTTAGTAATAAATAACTGTAAGTAACTGTTCGTACATCTTGACAGGCCATGTTGGACTACAGATGGTAAATAACGACGTAATAATTGCCAAATAATTAACATGTAGGTAGAAATGTCACGATCTTAAATTCTGGTACTTAATCCATGGTTTTAGATGAAGTTATTAAAATGTCGTAAAATGGCGTGTCGGACAAGGTGGCACGGAATACCTATGTAGAGCTATGTTATCGTTAAAAGGAGTGCGTTTCCTAGAGTGTTTGATTTTTAAGTAAATAGGTTTTGAAATTGTATTATAATTCTCTGACTGGTTGTGACGACTATGTAGCCAATGTTTATGAGAAACTCATCTGAATATAAAATCATCTCATTATTTAAAGTGATTTATGCACTAATCAAGTCGATTTTATAACTTTGATAAACTGTAAAAATAATTATATTTTCTTGTCTTTATTTCAAATATTTTTCCTATTTATTGCGTTTATCTACTCTTTATGTTACTTCAAGTTAGTTTTACTGTCTAGTTTTCGGAAAGTACCTAGTTAGGGCACCTATTTGGATCGGAATGACTGATCGGACAACTTTGCAAATTAAGTACCGTGCAATTAAGTTAACGTAATTAAAACAAGCTCTCTGATTATCTTCTATTACCTAACAGTGATCACCACATTAAAAAAAACATCACAATTTATAAACGCAATCATTTTGGGACACCTTATATGAGGGAATAGATCAACCAAACATCGGAAGTTGTTTTAACGTTTAAAATAAAATATTTGAAATAATTGAAAGCTATGGCTACTCGGGAATTTTAAATCGATTAAGAATTCACTTTTAATAGGTTAGGTAACAATTTATTACCTACAACTTATTATCGAGTAGGTACCTATTAATAAGGATTGGAATGTTTAAGTTTGTAAAATGATGGTATATAAACATTGCGATTATATTACTGGAATGGGACAACCGTAGAACGGTCTTTAAAGATAAGAGCCAATAAGGCGCTTATCTGCTGTGTGGTGCCGGCTTAGAATTTGCACCACCTCAACTCTTCCCGCGGGTGTCGTCAGAGGCGACTAAGGGATATCCACCAGGGGCGGGCAGCAGCGCGCCCTGCTTAACATTCTACCATTGAACTGCGATCCCAACCCGCATGCCCAGCGTGGGGATTATGGGCATTACCCCCAATGAGATAAAAGCCAACAAGGCGCTTATCAGGGGGAGGCCTGCGTCCAGCAGTGGACCAACACAGGCTGTTGAGGTTGAGGTTGAGGAAGGTGCTTATCAGGGGAGGCCTGTCTTCTGCAGAGGACTGGCAGAGGCGGTTGATGGGATGTGATAAAACTGATTCTTGGCCCTAGCATCTGAGTTACTACTAACTATTTTCCATAAACTATAAAAAAAATTGTCAGAGGAAGTCCGCGCGAAGACCAACTTGTACTTAGGTTCGATAACGGCGTAATGTTATATAATACTTGTCTTGTTTTGTCTTGCGTCCAACATAATCAAAATACTAGATAAGTGATTTTTCTATATCAGAATCCTCAAAAATTAATATAGAGAAACATTAACACAAGCTCTGCTTAACTTGGGGCTAGATAATGCTGAGTGAACTGTCCAGCATTATTTATTTATTTATTAAGAGAAATCACAGATTCTTCAACTAGGTTCTCCATCATAACTTTCTAAATACCTCCTAAACAAGAGAATCAGTTTTAACACATTGCATGATGTGTTAAAACACATTCTTGGCCCTAACATTTGAATCACTCATAACTTTTTCCATTAACTATAAAAAAATTGTCAGAGGAAGTCCATGCGAAGACCAACTTGCACTTCGGCGCTGTTTTTGTTTGGTAAATTGAGAAACATGTTTGTTCACACAGAAAAAGCAAAAATATGGCTCATACTTCACAAAAAGCTGAGAAACGTTTTAAAAGGTATTTGTGAGTTTTACTATAAATTCAAGGTTCACAAGCTGCGCACGAGAGGAAATTTGTTAGTTGTTCGTCGAAAACGCGATCTGTTCAAATCGGGTTTTGTCTATTGGACAGCAGTTCGTCAAGAATCCATTACGCATTTCGTCCAATGGCACCTACGTGCTGGATGCGCAAACGTCGCTTACGACAAAATGTAAGTTTTTTGTCCTCAATAATACCACAAAATTAATGTAATATTCATAGAATAGAGCTAATTTTCAAAATGAAATGTATCCCGTCCGTACAAAGTTTATTTTTCATGGACAATTCGCACAAGCATAGACTTGGTAATACTTTAATATTTCTAGGAGTTGCTTGCGCTAAGGTAGTACTGCGAATTTTCCGCGGGCCTTCCTTTTTCAACTTTTTGCAACGAGTGGTGATCAAGCTAATTATTTATTTCTTAAAACTATACTCTATCTCTTTCACACTATACGCTTTCGAAAGGGACTAGGTTAAGTAAAAAGTATGGCGGTAGTATGGGCAAATGGAGACTGGTGAATGTAAAACCGTGGAGAACGAATAGCTGGTCCTAAGATATTTCTTACCATTTTTTTTCAGTTTGACCAGTAGAACGGCTGGTTCTAGGCGTTACTCCACGTTTTTACACAGCTGTGAAAAAAAGTGCTAAGTGGGTTCTAAGTAGCTCAAAATTACTTGGCACATTTAGTCTTCGTCTTCAATAGAATGTCAAAAAATAAAAAGGACCATGGGTTTTTCTGAATACCTTTACAGCCCTGAATTTTCTGGTCGTTTTTAGTAAACTAGTTATAAAAAATCTAATCGAAACTGAATGAAAACCAGAAAATTAAACCAGTCTTTTGGAAGAAAAGTGGCTCTTTAGTATATCGCGTTCACTGCCCAGCCTGGACGGTGCGACCGGCAGGGGCGCGGCCCTCGGCGCTATTAGGCGCTCCAGAAGACATCTGCGTCTTGGGCCAAGAAAGTGTTAAAGGCCGCGATATAATATTAAAATGATAACTATGTTTCAGCTGAATAAAACTGACGTTCTTATGAAAAAAAATATTTTTTAGATACAACCAAGCACACGGTTATTAGAAAAACTTAAAATATATAGTACATTATGAAGTATAATTGGTCGTAAGCTGTCAAAATAATGCCTAATTATGTATTACCGAGAAGATGAACGTTACGACACTTTGTCAAGTCTTTATCAAATTATCGGACATAACATAATTAGTGATAATTGATAAATAAACGCCAAGAAAGCCAGTGCAGCTCTTAGTGTAATATATCAAACTTTTTGCAACCAATTTTGCAACTTATTACGAGTGACACATACCAAATATAGATCGTAATCGATATGTGGAAACATATCGGCTGCCTTTGTCAAAACGCTTTCTTTGACGTTAATAATTGACATGTTGGTGATTATTAAGATTATAACAATTTATAATTATTGTTGGTTGTTACCACCACTTGACATAACCCATGTTTGGATAAATAATCTGCTTCGAAGAAAATTGTCGGTTTTCTTCGATTCCTTGCATACTGTGAAATTGTCAACATGTTTACGACAGCTGCAAAAGTACGGAATTCTTTGCCCAGTTTGGTTTTCTAAACTAACCTTTGAGTTTAAATAACTGTATTGTTCTCTGTAAATTCTTTTGTAAAAAGTCGTAATTTAAAATTATATAATAACTTCATCTAAATTTCGTTTTAAGCTAAGTATCAAAGGATCAATATAGTGTTATAGTTTTATAATGGATGTTTTTAAAAATATATATCCCTTCTTCACAACCGGTTTACAGTCTTCTACATAATATATATTATTTGACACATGCGATATCGTAGTGTTATGTTATTTTTTGTGTTTTGTTAATTTCATCTCATCATTTCTATAGTTCGATCTCTTGAGAACGTCAATTAGTCAAGATAAATTCGATTATGATATTTGATAATGATGATTAATTGATTAGTTATATTTAAATTTTTTATTATCTGCAAAAAAGACAAACCATCCCGCAGCACTTAACATTTATGTTGTTGATTTTTTAAACACATTAAAAGTACTTGTCGATTTGAGATCGTTCCTTTATTATAATATTAATATAATAATTTAATAAAACATATTTATCTATGTACTCGTATTTTATTATGTATATCAGTTATCTAGTACCCATAACACAAGCTCTGCTTACCTTGGGGCTAGATAATGCTGTGTGAATTGTCCAGCATTATTATTATTATTATTATATATCGTTAACAGTTATATCTTTATCTCTACTACAAGCATGTGAATTTTAGTTTTTTTTTATGAAAAGAACTCTAAGCTCGGCCATTAGTATTTTAGAGGACGAAAACCCGCTGATAATTTATGCCACTTTATGTGGTTTACGGCGAATAAGCGTGCGTTTGACCTAAGTTAGAAGACTTCTATACCTCAGACTCAAGGGTAAGGGTAGGGGTTTAAGTACGTTAAAGGCAGTCTCAAATAAGAAAAAAAAAACAACAAAAAAAAACATTCATTTAAGTTAGTTAGCTCAATTGTTGCAATTGTAAATACATATTGACATGTCTTTATTCACAAAGAAAATTATACTAATATTTACAATTGAAACAATTGAGCTAACTGCTGACTGTGGCAAACAGTCTACATGTAGGTCAACTGATCGATATCAATACCATAATAATAATAATGTACGTAATAAAAATAAAAAATAAAATATTATTTGATTGTATTTTTTTTAAGAGTGTATCTTTATTTATTTAGCACATAGTCTGTTTGCATGTTTTTTAAGTATGTTTGTGGATTTCTCTGTCAATTTATTTACTTGAATAAATTAAATAAATAACTAAAAGCTTGAATAAATAAAATAAATAAATTATGGACCGATTTTGAAAATTCTTTCGCTATTTTATAGATAAGATTCCGAATTTCATTCTCGAGGGATTATCTATTTGTCCCGCAAAACTAAAAACCGTGTAAAATTAAGGGATTCGAAGTAGGTTTTCAGTTTTTTCAAAACCATTAATTTATTATATAACACCCTGTATTTATCCTACCTGCATGAAATCTTTAAGCTTAATTTAAGCTGAAATTAGTTTTATCTATCCTTCGTGAAATGACTTTAGTCTTGTGTTGGCATGACTTCCAACCAACCAATTTAAATAAGTTTTACCTGTATTATCAGGTAAAACTTATTTAAATTGGTTGAGTATGTACTCATATAATTATCTTTATTTCTTTATTTATTATATTTTTTGTAAGCGTGTGCAATGTGTCTTTAATTTGTAGTTTCTTTTTGTGTATCAAATAAGTTAAATAAGATATTTTATTAGTCGTCTATTACCACTGAAATAATGTATAACTTAAATGAATTTTGCTAACAGTGGAAACTTCATAAATAGCCCTCAGTTTAAGTACATGTAATTTTCATGTGTTTGTACTAATATTTAATATTTTGTAATTTTCTAGCTGTAAGTTTTCCTAAAATTCGAAAATAAAATAAATTAAAATAAAATATCTTACGTCTTAAAAAACCCATAATATATTGAACAAATATAAATAATAAATAAATAAATAAATAATGCTGGACAAGTCACACCGCATTATCTAGCCCCAAGCTAAGCAGAGCTTGTGTTATGGGTACTAGATTACTGATATACTTAATACAATACACTACATAGATAGATATTTTTTATTATACATAGAAAACATCCAGAACGCCCTGGACAAAATGTCTGCAGATCGTACAAACATTTGTCCCGAGGCGGGAATCGAACCCGCAACCTCCTGCGTCGCAGGCAGACCTTCGCCCGCTGCGCCACAGAGGTCGTCACAAAGCAGACAAGCTAGACTGCTATAGTCACAAAACATGTGTAACATATGTTGTGACTTTTGATTGGATACGTTAAAGCAACTCTGGTCGATTAACCTTGGTGTTTTATGGTTATGTAATATTTTATGTTATATTAATTTAGGCAGATACTTTGATTATTTAGAAGGTACGCCAACCAAACCCTAAGTTTATGCACATCCAACATGTACTTGACCGGTTTTTTACGAGAGCGTGACTAAAACTAAAGGCAGATGCACGCGAAGGGGGAAACAGGAATAGAACAAGAAACAGAGTTCAAGTAACTAGGTTGTTAGGAAGGTAAGCAAATTTAATAATAGGTAAAAACCTAGAAGAGTCCTTAACAGCTAAGTAGTCGGTATTAAGGTCTATTTTGAAGGTATGATAGCAATAAGCTCATTAATTATAGTAAAAAGAGTAAAGAATGTCTTAATGATACCTATATCACATTTTTACAGGCAGGAATGTGTACATATACTCCTGACCTAGTTAAGAAAATTGTGTTCAAGGAGCGAGTGGCTTCTCCAGCTTATAATATTAGTAATTTTTGTCAAATTCAAATTAATAATAACTAGGTAACCTTAATTTTACTAAGCAATCAATTTAGAAAAAAAACATGATAAATGTTTGTAAATACTTCTAAAACTTAAGAGTGAGAAAACTATGGGACCTGTATAGTTATTAATTAATAATATGTTAAATCAAACCATTGTTGTTTGTGTTGAAGACAGCTGTTGTTTCAAATAAAATTATCAAATAATTTAAATAACTCAAACTCTTGTTATGTTTCTGAGTGAAATATCGACATTGTTTATTTACATACAAATCAGACATTTATTCACAAAGAAAATTATACTAGTATTTACAATTGAAACAATTGAGCTAACTGCCGACTGTTGCAAACAGTCTACAGATAGCTCAACTGATCCATATTAACACCAGTCGGAAGCGTCCCCAAGACGCTGGCTGCATTGCCACGCTGTATGGCAATGCTGATACGCTGTGCCAGATATTCACCAGCTCTCGGGTCACGCGTCGCTTCGACCAGACGCTCAGATAGTTTTTTGAAAACCCGAAGAGCCTCGGTACCCCACGGACCTAGGGTCTCGACTCCAAGGGGAGCAAATGTGTAGGCTCTGTCGAGACCTGCATATTTGCGCCTCTTGAGATCTTCGGCCAAATCTGCCGCCGCACCCGCCCTCACGGATGTCCTCGGAAGATGGGAAGGCGCAAGTGTGTCGACGCATGTAGCGTCCCACACAATGGGCCTCCCCAACTCCCATGGGACTAGTGTCATACCGTCGGGCCTCTTACCATCGTCACGCAACAGACCATTCGGTTCGAGAATAGCTGGTACGTTGTTTATTTACATATTTCAACCAAAGAAAAATAAACGGATATCGGTTCTTTAAAACAGTATTGAAAATATTTTAGGTTTCACGTTGAAATATTTTGAGCAACGTCGTAATAATGACTGCTTCATCCCAACTACTAGCTTCGAAGTGGCGAAATTCACACTGTTTTTTTTTCAATAGACCTTCATTTGACCACCATCTCATCTGGTGCAAAAAAAACAATGTGGCTGACGATGCATCACAAACGTCTCATAAACGATCTATTCCTTTCTAATACCAAAAAAGTAATACCAAATGGTATTTGTTTATTGTCCTCATTAAATTCTATTCCTAACGAATACCACTCACAAACGAATACCAAAACAAGATAAATAGTATGAGGTACAGTCATTAATAAAAATGCTCAAGTGATTCAAAGTAGTGTTTATTTAAACAAAATCAGTCTTATCGAAACATTTTTACTCCAATTTTATTCTCTCTTTTTTTGTGTATTGATAACCAGATTTTATAAAACAAACCAATAAGGAGGAGGCTTGCGTCCAGTAGTGGACCACTACAGGCTGTTGATGATGATGATGATTGATGAACCAGATTTTAGTATTCACTCAGAGCCAGGTTGTAAATAGGCTGATAAAACAGCAACAGGCATTGTGTTCCAAGCCTTAGCAGTGGTACTAGTATAGTATTATATTATCTGTGGCAGTGGGAATGGTGTAGGCACAGATATTATAATACTATATACTATACTATATACTATACTATATACTATACTAGTAGTGTAGGTATAGAGAGTAACTACTCAGTGCGAGTTACTTTATAGATATTATCTATTTTTACATAAACATTTGACAATGCCCTTATACAGCAGCATACCTTGACATACCCTTGATTAATTAATTTTTATTTATTTCATTTTTGTTTAATTTTCAGTCATGTCTGTCTGTTTTTTCTTTTTTACCTCTGTACCTACCTTATGGTGTTTCCTATAACGAAAAACCTATAGATGTAATTATTAAAATAGTACATAAATATAGAATGTAACGACATCAAGTGTAACACAAGTGTACCTACGATGGAATAAATAAATACAAAAAAATACAAATAAAAAAATAGCGTCAAACTTAAAGTCTCCAGTTTTAGTGTGATTGATAAAAGTTCGAAGCTCTCGACGCGCGACCCACTCTCAACTCCTCAAGTTTTGTTTAATAGGTAGGTACCTACCTAAAAAGTTCCGCCACACTTTGCAAAACAACCACAAAGTCTAAAGATGTAAAAGTTATGAAGCCAGAACAGCCTCAGCGTGTCGACGTGATAATACAGCCATAAATAAGCCGCGGATGAGTTATAACCTCTCGATACAATGGCGATGGTTATCCCGCGACCCCATTCACTTTTACTCAAACCCACTGGAATTATGTTCAGGTTACTAACTCAATTACAATGGGGACCTGTAGTTAGATTAGGTATTTGTTTTGTAAAAGCAACACAGAAGCGTTTTGAATCATGTAATCGTAAAAAATTAAAAACATCAACACAACAACGTCAAACGATTTTATTTCCCATTAGATCCCCGAATTCGAAATGGATTTGTTTAATAATTAATCCTATCCTATCCTATTTTCATATTATAAAGCCGAAAGTTTGTGAAATGTGAAATTTATGTTAGGTACCTGATTACTTAGGTAATTGATTTTTAATTTCGATTAACAAATTATTTTTGTTAGGTACCTAGGATCTCCAAAACTACTGAACAGATCAAGATGAAATTTGCCGTACATTTACAACATAGCCTAACTTAGATAATAGGCTACATAATATACCGAATTGTGTACATGAAAACCAGCATCTTAAATTAAGCCCCAAACTAAGCAGCCTAAACATGCGATACCTAACTGATAGGTAAACATAATAACTACATTAAACAGAGATATATTTTTTTGTCCTGTAATATCCAACTTCCTACCAATATCATAAAGTTCGTGCCTTTGTGCCGTTGTGAAGATGTTTGGCCGAAGACAACGCCGGAACTACTAAATGGATCAAACTGAAATTTTGCACACTTATAGTTCTGAACCTAGATTAACATAAATAGTCTACTTTTAATCGCCAAACACGGATAGCGGGAGAAGCTAGACATAGGTACATATATAGAAATCACCCAGGCTGTCCCAGACCCGGAACAAATATCAAGGAATATCTGTATGACTGTACTTTATCTTATCTTATTTAAGGTAGGTAACAATGTCTCCATTACATCTTGTAGTTACCTATCTTACGTACCTGTGCGTGGTTGAAAACATGACTGGAAAATCTTACAGAGACTTCATACAAATAAACTATTTTAATGCTGTTTCTGTAATATTATCAGCTCCAAGCACTTGTGCACTTTAAAATCCTGCGCCCAAGTCTCCATTGAAGTTGGGCCGAAATTCGGTGAGGCCGAAATTCGGCTAGAAGGACTTCATCATGGTCATCATAGATTTTTGTGTGGTAAAATAATGTATAGTGATATCTAGATAGATATCACTCTATTACATATTTTACCAAACAAAGACAGAAAAAACAATACAGAAAGAAATGATAAGAATAGTGGAAGTATAAATGGCGGCCAAATCGCTATGATTGATCTTTTCCAGGCAACCAAAGTATTGCCCAACGCAATCGACAGCCCCATTTCAAACAGTGTCTTTTTCATAGCGTCATAAAGTAGTGTTGTGCTTGTGCGATACTCAGTCCACGACTATATCGATAAACTCCCTCTGCCGCCGTCGTAACTCATTGGCTTTATCGACTATCTGAAACCAGCTTTTAAAACTCAGAAAAACGGTAGCTTCAAGCAAGTTTCCAAGCGATTGACGCAAAGATTATACGGGAAAAATGGGTGGCCTTGTAATTTGTGTCACCTACAGGTTTGTACGTTCTAGCTAAATTAGAGTGATTCTTGCTAGCTCTTCCTAAACACGCTGCTGAACAAAATTACTACATAACACAACAGAACAAGCTGCAAAATGCGACGCCGCCGAGTACAAATTGATGTGGGCTTAACGTCCCGACGAGATATTAATCTTATCTTTGGCTGGGATGCTCTGAATTATGATTTTTATTTTCTATTGCAATTTAAAGTACACTTTGAAAACAATTTTATGGTTAAATATTCATGAGAATTTATTAAATTATTATGAACAAGAGCAGGAAATGAGATTATTTATTGATTTTAACACTCCTACTGTCTAGCCCTCGAGCTAAATTTTACTGCAGAACATGTAGCTCGTAGGTGCGTTAGTAATAGTTATAAGAAATTGGAGAATGTTAGGCCAATAAGCTTTATTAAATTATTCTCGTTATAGATTATTTTATTATTGCTACCTGAATAAACAAATCATAAATATTAAATTATTGAACACGAGATCGGCAAAACAGAGTATTCACGATTTTATTACGGTCAGACTTTTTTTTACGTAAGAATTGGGTTCATACACAAATATCAAACTCGTCACTTTGGGATTGCAAATAGATGGTTCTCCGTCTGTTCAGTGCAACTATAGCTCTTTTTAAAGCGATCATTATATGTAGCAAAACGCAAAACCCGTTATTTCCTTGCATAACTAAATACCTACACAATCGTATTCGATACAAAACACGTCGTGAACCTAATCTAATGTACAGCGAAAGTAATCCGACATCGGCCGCATCAAAGCGATTAAAATACACAAAGACACATCGATAATCATCCGTTTATGTCATCCAACATACATTAATGACCGAGCTAGTGATGTTACTGTCCATTCGAACAACTCTCATGAGTTATTACCTATCTCGTAAACTTCCAGCGTGTCATCTTTAACTAGTGACGTGCCGCGGTGACGGACAGAATCGATATCGATGAAAGAGCCGTTTAGAACGTCATCATTCATCAATCATCGTCGTTCAAACCGCACAGTTAACGTTTTAACCTCAAATGGCTTTTATATGCTAGTTAGCAATTAGTTTGGTTTATTGCCAGCAAAATAGTGTAATTAAAAGAACATAGCATTCAAGTACTTGGTTATAGAACTTTATCTTGTCAATTAAAACAGGTGCAAAATAAATCTTCATTATTTTGTAAATAGTTCTGGGTTCATTTGACCACCCAAGACCAAATTTACTGCTCGCAGAAAGATGGAGGTAACCGATATTTGCGTGTTAAATAAATTAAACATTACACATCCTTATCAAATAAAAGACCGCAATTCTAGGTACCATTGAGTTTTGTTAAGGAACGAGGCCTTCGGTATTTAGACATTTTTGTATTTTATATGCCAATAAAACAAGAAAATTAACATTTTATTATGCATTGCATATTTAAACGGCATTCCATGATACACTAAGAAAGTAACTGTTCCTAAAGGCACGTTTATAGTACCACCCACTAATATTGTCTAGTGTTGCAAATAGACATTTTTAGTCTGCGAGAGGTATGAAAATGTTCATCGTTAATCATAGGATTATGAGTCACAATCTGCTGATTTATTACTCGCAGATCAAGTATAGTCGATGATTTATATCGATAAAGGCACATCACTAACACCTTCACAGTTTGTGCCCACTCTTGGTTGCTGTCTAAATTGAAGAAACAGCTTGGTTGCTCTGATTTTAAGGAATTTTTTTTTTTTTTTTTTTTTTTTTTTTACTATAGTCTAGTATACATATATAAATACACTAGAATAACATTACAATCTAGCCAAAGATTTGACTAATGGGTAATTCTGTTTTAACTTAATTTTATAATAACATATCACTAAGAACGTGTCCATCGGCACTTTTCTTATTGTCTCTATTTAAGGGGAAGACACTTGGTTCATGTGTTCTTTAAAATAGCACTTAATATGCACTTTCACTATAACTATCACTACACTAACTCAAAAGGTTTAGTTCTTTTGAGCCTTCTCACTATGTCCGTGTTGTCGAGGAGCTGGATAGCCTCGACGTTCACATGATGATGAAGCCTCTGTTCATGAGCCTCTGCGTATTTTTGTATTATTCTATCGACGAATTCAATCTTCAGGTCCCGATGAAGATCGCCATTTCTTACATACCAGGGAGCATTAACGATTGCCCTGAGTACTTTATTCTGGAATCTTTGTATAATTGCTACATTTGTCTTTTTGGTACAGCCCCAGAGCTGTATGCCATAGGTCCAAATTGGCATAAGGACTTGTTTATATAACAAAACTTTATGTTGTACTGCTAGAGTAGAATTTCTTCCAATTAGCCAGTACATCTTTTTATAGCGAATCTCTAGCTCTTCTTTTTTCTTTTTGACGTGAGCTTTCCAGCGTAGCTTGGCGTCAAGGGTCATGCCTAAATATTTTGCTGTGTTAGCATATGGTACTACGACTCCGTTGATAAATACGGGATGATAGTCTTCTCTTTTATTTGTGAAATTGATATGAATAGATTTAGATTCATTTAGTTTGATTCTCCAGGTTTTTGTCCAGTTGTGTATTTTATTCACAGCCACTTGGACTTTTTCGGCGGCTTCTGCTTGAGTTCTTCCTGTGGCTATTATAGCAGTGTCATCAGCAAATGTGGCGATGGTGTTGTTTTCATGTTCTGGGAGGTCACAAGTGTATAAGAGGTAAAGGACCGGACCCAATACACTTCCTTGTGGCACCCCTGCTTTTATTTCCTTTATTTCAGAGAAGACGTCATCTTGTCTTATTCTGAAGGCTCTATTTGCTAAATATGATTTGATTATTTCAACGTATTCTATGGGTAGCATTCTTTTTAGCTTAAGTACTAGGCCTTCATGCCATACTTTATCAAAGGCTTGTGCGACATCTAGGAAGATTGTAGTGCAGACTTCTTTGTTTTCCAGTGTTTTTTCGATTAACGTGGTAATTCTGTGGACTTGATCCACCGTGGAATGTCGTTCTCTGAATCCAAATTGATGTTCTGGGATAAGTTTTTTAGTTTCTAGTAATGGCTTAAGCCTTTTTAGAAATAGCTTTTCAAATAGCTTCGACATTATAGGCAGCAGAGAAATTGGCCTGTAGGATGTTGCTTCCTGTGGTGGCTTTCCTGGTTTTGCTATCATTATTACTTCTGCAATTTTCCAAAGATCTGGTACGTATTTTAGTCTGAACGCAGCGTTGATAAGATTAGTAAGTTTAACCAAGGCTTTTCTTGGTAAGTTGTGCAGAACTGCTCCTGTGATTAAATCGAACCCAGGGGATTTCTTTGCATTTATCTTTAGTTTTATTTCACTCCAGACCTCTCGAGGTGAAACAAGCTTAATATCTAGATTTTCATTGCAAATTTCGGATACGTCGATGTAACTTTCTTGACTTTCGTGTGGGCTAAAGATTTTCTGTAGGTGTTCTGCAAACACTGCGGCTTTTTGCTCGTTGCTTACGGCCCATTCCCCGAGTCCTGTTTTTATTGGTGGGACCTGGTTAGTAGGTCGTTTCATGTTCTTAGTAGCTTTCCAAAGTGAGTAATCTGAGCTACGGTCATTAGTGAGGCTTTGTAGGTAACTGTTGGTTGTGTCACTGTTGTGTTTTTGGATTTGCCGTTTCAGTTTCTTGGTAAGGAAATTCAGTATATTCTTGTCTTGCGGAGATCTTGTCTGGTGCCAGCGGTTTCTCTGTTTACGCTTTTCCTCTATAAGTTGTTTAATTTCTATGGGATAGACATTCTTAGTTCGTCTAGTTCTATTGGTAGGTGTATTTTCCCAAGCCGTTCGTTGTATGAGCTTTACATACTTTTCTAGATCTTCGTCGAGTTGCTCCGGAGTTTTCAGTGGGACTTTCAGCTCTATTTTAGAGTCCAGATCAATTTTGAATTTCTCCCAGTCTGTATTTTTATTGACTAATGTTGGTTTTTTTTCAGTATTTAAAACACTTTCGCTCAATTCTAGGTGGATTGCGGAGTGATCGGAGTTCATGTCAAAACACTGCGTCGCACGTAGATAGTTTGAAGCAATGCTTTTATACACAAAAAAATCTATCAGGTCAGGAATTTTTTGTGGATCAGTTGGCCAATAGGTGGGCGAGCCTGTTGAAATGATATCACATTTCTCTTCTCTCACAGCGCTCATTAACTCTCTTCCCTTTGTGTTGGTTAGTCTGGAGCCCCAGTATGTGTTTTTGGCGTTAAAGTCTCCCCCTAGAATAAATTTATCGCCTAGGGTTTGAAAAAAGGTCACGTACGTTTCTTTTTTGATCGTGTATCTCGGAGGGCAGTATATTGCTGCTACTGTAAGCATGTATCTTTTTGTGTCGATACAAATTGCCACAGATTGAATATCTGGCTCTTCATATTTATTTTTCTCGTGATGTTTGATATTTTGCCTTACAATGACTGCACTGCCGCCTCTTCCTTTATTAGCTGGGTGTAGTGCATGATAGATTTTGTAACCTTTAAATTGGATGTGTGATTGATTTGTGAAATGTGTTTCGGATACGAGACACACGTCTATATTTTCAATATCTAGGACAACTTGTAGCTCTTTCTGATGTTTTGATAGTCCATTACAGTTCCAAGCCATTATTCTAAGGTTACCAATCATTTTGAATGCTTATTGATAGCAGTTTTGGTGCTATTCTCTATCTTCTTTAGACGCTCGTCAAAACTACTCATTAACTTTAAAATTTCGTCAAGTTTGTCATTCTGACGGATGTTTTGGTCGGCGCGTTGGGTTGTTCCTGCTGTTTTTCCAGCAGTTGCTTGTGCAAAGGATATTTTTTTATTTAAAGCTGGCGGTGGCAGCGCATGTGACGCGCGACTTGTAGAATTAGGCTGCAAGGGCGGGTCTCTGCCTCTCGAGGCTTGCTGTTGTCTTGTAGCAGATGGTTTCTTCATAACTTTGTCTCGCATTTTTTGCATTTCTTTGGCTACCATGCAGCCTCTATAGCTGGCAGGATGGGGCTCCCCACAGTGCAAACACTTCGGTTTCTCTGCAATGAGCTTTGTGCAGTCCTTGGTCAGGTGTTTACCGGTGCATTTTACACACCTTGGTCCCTTGGCGCAGTACTTTTGTGTATGACCGTAACCCTGACATCTTTTACACTGAGGGATCAGTTTGGAGGTTCGGAGGGGCTGTATCTCAACCATACATCCCAGAATGTATTTAATTTCATAAATCTTCTTTGTGTTTTCATTATTATTAAAAGAGAGCGTGAACATATTGAGTGGCTCCTTTGTTTTCCAGCTCAATTTATTCACTACCGATTCAATCATGAAGCCTTTATTTTTTAGGTCTTCAATTATTCTTTCTGTTTTACAAGTGGAAGGCAATTTCTTGACCACTACCCGTATGGGTCTATCCTGTTTGTTTTCATACGAATGCCAAAGGCAGTTGTTATCCTGCAAGGCCTTGGTTATTGAACGATATGTGTCACCATTACAGGCGTTTACCTTAACGCTTTTACCATTCAACATTTTTAGGTTGAAGGTTTCAGCTGAATGTTCCGTGGACAGGAAGTCATAAAAGCTCTGGTAGTTCTCCACACCATCTACTATGATCGGTGGTGGTGGGGGAATTTTCTTTTCCTTTTCTTTCGTTGGTATGTTGGTCTCTGGTGAAAGCTCCGGCGACGAGTTCAGTTTTCGTTTCTTCTTAGACCTAACTCTCACCCAATTGGTTTCTTTGGCCAGCTCTTCCTCATCCGTGCTGTATTCAATACGCGCGTTAGAGGTCTCCATGCATGGTGCTTTTGATGGATTGACGGTGGTCTCTGCAACGCATTTCAGTTGCTGCTGTAGAATACTAATTTGGTTCTTGAGGTCTCCAACAAGGCTCTCAAGTTTCTCTCTCTCTTGTTTTTCTTCTTGGTATCGTTGTACAACTTTGTTATGTTCTTCGGCCAAGAGACGCTCTGTTTCCGTTTTTATCGAGATAGAAATTTTTTGCGGTGTATTCATTGTTACGGCATGCAATTAGCTTCGCCTTAACAATAAAATGTGATGTCGTCGGTCAACATGCCTAAACGTGATGATCTAGCAAGGTCATGGCGATCGGGCGTGCCGCGCGCGACGTTTGTTGTGATGCGTTAGCACTTTGCACTGATGGTACGCGCGGTTGCGTGTGACACAACTGATCTCGGAGAAAACTGAACGATCACTGTTGATTTTAAGGAATGACTTCGTATGCATTTTATAATTTCATGATTTTATCCACGGTATATGACTCTTATTAGAATTTTCACAATAGGAATTTACTTGAAAAATAATTAAAAATCAAAATGTTATTTGTATTGTCATCTACTTTATCTCTGCTTGACTCGTGAACGTTGGTCGAAACTATTTATTTTCAATGTCATAAAGTCTAAGTCGATGATTTATACCGATATAAGCACATCCCTAGCACCTTAAGCTGTATTGTCGCGCATATTATCACTTCATTTCGCGTAGATACATGTAAGATTTATGGTTTATAAATAGATTTAAGTGTCACACAATAGAAATATTACGGGTAAGTACCTACCTAAACACTTTCTAGATATAGCAATAAAGTTCTCTACCAATGAATATAATGCATAAACTGTCACATTCTTTTGTCTTAGGAGATGCGAATGTTTTCGTTGGGTAGAGATAATTTTTGATAATTTTCGACGACCTCTGTGGCGCGGTGGGCGAAGGTCCGCCTGCGACGCAGGAGGTTGCGGGTTCGATTCCCGCCTCGGGACAAATATTTGTACGATCTGCAGATATTTTGTCAGGGTGTTCTGGTCGTTTTCTATGTATAATAAAAAATATCTATCTATGTACTCGTATATTATTATGTATATCAGTTATCTAGTACCCATAACACAAGCTCTGCTTACCTTGGGGCTAGATAATGCTGTGTGAATTGTCCAAGCATTATTTATTTATTATTTATTTATTTATTTATTTATTGCGTATCTACCTTTTGTTTTATTTCCCCTACGTTTCTACCGCGTTACAGCGATCGTGGTCACGGGGCGACTGGACAAAAGGTACGCGATGAATACCCGATATAATCATTACCTAACTAAAGTATCCGTTATAAAAAAATGCAACAAAAATATATTGTATATTTGCAACTAAAGCAGACAAAAACAGGTGTACAGCATTGCCTACTAAAATGTCCTTACAATTCCTTAGAAAACACAATTGTTATTCAGGACTACTGCTTTCCAACGGCATAATATACACATATACATACAAATGTCCTTCTTAACGGGTCATATATCAGCTTATAGTAATAAATTAATTTATATATGTGCAAGAGAAATTGAAAATGGCAATGTTGTGAGAGGCGATAGGGCATTATTAAAAGTGGCCGATGATTTAAGTAGGTACTTTGCACGTAAGTAAATTGTCATTTCGTGTTTACAAAACAAGACAAACTGATGTCGACTCAACGCCATGAATAACGGATATGCCTATTACACATTGAAAAACGTCATATTATATTCATGACTTGTATAAATCTACCTAAAAACTGTTTGAAGGTTATCCCTGGTCGGGTATGTTGGCAAATGTAGTATGTGGTCCAATCCATTGTCTGAAGAATTTCGCAAAATTTACAACCTTGCTTTAAGTTATTTCTGTAGAGATTAGTTTTAATTTATTTATAAAAGTGTAAATATTTTCCAATCAGGCGGTGTGGTCCCTCAGACAAAGCCCTTTGTTTTGTGTTGTTAAGATAAAACCTTTGGTCAATGTTCAGCAATTTATGGCAAGATAGATAGATAAATTCTTTATTTGCGCCTTCATAACATGGATTAATTTATGTCCAGAAAAAATGGGTGTGAATGAACTCACGGGAAGAAGCTAATGAAATCATTTAACCGGTGAAAATAAAATGATCTAGTTTAAATGAAATCTTTAAAATAATTAAAACTCAAGTATTTAACTCCGTTGATATCAAGTTGATACCCTACTATCGGAAATTACCTCTCACGCGCAAACGACCACGCTTAGCTCTCATGTTCTTATTAACTTGACGATCCAAGTTACAAGCTAAACGCGACCTTAGATCCCGTCTAAATACAGTTTAAATTCTATATAGTGCACAGCAGAAGGTAATTTCAAAACAGCTCTTAAGGTATTAATAATAAAAGTGTAGTAAGTACTAAGTGTAAAATTATAAGTATATTATGAATGTTTTGAATTTATGTGGTTTGGTACGTGGACGCGGTAAACGTGTTTGATTCCAGTTTTACTGGAGTAATGAGAGGTATAAAAATAGGGATTAAATTCTTTTTGATTTCTTTTAGAGTCGAAGTTGAAGACTACAGGTGCCCCATGATCCAATAAAACAAGGTCTGGCATTCCGGGAGTGACACTTGCTTACGTCACTGTCCAGTTGCCACTTATTGCAAGAACACATGGAGGTTAGGAAACAAATTCATACTAAATAATATTATAAATTGGAAACTGTCTGTCTGTCACCTTTTCACGCCTAAACGGTTGAAGGGATCATAATGGAATTTGGCTGGGATGTAAATGGTATCTCGGGGACGAACATCTGCAACTTTTTATCTCGGAAAAGAGTGTGCGAAGCCACGGGCAGGTAGTAGTCAAGTAAAAAAATACATAAAAATGTCAATCGCCAATTTTGTTTGTTGGATCAGCAAAACAGTTTTCGTTAAACACGAGTTGATGTGATAAATAAATTTGTTAGTACAAAACCCATAGATAGAAGTAAAATTCTGAATTTCACTACTTACTTACATCGATGTCAAAACCACATAGTTTTATCAGATTCGTCAGTTCATTTATGAAGGTCGGGGAGTTACGATTTCACGCTACGGCAACACCAGAAAACCGATTCGTCTTCTCATTCTATGATGGCGTCGATGATGTGGGCTTCTGTCAAACACGAAACCGATATCTCTCGGAATGCCATACCTGGCGAAGTATATTAATCATATACTTCGCCTGGTATGGCATTCCTAGAATAGAATATTATACCATGTCATTACAATACATTAGTTTTGACACACGTACTCGTAGTCCTCATATTCCCATTCATATTATGTAGCGGCTGATGTGTCGCGAGCAAAAAAGTATTATATATCCCCAGGTGCGTAAGGAAGGTACGACGAGTCAAAAGTTTCATGTGATTTGGGGCGGGATAATGAAACAAAACATTTTTTTTTCGTAAATAATCCTTCGCTTGACCGGAATCTCACCTGGTGATACTGATAAGTGACGATGTATCATGAAGATTTAGAAGACACCACATTCAATTGTCTTGAAGAGACTAGGGTTTTAGGTTGGCTGGAAACTGAAGTAGATATATATTGCGGGTTCTGGACCACTTTTGTTGTGTATAAAAATGTGCCTTATGTCGTATGCGTTAAGGTTGTTTTTATGTTGTATGAAAGTGTTTTTTCGTGTTTAGAGCTCTGTTTAGGAGGTGTAAAGTACTGCAGGTGGTGTCTGCGATGGCTGGTTTTTGGTTGAGTTACGCATCGTGATTGGACTAGAGCGACCAGAGGTCAGCTTGACTGGTGATGGATGCTCTCCGCCGCGAGCTTCCGGTTTTGATAACGTCTGCGGTGGAGCGTCCCTCCGATTGGAGCGGCAAGGTCGCCGCTGCGGTGCGGAGAGGCGCGTATTGATGGCATTTGTTGCGAAATAAGCATAATTTTATTGAATGATGATGCCTAGACAAATATCTGCACAGGATGTTAAGTATGGTATATTATAATGAACTATGTAAATTTATCAATAGCTGCATCCTGCGTTGATTGATAAATCAAGTACTCTACCCTATGTGATTTACTAAATGCTGAATATATTCTAGATTCATTTCAATCTGAGCTAGCAAAGAGAGATACATCTCCACCAGAGTGTTGTTAAAATGTTGAGTCATTTATTAACATGGGTTATATACTTGAGTTTAAATTCGAGGGATGGTGATGTGAAAAACTTGACTCTTTTCCCTTTTAAAAACGATGTGTTTACAACGGTTTGTCAAGAAAAAACATGGAATTTGCATAATGTAAGAATAATTAATGAAAACACGCCATTAGAAATGAAGACGCACTCGTTAAAATTATACTTAACATCCAAGAAAGGAAACACTTCAAGAAGAGTGGTATCAATTCATAGAGGTCAGTTCAAAAATTTTCCAATTTGCGTAACGAATGGATTGCTCTTAGAAAAAGTTGAAATAATCAATGAATATACCAATTTACGTAAGATTAGACATCAAAGAGATATAAGTATGGAACAAAGTTTGCATAACAATGAATTTCTTCAAATCATAAGAGATGAGAATGGATTAGAAATGACTCTACGTGTGAATAAAAACGCAATACAACCTACTACCTCTACATCATCATCAACAACAACAACAACAACAACAACAACCTCAACAACACGTCGAAATGTACGTTGGGATGTGAAAAGCAGCACACCAGCAGCTGCTGACGATGATGTTACAACCATTTCTTCATCATCATCAGAGTTGAGTGGTATAAGTGAAGAATGTGATCAGTACAAGTTTTTACTATCACAAATGATATCATGGTGTTATGATGAAATAGGCAAAATTGATAACTTGATAAGCGAACGTGAGAATTGTTCTAACGCACTTCCTGCCAACTCTGCAAAGTTTATCATGAAAACCGCATAGTTTTCGAAAACCACAATAGTTTCCTCTAAAAAACACCAGTGTAAGTATATAAAGGAAGGTGTGTATTATTACTAACTTTATAACACAACTAGATTCGCTACACGATCGTTGTTGTTCTGTTTTGATTCAAAACATTTTTTTATTTTTTTGAGGAAGTAAGTTTATTAATTTTTCGCAATGGCTTTAGCGGCATTAAACGAAAATGGTGATAAAGTGTGGGTCAAGTTTTGCGATCTTGAAAAAGATAAACCTCATTTAATATACGATTGTAAGCAAACTACATCAAAGTTTGATACAAGCAAATCGCAGACAATACTAGAACTGAGTTGTGGGTTTGTCGCATTGCCGGCGAGGTTCAATAATCTTCCTGAAGACCAAATGACTGTCTTGAAATCTAGAACCATGTGTGTCATCAAAGGGGATAGTGTTGGTAGAAGCTATAGGGTGAAATTTGTTGAAAAATCCACCTGCAACAGCTTTATATAGGAGAGTTGTTATGTAATAAAACATGTGAGTAATTCTACATTTTTTTTTTCAGATTCAATTAAGTTATAAAAAACGTTTGAAATGGATTCTTCAAGTATGTACTTTCCTACTTCTGAATTTGTGTAATTTTAAATACATCATGTCTTAATAATTTTATTAATATTTTTTCTTTTTATTTACAGATAAGGTAACAACAACAACAACAACAACAAAGGCCACGACAACAATTCACAAGATGCGATGCATAAATATTTTAAAGGCACATGTCCTTCTACCCTGCTGGACAGTGCCATTGTCTTCACACAGCTTGTTTGAACGAGTGGGAAGATTGCTACAGCAAGTGTACATGTTCACAAACGATGATGACTACTGCAAGATGATTGATTTCATGGATGACGTAGAGGAACATTTCGCTTTTTGTCTCGGCGACAGCAATATAGTGTATAATGAGTGGATGGGAGAACTAGTTAGGGTAGATGATTTTGTGTTTACCCATCTTCGTAGTGATACCGTTTTCATTCATAAACTCATAGAAGTCTTACTTATCAGTGTAGCTGATAGCATCGATGCAAGACCATTTCTTCTTTAGAATAAAATACTTTTATACCGTGGCGGTTTCCGGTATTATAAGAATAGAACCCCTCCATTTCTACCCGTGGATGTTGTAAAAGGCGACTAAGGGTTTTTTTTTGTTACAGACCAACATTCGCTATATTATAGACATGGATGGTTTCACGTTGAAAAAGAGTGAATTTATATGTCGTGAGATGGGTGTGTTTGATACGCAAATAAAAGAAGCATATAGTTTATTTTTTGAAATGCCTCCAAGACACACGCTGTCAGAAGCTGACTCAAGAATTGTGAGTTTTTGTGTAGATCACATACACGGACTAGCTTACAATGATCACTATCTTCGCAATGAAGAAATATTACCACAGAGTTAGGTTGAGGTAGTTTTTTTAGAATTAAGTAGAGCTGCAGCTATAAAAAATCAAGTTATAGCTTTCAAGGGGGGGTCTTGTGAATTTAAAATCATTAAAAAATGTAAAATTCAAAACTATGTAGATTTAGAAAAATTGGGTTGTGTTAAATTTGAAAAATTGATTGAACTTTATGGTAGGGATTATTTAAAAACTTGCAATCACCATAGACCATTAAGGAGTGGTAAAGAACCTCACTGTCCTCAAGCTGAGGTTACCTATTTTCATAGGTGGTGTCAACTCAACAATTTGTGATTAATTTTGCGAATGTTATATTTCTACCTATTCATGTGTATAATATAGCGAATGTAACTAACTAGCTGTGTGGTGCCGGCGACTTAGAATTTGCACCACCCCAACTCTTCCCGAGGGTGTCGTAAGAGGCGACTAAGGGATGGGGGGTGGGCAGCAGCACCCCCCTGCAGTTGCGACTGCTTTAGGTATAGAATAATTTAGATATAGAACCTTTGTATGTATTGCAATCTGTGTTATGTTAACTGCCTATTATAGAATGCATCGCGAAAAATCACTCCAGGGTTGTAAGACACATTATGTTAATCGTTTAATCTATGTTACTCGCTCTCTAGATGTAGGAGAAATTTATAATCGTTAGTTGTAAGCAAAACCTAATTTTAATCTATGTTACTCACTCTCTAGATGTAAGGCAAATTTATAATCGCTAGTTGTAAGACAAAAAAATGTTAAAAATTAGTTATAAATAAAACACAAGCTTGCTTCCCACAACAATTGGTATTTTTATTTACATCCTTATCATAAGTTAGTAGGTAGGTAGGTACATAGTTATAAATAAAACACTTCCCACACCAATTGGAATTTTTTATTTACATCCTTATCATAAGTTAGTAGGTAGGTAGGTACAAACAGTTATTTTAGTCTTATCTTTCATTCATAAAAATAATGTATGATAATATTACAACAGGCTTATCTTTCATTGTAGTAATACTACTACTACTACCGGTTATGATGATTACACAACATCTGTTTTATTTATCCAACTTTTTTCATTCATACCCAACCACTTTACATAGATTTTGTTGCCTTTACGTTTTAACACCTTCTCAACAAGATAGATATGAGGATTTTTTACCTTTTGCAACTCTTGTTCATAGAAAGAACCTAAAATAGGTTCATTTTTCACATCTTGCAGTTTATATGTGATGGGGTTAGTATTTTGTACTTTAACAATTTGAAATATTTCCATACTCCAGTTGCCTGTGTAGCTTTTAGAGAATACAGATTTGTATTTACTAATTCTAACATAATCACCTTTGCTATATTTAGCAGGTGGTTTAACTTTAATGTGATTATAGACCGTTTTGAGTAGGTCTTTAGAATTCAATTTATTTACAGTTATAGGTGCTACTCCTATGGTTGAATGAATCTTTGTATTATAACGCTTTATAATATCCTTTAACCCTCCTCGACTCCAATTATAAGATCCATTCAGACTAAAGTGCTGCCACATCCAATGTTTTATGGTTCTTATTAATCGCTCTGCTATGGAAGCTTTCATAACACTATAGGTGGAGTAGTGATTTATGTTGTTTTGTTTCATGAGAGTTTGGAACTTGCTGTTGTAAAATTCCGTTCCATCATCGGATTGAATGTTTTTAGGCTTTCTAACACTTTCATTTAGAATTTTACCCATGGCGGTGGTTACATCACTCCCATTTTTTGTCTTCAACGGTTGCACCCATGCATACTTGGAAAAGGTATCAATACAAATTAAAATGTATTTGAAACCTTCATTAACTTTAGAATATTTTTGCATATCAATGAGATCGATTTGCCAGGTATCATCTAACCCCTTTTGTATGAAACATCTACGAGGGTAATTCTTTCGAGCATATGTGTGTATCTCTTTTACCACCTGAGCTTTACTCATCCTTAAAGACGAGGGAGTTTAGCAGCAGCAGCAGCAGCAGTCGCAGCACTAGTAGAATCACTCGGTTTCTTGTGATGTGGTTTAATTCGAGTGGTGGTGGTGGTTTTTTGAAGTAGTTGTTGATTGATTTTGTTTATTTCGTTAGAATTAGTTTTAATCTTCGATAATAGTAGATTTTGAATTTCATCCAATTGCGCTTTGATTATAACATCATTTTTACGAACGCCCTTAGCAACGAATGATAATCGCTTATTATCACATGTAATAACGTGTTTATTTTTTTTTGATGTTTTATTTATTTCACACGGAACGTATCCTTCGTTGATGTAATGCCCAAACTTGTTGACAGGCATGTTGAGTATGATGTATGCTAATGTGTGTAAGTGAGCTATGTATGCATGTAAGAGGTAAGCTAATTAACAACCTTATGATGAACCACCTGTTGGTTGATGAACCGTCTGTTGGTAATGCAAGAGGTAATCTGTTGAACAGCCTGTTAACTGATAGCTGATGATAAACAACCTGTTGGTGATGCAAGAGGTAATCTGTTGAACAGCCTGTTAACTGATAGCTGATGATGATGAACAACCTGTTGGTGATGCAAGAGGTAATCTGTTGAACAGCCTGTTAACTGATAGCTGATGATGATGAACAACCTGTTGGTGATGCAAGAGGTAATCTGTTGAACAGCCTGATGAAGAACCTGTTGGTTGATGAACATCCTGTTGGATACCTGTGTGGTTACTTTATTATAAGTCCACTTTCTACCATTTCTTCAATGATTGCATTAATTTCATTAGAGTGTGAATTGTTACCTACACTCTGAGATGCGATAAGCAGTCGTAAACGATCCACAAGTTCATTTGGATCATCCCAATAAATATAATATTACCGTTTTGCACAAAAACAAAACGGATATTATGTGAGTGGAGAAACGGACAGCATGGTTTGAAGAACTGCATTTGAAATATGGATGTATATATATGTCTCTATGTTAGTTTTCTTGGGAATAATGCCTTAGTTCCTCCGTCAAAGTCATAGCAGCAAGTGTCTGTCATTGTGACTGTCAATGTCAACTCATAGTGTCATCAACACCAGCAAGTACCTTGCTGATGCTGTCCGTTTCTCCACTCACATAATATCCGTTTTGTTTTTGTGCAAAACGGTAATATTATATGTGTTTCGAAACGGACAGCATGGTTTGAAGACCTGTTTGTTATCTGCTGGTGAAAGACGGACAAACGCTATGTGAAAATAAAATGTATGACATGTAACTAAGTAGGTACTAACATGTAATACATAAATAACAAAGTCAAAGATCTTAGGACATAACTTCTAAGACTTTAAAGTTGTGTAAAACAAAATATTGAGTATTTATCAAATCTAATTGATCAGAAATCAACGATACTTAGCATCACACAAAGTGCCCCTGAAGCACATTTATGTACACTTGGATGTGGATAGTGGCAGCCGGCGACGCCGTTCTGCAGTTGTATTGTGCGCCGTCATGCAGGTCACTTCGTTGGGGCTTAGGTCTGGATAGTGGCAGCCGGTGACGCCGCAGTTCTGTCGCTGTACAGCAGATCGCTTCGTGGGGCCGGACAATGTTTAAAACTGTCATAAACTGGGTAAAAGGCAGTGATCTAAGTATGAAAATATTGTATGTATAGGTAATATAGGTATTTCATTATTTAAATGAGTAAAGTTCTGGTTTCTATTTGAAACTTTACTATGGACCATTTAGATTCATCAATTTATTAAATAGGATTATGGTATTCATAAAATCTTGCTGATTTAAAATGCAAGCTCTAAAATGCAAGGTCTAATATTTCAATGAATGGAATTCTGCTTAGTAGAATATTTTCAGTTTGAATGTGATAGTTTTAATTTTATCTAATTCAGGATTTATTTGTTGATCACATGCTTGGTAATGTGCTCATTTTTAGAATCAATAAATTTAATTGATCTTGCTATTATGAGATCTGGGATTCACATATACATACTTCATAAGTATATCTTTAATTAACTGTCCATACTAATTGCATTTAGTTCAAATAGGACTTTTAACATTATTACATTACAAATATAAAATAAAATATTTTATGGTATGGATAACTTATTTACAAGGGGTTATTTCGCTATAACCCTTGCTGTGTAATTATCGGTATTTCTATGTAATATAAAGATGGTAGTTAATGATATCTACATATAGCTTTTTAGTTCTCTGAACTGAACAACATAAGTACTTGAATCAGGTCCAGTTGCAGAAAACACCAAAACAGGTGTCTGCTTGGGTATGTTATTGTTTTCATGAAAAATACTTGGTTATGAATCCACTGACACCATAACTCCATGGTGTTCCCGCTAGACGATATATATCTAATTGCGGAGAACCACGACATATCCGACGGTAAAGGGTAATGGTACCTTGGTTGGTGATAATGATGGACAATCTGATACAGGGCAGTGGGTGACGTGCCTAGTCTTACCACTTGTCTACTTCACCGTACCGTCTAACCCCCCCTTCCCCCCCCACACTTTTTTACCAAAAGTTCCAGTGTCTCCATCTGAGGGGGGACTTCACTGGGGAGAGAACATTAAAGGAGCTCAGACAGAACCTCAATACAAGATTTAAAATGTATAAGCCAGAAGCATTATCATAGATTGTGTGCTATCCTCTCAGGCTCGAATATATTGGCAAAATGTCGGTCACTTTGTTGGGGCGTAAATCGCCTGGTATGTATGCCCCATTATCCGGATACAGTCTCCGAGGGCGACGTGTATATTCAGACAAGACTGATCACACTTCGACTGAAGGTGTTATAAAAGTTGTTATAGCGAGGTATCGCTTTTAAGACCAAGTGCCAGCGGGGCCTATAGCCAGCTGTGGACTAATATAGGCTGATGATGATGAAGTGTCACCTAGGAAACCTCTTTTAAATACGGTCCCCGAGGCCAGAGGTATTTAAGTACCATTCGAGCCATTGAAGGCTTAACGAAAAATTGCATCCTTATCTCCTCCGCACTGGAGTTAACATTGTTAGTGTCCATCTGCTAGTTTAACCTATCAGGTTTAGCAACGGGGCACCAGAGTCGCCACCTCTGCGGGTCACACCGCAGAGTCCAGGCCATGAATGGGGTAATACTCACACTCATAAATTTATTAGCCGTAGGAGCAAAAGGCACACTTGGTTAATATGAGAAGAAATATAATAATGAGAAGTATTGTACTATTTTACTGTAATAGCCTTCATTTGATGTCTATAATGCCACGCCCCATGTTCCGGATACAGCTTCCGCAGCCGGGGGCAATAAGTACCGTTCCGATACTCTGTTTAGATTATTTGGCTGGCAGACGGCCATGCCGCTACACCTCCCCGAGAGGCATGCTGCCGTAGTAGTGTCCTGAATCGTCGTCAAGACAGCTCCAATAACATCATCGCCTAGCCCAAGTAAGCATGCGATGGCCCCTAATTTAGGATATAGCCTCCGCGGCCAGGGGCAATAAGTACCATACCGGTATTATGTTGATTATTTGACTGTTAGTTGGCCAAACTATAACATAACTCTCTCATGAACATCACCATTATTAGTTCCAGTTACATTGTTTCTGACGATAGGATAAAGTTTCCCTTATTTTATACTTAAAATAATAAGTTTCGTTTACCGGTATGAAATGGTATAGTCCCACATATTGGCTTGAGTGTCAGATATTTGATAGGGTCATTGCCCACCTGACTGGAACCTCTCGTTCAAATGAGTGCATCCGATGCATCTCGTCAAAAGTGGATCACATCCGAGTGAAACCAACTGTGAAGGTTTGGTTATCTATGAGGTTTCAAAGTATTTATTGTAAACCAAATAATTATGTAATGATCCTCTGCTACTTAATTAACAAAACTAAGAAAAAACTTTGAGCTCTTGTGACTCTTGTGACTTGTGAATATTGTAATAAAAATTTAATATACCAGATTCTGATGGTGTGTTGGTGAGCACTAACCTTCACCTGAAGTGAGTTGCACTAACTCAAACAAAATAGCAGTAGGAATTTATCTTTAATTGAAAGGAATGCCATTGCCCTGCTGTTGGACATCCTAGGTTAATAATAGTAATCTGTATTTGTCTTGATCATTTTTAGTTTGTTGCAGAGAATTTAATTTTGATTATTTCAAACTTTGGGTCTAAATGATTTTCAGAATAATACGAGGTCAATAATAGAACTAATTTTAGGTACTTACTATTAAATAAAGTTGTTCTAAGAAAGCCATAGGAAACAACTGTGGAAATAACCTATGATTCTGGGAATGTGAAACTAGGTTCAATATGTGATGTTCATTCCAACTGGTGTCAACAGATCTTGGAAGTAAATCATGTTTTAGATAGGTACTTCAAAATGTCGGAGATCACCATGACAATGATCTAGAGCATAATATTCAGTTTCAATGCAATGAAAGTAACATATTATGAGAGACTACAAAGTATTTTTATGTTTGGCACCTTACTCCGAGTAAGTGTTAAACATACCTGCAGGTAACTTTATTTACAAGCTGTAATGTGAAAGGTCAATTTGCAGAACCTTTTAACTTAATAGTTATAAGGTAGGTAGGTACTGTTCTTTAAATAATTTAAGCAAAAGAAAGCTATAATTATATACCTACTTATGGCATTTTCATAATATTATATTTAAATTCCAATACAATATAGATTAGTTAGTCAAAAATCAGCTCTTGTTCTGATATATTCTCTGTACTCTGTCTGCCAGTAACAATGAAATATGTAGCAAAATTCTGATTCTTCAAAATAAAGTGGTGATTCTGCCCCTAACAGTACAAACCGAACCTGGGGACTTATTATTATGATTATTATTATTGTGCTAAGGTTTAATCTTCTCTGTGAAAAACCGGTAAAAAACAAAGCACATGGGCCTCAGGCAAGTGCACTTCAGGTGCTAGGTCGTTCATTTTGCAGGATTTTTCTGTCAATCCTACAAGTGTTTAGTATGACAGCTTTTAGCATTAATGTGTCAACTTTTTATTTACCAAACCAGGTAGGTAGGTACTACCAGGTAGCCTACGAAGATTTCGATATGTTATTTATGTAGGCATTTGTATGTCTTGCCCTGCCAAACTTTGGTGTCAATGATGTTTTTATTTCAAGCAATTATTTCATACCTATTACATGCACATAAATCTGTTTATAATAGTAGTCATGTTACTAAATCATCATCTTTTCATCAAAAGTATGTTTGTAACACTCAATTAGAGATTGCAAAATGATTTAACATGATCTTTATAGGGTGCTAAAAGGTGCCACCGCACCTTCCGTCTATAGGTTATGTACTTCAACCTGGGTTATTATCGCAATAACTTGATAAGACAAACTGTACTAGAGGATCACACTCGTGCGTGTACCGGCCGGCCTGATGGTGCCGGCGACATGAATAAACAAAGTATTAGGTACCATCCGATGGGAACTTTGTGCCAGGCTCGTGATTGAGTTTTCCACGCTTACCTCATAGCCAGTGGTCGGGATTATAACTCGGAGAGATGGGCACGAATTTTGCACAAAGTAAATGCTTGTACTTCACCATAAACATCGTTTTTTCACCAAAAAAAACCATAAAAACACAAAATTTTCCGCATACACCGCTGAAAATTTCAAACGCTATGAGTTGACATTGACAGTCACAATGACAGACACTTGCTGCTATGACTTTGACGGAGGAACTAAGGCATTATTCCCAAGAAAACTAACATAGAGACATATATATACATCCATATTTCAAATGCAGTTCTTCAAACCATGCTGTCCGTTTCGAAACACATATAATCGGTATTGGGAAAGTATTTCTTGTTGATGATAGCACCACCACCACCACCACTCTTGATTATTTTAGTTTGAATTAAGTATTTTTTTATGTATTCATTATATTTGATGCTTTTATCACCTTGAACTTGACCTAAAGGTGAGAATCCTCGTCGATATGCATTTGTTTTCTTGAGAATTTGCATATATTTTTCAATATCACTTTGTTCAATTAACCGTTTGTTAGGTATTTTTTTAAAGATGAGCTCTACCAATCCTGATGTGATTTTATGTTTTATATCTTTCACTTGAATGTCATTGTTTACGATATGAATGGGACTATCACCAATGAACATTTTACCATGTTGAAGGTACGCTCCAAACGGTACCTTTACCTCACCACTCAAATATGAAATGTATTTATTTTCATTCGGATGAGTAACATCATGTTGATCATCATCATCATCATCACGTTCATCTTCACTTCCTAATGCTGATGCCATCGATTCAACATCATCATCATCATCATCATCATCAGCAGCAGCGGCGGCGACCGCGGCGGCGGCAGCATCATCTTTTTTTTTTATTTTACTGTAATCTTCATTATTCTTTCTTTTTTTATTTAGTCTTATCTTTCATTCATAAAAATAATGTATGATAATATTACAACAGGCTTATCTTTCATTGTAGTAATACTACTACTACTACTTTTTTCATTCATACCCAACCACTTTACATAGATTTTGTTGCCTTTACGTTTTAACACCTTCTCAACAAGATAGATATGAGGATTTTTTACCTTTTGCAACTCTTGTTCATAGAAAGAACCTAAAATAGGTTCATTTTTCACATCTTGCAGTTTATATGTGATGGGGTTAGTATTTTGTACTTTAACAATTTGAAATATTTCCATACTCCAGTTGCCTGTGTAGCTTTTAGAGAATACAGATTTGTATTTACTAATTCTAACATAATCACCTTTGCTATATTTAGCAGGTGGTTTAACTTTAATGTGATTATAGATAGACCTTTTTGAGTAGGTCTTTAGAATTCAATTTATTTACAGTTATAGGTGCTACTCCTATGGTTGAATGAATCTTTGTATTATAACGCTTTATAATATCCTTTAACCCTCCTCGACTCCAATTATAAGATCCATTCAGACTAAAGTGCTGCCACATCCAATGTTTAATGGTTCTTATTAATCGCTCTGCTATGGAAGCTTTCATAACACTATAGGTGGAGTAGTGATTTATGTTGTTTTGTTTCATGAGAGTTTGGAACTTGCTGTTGTAAAATTCTGTTCCATCATCGGATTGAATGTTTTTAGGCTTTCTAACACTTTCATTTAGAATTTTACCCATGGCGGTGGTTACATCACTCCCATTTTTTGTCTTCAACGGTTGCACCCATGCATACTTGGAAAAGGTATCAATACAAATTAAAATGTATTTGAAACCTTCATTAACTTTAGAATATTTTTGCATATCAATGAGATCGATTTGCCAGGTATCATCTAACCCCTTTTGTATGAAACATCTACGAGGGTAATTCTTTCGAGCATATGTGTGTATCTCTTTTACCACCTGAGCTTTACTCATCCTTAAAGACGAGGGAGTTTAGCAGCAGCAGCAGCACTAGTAGAATCACTCGGTTTCTTGTGATGTGGTTTAATTCGAGTGGTGGTGGTGGTGGTTTTTTGAAGTAGTTGTTGATTGATTTTGTTTATTTCGTTAGAATTAGTTTTAATCTTTGATAATAGTAGATTTTGAATTTCATCCAATTGCGCTTTGATTATAACATCATTTTTACGAACACTCTTAGCAACGAATGATAATCGCTTATTATCACATGTAATAACGTGTTTATTTTTTTTGATGTTTTATTTATTTCACACGGAACGTATCCTTCGTTGATGTAATGTCCAAACTTATTGACAGGCATGTTTAGTATGATGTGTGCTAATGTGAGTAAGTGAGCTATAATGTAAGAGGTAAGCTAATTAACAACCTTATGATGAACCACCTGTTGGTTGATGAACCGTCTGTTGGTAATGCAAGAGGTAATCTGTTGAACAGCCTGTTAACTGATAGCTGATGATGAACAACCTGTTGGTGATGCAAGAGGTAATCTGTTGAACAGCCTGTTAACTGATAGCTGATGATGAACAACCTGTTGGTAATGCAAGAGGTAATCTGTTGAACAGCCTGTTAACTGATAGCTGATGATGAACAACCTGTTGGTGATGCAAGAGGTAATCTGTTGAACAGCCTGATGAAGAACCTGTTGGTTGATGAACATCCTGTTGGATACCTGTGTGGTTACTTTATTATAAGTCCACTTTCTACCATTTCTTCAATGATTGCATTAATTTCATTAGAGTGTGAATTGTTACCCACACTCTGAGATGCGATAAGCAGTCGTAATGTAGTAGTCGAAGTGGTGTTCATGATCAAACAACATACAACACCACCTCCAATCTACAAAATAACTTCAAGAAAAAATTAACAAAAGAAAATATTTCTTTTCTACAAAGTCTTGGACTCAAAGTAAAATGTCCTCATCAATTTTAAACATTGATGATAAGGTGGAGTATGATGATAGTATTGAAAGCATAGAATTTCATCCCTACAACCCGTACAACGACTCATTCAAGAACAATGATGAGATACGCATTTGCATAAACCGACAAGATTTAATGGTGCTTCCAAGTGCTAGTCACATCTTGGTGGAAGGTAAAGTTAATAAAGATTGCATCTTTATCAATAACGCTCCAGCGTTCTTGTTTCAAGACATTCGTTATGAATTGAATGGAGTTGAGATTGATCGAAGTAAAAACTGCGGTATCACCACCACCATGAAGGGTATTGTCTCCTACACCAAAGAAAGTGATTAATCGATGATGGAGACTTTAGCTTTACCATACCTTTAGCACACCTGTTGGGATTTGCAGAAGACTACAGAAAAGTTATAATGAATGCGAAACATGAATTGGTGTTGAATCGAGCCAGTACAAATACAAACGCTGCAATAGTCAAAGAAATTACTAAACACATGGAAATTGATATAACACGTGTTGTGTGGCGTTTACCTGTGGTTAAGGTTTCGGATAGGGAAAAACTACGTTTGATGTCATTAGTGGAGAGCAACATACCTATTCCTATCGCTTTCCGTACGTGGGATCTTTATGAATATCCGCTGTTGCCCACAACAACAAAACACGTGTGGACCATCAAAACATCATCTCAATTGGAAAAACCACGCTTCGTTATTGTCGCTCTCCAAACTTCTCGCAAGAACGAAGAAATGAAGGATATGGGAGTTTTCGATCATTGTAATCTTGTCAACTGTAGAGTTTATCTCAACTCTCAATATTATCCATACGACTCATTTTCAGCAGACTTTGAGAAGGGTTCCTTCCCCCTGTTATACGACGCATTTGTTAATTTTCAAAGAGTCTTCTATGATCGACTCTATTCCTCTCCTCAAGTTAATCCTTCACACTTTAAGACGAGGTATCCGTTGTATGTTGTTGATACATCGAGACAGTGTGACACTTATAACACCAATAGTGCTATTGATATTAAAGTTGAGTTAGAGTTTAAAAAGAATGTACCTGCAAAGACCACTGCATACTGTTTGATTATAAATGACTCACTCTTTGAGTACACAATGTTCGAAAAATTAGTCAGTAACACTCAAGCTCTTGAGAACATAACACCACCACCACCACCACCACCACCACCACCACCCTCCCCTAATCATTATGGATTATTTTATTCAAAGCTACACACCATCGATTCAATGTTCAAAGTGTGTATTGGGTAAGAAACAGTATTCTTCTCTTCAACAACAACAACAACAACAACAAGTGTTGAACAATTTCATGGCTCGAGACGCGGATGAGCCTCTCCAAGTGGCGGCGGGTGGCGCGCCCCTGCGAGTCGCACCGAGGGGTGTTAACTGTACAATTGATGTATACCTAAATCTTGAAATAAAAGAAAACATGCAATGTCTAAGAGTTTGTGTGAACATCAATGATAGATTTGAAATCAATGCCGATGAAGAATGGTACGAAATATTTGAAGAAAAATTTGAGTACCTAAAAAACTTTTTCTATGAACATTCAATTGTGAAACCGTTGTTTTTGATAAATCTCCAAAGGGAAAAAGGTGTTTTAATTACACAACCTCAACTGATTGTCAGTAATAATAATGATGAAAATACTATTACTATTAACCAACAAGAGTGGAGTTTTATTGAAACTATAAGGGATTGTATTAATGTGCAGATTGAGCATTTGAATAGAATGAAAGTTACCTACGAGAATAGAATCAATTTTTTCAAAAATCTATTTAAACATAGAAAGCCATGCAGTTTACAGGAAGCGAATGAAATACTCTACAAACAATATGATAAGAACTCAATAGTGGATTGTGAGATAAAATGTTTAGCATTAGAATTTCTGTTTGATTGTTATAATTTAGTGTAAAAAAATGTATGTTGTTATCAATAAAAGACTTACTAGAAAATAAAACCGCATTTTATTTGTAGGTACCTATGTGCGCATGTGTGTGTGTGTGTGTGTTGAGGTGGGAACTAGGTGGTTATATAAAACCAATAGATTGTTTGTAAAGTTTATTGCAATATTGAAAGTGGTGGTTGTGGGTAGCAAAAATGTCGTATCATTTTTGTGAATTTTGCAACATTGATGTTTCTTCTAACAACCTTATCTCTCACTCGCGAACAAAACGTCATAAGTTGTTGTGTACGCAAAACTTAGATTCTGACTATGCAGTGTATGTGGTTGATAGTGCGTTCCAATCAAGAATTATAACCTATCGTTTCAATGGAGTGAAGATGCACCTTCTGCAAGATCCAAAGGTTTACCTGCTTAAAGTAAAAGGACGAGTGAAAAATTTACTTAATATGGAATTAGAAATCCATAAGCAACTAAAAGTGAATCTTGAACTGTTTTGCTATTATGTGAAATTTGTGGATGATGAAGTGCTAAGAGACCTCAAGTCATTCAACACAAAGAATGTGAACATAATGCAGTTTAATGATGCTGGCGATTCATTCGACTTTGAATCCTTTTACTTGTTTATGCTATCAAGTATAACTGCACAATGTGAAGAATTTCAAGAACGTGATAGTGGATGGAGCTTGGAAAAAATAGAATTCTTGGAGGTTAACGTTAATAAATGGACTCCTCTCAGAGGAAGCAGTTATATTCCACTACCGGAATGGGTGCAAAAAAAACATGCGGTTATCAATGTTAACAATAGAGATAACGCTTGTTTTATGTGGAGTGTGGTAGCAGCAATGTATCCAGCTGATAAGCATAGTAATCGCATTAGTTCATATCCAAGGTATGAAAATGTTCTAAAAACAGAAGGTATAAACACACCGGTAAAAATTCAAGATATAAAACGGTTTGAAAAACTAAACAATGTATCTATTAATGTGTATGGTATCGAACACAATCGATCTAAGACGATTCAACCTATGTATATTTCACAACAAGCAGAAAAAAAAGATAATACCACAAGCCACATAAATCTCCTCTACTTTGAAAATGCTATTGGAAAAGCTCACTATGCATGGATAAAAAACCTATCTAGACTGTTGAGCTCTCAATTGAGTAGTGGTGGTAAAAGAAAACAATGGTTTTGTGATGGGTGTTTACGAAATTTCTCTACAAAATTTAGCCACAAACGACATGCTGAGATAGGATGCACAAAAAAACTTGTTAAACTACCTACAGATGAAAATAAACATCTGAAATTTACAAATTTTCACCACCAGCTGAAGGTGCCATTTGTTATTTATGCAGATTTTGAGTCAATCTTATCACCGATAAGACACAATGATGGAAAAGTAAGTGGTAAAACACTAAACACTTTTGACACGCACAAACATGTACCCTATAGTTTTGCGTACTATATATTTTGCGATTACAATCAAGAATTATCAAAGTTTGTTACATATCGTGGAAGAGATTGTGTTGAAAAATTTATTGATTACCTGCACAAAGACGCCGAATGGATTATTAATATTTTACAAACGATTGTACCACCAGCAGCAGCACAAAACAACGTGGAGGATCTCAACAATACAATTTGTCACATATGTGAGAAGAGCCTGGAAGGTGTGGATAGTTCAAAAATAGCAATAGATCATTGCCACCTTACAGGTAAAATAAGAGGTAGAACACATAGCTCATGTAACGTGCTCTATTCACTACCAAAATTCATACCAGTGGTGTTTCACAACTTAAGTGGTTACGATAGTCATCTATTCATCAAACAATTGGCTAAAAGTGTGGGAGAAGAAGAATCAATAAATTGTATTCCACACAACAAAGAAAAGTATATTTCTTTTGAAAAGAGAATCGGAAAACACTCTCTAAGATTTATCGATTCTTTCAAATTCATGTCCACCAGTCTGCAGAAACTTGTCAATAATCTACAACCAAATCAATTCAAAATACTACCAAAATTCATAGACATAGGACCTGATATGATGACACTTTTAACACGTAAAGGTGTTTTTCCATATGAGTATTTAGACTGTTGGGATAAACTGGAAGATACCTCACTGCCATCTAAAGAAAATTTCTATAGCACACTGAGTGATTCACACATCTCTGATGGTGATTATGAGCATGCTCAAGAAGTGTGGAACACATTCCGCATTAAAACCCTGGGAGAGTACAGCGATCTCTATCTAAAAACAGATGTTTTACTATTAGCGGAAGTGTTTGAAAATTTCCGCACTATATGTTTAAACACCTACAAGTTGGATCCGTGTCAATACCTAACAACTCCTTCACTCTCATGGAATGCTATGATGAAATACACTAAGGTTGATCTTGAACTGCTCGTCGATTATGAGATGATTCAATTCGTGAAGTCAGGTATTCGAGGTGGAATCAGTCAGGTATCAAAACGATACTGTGAAGCGAACAACAAATTCATGAAAGAATACAATCCAAACGAAGAAAGTACTTTCCTTGTTTATTTGGATGTAAACAATCTGTATGGTGATAGTATGCGAAGATGTTTACCAATCAATAACTTTCGATGGTTAAATGAAAGTGAAATCACACAGTTCGATGTGAGTCAGATAAAAGCTGACTCTGATGATGGATATTTCCTAGAGGTGGACTTGGAGTACCCCTCACACCTGCATCACATACACAACGATTATCCGTTCTGTGGAGAAACAAAGAAACCGCCAGGTGGTAAAACTAAAAAATTGTTGCTCACCCTTCAGAACAAGCAACACTATGTCATACACTATCTGAATTTCAAACAATGTTTGCAAAATGGATTAATTTGTAAGAAAATTCATAGAATCTTAGCGTTTCATCAATCACCTTGGTTGAGATCATACATTGATCTTAATTCACAAAACAGGTGTGAAGCAAAAAACT
This sequence comes from Eupithecia subfuscata, assembly GCA_963564075.1. Lineage (NCBI taxonomy): Eukaryota > Metazoa > Arthropoda > Insecta > Lepidoptera > Geometridae > Eupithecia > Eupithecia subfuscata. The sequence goes on along the minus strand of OY751102.1, from coordinate 15,417,122 downwards.
CGTTTGAAAAAGACTTTTTTAAACTGATGAACAATGCTATTTTTGGAAAGACTATTGAAAATGTTGATAAGCGAGTTGACATTAAGCTTTGCACAGAATGGGATGATAAAGCAACAAGAACTAAATGCAAATTTGGTCTGAATCGATACATATCGAGACCTAACTTTCACAGCTGCACAATATTCTGTGAGGATTTGGTTGCTGTGCAATTGAATAAAGAAAATGTATTTTACAATAAACCTATAAGCGTAGGATTTACAGTGTTAGAGCTATCAAAATTTCTTATGTACGATTTCCATTATAACTATATGCTAAGAAAGTACGGTGAGAACAATGTCAACTTGCTATACACCGACACTGACTCTTTTATTTATGAAATCAAAACTAATGATTTTTATGATGACATTAAAACAGACTTGGATAGATTTGATACATCCGACTTTTCCACTGATAATAGATACAATCTGCCGTTAGTCAACAAAAAAGTAGTAGGTTTAATGAAAGATGAAAACAGTGGAAAAATTATGACAAAGTTTATCGGTTTACGATCTAAAATGTACGCCTACACATTGGATGGTGACGGTGATGATGGATATGAAAATGTAGTGAAAAAAAACAAGGGTGTTACAGCGTCTGTAGTGCGAAAGTTACAATTTGAAAATTACGTAAATTGTCTTAACCTATCTCAAAGCTACTACAACAACATGTACACGCTAGTCAGTAATAAACATGATGTATACTCTCAAAATAAACGAAAAAAGGTATTGTGTGGGAATGATGATAAGAGATACATTATCTCATCGAGCGATGACGGTGGTAAAAATACTCTTGCGTGGGGGCATTGCGATATACCTACCCACCTAGTACCTATCTAGTGTAAGCAATCTTAAGATATCTAGTTCGTAAGATGTATCATAGTTACATAAGGTCAAATAAATACTTTAAAAAACATACAATACTTTTATTAATAACACCTTAGCTAACAAGAACCTTATCAGGTGCGTACACTCGCAAAACCACAGATAATGGGTTGACACCCACACACGCTGACTTTTATTATTATTATTACCTTCTTTGCTTATTTCGCAACAAATACCATACATTTCCAATGCGCCTCTCCGCACCGCAGCGGCGACCTTGCCGCTCCAATCGGAGGGACGCTCCACCGCAGACGTTATCAAAACCGGAAGCTCGCGGCGGAGAGCATCCATCACCAGTCAAGCTGACCTCTGGTCGCTCTAGTCCAATCACGATGCGTAACTCAACCAAAAACCAGCCATCGCAGACACCACCTGCAGTACTTTACACCTCCTAAACAGAGCTCTAAACACGAAAAAACACTTTCATACAACATAAAAACAACCTTAACGCATACGACATAAGGCACATTTTTATACACAACAAAAGTGGTCCAGAACCCGCAATATATATCTACTAACTGAAGCAGGCAGATAATTCCAAACCTTAGCGGTATACTTATTACAAAGGTAGAGGAGAACCGCTTAGTACAAGTGAGAGGAACATCCACAAGAAAAGGGTACGTCTGCTTATCCTGAAGTTAGAAGAAAGGAATAAAGTGAAGTAAAATAAAATTTAATTTAATTCCTGTGAGCACTCATTAGTGGAGGCCTATGTCCAGCAGTGGACTAATATAGGCTGATGATGATGATGATGAGCATTCTCCGAAATGATTCCAATAAATTAAAGATCGAGAGGCAAGTAACCTTGCGACGGTGTTCCAGACTTCGGACCTTAGTCACCGCAAGAATGCGGCGACTGCTCGTCAATAAGTCTGAAGGCTCTTCGATCAATTGAATCTAAGGCTGCATGTTGATGCTCGGATACTCCGTATCTCGTTGCCCAAAAGGATAGATGAGTTTGTAGCTACATTAGATGCACAGGATGCGAAGCAAATATGTGAAGACTTTCTATTTTACGTCTTCAAAACAGAGACAAATTATCTGCTCCAATAGTGTGACAATTTTCTGACTTTGAAGATGGTTTTAAAGCCGTCTCGCCAAAGCCTATTTCAATATGTATTTGCCATCGGCACCCACACGCAAAACGCTGTCAGCCTAAAACTCAGGTCAAGCACCAAATTGCCCGCACGCACTCCCCCCTATAACGCGATTTGTGACACCTCCCACCCATTAGGTCCCCTCTTCTAAACCAAGAGTTAGAGGCGTTGCTTCCATGAGCTATATGGCAATACTGGGCTATACCTACCGCAGTTGTTTAAGCAGACTTCATATTGTACACCTTGTAGGTACAAATGCTAGTCATATCCTTTGCGTAAATGGGAGGAAGCGAAAAAAGTAAAGGCAACTGTTGCATCTTACGAGAAAGAAATGCACGCCTGAATACGTAGTTATGTTTTGTGTGGGTCTACAAAAAAAATAGTTTTCCTATGCCTCAAACATTTGGTGAAAATAAATTGAAATATCGATCGAGCTTAGCTTTCAACCTACTTTTATATTAGCGCAACCAGTTGTCACGACCGTCTTTTGTGTTTCGTATACACCGAGCCGACAGATTTGTGACGCCGCCAGCGCAGCGTAGTCACAGAAGAACAAACAAAAGACAATCGAGCCAGCTATTAACCGAGAGAAATTGTCTAAGTTTGCTTTGTTTATTTGCTTTAGCTAGAGAGTATTTAATCTGTACAAAATATTGTTCTAATGTATAGTCAGACAATAAATATGTATTAGCCAGAGACATAGATATATCTGGAGAGAGAAAAGTTTCGTAGCCGTAGTTTTATAACTTTTGAAAGCAGTTTCTATACCGACATGAACCTAATTTCAAAATTAAATTGTTTGATCATTGCCAAACAAACTTATCACGGTTGATTTAAATTCTATTGATCGAGCTTCGCGTTTTTGTTTGACACGAGAAGCGTTACAGAATCACTTTTTGTCATTATCGGAATGTCGCCTGGTTTTTTGCTACGAATCTTTGTCATCGCGAGGTTCTTGAACTCAGAAGTTTTACATCCTGGAAATAGCCTGGGTGGCTTTGGACAGCTTTGATAGACGGGAGCTGAAGCGGAGGCGGAATATTAATAGTTTTCTGTGAAAATGTCTTCTTTAATGTCCTTTTTCATTTGTTTTCTGGTGCTTGAAAAAGGTTCCATTTTTGTCACTCCGCCAGTGAAAATTTCGATGTGAATTTTATTGTGTTGGTAATAAAAAACTACTGAACTACTGAACTCATGAGCACCTCACCTCAGGTGAACACATCAAGATGAAATTTGGCGTACATTTAGAACATAGCCTAACTTAGATACCGTGGGATACCGAGGCTCTTCGGGTTTTTAAAAACTGGAGAGCTGGTGAGGATTTGGCGCAGCGCATCAGCATTGCCATACAGCGGGGCAATGCAGCCAGCGTAGCGGGGACGCTTCCGACTGGTATTGATATGGGTCAGTTGAGCTGCCTGTAGATTGTTTGCAACAGTCTGCAGATAACACAATTGTTTCAATTATAAATTCTAGTTGTAATTTATTTATATTACTTGATTGTTATTTTTTTGGTGAATAAAGAATGTACTTAGGTAATAGGCTACTTATTATACTGAAAATACGTGTGCGAAACCGCAGGCAGAAGCTACTATGAGTGATCCAAAATGCGACAATTACTATTCGGGCACTCAAATGCCATTCTAAGCCCTTTTTACGTAAGACATCATAATGGTTATCGATTACTTTTATCGAATGTTTTTATATTGACTCGGATTATGGGTACATGTAGGGTAGTGCATTTCTCGACTTCAGAGGCTTTAGAGGCCGGGAAAATATCAAAGGTTCCCAAAATCGTTGATTGACCTGAAATGTTTAAATAAATCTACACTACACAGAGCGTCTCACGGCCATGCCACATGGAGGGAAATTATCTTAAATATTGTAGATAGACTTCATTTTAAATATAAAAACAATTTAAACTGCATTCAAAGATTATTGAATAATAGTCTGTCTGAACCGGTAACCGAACCCGCCAAATTGTAAAAAGAACAACCGGAATTTTACGATACAAATCGATAGGCTCAATTGCAAGGATTATTTTTTCTAAATAACATACTCGTGGAAGATGCTGTTATTTGGAAAAAATTATCCTGGCGATTGACCTATTGATAAAAGGAAGATCATGAAATTTTCAACGATTTCAAGACAGATTAATTCGATTGAAGCAATATTTACCACTACTACATAAAAACTACTACTTAGGTACTACCTACTAAATAACTACCTACCCTCATTTCGATAGCTCAGCATTCCCGCTGATTTCCACCACTTAAATTAATCCATTGACGCATCCCACATTCCACAGGATGGTTAATATTAATCAAACCACCTATTACAGTTGCTTAGTACTAGTTTGTCGACATCTTAATTCTAACGTAATTTAAACGTTACGTGAGGGATGTGCAACGACGAGGATTTATCGTAACGACACGATTTGAGGACGATTAGCAAGTAGTGATGTGCAAGGTGAGCAAAAGCCGAACCCCGAATGGTAAGAATAGAATTTTTTTTTTGGAATTCATAAATATAAATATGCTGTTAAATAAAAAGTTAGTACAGACAAACAGGCTTATTTTCCATTGAGTTACAGGCGTCTCAGCAAGAGCTGGTTGTACCGATTGACAACCAGCTCTTGCTGAGACGGAAACGCTGGTCTTGCGACATAACCGTTTCGTGACGTCACGGTAAAATTTCCGATGCCGAATTCCAAAAACATCTTCGAAAAAAAATCGTTTGCACAGTTTACACAAAAAGTGAGTGCACCACGATACTTTGACATACGTAAAAAAATATAAAATTAGTAACAGCGTCGTCTATTATATTTTTTTGTTACAGTAATTTCGGCAAATTAAACCAATAAATCATAACTGATCCTTCTACAAAACGTTAATGTCCATTTTAGTTTATTGTTCAAGTCGGTTTAAACTAATAAATATGGCTGACGTGACGGCTACAGCTCACCAAGAAATAAATTAGCAGGCATTGATTAACTGGACGTAATAATGACAGATAATGTATGAAAACGTCAGAGAACAATTCGACGGTTAGCGGAATGACCGTTTGTTAATTGTGCAACGCACCCACACAGGTAAAGAAATTATTTAGTGCGCATAATTGTAAACGGATTACTTTTATATATATATATTATCTTATGGTCAAAGTTATAGCAATTTTTCAGGAAAAGTAAGCTCAAAATCAACTTAAGTATGTGGGGTTGGGATATTCGGTAGCTCTTAGATTTAAGACCGTTTTAATAGGATATATCCCACTCCATGCCTGCTACCCGCTTGAAAACACAAGACTTTGATAATAGGGATAAACCATTCTAAAAGTGCACGCCGAGCGTAGGTAACTATGACGTTTTGTGGAGGGGGCGTGCATTCATTACAAATGTAAGCGGGTTAACTACGAACCTTATTTGTGTTGGAAGAACACCAACGTTTCATCCCTTACATCCGTATTGAATTCGTCAAACTACGACTACGGCGTGCATTTTTAGAATAGTTTATCTCTACTTGACAATGATGACTCCGAACGGAATAAGAGTAGAGCACAACAAAGTTACGCATATTATTATAAAATGCTTGGATGTTTGTTACCTCTGTTACCTCTTCACGCCATCAGAACTGAAATGTTGGATCTCTAGACAAGATATTTGCAAAAATCAAAAACACACGCGCGTAGCCACGGACAGATAGAATGATCTAGTATTGTATATGTAAAAATTTGGTCAGCTGAATATTTACGAACGTAGTAAGAACATCACTCACCAACGATTTAGTAGTGACTCGTGTCACGTAATTAGCAAGAATTTTCTTGATGGCAAATACTCGTAATTTGCGCGAATCTTCCACTTCCTTGCGAAATTACAGCGTTTAAGCGTCGAGATGCTATCGCCTGGATTAATGCCTCGACTCGGAATGGCTCATCGTCCGACCATTGTATGAGACTAGCTGTACCCGCGCGGTTTTACTTGCAATAACCTACTTACAAGCTGGGTTAACTAGCCGCTAGGGTAAGCGTGTTCTTGGGTAGAGACCGCAACTCGGTAAACGTAGTGTAGGACACCCAGTCGTCAGGTGGGATGGCAACCTGCGAAAGATTGTAGGCAGTGACAAACTTTTTAGTAAGTGTAGGTAGGTCCCAAAAACGCAAATAGAACGTTCGGCATTTTCAGGAAAACTCAAATAAAAAAGTATTTTTTTATATTTTTTGTGTACGAAGTATCAAAGTTAACAGCTTTGCGGTCATTGTTAGCCATTTGCTACTAGCCTATGCTAAGATAAACTACTACGGACTAAATTGTTATCAATATCTTACAGATAGATAGCATATTATTTTCTGCTTAAGGCGCTACCCCGACCCAAATCAGCGCCACCACCTATTTTACCTTATTATTCCGTTTAACGAAGGAAATTCAAAAATCTGATTGGCCAGTTTGTGCTTCCTATCATAAGCTTTTTTTTAATGCCTCTATAAATGTTTTTGTTTGTGTAGTGTAGGAAGAGATGCGTAGTTGCTCTTTTTTCCCACCATGGTGGGCAAAAAGAGCAACTTCGCATCTCTGCATAAAGTATACAAAATAAAACTTTTACAGGGGCATTAAAAAAAGCTTATGATAGGAAGCACAAACTGGCCAATCGATTTTTTTAAATGCCTCCGTTTAACAGAATAATAAGGTAAAATAGGTGGTAGCGCTGATTTTGGTCGGAGTAGCGCCTTAAGAAGAAGGTTATATCTTACTAAAATCAACATAATATCGACACTCCAAAGCCACAATTGAATAGAAGTTTGTTTTTTTATACTACACCTGCTCATAAAGTTGCTAATTCCATTTCCAAACATAGAGTTTAGAGTACCAAACAAAGAGTAAGTCATTGCAGGCGTACTAAAATGCAGGACGGAAAACGAAGAGAATTTGAAGAAAATAAAGAAATCGTGAGATCTAAAACCTTTTAGTAGGTACAACCCACACATTGGTTATTCATAGTGATTCTACGCAGGAACGAGCTCCATACCATTCCAATTAAAGCAGCCCTTCAAACTTATATTTATTAATCGCTTGCTAAACGGGCTCCTGCTGGGTGCAGAATCACTGGCAAATTGGTTCAGCTTTTTAAGATTGTGGCCAAATTGTTGAGCATCGAGAACGAAGAAGCTTTATTCTAAAGGCCTGTTTAGATTAACGCTGTATTCGCTACCCAGAGCGGCAGCGGTAAGTTTCGCTTGATTTTCGCGCGGTCCGTAGGCGTTCGGCGTTCGTCTGTATTCCGTCGAGTATTTTGTGACAGGGGATTACCGCATACTCTCAAATTTCGCAACGGTTAGTGAAAACCGCGTAGGTCTTTAAGAAAAAAGGGAATCACAAAATGATTGCTTTAACTTAACTTCTCCTTAGATTCAGTTTTCATTCAGTAATTTAGATCAGATCTAAGATAATATTCTTTAACCACTTTGAAAGACTTTGACGACCTCTGTGGCGCGGTGGGCGAAGGTCCGCCTGCGACGCAGGAGGTTGCGGGTTCGATTCCCGCCTCGGGACAAATATTTGTACGATCTGCAGATATTTGTTCAGGGTGTTCTGGACACTGGTCGTTTTCTATATATAATAAAAAAAAGTATCTATCTATGTACTCGTATATTATTATGTATATCAGTTAACTAGTACCCATAACACAAGCTCTGCTTACCTTGGGGCTAGATAATGCTGTGTAAATTGTCCAGCATTATTTATTACTTATTTATTATTTATTTATTTAAAGATCTCAGGAAATAAAATGTATTAGGTACTTACTACATCCTAGTCAAAAACTCTACGCCTCGGGCTGCATCGTAAAAACACTTTAGCTATTCCAGGTTCTACAGAAGCAAGAAGCCTAGATTGAAATTCTTGTACAGGCTAAATTAGGTCTGTACTTTTAGAATTAGGCTCGTAGGAGGCGTGTTGGGCTTAATTAAAGTAAATTACCCCTAGAATGGGGAAATTGTAAGATTACCCCAGCGCGGGGTAATTGTTTTAGGATGATGTAAGGAAGATTAGCTTTTATAAAGGAAGATTATAGGAATTAAATGGTTATTCCCTTCTATATTATTATTTTCTTGAATGATGTTTGATTGGGAATCTGCTGTTTGCTGCAGGGTTTGCAGGTAAATAATTTCTATATGTACATATTTCAATTTATTTATTATGTACATTCATGTCATTCATTCTTGTGTTCCTAAAGTAATAACAAGGGCTAATCATCTCCTTTGCGCTAAAGGTATGTGAGTGGCAAGAGAAATAAATAGAAATGGCAGCTATTTCAGCTTAAAAAATAAATTCTTGAAGTAGGTTATGTAGGTTACATTTAATTTTGGTTTACTTATCGTAAGCCACATGTTTTTTTACGACCGAGTAACGAGACCTCCTGTAGAATGTGAGAGACAAGAGTAACTCGACGAGGTCACCCTAGCAGGACTTCACAAGGGGTCTTAAAATTAGGCTCATTCGCCATCTAAAAGTTTGATTTGTCATGAATTTCACCCAAAGCGGTTATCTCTTAAAATGCCAAGTTATGAAAGCTAGCGCCACGCTCAGATTATGCATATTGCAGGCATGCAGCATGGCTCATGGCGTGTCATAAACGCATTAAGATGGCATCTCAATAATTATGATAATATCTCATGCTAATCCGATGAGGCGACGAGCAAGGCATTGTGATGGTAAGGACCATGCACATTTGCTTTCATCGTCGCCAGTGACCTTTTGTAAGCGCAGATGATTTATGGATTTGTTGTAGATTCACCATCATCAGAATAGATTTCCTAAATTTCATCTATACTAATATTAAGAGGAAAGATTTGATTGTTTGTTTGTTTGTATTGAATAGGCTTCGAAACTACTGGACCGATTTGAAATTTTTTTTCACTGTTGGGAAGCTTACTTTTCAGGGAGGTACGTAGTTTATATTTTATCCCGGAATTCCCACGGGAACGGGAACTGCGGGGGTGAAACCGCGAGGCGATCGTCTGGTTTTTGATAAAATGAAAGTTAGAAGCTGTCCCATTGAATATAGGTAAGGTACACTAAAGAAAGTGAAACAAACAAATGGTCAATGAAAGACCTATTGATTGTATTTAACCGTCTATTTTCTTGTTATCTATTTGATTTGATTCAGTCTTTTTCTCGAACTCTAATTACCTTGCCAGTAAAGTGTCTATTGGGTTAATTTGGATCAGTTATCAAGACTCTTGTCAATGGAAATTTTGGGTTTCAAGGAACGCAAGTTACGAATTTTACTATGACCAGCAAGCTGTCGTCCAACCATTAAAGTCATTTACAACGCGATGATGATTTGAGTTTCAGTTAAAATCTTGGTAAATATCCCGTTGTAAATGACTTTAGTGTTATTAACCATGATTAATTTAAAAGTTTTAATGTTCAACCATTAGATAAGATGACTCATTGGTTAAGAAGCGTTCAAGGAACTGGATGCCCATCATTTTCTAAGTGTTCTTCTCTGTGAGTCTATGGTATGAATACCCATCATAGGTACCTATCACAAGTGTCATTTTACTTTTAATTTTTTTTCTAGCATACTTCATATTTAAATACACTAGAATAACATTACAATCTAGCCATAGATTGGACTACCTAATGGTTAGTTTTGTTTTATCTTATTTTTATAAAAATAAGAACGTGTCCATGGGCACTTTTCTTATTGTCTCTATTTAAGGGGAAGACACTTGGTTGATCATGTTCTTTTAAAATTAGCACTTATGCACTTTCACTATAACTCTACTTCCCTGATGTCACACGTGTGTCGTTATAAATAAACTTGACTTTAAAATAAATTGAATTCAACTAAAAGTCCGTTCTCAGCGATCTCATATGATAGTACAAGCTACGCGACTGATGTTCGAAAGTAAGACAAAAAAGAAAGAAGAACGAAAAATAACAACATGCCAATAACATTTCAGAGACAATATTTTTTTATGTTCATTACAGGTCATTAAGGGAAGCAGCTATAATTTAGCTACTTGACTTGCAAGCTATTGTTTTTAATGGTTAATGTTTTGTTTTATGGTGTTTAATACGTAATATCAGAAGAGCCTTAGCTGTTTCCATCAACGAGGTGTATTAAAAAGTGATACTTACTTAGAAGATGTTTTACGGACGAATTCTAGATCGGAGCTTACGATTTCTTGCATTGATACTTCGATCGTGTTTTGGTAAAAATGTTGTTTTAGGGTTATCCGTTTTAGATAGGACATTCATCATCATTTTGTAACGTATTTTTTGTTGTGTGGATTGTCCAGCATTATTTATTTATTTTTATTTATCTAACTAAAGACTACTCAGTCTTACATACATTATATTTCAGGCTTGTTTTTTCAGTTGAATTGAAACAGCATTGTAAGCAAAACTTTCACTGTAATCTACATTTTTCCTGTATTTCATATTGCATCAGCCGATCAATCAATCAATGCGCCAGATGTCGCGTGCGCACTACAATTACCCACCTAGCTATAAAGCCAAGGAATATTGCACAGTTACTGCGGATGATTGCTTTGTAAACCTGTATACTACTTTCTGTTAGTTTGAATTTATCATTTTGAATAGTTCATGCCCTACTTCTGACGCCTTCCAAATTGCAACTACATGTCGACCAATTTTCGTTGAGGCTAAGAACAAAACTACATTTAATCATTATATATTCAATAACGATATCTTTAGCATCTCATGTAGCTGCCAAGGGCAGCCCAGTGATAAACTAGATAACTTATTTAATACTGAACAGGTAAAAAGTTAAGGTGAGAACGGTTCGCCCTGTGTGACACCTCTATTAATTGAAATACTTGGCCGGAAAATTTTTGTTTTTGTACAACGAAAGATTAGTTTTTTATTCTGAAGCAATTTCACAGCAATACGTGCCCCGACACGGTTATGAAGTACTAGGGCGTCATGAGACGCAGAAGGTCGATGGGCGGGCACACTCACGAGCACGGTAGTCCGGTGGAAGCCGCGGGCAGCGCCGTGCTTATAATTATTATAAGCTGCCGAGATTGCTGCTACGGAACAATTATCTGATATTCTGCAAACGTGCGTAAATTGGTAAAATGTCTTAAAATTTGCTCTTACCCGCGGCACGTTCTGGAAAAACTAACCAAATAGTAACTTACCCCAAGATGTAGGTATGTTCTAATGTCATTGCAAAATGTCATATAACTTTTGTCTGTTGTTTAGTCGTAAATATTTAACGGTCAGGTCACGACAAAACGAGAGTGCATTTATTGGGTATAATCACATTTGGATAAAATCGCAGAATAAAATGATGAATTTACCTAATAAATAAGAAAGAAATGAGAAGTACCTATGCATAATATTAAAGACAAGTGGTTGCCTGCGATTGTTTGTATGGAAACGTTTCAAGGTGATTTATTTCCCATAGGAACTGATCCGAGGGATTAAAGGTAGCCTATCTTTGACTCCAGGATTAGAATTAACTTTACAAAATTTCAGCCCCACCCATCTGTTCAGTAGTTATCCATCCATACATTTAAACATCCAAACTTTCGCATTATAATATTAGTCTGATGTGATAGTTAAAACATTGGCTACTCAGCCAAGTTCTTTTACATAAAAATTTCAAGACAGTTACTACAACAAATTAGCCACGCCCTCATTCTAATATACAGTTGGTATATATTTAACTTCAACATAGAAAAACAAGTAAAAAAAACAATAAAAATTATCTAATGTTGCCTATTCGTTTAACGAAAACAGCCATAAACATAGAGCTGTCATCCTCTATAAACCAACAAAATATTACTCAAAGTGGAGTATAATAAGAATTAAAAAAGCAGGCGATTATCCAGGTAGCTACCGCCCACTGTTCAAATAATTATAACGTACGCAAATAGGAGTGTGATAGGATATTAATGTCAACCCACTCTACTGAGTTGTTTAAGGCACGGGCTCGCGAGCGATCAGAGAATACGCTTTGGAAAACGATGCATTTCGCTGTGAGTCGCCGAGTCATTCATGAAGGTCGTCAAAAGCAGACTGTCATTTATTAAACTCTCATTAGTTATATTAATCTCCCTATTCTCAGCGTTCATTGCTATTTTTTTAATGGTACCTGTGTATACCAATGGACCCCGAGAACAGGGAAAAACTAAAAATACTTGTGTATTCATGTGGGATCAGTTTAAGGAGGACATGGGGATGGGAGCACAAAAAATGGTCCGGTGACATTTTTACCCCAACCCAGATCTTTGTGGTTGGAATTCGGCGCGATCCCCTTTTGTTTTTCGTTCGGAAGCCAGGATTTTAAACGTCATCATGGATTTTACAATAAAAACTTTCGTAGTTTGACGAATTCATTATGAATGTAATAAAAATAATGGCGGCGGCGGCGCCAGGACGCAGTACAGGCGCGACGCGGACCGCACTCACCCTGATAAAGTCCCTCGTTAAGGGATGAAACGTTGGTGTTCTTCTAACACAAATTAGCCTAGTTAACCCGCTTACATTCATAATGAAGTCATCATGGATTCTATGAAAAAACAGAAGACAATCGCCGTTTTAAAAATTTATCTATAACAAGCAGTAGCTCGCTTCGACTTGTGTCAATATGCTGTCAAATTAAACAAAACAAACGACGCTCGACGTTTGAAATGACACAGTCAACATTATGGACGGACCACGAGCTGTCCTACTGTATAAGTCGGACATTTGTACCGCATGTCCAACGGAATATCCTCAACTACCCATTAGCATTGTGCGAGCTATGACATAAAAGGACTAATTAAAAATGCAATTACATACCGTACTGACAAAATGTCACCCCGGGCATTTGCAAACAAAAGCATTGGTGCCAACAGTCAAAAGATAATAGACAGTTTTCAAAATGCGTAATGTGCTATTCGTAATTCTAAATGTCGTCGAAAATCTTCGAGTTATTCCGCATTCATCCCACTTCGTTCGGATCAAAGTAAAATGTAATGTATATGTATATAAATGCGGAAAATCAAATTTTATGCAGTCATTCATTTTATTTACAGTTTTATATTAAAAAATTTGTAAGCTTAAGAGATAAATAGATAGGTAGATTCGTTATAAGTAGCGCAGTCCTTAAATAATATGGATGTTTAAGAAACATAGAACTTAAAGTAACATAGAACTTAAAGTACTTAGTTTAAATTACTATTTTTAAGGTTGTGCGATGCGAGTATTATTTAAAAATAAACCTACAAAACCACAAAAAGGTCTGTGGAGAAAATTAGCGACAAAATTCAAACAATTTCTCGTAACTTTTATCCATTTGTTACTTTTTGACTGAAATTACACATCAAAATGCCCACAACTTGTTAATGTGACCATACAACAATTATAAAATTACATTTATCTGTGACTTTTAAAAGCACCTGAGCATTTCAGATTAATGCTCGAAAATGTCCAGGTTTTTATAGCGGCTGTCAAAATTATTTACCACTTTTATAGGTTGAAACGAGCACATGGCTCAAGATTGCATCTTCACTGCCTGTAATTTTATTAAAGCGACTATTTTTCAAATAAAAGTGTACTCAACCAGCCTGAATATTATCTACAACAATAAATGCTGTTCATGTTTAGAAAACATCCATTTTGTTTCTTAGTTCAACCTTCATGTAGTTGATAAGTTTCAAACCTCTTTGCTATTAACTTTTTTAAAGTATCGACTTTTTGTTTCCTATTTCAAAAAGTTGTTTCTCGCTCACATCTCAATCCGGCGGCGCCACCGGCGCATCGTTTAAAGGTCGAATCGATTTGTTTCACAGACATCTGCACTGCCTCTGCGCTCCTGGTACTTCTAGTATTAAATCGTTACAATTTACAATATTAATCGGTTATTTTGTACGTAAACGGTCGGCTATAAATACACGTTTTGTGGGAAGGCTTGGAGGATAAATTGCGGCTTAGAGTAAGCAGTTTAGGAATATGATCACATTTTCATATTCTTTGTTCATACCCAAGATCCTGCAAAAGCTTAACCTATCCCAAGATATCTGTTCTAAAACCAAATCTCATCAAAGTCAGTCATCACATCAGGATTCAAATCTCTTTCCTATCGTATAAAACCTCTGTGTGTGTGTGTGTGTGTGTGTGTGTGTGGGTGTGTGTGTGTGAGGGTGTGAGGGTGTGTGTGATCAGTGTGATCACATAATGAAACACGAACATAATGCTAACGCCCATGCAGGTCACATCAAGTCGCTGAAGGAGTAAATACGATAAACAAAAAGAGAAACAAATGTAATTATTTAAAAAATATACAAAAATTATATTATAATGTCAATCGTCAATTTTGTCTTAGATCAGGTAAAACAGTTTTAGTTAACCAATTAGAGCTCGGGGAGTAACGCGTACTGGTAACACCAGATAGCAGATTCGTCTTCTCATTCGCCATCATCGATGACCTGGGCTTGTGTCACCCACGTGACCGTTGTCTCTCGGAATGAAAATGCCACTGCCCTTTTACAGTAACATACTTTGACATACCTTATAATAATAATTAATTACTTATTTATTTGACTCTGACTAATTATTTTTGTTTTTTTTTTTCAGTCATGTCTGTCTGTTCTTTTTTACCCTAGTACCATAAGGAGTTTCCGATAACGAAGTACCTATGTGTGTTAGGTGTTGTTATAATATTCAGATAATGTTATAATATACACAATGTAACGCCATCAAGTGTAATTTACAGTGTAAATATATTTATTCCATCGTTGGTACACTTGATGTTAAAATCCAAAAAAAATACAAAAATGCCATACATAGCGATGATGGATGGTTGGTTAGCACATTCCCATACTGAGGGAAGGATGCGGGTTCAAGTCCCGTCGAAAATTTTGCGATATTATTTGATTTCTATGGCGATGGATACCTATTAGACTCTCCCTATCGCTCTATGCTCAGTACTCTTATCCCTCCGAGGATTAATAGATGTTGTGAACGGGCAGAAGCGGTGGTTTGAGGTGCTTAGATCGTGTTTGTGGATCGAATCGCCTCTCTAAGGGGGTAATATTTAGTCTTAAAGGGCAAGCTTGTGCAAGTGCTAAAGTGCTCGAGTTGTTTGCCTGAAATCGTGTGATGAAGGTTTCTTGACAATTTCCTGTGAATGAAAAAACAGGCAAAAAAGTTGCGCACTGTATCACGAGGGCTTTGCGAAAATTTCTCACAAACAATGTTTTTTTTGTTTGTCTGACACGGGTCATTGTGATATTTGAAATGATAGTTCAATTCTTTCCAGATCGAACGACATTTAGGTTACAAGCCATTAGTAAACCCTAACGTTTGGAAATCAAGTTTTAATTTATCGGTCCCGGAGCGGGACGAATTCGCCTTGACGATATTACAAAAAGTCGTTCCTAGTGTGGGACGAATTCTCCTTCAGAGATGTCAAATACGTATAGTTTTATTTCTTTTAAGTAAGTATATTTTTTATCTTCTCGCTCGCTAAGCCTTTATTCGCTTGTAAGACCAAGAATCCTACCATTAACTTTGGAGGTTTGTGACAATAAAATCAAACGAAACAAATTTAATTTGCAATGGCTCAGCCAACAAAGCGAACAATTTATCTATTACTTAGGGTCCCAATTGTTTTCAACGATATAAGAATAATATTAAATTATAAATATTAGTCCTAGCCATTTTTTGTAAACGAAAATTTAATTTAAACTAATGAACACGGTAACAAACGTTGATGTTGGTTGACTGTTAATGTTATAATCACATAACAAATAATAAAACCTCAACTTTTTCTCGCACACGCGCAGCGAAAAAGGTGAAAATTCGAGCTCGAAAGCGGACGAGAGACGAATAAATGATGCATAAAAAATTGGTTGGTTGTAAAGTCGGTTTACTGACGATAGTTGAACGTGACAACGTCTTAAGAAAATACTGATGGAATGGTAGCATTTGATACTCGATCAAAACATGTAAATGTACTATAGTATAGCAGCTGTCCACGCAGACGCATCGCTCACTCAAGTAGGAGAGAGACGGATGTCGAGCGCTCTCGCTTGCACTTCAAGCCTTACATGGAACGCCTCAGAGCGAGGTAACGCCGCATGACGTCATAGCGAGGTAACGCCGCATGACGTCATGTTTTTTCGTGCGTGCAGCCGGCTCTATCGAATTACAAGACGTTGTCACGTCAAAACTGTCACAAACAAAAATTGTTTCGAAATTCTGCGATATTCCCGGTGATACAAGCTTCGTAGAATATTTTCCACGAATATTTCTGTGGTTCTGTAACCCCTTTGTTTATAATAAAATATCTCTGATTCTTAAACTGAGTATACCCGAGTATAGATTGCTTAGATGACTTTTCCTTACCAAGGCACGTGACCACAGTGGCGCGTTGAATAGACAAAGGCATTGTACCTCAATATCTCAAAAATCTCTACCTCGAGAATACCTGAATACCTCGAGAATAACCCCCGCATTCTCCTCAACCTGCTAGATCTCAACTATCTACAGCGCAGCGCCGAGCCGCTAAATTGGATAACTGTACCAAACATTGCTTCATTGTAATGGAAAAATAATCACATTTAATAAGCACTAGCTGTTGCCTGTGGGTTTGCATGCTTACGTGAACTACTACTTGTACTTGTAAGCATTCATCAAGATATATCGATGAATAATTTTTACTTCTTATTCCGGACAAATCTGAAGAATTTACTCTCAATTTACCTAACACAGTAATTTTTTTTTACTTTCTAATCACACTAATATTATAAACTAGTTTATGCCCGCAGTTTCGTACGCGTTGTTTCTATAGAAACGTTTATAGGTGATTTCTATCCCATGGGAACTGATTTATGGGATAAAAAGTAGTAGCCTATGTTTGATTCCAGGATTAGAATTACCTGTATGCAAATTTTCAGCCCGATCCGTTCAGTAGTTTTGGCGTGAAGAGGTAACAAACATCCATCCATCCATCCAAACTTTCGCATTTATAATATTAGTGTGATGTGATGTGATGCCAAAATTTGGATGTTAAGATGTATGGATGTTTGTAACCTCTTAACGCTCTAAACTTGCATAGATGAGCCCTAAGTCTGGAATCAAACATAGGCTACTCTTATCCTATAAAACAGTTCTCATGGGATAGAAATAACCCTTAAACGTCCATAGAAACTAGTATGTAACAGTTTATCCTCTATTTGTAAATTTAAATGAAATGTAAGGAGATTACGAGACCTCTTTTGACAGAGTCAAATTCAGAAATAGTACGCAAAACTCCTTGTTGTGAGCGCACGGCACGTTTGAGCGTACTTAATTTTATTTTCAAAACGAAGCAAAGAACACTTTGATTCTGGGAACTCTACATTGTCCGAAACTCTAAGATCCGGGTTATAAAAAGCTTGATAGAGTTTTTGCTTGTAAGGCTCGTAAAAAAAATATCAAGCTTTCTGAATTTACTACACGTAATTGAAAGTAAAGTGATTTTGATCGTGTCTTGGTAGGTTTTTTCCAATGTTTTGTTATTTCGAAAGCTCTTAATGTAAACTCTTTTAAAAACTACACGTGCCTACGTACGTACGTACGGAACGTGTAGTTCTTTGTTACATTTATGGAAGCAGAAAAGCCGTAAATTTTTTAAAGAAGGTTTATTTCTAAATGTCTGTGTGTGTATTATTTCTGAATGTCAAAAGTAAAAAATGGTTCACCTAGATCAAAAAGATGGCGCTTTTAGTTTAAAATTATATGGCACAGGTTGACCGGAACGATCCCTGCCACATATGGTGTTCTAAAGTAATTCCGGTTTTTTCTTTTTGGGAGAACGCCTCATTTTCGGTGACTAAACTATGGCTTTTATATTTACTTCATATTAACTCTAATATATTTATTAAACAGGTTTTCAATAATCGTAGAAAAGAACCAACAGAAAATCGTTAGTTATAACTATCTAGTAATAGTATAGTATCATAAACACTCCACACAGAGGGCGCAAAAACAAGCCAACTAAAGCTTAAAATGTAAATTTTTAAATGAGTTTCCCTCGTTTTCTTAAGTTGTCGCAATTAGCAGCGACGGCGGCTCTGATTATTTTATTGGTACACGGCACAATGTCTCCCTATCCACTCGATCTGAAACACCCAATTGAAGCTGGCAATCATAAATACCTCGGGACACAGCTTGTAGGAATGGCTGGTTAACTGTAGAACATTTTATAACTTTTTGAAATTTCATCAGGAAAAGTTAATGAATAGGTTAATACAAAAAGAATAGAATCGAATAGAAAAAACATTTATTTGTGTCCAAGTAAATGTTTTTTCTATTCTCTCTTGGTACAAAAAAAGTTAAAAATAAACAAACGAAAAACCAAAACGGCAAAACATGGAGGGACACGAAAGGTGGACCAAGGTGGACAGAGACGTGGAGGTCTCTGCGCCGAAATAGGGGTTGGCTCAGCGTGTGCTGAACATTTTATGCTCAGCGCTGTTTTTCAGCCAAAGACCTTATTAAATTGACAAGTATACGTACAAAAACTGTCGTTGTTGTAAAAAACTTTTCAAGTTTGACACTGAAGTCGACATATATAAATATAATAAATAAATAAACGCGTTTTCACAACACCATTTTATTAGACCTATTTATCTACTAGATTAAGGACACAATAATTATGTTCGTTCTTCTCGCTCTTTTATCCTTGAAACTCCACTCCTTGGTGATAAAACCCTATCGCGCTATTACAACTGAAAATAACCGAGCCTAAAATATTTATTTAAAACTAGCTTCTGTCCGCGGCTTCGCACGCGTTTTTTGGAATAAAAATCTTGTTCGAGTTGCCTGTACGTTATTCTAGGTCGATATCCTTATGTGTGCAAAATTTCAGCCCGATTCATTTAGTCGTTTTGGCGTTGTCTTCGGCCATCTGAGTGAACCAGCTGTCTAACCTTGTGTTGATCTTCGTGACAAAGTACCATTAACTAGTTGCAGCCCGCGACATCTGGTGAGGTATATCTAGTATCTTTAATGGGGAGCTAGACTTGTTTTAGTAATAGCTGCTCGAAATACATTTCAGGCTGTGTGCTATACTGATTTTAGTAGCTTTGAGGCGCAATAAGATAATCAAATTGTAATTATAAAATTTTAGGTAGGTGTTTCTTCTATGTATCAGCCTCAGGTTGTCTAAACTTTATACCGTAGTAAGTATACATTTCTTCATATAGATTTAAGAAAGTTTTCAAAAATAACGCCTGACAACATTTTCGGTAGGTAGATTTCTACCTTTACCCATTCTTTTTCCGTAGATTAAATTAAAATAATTTCCAAATGTAACAAATTTATGACTTTGTAGTTATTTTTTAATAAAACCGTTTAATAAAAACGTAAATTGTGACTTCAAATAAAATAATATTAATAAATAATGCTGGACAAATTTATACAGCATTATCTTGACCCAAGCTAAGTAGAAAAAAATACTACTCTTATTTCTAATAATAAAGACTAAAAAACTCAAACAGCTCGCTCATTGATGTGCTTCTACCAATGTTATAATTTGGATAAAATTAAGATGTTGGTCATACAAAAGACATAAACGCGCTCCCCCTTCTTGTTGCTTTTGTTTGTTACCGATAATGTTTTGCAACATCTAACGAGCATGCTTACCAAAACAATTTAACTCTAAAACCAGTCATAAATTATTAATCAAGATACGGAGCTCTGCAGAAACGCTATTGTGCTCCGCAGAAAATTGATCATTCTACATAATGCACCCTCATTTATATCTAGACTAGTTTCCTCCGCGGCTTCGCACTGTTTTCCCTATGTATGGTAATGCTGATGCGCTGCGCCAGATACTCACCAGCTCTCGGGTCACGCGTCGCTTTCTGGCAATGCTGATGCGCTGCGCCAGATACTCACCAGCTCTCCGGTCACGCGTCGCTTTCTGGCAATGCTGATGCGCTGCGCCAGATACTCACCAGCTCTCGGGTCACGCGTCGCTTTCTGGCAATGCTGATGCGCTGCGCCAGATACTCACCAGCTCTCCGGTCACGCGTCGCTTTCTGGCAATGCTGATGCGCTGCGCCAGATACTCACCAGCTCTCGGGTCACGCGTCGCTTTCTGGCAATGCTGATGCGCTGCGCCAGATACTCACCAGCTCTCCGGTCACGCGTCGCTTTCTGGCAATGCTGATGCGCTGCGCCAGATACTCACCAGCTCTCGGGTCACGCGTCGCTTTCTGGCAATGCTGATGCGCTGCGCCAGATACTCACCAGCTCTCCGGTCACGCGTCGCTTTTTAAAAACCCGAAGAGCCTCGGTACCCCACGGTATCTAAGTTAGGCTATGTTCTAAATGTACGCCAAATTTCATCTTGATGTGTTCACCTGAGGTGAGATGCTCATGAGTTCAGTAGTTTTGGAGATCTTAGGACGATCGGATAATTTTGTAAAAACCCGTAGAGCCTCGGTCGGTACCCCCACGGACCTAGGGTTTCGACTCTAATGGGAGCAAATGAATTGTGTAGGCTCTGTCGTGACCTTCATGGAGGAGTCCTATTAAGCTCCTCGGCCAAGTCTGCCGCCGCATCAGCCCTCAAGTAGTAATAATACTTGAAAATAAATTTAAAAAAAATTATAATTTTCAGTGGCATTCGTCATGGGTTAGTGGTTAGTGTAATAATAAATAATAAATAAATAAATAATGCTGGACAATTCACACAGCATTATCTAGCCCCAAGGTAAGCAGAGCTTGTGTTATGGGTAGGTACTAGATAACTGATATACTTAATACAATACACTACATAGATAGATATTTTTTATTATAAATACATAGAAAACATCCAGAACGCCCAGGACAAATGTCTGCAAATGTAAAATCAAATGTAGTGTTTTTAACTTGACTTCAAACGTTTGATCTGGTATGGAATTTATCTGGTTTCTAATTTATGGTCACCTTTATCCAAATCATTTTCACTTCTTCCACTACTGGACAAGATAAGATGAAGATTTTCTATTAAATAATATTTAGTTTATAGTATGTGAGTGGTTTTTTTTGTAAACTTAAATTAATATAAGTTAGGTAGTATTGATTATGGTTCTAAAATAATGATACTAATTCTTAAATAACCATAATAAATTAATAATAAATAATAAATAATATATATAATATAATAATAATATATAATAAATAGTTTTGGTTTGATTCCTATTTCGTTTTAAATATGAACTTGTTATTTATTACATCAGGTGAAGTACCTAAAAAGAAAACTGTGGCGAATTTACACATGCTTTTTTTGTGACGAATTTACTTTGTGGCAAATGTACAACAATCCCTACTATTCTATCTAACAGGTAGATAGATTTTTTTAAACCATGTCCCTGATCTAGTAGTTGATTAACACTAATGTAATTTACAAGTGGATATTTCCTATGATTTGAGTTTTGTTTTATGTTATTCCGTGATCATGGCGCATGAAACTCAGCCGAAATATTGGAAAGCTCACAACTCAAATTATGGTAAATATCCGGTTGTAAATGACACTAGGTAGATAGAATTTCACGGGTTACTTCTAGGTGCTAGAAAATTATATGGCAGATTATGGTAGATACCCTTTACAAACCGACAGATACACCTATTCCATTCCAATACACCAGGTAACAATATTCACCTACATTTATTTAATTCCAGATTCTACGGGCGATGGAATAAGCAGATAGTAGGTAAGCACCACCATAGCTCAGGCGAATCTTAACAGATCTGCTAGGCAATTAATAAAATCGAACAATGAAGTAAGAAATAACTGGGTTTTCTCGCGGCCTTCGTTGATACATAAGACTAAGGGATAATCCCTATCCCTATAAACTAGCCAAACTTGATTTAGAATGTTTGTAAACAAACCGCGACACAAAAGAACTAATTTGCTTGGCGGCGAGTTTCAAATAAAATTTGTAAGCAATGTTTTTTAACTGACTGTACAATGCAGCTATTTTTAATAGTGTCCGAATCGACAGTAATTAAAATATTAAAATCAAAAGTGTCAATTGGGACATTGTGTCCCAATATATTTTGTCCGAATCGACAGCAAGTCATATTTATTGAAGAAAGGATCTCAAATCTACTAGAGTTCCTGTATAAAAAGACGAGGCAACAGAGTGAATTCTAGGTTAAGTATGGTTGGTTTGTTTACAAACATTCTACATCGAGCTTGGCTAGGGTATAGAAAGATACCTGTACCTATCTAGTCCCACTTAAAGCTAGAACACTCTAACAGTGGGTGCCTGTCTGTATAAAAATTGAAAACCGAAACAAATCGAATAATTATAACATACCTACCCATGAGATACAGAGTGGAATCCCCATCCCCTCAGGCACTGATCTACTTCTCCATTTTTGTGTCGTTAAAAAAAGACACTCACTGTATAAAGTGTGCATAAATCGTTGGTCCTGCGCCGGACCTCTTCAACAAACAAGCGGGGAACCCACACGACCAGGGTCGTGTCGCTCTGCGACGGGACGTTTTTTGACCAACAATTATAATTTTATACGTTTTCAAATAATCTCTTCGATTGGAACAGCCCATACAGAAATACATTACTCGGAGAAATATAAAAGCATAATGCAACAAAAATCCTTTACATAATATTACATTTAACTACTAGACGATCACCTCGCGGTTTCACCCGCGTAGTTCCCGTTCCCGTGGGGAATTCCGGGATAAAATATTAGCCTATGTCACTCCCTGAAAAGTAAACAACCAAACAAACAATCAAATCTTTCCTCCTTACAATATTAGTATAGATAACACTGTGTACTTTTAACAGAATTGAGAAAGCTGTAATTTAATACATGTTCTTTTTTATCTTTATTTATTTAGTTTGAAAATTTATTAAGTGTAATTATTAAGTGGCAAAATAAAGAGATTGAGTTATAAATTAATATTTGACTTGTATTTTTTTATCAAATGAGCTCCTTACTTGATATTGGATAACATTAAGTCAACATCATGATGAGAGTGAGGGAAAACTCGTAGAGAGTGCACCTGTGTTTTCGAGCACACTTATGCACTACGTTTACGAAATTCAGCTAGAATAGAAGGTCACCGGTCAACTGATGTCAGTTGTTACTAAATTAATTCTACAAGATGTAGTTTTACGGCTATCAATCTCACAAGAAAATTACTGAAACATAGTGAAAAGAAAAATAGATCGTTAATACATAAAAAACTTCAAATGTGCATGTAAATTGTGATGATATTTTAAATCGCATATTTTAACGTAATTTTACAATAGAATATTCAAGGAATAAGTTGTGTTATGTAAAATTGTGTATAATTTTCACATTAGTAGCGTCACACGTTGCATGCATATGTTTCAATCGAATTAACTTCTAATGTTTACTATGTTAGGTAGGTATATTAATTGGGTTAAATTATCTAATTCAACGTAAAAAAGCTAACATCCAATCCAGCTGCAGAATTATAACCGACTATTTCTCAATAAAGATAAATGTTATAATGGATGTCTTGTTAGCTATAGCTTCCTGAAGTAAATGCTTGTACCTTTGACTACAAAATTATAGCATGAAATATGATTGCATATTCCACGATGCACCCTTGACGAGTACAAATCGATGGAATTAATTTTCCTACGATAACTTTATTTAAATGTCATCATCGCTACTAACTTTGTCACACCTGTCACTTGGTAACATAGTAATCAATTCCTTGCTGGAACTATTTATTGGGCTCTTATTTTTGTAATTTGTCAGTTATGTTATCCTGTATTGTGTTTGAAACATTGGCGACAATTTTTGTTGTGACATATTGATTGAAATTCCTGAATGGTGTTTGTCAAGAGTGCGAAAAAGATTAGCGATAATTATTTAAATGCAGTTATGACATTTTGAATAATTACGGAATTGTTTCTTTTAATCATAAATAATGCTACGATATATCAGCCGTATAGAAAACAGTCGCTCTATAAAGCGACTGATGTCTGATTAATTTATGGCTAAACCTTTTTATGGCGCAAATATGCAGGTCTCGACAGAGCCCACACATTTGCTCCCCTTGGAGTCGAGACCCTAGGTCCGTGGGGTACCGAGGCTCTTCGGGTTTTCAAAAAACTATCTGAGCGTCTGGTCGAAGCGACGCGTGACCCGAGAGCTGGTGAATATCTGGCACAGCGCATCAGCATTGCCATACAGCGTGGCAATGCAGCCAGCCTCTTGGGGACGCTTCCGACTGGTGTTGATATGGATCGCAATTGTAAATACTAGTATAATTTTCTTTGTGAATAAAGATGTTTTATTAAACCTTTTATGTCTTAAATTTGCAAAACAGTTTCTGCTATTTGAATTTCACAGCACAACACTTACTAAAAAAGCTAAGCCAAAAAATCTGATCAAAGAAGAAACAATTTTTAAAATCTCTAAATGAAAACTACTTACTGTTTACTAATAGATAGACCTATGTGAATACCTACAGCTTATAGGCTGGACCTATTGTGGCTATTACCACATTATAAGCAGCTTCTTAGGTTATTAACCATCCATTTTGAATAGCGATTGGTCGAAAGGTCGAGATCTATCGGACTATTGTAGTCCGGCTGACATTTCTACTTGCGCAAGCGATTCTGGCATTAAACCTTGCGAAATAACGTTTATAATTGTTGTAGGAACAATTGTAAAACTAATTTATTTCAACGGTTCAGAAGTGATAGTTGAGGTTTGTGATTGCTATGCGATGCTAGAGATATCTTTATAACTCTTTCAGCTGATTGATACTAGGCTATACTAGTGATACTAGTATATCAGCAATGGTATCGGAGTTTTTTCTTGTATGGGTGATTCAGCGACCATATCATTGTCATAGTAAAGCGATTGGGTAGTAGAGTTTGACCTCTGATTGTAAGAAAGTCTGATTAAGTACCTATACCAACATAAAAGTCTGATGATGTCTCGAAGTGACTAGGAAAAGATCTCATTTTATTTATTTTTATTTATTTATTTATTTAGGGGAAATTTTATGAAGTCTACACACCAAAGTCGGTGGGCCGCCGACAAGTTAACAAATCACTGTCGGCAGCCTATATTACGTTATTATAGACGACCTCGGTGGCACGGCGGGCGAAGGTCCGCCCGCGGCGCAGGAGGTTGCGGGTTCGATTCCCACCTTGGGACAAATATTTGTACGATCTACAAATATATGGTCCGGGTGTTCTGGTTGTTTCTATATATCATAAAAAAATATCTATTTATGTAATGTATTATATTATGTATATCAGTTATCTAGTACCCACAACACAAGCTCTGCTTAGCTTGGGGCTAGATGATGCTGTGTGGATTGTCCAGCATTATTTAATTTATTTAATTTAATTATTCATACGCTGAAATGTCGCACCACCCCGCCGGGTTTTGTCTTGGCTATTGCTTTGCTTTTATTTGTACCCTATTAGATTTTATATTCCCTCGGAGCAAGAAACCTCGTATTTCCACACCTTGGAGTTTATTTATTTTATTTCAAAACAGATCCATCTCCGAGCCGCGATCCCGAACCCTCGTACATACCGTAGGGCATCGATGATAGTAAAATTTGGAAGATGGGGTACTAGCTTCTTGAAATTGGAACGCTTAAATTAGGTCCATTGAAGTCCACCTACCTCAGTCATAGTCGGACCGTCGTTCGGCGTTCGTGTTTCGCGTGCGTACTGTTGTCTCGGTCGCACTTCGATCTAGGTACGTCTTTCCATCTTGTTATGGTAAGTTTTCAAAAGATTGGAAATCGTGTGTCTTTGCGTTTAGTTGTGACACAACACAGGCCATTTTGTTGAGTTGAGTTGAAAATCTACAGAATTTTACTTTTATGTATCTATGCTGTAGAGATTATTATTATTATTGCCAATAAGACTCTAGTCAGGGGAGGCCTATGTTCAGCAGTGGTAAAAGCTGTTGATTCGATCGCAAAAATAATTTAAAAACAAACTAAAAAATCGATAAGCTCATTCAAAACCACTAGGTAAACAATGTTGCAAAAGATAAGTGCGTTATCTGAAGTCAGATTGAAAGGCATGAAGGCAGGAAGGCATACTTACTTATAAACAAGCCTAGATTTATCCAATTTCATTGGTACCCTGTCTGTGCCTATCACGAATCTGCGCCGTGACCAACTCAGATAGAAACATCTAGATTATTCGAATAATTAATTTATCACAAGACAACCTGACTCAAATGCGGGCAACTTATCGATGCAGTACGACCACTTATCTGAAGTTAAAGAATCGAAACAGGTGGACATAAAGGTTAAGGAACAGAATAACTACACCTTTAGGTTAAAGCTAATTTTTTATAGGACAGTTATCGTTAAACGGCGGAAAGCAGAGATACCTAGAACCTAAAGATACGTAAGATATCAGAAACATGCTTTTTTATATGTAACGCTTCTAGGCAAAAGATAACATAACATAATAACTAAAATGTACAACAAGATATTAAATGTATGAGATAATAGAGATAGAAAGAAGGCCCTGACTTCGAGGCTCAGTACTCAAAAGAAATAAATTAATACTGCTAGTTTAACAGCGTCTTTTAGCTCCAAAGAAAACCGAGCTTGTCATATTGCTGTCTTCTTACCTGAATTTCGGCAACGGCGGATTTAACGAAGACCAGCCATGTACACAAGACACTTATTAGCGCACGAGTGTGCAAACACAGGTGCACTCTCTATTCCTTCACTCTCATAAACCGATGGCACGGCAGATCGACATGACCGGAGAACTGCTTGTGCTATGAAAACCAAATGACTAGTAGATTGTACATAAAAAAAAGAACCATTTTTCCAAGATTCAGTGGTATTGAATGAATAAAGAAATAGGTAGGTATACTCTGTATTGTTTGAAAGAAGACTTAACTTGAAGACTGGTCCTATTTTGGAGCATGAAGTGGTCCCATCAAAATCAAAAACTCTTTATTTCCAAATACAATAAATGTACACTTAGAAAAGGTCAAAATATAAAGCTAAACACTGACACGGAAATAAAGTGATATTTTTTGATTTCTGTCGTCATCGTCAGTCATCGGTTTATAATGTGTAGATGTGTTTTTAAAACTGAAGCTCTGGTACCATTGGTAACCATACAATTATCTCTCTTGACTTGCCCCTTCCAGTTATAAATGTTCTAATCTACACCACGAACTCCACCATTTAAAGCCAACAAGCACTAAATTCCAAAAATCAGATAAACAGTTTGCTATATCTGGAATCACTTAATTAGTAGGCATTAAATCTGTCGTATTCCCTGCAGCATTATAGAGCTTTCCTCTTAAACTGCGTTTAGACGTTATCTGAAGCCCATTATATCTCTAATAGACTCTGGTTTATGTTTCAGAGATCAGGTAGAGTGGCTATTATTATGGTTAGACATGCTATGGTATGTGGACACACGCTAAGGTATATAATATGTATAAGAAATTAAAGAGCTCTCGTCAGTGTAATGATGCAATTTCCTCCACTTTTCTCTCTCCAATGTCTTTTACTTCTTTATACAACATGACAGCGACTTTCTCCCTGATCTGACATTTAACTAATTCTTGGTCTTTCTCTTTCTCGCCTTTGTTCTACTCTTCCTTCTATGATGTTACTTATGAAGTTGATGTCCAATTATTCTCCCTCTTCTGTTTTGGTCATATTATTATTTTTGAAGTTTACGACACTCCTTACTGACACTGGCAGATTCGTAGCCAAAAGCAAGCGGCGCCATGATGAAAGAAGTTGAAGTTGAATGGTATTAATCGAATATCTTTTTAGTTCAACTCATTTTAACATCTCCCCATGAGTCACTTTCTTCGTCCAGCTAATCCTTTCCACTCCTATCAGCACGGTAGGTTTATAAATTTGGAAAATTAAGCTGGCCTTCCTTCGTCTTAAGAATTATCTTGTTCTTCTTAGGTTGGATAGCGGCATTGTTTCCCCTGTAGGTGAAGCAAATGATGCTTAAGCCCGTAGAAAGTCCTAAAGATTTTAGAGATTCTCGTCAGGTACTACCTGGTTGCGCTTTTGGTTATCTCATTTCCGTACCGAGTGGAAGGTTGTAGCTTAAAAAACACGGTGCTCTACCTAATTATCCTTCTGATTCGGATATTAATGTAGGTAGGTACACAGCCCGTAGGAAATAAAAGCCAAAGAATGGCGGCTTCCATCCGTAGGTACTTCGTTTTGCAGAAATTCAACAGTCAGAACAATTACAGTCTTCTATTATTTACAGAAACTAAAAATAGTAAAAAGCATTAGTAAGTTATAATATTTTATAAAACCTTTTTTAAAAACAAGCTTTTAATGCATTGTCATTCAAACTAAACGTGCATACAAAATTCCAGCTCGATCGGTTGAAGATATTTGCTTCAAAATTGAGTTGTAAAATTAGTAGTATTTTAAAAACCTTTTTTAAAACAAGCTTTTAATGCATTGTCGTCCAAACTAAACGTGCATACAGCAGCTCGATCGGTTGAAGATATTTGCTTCAAAAATCAAAATTGAGTTGCAAAATTTTACCCGTACAAACATAGTTAAGTACATAAATTGCAAGTTAAATAAAAGCTTGTAAAACTAACACTGTTTTGCGAACTCTACCGATTCTATTCATGTGACGACATTAGCAAAGTCCATAGATACACAGAGTTTTTACAAGATAGAGTTGTACTATGTCGTACAAAATACCAAAGTCGTATTTTAATCATAAACGAATAAAGTGACCCAAAGTCTCACATTTTAAGTAGTTGTAAGATAAGAGAAGGTGCATTTTATTTCTTAATTTAATTAGCATCCTAGTAAATAACCGGTTTTGGTATCGTTTAATTTATAAGCAGAAAATTAGCTTGTAACAGATAACCCTAATTTAATATTTCTTTTATTGCTGACTTACTTAAGAAGCACTTAAGGATCCCCCAACTGGCTTGGACATTGGCTGTAGGACATTCGTGGTGGAATGAAAAGATAATACAAACGGTGTATTGTATCTTCAAAACAAGAGTGAATAAATGTATTCTAGACATTGATATAAGTAAAATTCTGTAGATATGGTACGTCCTCCCAGCGCTATTACAACAAATGTTGTGTTACCTACAACTAAACGCAAAGACACGCTATTTCCAATCTATTGCAATATACCTAACTATTGTACAACAATGATGGAAAGACGTATCTAGACCGAAGTGCGATCGAGACAACAATACACGCGAAACACGTACGCCGGCCGCGCCGGTCCGACTGTGACTGAGGTGGGTGGACCTAATTGGACTCAATTTGAGCGTTCAACTTTCGAGAAGCCAGTGCCCAATCTTCTGAATTTTACTTACATCCATGATTCAAGATTATATTTCTTATTTTGCTGAATTACTTAAGAACCGCTTAAAGATCCTCCAACTAGCTTGGACCTAGTCCTAAAACTCCAGGCATGCATTTTAATCAAAAGCAAACATTCATACAATATAATGTAGGTACACTTAAAAAAGGTGAAATGCTTAAAATAAATAGACATGGAAATAAAGTGACATTTTTAATTTAGTATATTTCTTCGATATGTAAAGAAGCGACGAAGAAACCTGCCTGATAGTTGTTACTTTATAGTTGATCTTTAGCGGACGACGACTGACTTCTCAACTCATGACGACGTCGCATCGCTGCTGCGCCGCGCCGTCAGGCACTCATGGCTTAGCAAAAAACTCGCTTTATGTTCATCTTTTTAGGCGACTGTAGTCTTTATTGGTTAATGAAAAGCTGATTAAATATTTGAGTTCCACGACTAGTTTGGTTTATTGACAGATACAGTACTAAGATGTTGTCCTATTAGTACGCAAAACACAATTTTCAGAGCAAAATCAGAAATAAACGAATCAAATTTAGTTTCTTTCAATTCTTTTGGCCTCCTCAGTGCGTTTAGCTTTACCTTTAAAAAAACGTGTCATAGTTTTTATCTACTTTTTGGCTTGTCTTTTAATCTTTCAACGTTAAAATATTTTTTATTAAAAAGCTCTTAATTGAAAAATTAGATTGGTCTATGGTTAGATTAGGGTGATTCCGCTATAGACGATTCCGGACATAAATTTTTAAATCACGTTATTAGTTGTTTTTATTGTGAGTGGTGCAAAGAAGAAAGTCCAAATTTAATACTAAATAAAAGAAAAATCGATTTAAGTCCATATTAACTTCTTTGGCGCGTTTGAAAATATTACCATCCAAAGAGTTGGTAACGACTGAAAAATTATACTTGGCAACACTGGCCAAAAACAGCTATTTCTGACAGTTTGAGGTTGTGTTTTAACGGCTAAACTTGAAGTGTCAATATTCATTTATCTTCCTGTTTCAAAAAATGTAAGTATATGTTGTTATTTATTAAGATTTTTTGAGTGCTAGAATACATTGTTAACTTGTTGCACCCGCGATACAAAAGATAGGAAAGTTAACTTTTTTCACCGAAATAAAGAGCTAACATTCTGAAACTTTGTAAAAGTAAGAAGAAATCAAAACTCAAATTAAATTAATCGTTTTTAAGAGTGTAATGATTTCTAAGAAATCAAATAACATCGCAAAAATTTTCGACTTCGACGGGACTTGAACCCGCGTCCTCCCCTAAGTACGGGGATGTGATAAACCAACTACACCACGAAGTCAAGTGACGTGGGAGTCGAAAATCTCTGCGACATCCTACGGTCTTTTCGCGCCGTTAGCTCCACCTACAGGGGAAATTACCCTTAGTGTGGGGTTACGCACTATAATAACAAAAAAAAACCTTAGTGTAATGATTGTTAGGTTAAAATAAATGTTATCTTAAATTGGTTGCACCCGCGATCTTGATGTCAGATCGCGGGTGCAACTTTTTGTCACTTCACCTTTTTGTGTGATTAATTACATATTTTGTTGTTTTTATATGCCTAGACTAATAATATATGCTTAATACTATTGACGATATATATTTAATATGTGTGTTTATATTACATTCAGACAATAAATTCATAAATGACGAAACTCCATCAACGTCGCTTCAAGCTTCAATATTATCTCCAGAAGCATGTCCTGAAACTGCTACTGTCCAAGCTGCTGTCTTACCAATAGATATTTGCGCTGTTTGTATGTGCTCGTACAATTGTTATGCAAAACCGGCAAAAAAAATACTCAATATCGTTATGCGGGGGTGAGTCTGAGCGATATGGATGAAGTGGAGAAACCAGAGTACAATTTATGACGAGGAAATCGTTAATGATATAGCAGACTTGCAATTTGAAGATGTTATCGCGAAGTTGGAAGCGCCATAAAAAAAACTAATGGAAATAATACGTTCATAATTTGTCGCGAATATTGAAGTATTTGAAAAGAAATAATTGATGTAAGCGATTAAAAAAGTGTAAAAATTAATTATAAATATTTTTTTATCTCTTGTTTTGTTCCTTTAAAAGTTAAATTGGTGTTTATGTTCACTTAAGTTAGACTGGTTGCACCCGCGATAATTAGATGTTGCGCCCGCGATTCGTTCAAAAGTGAATAATTAATTGTTTATTTTTGTTTTCTTTGGAGCTTCTATTTTATGTACTTGGTTACTTAACCACCTTACGAAATATTAAGGCTAAATATATTAAATTTATCACAATTAACAGATTTATAAGTTTTTTGTCTATGATCTGGAATGGTTGGGCCAAATCTGTTGCACCCGCAATGGCAATTTGGACCATTCTCCTAGCTTTTAAAAAAGTATTTTAAAATCCTTGTAAATTAATATTAAAAGATTATATTAAAATGTAATCTTTCAAAGATTTATTTAATTGAAAATGTTTTTTATTTAGTTACATGTAACTAAAACATGCGTCTAAATGTTGCACCCGCGATAATGGAATGACCCATTAATTAAAGTGCGTCTACACTGGGCTTACAGTTTTCTAACGCTATGTTACACCGAGCCAGGATGCTTGATGTCACCGATCGGTCGATACTGTCTATTTTCTTAAGGCTATTCATAATTTATGAGGCCAGTTCTAACACTTCCTAACTCACTATACTAAGCTATGTCACAGCACATTATGAACATCTAGGTTAGTCTGTACAATCATTCAAAGTCATGTTTAAATTCAAATGCATAGTGGTTGGTTATAGATAATCAAAATCAAAAACTCTTTATTTCCATAAATACAATAAATTTACACTTAGAAAAGGTCAAATTATAAAACTAAACACTGACAGAATGACATACCTAGTCACTGTGTCAAACCTTAATTGTGAATAATCACGTGGTTGATTTTTCTTCGAGTTTTGATCCTTATCAAGAACTCTTCTTTTTCTAGCAACTAGCATCTTCTAGCTTCTAACTTCTCATCTTATAGCAGTGCCATCATGCACAAGCTGAATTGACTTCGAGTTTTATTTTATTTTCTTAGATCATTTCCATGTAGATCTATTTTCCTTGCTTTTACGGCGAGTAGCCGGCACATCTGCTGCCCACCGTAAAAGGAATACATTTTTAATACCTTAAAACCACTTTTTTAAGACAACCCTTTATCCTCTTGGACCAAAGTGCTAATTAAGACAAATCCAAGAAACCCAAACTCGACGGGTTAAGTAGTTTCGTTCAGGAGTTCCTATGGCCACCTTCTGTCTCCTTCATCAGATCAACTCGATGGTACCGTGACATTGCATTGTCACTGAACTTACCTATGTATGGCAAATTTCAACTCAATTGGTTGAGGATACTAGTCTAAATTCAGGTGTCAGTTTACACATACTAACAGGGTAAGTAAAAGCATCTAATAAAATAATTTCAAGAAGCAATTTTTTTCAGTTTTAAAATGCTATTATCCTTAGAAAAGCTGTGAAAAACCCGAAATTAAACACGAAAGTACATTAACCGTACTATTTCTCGCCTTGCCTGTGACAATCCAAAATGCCCGCAGACATCGTTTGCTGATCAATCGATATCTCCTAATTTAGCTACTCCTTCACTTTCTTAGCGGAGAAAATTATCAGGTATTACCCCATTTAGTGGGATATTACCCCATTTTCTCGGGTACCCATGTTTTACCCGCGGGCCAACACTATTTTATGCTACCAAAGTCAAATTGCTTCTGTTAGTTTATCGGCTTCAAAGTATACAAACTAGCGTTTGCTATCGGCTACACTCACCTCACCTCAACAGCCTATATTGGGACACTGCTGAACGCAGGCTTCTCCTGATAAGCGCCTTATTGGCCTTTGTCTCATGGGGGGTAATGCCCATTATCCCCATGTGGGCAAGCGGGTTGGGGATCGCAGTTTAGTGGTGGAATTGTTCTGCAGGAGGCGCTGCTGCCCGCCCCCGGTGGATATCCCTGACCATCCGTCAATATTCTGTACCGAATTGGAGATTCACTGATACTGAACGGCATCACTGAACATCACTGATATGTGTGAATCGGCCCTTAGTCGCCGCTTACGACACCCGCGGGAAGAGTTGGGGTGGTGCAAATTCTAAGCCGGCACCACACGGCTACACTTACCTACTCGGGTTTAAGGCAGTTTTGGCTCATGCAGATGTCGTAAAAACTAACCAAATTATAGACTAAAACGGATGCCATCCTTTTTATTTCGATCCTTAAGAGAGGGACGGCAACATTTTTCGTGCTGTCAAATTATGGTCAAAGTAGTTTAGATTAGGTGACATTGATTTGACACCAAATGTCAGACGTTAGTGATTAAATTATGGTCAGAGTATGTACCAACCAATCAAAGGTGTTGCGATGTAAGACTGGCCAGGTATCGTGCCTTTCTACATGAAATCAACATACTTAAGGCGCAATGTACCATTTGCAGTGAGCATAATACCACAGCCTACCGATATGCATACAGTCGTTCGACGCAGGCATTTTGACGTGGTTTTGACAGGGCAATCATGGGGGGCCAGGAACGGGACGGGGGAGGCACGCTCCCGAGTTGCATATACCTTAGTAACTCGGGAGCGTCCACCCCATAGAAATCTAAATAGTGACTTGTATTTAGATTTCTATGGTCCACCCCCAACCCGTTCCTTGGCCCCCGCACGATTGCCCTATCAAAACGCCTTCGTTGAACGACTGATAATATATGTACTTTACGTCGTCGTGTGCTAATCCGTCTCGTAGCTCGTTACGAGCGTCTTCTTTCCCCGTACTGACTGCACCAAAACTCTCTGTGTAACACGTGAACACCGGCTAGTAACAGGCTTAATATTTACTATAAAGTTTTATATAAAGTTATATACCTACTTATTTTTTAATCAATGAGCAAAATTATTAGGTACAGACAGCGTTATTCTTTAGCATATGCTAATCAGGCGATTAAGTCACTTGCCTTTTTTCTTGCTCTTAAAAAAGCAGCTTCAGCAACACTGTAGCTAATTAACAAAGTACCTATAAGCAGGTACTAACTTTAGTCCTTACGCGACCAAACCCGTGGGCAACAGCAGGTGATATTAAAGTTCAGTTGCAGTTCTGATATTATCTTACGATTTGTTGGACAATTTGCACGTAGGCAGCCAATAATTTTGGGGCTAAAATGGCTATCAGTATTCATATCTAACATTACGGGTATGAAAACAAGTGTTGTTTTCATACTCGGTCAGTTTGGTAATAAACAACGGCTGTTTATTGCAGAGCATTCAATATTAATATACATGCTATACTAGGTGGGTACCTAATTAAAAGATACATATTTAGATACCTACATTATAATTTTACACATGGTCCTGACTCTGGAAAACTCTGCCTTCACTTCTTTTTACATAAAATTTATGAATATTTACTTGTTTATTTTAATATTTTTTTCACTTTGATGCTTCTAGCTTTACGTAAAATATTTTTAAATACCTATCCATATCTTCAGTTTTAAGTTTTTGAAATATTTATTTACCAACAATTTTTTTGTGTACATAATTGTACACAAAAAAATTGTCAAATTATATTAGAATTACTAGCTTCTGCCAGCGGCTTCGCACACGTTGTTTCTATGGAAACGTTTTGAGGTAATTTCTATCTCATGGGAACTAATTTATGGGATAAAAAGTAGCCTATGTTTGATTCAGTAGTTTTCGCGTGAAGAGGTAACAAACATCCATCCATACATCCATCCGTCCAAACTTTAGCATTTATAATATTAGTGTGATTACCATAAAAATTGTACCTATAAAACATAGTATAAATATAAATGAGGTTTGTATTCATAAATAAATAAAACATTATGTAAGTTATGATTAAGAACCTTAAACTCTGGCGAAATTAAAAGAGATCGCCTCATTTATTGGCACGGTAGGTATATCGTATCTGTGCAGGACAACATCAACTTATTTGAATAGGAATAGTATAGGGAATGCGTCTCAAAAAGTTTAGTATTTGAACGTCCAAAGAGGTTTATATGCCATGCCATAGATGCTGGCCGCACCAGCAATTTAAATACTGAGCCCCTTCGAAATTCGATCACTATAAACTAATGCACAATTGATCGTCTATTGTTCAATGGAATTCCTTTCTACTAATTTTGAAAATGTATAGGGATGATTTTGGTATAAACAGGCACGCTGACGGAAGTAACTTCAGTTTCTCTTCAAACTCGATCTAGGAAACATCAACCAGTAAAAGTGAACAGTCAGTAGTGCAGTAGGTACTGCAGAAAAGGAATAAAGAAGCTCTTTTCCATGGCTCTTTTCATAATCAGGGCGGAAAATGAAAATCAAAATAATCTTCAAAATCGTTTCGTTTCCGTTGTTGTGTAAGACCAACTCTTGTGTCGCTTGCATAACGCAAACGATTAGCGTTTGCACGAAAACGAACCTGACACTTCGATTTGTGGGGCGAGTCTATTTGACTTTAGTAACAAAACGTGATTATGACCCCTCTCTTCTTTCAATTTCAACGTCCTTCAGCAACAGAAAAATGTGCACCTGCTCAGTCATAGTGGAATCGCACAGTATCCTAAGTCATATCCCAGTGTTGGGACCCTTACTACACAATGGTAAAACAACATTATCCCTTTATCACGACACGAATATTCCTCGAACACATAATTTTCATATGTTTATCAAAATATCTCGGTTTTACAAGCCTACATGACACGAACCTGGCTAAGGTACCTACATAAGTAACCGTATTACACATACACGGAAACTGCAATTCCATTCTACCACGTAGATTGAGTGCGGAAATCTGAGGACCGATGTGGCGCGGCGGGCGTAGGTCCGGTTGCGACGCAGGAGCTTGCAGATGCAGATGTTTGTACGATCTGCAAATATTTGTATCGGGTGTTTTGGAAAAGGGCTAGCCCTACAACATCATATAACTAGATAGTGCCGTGTGGATTGTCCAGCGTTATTAAAAATTTATTTAAATGTAAACTAACACTAACACAACGCACATGAGCAATGCACAATATGTTTAACAATGTAGCAGTGGCTCACCCTAATGGAGTCTACACAGTCGACGGACCGCCGACAAGTTGACAAAACACTATCGGCTGCCCACAATATTCATACATTGAAATGTCGCACCAACCCGCCGGGCTGTGTCGCCGACTTTGGGGTGTAGACCCCCTTTATACCATTGAATGAAAGTGTCATACGCATAACGTGTCTGGCAGTGTCAGAACTAGGAATAGCGAGGATGTTGGGACCTTGGCGTGTCAATTCCTTGGGTTTTACTTGCTTACTTACTTTGACACAGACTAGCAAACCACAAGCATGTGGGGAGAGATCTATGAGATCTATGCCCAGCAGTGTAAAATATACTAGTCGCAAAGACAAAAGACCATCGCAGGGATGGCTTTCAATTTCAGGGTTTCCTCATTACACATTTTCACAAATAGACGGGTTTGCCGAATTACTACACCTAAGTGCATTACGAGGTGTCACAGCAGATCGCAGTTCCTTTGACAACGTGGTTTTTTAGGTCGTAAAGAACAAGTCCCTAACATGGATGGAATAGACCGTGTATGGGCACTCTTACAAGCCTGCACTAACAAGCCTACACGAGCTTACAAGATCCTATCGTGTATCGCTGATGACATTTTAATAGTTACTTTTAAGAATTATCAAAAATAACACAGCTATCCATTTCATTGCCGCCTCGGGGCTTAGATAAGGACTTTCGTGTAACGCGATTCAAAAGGAACCTTCACTGTACAGATTCATTGGAAATGTTTTTTTTTTTTCATATGTGACGTGCCATGCGAACAGCGTTTGTGAATTTGCGTAGATTGTTGCTAATACTGAAAACTGTTAAGGTGGTTTTCATACATAGGTATTGTAACCCTAAAAGAACACTGAAACAGAACTATCGAAGACGAACCTTCGTGGCCCCAAGGAATTCAAACAATTACAAAAAATCGTTACAAAATACGACCGAGTTCGACCAGACTTAAAAGAGGGCGCTTCTTACTTGGGGCTGTCAAATTAAAGTAGCATAGACCTTTAAGCTCTGCGCACATTAATACAACGCCGCTAATGCGCAGCACAAAATATTATGTGTGCATTCAAATATGGGCCTAACATTCAAATTCAAATTCAAATTCAATATTTTATTTCGGACAACTAGAATCCATAATTTGTTAGTAAAGGTAGAACTTATAATTAGGGTTAGTTACAACTAATATCTACTAAAACTGAATACAAAAATTTAATAAAATCAATTTATATACAAAATTATATCACTCTCCCCATGAAGCATTTCCACAGGAGGGGTGAGGTGATTCTACCAGCTATAGTTTTTAGGATGGTGTTGGAGCTGTCCCGTACCCTGCGCATCAGGGATGCCGTCTTTTTACGGAGGATGGCAGCAAAGCCATCCGTCTGATATTCCGCAAACATTGCGCGCCATGTTGTGAAACGGATAGGCATAGGAGTTCGCGTTCATAGGATCGGGACTCCGCGACGACGCCACGGCTCTCGTACGCCTGCAATGTGAAGACATCCGCACCGCGCACGCCACGCCTGGCTCGGCTACCGTCCGCCTCCGCTCCGCCTCCGGCTTCTGTGTGCGACGGCTTTTAAAAGTGGGAGCATACGTTTGTAGAACAGCGCGGCGGCGGCGTAAGCGCAAAAATCATGTTTTTGCTTATTTACAAGAAAACTACACAACAGACTATTTCAAGGACCAAATAATATTACCGTTTTGCACAAAAACAAAACGGATATTATGTGAGTGGAGAAACGGACAGCATGGTTTGAAGAATTGCAAATTTGAAATATGGATGTATTTATGTGCTTTTATCGTCTTTTTGTAGTCATGCTGTGTGTTTTTCCGTCAAAGTCATAGCAAGCAAGTCCCTGTCATTGTGACATCTGCAGTAACTGTCAATGTCAACTCATAGTGTCATCAACACCAGCAAGTACCTTGCTGATGCTGTCCGTTTCTCCACTCACATAATATCCGTTTTGTTTTTGTGCAAAACGGTAATATTATATGTGTTTCGAAACGGACAGCATGGTTTGAAGACCTGTTTGTTATCTGCTGGTGAAAGACGGACAAACGCTATGTGAAAATAAAATGTATGACATGTAACTAAGTAGGTACTAACATGTAATACATAAATAACAGTCAAACAAGTCAAAGATCTTAGGACATAACTTCTAAGACTTTAAAGTTGTGTAAAACAAAATATTGAGTGTTTATCAAATCTAATTGATCAGAAATCAACGATACTTAGCATCACACAAAGTGCCCCTGAAGCACATATAGGTACACATGGATCTGGATAGTGGCAGCCGGCGACGCCGTTCTGCAGTTGTATTGTGCGCCGTCATGCAGGTCACTTCGTTGGGGCTTAGGTCTGGATAGTGGCAGCCGGTGACGCCGCAGTTCTGTCGCTGTACAGCAGATCGCTTCGTGGGGCCGGACAATGTTTAAAACTGTCATAAACTGGGTAAAAGGCAGTGATCTAAGTATGAAAATATTGTATGTGTAGGTAATATAGGTATTTCATTATTTAAATGAGTAAAGTTCTGGTTTCTATTTGAAACTTTACTATGAACCATTTAGATTCATCAATTTATTAAATAGGATTATGGTATTCATAAAATCTTGCTGATCAGAAATTACTGCTCTAAAATGCAAGGTCTAATATTTCAATGAGTGTAGTTCTGCTTAGTAGAATATTTTCAGTTTGAATGTGATAGTTTTAATTTTATTTAATTCAGGATTTATTTGTTGATCACATGCTTGGTAATGTGCTCATTTTTAGAATTAATAAATTTAATTGATCTTGCTATTATGAGATCTGGGATTCACATGAACATAGGTACCTACTTCTTATGTATATCCTTAAATAACTGTCCATAATTGAATTTAGTTCAAATAGGACTTTTAACATTACAAATATAAAATAAAATATGTTATGGTATGGATAACTTATTTACAAGGGGTTATTTCGCTATAACCCTTGCTGTGTAATTATAGGTATTTGTATGTAATATAAAGATGGTAGTTAATGATATCTACATATAGCTTGTTAGTTCTCTGAACTGAACAACATAAGTACTTGAATCAGGTCCAGTTGCAGAAAACACCAAAACAGGTGTCTGCTTGGGTATGTTATTGTTTTCATGAAAAATACTTGGTTATGAATCCACTGACACCATAACTCCATGGTGTTCCCGCTAGACGATATATATTTAATTGCGGAGAACCCTGTCATATCCGACGGTAAAGGGTAATGGTACCTTGGTTGGTGATAATGATGGACAATCTGATACAGGACAGTGGGTGACGTGCCTAGTCTTACCACTCGTCTACTTCACCGTACCGTTTCTCCCCCCCCCCACTTTTTTACCAAAAGTTCCAGTGTCTCCATCTGAGGAGGGACTTCACTGGGGAGAGAACATTAAAGGAGCTCAGACAGAACCTCAATACAAGATTTAAAATGTATAAGCCAGAAGCATTATCATATTTATCATAGATTGTGTGCTATCTTCTCAGGCTCGAATATATTGGCAAAATGTCAGGCACTTTGTTGGGGCGTCCATCGCCTAGTATGTATGCCCCATCATCCGGATACAGTCTCCGAGGGCGACGTGTATATTCAGACAAAACTGATCACACTTCGACTGAAGGTGTTATAAAAGTCGACCTGACCTTGTTATAGCGAGGTATCGCTTTTAAGACCAAGTGCCAACAGGGCCTATAGCCAGCTGTGGACTAATATAGGCTGATGATGATCGAGCCATTCGAGCCATTGAAGGCGTAGCGAAAAATGCCATCCGTACCTCCTCAGTACTGGAGTTAACATTGTCATTTCCCCTCTGCTAGTTTGCCTCCGAGGCCAAAGGTATTAAGAGCCATTCGCGCCTTTGAAGGCTAAACGAAAAATCGCATCCGTATCTCCTCCGCACTGGAGTTAATATTGTTAGTGTCCATCTGCTAGTTTAACCTATCAGGTTTAGCAACGGGGCACCAGAGTCGCCACCTCTGCGGGTCACACCGCAGAGTCTAGGCCATGGATGGGGTAACACTCATACTCATAAATTTATTCGCCATAGGAGCACAAGGCACACTTGGTTAATATGAGAAGAAATATAATAATGAGAAGTATTGTACTATTTTACTGTAATAGCCTTCATTTCATGTCTATAATGCCACGCCCCATGTTCCGGATACAGCTTCCGCAGCCGGGGGCAATAAGTACCGTTCCGATACTCTGTTCAGATTATTTGGCTGGCAGACGGCCATGCCGTTATACCTCCCCGAGAGGCATGCTGCCGTAGTAGTGTCCTGAATCGTCGTCAAGACAGCTCCAGTAACATCATCGCCTAGCCCAAGTAAGCATGCGATGGCCCCTAATTTAGGATATAGCCTCCGAGGCCAGGGGCAATAAGTACCATACCGGTATTATGTTGATTATTTGACTGTTAGTTGGCCAAACTATAACATAACTCTCTCATGAACATCACCATTATTAGTTCCAGTTACATTGTTTCTGACGACAGGATAAAGTTTCCCTTATTTTATACATAAAATAATAAGTTTCGTTTACCGGTATGAAATGGTATAGTCCCACATATTGGCTTGAGTGTCAGATATTTGATAGGGTCACTGCCCACCTGACTGGAACCTCTCGTTCAAATGAGTGCATCCGATGCATCTCGTCAAAATGTGGATCACATCCGAGTGAAACCAACTGTGAAGGTTTGGTTATCTATGAGGTTTCAAAGTATTTATTGTAAACCAAATAATTATGTAATGATCCTCTGCTACTTAATTAACAAAGCTAAGAAAAAACTGAGCTCTTGTGACTTACACACTCTTGAATATTGTAATAAAAATTTAATATACCAGATTCTGATGGTGTGTTGGTGTGCACTAACCTTCACCTGAAGTGAGTTGCACTAACTCAAACAAAATAGCAGTAGGAAATTGTCTTTAATTTAAAGGAATGCCATTGCCCTGCTGTTGGACATCCTAGGCTAATAATAGTAATCTGTTTGTCTTGATCATTTTTAGTTTGTTGCAGAGAATTTAATTTTGATTATTTCAGACTTTGGGTCTAAATGATTTTCAGAATAATGCGGGGTCAATAAAAGAAATAATTTTAGGTACTTACTATTAAATAAAGTTGTTCTATAAAAGCCATAGGTAACAACTGTGGAAATAACCTATGATTCTGGGAATGTGAAACTAGGTTCAATATGACATGTGATGTTCATTCCAACTGGTGTCATCAGATCTTGGAAGTAAATCATGTTTTAGATAGGTACTTCAAAATGTCGGAGATCACCATGACAATGATCTAGAGTATATTCAGTTTCAATACAATGAAAGTAACATAATGAGAGACTACAAAGTATTTTTATGTTTGGCACCTTACTCCGAGTAAGTGTTAAACATACCTGCAGGTAATTTTATTTACAAGCTGTAATGTGAAAGGTCAATTTGCAGAACCTTTTAACTTATTAGTTATAAGGTTAGGTTAAGGTAGGTACTGTTCTTTAAATAATTTAAGCAAAAGAAAGCTATAATTATATACCTACTTTGGGCATTTTCTTATTATTATATTTAACTTCCAATACAATATAGATTAGTTAGTCAAAAATCAGCTCTTGTTCTGATATACTCTCTGTACTCTGTCTGCCAGTAACAATGAAATAAGTACCTAGCTAAATTCTGATTGTTCAAAATAAAGTGGTGATTCTGCCCCGAACAGTACAAACCGAACCTGGGAACTTATTATTATGATTATTATTATTGTGCTAAGGTTTAAATCTTCTCTGTGAAAAAACCGGTAAAAAACAAAGCACATGGGCCTAAGGCAAGTGCACTTCAGGTGCTAGGTAGTTCATTTTGCAGGATTTTTCTGACAATCCTACAAGTGTTTAGTATGACAGCTTTTTGCATTAATGTGTCAACTTTTTATTTACCAAACCAGGTAGGTAGGTACTACCAGGTAGCCTACGAAGATTTCGATCTGTTATTTATGTAGGCATTTGCCCTGCCCTGCCAAACTTTGGTGTCAATGATGTTTTTATTTCAAACAATTAGTTCATACCTATTACATGCACATAACTCTGTTTATAATAGTAGTTTACTAATTCATCATCTTTTCATCAAAAGTATGTTTGTAACACTCAATTAGAGATTGCAAAATGATTTAACATGATCTAGGGTGCTAAAAGGTGGCACCGCACCTTCCGTCTATAGGTTATGTACTTCAACCTGGGTTATTATCGCAATAACTTGATAAGACAAGCTGTACTAAAGGATCACACTCGTGTGTGTACCGCCGGCCTGATGGTACCGGCGACATAACTATACAAAGTATTACCATCCGATGGG
Source organism: Eupithecia subfuscata (assembly GCA_963564075.1). NCBI lineage: Eukaryota > Metazoa > Arthropoda > Insecta > Lepidoptera > Geometridae > Eupithecia > Eupithecia subfuscata. The sequence goes on along the minus strand of OY751102.1, from coordinate 15,374,322 downwards.
AACTTTGTGCCAGGCTCGTTATTATGAGTTTTCCACGCTTACCTCATAGTCAGTGGTCGGGATTATAACTCGGAGAGATGGGCACGAATTTTGCACAAAGTAAATGATTGTACTTCACCGTAAACATCGTTTTTTCACCAAAAAAACCATAAAAACACAAAATTTTCTGCATACACCGCTGAAAATTTCAAACGCTATGAGTTGACATTGACAGTTACTGCAGATGTCACAATGACAGGGACTTGCTTGCTATGACTTTGACGGAAAAACACACAGCATGACTACAAAAAGACGATAAAAGCACATAAATACATCCATATTTCAAATTTGCAATTCTTCAAACCATGCTGTCCGTTTCGAAACACATATAATAAGTCATAACCTACGAATCAAAACATTAATGAACATTAACCGCATGGTGCCTGAGATCTCGATCAAATTATATGCAGTGCATTTTCATGACTTTTTTGGTATTTTTTTTTGCAATCGTGTTTTCACATTCAAGGAACCAAAGAAAAAAATTGAATTCTATGAAATTCAAGTTTTTACCACGAGGATCCCGTGGGTATTGAGATCTAGGCCAGGTTCGACAGCCAAACCCGTTAGGTTCACCCCTTAAACTAATTTATCTTTACATACTTTTTCAGTGACAAAATGGCTTCCCAGGAGCTCTAAACGTGTGGCTCGCGAGCTGTCTTCTGATGCCGTCAATACGAAATGCATCTAAATGTTACGAGTTAAAGCCCATATTTGAATGCACATTTCTGTGCTGTGCTGCAGCGGTGCTTTTCAGGTGTGCTTAGACCTTTTAGACCGTGTTTTTTTTACATGAATTCCTATTGCCATACTCTCCTCTCCGCGAAAGATCCGATCCCCGCCTTCTATTCTTAGATAAATAGGGATGTTTTAATTTTTGGAAAACGCTTCATTCTATTTAGCTTGGAAAGTTGTAGGTACTTATCTGAGAGTGAGATACATACGACTAATCACATCACACTAATATTATAAATGCGAAAGTTTGGATGGATAGATGGATGGATGTTTGTTACCTCTTCACGCCAAAACTACTGAACGGATCAGGCTGAAATTTTGCATACAGGTAAGTCTAACCCTGGAATCAAACATAGGCGACTTTTTATCCCCTAAATCAGTTCCCATGGGATAGAAATAACCTCAAAATGTTTCCATAGAAACAACGCGTGCGAAGCCGCGGGCAGAAGCTAGTTTTGCAATAAAATTGGCGAACACTACCTTTTTAGGTCGACATTCTTGCAATCACTGAGGAAACCGGGAGATCATGATAAAATTAACATGCAAGCGCGTGTTTTTACAGCTTGTTCTCTTTACTTTAGAAAGGTCTCATCGATAAAAGTTATCTTAATTACTTACAATGTTCCGTTTTAAGTCAGTTTTTTGTTTTAAGTAAAATTATAAGTCATGTTTTTAATAATAAAATGAGATACCTACAGCACTAACTAGTTCGGGGGATAGTGAGCAACCGGAGCTGTCCGACTCACTGACAGTGGCCTAATCCAACTACTACATACAGTTAGCTACAACTAGCTAGCTCATAGGTAGCCTAAGATACAGGGTTCCTTCAATAAGGCTGAGCGCAGACTTGAGTCATGACAGTCTTAAGACAGACTTTCCTCACATAGAAAGTCTGCCTTAAAACGGAAACAAAACTGTTTTGTCTTGCATCTTCATACATTTTGTAAAGCAATAGTCTGTCTTAAAACTGTCGTGACTCAAGTCTGCGCTCCGCCTTATGGTCGACTGGAAGAAATCTCTGCAAGGGATAAAACCGCCAATTGCAGGATTATGATAGTTAGTCTTTACGAACTTCTTGTACCTACCTTAAACAAATCTTTCCTGCAATAAAGCTTATTATTAAAATGATAGGTATAAAGTCTGACGACATTTCAGTATCTGTCCAGTAGTTTTGTCGTAAAAAAGTAACAAACTATCCATTCTTCTTCACTTTCGCATTTATAATATACTAGCTGCGCCCCGCGGCTTCGCCCCCGTGGAAATGTATGTTTTCAACTTTCTTAATTTTTTCTTTCATAAGAACCTTCTCCTGACAATAACAAACACAACAAAAAAAGAATTAGCGAAATCGGTCCAGCCATTCACGCGTGATGCCGTGACCAAGGAAAACGGGTTTCATTTTTATATATATAGATTAAAATGATAGGTATAAAGTCTGACGACATTTCAGTATGATATGTCCAGTAGTTTTGTCGTAAAAAAGTAACAAACTATCTTCTTCTTCACTTTCGCATTTATAATATAAGTGTGATTTGCTTATTCTCCATATATCATCCGTAGCATTCATCAGCTCGGCAGGCAGGCGCGGTATAAATTGAAATTACGAGCACAGCGTGGATTTATCATCGTTGCAATATAAGCTGGACTGCATTCATTTTATTCACGGTCGTGGCGCTTCGAACGACCGTGACAGGGTGGTAAATGTGCAAATTACTAAAAGTTAAATAAAAATATTATATGAAAACAGTTTATTGGTCCAACAACTTTCAACTGAACGTACCATTTTACATTTATGAACCCCGAATACTTAAATGTTAATCTAGGTCTACTTAGCAGTTGTTGGTTTGTTCTCATTGAACAGAAGATAATAAACAAGATATTGCTTAGATGGTGTTTTGTGACCGAGAATTATTTTTTCAGTAGTCCGGAAGATTCTTTCATTCCGTGGTCCAGTCAACGAACCGTATGAAAAATAAATCTTCCGTGGAACTGTTAACTGGAGTAACGAAGCAATAATTTTCGGTGGTCCAATCAACGGGACCAGCTGAACGGGACCACGGGCAAGAAGCGAAAATATCGGGTTTTACTATTTTCTAGGTTTTACAAGTAATTTAGATAGCAGATAAGAAGTTTTGCGCACATTTAGAAAATTTAGAAATCGTAAAATTTAAGTTAGGAATCCTAAAACAACAGAATCGACATCATTGTAAGCCTTATGTTATGAAGCCACGCTAAAACAATCTACCAATCAACTGTGGTTTTGAAGTCTATTGACATTAAGAGTTTTTTTTACTAAAATCAACATTATGATAAACTCTAAAACTACAACAGATTCAAAGTTTCTTTCAGCAAAGATTCATAGCAAACGGTTTATAATGTGCGCCAAACTTTTATCTGCCGCAACCTAGAAAATAGTTAAAACCGGACTTTTTTTTCAGCGTCACCTTAGCCGCCGCTACACGGGGAGACGGAGGCTGGCATGTGTGTCTTGGGCCACGAATGTGTTAAGAGACGTTTCTAAGTAAGAGGGGAGTCTTGTATAAGATCAAAATGCCCTGCCTTAATGTCGTTGTTCTCGCACCGAAAATTAAAAATAATCCTGGACAGACAACATCAGGGGCGCTGAAGGTAGCGGGTCCGATTCATTTCGACCCAGTTTCGACCCCATTTTTGAATGTTCTGAAAATATTTGTAAAAATATAACAGCTAATAATGAAACACTTATAGGAAGTGATTTCGTGGTTAACACTTTAGTTGCTACGCACATGCGCTTCGGGTCTCACCTCCAAGGTTCGGCAGTGAATGTGTTCACGTTTTCTCTTCGTATATTAAGGTTCAAGAAAATAATAAAATCAGGGGAAATAACTCGTGTAGTTTTGTAAATTGATACAGTTATACCTTGCGGCAGAAGAGCAAAAATAAATAAAGCAGAGCAAAAAGAAATATGGTCAAATTTGTAGGAAATTTTTTGTACACAACTTGTCAGAAGTTATCATTTAACAATGCTATTCGTACAGATATTCGAGATATGAGCAAAAAGCTCAAAAAAACTACCTTCAACCCCCTTACACCCTCAGCACCCCCCCCCCCCCTTGAGGACGTTTAGTATGTTCATCTGGATACCGCAAGGTATAACTGTACCAATTTACAAAACTACACGGATTATTTCCCCTGATTGCCCATATTCGGCTTAATTTGATCGTACTTTAATAGTACAAGTCAAAAGTATCACAAATTATATTCCCTCAGAAAATGGAGCGTAATTCGCTACATATTCTGAGTCACTATGGATCCAACTATTAATCAATTTAACATGCAAATTGCTGCGAAACTGATATTCAAGTCAATTAGTCATTGCCTAACAAGTCTACTATGCCGTGGTCTAGGTACCTTACATTTTCCAGCCAGCAGTAGATATGTTGGTGTATTGGATCTATCTTGTTAAATGAAACAAATTAACCATTGCTAAAGCATTTTTCGTGTCATTTTGTAACAGAGCAACAATTTAATACGACATATTGTATTGAAGTTTGTTATTATTTATTTTTGAATACCGAGTAATTATTTATTATAGAAGTAGTACCATAACATATCCGACGATCCTATCCATACCAGTATGTCTGGCAGAGATCGCTCTTGAGCGATAAGACCGCCAATTGTCACTTGGGTTTTAATTATTTCATATTTTGTAAATTGTTTCTTAGTTATAAGTGTGCAATAAAAGTATATTCTATCTATCTATCCATGTAGGTAGGTATATTACGACTAAGTTCTCTATCTCTATGTGTAATTTATTATTTAATATTTCATCAAATTAGAATCAATCGCGAAGCAGATTGTTTTATTTATTTAAGGCAATGTAACACATAATAATGACTTTCATAGAAACACAATGTTAATTAAAGGTTATTATTGTTTTGACAAAAGTACATTATGTACATGCACAATATTACACAATATTAGGTACATACATGTATATGGACGTACAGTCAACAAAAAAAAATGGTAATAAGCTTGACTTTTCAAAACTAAAAGCGGTAACGAAGACCTTTGATTCTTTTAAGAATCTTATCTTAACACATGCAATATCTGGCGTTGACTGTACTACTCTACTTAACATAGATTTGGCACTCGTGTGTGTGTTTGGCATTGTGTTTTTTGCTTCTTGAGCAAAATATTACGCTGAGCCATGGCCTTTTTGACATACTGCAGCACACACGGACAGTTTGCTTAGATGTTAATACCTAATGCTATTGTTTGTTTTATTTGTCAACTCTATTTTATAACTGTTTATTTGTATTAGTGTACTATACAATTGCTGTAGACTGTATGTGTGTGTCTGAAGATGCAAATAAAGATTTTATCTATCTATGTATCACTCGTATTCTTGTCTCGTCTAACAACAACTTAGGTAGGTACCTACTAAATAATAAGATCGTGCAAATACCAGTCGTAATTTCAGTAATAACTGCTCGACTCCGCCGATGTTTACTAAGATTTCAATCGCTCAAGGTATTCGTATCAACTTGACAGCATAATGGTTGATACGATGAGCTCATTCAGTAACCGACACGATAACGTAAAGACAATGACAGCGAAGCGGCAGAACCAGAGACTTGATCAGATTAGGGGGCCTACTACAGGTTCAATCAAGCGGTAAAAATAGCCTTTATTTTCAAAACGTCAGACTTCAAATGGTCAGATTTTCAAATAGTCGCTCTTTCTAATTGTCACCCTTTCAAATCGTCTTCTTTGGTACAGTCATATCCAATTCACACACGTCGTCTACTTGGTAAGAAATATAAGGTACAGGAGCCTCAGGCGTTGTCCTAATTGGCGAAGATCGCACGATGACACGATGCGTTCTCCTCGTGCGATGAGTTCAAACATACAAATTTCATCAGAGTGTCCTATTTGAACCTCGCAAGTAATCGTGCGAGCACATGAAATGTATTATGAAACTTTGATCGTGCGATGAAAAACGCATCGCGCCATCGTACGATCGCTCCCAATTAGGACGCCGCCTAAGGCTGCGTTGTCACCTGAGATGTGCGAGGTGTCCCTATATAGCTGTGTGGTGCCGGCTTAGAATTTGCACCACAACAAACCCCTTCCGCGGGTGTCGTAAGCGGCGACTAAGGGATATCCACCGGGGGGGCGGGCAGCAGCGCCTTTTGCAGAACAGTTCTACCACTGAACTGCGATCCTCAACCCGAATGCCCGGCGTGGGGATTATGGGCATTACCCCCAATGTGATAAAAGCTAATAAGGCGCTTATCAGGGGGAGGCCTGCGTCCAGCAGTGGACCCAGCATTGTGCTGGGTAGACCTGGTGTGTCTACCCAGCATGCTTGTCTACCCGCTGGTTTTTACTGCAGGCCAAGGAGAGGTCACTTCACGACCATCTGTGGTAGTGCGTTTTTTTTACAAAATCACTTCATCTAAAATTAACATACATATTTTAACATTAGTACCTACATACATTCTCAACCTACCCAAAGTATGAGTGATACACTCACAGAAACATCTGAAATAACTATCAGGAGGTACAAGGTACACGTCGGCACTGTGACTGTATCTATACACTAGCCAAATTCGATGTAAAATGTTTGTAAAAAAACCACGACACCAATCAGTACCTAAAACTCACTTGCTCGGCGTCAAGTTTCAGATATCATATCACACTAATATTATAAATGCGAAAGTTTGGATGGATGGATGTTTGTTACCTCTTCACGCCAAAACTACTGAATGGATCGGGCTGAAATTTTGCATAAGTACAGGTAATTTAGGCCTTGAATAAAACATAGGCTACTTTTTATCCCATAAATCAGTTCCCATGGGATAGAAATAACCGTAAAACGTGTCCCTAAAAACGACGCGTGCGAAGCCGCGGGCATAAACTAGTAATTAATAAAGTTAGGAATCTGTATCAATCGGCTTTTACTTTAATAGATATAATTTAATTGCTACTAAAAAACGAAAAAACGACATCTAATTCCTTAATATTTACACTAACTTAATATTCAAACACCTTCTGGAATAAAAATAATTATAGGACTATTTCGAGATCATTACGATATTTACGATACTATACGATAGCAAAAGAATCGTCCAAATCGGTCATCATTTGACGGAGTAATCGACGAACACACATAAATAAAAACTTACATACAGCAAAACATAAACTCCTCCTTATTTTGAAGTGGGTTAAAAATCGTGTCACATCGTATCGCTTGCTATAAATTGGACTAAAGTAACAACTGGCGTCCAGAACACTATTCTTTAGTTAAGTGGACGCTATGCAAATATATTTATTAGCTGCGATGGACATTCATCAAGTTAACTGTACCGAGTCGATCTCGAAATGCAACATTTCTACATTTAAGCTTTCTTGTGGTCCTTCTTGAAAACAGTGTCGAATTCGAGAACAGAATTACGTTTTATAGAGTTTTTTTTTCAAGAGAAGGCATCTTGAGCCTTGAGTCCGGTTGATAAAGTATCGAGTCGTTATCGTGACGTTTTATTTTTCCATAGACCTTGGTACAGCGCCTCTATCGTGCGGGAAGGAAACTACACAAAACCCCTACAAAAATTAGACCCCTGGCAGGGGATAATTGGAAAAAGCCATTTATTAAATTAAATTATCATGAATTTCCAGGGCTTTCTTAGAAGGCAGATAAACCTTGCATAAACATGGCCACTTCTAGAGCTATTCCGATGAAATAAAATGGTCCATTAAATAAATAAATAATATTGGACAATTCACACAGCATCATCTAGCCTCAAGCTAAGCAGAGCTTGTATTATGGGTACTAGATAACTGATAGACTTTGTACAATACACTACATAGATAGATAATTTTTATTATACATAGAAAACATCCAGAACACCCTGAACAAATCTGCGGATCCTACACACATTGGTCCCGAGGCGGGAATCAACCCCGCAACCTCCTGCGCCGCAGGCGGAGTTTCGCCCGCCGCGCCACAGAGGTCGTCCATTGAAGATCATTAAGTTAGGTTACAAAATAGGTAATACACAACCTACCATCGATTAAAAGCTTTCCTTCTATGGACTAGCCTAAACCCAGTAAATCTAAAGCCGTATACAGACAGGCGTTACGCAGCGTAATGTTTATTATTGTTAATTATTGTTTTGTATACCTATCTAATTTAATCAAATCATTATTATTGTACTAATATGTTATGTAATTTGATTTTATTGTGAATCTTTTTATGTGTATATTATGTGTTTGTATCTATGGATTACCAATCTGAAATAAATGAGTAAGTAAGTAATGTCATGTCCCATTTGCAGCGAACATGATACGTTACGTTACGTTATGTGCTAAGATCCGTCTCGTAGCTCGTTGCGAGCGACTTCTTTCCCCGTACGTGCCCGTACTGACTGCACGAACACTTGCTCTGTAAAGCCTGGTCCACAGAAATCTGAATAACAAGTCACTAGAAGTCGTAAGCGCGCGTGACCTTGTCGCCGCTCAGGTGACTCTCACGCCACCAGTGCGTTCGTTGCTGTTCAGTTGCTCTCGAAACGTGCGTGTGTAAAAATGGTGTGTTGCAGCATTTCCCATTGCGGAAATTCTTCCACAAGTTGTAATTATACTAATAAAGGAATAACATTTCATCGGTAAGTATTGTTTTTTCTAAATAATGCCGTTTTTCCTTAAAATTATAGAATCTTTAAAAGTAATACGAACGTCACAGTCGACCGTTCTTATTATCACGTTTAACTATACATTGCCTCTTATTTTTGTCAACATCGGGCAGGTACCTCATTACAAAAAGCAATGTACTGCACAGTGAACGATAACGTTGCGCGCTCGATTTCCTAGTGGTACGGCCGCAGAACTCGGTCGCGGGCTAGTGTTGTGACACGGTAATATTATCCTTAATATTACCTAGGCGATTTTAAGCAGTACAGCATTAATCCTTATCCAATTAAGTAACTTAGATACATTGTGCATTTAATATAGATTAATATTGCCCTTTACAGCATGTAATTTGAATGAATATTTTCGAAGATATTACAGAGTTACAATGACAGGGACATAGCGATTGCGGTATCGGCCGGAGTACCGATTCTGCAGTAGGTATATTTAGTATAAGCATTCAACCCGTGCGAAGCCGGGGCGGGTCGCTAGTTAATAAAAAATGAATATTGAAGTACAAACTATATTTTTATTTTATTAGTACAATGCCCTAGTCATAGAATAACAGTACGATAGGTACGTGACCTGTTATTTCGTGCCCAGCACTAGTGTAGATTACATTAAAATGACGTCATAACGACAACAAATGCAAACTTGTCACTAATGTGTGAGTAAGCGAACGTATGCTACTACGCATAAGGCTTAATTTGGTTTGCACTGCATTTTTGGATGGGCGTAGCCGTAATTCCGTAGTTATCGTCTGTGTATGTAGTGGTAAGGTAGTAGAGGGGGCGAGCCGGCGACACGCATTCCCGATAGATCGGATGGTACTCAGCATTTCTAGCTTGTTATTCAGATTTATGTGGCCTGGTCGCTTCATCACAACGCAGTACGCTGCAGTATGCGGTAAGCGGCGCCCGACACATAAAATAAAAATTATTTGGTCTGATTTAACTTATTTCAATGTTATTTGTCTTAATTTAATTTTATATGATTTAATTTGATGGAATTCAAATTATATTAAATGTAGTTAGGCTGAGAATACTAAAATTTAATATAATGCTACTGCTCCACCTGCGTCCTAACGCGTTAATTAGGGCGTTACGCAGATGTGGCCAAGGATTTAACGTGTTGGTTTATTAACGTCAGCGGTGAGTGGCAAGCGCAGTGAAGTGGGGAGTGGTACTACGCACGGTGCGACGTATCACGCTGCCTTGTGCGTCACGGCGACACGGCGTCGACAATGGACAATCAAATGACCGGTTCTCAGCACAGAAAGTTTACGTTGCGTGGTCGTGTCGTGACGTTACGTTGTGCCGCGGCTTCACGCGTTACATTACGCCGGTGAGTACCCACCTTAATGGGTTCAATACCCTCTCCGTGTAAAAGCTTATTTTAATAGGTGTCTTTATCGAATTCAGGTGGGCTCGTGGCTGTGCGATTGAATTTCATAATGAAAGTAATTCTTCTTACATTGGCAGGGCAATTATAAAGTGCTTAGCTTGTAATAATACCTCAGTTTGTTATTAAGAGAACACGCAAGAACTAGCTTCAGCTGCTGGGCAGAGAGTTTTCCTAATTTGTATTGCTTTGCTCTAATAAGGAAGGCCTTTTTGACTTTGCAACTTTAGCTTATCTGTGACTTTGTCGTAATTTATTTCTTGTTAAACCCTTCTTTCATTTCGAGCGCTAAACACCATTAACTTTACTTGCTAACCCTACTATATTTGAAAAATTATGTAAAATGAGAGTTTGAAAACTACTTTGAATGTATTAAAGGTCTTTATTCACAAAGAAAATTACACTAGTATTTACAATTGAAACATTTGATCCAACTGCAGACTGTTGCAAACAATCTACAAGTAGCTCCACTGATCCATACATACCAGTCGGAAGCGTCCCCAAGTCGCTGGCTGCATTGCTCCGCTGTATGGGAATGCTGATGCGCTGCGCCAGATGCCTACCCACCAGCTCTCGGGTCACAGCAATAAATTGATCATATACCTACAACTGATATAACCTCTTCAGACCTGAGACTTATACAAATGAAATCAAAGTTATTTTATGATAGAATAGGAGTTATTAGGGTCCAAATAAGACATTTTATTTACTTTCAAATTTTTTTTTTTTTTAATTTTGAAATTATGATAGGCACACATATGTGTACCTCAGATCTATGGCATGTATATTTCGCCTATTTCACCTAATTTTTGGGTGTGAAACCTCTCAAAACAATTGTTCTTTGTGACACACAAATATATTTGGCAACAAGTTATGGTGCGGCATCATGAGGAGCAGTGTCAGTGTTGGCATTTTGATGCGAACTTGTCATCCAGGAAGCGCAGGAGATGACTGACGCCATCCAGCCGAACCTCAGGTTTCGGTAGGGCGACCACTGCTCAGTGTTTCTTTTTTGGCTCCCCTCTGCTCATTTCTGGACAATGAAACTAGCTGCCCAACTTCTACTCTGTTTGTGCTGGACCTGGATGTAAAATTAGGGTCAACTCTGCCACCTGCAAATTTCACCATAGCAGTAGCTACATTTAGCCTGTATTATAGAAGTCCGAGCTTGTTTTTGGGTTCGACGCCCTCTTGGTTGCAGCAACGGACGTACATTATCCAGCTGTTGAATGGCTAGATGCACTAAGTGGCTGAAAACCCTTACAGTCCACTTATTTGGGCGCATAGCGCTTCGATAGTACGCTATGAGCCTGTCACAAAGGTCGGTGTCAACCATGCAGGTGTTTTATTTTTTGACCACTGAAGGTTGTCGTACATCTACCTTTCTATTCTGTATTTTATACCAGCTCTTACAAGTATTCATTGGGGCGCTTCCAGTGTAAGTAGAAAGCATTGCTACAGCATTTGTATCCTTCCATTGCAACACAATTACTTTTCCAACGTTTCGTACTTTTTCATCAAATTCCCTACGTAAAACGTAGTAAAGCCGTGCTTGAGGATATTTCAGTCTCCATGATATTTCAGAGTCTCCATGATAATCAGTAAATTGTGTCATCTCTAACCGATTCTGATCTCATATGTCCCAACTGTGCAGAATACAGATTGGTTTGGTCTGCGGTTAGTTTTCAAAAGTCTTCATCAAGATATTCGAAAAATGACTACAAATAGTTATTGTTTGGACTACCTTGGCTAAGGAGTACGTCTTTACTTATGTCGGAACCGCGAAGAATCATTTCTTTGGTCAGCCAGAATTCAAGTCGGAGGGATTTCTTCACTGCTTACTTGATCATCTTCCGACTCCAAAGACGAGGGTCCATCGGCATCGAGTGGCAAATATTCCGGTTCATCATCTTCTCCAGAGAAGTCCACATTCCTGGCATCAAGTGCCTCAGCAATAGCGGCATCATCCATGATCTAACAATCAAAATAAATTGTCATTTTTCCATGGTAGGTAGTACAAATCTTAAGAGTAACATCCCGAGGTACACACATGTGTATTTACGGAACAAAACAGGCTTATTCACTGCACATACAATTTTTTTCAAATCTCTCATGAAGATGTGAGAAATTAACATTTTATTAACTAAATTACATAAAAAAATCAATCAGTTATCATGTTTTTTCATATTTACCTGTTTTCCGAAAGTTTTGCATCGACTTTGTGAAAAAAAACGTTGCACTTTTGAATTCAAATAAAATTTTCACCCACTTCTTCCGCTTGCAACGCTTTGTTAACGGTTTTTTTAGGAACTAGTATCATTAGATAACACATAAATAGTATCAAAAGCTGCCAAAAGATGTCACTAGTAGCCAAAAACGGAGATTTAATAAGGTACTCGCTTGTGTACCCCAGGTCTGAAGAGGATAAATTCGAAATAAATTTAATAAATTGATTTACATTACAATACAAGACTAACATACGAAGTATTAGAAAGGGCGATCAATTAGAAAAGTTTATTGCACATATCTAAACTTTTTCACGCCTATTATAAATTCAAATGATTCTTTGAAAATAATTAACATTTTACATAGTGTAGTCTAGCTAGACCAATGGTGTTTGCCTGATAATATCTCTATGGTATACAGCACGCTATTGGTATATGAAGTAGAAGTGAATAATTAATGGTTCTTGTAAGTTAATGTTTATAAGAAAGATTAAAAAAGTATTTGTAGGCTTTTACTTTGTAAATAGATCTTCCTATAAGCTTTCGTTTTTTATAGCTCATGTCTGATGTTTTCTTGTTTTTGTTTATAATTCTAGAGTTTATGATGAAGGTATGAAGGATAGTAAGTTTAGTAGGTATCTTTTAACTATTTATATATTTAGACATCTTCAACTAGACTGTACCTACTCATAAGGAAACTAGATAAAACCTTGTAAAACATACTTACCTACCCTTTATATACTCAGGAATAATGTATTGTACTTATACATGCAGGGTTATTTGTAATTCACTGACACTACGTAAACTGCCGGTTCTGTCCATCATCACGAACACGTTCGTGAAGACCCAGGTTTTAATTTTTTATTTTCATAAAAATAAAAATAAAGATTGTCCGGAATCCAATGAAATGGCAAAGACCGATCTGCCACGGGAGTGGCAGCTCGCAGAACGGCGTGTTCCCACACCCACTGTTAGTTCAGAGCAAAGCCGTTTTTAAGTTTAGTTTCAAATAAAGCCTGTATATAGAGCAATTTATTGAATGAAGGGCGGTTCTTTACCCTCGTATCTACTACCATTACCAAATTTATGAATTAAAACCTGGCGTCTTCACAAACGAGTTCGTGACGATACGCAGAACCTACAGTATACCTCAGTGTCAGTGAATTACCAAATACTCTGTATAGCTTTTACTCAAATAACGTATAGTCGTTTAACTTGTATCTATTAATAATATACTTTATTTTTTTATTATTTACGCACTGTTTTCCTAGTGTAGCGTAGCACCTACCTACGTAGAAATTTTTCGCAGTTAATCTAAATAAATTTATGCCGCCGCAAACTATGTTTTAGCAGACACTCTTACACCTTGCTCAAAACAAACAATTATCCATACTTTAAAGTGTAATTATTACTCGTTCAGTGAATTATGAAATGTCTATAATCTAGTTGTCAACGTCTTAATAACTGGAATATAAGTGGTTCATGATTTACGGTTATGAAATAATCACTAACGTATGTTTGTACAAGTTTGTTTAATATCTTAAGGAATTAAGTTTCTTCGGTGAAGTATGAGTCAGCGAAGCTTAGGTAGAGCTTCTACAGGGCTTTATAAGAATACTACACAACTTATGAAGAAACTGAATGAAGGAACCAAATAATTAGTATGATAATAATAAATAACCTACGAATCAAAACACAAAGCCATGTCAATAGACTGGAGGGTTTCTGATATCTCGACCCAATTATCTGCATAACAGTGGACTTTTATGATTTTTTTATCGCATTTTTTTTTCAATCATGTTTTTACAATTATGGGAACCGAAGAAGAAATGTTGAATTTTATGTAATTCTTGTTTTTTACCACGGGGGTCCCGTGATTACTGGGTTCTCACACAGTGACTATACCACTCCCGTTAGAGATCAATTCTTATACATTTTTGACGCGGATAAAGTAAAGCTCCTAGAACGTAGTTGGTCTATTCAGAAGTATTCATGTATGTATAGTCGACCAAGAAATTGGTTTACCACTCTAAGGCTGAATATCATTTGCACGTACAAAACATCAAGGGCTATTTTCGCTTGACAGATTAATAACTGCTACGTCAGAATCTGTCATTCCTGTTTATTTAAACTCAGAACGAAGCCGTTGTCTTCGTACTGATGTCTCATTGTTTCTCTTTGCTCGCTGGACAGTGCAGGTGGCCGACCACTTCGCCTATGATCTTGATGTTCAGTTCTCTAGAAATATCACTTATGTAACATAAGTGATATTTCTAGAGAACTGAACATTACATCGGTTAGGATACAACATAAGTTATGTTGTATCCTAACCGATGTAATGATATAATTTCGGCTCTTTCCTGTAAGTTTAAATTACGCGACATTTTCTTGACAGTAAGTGACTCGAGCTGACACTTGACAGAACAACAAGACAGGTTGGTTTGTGTTTACATAAAATATTCTCTATTGCGTTGACATCACAGTTCAAGTTACATGCTCTTTTAACCATTGCTCTGTGATTGGCTCACAGTTAATCAATTACGTTAATGTAATACAGTAATCCTTAGCGAATAATTATGTTACTGGGAGATGTCATCAAAAGTGGTAAACCAATTTCTTGGTCGATGTTACCTAGGTATCACTGATTCTTTTTGCGATGCTCATTGGCTGCAGTTTAATTATGAATAAAAAACAAAATAAAATAAGAAAGAAACGTAAAACTGACCAAGTACGAGTCGACTCGCACACGGAGAGTTCCGTACCATGGTACAAAACTATTTCGCAAAAGAAAACAAAAGCGGACGGACAGACAGCGAAGGCTTAGTAATAGGATCCCGTTGGTACCCCTTTGCCTTTACTCTCCATGTCCAAGTCGACTCGAACATCGAGAGTTCCGTACCGTCATACAAAACTATTTCGCAATAGAACAAAAACAGACGGATAGCAGACATCGGGGGCGTAATAGGGTTTTGTTGACATTATTTGGGCAAAGAACACTAAAAATACCTACCTATTTGTCAATCACTTCACACATTCCACTATTTGACTAAATATTCAAATGAATACCTACGACTCTTATTGATTTACTCAGAAATAATCCTTTCACAAAAGCAGCAGACAGCAATGCGGACACGAGGTGTGGGTTCAATTATTCAACGCAAGCCACCCGCGCCCGCCCTATCGATGCATTTTTATTCCAACATGCTTTATGGACACGCTGTCTGGGGAGTTGGCCGGTGATTTTCACTCGGATTTGACTAAGTAATGTTTTCATTCAGAGATTTGCTAGCGCAAGACACTTGCAAGTTGTATTTACTGAGAGAAGAAAATGGAATGCATAATAAATAGTAAATAAATAAATAATGCTGGACAATTCACAGAGTGTTATCTAGCCCCGAGCTAAGCAGAGCTTGTGTTATGGGTACTGGATAACTGATATCTATCTATACTAATATTATAAAGAGGAAAGGTTTGATTTTTTGTTTGTTTGTTTGTTTGTATGAATTGAATAGGCTCCGAAACTACTGGACCGATTTGAAAAATTCTTTCACCGTTAGGAAGCTTACTTTTCAGGGAGTGACATAGGCTATATTTTATCCCGGAATTCCCACGGGAACGGGAACTACGCGGGTGAAACCGCGAGGCGATCGTCTAGTACTTAATACATTACGTAGATACACTACACAGTTAAATATTTTTTTTTATCAATAGAAAACATCCAGAACACCAGGAACAAATATCTGCAGATCGTACAAAATTTAAGGAAGTACCTTAGCTGTTTTGCATGCCTTATTATCTTGCTGATACGGGCTTGGTAAACTTTTCATAAACAAACCATGATCAAAGATAAAGTCCCTAACATCTTCTCTTTCACACTTTAGCCACTTATTGAATGATCTTCTATAAAGCAGCAAATAGAAGAGAAGCCGTTGTGTGTAATGTTCTGACCTGTAAAAAGCCTTTTTTTTATCTTACCTTTGCTCCCCTTGGAGTCGAGACCCTAGGTCCGTGGGGTACCGAGGCTCTTCGGGTTTTCAAAAAACTATCTGAGCGTCTGGTCGAAGCGACGCGTGACCCGAGAGCTGGTGAATATCTGGCACAGCGTATCAGCATTGCCATACAGCGTGGCAATGCAGCCAGCGTCTTGGGGACGCTTCCGACTGGTGTTGATATGGATCAGTTGAGCTATCTGTAGACTGTTTGCAACAGTCGGCAGTTAGCTCAATTGTTTCAATTGTAAATACTAGTATAATTTTCTTTGTGAATAAATGTCTCATTCAATGAAAAAAAAAAATTCTTACCTTACCTTACCTTCGTCTGACCATAATCCCACCTGATGACGATATGGCCGACGATGGCCAAGAAGATCCCTAGTCTTGAAGATACCAAAGGAAAAAACAGAAACAGGCAGCGAGTTTCAAAGCTAAGCGGCACGAATGATAAAGGAAGAGGAAAATACACATACCTTGTAATGTTTAGACTTAATCTTCATGGTTCTACAAGCGTTGTTAATGCGATAAGACAGGATTTGCTAAAATCAAGCCAGTGAAATCACAGAAATAAGAAAGGTCGGTACCGCGGGACTTCAGAAGCACCGCCTCATATCGCCTGTCATTGTTAGTCTCGGTTTAATCGTTCGCATCGATTTATATTCGCAGGTTTGAGTCATTCTGCAATTTTGTAAAAAGCAGGCAATGAAGGTAAAGTTGGGAAGTTTTTTGCCAAGTCGCAATTGGCCATGTTGCCAATTTGGTTTTGTTTTTTCTTTCTTCCATTTGTATATCGTTGTTACTTGGTGTGCTGAAGAATAATTTTACTGTATTATAGGCATCGGATCAAAGCTTTCGTCATCCGGCATCATCGATTATTTCATCGATGATGCCTTACGAAGCTTTCAAATGCTGTTAAAAATCTGTTAAATTGCTTTTCTTAGAACTTTACGCCATCAATCCAAAAACTAATTACACATGTCTTGGTCTTAATATAACAAAATAGGTTAGAAGGTAGGGGACAGTCGATTCAAAAATTGAGATTCCTGGTGACAGTGGCGACATGTCGCTGGTCTGCAGATCTGCAGATCAGCCTGACAATATTCTTCCGTCTACTCGAGTTTAGATGTACGGACTTGCTTGGACTGCTGCTGCTGCTGAGAAACATTGGAGTTAAATCGAAATATTGTAGTCGTGATATGTCACGACTACAATATATGTACATAAAAAATATTATCTTCGGCGGGCTTTCGGCGCCGGTTGATCAAACCGGCGGCGAAAGCCAGCCAGCCCGCTTCCCACGAAACTACCGTCCAGTACGATTGCTGAGTAACTGCTCGCCGAAGGCACTTGTCGTCGATGATTAACAGCACGGGCGCAGCTTCGATTCCCGGTCAGGTGGTCTGCCACTGAGACCTAATAAACCTATCAAGTACAACTCACTAGCAATTAAAATTCATGGTGAATTATAACAATCTCGGGTTGTTGGAATTTATTGGTAGATTATGATAATAAAGTGCTGAACTGTTTTCTCGATGTTTCAATCAAAATATAACTGAATTTGTGTTTACTCTAATTAGAATATAGATCTTCGATCTTTCTATACAATAATAAAAATATATTATCATAAAAAAAGCCTTTATCCCTTACCAAGTTTTTTACATTAAAAAAAATTGGTTGAAAAATAAAATTTGGGATAGGTTTTTTTAAACATTTTTTAGACGAAATAAATAACTGATCACATCTCGATCACATCAAGTCAATAATGACTTAATGATAGATAGTGTCAAAAATGACAGTCAATGTCAGAAATGATAGCCAAAGTCAATGTCCAAAATAAAAGTTAACTCAGAAATGACAGATGTCATTAGAGACGTCTAAGGGAACCTAAGAGGAAGGGCGGCACCTTCCTCCTGTATATTTTTAACACCTCTACTGCGTTCACAAATCCGCCTGCCAAGAGTGGGGATAATGGCAAAACCACCTACTTGTCTGGGGAAAGCTCGTTCAACAGAATGTACGTTAGGTCATAGACATACAGTAAAGTTGTCATTTTTCTATTAGGGCGTTATAATTTGTAGACATAAGACCCTTTATGACGAAATAATTTTCAGACGTTTTACTAGTAGGTCATTTTACTTTTATTCCGTTCACCCCAAAAGGGCGTTATGCTAGATTGTCCTTCTGATACGGACCTCAATGGACGTTAGTGTGCTGAAGAGAAGGATGCAAACACTATGCGTAATCACTCTTATTATGGTCGAAGCGATTACAGCGACGTTTTTCAATTATTGACAAATAGGTCTTGATACTTGATATAGGGTAGTAGATCTATAAAACGCAGCCGACCCGCACTCATAACTGTCAACTGTCATAAAATAACAATAACGGTGACATGTGCATGGTTATTTATGTCACTTAATTCCATTAACTCTATTCAGCTATTAGTGACATTATAGTCAATATCGTGGTACTGTATAAATGCAGGTTTTTACTCAGTCGGTTCATTAGAGGTACAATATATAACGAAGCTCAGAAAATGGTAATAATACATTATAATGATTAAGTACGATCAAAAATAGTTAGGTACAGGCTATTTTAGCTATTCAATATTGCGACAAGAACGAGGGAAAGATTTTTATTAAAGGCGATCCATAAATGGAAATTCTTTCCTAGCACCAATACGGCTGCTAAGCAAGTTGAATCAACAACAGATTTCAAGCAAGCCCAACTGTGGACCGGTTGCTGACACGTCCCAGCAAAATATTCTGTTAACTGAAGATTATCGCTTTAATCGCGAGTTACCGGGCTCTTTCTGCTAGACTAATCGCTTTAACATGACTATGACAATGTTAAACGTCACAGAAAGTCACGTTTTGACGTCACAGACACGTTTTGGTTTTGTAGGTACCTTAAATGCTCGCTTCACCTCTAAATTACATTTTCGTTTTTACAAAGATGACGAATTAAGCTTCAGAGTTTTTAAAATCCGGATAGGGTATAGATAAAATTGGACAACTACATAATATGTAGTTTCTTTCATTCATCTTTTGACGTGCGTCACTCCATATCACATCCGTGTCAAGATTGAAACCATTCTATCTATCTCTGCGAGCTGTGTAGTGCCGGCTTAGAATTTGCACCACCGCAACTCTTCCCGCGGGTGTCGTAAGAGGCGACTAAGGGATATCCACCGGGGTCGGGCAGCAGCGCCCCTGCAGTACAATTCTACCACCGAACTGCGATCTCCAACCCGCATGCCCAGCGCGGGGATTATGGGCATTACCCCCCATGTGATAAGGGGGTGGCCTGCGTCCAGTAGTGGACCAATACAGGCTGTTGAGTTTGAGGTTGAGGTATCTATCTCTCCGTTAAAACAGCATCGCAAGTGCACTGTCTTATGTTCGGGGTGGTGATTTTGCGACGATAATACTGTGTTGAATTGAGCCCCTAAGTTGTCGTTGTTGAATGCATGACGAAAACTTTAGAATGCAACATCAAAATAAAAATCAAATACTCTTTATTTCCATAAATACAATAAATGCACTCCGGAACCGTGGTCCCACTGCGATGTCCCACTGGTGGGACAAAACTTTTACACTTGACCGTTCAACATATGGCTCTGGGTGCAATTATATATATACACACCCTTTCAGTCACATAGTCGCCACGAACCCCCCCAAGCTCCCCCCCCCCCCCCCCCCCCGCTTCGCGAGGGTTAGACGGGCTTCGTTAGGAGTAAGTTAATGTTGACCTCCCCCCCCGCTTCGCGGGGGTGGGAGGATGTGGACGGTCAAGTGTGTGTTTGGTGGGACCACGAAAAAGTTTTGTCCCACCAGTGGGACATCGCAGTGGGACCACGGTTCCGTCACTAATAAATGTACACTTAGAAAAGGTCAAAATGTAAAACTAAACACTGACACGGAAATAAAGTGATATTTTTGATTTCTGTCGCTTCGGTAAGTGGACTAAAGTAAGGATGCTTTAGGAGCGTGTCGTCGTAGAAGCTTTAGAATACGTTTCAGTCAAATATTGTAGTAATCCATTTTCAATAAAACCACAGATTCTGGACGACACAATTTATATATACACATACAGGACATGATCGCATTCTCTGACATTTTCAATATTACATCTCTCTTGGCGACATTTTTTGCAGAGCTCTGTACCCACATAATAAGCACCCTGGCCAGCTAGGTGTAATAGCAGAATTATAGGGCTCCGCAAATATTGCTTGTTCCGCCCCAGGGTAGGCTAGGTAAATGGACTGTATTTATCTTGCCCGGCCCTTTCTGGACTTTGATGTTAATTCTTTGGATAGAATGCGTGAATAAAGCACAATTTCCACTGAAGCGACGACGAGGAGAGGTGTCGTTTAAAAACTACCAATGGAATAAACGTTGCAAGTCCTAGAAAGTCATTGTGACTATGGGGGTTTTTGACGTGACAACGTCTTATAATTCGATAGAGCCGGCTGCACGCACGAAAAAACATGACGTCATGCGGCGTTACCTCGCTCTGAGGCGTTCCATGTAAGGCTTGAAGTGCAAGCGAGAGCGCTCGACATCCGTCTCTCTCCTACTTGAGTGAGCGATGCGTCTGCGTGGACAGCTGCTATACTATAGTACATTTACATGTTTTGATCGAGTATCAAATGCTACCATTCCATCAGTATTTTCTTAAGACGTTGTCACGTTCAACTATCGTTAGTAAACCGACTTTACAGACAACCAATTGACTTGGTAGTGAAATTTTCATTCTATTATAGTAAATAGTGGAAAGATTGCAGGCTCAAACCCCGCCTGAATCGTTATCATTTTCGATATATCTTTTAGGAATAATAGAATCTCGAATATGGCGTGATAGTTTTGGACCATCGCATTATCTAGGTACCTACCTATCTACATTTTCGCTTCACCTCTAAATTACATTTTCGTTATTACAAAGAAGACGAAATAAGCATCAGAGTTTTCAAAATCCGGATAGGCTATAGATAAAATTGGACAAGGATTTGTGCTTTGTAGTACCATATACATAGATATAAGTAAAATTCTGTAGATATGATACCATCTCCCAGCGCGCGTATCATATCTACAGAATAGAGAGTTAGCGCGCTAACTCAACAAATAGCCTATGTTTTTACAACTAAACGCAAAGTCATAATGTTTCCAATCTTTTGTACCCAATGAACAAAAAGATGGAAAGACGTACCTAGACCGAAGTGCGACCCAGACAACAATACGAACGCACGCGAAACACGAACACCGCGGCGGCGCCGCCGCCGGTCCGACTATGACTGAGGTGGGTGGACCTAATTACAATAATAATAATAATAATGCTGGACAATTCACACAGCATTATCTAGCCCCAAGCTAAGCAGAGCCTGTGTTATGGGTACTAGATAACTGATATAGATAATACAATAGACTACATATAAATAGATATTATTTATTATACATAGAAAAACATTCAGAACCCCTGAACAAATATCTGCAAATCGTACAAACATTTGTCCCGAGGCGGAAATCGAACCCGCAACCTCTTGCGTCGCAGGCGGACCTTCGCCCGCTGAGCCACAGAGGTCGTCAAAATCGGTCCTAATTTATGTTATTCACGTTAACTGACGCTGAAACTTCTACCCAATCTCCCGAATTTTACTTACATCGATGATCATATAGCGTCTATTTAACATCGAAGTGAAATAACTTTAAAAATGAATTTATATATTTTGACCGCGTCACATGACACCGCATGCTACAGAGTAATTGCTCCAATAATTGTTTAATTTCTTATCCTTGTCACGTTTCGTCATTAATTGTTGACAAATAAATGTCAAATAATATTGCACAGTAATTGAATAAGTAATTATAATAAGAGGAACGTAGAATACGGAATGAGCGTATTGAAACATTATCCAAGTACTTCGTGGTTAAGTTATTTAAACTAGCTTCGGCCTGTGGCTTCACGCGTGTTATTTCCACGTAAAAAGTAGCGTAAATGTACCAAGTTTAAAACTATATGAATGCAAAGTTTTAACCTGATCCGCTCAGTAGATTTGGCGTGAATCATACATACTACATATATACGCTCATTCAAATAATTGGGGTGATTATAAAAAACTTAGTATTCGAGTATTTCGACGACCTGTGTGGTGCCTGGCGAAGGTCGTTCATGAGGCTGCGGGTTCGATTCCCGCCTCGCCACAAATGTTTTTACGATCTGTAGATTTTTGTTCCGGGTGTTGTGTGTGTTTTCTTTGTATAATATAAAATATCTATGTATGTAAAGTTTAAGTACAGGGTAAAACGGGGTGAATAGAGACTTATGGGTGAATAGAAATGGACGAAATACTGGAGCACAACATCCTTTTGCAGAGGTCAGATCGACTGACACAGAAGGTGAACAGTCATGGACTAAGGATACTGCCACTGCTACCACTAAAACACTAAAACACTACCTGGCTGGTAGTGTTTTGCTCCAGTATTTCGTTCATTTCTATTCACCCTGGAGTCTCTATTCACCCCGTTTTACGGTATATCATTTATCTAGTACCCACAACCCAAGCACTGCTTACTTTGGGGCTAGTTGATGGTGTGTGGAATGTCCAGCTTTATTTATTACATTTATTTTATAAATTACTTCAAATTGAATTATGGAACATCATCGTTTTAAATCATCCAAGACAAACAAATACAAAACTAATAAAAATTGCCAAGTAATTACTCATTACAACTCTAGCCCACCCGTATTAAATTAGTTCCGTCCAGAATTAATTAGTAAATGTCTTACAAGCTTAATTTTAATTAAGCTTCCACCGTTTTATGGTGGTCGGGTAATGATTACAATGGACGTTGTTTTTCCAAAAATTTATTGCTGAAAGCTATTTGTCTATTATATAAATGTCTAATAAATTATGAAGGTGCTAATTAAAGTAGTGGAAAATTATGAGTCCTCCCTTTGCCCAACACTGGGACGTTACAGGATAACTGTAACTTTAGGAAACATTCTAAATATTTGGAAATTAAAGTCGTTAGGCTTGGTGATGCTTGGTGGTCCCGGCTTAGAATTTGCGCCATCCCAACTCTTCCCGCGGGTGTCATAAGAGGCGACTAAGTGATATCCACCGGGGGCGGGCAGCAGCGCCCCCGGCAGAATCATTTTAGCACCAAACTGCGATGCCGAACCCTCATATCATACACATCATAGGTCTTTGACCGTAGGTTATCGATGTAAGTAAAATTCTGAAGATTGGATACTAGCTTCAACGCGAAACGCTCAAATTGTATCCAATAGGGTATAAGTAATAATAATATGCATGTGACCTCAAAAAAGCTAATATTTTTTTACGAATTTTCTATTGTTAAAGAAATTAATCTGTAAATTTATTTTTGTATTTTCTTATGTTTTTATTGTGAAACTTAATCATAGAAAGTAGATATTTTAAATCTCCAACCCGCATGCCCAGCGTGGGGATTATGGGCAATATCCCCCACGTTACAAAAGCGAATAAGGCGTTTATCAGGGGAGGCTTGCGTCCAGCAGCGGACAGTGGAGCGCCATAGGCTGTACCTAGATGTAAATGTTATGCTTGGTGATTCTGGTGTCGCTTCCAATAAGTTGACAAATTTGTGTCTACTTATTTCTGAATAGGTACTTCGATTGTTTTAAAAAACCTGAAACCGGTTTCGAATCCCTTAATTTTACACTATTTTTATGTTTTGCCTAACAAATGCCAATCCCAAGGGAGTCAATTATTTTTGAGATCACCTCGGGATCATTATGACATCGAGCTAAATACAATAGCGAAATAATTTAAAAAATCGGTTTAAAATTGACGGAGAATTCGACGAACATACATAAATAAAACGGCAAGTGCGAGTCGGTCTCGCGCACTAATGATTCCGTAAGACCTTGTGTCTTGCTAAATTATCATGATTCCAGGTCAAAGGAAAGTAGGTACCCTGTAGGTTTCGATCCATGGCGAGAATCAAAATTTTTTTTGTGAATACAAGCTACGGAGGATGGGCATTTTGGGCCGGTTTGGGTACTTTGTCCAATCAAGACGTCATACGTCGTTGGATAGCTTTTTCAAGTGGACAAAAAAAATCTACTACGACGAACCCGTTACAGTTGTCCGTCATGAAATATATTTTTCTAAAAATTCTACCATCAGGTTCAGCTTAATTTTTGCGAAAATCACTGAGTGTAAGTAGATGACAATCCCTCCTCATTATAGACCTCTCTTGGGCAAATAAGCATTGGAATGGCTGAATAAGAGTCGTTTTTTTAACAGAATAGACCTTTGTTGGACCACAATCTCCGATGTACCGATTAATCACGAAGGTTTGTATTTATTCGCTCTAGTCTTGAAGAGACCCATAATGTTGTTCTGTTGACATAAGTCACATTGTAAAAAAACATTTCTTAGCCTATTAAGTATAACAGTAGGTACTTAGTAAAGCACTATCGCATTCACTCTCTGCCTCGTTGGTCTAGCAGTCAGCTTGTTCAACCGCTGATTATTAGGTCCTGGGTTGCGAGTCCCGGGTCGGGCCAATAGTTGTTATTGGGGCAGCCCGAAGTCAGGAAGTTGGCGGTGTTACACCCTCGTGCCTCGGAAAGCACGTTAGGCCGTTGGTCCTGCGCTTGACCTCTCCCCGGTCGTGTCGGTCTGCCGATTATGAGAGTGAGGGAATAGAGAGTGCACCTGTGTTTGCACAAACACTTGATATTTCTTGCGCGTCTGGCTAGTCTCCGATGAGACTGGCCGCCGTAGTCAAAATTCCGCTAGAAGGATATTATTATCGCATTCACAGCCCAGAATCGGCGGCGGTGTGACCATGCTAAACACGAAGGCCTTACTGAGCCAGCACTGTTTTCAAATGGTACCAAGACATTTGCGCGAAAAACACTTCGCGAAGGACATTAGCGCGAGTAGATACTTGCGCGAATGCCACATGGGTGAATGGCATTTGCACGAGTGACCATTTGTGCATGTAGACACTTGCGCAAAAATTACAAAACTCCTAATAACTCTCGAAGTAGACGTCGCATATTTCACCGTAGCTAGGGGATTGTTAGGGGGCTCTTGCCACTGATATATCCCACGTTCCCTTAACCCTCCCCCTTTCTTTAGATCTTCGTAGCACGTGCTACGATGGGCCGTCGTAGTATGTAAAAGACTTCAACGCCACCCTTCTAGCTTCTTTTCTACCCCACACTCAACTGCTCATAGCTACGAAACTAATATACCTGACGAGTTGGAGTTTTCGGAATGATAATGTAAAGCTTTTGCTCTTTACAATCAATGTACTAACTTTTTGCTACCCCTGCCCCTTACTTCCCTGACCATAAATATGATATTTTGTAGACTTACGAAGCGCATGCGGCGTAGCCAACGAGTTTTTTACGCATTCATGTCTGCGAACTCAGTACTCAGTACTACTCAGTAAAGTGGTGACTTGTTTTTACTAATTACTACTGGCAGCTCTGAATGTCACACACATGAATACGTAAAAACCTCGCTGGCTATGAGCCGCCGGGCGGTCCGCCGTAGCATAGTAGCTAGCACTACGAAGGTCTACAAAATAACACATTGGTCTACTGGGAAGGAAGGGAGAGGGGTAGGCAGAAAACATTGATAGTAAGGAACGAGAACTTTCCTTTGTCATACTGAAAAAAGCAACTCGTTAGTTGTATTAGTTTTGTAGCTATAAATACTTTTTTGCGTGGCAATGCAGCCAGCGTCTTGGGGACGCTTCCGACTGGTGTTGATATGGATCAGTTGAGCTATCTGTAGACTGTTTGCAACAGTCAGCAGTTAGCTCAATTGTTTCAATTGTAAATACTAGTATAATTTTTTTTGTGTATTCACAAGTTATTTCTCTGTATTTAAAAAAAAATTGTGTATAGTAGAAAACTGGGTGCGCGTTGAAGTCTGGTATGCTACGACGGTCCATCGTAAAATCGTTGCACGTGCTACGAAGATCTACGTTAAAATGTGTATCGTTATGGGAAAGTATGGGGGTGGAGCAGGGGAAGATGAGATGTGTCAGAAAAAAGAGGGCAAAATCACACACAATGGTGCGATCTGCAACTCTCTGCAACGTCTATTTCGAGAGTTATTGGGAGTTTAATGATTTTTCGCGCAAGCGCAGCGTCTACTCGCGCAAATGGTCACCCGTGCAAATGTCCTCCGACCAAGTGTCATTCGCTCAAGTGTCTAATCGCGCAAGTGTCTACTCGCACAAATGTCCACTCGCACAAATATCTTCTCGCGCAAACGTCTTTCGCGCACGTTTACCGAGATTATTATTATTAATAGTTGAAAAACGCAGATTTTCTGAAGGATATGGTGATTCGTAACTAAACGAATACATCCGACAGTAAATTATATAATAATTATATTCAATAATAGTTATATCGATGTAGCTCAAATAATTAGCATTATTTGAGCCGCCCATGTTTCGCGCAGAACCGCTAGGGTAAAAGTGTTCTGAGTTGAGACCGTGACTCGGCAAACGTAGTGTAGGACGCCCTCCGACCTGAGGCCAGGTGGGAGGACGGCCTGCAAAAGATTGTAGGCAGATACTGGATGCGGCAAGCTGAAGACAGGGCGCTAAGGCGCTCTTTAGAGGAGGCCTATGTCCAGCAGTGGACTAATATAGGCTGACGATGATGATGAATTGTAAAAACAATATAACTTATGCTTAAAATGTAAAAAAATTACATATATATTTTTAGGCACCTTATAAGATACCTACTACTCTAGTAGAAAGTGTCAAAAAAGTCGAAAATAAGTAACTTTCAGGGTAGGATTACTCAAAACGGACAACGAACCGGGACTAGCGCCACGGTTATTCTTATTCTACAGAAAAAGAGCTTTCCAACGATATATCACTCATTTCGATTGGTGCCGGTACCAGGTTCCATACATTTGTGCCCATCATACGGATTTTTCCCTTTACTTGTGCTAAAAGACCTTGCTGCTCAACAAATTTCATGATTCTTTTTGTGTGATTCCCTTGGAAATTTCAAAACGGACATAAACGGCTGTAACTTTTGAGTGCTTTAAGTTTCATTTATATCGCGGCTCGAAGAAGTTACGGACTTTAGTATTTGACGTTAATTTCAACTCGATACGTGCACGCGTTTCTGAGAAAAGGGGGTTGACAGACGGACAGACAGACAGGCAGACGGACAACAAAGTGATCTTATAAAGGTTCCTATTTTCCTTTTGAGGTACGGATCCCTAAAAAATATATACAGCCGAACATAGAAGCTCCTCCTTTTTTCGAAGTCGGTTAAAAATGTCAAAAATCATACATTTTATGTCATGATGATGTCCCCCTAGCCGAATTTCGGCCACGGCGGCGGCTTGTCTCATGGGAGACTAGTCTTGTGCGCAGAACATATTATATTATGCACAGGTGTGTGCGCAAACATTGGTGCACTGTGTCACTAACGACAACGATCTGCATGATAAGAAGTAACTAAAGATCGGTAAATCAAATAAGGGCCTTACTCATGAAAAATTAATATTAATAATGCGGGAGTTTGGATGTTTGATTATCTCTTCACACCAAAACTACTGAACAGATTCGGCATAAATTTTGCATACCTTAATAAATAACATAATTTTGACCTGGATTAACATGGAGGCTACGTTATGTCACGGTAAAACACCTGTGAACCCGTTGGCAGAAGCTAGTAGCATCATAAAATAAAGTAATCATTGGACTACCGCCATAGCCCCGTTGGTTTAGAAAATGATTGAAGTGCTCCGAAAGATGCTCATTACAGATAAGTTCAAATAAATTGCTATTCAAATTAGTTTAGCGGACGATAGTATCACAGCTCGGACGGTAGCTGGGAAAAGGTACTAAGAATCGTTTTCCCAAAAGCTGTCTAAGGTCTATATCTAAATGTATCTAAGAATATTTAAATTAATTCACAAAGAAAATTATACTAGTATTTACAATTGAAACAAAAAGAAACAATTACAAAGAACAGCTAACTGCCGACTGTTGCAAACAGTCTACAGATAGCTCAACTGATCCATATCAACACCAGTCGGAAGCGTCCCCAAGACGCTGGCTGCATTGCCACGCTGTATGGCAATGCTGATACGCTGTGCCAGATATTCACCAGCTCTCGGGTCACGCGTCGCTTAATGTATCTTAATTTAAAGAGTAAAATTTCAGCTTTTATTTGCACAGTTGTCATTAAGTTAGATTCGGAGGTTCGGCATTTAATAATTAACTAACAGTTACCTTACGATGTCTTAGGCTAGGCATAATATACCTTTGTTTTGAATCGATTACCATTATTGGTGGTGCGTGGTGAAGTCAATTTACTATGTGAAAATTAAAGGTCTTTGCACATAAACACTACCTAATAAGGTGTTCGGAGCCGTGTCGCTCCCAGCTACTCCCTGTTAGCGAATAGTAAAAAATATTATTTCATCACTTACCACGTTTCCCGCGCTAACTGCCGATATAAGTCACAATTATGTTGTACCTAGTCTCGCCGAAGGCAATGTCCCCTAATGTAATCCATAGCCACCTTCAATTAAGTACTTAATGTATTTAAAATGGGATATAAATTATGGTTTTCTGAGACCAAGTAATTCTAGAACAAGTTATGAAAATGAGGCTCGTACGGTTTTGAACGTTGTTGTGATTCACTAGATCACAGAACGAGAATAATGTAATCCTTACGTTCAAATCCATAACAATAAGATTATCTCCTAAATTGGCCCACAGTTGGCCCTGGAATTGGCTCTATAGAATCCCAATTTGGCTCAGCTCACACTTTGAATGTGTCTTCTTAGGGAGCGTTACATATTTAGCGGCGTTTTGTGCTATTGATTATTCAGTATAGCCTATTGTACGGACTTTGATTTAATATTATAATGTGGGCCTTATTAGCCAATCGAATAGATGATACACCTAGCTACGGAAAATCAGGACATGGTATTTTTTTACTTGCTTTGTTTTTGCTCTAATGCATTTTTTTAAATGGTGATGCTTAATCATTCCTCTACCATCTCAATAATTTCAATCTAATTTCATGAAGAAGTGGCCTTATAGGGAGCAGGCTCCTTTCTAGAAAGATTTATTCACTTTGGACTTGAAAACACCGAGAGCTTTACTCTATAGGTACTAAGCTAAGTTCTGCAAGGTTTCATACTCTTCTTTGATGGATAAAAGATGTTTATTACTGCAATTTTATAGCTGTGCCATATTTCCGCGCAATGTTTTTAGTGGTTTCAGCATGCAGATAATATTTACTGTGATTTTGTAGCACTGTTTTAGATATCCCCTAACCCGATCCTACAGCATAAAACTTTTTACCCAACAAAAAGATCTAACTTTGTATTTTTTAACCGACAGAAAACAGAGGAGATTCTCAAGTCGACGCGGATATTTTTTTTATGTATGACCAAGCATTACTTTATACAGAGCCGTCAGATTTTTTTAAATACAATTGATATCAATATCAAGATAGGCAGATACCTTGTAGTTACTTTCTTTGATATTGTAATCTGTGAATACAGAATCAAGACACGTTCTGCTCGCAATTACTGAATACCTCGACATCTATCGGCAGGCGAGAAAAACTACGCAATCCAAAATGGCTAAGATAATTACTTGCGTAATTAATGCAAGTATTTTAAAGTTTTTCTCTTCACTATGGCACTTTAACTATATCTTTGTTTTACATCACTGCTATAGAAAGACAGCTCGATCACTCGTCTTGCGGGAAAAATCATTTTATAAAGATATTTTATGAGAAAACTTTTACCCGTCTTGATGAAAAATAGACTAGACTTGAATAGAATAGAATAGAATAGAAGATCTTTATTTGTGTGACATTAATAACATAACATTACTTATAACTAAATTTATAACTATTTATAACTATATAAATGTATAACTAAAACTACCTAATAACACAAAAAGGTTACTGGTTCAGCTTTATGCTGCTATAGGCCATAGCAGCGCTGGTTTTCAGCGGTGCCAAGATTCTAGCCAGGTACATGAAATCGTCCCTGGTCTTATCAGGCTGCCTCCATTCTTCCCTTTAGGTACCTAATCTTTATCCATGAATGGGCTCTATGTTTTAACTCATTTGTAAGATTCAAATTGACCTATTGACTGCACAGCTAAACATGTAGTATAAAACTAAAGTAGTTACAAAGTTATTATAACACAAGCTCTGCTTAGCTCAGGGTTCGATGATGGTTTGTGGATTGTCCAACATTATTTATTTATTTATTATGTAAGTAATTCATTGTTCAACTGGCGTCTTGGTCACGCATTCAAAGAAAGAAAGGAAATAAATTTATTGAAACACATTGAGGGACTAGTAGACAGCCATTGCCGAAAGTTCCCAAAACAAGGGCGAAAGGCGAAAGTTATAGAAGGTCTTTTAGCTTTTCTAGCTCAAAAAAAATCTCCTTGTCACAAGATAAGAAGAACTTTTTTGAGTTAGAGCGAGACAGCAGGCCATACCTATAGACAAAAATCATCTAGCTGTTCTCACGCACCCTGTGCCAACATAGTATTCTAGTAGTGTTCAAAGCACCACCTATGTATAGAAGATTAAATAATTTTGTCTGCTTAAGGCGAGGTGTTTGCAGCAAGTTTGCGCTTTTTGCGATGCGCAGGAGTGCGTGATTAGCTCCATTTCAATTAAAAACCTGTCAACGACGCGCAAATGAGATACTACTAACACTACCTTTTGTGTTGACAGAACTTGCATGCTTGTAGACCTATGTTTTAACCGTAAAGTGTCTAAAAACTGTGTTATGCCAGCACTCTTGTTGACGTTTAAACGATGGAAGTAGAAAGTATGGTATCTATCTACTAAGAGGTACATGGTGTAAATGTAATCATATAGGTACATAGTATTGTGTTTTGTCGTGCCGTAGCAGGCACGCCTTTTCTATACTAATATTATAAAGAGGAAAGATTTGATTGTTTGTTTGTTTGTATTGAATAGGCTCCGAAACTACTGGACCGATTTGAAAAAAATTTTCATCGTTAGGAAGCTTACTTTTCAGGGAGTGACATAGGCTATATTTTATCCCGGAATTCCCACGGGAACGGGAACTACGCGGGTGAAACCGCGAGGCGATCGTCTAGTGTAAAATAAAATAGGTCTCCGCGACAGTCTGTACCTAGGTACCTACTTAAGTTATTGTATATAGACGTAATTTCTGCCTCGTTTGTCTAGCGGTCAGCTTGTTCAACCGCTGATTATGAGGTCTAGTGTTCAAATCCCAGGTCGGGCCAATAGTTGTTATTGGGATTTTTCTAGCAAGAAATATTCACAGTAGCAGCTCGGAGTCAGGAAGTTGGCGGTGTTACACCCCGTGCCTCGGAAAGCACGTTAAGTGGTTGGTCTTGCGCTTGACCTCTCCCCGGTCGTGTTGGTCTGCCGTCCCATTGATTATGAGAGTGAGGAAATAGGATTACACCTGTGTTTGCGCACACACTTGTGCACTATAATATGTCCTGCGCATCTGCCTAGTCTCCGATGAGACTGGCTGCTGTGGTCGGAATTCGGCTAGGTAGCTACTTATCAAGTTTAAGATTTAAGTAAAATAAATTTAAGAATTAAGTTTATGTAAGACCAAATAAGTTTATATTTAAATTTAAGTCAATCAACATATAGGTATGTATTTAATGTATTGCGTGAATGACTTTATTTTGCAATTTAGATGTGCGGCATTTTCAAGTTGAGTGTGAGCGAGGCAAGTCTTAAAGATCAGAATTTAGTTTTTTGTACGATGATAACTTCATGGATACTGGTGTTATCCAAATGTTTTTATCTACTGAGAGTAATGCGGCAATAAAATGATTTAGGTTAGTTTTAGATACAATTTAGTTATAGAAGTAAGCAGTAGTGTTCAAATAATTTGGCGTGATTTAAAAAACGATAAACCGACTCCAAATTCTTCTAGTGGTGACATTTAGTTATAATTTGAGTCTAATTTAGTTTGATTACACATCGAGGTATACCCAATCCAATAAAAAAAGAATTATCAAAATCGGTCTAGGTACTCTGTAAAAAGTTAAGCGTGGTCAAACATTACAATCAGTGAGTGAACAATCAATCATCCCCGGTTTTCCTACCTTTAGGGTTGGCTTTTTTTTTATTTAAATGGGACTACTTTCGACCCTTTTCAATAAAAAAAGAATTATCGAAATCGGACTACTCTGTAAAAAGTTATGCGTGGTCATACATAATAATAAAAAATACGCGTGGACTTTAGAACCTCGTTTTTCGTAGGCTCATAAGGGACTGTTATACACCAATGACTAAGTCCCTTAAAAAAAACGGAGGAGATTTTTTTAAGGGTTTTTTTTTTCTATATTACGAAGCATTCGTAACTTGAGCGCGAACCTAAACACCTGCAAAATTTCATGAATTCAAGTTCTTATCTCTTTTTCAGATCGTAACACCTACCAGTTGGCTACCGTCCGCCCAAAACACACATCAATAAGGTAAACCGAAACAATTACCCTATTAGCTTAACAAGTCACCAATTTGCTCCATTCTTATCAAAACCACGCCTTCCATTCAAAACCAACCTTAATTCCTTACAGTAAGAACCCTCCATAATCTACACAAAGTGACAGGCGAACCATAGATAAGCAAAGACAAGAGACACAAGACCTTTCATCATAGGCGCGAAATCTGATACGCCATTTTGGGTTGCCATGACAACGGAAGTGCGAATGCGAAACGCGGCTCGGCTCCTTTGATTTAGTGGTCTAAGGGGAAATAATGGCCAGTTCGCAGTATACAGAGTGTAGTGGCAGAAATTGGCAAGGCCTTGTATGGAATAGTTGCGTTAGGCGGTGTTAGCACGCGTGAATGGAAATACATACTGTGTTTGATAGGTACGGTGAAAAATAAGAATCAATCTCACACTGGCTGGCACGTTGCTGTTATAACACTATTATTTAATAGGAATTTTTCAATTGCTCATTTTAAATAAATAGACAAAATGAAAATATATTTTGATCAGTCCATCTACCTCGAGAATGGATAAAAAACGTGCGTTTTTCAATAAAAACTTTAACAAATGAATTCAATTATTATGTTTTGATCTATTTAAATAAACCCAATAAATCAACTTCAGTGTTTTAATTTAGAAGTACCTAGCCTCTTACATAAATTCAAGATTCCAATATAAATTAATCGCAAATAGGACGAGCGCGTTGAGATCTTTTGTATTGAAGTTTTCATTAGCGCTGGAGGATTAACAGTTCAGCCTTCTGGACTTTTTATTTTTAAATCTCAGCATTTCATTCCATTCCAAATACTGACATCATTTCTCAGCTTTCTAATTCATTTAGCAGAACTAGCCGCGTCCAATCGCATTACGGCTATCTGAGCACATAATTCCGATAGCGCCGACCCTATCACTCCGAAACACTTTATCACTGATTGATTATCTACAAGCTACAAGACAGGTGTCTGGGTTTCCTTCGCTCGGAGGGAAAGCAAGGAGGAATGAGGTTGTATTTCGAATTACGATCTACGAAGGTCACATTAAACAAGACCCGTCAAGTGCGAGTGTAACTCGCGCGCCGAGGGTTTCGAACGTTTGTGAACAAGTAGGTATGTACTAAAGGTACCGGTTAGAAACTCCGAAATTTAATGAAGACCTAACACTAGTAGGTACCAACCTACATTTCAGATGGATCTCTCTCCATGCTTCGGTGATAGGGTGTAGCGGTAATTTTTTCGACTTTTTTCAAAATATTTCGAAAAGTATTAAACCTACAGAAATTTCAAAAACTGTTTTGAAATGTACAAACTGACACCTTTCATATGATACCCCACTTAGTGGGGTAGACCCCCCTTTTGAAAATAATCCCCCCCTTTTTGTCAATTTTTCAAAAAGTGTTCGTTTCACAGACTTCTCTATATTTTTCCTGTAAAGTATAGATCTATGTCTACAAACGTTTGATACATTTTGAATGGATCACTCTGCAAACTTCGGAGATAGGGGGGGGGGAAAGGGTAAAATTTCGACTTTTTTCAAAATTTTTCAAAAAGTATGAAGCCCACAGAAATTTTGAAAACTGTTTTGAAATGTACAAACCAATACCTTTCATATGATACCCCACTCAGTGGGGTAGCCCCCCCTTTTGAAAATTATCCCCCCTCTTTTTGACCATTTTTCAAAAAGTGTTGATTTAACAAACTTCTCTATATTTTTCCTGTAAAATATAGATCTATATCTACAAACGCTTCACACATTTTGAATGGATCGCTCTGCAAACTTCGGAGATAGGGGGGGGGGAACGGGTAAAATTTCGACTTTTTTCAAAATATTTCAAAAAGTATGAAACCCACAGAAATTTTAAAAACTGTTTTGAAATGTACAAACCGATACCTTTCATATGATACCCCACTTAGTGGGGTAGCCCCCCCTTTTGAAAATTATCCCCCCTCTTTTTGACCATTTTTCAAAAACTGTTCATTTCACAGACTTCTCTATATTTTTCCTGT
Organism: Eupithecia subfuscata; assembly: GCA_963564075.1. Taxonomy (NCBI): domain Eukaryota; kingdom Metazoa; phylum Arthropoda; class Insecta; order Lepidoptera; family Geometridae; genus Eupithecia; species Eupithecia subfuscata. The sequence goes on along the minus strand of OY751102.1, from coordinate 15,339,731 downwards.
AAAATATAGATCTATGTCTACAAGCGTTTAATACATTTTGAATGGATCACTCTGCAAACTTCGGAGATAGGGGGGGGGGAAAGGGTAAAATTTCGACTTTTTTCAAAATATTTCAAAAAGTATGAAACCCACAGAAATTTCAAAAACTGTTTTGAAATGTACAAACCGCTACCTTTCATATGATACCCCACTTAGTGGGGTAGCCCCCCCTTTTGAAAATTATCCCCCCTCATTTTGACCATTTTTCAAAAACTGTTCATTTTACAGACTTCTCTATATTTTTCCTGTAAAATATAGATCTATATCTACAAACGATTCATACATTTTGAACGGATCGCTCTGCAAACTTCGGAGATAGAGGGGGGGGAGCGGGTAAAATTTCGACTTTTTTCAAAATATTTCAAAAAGTATGAAACCTACAGAAATTTCAAAAACTGTTTTGAAATGTACAAACCGATACCTTTCATATGATACCCCACTCAGTGGGGTAACCCCCCTTTTTGAAAATTATCCCCCCTCTTTTTGACAATTTTTCGAAAAGGGTTCAGTTTACAGACTTCTCTATATTTTTCCTGTAAAATATAGATCTACATCTACAAACGCTCAATACATTTTGAATGGATCGCTCTGCAAACTTCGGAGATAGGGGGGGGGGAATGGGTATTTTTTCGACTATTTTCAAAATATTTCAAAAAGTATGAAACCTACTGAAATTTCAAAAACTATTTTGAAATGTACAAACTAATACCTTTCATTTGATACCCCACCTGACTCTGTAGGTCTCTTTTAAAATTTTGACATTTCAATTTGTATGGAAAATGTTCATTTTCATTTTTCATTTATTTTCATTTTTTTTTCTTAAAATCTGTACAGGCACACGAAATGTATTATTATTTTAAATTTCAAGTTGATAGCTGCTGTAGTTGCTGAGTTATTAAGGAGGGAAAAAAGGACAGACAAAGCGAGACCATAAGGGTTTCGAAACCGATCTTCGAAACCCTAAAACCAAGGAGTTTTGGTCTTCGCTCGGATAAAAAACAAAAGATAGGCCAGTCTAATTTTTGAATTTCGATTGTTTTGTTACACAATAAAATAGAATTTATAAAAAATCAATTGTTTTTATTAATTCACGTAAAACAGGTAAATGGAGTCGCAACTAAATTTTATTTTAATTCGATGCATATTTTATTTAACGTCAACAAGCAAACCTTATGTAAAGGTGTAACGTTGAAAGTTAAACCAAATAGTATGGAGTCTTTACCCCTAATATGGCCATTAATTCCGACTCAATCAATAAGTTCTTATCAGATTTGTAGACACATGATATGAAATAGGTTGGAATCTAAACGTCTTTTTAATACCACATTGAATGAAACGACTGGAATTTCCCGCGACAACCAAGGGTTGTGGAATCAACATCTCCTTGCCGTGGTTTTCTTTATATACTACAACATGGGGTTCTTCAAAAATGGTAAAATGTCCCTGATGTAAAAGGCTTTCGTAGGCTGATGTAAACGCTTCCCACAAGGCGGGACACATGCAAAAAAAAACTGAATCTACTTCGCAAGTCTGCACACAGCTTTACGATCCGCAATAGAAGACAAATGCCTAAGATAGCGAAATGATACGCTCGCAAGTTACAATGCGTCCAATAAAACTTATGCCTTAAAACGCGGACAGGGCACGCTTTGAACAAGCTACAGTCTATGGAAACGCAGTCAAATACAAAGTTGCTTCAGTAGAACGCCTAGGTAGCTTTAGCAAATGCATAACTGAATTCTCGATATACCTAGAGGCTTTTATTAAGTGCTATTATTATTTTAATATGGTTTTTGAAATGAAAATATTTATAAATAAAAATTCAAGAACATGCTGGACAATTCACACAGCATTATCCCAAGATAAGCAGAGCTTGTACTAGACAACTGATATCCTACTTATATTATTTATTATGAATGCGAAATTTTTTGAAATGTGTAATTTTTGTTGCCAAGGATCTCCAAAATTATTGAACCGATCAAGATAAAATTTGGCATACACTTAGAACGTAGCCATACTTAAACAATAGGCTACTTACTATACTGAAAATACGCGTGCAAAACCGCGGGCAGAAGCTAGTACATAATACAATACACTAAATAGATAAACTAAATAGATATTTTTTTTATTATACATAGAAAACATCCAGAACACCCGAAACAAATATCTACAGATCATACAAACATTTGTCCCGAGGCGGGAATCGAACCCGCAACCTCCTGCGTCACAAGCGGACCTTCGCCTGTCGCGCCACAGAGCTCTTCAAAAGGAACTCGGTCTGATAATGCAGACTCCAGCTAGTTAATCACTTAGCTATGAACAAATCTGATTATTGAATTAAAAAACGAAATTTCTTAGACATAATATCGATGCAATTTAAAAACCAGTAAATTGAATAACAGGTTAAATATACTTACACATAATAGACACAAATGAATAAATAGACTTATTTAAACTTTAAATTCTTGTCACGAATCTGCCAATCCAACTTCTAAAACGTTCTTCGCCAACAAATTAATTACATCATGAAACACAGCAAATACTAAAGTAAAACTATAAAGGAGCGGGCAATACCTCACGACACTACTTAGTTCTGTTTTTGCTGGCAACACTAATTTACCCCCTAGCGCGCTCGTCGATTGATCGGTAAGGTTCAATTGATCCTCCTGGGTTGTCAGAAATGAAGGGAAGGGAAAAATTCACTATTGGCCAGAGTTGCTGGGGCCGAAAATTGATAAAAATGAAAAAAGACATTATATTAGAACATTCAAATATCATACAGTCCATCCAAACTGAATTTGCTTTGAATTTGAATTCAATAGCATGGTGTTGAATTTATTTAAATTAACTTAAGCGTAATAAATGAATAATAATTTAGGTTTGCTAATTTAGTTTGTAGAGAAATTTATAATTCATAATTCTTTAGTGCACAAAATTGGTACAAGTAGAACATTTACCAGGAAAAATAATGGCCAAGGCGAGCTTAACCCTATAAAGTGATCTCTTCCAGCAAACCTTATTGGGAGAGAAATTTTAAAATTATTATAACTAGAATAACAAAACAACAATATGTAAACCTAATTAACATAAATAGGTAAATTTCATCATTTACTCACAGATAAATATAACACTATACCAGCACAATTGAGATAAGTTGAGCTTTAAATGTTTTATTTGCCTCGTAATTAAAGTATACATTGAATAGAACTTGAATACAAATTTTTACATTTAACCACTGAATAACTATATAGTATTTTCTAACGATTTAACTCCTTATGATGTTTTTCTTCTGCATTCTTTATTCTTCGTTGAAATACCATACCATGTGCGGTATTCGGTTTACGTTACATTCTTCGGCTTAAATATTTTTTCCCAGCCCTGCCATCCTAAGCTGAGATTAATGACATAATTGAGGTATTTATAATGAAACCCCGAGAAATTAGTATCGACGATTTGCTCCTAATGGTTATTGCAGCAATCAAAACGTTTTATGTGCCTTTTATGTGACTAGAGAGTCAATAGACAAACCGGAAGACAAGTTCGTTTCGTAGCGAAAACCAACTTACAACGTCTCACTCGGTATTATAAATAAATCAATAATGCTGGACAATACACACAGCATCATCTAGCCCCAAGCTAAGTAGAGCTTGTGTTATGGATACTAGATGACTGATATACATAATAATAATATAATACATTACATAGACAGATATTTTTATTATATGTATAAAATACCCAGAACACCCAACAAAATTTGTTGGGTGATATTAGCAGATCGTACAAACATTTGTCCCAAGGCGGGAATCGAACCTGCAACCTCCTGAGTCGCAGGCGGACCTTCCCCCGCGCCACATCCGCCATAGAAAAGCGTCACTCAAGCATGGATCGATAACTGAGCAAGCTTTCACAATACGGGCCTAAGACTTGAGCAAGATTGAAATGACATTATCTTGTAACAACTTATTATGTAGTTGTAATTATCATTGGTAATAAAAAACATCATTGAATAGAAATATAATGAGAAAGTATTCAATTAAAATCTGACAGAAAATCGTGCTTTAACCTAAGCGGCGTTTCTTCACCTACCGTAGAGGTACTATTCATAAATGGTCAATGACACATTCATGTTATATCTGTCTACTTTGCGCTTTGTGCCAAATAAATAAATCATAAATTGGCGTCTATTCTATTTTCTGTGTTGCCTCTCTGGTCCGCAATGATAACAGCCCTAAATAATTATTAAATTTAAGGAGAAATAAACAGGATAAGGTTAAGTTCACTGTTAACTGTTAAGGCGGTACCCTACCTCGTTATTGTGTGAAGAGGATAGGCATAGGATTTCGCGTTCACAGGAGCGGGACAGAGCAAAACGGCGTAAGCCCAAAAATCAAGTTTTTAGTAGTTATTTGCTCCCCACAAACATTAGAATAGTTAATTGAAAAAAAGGCAACATATAAAATGTTCTTTATGCTTAGCTCAATTACTATGCTTAATCTCAAGATCCTATCATTTGTATTTATTGAGAAATTAGGGTTTTAGTAAAAAATTAGAGGTAACTTTGCGATTTTTTTCTATCGCGAAAATTTTATGGAATCGTGTTTTCGAAACATATGATCGATAGAATAAGTCCTGAACTTTACCATATATAAATTTCAAAGTTAAATATTCAGTAGTTTGGAAGATATGGAGGTCCGACGGAGTTGAAAATAAGCAATTTGAGGGTAGGTACCCCCTTAAGGTAACGTTACGTATCCCTTTTGTGTGGCGAATTAGCATTTCGCTATCATTTGCATAGCACATAACTCGCGGAAATAGTGTAAAACACTATAAGATTAGAAGAGTTAGATTACCTATGATTTGGTACCAAATTAATGAGGAGATAATAAATAGCTTGAGAGGTAGCAAATAAACGGCCATTGCTCTTGTTTATTTAACGATTCTAATTAAATTAAAAGCGAACGATTGTTTTGCGATTTATTGGGTAGGGAAGGAAGTTACTTTACCTTTCCTTTTATTCCATTCAATTGAATGTAAAATTAAACAAGATCCGTCAAGTGCGAGTGTAACTTACGCGCCGAGGGTTTCAAACGTTTGTCAATTATGTATTGTATATTAAGTACATTGACTATTATCACAGTATAAGTAAAACATACAGTAGGCTGTGCGTTTTTTATGCATATAGGTAGGCTGTGCTATTATGTAAGTACTAAAGGTACCGGTTAGAGACATCGCTATTTGATAAATACATACTTACCTAAAAATAGTAGGTGGCAAACTTCATTTTAGATAGATCGCTCGGCATACGTAGGTCTCTGTATTTCGGAGATAAGGTCAATTTATTGACTTTATTCAAAATATTTCAAAAAGTGTAGGTACTCTACAGAAATTTCAAAAACTGTTTTGCAATGTAGACCAATACCTTTCATTTGATACTCCACTCGGCGAAGTTGCCCCATTCCCCCCCGTTTAAATTGTACTGTTTAAAAGTCCATCCAATCGAATTGACAGAATTGTGGGCAATAATCACAAAACCCACGAAACAAAGAAGAAAAATTGTTCGTATGAAACTATTACATCGATGATAACGAAAAGTAAGTAGTTCCTATCTATCCGGTAGGGGCGCTGCAAGGCGTCAAATGCAGGTTTGTAATGGGAAGGAATCGAAAGTACACAACACATACTAAGACTCAGTACAGCAAGTGTAAAATGCTCTAATAAACATATCGAACTAGAAATTATGCTGTTACAGCGTAGCTCGATCAATATCTAGTTCATCTCGGCATTAATCTCTATCTTGGGATAATTTTATAATTACACGGTTGGCGCATCTGTCGATACTTAATAGGACGGCTGGAGACCGAGCGACGCAAGAGATTATGCTTAGATGGAGTTTGACTTGCACCTACACTAATTGTGCATCCTTACTAATTCTATAATAATAAAATCTTTATTTCAGTTCAGACAAGTAAAATTATACTGGAATTTACAATTGAAACAATTGAGCTAACTTGACTTTTGACGACCTCTGTGGCGCAGCGGGCGAAGGTCCGCCTGCGACGCAGGAGGTTGCGGGTTCGATTCCCGCCTCGGGACAAATGTCTGTACGATCTGCAGATATTTGTTCAGGGGGTCTGGATGTTTTTCTATGTATAATAAAAAATATCTATCTATGTAGTCTATTGTATTATGTATATCAGTTATCTAGTACCCATAACACAAGCTCTGCTTAGCTTGGGGCTAGATAATGCTGTGTGAATTGTCCAGTATTATTTATTTATTTATATTTATTTAACTGCCGACTGTAGCAAACAGTCTACAGATAGCTCAACTGATCCATATTAACACCAGTCGGAAGCGTCCCCAAGACGCTGGCTGCATTGCCACGCTGTATGGCAATGCTCTCGACAGAGCCTACACATTTGCTCCCCTTGGAGTCGAGACCCTAGGTCCGTGGGGTACCGAGACTCTTCGGTTTTTCAAAAAACTATCTGAGCGTCTGGTCGAAGCGACGCGTGACCCGAGAGCTGGTGAATATCTCAGACAAGTCCATAGTATTTCAAAATATACATATCAGTATATGAGTGTTTAACATACTTTATGTAAATACTTTCTATGGAAACGTTTAAAGATGATTATATCGAAGAGAAGGTGGCGCCCGACCCATCGGCATCAGAAAAATCGAGTCAGGCGCACGGTGCGTATAAATTCCAACTTCGATGCAATAACAATTTTAAAAAAGTTTTGATACTTGCTTGAAAATAAATAAATAAATAATGCTGGACAATTTGATTGTTTGTTTGTATTGAATAGGCTCCGAAAATACTGGACTATTTGAAAAATTCTTTCACCGTTACGAAGCTTACTTTTCAGGGATTGACATAGGCTATATTTTATTCCGGAATTCCCACGGGAACGGGAACTACGCGGGTGAAACCGCGAGGCGATCGTCTAGTTTTACTATAAAAAATGGGTGATCTTGCAACACAAGTAAGGTTCGTAGCTAACCCGCTTATATCCGTGTTTGAAATTAAGAAACTACTTTTGTGGGCACTGAGTTGATTTTCGTTAGTCGTAATTTATTCCTGTCCAAAAATCCTACAGCATACTTTAATAAAACCACTTTCATATTACAATGTGCTCAGATCGCAAGTTTTCAAACTACATTATTAAAAGTTACGCCTAATTTAATAGAGAACTTTATCAGAGACTTATCTTGACAATTGGCAGAAGCACGCGCTATGCAAATAGGAGATCTACGCCTCGATAAGCGGTGCCGGTGGTATCCCATACCGATGTCGTTTCTCGTTATTGTACCGTGTGTGACCCTGATTTGTCTTTTAAAATTAATTAGGTATATATTTGTAGAGCTTTTATGTTTGTTGACGAGGGAGGTTTTGTAGGAAACGCGAAATCAAGTTATTTGGAGCGAATCCTGGAAGGAGTTTCGAAGTACAAAAAAATTTTTATTATGGCCGTGTGGATTTGGTACTTTTTGAAGTACGCAGAGGTTATTCAACACACAAGGTTTTAGGTTCGATCCTCACCACACGGAACAAATGTTGGTATGATCTGCAAATATTTGTTCCAGGTCTAAGCGTTTTTGATATAAAGGGTGTCTCGATAAGAGTGCACGATTTAAATTTGACGCCATTTTTTTTCTATGCAGGTTGGAGCTCTGAAATTTGACAGCTGGAATTAACCATTGTTCCGATTATTAATTAATATAATAAACACCGATTTTGTCGATTTGACAAAATTCAACATGAACAATAAGCACCAATTTTGTCGATTTGGTGTGGCTTTTCACAATGATTACGCGTTGATTAGTTGTGTAGTGATCCATTTTAATAATCGGAACCATCGTTAATTCCAGCTGACAAATTTCAAAGCTCCAACGTTCAAAGAAAAAAAATGGCGTCAATTTTAAATCGTGCACTCTTATTGAGACATCCTATCACACTAATATTATAAATCCGAAAGTTTGGATGGATGTATAGATGGATGAATGTTTGTTACTTCTTCACGCCAAAACTACTGAACGGATCGGGCTGAAATTTTGCATACGTGCAATTCTAATCCTACAAACAAACATAGGCTACTTTTTATCCCATAAATCAGTTCCCTTGGGATAGAAATCACCTTTAAACCTTTCTATAGAAACAACGCGTGCGAAGCCGCGGGCTACTAGTATATCATATTTAAGTCTGGTTCCAGGTAGATGTGAAATGTCTAGCATAATTTAGATACAAGAATACCTTACGTTTTTTTTTCTTCTCGATAAGATTGTAAAAAAGATATATTCTAGATATTCCTGCTTTGATTATTCGAGTTATGAGCTTCCTACAGTTATTTCAATTATTTCAAACGGATGAAACTCTAACAGGACGTTGCATGCAAAAAACACAAAAAATCCCACGTGTTACATACATCAAAGTATCAATTTATGTTTTTCCCTGCGGAATGTATCCACATCCGTAGTACATAAATATTTACAAAGAACCAGGAAGGGATTTTCTTGTGTCCAGCAAAAATGAGTTATAGCATGCCGGTCGTTCTGTACCATACAATGTTGAACGAGTCGGGCATTCAACGAAATTATGCCGATGCTCTGGCCGGTAACTTTGGACCTTTATCATGTGCCAGCATTCTAGAACGGAGCGTGTAATTATTGTCCACGACCTCTGTGGCCTAGTGGTCGAGGCTCCTTCCCATCTCGTAACATTTTTATAATGAGTGATCCAGTCAGCTCGAATTGCATCATACTCGAATTGCAAACATGTTCAGCCTATACTACCTAGCGAGAAATTATGATATCATAGTTATTATACTGAAAACGCGCCAAATTTATAAAAAAAGTATAGAAGCCCCATAATTACAGGGCATCTTTCTAGATCAGACCTGAAATATTTCTCAGAAGAAGAGAGAAATATAATTTTTCAGGTGGTTTTAGAAACAGAGAGCTGATGTTTAAAAACCACCAAAGAAACCTGGGTTAGGTTCATATCTTGTGATCGTCAGAAAAGCCGGTCCTTTAAAAAAGGAAAGTGTTTTCTAGTATCACTACTACTATCACTGTTGATGAGCTCTATCTTGACTATCGACTCCGAACGTCCGAACAAATCTCACCAACTTTCACTTGTGACAAAGTGGTAGTGCTGTGTGGTGCCGGCTTAGAATTTGCACCACCCCAACTCTTCACGCGGGCACAGATTAGATAACGACGCGGGTGTCGTAAGAGGCGACTGAGGGATATCCACCGGAGGCGGGCTGCCACGCCTTCTGCAGAACCATTCTACCACAGAACTGCGATCCCCAACCCGCATGCCCAGCGTGGGGATTATGGGCACTACCCCCGAAGAGATAAAAGCCGCCAGGGGGATGCCTGCGTCCAGCAGTTGACAAATATACCTACTAGGCTGTTGAGGTGGGGTGATGTGGGAGGGTGGTAGCACAACCCTGAAAGCACCTACAGCTTTTCTAGATAGGTACTATCAACTGTGCTCTTAACCCTTTTACTGCCCAGCCTCAGCGGTGCGACCAGCACGGGGCGCACTCTACCTTGATATGCGTGTGCGTGTGCGTCATGGGCAACAAAAGTGTTAAACCAAGTGGTAGCACTACCCGGGGCAGTGTTACCAGCTCTACAGGCGTATCTCCAATCTTTCTCCGCATGCGTGCGTGCCGTAACGCGAGTGACCGATACATATCGGCTAATGATGGATGCTGCCGCCCATTTGCCAAACTAGTTACATTTCAAAGAAAGGGCTACTAGTCTAGCGGTTGTACGAGCTTCCGGTATGGTTGTGAGAAATTCAGATGGTTTGTATGAGGAAAAGATTCTGATTGGTTACTCATGTGGATGCCTAGAACCTACATAGACAGTTGTTTATTTGTTTATTAAAAATACTTACACTATTTTTACAGGGGCCCCTAATGCAATAGTGTAAAAAGTCCACAAAAAACAATCATACCATTATAAATATTTGTCAGACCAATATAAATACACACCTATGAACTACAAATTAAAATTACTATAAAAATTAAAATTACATGAACCAAAAATTTAAATTACTTACACAATAATATATAAAATGCGTCAATATACAAGCTGTACAAGTTAGCTGAACTCATACCTCGAGCCAAAGGGATTATATATACCTAAGATTTATTTAGCAACAAATATCTTCGCATCTTAGCAAATCATCTACAGATCTACAGATTCAAGAATCTTCAGAACTCTTCTGGTTTCAATTCGATTCTTTCGACTCCCACGGCACGTTTCGGATATATTATGAAGTACATTATATTATAGTAACCTTCATAGGTTCAACTATGTGACCTCGTAGCTCCTCGTAAACATACTTAAACAAAAAAAAATTGCAAGTTAGAATAAAATAGAAATGGATAATAAGAAACAGGCATAAACTGCAACGAACAGGACAAGAGAATGTAAGTCCTTGAGGCCAAAACTCAGTTTGAGTCAACGGAGTAGATCGCGGTTGCAGGGTTGCCAGGTCGCGGGTTTAGTGGCCTCCCGATGGCAAGCCTCGATGCGCGAGCGCAACTCGCTAGTAGTGATTAATGCGACATCCCCAGATCTTAACTCTCCCGGAACTCTGGCGATTATTTATTTTTACGAATAATGAGATCGATTGGACTTGGGAAGTTTGTTTCTAAGCTTACATTCTTACGATTTATATGAGACGAATATACAGGATTATTGGTAATTCACTGACTCTACGTTTGTGAAGCCGCGAGGTCTTAAATTCGATATTGGTAGTAGGTACCCCCGTCCATTCAGTAATCATTATTTTGGAAGGTTTTATTGGAAAATAAACTTAAATACGACCTTGAATTAACAGTGTGAGAAAGGAAAAAACAGGAGTCAGAAATCGGTCTTTAGTTAATTAATTGGGTTCTGGACAAACGAGTTTTTTCATTTTTTATTACAGGTGATTTACAAAAAAATAGAAATGAGGACCTGGCGTCTTCACGGAAGTGTTCGTGTGTGAGTGTGAATTACCAATAACTATGTATACCTACTGTCGACTTGGGATGGGACGCGTATTTTACAACTGTTTTATGTAAAGCCTGAGCATCTAGATCTAGATCTACGTCGATGCAATTAAACCTCCATCTTGAATTCACGGCTCTATTTCTCGCGTCTTTTTGGTCGTTTTTCCGACAGGCTCAATAGTTTGGCGTTATTTGCTTGTACATTTTGTTACATTTTTGTATGTACTTACTTCATACTTATTTCAAGCTATTAGTTAATCCGACCACAGAGGTCACGATCACATCTCGTTACTAACGTTAAATAGACTTACCCCTCAGCACTTTCTGTCAAAAATCCCATCGACTTACAAACCAAAAAAATGCTTCAAACGACACACGCCCGCCGTCATCAAATTCGTAATCCTCACCCCCATGTTAGTCGAAAACGATACCCATATCAGATTTTTTATGGGGAAGGGGGTTCAGGGGGGCTGGGGGCGTGGGGGGTTACAGCAATAACTTTCAAAATTGCGTAGACAGAGAAACCAACAAGAACAAAACAGATAATGTTGGTTGCCAGAAACAAAAACTTACATGCCATCGTTTTCAATAATATCTGTTATCCCGACATTTTATAAGTAGGGTACTTCCTTTGCGAATAAAAAACGGCGAGATGAACATCCATCATCTCATGATGGATCTACCCCGTGGCAGAATGGCAGCTGCCGTAGCTGTCAACACTCAGAAGAAAAAAGAAAAAACAATATGGCGTCCATCATACGCCATTCAAGTCAATTGGTTACAATAATATTAATGGTAGGACATAATTTAATCTGTTTTGATTCGGTTATCATTTTATTTATTTGAGGATAGCTTTTCCCTGCGTGTTTGCACGTGTGCTGGATGTAAAACAACCGGTTCCAGGTGGACCTTCTCACATGTCTAAGGAACTACATACTTCTCTCGTGCTGCTATCTCTGTAGGTTTTATTGCTAGAAGATGGTACCAGTGGCAGGTAATTTCTTTTTTTTCGTCTCAAATTTCGGAGGCAGTACTCTGATATTTAATTGAAAAATAATTTCCGCAGTAGTCCTCATAATTTTCCATAACAAAAACCATTGGATAAAATGTTGCCAGTTTATATCCCCGTTTAGGCATTATCGACCATAGACCATAATAGTGGAAGCGCCATGCTGCGTTTGGACTCTGAATAACGCACGCCATTCCAACCTTAAGCTGTCAACCAACAGCTGCCGCTGCACGAGCGTAGCTATTTCAAGGGTCTAGTCTAGCGAGATTTAACCTGTGACTTACTGGAATACCTAGTTTTTTATTTTACTTATCATCATGACTCATCAATTGTATACAACAGCAGGCTCGGGCCGTACGCGAATGAAGTAGTGATTAACCTAGTCCGGTACCTACTCGTAATCTTCGTAAAGAAACAAATGAGATTGATCCATTTAAGTCCTTAGTATAATTTGCTTCTTTAGTAGTTGATTTCGCTTGACTGAAAATTTATAAAAACTTCTTAAAAAAGTGACCCTTAACTATAACATTCGTGAATACCTACCAAATCACAATAAATCTGATATTAGGGCATAATTCATTTTCTGTGTGCATACCTATCAACTAACAAATTGTAAAACGCAGTTATTACGATAAAATGATAATTTATAATAAAATAATTATCTATTCATACATTAGAAACATACCTACGCTTTACTGATTTTTACCAATCGACAATCTTACCTTACCTCTACAACTTAAAGTAAGCAGGTACGTACTTTAAACTCGTAGCTGTTAGTTGACGGTGGCCTTTATCTAGTGGTTCAGCTAAGTGGTGACATCGTAATTTATTTTAATAATTCATATACTATGCCCCTGTGGCGCTTTTCTTGAATTATATTCCGCATAGGTAGTTAGCCCAACATTTGTCATTATAGGCAGGTAAGTTTAATACTAACTACGTTAGGTAAAGGCCATATTTTATACGTATCTTATTTGTTTAAGACGTACCTATATATTTTTATGTATTGCCTAGATTCTAAAGAAGATTCCGAATTCCGACGACAACTGACGATCCAATTCTCGAAGAATTGGGTTCCTGTGTTTATTTACCTGTCGAAGAAAATGTCGCATTTTGTTCTTATTTTATTTTATTTATTATAATAAGTTCACAAAGCAGTTTACAATCAATTTTATACACTTTATAATATAGTTACAGTAGTGAACCAGATTGTAAACCTAGATGTAAACTATCAAGATTAGAAAAGTGTTGCAAACATAGCCAAACAATTTCCCTAAAAATGTACCTCAAAATTACTGTTATATTTAAACTAATACATATTATTTAAAATAGAAAATACGGTTTTAACTTTATATAATATTACATATTATCTTAGACATAATTGTTTTTATTCTTTCTCCCAAAGAACCTACTGATAGTAAAACCTAGACTTTAATAAGCCCGACAGAACTAAGTATACATATAGCTAGCTGTAACCCGCGACTTCGTACGCGTTATGCGTACAAGCCTGTAGAACCAGTGGTTCGGGCTGTGCGTTGTCTGTCAGTGAATCTGGTACTCCTTTATAATACGTATTGATGCGGAAAACAACTTCCAAATTTAAGAAAACAATAAATGAAATGTGTGTTCTCTTTTTAAGGGAAGTCTACATGTATGTAGTTCCATCGCTTGCGGTCACTGAAATACAGAGTATTTTTGTTTCATCTTTCCACTCCTATTTTGAAAATCAGATTGCGAATTTTCAAAATTCCTTTCTTAGTACACCCCTACACCCTAAAAGGAACAGATACTTCAATCAAATTTCAAGTCTCTAGAACCAGTAGTTTGGGTTGTGCGTTGTCTGTCAGTGAGTCAGTACTCCTTTAAAATGTTTATTGATAACGAGCTTAACATTTATCGATCAGAATGGGATGAGACCATTGTCAACTGGCACAACGTTCTCGGACATTTATTTTGACGAGGTTCCATCGCATTTTGACAACACTCTGATTGCACCAGAAAAATTAACAAGGTGCTTTCTTCTTGATAAGGAACAGACCATCAGCGTGTCCCCATAACTAAATTAGCAATAAGTATTATATATTTCTGTGTCCCCCAATAATCTGCAATCCCTAAAACAGTTGAAACTAGATTAAATAAATAATGCTGGACAATCCACACAGCATCATGTAGCCGCAAAGTAAACAAAGCGGGTTATAAGGGCTCTAGATAACCGATACATAAATGTAAGTACTTACTAATACACAATTATTTTTTAACACATAGGTAGATAACACCCAGAAAAGAACAGCCGGGACAAAAACAATGAACGAAGAATTTTAATTGAATTTTAATTTGTTTGTGTAACCAGATCCTCTTCCAAACTGGATCCAATTGAAATATCTATATCTTGTTTAGCTATCAAGCTATTATCTAATATATAAAATTCTCGTGTCACAGTTTTCGTTGCCATACTCCTCCGAAACGGCTTGACCGATTCTCATGAATTTTTGTGAGCATATTCAGTAGGTCTGAGAATCGGCCAACATCTATTTTTCATACTCCTAAGTGATAATTTTTTATTTCCACGCGGGCGTAGCCGCGGGGCGCAGCTAGTATTATATATAATGTGGTCCAGATCGCGAGCCATTCACAGCATGAATGAAATTGCAGTAGCTACTCTATGCACGGTGATTCACACAAATACTGAATAGATCGCCTTATCGAGGAGTTACTACGCTTTACATAGATTCTTTGATAATTTATTGAGGTATTTGGTGGTACAGTCAGATGAAGAATAGTAAAGTTGACGTAGGTTTCAATTTCTTTTAAAACTTTTGAGTCTCTCAGTTCGCACTTATATTAAGTACTTACATTTATCGGAATATGACACATGATGACGTTGCTTGAAATCTATTTCTCGTGCTTACTTAATGCAGTTTTAGGTACGCGACGGTTATACTTTCATTCAGGACACGTAGGTACATTAAACTCTGTCAGTGCGCAATATTTTAAGGATTTATAATAGACGCGAGATATAGCTTCAGCCAAGTTCAGAGAGAAAGCGGTGTAGATTAATATGAAAATAAATAATGTTTCACAGTTTCTCTTAGCACGACCTTCAGTAGGTACTTAGTGAAGAATAAGACGAGGATGAAACAAAGTCAATGAATTGCATTGATGTTGGCTGGCTCTATGAAATAATAATGTCTTACGTACAGTTACAATATTATTTCGCGATAAATGTAAAGGAATAAAGGTGCATCGCAAGCACTCTAGGCACTTGCATTTCTGTGGGAATGTTTTCATTTCGGGTTTGGTATAGGCACATAATGGTGTCTACGTCTAAATATTTAGCTGACTGTACATTTATATTATACGCCCCTGTTCAGATTCTTTGCAGAAACTTATTGAGATATTCAGCAAAGTGCATTCTAGTACGAGTTAATTATTGATACGGGATAGGTCGTAAGAACAAATCTATTGAAATAGCAACATCTATGTAATTAAATGTAACCAAAGCGGACGAAGCGATCCTTTTAACCTACAATTCAAATACAATTTTGTTTTCTTATTTGACTTATTATAGACACAGAAAGATATCCCAAATCCATCCACTTGGTTATAGCTACTTTAAAAGGCTATGGTACCTATCTACCTCTACTTACATATTGCTAGAAGCGTATTTATTGTAAGAAGTGGTAATTTCAAAACTAAACGCTTTTCATAGTGGATTATCTACCTATATTTCTTTTATTAAAACTGTAACAGGTCCTATTCTGTGCATTGAAGAGATTTTTTTTAACTCTATTATCGATACTGAAGCCAAAACTGTATTTTCTTTCATTTTTGTTTGTCTGTTTTCTTTAATTTTTGTCTGTCTGTTTCATGGCCGCGCATCACGCCGAAACTACTGAATAAATTCAAATGAAACTTGGCGTGATTTGAGTTTATACTACGAGAAAGGGCAGAGGATACTTTTTATACCAGAATTCAGTACGGTTCCCTTGGAAGAGGGGATGAAAGTCGTAAGTGTGTACTTAGTTGTAATTCATCGACGCGTTGTCCGATTTCATTCATTCTTATTTGTTAGAAACAGTATTTAATCATCAAAAATTAGTCAACATCACCATCATCATCATCAGCATATATTAGTCCACTGCTGGCCATAGGCGTCCCCTAATGAGCGCCATAGCGCACTATCTTGCGCTTGCCGCATCCAGCATCCGTCTGCAGTCTTTCGCGTCTGTAAATGGGATGGTCCCCAGGATGTGTCCTCCTCAGAATGTGTCCCCTCCGCCTTACAATGTTTTGACGTGACAACGTCTTATAATTCGATAGAGCCGGCTGCACGCATGACTCATGCGGCGTTACCTCGTTCTGAGGCGTTCCATGTAAGGCTTGAAGTGCAAGCGAGAGCGCTCGACATCCGTCTCTCTCCTACTTGAGTGAGCGATGCGTCTACATACAAATCTATTAAACAAATGAAATTAAAATTTTCTTTTGAAAAATGCTACCATTCCATCAGTATTTTCTTAAGACGTTGTCACGTTCACCTATCGTCAGTAAACCGACTTTACAGACAACCAATTTTTTTATTAATTATACTATGTACCAACTCATAAACAATGGCTGAAATATGTACGTACATTATTAAGCTGCACTAAATTTGATTGTAATTTTCTTAGTCAATACCACCTTTTGTTTCTATTATTTAAAAAAAAGCTGAACTAAAGATATTGAATTAAATAGCAACCGCTCTCTGCTAAATAAACATATGACTGGGTTTATCAGTGCGATAACTATTGTCCAATTACCGGTGCAATTATTCAGGACGCGCGTACTATCATCCGAATGTATTACAGACAATATATTCTGTACGGGTACCGTTTACAAGGTACTGTGGGCTGTGATCTGAGACTTTGGACTTGGGCAAAATTCTGCATCAGGCACTGTCTTCACAACTGATGTTGACTATAATTAAAATAAATAGATAATGTTGGACAATCCATCATACCACCATAGCATCGTCTAGCTCCAAGCTATGCACAGCTTGTGTTATGGGTCCTAGATGACCAATATACATAATACAATACATTACATAGATAGACATTTTTTATACATAGAATATATCCGGAACGACCTGAACAAATATTTGCAGTTTGTACCTACAAATATTTGTCCCAAGGCGGGAATCGAACCCGCCACCTCATGCGTCGCAGGCGGACCTTCACCCGTGCCACATCGGTCGTCAAACTAAGTTTATTTAAACATCGTGTACCTACGTCGTGAAGATAAATATTGTGATTGATAATGCCATCTGTCCTGCTGAGGTGATGTTTCATATTTTTGTGACAGTTTGGCTTTTTAATCCTAATCCACAAGACTTATAATTAAGTCTACACACCAAAGTCAGCGACACAGCCCGGAGCGGGCTGGTGCGACATTTCAGTATATGAATATGCGTACATCAACATCGACAGTGTTTTGTCAACTTGACTTTGGAAGGGAGTGTACCCCTTAGAACTCCTCCCAGAAATAAAAGTGGATCTATCGCGGTCTCAATGGCTTACTTGGATGACCACCAGTAGAGGAGACTGGGGCTGCAGAAAGAAGCATCACCTGACTAGTATAGTATTATAATATCTGTGACCTGACAATACGAGCTCAATCAAAAGTAGGTACAGGATTAGGGTTACGTTGAATTTTTTAAGGTAAATGTAGGTGGACAGCCAGCAACGAAAGTCGCTTACCATTTCATACTACATTCAATATTTTAACGGTAGGTACTTGTACGTTTTATTTAAATTATGAGATACTTAATTAAAATAATGTTATGATTTAAAGTGCCCCCATGCGACATAAAGTGAACCAAAAAAGTAAAGGATAACTGCTATTGTTAATAAACTATCGTTGCTTACGTAATATCTACAGCTTAAACTGATACAATTTAACTGAAGTCCACAGTTTATTAACTCTCAATTCGCATACCTCCCTGATATATTCAATAGATACCATCTGTTGATTGTCAAGATAACAATGTAGATATCAGATAGTAACGTTCAGGCGTTGCTGTGTGATACTGCGGTCTATTGTGTCTTTGAATCATTTGAGTCGGAAAATGAGTGTGTGAGTGTGTTACTTAGAATAATATTATTGAATACTTATGGTCAAAAAATTGACCTAATCTCCGAAGTTTGCAGTGCGATCCAACAGCCTGTATTGGTCCACAACTGGACGCAGGCCTCCCTTGATAAGCGCTATGGATTTTATCACATGGGGTAATGCCCATAATCCCCACGCTGGGCATGCGGGTTGGGGATCGCAGTTCGGTGATAGAATTGTTCTGCAGGGGGCGCTGCCCGCCTACGTTGGATATCCTTTAGTCACATCTTACGACACACCCGCGGGAAGAGTTGGGGTGGTGTAAATTCTAAGCCACAACAAACAAACGTTCAAAACCCACGGTGCGCGAGTTATACTCGCACTTGACGGATCTTGTTTTTCTTAATCTGGGTAATTGTATAGGGGGTTTCTGTTGACAGCGCGGGACAGGAAAATTTGGCGGATTTTTTGCAGTTTCCATTGGAGCGTGCGCCAGGTTTACTTTGAAAATAGTTGAACATCCGCTTCTGTTCTTGCTATCACAATCGATTTAGTTTTTTGAATTTTCTGGGCGCGAACGGTCAATTTATGAACTACTGCGAACTGCGGTTAGATATATCGCTATTTTCCATCAGTTGAGATTGCGGTCAAACGAAGGTCTATCGAAAAAAAAACTTTAAAATGTGTGAATAATAACTTTGGTTCTCTGTCGGATGTATTCGTTACGAATCCTATCCTTCAGAGCATAGCTCTTTCCATAGCTCGCTGAGCGACTTTGAACTGGTGGACCAGCCCTACCGTGAGTGTCCATGTCTCAGCTCCGTAGGTCAAGACGGGTAGGACGCACTGCTTGAAAACTGTTATTTTCAAGCATTGCGGTATGGATGACGAGAACTGTAGAGAGATTTCTGTATTAGTTTGCATATTTTCTAAGCAAAAAAAAACTATAGGTAATAAGTATAGTGAATTGAATTGAATAATGTATTTATTTTCTCTTACAAAAGATAATTGTTTACAATTTTTGGCTTATGCTTAATTTATATCTAGTTATCTTGTTTTGCAAGAGACTGGTGCCCGAGAGAGGTTTATAAAACCTGTGGTACGGGTCACCAGGGCCTTCCTCCGCAGGATAATTTAGGATACTTATATGAAATAGTAGTACTAAAACTTTAAATAATAGTACTAAAACTATAAACTAAAGGTACAGTTAGGTATATGAAACAGGAAGATAAATAGATAATTTGCCTAACCTGTGCGCCATGCACATTTCTCATGAGTGGGCTCGGTCCGAACGGTTGATCTTATGTGATAAGGATGCTGCGACATCCAGCGGTCGGGAGAATGTCGATTACGAATCTAGTGCTACGGATTTAGACTAGAATGTAGTGCCATTTATTTAATTTTAATTGTTTAACTTGTGTAATTAATTACGTACCCTTTATGTCATGTATATTATTCTTAACCAATAAATCAAGAAAATAAAATCTGGAACCAGGATTTTAAACGTATAACAGCTTTATTTTTAAGAGATTCATCATTCGATTTGCTGGTTTTGTGCAGTGGGCAAAAGTCCGCCTGCCACGCAGAAATTTGCGGGTTAGATCCTGCCGCGGTACAAATGTATGGATGATCTGAAGGCAATTGTTCCGTTATTTCAGTATGATAGAGGTATATCATTAATCTCGTGGCCATAACAGAAGCTCTATTCACTCAGAGTAAACAGATACCTTACTGATTAGTCCCTCCGTAAGGCATGGACAGCTGTGTGGTGCCGGCTTAGAATTTACACCAGCCCAATTCTTCCCCCGGGTGTCGTAAGAGGCGAACTGCGATCCCCAACCAGCATGCCCGGCGTGGGGATTATAAGCATTACCCTCATGAGATAAAAGCCAATAACGCGCTTATCAGGGGGAGGCCTGCATCCAGCTGTGGACCAATGTAGGCTGTTGAGGAGAGGAGGAAGGGATGGAACGTTGGTGTTCTTCCAACACAAACTAATTTCGTAGCTAACCCGCTTACGTTCATAATAAATTTTATTTATTTTTATACTAGACGATCGCCTCGCGGTTTCAGCCGTGTAGTCCCCGTTCCCGTGGGAATTCCGGGATAAAATATAGCCTATGTCACTCCCTGAAAAGTAAGCTTCCTAACGGTGAAAGAATTTTTCAAATCGGTCTACTAGTTTCGGAGCCTATTCATTACAAACAAACAATCAAATCTTACCTCTTTATAATATTAGTATAGATATAGATTTTAGCAGACCATTTCCGCTGAGGTCGTCCGCTCAATGACCATACCCACCCAATGTTGAAATATGCGGACAGTCCAGTTTCAGGCTTGACGCGGCTTGACGTCAAACACGTATTAAGTACGGAGGCTGATGGACGATTAGATTATATCTGACCGGTCGTGTAGGACAGTCCGCCGTAGACGGAAGAAAGAACCAGGCAAGTTTATCTGTCCGGGGCCTATTTTGCTAGACTTACCAACCGCTTTACTGTGACAATGATGATGTCATCCTAGTCAAATTTTGGCTAAGGCGGCCGGTCTCAAAGAAGACTAACCATGTTCGTTCGTGCGCAGGACATTAATTATAGTGCACATGACGTGTGCACTCTCTTTTTCTCTTTCATAATCCGATAGGGCAATGGAATCGTTGCAGAATCGTCACATATAATATCAATATGACGATTCTCCGACTGAAGACTGAGATATTATTTAATTTGTCGGAACTTAAAAAGAAAAAGATACATAAAAATAAACCTTAAATCAACAGGAAAACTGACAAAATCGGACTCCACTTAGCATGTGCTATGGTAGAGCCAATTATGCCATAGCGCTGGCCTTCCGTGGAGACCGTTGTGCGCTAGGTGGCCTCATACAAACAAACAAACAAAAAACAAAAATATTAAATTATGAATATTGTCATAGTAAAGCGATTGGTACAATTGTTTGAATTGTAATTTTACTAGTTCTAATTTGTTTTTTTTTTTTTTTTTTTTTGAGCTGCTTACATCTTTATTCACAAAGAAAATTATACTAGTATTTACAATTGAAACAATTGAGCTAACTGCTGACTGTTGCAAACAGTCTACAGATAGCAGATAGATTTATTTGATTGTAATTTTCTTTGTCAATTAAATTTTATTCTAGTTAAAAAAAAGCGATTGGTACAGCAGAGTTGGGCTTACTTGGATCTGATTCTCTTCCGTATTGTTGTGCTACCTCACAGTATCCTGAAATCTGCAAAATCAATCTCTAACAATCAATCTAATCAACGTCCAATCCTAAATCTTTAATTGTGCTTCAAATGCAAACACATTTTTGGAAATGTCTTTGTTCAAATGCCATGGTGTTTTTTTTTTAATTAAAGCACAGATATTATAATACTATAGATTAAAGTGAACGAAACTGAAACGTCACGCTCGGATTGGTTACGCTGAATCGTGTTACTCTTCTCCAGTCAGTAGAAGTGAAAACTTCAAACTTTTCACTTCTATGGTGCGGTCAGAAGCAAACTTTTTTATTTTTTTGAAATTTGAATATTATGCAGTATAATCTATTCTATGTTTTCTATTTATTTTCCCTCTCTACTTAGAATCTCTTAAACGTCCAATAATATAGAATAGGTGCAGCCTTACCTTTGCCTTTTGAGATAGGCACAAGTTCAGTAAACTGCGTGACAGTTAGTATCGCAGTGGGCATAATGCGCCGGAGTTGAAATAACAGGAGGGGTTAGGTATGAACATGAACCAACCTCCTGCGTTTTAACTGAGTATGACCAACGATCTTTGGGTTAAAACAACAGCATCATCGGTCGCAAACATGTTGCTAACAACAAGAATATACAGATACACTACATTACACTACAGAAGTTGAAAAACGGGGCTGACATAATGAACTGTATATCACCTAATTAGGCGGCTTTACGGATACCGGCCCGGAATCCATAAAGAACAATGGGCAAAAGCAAAGTATTAAAATCAAGAGAATCATTTCGGACAAATGTTTGTACGATCTGCAGACATTTGTCCAGGGCGTTCTGGATGTTTTCTACGTATAATAAAAAATATCTATCTATGTAGTGTATTGTATTATGTATATCAGTTATCTAGTACCCATAACACAAGCTCTGCTTAGATTCGGGCTAGATAATGATGTGTGAATTGTCCAGCATTATCATTGAAAATGAAAAAATGAAAATGAAAAATATTTATTTAGCAGCAAATACAATAATCTTAACCGAAAACTTATGGGCAGGTACTTATATCTATTTTTAAATCTAGGCAAGTACATTAAATTAAGTTGCTAAAATGAAACAGGATACAATACCGTTACATTTTTATATGTTAAGTAGGTATATAGTATAATATAAGTACATACATAATACATAATCTTTGAAATCACTATACTAAATCTATATCTATTTAATAATGAATTTTTATTTTATCATTATTATTATTATTAAGATATAGCTAAGTATATATGACTCTGCTGACAAAACAACTCGGTAGGCACAGTGCAATCAAGTCTCAAGTAAGTACGACCGGCATAAACCGCAGCAGAACTCCTTTGATATGCAAAAACGTCTTTATTTAAAACACTGTTAGGCAAATGAGGGCAATATCGGAAGCTTTTTAGACTAGATTCTAAATAATGTTAAGTTTTATATTGTGGTAATATTACCTACTAAGATATTTCAACTTGCTTAATCGAGGTTTCCTATTTAGATATTAAATGGCTGATGTAGGTTAATATTATATGGGAAATATAGCAGACTTTTACTGTAACATTTTGGTATCATAAAGTATGGTTGAAATAAGTTGTGCCTGCGGATTCTCCCGCGTAGAATTCCGAATTTCGTGGGTTTTTATTTCGCGGAACCCTATAACTTCGGAAACCCCTCTTTTTCTAAAATAAAGGTAGCCTTAAGTTAGGCGTCCACTAGATCGGTGTTGGAGCGTACGGAGCGTAAGGATTTATTGCTCAGTGTGGTGCAGTGCACTCGATCGGTATATCTGCCGACACTGATGCCAGAGATAGTTATTTCTGCCGATGACAATATAGACAACAGTGTTCTCGTCACTACGAGGATATCGATGCCGATAACGTCATCGGCAAACTCTTGGAAATAGCTATGTTGCCAGTGCGAAATTACGCTGTAGACGCATTCAACGGCATATTGTAACTTACGCCACGTACGCTGCGTATGCACCGATTCCGATCCAGTGGACGCGTAGCTTTAGTTACCGGCTTTAACATCAGCTAAACCAGTGAAAAATAAATAAATAATAAATGCAGGACAATCCACACAGCGTTATCTAGCCCCAAGCTAATCAGAGCTTGTGTTATGGGTACTAGATCACTGATATACATAATAGGTACAATACACTACATAGATAGATATTTTTTACTATACATATAAACATCCAGAACACCCGGAACACGTATCTGTAGATTGTACAAACATTTGTCCTGAGGCGGAAATCGAACCCGCAACCTCCTGTGGGCGGACCTTCGCCGGACGCGCTACATCGGTCGTCGAAAGAAAGTCGTCGAGTGAAAGTCCCGTCTAAATCGATAAAAGCCGTTTCGGCGTTTGGCCAAACGCCAAAGTCTTTCTCTCTTCCTTGTTCGTGATTTGGTAAATAAAAGAGTGTCCTAACATGCTCCTTGTATGATTTTGCCTTCTCAAGTTCAAGTGTATTATAAAAACAAAATAATAAAAACACTAAATTTATAAAATAACACACGAGAAAAAATGCTCTGCTATTTTTCAAATGGAACGTAAAATTTCAAAAATAGAAGCCACATATATCAACAGGATGATCAATTACAGATAAGCGTTGCTTGAGTAATGAGTAGTGATATCGCGATTGCGTGAGAGGCTCGCGTTTCGGACATCCTGTATCTATGTCGATTTACTACGGTTCATGTCGCATCAGCCTGTATCTACGAGAGGCGAGATAGCTAATTTATCAGCTTGCCAAGATAACTATTGATCTAGGTACCGACATATTGAATCCAATGTCTATCTTGGTTTTACCTTTATTTAATTCGTAAATAAATTACAGCGTAAGATATAAATAAATAAGTAATGTTGGACAATTCACACAGCATTATCTAGTCCCAAGCTAAGCCCTAAGCAGAGCTTGTGTCATGGGTACTAGATAACTGAAATACTTAATACAATACACTACATTGATATTTTTTGATATGATAGGCAATGCGCTGAAATTCGTCTTTTTACGCGAACGCTTTTTTTCGAACGCTCGCTGTGTAATATGTTACATTACGACTTGTATATCCACCAGCATAGGAACTACAAAAATTAAAAGTAGGTAGGAAAATAAGAGCAATTAAACATTACAACAGAAAAACTAATTATATATGAAAGCGAAATTAATAAGGTGTCTGATTAAACGAACGCTTACTTATAAAATTTTATGAGCTAATTTTTTTTATTAAGTTAGTTACGAAGAAGGCCTATTTTAATTCTCCAAAATACGCAATCGAATACTTTTTTGTGTAAATTGGTTGGTACTCTAATTTGGTGTACCTATTAGCCGAAAGAAAACACGAAATTTCGTTTTGTAGAATACTCCAACTAATTTAATTAAATTAAGCCACCAGGGCCCGTATTCGTTAAACGAAAATCGAAGTTTCTGATTCGATTTCGTACAATGGCAATATTATGTAGGTGACATAATAATTAATACTTTATTCACAAAGAAAATTATACTAGTACCTATTTAGAATTGAAACAATTGAGCTAACTGAGGACTGTTGCAAACAGTCTACAGGTAGCTCAACTGATCCATATTACAATACCAGTCGGAAGCGTCCCCAAGACGCTGGCTGTATTGCCACGCTGTATGGCAATGCTGATGCGCTGTGCTGTACATAATAATAGCTTTTGCATGAAAACGAATCAGATATTTCGGTTTTTGCTTTCAAAGTAGGCAAATGAACCGAAACGCATTGACGCGTTTCGTTTGTATACTTCGTACTAAGGTCACAGATATATTTTTTTCGTTTATTGGTAAATCACAGCTTTACAAATTAAATATGCATTATGGTAATACATTAATCACTTATAAAATAATTATTTCAATTGTAAGTAGTAGTTCAAAGTTCTAATTTATTTTTATATTTGATTGTAATTTTCTTTGTGAATAAAGTTATCACCTATAATGAATCCAGAAAAAAGGAAAGATAAAGTGCTATAATATAGGGTTAATAATACCTACTTCAACAGGGTTTTACCTTACAGGTATGTATAACACAAGATAGAGTTTAACCCGAAAACGAAACAGATACTTTGATTTTCGAGTTCCGAGTAGACCCCAATAAAGAAAGTAGATACCAGTATCGTTAATAAAATTATGTACTTAGTATCCTTGAATCCTTTAGTTACAATTTATCTCAAACCACTCTGAACAGACCTGCACGAAATTAAACGTCACTGCTTAATTGACAGCCCGCTCGCGTGCGAAACGGCAGTTTTCTTGTATCAAATCAAGTACCTAGTTAGTTATTAGGTATCACTTTATGATGCCTCGTTCTCACTATGACAGTTCTGATGGACGCCATTAAGGAGGCGTTATAAATAAACACCCATGGTACACCATCATAGTCTCAAAGAGCCCCTAGGGTGAGTTTTTGGTGGACAGAAGCATAGCGACTATTTGACGGAGTTGTCACAAAGTCGAAGATAATATCGCGTTGTAGCAGCCATTTTTTTGTCTGTATGTAACGGAACGTATCAACTTCAAGAAGTTGAAGACGAAGCGATCTATTAAAAACTGTATGATTTAGATGCACTATTGTTTACTGCATAGTATTTTTAAGTTTGTTGAAATTGTAGAAGCGTTTCTTCTAATATTGTAGTTTTAGAATAGAGATCGGTCAAAAAAGGGAGAACTCTACATACCTTACTTACAGGCTCTTATTTCAGAATTATATTGAATTTATTTCAAAATCGTACCGAAGTTTTCAATCATTTCCGCACTTAGATACTGGCCAATTCAGAAGATGTCACAAAAACGAAATTTAACTAATTTGACTGCATTTAAAATGATGCCATCGTTTTTATTTCGATCATCATAAAAGAGATGACAACATTTTTAGTGTTGTCAAATTAGTTTAGTTGAGTTTTAGCGACATTTGAATCAACACCGTTGTCTCGAAATTGCACCCGACGTTTCAATAATTTACACACTAACCAGGGTACATAATCTTTAGTCAGGTTGTCGTGACCAAGCATGGTTTATATGAAACAAGGCCCCGGCATTCCTGAAGGGTCTGGAAACATTTCTGTCAACTCATTAGCTCTATTCAAAGCCAACAGCTATGAGTATCATATTCGTGACGCGGAACCAACTTCTAGGTAAGCCTGAACAATATATTCGCTTGAGGGGTGATGATGACTTATAGACGAAATTGAGTTATATAAATTCACTAATATTTCACCTAAACTGGATCCTATTCTTGTGCGAGTATTATGCCTTATTCTACAAAAACATATTATGTATGATTTAAATTGATTACTAGAGATGTATCGAATAGGAACCATTTATAATATATAGAGTAAAAAAAAAACAAAAGGCAACTCAGTGTGTTTTTAGAGAATTTCTTGCAAAAATATAAACGCAAATGCACTGATGTAATTGCGAAAATAATAAAAGTGTAGTGATTTTAAATCTCAGACAGGTAGCAATATGTATGCTGATATAAATATCGAAGTTTAAATTGCAATCAAATAATAGAACAAATTAGAATTAGTACCTATCTAAAATTGAAACAATTGAGCAAACTGCAGACTGCTGCAAACAATCAACCCGTCGGAAGCGTCCCCAAGACGCTGCACGTCCAACAAAGTTGCCACATTCCGAAGATATAGTTTTTATTTCCATAATAGTTAGTAGCAGCTTCTTGCACTCTGTATCTTAATCCAGATCAAATCCTGTATTAAGCACCTTATCCCGATCTTAATTGGCAGAAACATGTTATTTTACCTAACAGACGTGAAGTGTTTTTACTTCTTTCATTTATTTATGCGTATTGACAGACGTCCATCATATTATGGCCCTTAATGAGACTCATCAAAGTCCAGATTCCTGATTTACGACTATCTATGTTGTCTTAATTGATCGAATAATGATAATGATCAAAAGTCTTTCCCGTATCTGTGGTGTGTACAGTAAGCTTTATTGCGTTGACATAAAGACGGTAGAATTTAGTAGCTTTGAGAAATCTCGGTGGAATTGCAACCTTATTCAGTTAGGTTAAAGATGTTGAAATTGTCATTTGAAAGACATCAACTAATCAATGTGAAAGAAAATCCTTATTTGACGAAGTTATATTAAAAGTTCCCTGCTCGGACTGAATAATTGAAATGTTATTGAGTATTTAATTATAAGAATTTATTGCTAAGCTAATGGAAATAGAATTTATTTAGCTTATTGAACGTAAGCTAATTAGCAAGCCTGTTGAATCAATTAAATTGATTTTTTCTCACCTGTCTTATGCAACAACAGTAAAAAACCTAAGAAATCAAAATCGAGAAAAATACGTGCACGATAAAAAGCCCCATACAAAAGATCTCAACGCGCTCGCTCTGCAAACTTTTTCTATCTTTTTTATAGTTTCTTAAACCGTTGTTTAGCAAAGGTAAGGTTACTTGCCTCTTAATTTGATAATCGGAATATTCTGAATACAGTAAATATGATTGCTGAATACCAAAAAGATTGTTTCAATATCCATGTGGTAGGTAATCATCATCATCATCCAAAACACGAACCTATCGAATTTATGACAACATCAATTCTAAGAAGAAGATTCGCTACATGGATCCTTTAGACATTAATTCTTGTATCCTAGAGTCAAGACCTTGAATCCCATATCGATGTTATTCAAACTGAATCCATTTAAATATCATAAACATTTGTCTTCATTGCATTTATTATATCAAAACATATCAGCATACTGTAAGGAAGAGTCATGTATCTCATTCATAACAAATCGAAGTGATCGAACTGTCAAACAAAGAGCCAATCACATAACGTGTACTTGAAAGCCTTTGATTTGATTGGCTGGTTTTTGAAACCGAATTTTAAATAATAAGGTTAATCCGAGGAGGTCCACCCTATTATCAAAACTAATCATCAAGCAGCGTGTCTGATAGATTCATATTAAAGATAAGGTTTATTATGAAATTGAATTACCTCCTTATTATCATCGTTACGATGCTGATTATATAACAGCAAACGCGGCAAGTAATCGTCGCTAGTGTAATCACAGGTGCCTTCGACCGGCCGTTTTCACAGCTCCGCAGTCTGCAGACATGACGTGCAATTAACCAAAGCAATGCATCACTTTTTGCACGTTTGCGTGTGCGTAAGCATTCAGCAATTGATTCGGCACGTTCGCGTTAGCTGCCAAGATTTCTACTCGCCAATTGTACCGCAAAAACGCACTTCGCCATTTACGCGCGTCGGTACGTCCGGTAGTAGGCGCCTTTATTAGCACCCCGCCACCCGCCCACACCTCGCGCCTCGCACCAATCACGGTAATCTATTCGAAATCAGAACTTCACGCGCGATTACAATCAAACAGTGTGGTTTGCGCGGGAAACACGCGGCGCCATGTTTGATTCTAGAGCAAAAAACGTTCCGTTTTACGCGACATCGTTAGCGATAAAACACTAAATAATATTTCAAGCCTCAATCACGCCATCCGTCAGTCGTGGTAGTCTGCAATTTTGTCATTCAAAATCGTCGGAACTAGTCTCGGGCCCGTTATGGGTTTAATTAATGGCGCTGCGGTCTGCGGTGGCCATAAGCCGATGTAAACGAGACACAGCGACTCACATGCACATGAAAAACATTGAAGCGCGTGTCCCGATCGTGACTACATCAGTCAAATCAGCGCTTGATATTCAGGGGATAGCATTCGTTACGACAACCTCTACTTACATGTTATACATCCTTTGCTGAATATATTATTGTAATTCGTCCAGTTCCACTATCATATTTTATTTATCAGGGTTCTTTTTGAGCTTTTTGCTCGTTCCAGTTTGATTTTCATCAAATTAGACGTTAATGGCTTGGAATAGAGACACTATTGACAAGATCCGACGGATACTGTCGCCAGCTCGTAAAATATCACCGCAGGTTTTTCGCTATGTTCTTATCCTGTCACTTCGTATTACCGCTTGCGGGTTATTTTTAGTTGGACCTATTACATGTTAAGTGTAACAGGATCGGTGCAAACGAGCCATTTTTATACCGACCTTTCTGACTTTTATCCACAGCATGAAAAGCTGCCAATGTCGACAATGTAAACCGATCGACCAGCATCTACCTATTCAATGTAAATCTAATCTATCATAGAGTACCTATCAGGTTCGTGCATAAATTAATTTCACTTTTCCCTATAACTTCACTGGTGGTTCATGTGCAGTGACATTAAGCCCGCAATGCAAAGACATTGTAATATGAGTGCATAACTTGTTACGTTGACTTCACAATGAGAGCAATCCTGTTCTACATTCGTAATTAAGCTAGCAAAGGAGCTAGACAATCAGACCCTTTGTCCGGCAAAGCGCTACAAGACAGCGTATCTCTGGAACACAATCAACACTTTGCAGGTCCTCAAATAACTTCCAACCTTATCTAGCTTTAAATTCATTCCAATTTGCGATAAATTTCTGTTTAAAGCCGCGTAAGTTAGTATGTATTGGAACGTAAAGAGCCAAGATCACGCTATGTAGGCTGAGTTTTGTTCGCGTACAATTGCAATATTATTGTATGGAACGTAACGATGACAAGTTGTAACTTTGCAAGATATTTGCAAATTATTCGAACTGCTTTCACTTTGGCTATGTTATGTCATTGTTTTATGCATGATTAAACACAATGTAATTTCAAAAGAAAGAAAAAATAAATGACGTCCCTACTAACTTATATATGGTTTTAAAAATTAAAACCCGAAATTGGATTGTTTTCTTTTATTTTTTTTATATTGGAATTATTTTAAGGCACATAATAGTAAAAAAAGTTTTCAAAATAATTTTACAAAACATTAGATTAGACGGAATGGAACGTAAGTCACTATTTTTGAATTTGGAAAAGGACATGGAGCAGACTTACTTAACAACCGAGTCAATTTAAACTCAAAACCTATCTACAACAAAGCTTATTTTAAAATGAATAAAACAGTCATTGTGTGAAGGCGGGAATTTACACGAAGTTCGAGTCAGAAAGCGATAAACAAAAGGACTGCCTGCCAGACCTGCCAGTATTGATTTGTGGGACATTCGATTGAGCCGTATTAGGCAAATGTTCTCACGGCACCTCTGAAACTTAGTCTGCTTTTACATCTACTCTAGATAATTTATAAGTCTATCTCCCAGTAACTTCTAACGAATATTGATACCAAGTTTAAACACAAAAAATAATAAAATAAAGTAATATAATAGTAATAGTAAGGTTTTTTGTTATTATAGTGCGTAAGGGTAATTTCTAAGAAATCAAATAATCTGACTTGAACCCGCATCCTTCCTTCAGTACAGGAATGTGCTAACCAACTACACCACGAGGTCAAGTTAAAATTTTAATCGAAATCTCTGAAAACGTGCAAATGTAGCCTGTAAACTAAGGAAACTACCTGGTTAATCTATCTTATCTTCTTATATATAAAAATGAAACCCGTTTCGCGTTGTCACGGCATCACGCGTGAACGGCTGGACCGATTTCGCTAATTCTTTCTTTGTTGTGTTTGTTATTGTCAGGAGAAGGTTCTTATGAAAGAAAAAATTAAGAAAGTTGGAAACATAAATTTCCACGGGGGCGAAGCCGCGGGGCGCAGCTAGTTAGATATAATTCTTCTGTGAGTGTGTATGTCACTGAACTTTTCTCAAACGACTGGACCGATTTTGATGAAATTTTCTGTGTGTGTTCAAGGGGATCTGGGAATGGTTTAGATTCACAATTTTGGCTGGACCGATTTTGATGAAATTTTTTGTGCGTGCGAAGCCGCGGGCAGAATCTAGTCTATAATATAAAAATGAATCGCAAAATGTGTTGGTAAGCGCATAACTCAACAACGCCTGGACCGATTTCGCTAATTCTTTCTTTGTTGTGTTTGTTATTGTCAGGAGAAGGTTCTTATGAAAGAAAAAATTAAGAAAGTTGGAAACATAAATTTCCACGGGGGCGAAGCCGCGGGGCGCAGCTAGTATTATATAAAAATGAAACCCGTTTTCCTTGGTCACGGCATCACGCGTGAACGGCTGGACCGATTTCGCTAATTCTTTCTTTGTTGTGTTTGTTATTGTCAGGAGAAGGTTCATATGAAAGAAAAAATTAAGAAAGTTGAAACATAAATTTCCACGGGGGCGAAGCCGCGGGGCGCAGCTAGTAAACTATAATTTGAAGAATGAATTGACTCAAATAATACCTATTGATGGAACTTCACTAAAGTTTTCTTTTAAACATAGCAGAAGCCTTTATTCACAAAGAAAACTACACTAGTAATTACAATTAAAACAACTGAGCTAACTGCAGACTGTTGCAAAACAATCTATTAACACTAAAGTTCATTTGATTAACGATTATATGTGACACCCCATATATTAACTATTTAAACATTATCGTATTTACTTCAGATCGGTATCTGACGACGAATGTACAATCTAAGTCACTTGGTCTGGGATCCCAGTCGACGAATTCAAAAATGTTATCCGGCGACTGGGACCGCGGTCCCAATACCTAGAGGTCCCAGTCGTCAGAAGCCTCCATATTTAGCTTTTACCCTGAAAACGCTCAAGGCTCTAGTAAAACTTTAGGTAGGTAACATTCGTCCTAAATGCGGAAATGCAACTCTATTATTTTTGCAAAACTCACACCACAAAGTAAATTGTATTTTCAATAAAATAGTCCGAACGTTTCCTAGAAATATCTCTCTTGAAATTATGTCCATAACATCTAGAATCCTAACCATAGAGTAGCGAAGAGTTGGGAGTGCAGAAGATCACTCAAAACAAGAACAGGAAAGCAGAAGGCCCATTTTGTATCACAAATAAGTGGGTATACATGGATCCTACTCATATTATAAAGCCGAAAGTTTGTGAATTTTATTTTGTTACCTTGGATCTCCAAAACTACTGAACAGCTCATGACGAAATTGGTGTACATTTAGAACTTAACCTAACTTAGATAATCGGCTAATTATTTCATTTGTCACAAATATTTTGGAACAAGTGGCAACAAATAAGGGGCAACGGGCATTTTCTAAAAGTAGTTAAAAAGGGCGCTATGCTGAGTTTGGGTTCGCTAGCCGCTAGCTGTGTGGTGCCGGCATAGAATTTGCACCACCCCAACTCTTCCCGCGGGTTTCGCGACTAAGAGATATCCACCGGGGGCGGGCAGCAGCTTCTCCTAAAGAACAATTCTACCACCGAACTGCGATCCCCAACCCGCATGCCCAGCGTGGAGATTATGGGCATTACCCCCCATGTGATAAAAGCCAACAAGGCGCTTATCAGGGGGAGGCCTGCGTCCAGTAGTGGACCAATACAGGCTGTTGAGGTTGAGGTTGAAGAGTTTGTATGAAGTCATTAAAATGGCATAAACCCTTAAAAGACAGTCCATCAACCTCAACCTCATCAGTCTTTATTTGTCCACAGCTAAATCCTCCCCCCAATAAGCGCCTTTTTGGCTTTTATCTCATGGGGAGGAATGCCCTTAATCCCCTCGCTGGTCATGTGGGTTGGGGATCGCAGTTCGGTGATTAAATTGTTCTGCTGAATTTTTCATAGGTCGGAAACCTATGAAAAATTCAGCAGAACAATTCATGTGTTTTTAGGCACGGTCGGTCGGGCCGCTTTGCCTTTTATAGCTTTAGGTGAAATATTACTTGAATGTATCGCACATTCTATGGTCAAGAAATAGTTCGTCTTACGATCTACGAGTGGCGAGAGCTCTAATGCACAATAGGCCGCATCACTGAGTAAATACACGCACAAAGTGGTGACTAACGGTTGGTTTAAGATAGAAGATTGCATTTATTTATTTATGTTTTTTTTATATTTATGTTTTTAGGGTTCCGTACCTCAAAAGGAAAAAATTGGTTGTCTGTAAAGTCGGTTTACTGACGATAGTTGAACGTGACAACACTGATGGAATGGTAGCATTTGATACTTTGATACATTAAATACTCAAGTCCGTAACCCCTTGAAGCCGTGATATAAATTAAACTTCTAAGTCAACGCACTCAAAAGTTACAGCCGTTTATGTCCGAAAATTTTGAAATTTCCAAGGGAATCACATTCACCCAAAACCTATAGGGTACTTCCCATAGACCTAGAATCATGAAATTTGGTGAGCAGCAAGGTATTATAGCACCAGTAAAGGGAAAAATCCGAAGAACATAAATTTGTAATTTATTCACTAAAAAAATTACTTTTAATGCTCGCCATAGACCAAAACCTATAGGGTACTTCCCGTAGACCTAGAATTATGAAATCTGGCAAGAAGTTAGGCTGTATAGAACAAATAAAGGAAAAATTCGAAAACAGTCAACTTCATAAATAGAAACGCCGCGCCACGAGATTTTAGGAGAAATTTAAAAAAATATCGTTTTCAATTAAAATCCGTTCTTGGCAGGGTTGGTGAAATCTAGTTCACTTTTTTCGCGGGTTTAATTCTCGCTAGAAAAGTGTACCTTGCACCAAGCCACGGCAAAGCGATACTTCACCATTATCGCCGCGATCGCATACCCGCCAAATTGTTTCATTACAGCTCATTGTCGCACGCGCACGAGTGATTCTGTCGCGTACATTGTTCGACGCCTTGTATGGCTATTTAGCTATAATAGTTTCTACGCCGTTTAGAATTATCTACAATTGATCGGAGTTTAATACGACAATATTAGGAATTATTCGCGTTCTATCTATGACAATGGTTTTAGGTAAAGGTAGAGATAGGGTCTCATCACATTTATTGGCGTGGAATCAGAATTTAGATAATGGGTATAATTGTGACGTCATTCGAATGGACTCGGGGTCATAGGTACAGTAACTCTTCAATCGATTTTGTTTTTAATTATTACCTATTGATAATGACCTCTAATTTCATTTACCGAAGTAATGTCGTATAGCGTTGATGAATTAAATTATGATTTAAGCCCCGTGGAAATGTCAAATGCACTGATCAAAATAATTTCTCTACTTTTTATACCTACTTAGAGCAGTTCCCACTTTAGTCAGATATTATATTACCTTCGCCTATAGCTTTGCGCACAATAAAGGCGCACCGTTGCCACGCAACACAAAAATGTGTATTTACAATATGAGCTTTCATTCGTAACATTTGAATACATTTTACAATGACAGCATAAAATAGCAGGCAGCGCGTGGGCCAGTCGCTTGCCGCAACCAAGTCACTCGTTGGTTGAAGCTTTCCTTACCGCAAGCTTTAATCGAGTAGCCCAACTCAGCCCAAGAGCTGCCGCCGCGTGGGCTGCTTGGTTGGCCGGACCGTGTGTGACAGGGACAGATTGGGTTGAAAAAGCTTTCTGCTAAGCGTCGCCACGTTGGTCGTCGTCGTCGCCCCATCGACAGCGCGTTGTTGCTTGCTAACAGTAGCCGCGTGTAAAGCGTGCGGCCAACATGTGAGGTTTGAGATATTTATTTTTTCTCTTAAGAATTTACAAATTCACTTATAGAGAAACTATAACTAAATTAATCAAAGTAAGTCGGCCTTTCAGCTATACAAATATAGGTAAATAGTAAAGGTAAGGTATAACAATGGTATTTGAGTTAATACCTACTTCGGTTGTTAGGTCGAAGTAGTACTTAGTTGATTTTTTAACAAATTTCTAGATATGTGGGTAGCGCTAAATAATTTTACCAACATAGCATCGTGTCACGCTAGTCGGCAAACGATCCGATTGAAACAATAGAAGTCTTGTTAGGGCTGTGTTCCAGTGGGTTAGTAGATAACTATTTTAGTTAAAGAGTTGTTTAAGTAGGAAGGTAAGATTGGATTTCTTTATGAAAAATCCTTTAAAATGTGTGTTTTAAGCAATCTTTTAAATGTGGTCATTGAATCGAGTTCCCTGATGTCTTTTGGTATTTTATTATACAATTGCGCTCCCTCGTAAACAATACTTTTTTTCCCAGATGTTGTTCTAGTTGTTCTAAGAATAAGGTTGTTGGCTTGTCTTGTCATTCGTTTTTGAACATTTTTTCTTTTTGTAAATACTATTTGAGAGTGAATGTCTTTAGTAAGTATCTTTCTTATTAATAAACATGTATTGTATTTGTATATCTGATGTAGATTCATTAGTTTAGTTTGTTTATAAATAATAGTAGTAGATTCTAAATAATTGTATCCGAATAAAGTTTTAATTAATTTATTTTGTGTAGTTTGTAAGGTTTTTATATTAGTTTTCGCAGCCGTGCCCCAAATTTCAATCAGGTAGTCAAGATGAGGTTTAACCAGAGAATTATAAATGGTGTATCGTACGCGCCTAGGTAGGCATCGCACAATGCCACGCATCGAACCTGTAAGCGCTGATAGTTTGTTTCGAATAGTTTCTATATGAGGTTTCCATGAGAGTTGGCTGTCCACTATAAGGCCGAGGTACTTTTCTTCATTGACATTGTTTATTATTTCTCCGTTTATTGTTAGGGGTAAGCAGTTTTCTATTTTCTTATTTTTAGCGGTAAAAATAATGTAGTTCGTTTTAGAAGTGTTTATAGTTAGTAAGTTTGATTGTAACCAGGTGTATAAAAGATCTAAATCATGCTGTGCTTGACCTACGAGGGAAGTTATTGAATGTCCGGAATAGAAGAGACTTGTGTCATCAGCATAAAGAGTAATGTCCCCAAGCAGACCTATGTCACCGATGTCATTGATATATATAAGGAATAGCAGCGGGCCAAGGATCGATCCCTGGGGAACACCATAGCTGATTTGTTGCGGATCACTGTTGTATTTATCGATTTTAACAATTTGGTGTCTATTCATTAGGTATGATCGAAACATCTCAAGGACAACTCCGTCAATACCGATGTGCTTTAGTTTTGTTAAGAGCATGTCGTGACTCACTGTGTCAAAGGCTTTTTTGAGGTCTATAAATGTGCCTAGTACTATTTTCTTCTGGTCGATGTTGACTTTTATCGTTGTAATTAGATCTACAGTAGCAGCGAGAGTATTGGACTTAGCGCGAAACCCGTATTGCTTTTTACTAAAGAAATTGTGTTTTGTCAGATATTCATTGAGGCGGAGGTGTAATATTTTCTCGTATACTTTTGATAAGACCGGCAGTACCGATATCGGCCGGTAGTTTCCGGCATCCATTTTATTTCCTGATTTGTAGATTGGAGTAACCTTAGCTAGTTTTAGGGAATCAGGGAATCTACCTTCCAATAGACTATTGTTAATTATGTTAGTTAAGTCTTCAGCAACCAAATCCTTAGCACATTTGACCACTTTAGTGCTTATTCCATCTATACCAAGGCTTGTGTTTGAATTTAAGTCACTAATAATCTTTTTTATCTCGTTTACGGTGGTGGGTTTGAATTCTAATAGTTTTTCAATTGATTGTGTTTTACTAGATAGGGTTTGAGTATAATTTTCAAAATGTTTCTTTGGAATCAAATTTGCTAATTGGGAACCGATTTTAGAGAAGAAGGTATTGAAGTGTTCAGCTATTTCTTTTGGGTCTGTGATTTTACCAGAGGGGGTGTCTAAATTAGCTATTTTATGGTTGCTTTTCGGTTTGTTGTTTACAAGGGTATTTATCAGCTGCCACATTTTTAAAGGATTTTTCTTACATTTGTCAAAAGAGTTTTGGTAGTACTTGTTCTTTGACCTTTGTATATTGCTGTGCGTTGTGTTTCTTTGTTGTACAAATTCATTTCGTAGTTGTTCATCTTCGGGATTTTTCTTTACGATATGCCACAATTTGTTTCTTGTATTAATATCTTTGATCATGTCTTTGTTTATCCAGTCAGTTTTTGGTGCGTTTTGTACTTTAGTTTTAGTAACTTTGTTTTTATCTATTGATTCTCGTAGTAGGTCCTCAAGTTTACCATAATCGTTCATTAAATCAGTTGTCATGATTTTTTCATTTATAGTTTTATAGAGACTGTTATAGTCTATAGCTTCATATTCAACCTTTTTTGGTCGTTCATGTTTTATTCGGTTCAATTCCAAATAGATTTGTTTATGATCTGATAGGGCGCTTTCTATGATGGCCATGTGATAGGTATTATCTCGCAGGTTCGTGCATATGTGATCCAGTATAGTCTTTGAAGTGTTTGTTTCACGAGTACAATGATCTTTGTCGCATTTATTCAGTAGCTTGAAACCGTTCTGTTTTATCACTAACTTGTATTCTTTTGTAGGTTTTTCCTTACTCAGTAGGTTTAAATTTAGATCTCCAAAGACAATAGCTCTCTTTCTTTCTGCTAGCTGGGAGGAGTACTCCTCGAGGAATGTTGTCGCATTGGCTGATGGTTGTTTGTATATAGCTCCAATATCCAGACATAATTTTTTTAAGTGAATCCAAAGGTAGTGATTGTTGTCATCGCATTTTTCGTATAGGAATTCATGTTTAAGATTGTTGTGCACAAATATTGATACTCCTCCTCCTCTTGCATTTGTTCTATAATTGTAATAGTGACTGTAGTTTGTTAGTGTTGTTTTCAATGCTTCATTTTCGTCCTTAATCCATGTTTCTGTCATCACAATAATATGTATAGTTGTTTTAAAGGTTTCAATTATGCATCTAATTTCATCAAGTTTTCCAGGTTTTACAATGCTGCGGACGTTTGCGTATAGAAAGTTAATTGATTTCGTGTTTGTTGTTATTTCTTCATAATTGGTTGTTATTTCATAGGTAATGGTGTTAGTTTTCTGAGTAATGGTTGTGTGGTTTTCTGTATCTAGTTTTTTGACGGTTCCTTTGTAATTTTGGGTGTTCCTTTGACATACTTAATTGTGATGTCTGACTCCCCATTTTCTTGACGTTGCTTAAGTTCGTTTCTCAAGTCTTTTATTGCCTTTTGTTGATATAGTGTCTGATCGGGAAATATTTTCACGCCTTCTAAGTTTGCGTTCTTCTTATTGCGAAGTATAGTTTTCACTGTTTCGTTAGAGTCGAAGAAAACTTTCAGTGGACGTTTCTTCCTGGTGTCGTATTTTCCTAACCTTTGTACTCTTCTGAAAGGGCATTCTGGGGCGACGGTTTTCAGTACTTTTTCTGCTTCCGTTTCATCTTTGTGTTGCCTTTCTTTCGGTGTATCAGCTTCTGGCTCAGGTAGCCCTACAATAACAACATTCCTACCCCTTTCCGCACGGTCCTGGAGTTCAGCAAGTACGTCATCATGTGAAAGTGGTGGTCCTGCTTGCGCTGGGGTCGTCGGGGCCAAAGACTGGACAGATCTTAGCTGTTGAACGTCGAATTGGAGGACTTTAATTTTTTCATCGCTCTCCTTAACCGTATCAGCAAGGATTCCAATTTGGGTCTTAAGGTTGTTGTTTTCGGTTATGAGATGCTCAGTTGTCACCTTTATATCGGACAACTGATCTCTGATCAGGGATATATTCTGACTAACAGTGTTGAACGTTTCGCTGTTACTTTTGCTCGATGCAGTTAGTATTTCTAGTATTGCCTTTTTAAAATCTTCAAATTGGTACTTGCCATCATCTGTGGTTTTCCTTTTTCGAAACGAAGCAATCCTTAGTTCTGCCTCGGTAGCATCAAGTTTTGATAAATCAGGCTGGGAACTATAACCTGAACCCCGAGTTGAGCTTTTGCTTGGAGAAGGTGAGCCACTCATTTTGTCAGTTTCAAAACAAAAGGATTCGGTAGCATAAAGTTGCAAAAAATTTTCGAAGTACTCGCCTCGCTTTGCTTCACTACGGCACAAGCCTTAGAGTGTGCCGCGGACTGGTTAGCACCGAGTATCCCCGAGAGTTGACGATTAGCTATGCTTCCTCTTCTCTCGCTGGGCACGATCAACGCTCGCACCTTTGTTCGTAACTTCTTTTAGGCGTAGGAACACTTGCACCGTGCAATCGAAATTGAACTGTTTGTAACGCGTAGTGCGCTCAAATTAGAGTGTTTTAAGTTATGAATTTTGTTAAATAAATTGTAACACGTCTATCCGCTGTGCCGGCAGGCCGGGTACTTCCACAGTTCCCACTTTAGTCAGATATTATATTACCTTCGCCTATAGCTTTGCGCACAATAAAGGCGCACCGTTGCCACGCAACACAAAAATGTGTATTTACAATATGAGCTTTCATTCGTAACATTTGAATACATTTTACAATGACAGCATAAAATAGCAGGCAGCGCGTGGGCCAGTCGCTTGCCGCAACCAAGTCACTCGTTGGTTGAAGCTTTCCTTACCGCAAGCTTTAATCGAGTAGCCCAACTCAGCCCAAGAGCTGCCGCCGCGTGGGCTGCTTGGTTGGCCGGACCGTGTGTGACAGGGACAGATTGGGTTGAAAAAGCTTTCTGCTAAGCGTCGCCACGTTGGTCGTCGTCGTCGCCCCATCGACAGCGCGTTGTTGCTTGCTAACAGTAGCCGCGTGTAAAGCGTGCGGCCAACATGATTTCAGTCGGAGTGGTGCGTGTACCGAGTTGGAGAGGTGCGGCTTTAATGTGCGCACTCCTTTAGCCCACTTTGTTGCCGACTTGTGCACAATCATAGACATTTAATTTAATAAAGAAAATACCAAGCAAACTATCCAAGTAATGTTTACGGTTCGCGATGGATAGAAATTATCTGGAATTTCCAATGGAATTTAATTTAATTTCTTACGGATACATGACATTTTCTAACAGCAGCGTTTGGGTTATGGTTATTGGAAAATTGTTATTAGGTAGATACTTACCTACCTTTCTAATAAAATCCCTCCATAATCTTAATAGCGTCGAAGCTTCATGATAAAATAAATAAATAAATAATGTTGCACAATTCACACAACATTATCTAGCCCCAAGGTAAGCAGAGCTTGTGTTATGGGTACTAGGTAACTGATATACATAATAATATACTAGTACATAGATAAATATTTTTTACTATACATAGAAAACGACCAGAACACCCTGAACAAATATCTGCAGATCGTACAAATATTTGTCCCGAGGGAATCGATCCCGCGACCTCCTGCGTCGCAGGTCAGGTGGGATGACGATGTGCGAAAGAATGCGGATATTTTTTTGCGATAATTTTTTGGTTGTACAGTGTGCCACGAAACATGTGTCCTAAGCCAAAAAGGGATTCTGCATCCGAGGTGATCAATTTCGTTCTACGATTTTTTTATTTCAAACATTTTTTGCTTCACTTTCGGCTTAGTACCTACACATGTTACGTGGCACCCAGTATATTTAGCGCACCAGAGTTTCTTCGAAAGAAAATCGGGTAATTCCAGGAGCTTCGTCGGTTAACTTTGACGTAAAATATATGAAAGCTATGGCGCTCATTAGGGTAGGTCTATGTCCAGCAGTGGACTAATATAGGCTGATGATGATGATTATATGAAAGCTTCCGTCAAAAAGGTCAATTGAAATATAATTGACCGATTACCTTTCCACATTATTGGCAAAAAATACATAAAATAAATAAATATTACTGGACAATTCACACAGCATTATCTAGCCCCAAGTTAAGCAGAGCTTGTGTTATGGGTACTAGATAACTGATATATTTAATAAAATACACTACATAGATAGATATTTTTATTATACATAGAAAACATCCAGAACGCCCTGGACAAATGTCTGCAGATCGTACAAACATTTTTCCCGAGGCGGGAATCGAACCCGCAACCTCCTGCGTCGCAGGCAGACCTTCGCCCGCTGCGCCACAGAGGTCGTCAAATAAATTGCACACAAACTTCATCCCTTAAGAATTACTTAGCTAAATTCAACATATATTGCAACTGATGGGGCTGATGTACAGACAGCTCAAATCAACTCGCTGATGTACGAGTACAGTCGGCGCAAAATGAGTCCATAGATAACTTAATTGACTGGAACAAGCAGTTTACTCTTCAGGGATATCACCGGCTTTCTGCATAATTAATCAGTTTTGTTACTTCTGAGATTTACATGAATTTATTTAAATAATTAGAAGAAACTAATCTTTTATCGGCATAGGAAACTTCTAGGTATTTAAGGAAGAGCATGGCGTTCAGCCGTAACATAGTTTTTTTACTAGTACGGAGGACTGTCACTAAGATTCTGGTAATGATGAGGACCCACTGCTGGGCATAGGCCTCTCTATGTTTATGCCACTCGCCTCGGTCCTGTGCTGATCTGCGCCAGGTGTAGCATACGGTAGCATATCTCGTCGACCCATCGCGCCGGTGGACGTCCTCTGCCTCTTGGCTACCACTACCAAATAATGAAATACCTAATCGTAGATATATAAAACCTTAACTGAATCGATTATTTGAGAAACCCCACAAGTCATCTGACCTTAATTTTACAGGAGACGATAAAAACCTTTCTGTGAAAAAAAAATGTATAGGCATGGATTTGTTCTGTATGCAGTTTGGCAAAAGGACTTTATAAGAAAATAGAGATGCATTCCGGAGACTAGGAGTGAATTTTTTAAGAAGATGTAGGCTTTGTATCGAAGTTGACGGCAGAAATTT
The DNA here is from genome assembly GCA_963564075.1 of Eupithecia subfuscata. Taxonomy (NCBI): domain Eukaryota; kingdom Metazoa; phylum Arthropoda; class Insecta; order Lepidoptera; family Geometridae; genus Eupithecia; species Eupithecia subfuscata. The sequence goes on along the minus strand of OY751102.1, from coordinate 15,297,899 downwards.
TGAAAATCTTTTGTTTAAATTAAATTTTGTTGTTTAATTTGATCCACGAACATTCTACCTTAGTACGTTTGAAAGTCGAATCCAGCAAATTATGCCCTATCAAGTGTCACCTTTTTGTATTATTTTGAAAGTTTAGAGTCTGGCGAAGTTTTTAAAATTATTTCGGGTCTTTGAATTCTGAGATTTTTAGGTTTTCTTTTTTACAAAATCAAACTTTGATTTGCTCAAAGGAAAAAAAAACTTTCACTTTCGGTCAATTTTATTGTAACTTGAGTCAAGGTTGGGAAGCTGATTGTTTTATGTGTCAAAGTACAATTTGTGAGTATGATGTCACAAAAAAAATCACTCAGAAAAAACGTAACCAAAAAAAGTTACATGATGTTAAACTGCTTGGCTTGAAAATTCTTGAAAAAATCTTTAAAAGTTAATTACTCGAAAACTACAAAAAATTGGCCAACATACATGGGGTATATTCGGATAGCCCCGGATGTAAGGCATCTAAATTTTTGTTTGGACCTGTATAATAAAAAATATCTATCTATGTACTCGTATATTATTATGTATATCAGTTATCTAGTACCCATAACACAAGCTCTGCTTACCTTGGGGCTAGATAATGCTGTGTGAATTGTCCAGCATTATTTATTATTATTTATTTATTTATCCTTCGTTGACGTAAAAGTGTCACCCACGCGTGACCGTAATTTTATGTCATTGAGGTTTTTCTACCAAGGAAAATTCACAGTAACAGCCCGAAGTCAGGAAGTTGGCGGTGTTACACCCCCGTGCCTCGAAAAGCTCGTTAAGCCGTTGGTCCTGCGCCTGACTTCTCCCCGGTCGTGTCAATCTGACGTGGGATTATGAGAGTGAGGGAATAGAGAGTGCACCTGCGTTTGCGTACACACTTGTGCACTATGAATAATATGTCCTGCGCATCTGGCTAGTCTCCGATGAGACTGGAAGCCGTTGTCGAAATTGGGCTAGGACATTATTATTATCATCATATTATTTATTCGACAGCCCCAAACACAAAGCACCTGCTTTTCAGCCTGGTAAAACTATTTTTAAAATTTCAGAAACTCCTTTTTTTTATAAATAAATAAAATATATTGTGATTGATACGGATATTGTGTGTCAGCCCACTATTTCAATCGTCGGATGCATTAACAGCGCCATCTACAATCAAAACGACTATTACTCGGCCATTAAAATTAATTTATATTTTATCGGCTAAGCTGTGCATTGCCATAATCACTAGGTACTTTCTAGGGCAGAAGATCCGGCTTTTGAAGGTCCGGCTATTTCAAACAACAATAGATTGCTTACAACGCATTTTCGGAAACAAAAACATGAACTGAAAATCTAATATATCTCTCGAGGCCTTAAATTTTTACCTACCTCTTGTTATATAATTTTTACTGCTGCCAGGTATTTTAGATAAAAATAAAACTCACAAAATAATTTATTATTTGAGAGCTCTCTCTAAAATACAGAAGACACTGTTGCAGTTGCATTGGATATTTTACTTTCAGGTAAAAATGTCCTAGTTGAGGCCTTCCATAGACAAATGAGAGCTCTAACAAGAGCATAGAGAAATTCAAGCCTGCAAAAGAATCCGGCCAGTCAGTATCCGTCTTTTAGGTCCCATGGTCACGGCCTCGACTTACGGTACGAGATTTTCCAATGAATAAATTGACCGGCCTGTGACGCCATTTGCATCGGATCTATAAATTGAACAAATTTGAAATTCATTGCGGACACGCACAAGCTGGAATGTTCTCGGCACCTGCGGGATTCCGGACTGATGAATCGAGTTGTGTCGGCGCCCGGAATCCGGCTTTCGATTTGGTTTTTATTGTTATTGTGACGTCACTATTTTGTTCCAATTTCAAAAGCGCGCAAAAAAAAGGTTCTGTTATTTTAGAACCAAAAGGAGATCGCAAACTTTTTTCATGATCGTCATCAAACGTTGTTGGTTAGAATCAAAGATGATCTTGATGACACAAAGAGTAAATCTTTGGGTAGACAATGTTCTTGGCTGTGTTATCTTGGATTTGTTTCAAAACAGGAGAACGTGTGACGTGAATACACGCTTACGGCTTACCCTGCACTGCGAAATTTGGCCGCGCGATTATTCTCGCAGGATTCTCCATTATATGGAAATTGTATAAAGCTGCACGCACTTGCGGAAAAAAACCGCGTAAGTTACAGGAAAGAAAGTTCATACGGCGAGATTTCACGATGCGGGCTAAGCCTAACTTAGTCAATTAATAATCAAAAGGCAAATGAGAGGCGAAAATATTAGGAGTTTATTTTATCTGCCCGCGGCTTCGCACGCGTTGTTTCTGTGGAAACACTGAGGTTATTTCTATCCCATGGAAACTGATTTATGGGATAAAAGTCGCCTATGTTTGATTTCAGGATTAGAACTAGGTACCTATGTGAAATTTCAGCCCGATTCGTTCAGTAGTTTTGGCGTGAAGAGGTAACAAACATCCATACATGCAAACTTTCGCATTTATAATATTAGTGTGATTGTAAGCGGGCTAACTACGAACCTAGTTGGTGTTGGAAGAACACCAAGGTGTGCGCAAGGATGCAGAAAGATCGAAAGTTTTCATAGAGTTTAGTTCCTCACGCACTCACGAATGCTGTACATCCAAATTGACGAGGTGTATAATAAGCGGCACGAGTCGTGAGCACAAATGACGTAAGCTCGCGCATGTACACTTTTGGCCAAATTTATTCAGTACCGTTTTTTACCAAAATGATTGGTACCTATACAAACTAATTAAAATATTAGTGGTACTTGAAATTTTAGTTTGATAGAGTAATGTTGCAGGCCTTCGTGAATAAAATATAATAATCTCAATAAAACAATATAATCTGAGTACTTATAACTGTTTTTCTTTATTTTTCAAATTATTTAAATTCGCTTCAATCTGGAGGAATAGGTAATATGCCTTCCATAAAACTAGACGCAAACTAAAACAAAAACTAAACAAAAACTCTTAACAAACACGAAATAACAAAATTAAGCTACTAACATCCAAAACGTAAGTCGATAAAATTGCACGAAAGTGTACGGTAGCCGAATGACACCCCGCCCCGCCCCCATGGATTTAAAAATTAACTACTGCGCAGGTGTCAGTTGTGCTCACGACTCATGCCGGTCACTATACCTACATTGATAATGATTCTTTGATCTTGCAAAAAGATTCAATTTATGTAGTGTATCTACGGGTTATTTATTCATATGGTACAGGGACATTCTGTATTTTGCGGTATAGCGATGCGTCAGAAAAACGACGCTATTGTCTCTATTGTTTATTCGTTCCATTTCCAAATGAGATTTGGTAGAGCGCCTCAACCGTAAGTAGACCTAATACAAAATAAGAAGTTTCACTCAGTTAAATCAACCTCCTTATATTGCAAGGAGGTTATTATGTACGACAGGGACCCGTCTGGTGAAAGGTCGCAGTAGGATATTATACGAGAAAATTAATCTGCGGGTTTTCAAAAAACTATCTGAGCGTCTGGTCGAAGCGACGCGTGCGTGACCCGAGAGCTGGTGAATATCTGGCACAGCGTATCAGCATTGCCATACAGCGTGGCAATGCAGCCAGCGTCTTGGGGACGCTTCCGACTGGTGTTGATATGGATCAGTTGAGCTATCTGTAGACTGTTTGCAACAGTCAGCAGTTAGCTCAACTGTAAATACTATTAAGTATAATTTTCTTTGTGAATAAAGATGTTTTATACTAAAATAAAATGTTTAACTATTATGCAGAGATATAGAAATTGTAAACAAATTGGCATTAAAGGATCTATTTATTTACTAGCTGCGCCCCGCGGCTTCGCACGCGTTGTTTCTATGGAAACGCTTAAAGGTGATTTCTATCCCATGGGAACTGATTTATGGGATAAAAAGTAGCCTATGTTTTATTCCTGGCCTAGAATTATCTGTATGCAAAATTTCAGCCTGATCCGTTCGGTAGTTTTCGCGTGAAGAAGTAACAAACATCCATCCATCCAAACTTTCGCATTTATAATATTAGTGTAATTTATAAGTACGTATGTACCTACTCTTTTCTTAGTAAGTGCTTTTTCTCCCTACACATCGGAATATGTAGTTGCCCGCACTAAGCCCTGATTACGGGACCGTTAGGATAGGTACCTAACATCAAGTAATTCCCGTATTTGCATAATACACTGTCCGCACTTATTACGTGTTCCCGGGTTCCCGGTAACGCGTTAGGATGTTAGGATAATGGGTATAACGTTAACAGAACATTCGTTTTTTGTTGACGGTAGTGGGTGGTCTGGGTTCTAGAATATCTTTATAAGATGACGGGATTATATAAACTAGAAAGAAGGCTTAGAATTTGCCCCACCTGAACTCTTCCCGCGGGTGTCGTAAGAGGCGACTAAGGGATATCCACCGGGGGCGGGGAGCCGCGCCTGCAGAACAATTCTACCACCGAACTACGAACCCTAACGCGCATGCCCAGCGTGGGGGCTATGGGCATTACCCCCCATGTGATAAAAGCCAATAATAATATCCCGTTGTTAATGACTATAGTGTTAATAACCATGATGGATTTAAAAGTTTTATAGCCAATAAGGCGTTTATCAGGGGGAGACCTGCGTCCAGTAGTGGACCAGTACAGGCTGTTGAGGTTAAAGTTGAAGTATCTATTAGTATGGATTGAGATTCTTCTACCGCCGCCGGCAGAATCTAATCCTACGAAGAAAACCTCTTGAAGAACCGCTACCATTGTAGAAATTTCGAAAGTTCTAGATCCTTCCAGATAACAAAGGTCACGTAATGTATCATTGGTCGGCCGCGGGCACTCTTTGTTAACTAGGTCCACGGGCCATATTTCATGGCTTCCATGTTATTATCGCGGGAAATTGCACAAATACGATTACATTTTGTGATTTTCTAGTGGTTATATGGGAAGGAAGGTCTAGGGTTAAATCACTGTGATGCGAACGAATTTTCAATACTTACTAAGTAGTATCACAGATTAGATAACGTAAGTAGTATAATATAATAAGGTACTTATCTAATAATGAGATGGTTTTGAAAAACTAAAAGTCTACTTCAAACAATCCTTCGGGAATAGGTACAATTTGTATATACAACAACGAAAAATTTTTCCTAATTTTCCAAAATTATTTCGAAAGTTCACATATCCTGTACATACATAAATAAAAACATACAGACAGGTTAACATAGAACCCGCTCCTTTTTTGAAGTCGGATAAAAATAGGATTAAATGATTAGGCGCTGCGCAAACGTAGACAGTTTTTGTTGCTGACACGGCACACCATCACAGGAAACCGTACACTCAGAAAAAAATATTGTTACAGTAACAATAATACTTTAACGCCACACAACCGTCAAAGGTCGATTGTTGCAGGAACAACGTTTCTATTGTCAAAACGCAATTTAGTCATTCTAACAGTAATTATCAAAATGGTTAAATTAACAATGTTATTATTTTGATTGACAACAGTCACCATTTTGTTGTAGCGACAAGGGTTGCATTGTTTCCACAACAACGTTATTTTGTATTTGCATTGCAACCATGACAAAGTTACAAATGCCCATTGCTAGCCTAACAAAGTAGATTTGATGCATGAACAAATGGACTTTGTTATTGTACCTACCCTTTCTACTGTTACTTAGCTAACATAACAACGGTGTTTTAATACATTACACAGCAACTATAGTTGCTGTGTCCTGTAGTAAATGTTTACATATGCGCAGGGAGTGGATGATTTCATACTGGTTCTATAGAAATCAAATATTCATTGGTAGCTTGTATCTGACACAAGACTCAAAAGTGACCACGTTTGCGCCCTGCCTAAAACTTTGTAATATAAGGAGGCTAATATTATAATTATATTCTCTGCTAATACAAAGTCACATCAAGATATCTGTGATATGGCCAAAAATTACCAATGAATCAATTCGAATGAATTGACCAGCAGAAAAGAAGACATTCGTGTTCGTGAGTGTTTCACTCGTACTATTTTCGCCGCTCAATAATTCATTATTTTGTATTTTATTCGTTATCAAAATGCATAAAATGCAACCAAAACAAGTCAGAGTGATAGACCTCACGAATACACCTGAAGGTCTAGCACGGGAATTGTTGTCTAGGGTAGAATAGAAAAAAATTACGTCACATCGTTATCGTATGCGCAAAATGTTTGAAACTCTTTCCTTCAACTTCAATAATTTACGCAATATAATATATGATGTCTCTATTCTACCCGAGACAAAAATCCCCGTGCTATACGCCCTGAATTGACCAGCAGAAGTCCTAGCACACGGATAGTTGTCTAGGGTAGAATAGAAAAGAATGACATCGCATTGCGTAAATTATTGAAGTTGAAGGAACGAGCTTCAAGCATATTATATATAGTATATAGCGGACGACCGATGTGGCGCGGCGGGCGAAGGTCCGCCTGCGACGTTGGAGGTTGCGGGTTCGATTCCCGCCTTGGGACAAATGTTTTTAAGATCTACAAATATTTGTTTCGGGTGATCTGGTCGTTTCTATGTATAATAAAAAATATCTATCTATGTAATGTATTATATTATGTATATCAGTCATCTAGTACCCATAACACAAGCTCTGCTTAGCTTGGGGCTAGATGATGTTGTGTGGATGTCCAGCATTATTTAAAAATATTTTTTTTTTTTTTTTTATTATTACGCATTCGATGGCGATGTGACGTAATTTTTCTCTATTCTACCCTAGAAAACAACCCCGTGCTAGGTCTACTAGTAACTAAAGAGTACGTTATATTAGCCTAACCCGGGTGCCACGATAGTGACGTTAAAAAAAAGAACAGCTCTAATAAACTTCAGAGTATAAAGCCCCAGGACTCCATAGTTCTAGGCGTTGGTAGTCGAAAAACCATTCCTAAAATTAAATTACACCCAAGATAATATCAATTGAATACCTTTTAAATTAGCATACCAGCTACCAATATTTATTTAGCTTCAGCCTGTGCGCAGGGAATCATATTTAGTTGCGCACACGCAAGCGACGCGGGCTGTAAACCAACACGTTGTTACACGTGGCTTGGCTAGGGCTACTTTACGGCCATGGGCGAGCTAGGGCTGGGATCTTATCCGGCTAAAAATAGCCGGATTTAGGGCGCGTTCCCACAGTGTCGTTACCGTAAATTACCGGTGGACAAATATCGCCTCTAGCTGTTCTAATTTTTCAACAGCCTGTATTGATCCACTACTGGACGCTGGCCTCCCCCTGATAAAAGCCTTATTGGCTTTTATCACATGGGGGGTAGTGCCCACAATCCCCACGCTGGGCATGCGGATTGGGGATCGCAGTTCAGTTGTACAATTGTTCTGCAGGGGGCGCTGCTGCCCGCCCTCGGTGGATATCCCTTAGTCGCCTCTTACGACACCCGCGGGAAGAGTTGGGGTGGTGCAAATTCTATACAAATTCATGTTCCAATTAAATGTAAACAAATAAAAAATGCTGGACAATTCACACAGCATCTAATAGTATATCTAGCAGTTTTTAAATGTCTCTAGTTTCTGCATGTGACTTCATACGCACTTAGTTTGGATGAAAAGTATCTTATGTATATCCTTCCTACGGAGACGTTGTTAAACTTAGTTAATTGATAGAAACTTAACAAAGTAAATATCTGATCGCATTTCTTTCAGTTCGAAATGGTTCTATCTACCCAATTAGATTTACCAATTAGACTTTAATTGGTAAACAATTAGTGAGGTGAAGGTAAATCGATCGTAAAAAATTTATGGACTTATTTTGTAAGTACTACTTTATCTACTTAACTATGTAGGTAGGTAGTTTCGATATTTTATTGTTTCGGATAAGAGTTATTTAACTACCCATGCTTATTAAAGCTTATTAACTGACTGCAAGATCACTAATCAATCTACTAGATTACAAAAAAGAAAGACAACATGAAGTGCTTGGTAAGTAGGTTCTACCTTTTCACATGGTAAGTATCACTTTCAGGCATCGATCTAAGTAAATAAGAGGAGATGAGGTACTGGCTTCTCGAAAGTGGAAGGCTCAAATTAGGTGCAATTAGGTTCAACCACTTCAGTCATAGTCGGACCGGTGGCGTTTGTGTTACGCGTGCTTGATACGATGTACTTTAGTGTGATCTATTGACTAGAAGACTACAGCAATACCCTAGCGTTTGTTCATTATAATTATTGCACAAGATTGGAAATGTAACTATGAGCGAGTGTTTGCGTGTAGTTGTAATACAGGCACGTTTTTGAGTAAGCGCTGGGAGAATGTAGCATATCTACAGATTTTACTTTGATCTTATAATATCTTAGATCTTGCTTTAGGGCTGGTTTCAACTAAATGGAGCGGAGATGTGTACAACCAAGTATCACAATGTTTAAAAATTTCCACAAATAGACCACCCTTGTAGATCTCTTGCGTTATTTTTTTCTTTTGCAATATTTATTTAGAGTTCTAATTTGCAAATTACGATCGATTTTGTTTCCGTCAGCCCATGTTGTCCCATGATCACACACAAGATTTTTTTAAACCATTATTTTTCAGTTGATTCTTGCATTGCTCGTGATGCTGGCCACACTGGGCACACCATCGCCAGTAGAAAACCACCTCGAGGCCCGGGGTGTCAATAATGACCTCTTGGCACCCCTACCCACCACAGAGAAATTAACCACCTTGCCTGAATTGGAGGTTGTCCGGATTGCACTGAGCCCCGCAGCCCTTAAGCGGGTGGAGAGGGTGGTTGAAGAAAGCTTGGGTATCTACAATGAAAGCATGGGTATCTTCAATGAAAGCAGGGGTATCTTCGAAAAAAGCAGGCGTATCTTCGAAGATATAAAAAAAAATATCGCAGCTGTTTTTGGGTTGTAAGGAAGTTGTACAGACTATGAAGGTGCAATTTGGGAAGATATTTCTTTGCATCATGTTCGTTTGATATTAAATTAAACCTTCGGAACGAATTACATTATATAGTTTCGTTATTCTCACTTGCGTATCCTGTCTCTCGCGTTACAAAAGAAAAAAAATCGTACAATGGTGAAACTATGGAGTAGGTAGGTAGGTAAAGATAGCCCCACAGATACGCCAAAGAGTGTCTAACCAATGTAAGCCTTCTCAATTCCAAAAGCTGACAAAAGCCTAAAAAGGCGTGGCTCGCTCCGCTCGGCATTAAACTAAGCTTCGTACTAAATAGTCCTAAAATCTTTCACGGTTCGCTCCGGTAGCTGTCTATCCAAGCTGCCATACTTTCCATACTAGTTTTGTCAAAACGTCAGGGCTCTCTCCGCTCGGCGTTGTCGTAGCTTAGGTATTTTGATGTAAATATTTGAAATGTCAACAAAAAAATATTTTACAATTTATAGCCTTCCACTCATTTGGTTTGTTGCCCCAGAACCTGCAGACCTCTAAACCCTCATTATTAACTCCTAGTATACATTATTAATTCCTAGTAAAAACAAGAATTTATAAAGTCAGGTCCTGGTTAGACCTCTTCCTCCAAAAATGAGGTACCTTATGACCGGACTAAAAGCCGTAAAAGCCGGATAAGGCTAGGTAGCCTTATCCGGCTTTTACGGCTCTTAAGATAGGTATAGATCAAAGTCCAACCCTACATGTAGACCTCGTATCTACAGGTTACACGTGTACAAACGTTATCGCATCGCAATCTCAATCTCATCTGATATCGTTTCGACGAATGGATTCCTGCTATGCCCGCCTATTCAACTTGTATCGGTGGACCCGGGAGAATAGACTCTATGGCATGGAGTTAATGCTTAAATCTCCTTTTGTTGTAGATATCGCGAATTCGCGATGCCTGTATTATGGTTAGTCTTTGTTGAAAAAATATTAATTCTTAGGAAAAGAGACAATTTAACATATTTTATAATAGACACGGATGATTCGAATCTTTTTTCTAAAACTGGCTATACTTAGAAAACACTTACCTAGGTAGGTACCTATTATATAGTACCATCGACATCAGGTAGGTATACACTAGCCAAACTCGATGGAGAATGTTTATAAACAAGCCGCCCATTCTTACGCCACATAACCTAAGATTCAAATTGTTGCCCCTGTATACGGAATTTACATTACTTGTCGATTTGAGATCCTTTCTTCAATAAATATTGCTTAGGTACCTATAGGTACTCGACGCCAAGCAAGTGATTTTTAGTTTTTGTGTCGTGGTTTGTTTAAAACCATTCCCCAAAAAAAAATCTGCTTTGAAAATTTGCATGTACAGAGAGCTCCAACGATAGATGCAACCGGTTTGGTAGAGTATCTTCGTTACTGCCAAAAAACTATACTCTACTTGTCTATACCACGGTTGCTTATTCCAGCTTGGGAGTTCTCCAATGGCCTCAAACAGGAGTCAAGTAAAATAGCTGCGTTCCTAGATTCATTGATTGCTCGCATTCGATATTCAAAAACATAAAGCTCAGCGCACACGGTGATGTGGGCGTGGCGCGTGACAAGTGGCCGCCCCGTGTGGGCACGACAGAATGACTGATACCATGTCATTTGAATATGGAAATGCTTTCAAATTACGAACGGAGCTGACAATTTGCGAATTTATTTAACTTTTCCCTGGTTTTACCTTTCCTACAGAGTTTCCAACCATGGAGGTTGGGTGAGTGTTCGCTTTCGTAACCTCTATCGTTCTGAATGCTCTAAGCCTATATCCAGTATCCATGGTCTGAAACTGGCGAGGGGATTTGAAGGGATTTATCTGAACTGGTCTAGGGATAGTATGTAGGTAGGTATTTTAAGAGCGAAGAAGTGGTAGTTCTCTGGACGCGCAAAAAGGAACTGTACCGAGGTAGTGAAAAACTCATTGTTTCAGTTAGTTTAAAAGAAACAAATTACAACTACTTAGTATACATTTACATAAATTATTTACCCTAACCTACAATGTCATAGAAATCAATTTAACAAAATACTCATTAGAATAATTGATAAGTACCCACCTAGTTAGACAATTATATTTATGACCTGTATAAGTAAAGAATTGTGAAAGCAACTAGGTACTTGGTGAAAAATAACATGAAATCGTCCATAAAAATAGATAAAACCAAACACGATCGGTAAGATAAAAATTTTGAATTTGAATTTGAATTTGACCTCCCCACTTCCTATAGCGGTCCAAATAATATCAACAACAAGTGCTGATTCCTTAAAAGCAGCATCGATATTTAATATCATCATGTACCCATTGTCCATTGTCATTACAATTAGTACAGTCCACTCCATAAATCCGAAACAATTCAATAGAGAGAGTTTATTATTTAATTGAACCAAACAACAAAGCTGCGGGGGCGATGCCCACGCAGCCTCTAATTAACAACATCGCAATTAATGCGGGACACGACACCGATTGTGTGGCTGACTGTACATTTCTGTGTTTGCGGACTTTGCGGAAACAATTCTGTGCTCGACTGTAGCTGGAGTTGTGTTTGTGGTAGACATCATCCAATTTTGCACTCAGTTGGTGTCCGAGTCTTTTGGGTAAAGAGGCGTCGATCAAGGTATCCGTCGGTGGCCACCATAGATTTCACAATGCGCCGTTGAAAATGTCAATCAATTGAATTAGGTATTGGTTTTTTTTTATTTTTAAATTGGCAATAGCCTTTATTCACAAAGAAAATTAAACTGGTATTTACAATTGAATTAGAACGGTCGCAAAATGGCCTAAGTAGGTAATTAAAATGAGACGAGACAAAATTAAAAATTTTGAAAACCCGCCTACGTTTTATTGGCTGAAATTTGAGATTGAGATATTTATGAAACATGTCTAAGACATTCGGGATTAAATTATCTATGACACAAAAAAAAACTAAACGAAAATCGGTTCACCCGTTTGAGAGCTACTATACCACAGACAGGTACACAAATACACAGACAGACACGTCAAACTTATAACACCCCTCTCTTTTTGCAAAAAGGAGGCTGTACCCAACAGCAAACGAGCTAAGATATTAATTAAGAAAGAAAATGAAAGCTACATACAATTTCCTTAAATAAAAGTAAAGAAAATATAAAGCTTTTAACATGCCCTTGAACACAGGTAAAGAAAATATAAAGCTTTTTACATGCCAAAACATGTGTTAAGTAAGGTTACAGGTAAAAACATTGTGAATCAACATGCTTGAGATAACAATAAATGTAGCCCACATTTTTAAGAAGAAACCTGACCAACCAGCACAGTTCAATAGATTACACTTACACCGTAGCGCGTACGATTTATAGGATCGTTACTGGCCGACTGCGCAAGAAGGAGGTATAATGTATTGTGCAGTCGTCAGCGGCGGTCACGACGACGATATTTGCACTTGTAGTCGGCCATCTGTTGGGAATGTTGCGGGTTTGAGGAGAGAGGAAGGAGAGATTCGGAGGACCTTTCTGTCCTATATTAAAGATCGCAAGACACTGTAGCAGGCTTTTACAGGGGGGTTGAGTCTATTTGACGAGTGCTCTAGTGACGAGTGAGTCCGTAGTTCCTGGACGTACGGACCTAAAGATTCACATTAAATATGGCGGATAACGAAGCGACGTTGGTAACGAGACTTGTGACGTCTCCATTTTGTGTGGGATTTGCGTAGTGCGCTGTCCGCACTAAAGAGGCGCTGTATCATTTTGTGTGGGATTTACGTAGTGCGCTGTCCGCACTAAAGAGGCGCTGTACCAAATTGTATGGAAAAAGGAGACGTCACGGTCACGTGTCGTTAGGTACTTACTTCAAATAAACTCATCCCTCAGGTCAGTTCTTTATCTAACGAAATGAAGGCACCTGAGAGGTTAAACCGATTTAAAAGTGAGCTTGCCCAACTCCTGCTAAAAGGATGTTTCTACACGGTCGACGAGCTCCTCAAGCGTAGTAGTTAAATGAAACTAGATTTTGACTGTATAACTGGTTGTGTGGTGCCGGCAGCGCCCCCTGCAGACCAATCCACCGAACCATCGAACTGCGATCCCCAAACCGCATGCCCAGCGTGGGGATTATGGGCATAACCCCCATGAGATAAATAGCCAATAGCCAACAAGGCGCTTATCAGGGGGAGGCCTGCGTCCAGCAGTGGACCAATACAGGCTGTTGAGGTTGACTGTATAGAAGTGACCTGAATTGTAATTAGTTTACTAAAGAGTGAAGTTAACATAATTCGTATTGTTTTTACTTTAGATTTCATAATAATTAACATGCTTATTTATATTTATTAACAAAGAAAATTACAATCAAATAGTAGAACCAAATTAGAACTAGTATTTAAAAATTTATTAATAAAGCTAACTGCAGACTGTTGCAAACAATCTACAGATAGCTAAACTGATCAATATCAATACACCGTACGTCTCCAAGACGCTGGCTGCATTGCGCCGCTGTGTGGCAATGCTGATGCGCTGCGCCAGATAGGTACTCACCAGCTCTCGGGTCACGCGTGGCTTCGACCAGACGCTCTGACAAATTTTTAAAAACCCGGAAAGCCTCGGTCGGTACCCCACGGACCCCCCAGGGTCTCGACTTCAAGGGGAGCAAATGGGAAAATAAAGTGGTCACTTTCGATTTTTCGAAAGTTGATCGATCGATTTTTTGTTTAATTCAATCTTTTTAAAGGTAATCAAGTGAACTAGATACCTTTAGGTATCTTGATAGGGTGTTAGTTTTCGAGTTGGAGCAAAAACAATCCCAAGCATTTTTAAGTGTCCTATCTATCTATATCTATATCTATAATCTATAATATAAAAATGAATCGCAAAATGTGTTGGTAAGCGCATAACTCAACAACGCCTGGACCGATTTCGCTAATTCTTTCTTTGTTGTGTTTGTTATTGTCAGGAGAAGGTTCTTATGAAATAAAAAATTAAGAAAGTTGGAAACATAAATTTCCACGGGGGCGAAGCCGCGGGGCGCAGCTAGTATATATATAAAAATGAAACCCGTTTTCCTTGGTCACGGCATCACGCGTGAATGGCTGGACCGATTTTGCTAATTCTTTTTTTGTTGTGTTTGTTATTGTCAGGAGAAGGTTCATAAGAAAGAAAAAATTAATAAAGTTGGAAACATTAATTTCCACGGGGGCGAAGCCGCGGCGCAGCTAGTTTTCTATATATAGCGAATTAAATTGCCTTGTCGTTGCAGGATGCTCTACACAGCTTATGTTTCTGTAAAGATAGGTTTAGGTAAAGATTGTTTCGATATGCATTCACGTAATCATTAGAGCACCTGCTCCCTGTAGGCAGGGCAAGAGTTCATCTGCAGCGGATGTGCCGGGAGGCTGCGCGCATCCCGCATAGATTGTGTTGTTCTCTATGTAAGCAAGGTAAACTAACTATGGTCGGGTAGGTGAGGCACCTAGGCATCTGCTAGGAAGAAATATCTTTGTACTGGGCCCGCGGCTTCGCACGCGTTGTTGGATTGGGAAAAATATTCTATCCCATGGGAACTAATTTATGGGATAAAAAGTAGCATTATGTTTGATTCCAGGATTAGAATTACCTGTATGCCATACCATATTGGTGATTGGATCGCAGCGGTGGTGTTAGGTACCAACTCTTCCCGCGGGTGTCGTAAGAGGCGATTAAGGGATATCCACCGGGGGCGGGCAGCAGCGCCCCTGCAGAACAATTTACTCATACTCATACCCCATCCCTTGGCCCGCACTACTAAGGCGGTGGTGTATGCTACTCGGGAGCGTCCCTTCCCCGTCCCGTCCCTTGCCCCCACACGATTGCCCTGTCAAAACCACGTGAAATGCCTTCGTCGAACGACTGTATGCATAAAGATAGGCTGTACGAGCCCCAAGCTAAGCAGAGCTTGTGTTATGGGTACTAGATAACTGATATACAATACACTACATAGATAGATATTTTTTATTATACATAGAAAACATCCAGAACACCCTGAACAAATATCGTAGAGACCCTGCTGATCGTACAAACATTTGTCCCGAGGCGGGAATCGAACCCGCAACCTCCTGCGTCGCAGGCGGACCTTCGCCCGCTGCGCCACTGAGGTCGTCAACCGTTATGTTGAACTAGCTTCTACCTGCAGCTTCGCACGCGTATTATCGGTATATTAAGTAGCCTATTATCTAAGTTAGGTTTTGCTCTAAACGTACGCCAAATTTCATCTTGATCAGTTCAGTAGTTTTGGAGATCCTAGGTAGAGATAAACCATTCTAAAAATGCACGCCGAGTGTAGGTACCTATGACGTTTTGTGGAGGGGGCGTGCATTCATTACGGATGTAAGTGGGTTAACTACGAACCTTATTTGTGTTGGAAGAACACCAACGTTTCATACCTTACATCCGCAATGAATTCGTCAAACTACGATAGTTTTTATAGTAAAAGAGGCGTGCATTTTTAGAATGTTTTATCTTTAACAAAAAATCACATTTCATCAACTTTCGGATTTTATAATATTAGTAGGAAGTTGGACGGATAGGATATTGTATTGAGACTCAGACTTGATTACAAACCTGTCTTAAGTGATCTATGTTTTATTTCAGTCGTTGAGATAATGTGAGGATTAGTTTTACCTACTACAGAGCTTATAAAACCTACTAAAAATATAAATAAATAAATAAATAATGCTGGACCATTCACACAGCATTATCTAGCCCCAAGCTAAGCAGAGCTTGTGTTATGGGTACTAGATAACTGATATACATAATACAATACACTACATAGATAGATATTTTTTATTATACATAGAAAAACATCCAGAACCCCTGAACAAATAACTGCAGATCGTACAAACATTTGTCCCGAGGCGGGAATCGAACCCGCAACCTCCTGCGTCGCAGGCGGACCTTCGTCCGCTGCGCCACTGAGGTCGTCGAAAAATGTGGTGTCGATTCTGTTGTTTTAGAATTAGCTAAAATTAGGATTTAGGAATGTCAAATAGACGAAAGCTATTTTATGTTTCAAAAATTAGACTAAAATTAGGTTGACAGATCTAAAACAACTCAACTTATATAAAATAGTTGAAATAATATTCTTTGCATTGCAGTTTAGCTATGATTAGAAACGTCTACCTAATTTTAGCAGGCACCTAATTTGGTCGTGATTAAAATTTATTCTAGTGAAAAAAATTGGTTGTCTGTAAAGTCGGTTTACTGACGATAGTTGAAGGTGACAACGCAGACGCATCGCTCACTCAAGTAGGAGAGAGACGGATGTCGAGCGCTCTCGCTTGCACTTCAAGCCTTACATGGAACGCCTCAGAGCGAGGTGCATGACGAGGTAACGCCGCATGACGTCATGTTTTTTCGTGCGTGCAGCCGGCTCTATCGAATTATAAGACGTTGTCACGTCAAAACGTGCAAATTCTTTTGATAAAAGTGAAATATGGATTTTGTGGTATTTTTCTGTACAGATCTGTACAGAGAATACCATAATTTTAGGTCAGCCTAACGTAGAAAATTTAGAAATCGTAAAATTTAAGTTAGGAATCCTAAAATAACAGAATCGACATCATTTTCAATTGATCCTCAATAACAACGTACCTACAATTAGCACAAGTTTAGATCCAAGTAGTTACAACCACAGCACCAATACATCGATAATCCTGCTCTTCACCGCCCATTAGGCCCCGATAGTGCTGAATAAAGTACCCTTGTCACTGGGAGCATTAGCTTCCACTTAACCGGATTAGATACGGTGTAGTAGCTTCTTTTAGCAAGTTTGTAACGTTAGACAGTAGGTACCTATTTGATGGCCTAGACCTAGGTAGAATAGATGGGCAATGGGCATAAATGGTGTAGAATGCAAAAAGTTACTCAATTTGCAGCTATAAGCTACCAACAAGCCATGTTGCGATATCTGTATCTTCGTCAAGTCTTGTGTGTTGCTGTGACGTGAAAAAAAAAATATTGGAATTTATTATAACAAATATCAGATTCCACGTTTCATTACGTCTTTGTTCCGAGGGATTCATTTAAACGTAGATATGCCCGCACGGATTATAGAGTGTAATAACTTCTTAGAAAAGTTTAACGTAAAACAGAAGATTTTTGATAAATTATAGCTTAATGGGCATATTGGGCCGAGAGCAATAAACTACTCATTGGTTGCTCAATCAAATTGAAGCCTCTACCACACAGCCGCGATTTTAAAGCACGTTTTGCGCCGCGCGATTTGTTGCGCTTTTTATTTGCCGTACATTTATCGGCGGCGCACGGCGTTGAAATGGCGCTTACAAAAACGCAGCTGTGTGTAAGGAATCGCGCTACAAAATCGCAAGAAATCGCGCGACGCAAGACGCGCTTCAAAATCGCGGCTGTGGTTGTACCTCTACAACCACAGCCGCGATTTTGTGTGTGTTTCTTGTGTATCAATCTTGTAATCATTTATTTCTCGCTTGGCGATAAACTCTCTCCTTGTTCAGCCTTACGCAGTTTAAGGTAGTTTCCAGGCTTAGTTTTATAAAGTTCAAATAGCATCCTGAAAATTGAGCATTATTAGACCGCAAGCCCCCGCCTAAAACCTTACAACCACGGACAAAAACCATCAGCACTCGACCGCAATTATTTCGAACACGTGCTAAATCCTAGCATCAGTTAAATTGGTCCAATCTGCACCTCTCCAGCTTCAGCCGGAGGCCGAGATAAATCACGTTGCGTCGGACCACTTGAAATATTATCTATGGATTGAACCGCTAGCTCCTAGCCAAATTACCAGGCTAAAATTGGATTGGTGAAATTGTGAAAGTTGGAAGTTATGAAGAGAAAAGTTTGAGAAGTTTACGGAGCAGATATTTTCATTCAGCTGGTTTTGAAATGTTCTTTTTGGGCCACAGATGTGAAAATGCAATGCAAAGCAGTTGGAAAAAGTCAGCCATAAATCACACCTATTCCATAGTAAATCTCAAACACACCCTAAAAACGTAGCAAGTTGATAGGAAATTAGGAATGATAGTAGTGTGTTATGATTAGGCATTGTAGGTGTAGGTGCCTATACCTAAAGCTAATATGTAATGTAATGTTCGTAGGCAGGTGAGGCACTATCGCTTAGGCCATCCTAAGCGATAATGCCTCATCATGATGCCAAAATTTTCGCGGTTAGTATCTTTGATTTTTTCTTTAAGCACAACGTGTTAACAACTTACAAATGTTCTCTGATTCGTACCTGAACCAGCTTTTTTTGTGGGTATAATAATTTAACACTAGCCTCAAAGACGAAGCAAGCAGAGCATGTGTGAAAAATGTTAAAAATGTGTGTAAAAATGCTGTGTGAAAACTGCCGCGGGAAAAATGTTTGCATGATTAAACATTTTTCCCGCGGCGAGAATCAACCCGCAATCTTTTGTGTTCCAGAGGGCCATCATCAGCTGGGCCCGTTCTCTTAAAAACGAAATGGAAGTTTCTGATTCGTTGTGCAAACGCTTATCTTATGCAAGCGACATACGAGTTGGTTTTGCACGTTGGTTTCGCAACGAAAACAAATCTTCGATTTTCTTTTTCCGTGTAGGCCCACATCGAATGAAATGAATGCATCAAATCATTAAATGAAGAAATTCATTAAGAATGTATGAAAGTGGGTTTCCTACGAACCTTGTTTGTTTAACTTTTCTATAGTCTGATATAAATGAATTATTATTATTATTATAAAGAAAATGGAAGAGTTGGTCTCCGTTTCCCTAGGTATCAATTCTCGCGTCCAGTGCTCCCACCTCACAGCTGGCATCGTGGCAGCCCGCAGCTCCGATCCGTGATTGCAGACACTCCTCACCAGTCATTAATACTTACCAATGAGAAATAAATGCCTTTGGATCTGATCCCTGTTTTGTAAGAAGAAAGGTAACCTTACCTAGGGCTCGTTATCTTAGCGCTGAGTAGGGAATCTATGGTTGGAACGCGGAATGAAGGAGTTGTGGTCAAACGTAGATGTATTCTGTGTTTAGTTATTCGGAACAGAGAATAGGATCTACGTTGTTTATACAAGGAAGTACATTACTAAAATACCCAGTCATAATAATACGACAGCAGGAGCATAAAACGTAGGTAACTTTCCTAAATACTTAGGCCAAAATAATAAAATACTTAGGTTATTTGTTATTATAGTGCGTAACCCCACACTAAGGGTAATTTCTAAGAAATCAAATAACATCGCAAAAATAGGGGAGGACGCGGGTTCAAGTCCCGTCGAAGTCGAAAATTTTTGCGATGTTATTTGATTTCTTAATAAAATACTTAATAAATAATGCTGGACAATCCACACAGCATCATCTAGCCCCAAGCTAAGCAGAGCTTGTGTTATGGGTACTAGATAACTGATAGACATAATATAATACATTACATAGATAGATATTTTTGACGTGACAACGTCTTATAATTCGATAGAGCCGGCTGCACGCACGAAAAAACATGACGTCATGCGGCGTTACCTCGCTCTGAGGCGTTCCATGTAAGGCTTGAAGTGCAAGCGAGAGCGCTCGACATCCGTCTCTATCCTACTTGAGTGAGCGATGCGTCTGCGTGAACAGCTGCTATACTATAGTACATTTACATGTTTTGATCGAGTATCAAATGCTACCATTCCATCAGTATTTTCTTAAGACGTTGTCACGTTCAACTATCGTCAGTAAACCGACTTTGCAGACAACCAATTTTTTTATTATACATAGAAACGACCAGAACATCCGGAACAAATATTTTGTTTAATTTGGGAATCCATGGTTGGAACGCAAAGTTTGTGAAGATGCTTGGATCAAGACAAGACAATGCCAAAGCCACTGAACGGATCTGGCTGAGACTTTAATTCAATTTAAATCGGAAGGTAGTCCTATTTAGTTCAAGTCTGTTCTGGAATGAATAAAGGGCTACTTTTAATCCCAGAAAACCCAAACGCGTACAAAGCAGAAACTAGATCAATACAGGGTGGGTGCCACGTAAATGGCACCTATTAAGCAGAAAGGGTGTGACTGGACCGAACTCTGGGGACTTTTGTTCTACGATTTTTATTATTATTATACTTAATCATTTATTCTTAAGTCTTGTTGTCATCATCATCATCATCAGCCTATATTTGTCCACTGCTGGACATAGGCCTCCCCTAATGAGCGCCATAGCACCCTGTCTTCAGCTTGCCGCATCCAGCATCTGCCTGCAGTCTTTCGCGGACCGTCATCCCATCTGGCCGGAGGGCGTCCTACACTACGTTTGCCGAGTCGTGGTCTCCACTCAAAAACACGTTTACCCCAGCGGTTGTCGGTTCTTCGCGAGATATGGCCGGCCCACTGCCACTTCAGCTTGCTAATTCTTTGAGCTATGTCGATAACTTTGGTTCTCTGTAGGTAAGTATTCGTTACGAATTCTATCCTTCAGAGAGACTCCGAGCATAGCTCTTTCCATAGCTCGCTGAGCGACTTTGAACTCTTGTTGTAAAATACGAACAGTCTTGTTGTAAAATACGTTTATTACTAAGTATAGAAAATAATATACTATAAAACTATTCTACAGTAAAATAATACATATAATTATCAAAACGGTGAATTTACCGGTCTTGTCATTATTCATTTACTTTAAAAATCCATACATTATTAATATTATTACACAAACTTAAAACTATGCATAACAAGATAAAAATAATTAAATTAAATCTCAGTCAATTTAAAATAAAATATATCGACATTTTTTTTTATTATCTACGATTTTTGTTTTATTAGAGACGTAACAATTACAGAAGTTATATTCTTGTTGGTTTACAAAAAATAAATCCCGTATAATCTAGGTGCAAAAAACGCACCCAAATCTCCGCCCATGACATTATTACCTTCCTAAATAACGCGTTTATTGCCACCGATGTCGATGTTGCCAACGTAGAAAGTGTTCCACGTTTGATTTATGAAATTCTACAATCAAGGCATGTCCCAGACGAAATAAATTCATTCGTGAGAACAATAACTGTCGCACTGTAACCCGCGGCAAATCGATACAATCGAGTCTAACAGATGCCGTCTATTCGAATAAGATGCGAGAATTCGAATCGAATGCAGGTGTTACCAGTTTTGAGTGTACGGGCCTACCCGCAAATTATGCACCTGTACTTAGATATTTAGGTACACACGTAGGCCAGCTTAGGTATTAACTTTGTACTAAGCTCTGTGCGCCACAGCGTTAGCAGTAAGCAATGATGAGCATAATATTTTGACCTCGTATATCAACAAATTTAGTCTGCAAACAACCTCTATGACGTTCAGTCATTTTTAACTCCCATCTAAGTTTATCAACAAAATCGAGGTACAGTACAGGGCGCAGGGTAGCAAAGGCCCGTAGGTAGCAACATTAAGCATCAGCTAGACTTGGAGAGGTTGGTTTTCTGCTCTCAAAAAGGTTATAACTAGAATTTTTATGAAAAAGCGATAACTAAGTCATAAATGATGATGACCGATATGACGGGGCGGGCGAAGGTCCGCCTGCGACGCATGAGGTTGCGGGTTCGATTCAAGCCTTGGGACAAATGTTTGTACGATCTGTTTTGTTGCGAGTGTTATGGGTATTTTTTATGTATAATAAAAACTATCTAGGTATGTAGTGAATTGTATTAAGTATAATCAGTCATCTAGTGCCCATAACACAAGCTCTGCTTAGCTTAGAGCTGTTTGGATTGTCCAAAAAAAATCATAAGCCAACTCCATTCCGTACGTAAGTACCTAATCGTAATTATACTTAGTTGAACTTATGTGAGTAGGTCTCACGATCAAAAGCTTAGTGTCAAATAGTTATCCTAAAAAAAGACTTCCTGGCCGAAAAACCTAGGGCAAATAAACTGCACGAAACCTAAGTAGTTAGGCTAGCCCTGGATAAGGAAAAGTTTAGGATGATCGTCGATTATCAGTAATGGTGGTAATGGAGAGAAACTCAGTATAAGAAAAAGAAGAACCAGTTATCCGCCAAAGAAAGAAAAAATCAAAATATTTTAGAAATCCTCTCCATTTGTGCACTTCGCATTCAGAATTATACAGAAAATATGCGATGGAGGTTTTAAGGTACCTCCTTACCTCAACAGCCTATATTCGCCCACTGCTGGACGCAGGCCTCCCCCTGATAAGCTCCTTATTGACTTTTATTTTACGGAGAGTAATGCCCATAATCCCCACGCTGAGCATGCGGGTTGAGGATCGCAGTTCGGTGGTAGAATTGTTCTGCAGGGGGCGCTGCTGCCCGCTCCCGGTTGATATCCCTTAGTCGCCTCTTACGACTCCTGCCTGCGTGAAGAATTGGGGTGGTGCAAATTCTAAACCGGCACCACACAGCGCGTAGGTACCTATTAGGTGTCATTGTATCGATGATCTTTTAGAAGTAGATATCGATCCAACCCGAGGGCAAAAGCTAGTAGGAGCCTAACTAAAATAACCAGTCTAGATACATTTGTTATGAAATCCTTCGCTGACGGGAATTGAGTGCTGAATCGATTATTCGAATGTAACTAATGCCTTGCTCCCGGCCTTTGTAAATAACCAGTGGGTTTGTAGCGATATTCGTAAATAATCGAGATATTTCGTTATTTACCTTCATTGTTTATTGGTTATGTCGTCGTCTGAACAAAGCCAGTACCTTAAAAGATTAGGTAGAGCCATTAGGTTCTCGATATTCTCTGGTGGAGCGTTTCTTTTTATTCCCTGACTGCAAAAATGAAAGTTACGGTTTTTGTATTTATAATTTGGTTTATTTATATAACAACAATTTATATCGTGTATAATAAATTACATAATTAAATTAAGTTACTTAATAGCATGCAATTATATTTATTCTAATTCATCTTGTACCTGTAGATAGTTTACAACAGTCTGCAATTAGCTCAATTGTTTCAATCGTAAATTGTTCTCATTTATTTCTATTATCATTTCCAATGATTCGAGTTTTGAGCTTTAAATATTTCATTCCGTGACCATGGAACATCGCGCATGAAACTGTGCCGAAATATTGGAAAGCTCAAAACTCAATCTTGGTACCTAAATATCCCGTTGTAAGTGACTTAAGTCTTCATTTAAATCTTAAATACGAAGTGGGATATTTTATCCCCGTTTTATAAGTTCCGTTAAAATCGAACTGTGCCATAATGTCCCACTTCAAATATTTTCGTTTGAGCTTTATTGAAGAAAAGTCTGCGTAAATAAAATAAAAATACAATACAAAACTATTTAAAACTATTATAGTTTTGTAGCTTGTTAACCATCTCACCTGATTGCAAGGAACTTTAATAATTCAGAAATGCTAGGGCTAAGCGATCTCTTATCTCTTCCACAACATTATCAACCAAACCCCAGTAAGCTAGATAAAACAGGTTGACCCCATAGATAATATCTACGGCATTTTATTCAGGGTGTTACCATTAGTAGGTACTTAAGGTAATAGATACATAGAACATACTAGAACAATGGCGGTTATTTAAATAATATCAGTTAACAAAAGCGGAGGCATGCCGAAGACTTGTTATCATTAAAACAGTGCAACTTTTACAGGGTGTTTCGATTTTATTGGTCTGAGGTTGTGTGGCCCAACTTAGTGCGATTTCACGTATCCAGCTTGTCTGAACTTCTGGAAATAAATGGTTTGTTGTTGATAGGCTGGACATTTTTTATACTTTCCGGCGTTTTTCGGGCAATTTTGACAAGTTCGTCTTCTATTTTAATTACAAGGTTAAAAATTTATTTGCATCATTGAGTTTGCTTGTCATCTTAGCGTTAATAAATGTTAATATTGTAATAATAAATCTTGGGCGCTAGCCATACAGAAACTAGAATAAAGTAGATTAAGTAATCTCATCATAAGTAAACTGTTTAAGTTTTTAATGAGAATAATTTTTTTCAACCGAAGTAGTGTTAAGTTATGTTGCAGACAAAGGTAATAAAATGAAGCTCTCAAAGCTCTCAGTCACTTGATGTTAGTCGTCTCAATTTTGGGATTTCTCTACTTGATAATTTTGATTAAATTTGCTCCATTTACTATTGCTTGCCTCGATGCTGCTCCCCCAAAATCACTTTTGTCCCAACGGCAATGGGACGGGCCTCTGTGTGAGTTGACACGGAACTGTTTGTTACAAACGTGCTCCAGCTCTGCAGATCCTGCCCGCCTCCTGGCCGTTTCTAAATGGGAGTCAGGACATTGGTTGCAAGCATTTCCTTCATATAACACTGGTACTTTATTGGATCCCGTAACTTTCCGTATCGCAACATGTCTCCGGTTGGTTGCAAGGTGTTGCGCGCCTCATCAATGCCAGTGCGGTACTGCTGTCGAACAGCTTGGTCATCACGGATTATCGTGCACCAGGGCACGATAGGGCCGCCAGTCGGATATCTCGCCACGCTAGCCTTAACGACATCATCCGGCGGGCCTTTGTCACCGCTAACGTCTGGTACGTTTATTCGCTATTCTCGAACCGAATGGTCTGTTGCGTGACGATGGTAAGAGGCCCGACGGTATGACACTAGTCCCATGGGAGTTGGGGAGGCCCATTGTGTGGGACGCTACATGCGTCGACACACTTGCGCTTTCCCATCTTCCGAGGACATCCGTGAGGGTGGGTGCGGCGGCAGATTTGGCCGAAGATCTCAAGAGGCGCAAATATGCAGGTCTCGACAGAGCCTACACATTTGCTCCCCTTGGAGTCGAGACCCTAGGTCCGTGGGGTACCGAGGCTCCTCGGTTTTTCAAAAAACTATCTGAGCGTCTGGTCGAAGCGACGCGTGACCCGAGAGCTGGTGAATATCTGGCACAGCGCATCAGCATTGCCATACAGCGTGGCAATGCAGCCAGCGTCTTGGGGACGCTTCCGACTGGTGTTGATATGGATCAGTTGATTGAGCTACCTAGACTGTTTGCAACAGTCAGCAGTTAGCTCAATTGATTCAATTGTAAATACTAGTTTAATTTTCTTTGTGAATAAAGATGTTTATTATTTAATTATTATTATTTACAATAGATCAAAGTGGAGGAGATTATACCTAACCAAGATAGCTGACCTCTACCACCATAGGGATATCTTTACCATATAATGTGTGGACCATGGGCTGTGTGATAGGGAGAGTCCGTTCTATACAAAAATACAAAATCTTTATTAGGAACATAGAGTAAAATTGTGGGCTGACTACCACAAAAGTTAAAAACTATGTAGCAGAGTCAGCGCCCCCCACCACTAACTAAATAATTATGTTCCATCTTAAGACTTAACAAAATAACTAATGCATAACAAGGTCATTAACAAGTCTTTTATGTACTCTAGTCTACCAATTCCAACACATCCCCAATACAACGAGTCACCTTGTAGCATGTATCTGATGCATTATTTATGTGCCGATATAACGGGCCCGCGTAATCTACCCTGCCCGGGCGGAAGGAGCGTCTTCTCGGCAACAAAGAAACTGTATTGTACGATTCTAGACTCAATTCGTATAATTTATGCAGCAAATAAGCTCGAATTTACATGTCAATTGAATGCAGGTTTGGTTTAGCACGTTTGGTATCGGGATACGCGTGCGAAGCGGCCGGGCTGAAATTTAAATAATGACTGAAAAAAACATCATCATTTTTCAAAAAGATATTTTTTTTTCGAAAAGAGTAGAGCAGTCTCTTTTAAAATTGTTTACTTAGTTTTGCAAAATGCATTAATTTTTATGTCTATTTTAATTATACTGTGTGAATCGCCATGCAAGCAGCAAATAATGTACCTTATTGCACGTATATTGACCAGCATTATTTTTTTATTTTATTTATTTATATGTGACAACCTCTGTTACGCAACGGGCAAAGGTCCGCCTGCGACCCAGGTGGTTGTGGGTTCGATTCCCGCCTCGGGACAAATGTTTGTACAATCTGCAAATCGTTGTTCAGGGTGCTCTGGATGTTTTCTATGTATAATAAAAAAATATCTATCTATGTAGTGTATTGTACCTATTATGTTTATCAGTTATCTAGTACCCATAACACAAGCTCTGCTTAGCTTGGGGCTAGATAATGTTGTGTGAATTGTCCAGCATTATTTATTTATTTTTATTTTTTATATGTATGTCATCAACAGCCTTTACCAGTCCACTGCTGGACATAGGCCTCATAATTGTCTTATTGGCTCGTATCATTATGGGGTAATACCTACCCGAAATAATGTGTGCTGATAATTATGATTATGGATGCAACTGGCGCGGGACCATGGTAGATAGATGGCAACACTTCCGGCCGGGGCGGGGGAATACCCAGCAGTGGGTAGAACCGGCTGTATTATGATGAATGGTAATTATGCTGGATGGGGTGCTGTTAGGGGTGGAGGGATGACGAAGAAATAATTATTCGCCGACTTCTAGTCCACACTTTGAACACATAACTTACATAATCTACTCTACTTATACATACATGTAATTTGGTTTGAAAGAGCGAGATTTCTATCCTAGGTATTTTCATTACTTATAAGTCTGAAAACTCAAACACTGTTACACTATTAGTGCATTAACTTTAAATAATAAATATTACTTATTGTATTTTGTATTTTTTTTGTACTTTGGGACGGGCCATAGGATAAATCTCTGCGCTCATTAATCCAATACCGCTGCCACACAGCAAAAAAATGTGCATTCAAACTCGTTACATTTAGATAGTACATTTGCAGTGAAAAAATGGCTTTTCAAATGTTTCAAACGAGTGGGTCCGCTGTCATCTGATGCCGTCAATACAAAATGCATCTAAATGTTATGAGTTAAAGCCCATATTTGATGCACATGTATGTGTTGTGCTGCAGCGGGGTGTTTCAGGTGTGCGACAAGCACACTTTTTTAAAACACTTTCGAGGCCTAAGACGCAGATCTGCACCCGCCCGTGGCGGCGGCGGCGGTGCAGTGAATGCGTTAAATTATGTAGGTACCTAGGTACCTATATCTATACTAATATTAAAAAGAGGAAATATTTGATTGTTTGTTTGTATTGAATAGGCTCCGAAACTACTGGATCGATTTGAAGAATTCTTTCAAAGAAGCTTACTTTTCAGGGAGTGACATAAGCTATATTTTATCCCAGAATTCCCACGGGAACGGGAACTACACGGGTGAAACCGCGAGGCGATCGTCTAGTAGGTACCTATATAGTAAAAATATTTATTCTCTTTTGTTTCAGGCTACCATCTATCCATCAACTGTGGAACCAGTAACACCTGAACCTGCAATAAGAAGAGTCCCATCCTCGGCCAGGGTCTTGGCGGTCTGGTCAGTCTTCCTTATCTTACTGGCCTGCTAAGTCCCAAGCCGCGGTGGGACGTTTCTACTAACGAACACCAGAAACTCACGGAAACTAATGTTGTAGAACTTTTTATGAATATAATATGTCTTAAGGTAAGAGTTGACAGCGGGCGACATGAGGCAGCAGCAGACGATGTGTCGCAGAGACACTACTGTTTTCTATGTACAGTCAGCTGCACAGACATGTATACACTTCCAAGGTTTAACTTTTATTTTACTCGGAACTTTTCAAATAAAAGGCCACGCACACGTTTTTCGTACAAAGTAGTCATTGTACTTGTCAGAATGCTGTACATAAATTATCACAAATTACTATACACTTACTATTTAGTCAAATTGAAAACTTGGGAGTGTATACATATTTTTGCAGCCGACTGTACCTATTTCTATGAAATTCCCTCCGTAGTTAGCGACGCGTCGTCGAGCGGCAGACGCCAGTGTCGCCCGACCGCGGATCAGTAGTGCTGTAGTCGGGTTCGAAATCATGACTGCAGCGACAGGACGTAACGACGTGTCGTCGTGGCGACATGAAGCGACGACACGTCGTCTGCTGCTGCCTCATGTCGCCCGCTGCCAACTCGTACCTTTAGGCTGCGTTTCCACCAGAGATGTGCGAGGAAGCTGACCGGTGCGAGGATGTATATCGGGCTATTTTCAGATAGATACCTAAGCGAGCAAGGCTAGGGTAGGGCCACCGTCTAGTGACTGCTATTCTTTCGACCGCGTCCGTTCCTAGGACACTTCCCTCGCACACATCTTTCCCTTGTTCTGTATATACAAACACCTCCTCGCTCCGCGTTTCCACCAGAGCTGCGCTGAGCGAGGCTAGGTAAATGAAGTGATTCTATTTGTTGTCAAAAACACGTTCCTAGCTACGCATCTCTGTTGGATACGCAGCCTTATGCTAGAGTTAGTAAACAATGGAACAGGCTTTGTAAACCACTGTCGAATTCAATAAGTGCTTAGCTAGGAATGAGGATAGAACGGGCCCAATTCTGATAACCAATCGCTTTGCCTATTTAGGTACTACCTTACCTTTAAGTATGACAATGATAAATCGTCACACAATCGTGACGTAATATAGGTACTTAGATTAAAGAAACTCCAGATTGTGCGTGCGTGCGGTGTTATTTGCACGGAGAGTTTGATAGAATAGTCTCAATTTCAACCCTGACACTTTTGACGTGCATCCCTTCACCTACTAGTTTCTTTCATCTAAGGTGGAATAACTTTAAACCAAAATAATTCAATAGCACAAATTGTTAACGTTCATTTTCAGCTTATTTATGAGACATAATTATAGAAAACGCCGAAAAAGGAAAAAACCAAAATAATTCAATAGCACAAATTGTTAACGTTCATTTTCAGCTTATTTATGAGACATAACTAAAGAAAACGCCGAAATTTCCTGAACATGTCAATTTTCAGAACTCAAACAACACCTCGCCACATTTACTACTCCAAAAAACGCCTTTGCAAAATTGATCCTGTTCAGCTATTATAGCCGTTACTAGTAGGGACTGTTTGTATTATTATAATAAAATTGTCTACCACTTGTGTGTACAGGGTGCCACGGAAATCGTGTAGGTACTAAGCCGAAAGGGGGTAATTTTGGCCATCAAGAGGGTGAACGTTTGTTCTAGGATTTTTTGAGTTACGAACGTTTTTCCTTTTTTTGAAAAAAAAAAATGTTGACGATTTTTCTTCATATTCGTGTTCTTTTACGTGTATTTTTACATTATTATTATTATTTGGAATTTTCATATGACTTACATTACCTACCTATTTATTTGTGAGACTTAATTGCATGACAAAACAATGGTTTTGCTGAAAAACAAACAAAAAACATTTGTGAAATAGTGTAATGTAATGTAAAATAACGCAAAAATGCGTGTAAAAGAACACGAATAGGAAGAAAATAATAAATTTAATTTTACAAAAAAAAATCAAATTTAAAAAATTGTTCTGCACAAGTTGATCCCCTCTCGGTCCAGAATCACCCCCTTTCGGCTTAGTAGACCCTTTCCGGGGCACCCTGTATATAATGCAACAAAGTTGGGACCAGTCACGCATTTGGTCATGAACTCGTGATCAAAACAAAGCGCATGTCTGCAAAGACCACTCATCAGGTCTCGGCTTAATTAACGTGAATGGCATTGTATGGAACAATTAAATTGGTATTTTGGTATTTCTAGAGCTGCATAGGTTCATCTGGTTCACGCATTAAAAATAAGAAGGTGTGAATAGGTATGTTGAAAGTACAATGTTATGAACCTTTTTATAATTTACTTTCCTGTTTATGAGCGTAAAATTAAAACACAATTTCTTATTTTAGATTATTTTTATTTAGGTAAATGATTAATTACTTAAATATTCGTTAATCAACTGTGTAGGTACTCGTATGTAGGTGCGCTGTGTTAACGACAAAAATGCTGAACAATGAAACTTATAACTTTGTAAATGTCGTAAAAGCTCCTGCGTTAACGTTGTTCAGCGTTTTTTGTCATCTCATTGACTGTATATTTCATAGTTTTTATTTAGTATATAAATATCATCAAGAAGTTGAAGACAAGTGTAGCCGCTCAGCTGGGGTTTCGAAGCGGCATGTGCCTCCAGTTATGCAATGCCCTTGGAAATCCCAAACGTGCTGGCTACCCAACCCACTACTGCGACCTACGGAAACCACTACTACTTATTATTTATAAAAAAAGATTATAATTATGTAAGAAGTACCTACTAGAACTAGACTATTCCTTTGAATTTTTGTAATAATTTTATGACTTAAGTTCAGTTTCAGTTATATTGTTTAACTTGTTTTTGTTGTGTATGAAATGTTTTATGATTTACCTAATTTGTATTTTTATTCTGACTTTAAATCTATGTTGTCAATTGTTATAAGTAGGTACCTATGAAAGCGTTGGATGTTCAGTATAATCGATGTCTATGAGTTTTCTCTTGTATTTTGTGTTCTTAGGGTAAGTAAATAGATGTATCACCTAACCACAGATATTATAATACTAGACCTAACTAAACCATTGATATAAGTAAAATTCTCTAGATATGGTACGTTTTCCCAGCGATAACTCAACAATGGCTTGTGTTGTGTTACAACTAAACGGAAAGACACGCTATTTCCAATGTTTTGCAATATGCCTGCCTATCTACCTAGTGAACAAAAAAGATGGATAGATGCACCTAGACCGAAGTGCGAGCGAGACAACAATAGGCATGCGAAACACGAACGCCGGCGGCGACGCCGCGCCGCCGACGGTCCGACTATGACTGAGATTGGTGGACCTAATCAGACCAAATTTGAGCGTTCCACATTCGAGAAGCTAGAACCCAATCTCCCGAATTTTACTTAAATCAATGACCTAAACACATAAGTGGTCAATAAAACTACATCTTACATTTTATTAAAAATTTACTAAATTCAATCCCAGCTATCGCTTTCTTTGAAAGCGGACACACATTTCGATTTCGCTTTACTGTCAAACTTGTCTATAATTATCAACTCTTTCACTTCACTTTTCTTCTTCTCTTTCTTTCCTTTTCTTTTGTCTTTCACCTCTTCGGGCTTTTCCGTGTCTTTCCGCTGTCCGTTCGTTTTTGGTGCTTGTGACTCCGATCGGTTGAGTTCGAGTTTTTTCGGGGGCGGCTCGCTTGCATCAACCTGTGAATGAATTGAGGGTAGTTTTAGAACTTATTAACCGGTAAGATTCAAGCCTCCACCCCACAGCTCCGTCACAAGACGCGGTTCAAAATCGCGGCTGTGGGGTGGAGGCTTTACCGCCATAGCTTTGCCATTATCAAATCTAATTGAACTAATACATTTCCTTTGGCAGAACCTATTATAATGAAATTTGGCAATATTAAAAGTATCTAAGTATATGGTTTCCCGATGATGACAGACCATATTGCCAAATTTCATTATAATCGGAAAAATAAGTAGCATATTATGCTACCTATTTTTAGAGGGGAAACGCGTGTGAAACTGCGGGCAGTAGCTAGTTTCTCTATTAGATATTTGTTTGTGGCGAAGTTTATTTCTTCCTAGCTCGGCTTCGCACGTATATTCCAGGATAAATATTAGCCTGCCTATATATGTTATTTCAGATCTAGAACTACATTTATGCAATTTCAGCCCGATCGGTTCAGTATTTTTAGCGTGAAGAGGTAACAAACACCCAAACATCTAAACATCCAAACTTTCGCATTTATAATATTATTGTGACGAGAGAACGAAAACCTACCAACACATTCGCCGTGGCCATAGTCATTTCGTCTCAACCAGCCAACTGTGCGGTCAGCGGTAGGGAGTACCTTCAGAATAAGGACCCCTGTAGACTTATCAGCCTGTCTGCGCTTCTTACTCCTCCATCCAGGTAGTTACTTTCATCAAAGGTCAAAATGTGTCAGTCTGTGACCATTGTTGAGGTGAAACGATTTATTTTTTTAGACATATTAATTATGTTTTGTTTTTGAAATAATTCATTTTGCAATAAATTTATTATTTATAAACATACAAAATATTATTATTTATAAATTTATCAACGATTTTTATTTTAGTTTAGCAATACCTTCATTAAAAAAAATCGTCCGTTCATGGTTTAAAAAAAGGTTTGTAGCACTTTCCTCTCCAAGGTCGTTGACTAAAATGAGTTTCTGACATTCGACCTCTTTTATAAATTACAAAATATTTTCTCGTTAGAGCCACTCCTTACGCTCGTCACTCTATTCTAGACTGGTTCGCTAGCTCGGGATTTAATATCGGCACGTTAAACAAAAAATCGTTTTGCTCACTTGTTGAACAAATAACTATTAGATATACCAGACAGGGACAGAGCGCTATTTGTCTGACAGCGGTCTTTCTGCGTTGAAAAAGAGGGCATCTCTTTCTACACTTTGAAAACTGAGCGAGACTTCAGACCCAGATAGATTTAAAGGATAACGCACTGCAAGTGTAAAACCACTAATAATATAAATTAGTATCTATGTAAATGATGCAGCTAAAGAAATGAATGATAAAAATGCACAACCTGCACATCTACGAAAATAAAATCGTAAATTTCTACTAGATATAGACTTACCATCACTAAAGTTATTTACAACGGAATATTTACCATGATTTTTAATGATGTTGTTACTTTAGTGTTAATCTTAATTACCATGATGGTTTTAAAAGATTTATAACTTACAGTTACTTACCTATTTGCCAAACTTCGTAAGCGAGGAGCAAAAAAAAACGATGTAACTATTAATGTAAACAAAAAGTACATTCTGTCAAGAAAGTATCGGGAATGGATGATTTGTTTATGGTTCCAAATTCAAATTTTTGCTTTTTTTGTTGTTGTTAGATTGGCACAACTGTTTTCCATTTTGGCGCGGAGTTTGAGTTGCATCTGTTATTTACTGTTATTCATATTAAATACAGTGTTTTTTTTTAGTTATATCATATCTAGTGTGTATTGCGAATTTTTTAATGGACAAAAACATCGAACAAAAGTTTGTCTTAAATTTTGCATCGCCAATGGAATTTCGTGTTCGGAGTCACTGAAAATGTAACAGAAGACTTACGGTGAATCGACTTTATGAAAAACACGTGCTTATGAGTGGTACAAAGCGTTCAAAAGCGGTCGAGATTTGATGGAATATTTGCCTCGCTCTGGTAGGTCATCAACGAACTGAATTAACGTCGCAAAAGTGAAGGAAAAAGTGACTGAAAATCCTCATTTAACTTTGAGATATAGCCGCCGTGCTTTCTGTATCTCACGAGTCCATCCGTACCTTTTTAAATAATCACTTGTGTATGAAACATGTTGGCGCTCGACTAGTCCCAAAAGACCTGAATTTTCTCCAAAAAAAAATTGGTTGTCTGTAAAGTCGGTTTACTGACGATAGTTGAACGTGACAACGTCTTAAGAAAATACTGATGGAATGGTAGCATTTGATACTCGATCAAAACATGTAAATGTACTATAGTATAGCAGCTGTCCACGCAGACGCATCGCTCACTCAAGTAGGAGAGAGACGGATGTCGAGCGCTGTCGCTTGCACTTCAAGCCTTACATGGAATGCCTCAGGGCGAGGTAACGCCGCATGACGTCATGTTTTTTCGTGCGTGCAGCCGGCTCTATCGAATTATAAGACGTTGTCACGTCAAAACTCAAACGCATGAGAGTCGCTGAGGACATGCGAGAACAAGTCAATTCCGACCCAATTCATGAAACGCATTGTTACTGGTGACGTGACTTGGGTTTATGAGTTTGACATGCAAACTAGTCAACAAGCTTCGGAGTGGCGCCCGTTTTCAATTGGTAGAAGACATAAACGAGAATTCACGGCGAGAACTGAACTCAATTCCGGAAACAGCGTTTAAAAAATGCTTTGATGATTGGATTATTCGTTGGCGTAAGTGTATCGTTCGTTTCTGAATACTTTGAAGGTGATAAAATAAATTTGGATGAATAACAAAAATTTTGTGTATTATTAATCTTTTCCCGGTACTTTCTTGACAGAGTAGTATAATGTCCCATAATTCAAGGCCAAAGCACAATTCAAGGCAAGCAAATAACTGCAGGATACGCGTAGAAAAAATTGGGACTAAAACGACCGCCTCTTTCATGCTGTCCCACTTAGATGATATTGGATCTAACATGATCTAAGCGGGATAGCATGAGAAAGGCTGTAATTTCAATCACAATCTTTATCTACGCGACTTATACTCCATTTATGAAATAAAATAGAACGTAGGCAGAAAAACCAACATAACTAAAAATATATGAACTACACGAGAAGTTTGTAAGGTGATCTTTGTAATGAGTTTTTTCTACGTCCAATGAACTCTTACTATGCCCACGATGCACATTTGGTTCTAGCAAAACAACATTTCATCAAATAGCCAGCATATCCCAGAGTACTAAAAACATATTGTACCCTCCACTTAATTGGTTTTCCTACACCTTACTAAGCAAGAGAAGCAACGGTCAAAAGCTAGTTAATAAATAATAATAAAAAATGATAATAATAATGAAATAATTAAAATAATAATTAATGATAATAATAATAAATGAGGCTAGTAGCGCACTGATGCAGCCTCGACCACGATCTACAAGGGCTCCTATTCTGTTAAGCTAATCGCTTCACTATGAAATCGTCACAGAATGACACATTTGGTATTCTACTCTACCTGAATCTGCGCGGTGCGCCCAGATTTAGTGACATGTTATATATCTTATGATTATTTAACATTGTAACAAAAAACAAGACTGTAGGTACACATTATTAAAACAGTGTGATATAACAATGTTATATCGGGTGATCGGCACAACGTTGTAATATGGAAACTGGAGGTCGGTAGAATCGAATGCAATAGCTTGGCGGGTTTTTAACCCTGAAAAGGTTCTCGGTGATTTTTAAGATTTTACTATTTTTAGCCGAAATTTGAAATATTAAGAGTCGTAACTTTTATTTATACGAAATAACACGGCTTACATTTTTAAATTACATTGGGCATGATAGCCCTTACTAATAAAATAAATATTTACCTAAGATCTAGATAAGAATCAACTAATCGCCCAAACTGATAAAATATATTAAATAACATTTTTTTATAACGTTATTTGTAACTTAATCTTGACGACCATAAGATAAATGAAATGACTACTAACTACTAAACCTCGTTCATCTAAGGTTTCTACGTGACCTTTGCAACAATACCATTGTCATAGTAAAGCAATTGGTTAGCAGAATTGAGTCGATTATAGTATGTAATAAAAACGTGAATTTAGTAAAGAAAAGCTAATCTACAACCAGCCATTTGGAAAGCCGTAGTCGTGGCAACGTCAGTTTGTGTCTAACATGAGATGTACCTACATGACTAATACTCCTTCTAGTGAATCTCTAGCTCTACTAAGCCGACCTTCCGAACTTGCATCCTCAGACTTATTTCGGCATCTCTATCAACATCACGAATTCTTTCAATATAATGTCGACTTACGACATATTAACCACAAACAGGAATCGTTGGAAAATAAATACGGAGCTTTTTTGCCTTCAAATGTGCCAACCGAATGAGGTGTTTTCTTTTCCGCCTCGGGACAAATATTTGTACGATCTGCAGATATTTGTTCAGGGTGTTCTGGTCGTCTTCTATGTATAATAAAAAATATCTATCTATGTACTCGTATATTATTATGTATATCAGTTATCTAGTACCCATAACACAAGCTTTGCTTACCTTGGGGCTAGATAATGCTGTGTGAATTGTCCAGCATTATTTATTATTTATTTATATTTATTTATTTTTAAAAAGTTATAAAATAGTTCGATCATCATGATTTAAGAAGGATGAGTATATTTGACGTTACTAACGTCAAATATACTACGTGATGTCTCCTACCTATTTGCATCGAGCACATACCCCATAGAGAGGAAATATGGTCGTTCGAATTTCGAAACTCATCAGTGATTTGTCACTTATAAATGTCTATCATACTAGTGTGGTGCTGATTATAATAAATTATGTAGTATGTACTCCGGGCATATTATTTAATAATCGGTATAAAAATGTATCTGTATTTTTTTTCAGTTTCAAGTATCGTTATTAAGGCATCAAAAACTTACTGTATGTAAACTGTATGTGTATATAATTCGATTTTCACAGACAATACAGAAATTTGTAATTAAATTCCAATCAAATAAAACAATGCCACACTAGTAGTTACGTATTTGATTTTTTTGCTTTAAAAAAAATTATATATTCACTATCGTTGAGGTAAATAATTTTCGCGATGCTCATAGTTTTGTTTAACATTGACTATCGATATCGATAAAAATATATGCTTGCCCAACTGGCGTGTGATGCTTGACTTTGAGTCGGCTAATCGGAGCGCAGCGGTCGCCGCAGTGATTTGGCGGAATTGTTGTCTAAACAAAATAAATGACATTTCCTCTCTATTGGGTATGTACTCGATGCCTGTTTGTATGGGGATTGGCGTAGTTCCCTATCGGCACGGTAGAGGCGCTGTACCTAATGGTATGGAAAACGGAGACGTCACGATCACGTCTCGTAACTAACGTCAAATAGACTCAACCTTTGTATGCTACAGAGGCCTCAATGAGAAATTTTTCAAGAAAGAATAATCCCTATTTACCAAAACTCAATACATGGTGCGGATTTTTCGCGGAAGAAAAGAGGTTGTCATTTCAAAGACTTTGAATAACCCTACTTGACCGTGTGACCACGGTCAAGTTATACAATAAATTCAGCAGCAACTATATAATAAATTCAACGGCGCAAAGGTGAGTTGACGAACTAGTTTAAAGACTCTGTTTCTGTGACTTACGTATGTACATAACATCGGCCCAGACGCATTTTACAAGTCCCAGATCGCAAAGTTTCAAAAAATGCAATTGAATGAACAAAAGAACGAACGAATGAACAAAAGAGTGAATGAATGTACTGTACCTCGAAAACACCCGAGGAGCTTCTCTTGCGTGTCGGCGCGACAGGGGACGGACTCGTTTGCCGCAGGCTTTTGGACCGCACGCGTGGAGGTCTCTGTGGGACTCGATCTGGGCTGGCTTCAGCATACGTGGACGGGCCAGCTTCATCGTCTGACGAGAAATCAGCAACAGAGTTTCTAAATTGAGGACAATAATAGTCGGTCCATGAATCTGAAAAAAAAAGAGGTTGTCATGCTTGGAGAAGAATAATTGGCCCATGATGACCAAGACTTGAAGAATGATGATAGACTTATTTTGAAGCACACATTCTGTACTATCGTTTAAAAACAAAAAACATGTAGCTTGACAGTTTAGATTTATGAAAAAGCTAATAATTTTAAAAAAAAAATTAAGAAAAACTTTTTTTTTGTTTTATAAATTCTCTTTTCTTTTATTATAAAATAGAAATTGCAGCAATGTTAACATTGCTTTATTGTCTACATTATTGGCTATCAAATGAGTCTCTATCGTCTTCCTAAGACCTCTACATGGGTAGCTATATCTTTATCAGTACAAGCACCCGTGCTTGAGGCAACAGAAAACAAAATGGCTGCCATTTTATCATGGAGAGAAAAAAAATAAGGATAGTGATTTGTCGATAAAATTTACCGTATTTCACCCCCCCAAAGTCTCCGACACCGGTGTCCGGACACATTGTATATTTGCCATTAATAAATGAATCTCGATAAATACAACTGTTTTCTATGAAACCTAAGAAAAATACCGATAATTATGGGTAATCAACACATTTCAGTATCTGTAACAGAAAAGATACTTGGTAGGTGCAGTAATAAAATAAAAATTGGTTGTTCCAGAACTTGGCTGAGAAACCGCCAGATTCGAAAGGATAAGTGAATATTGAGAACTTTGAAAGCGCTTCAATCGTGCGTGTACCTATTTATGAAGGATAATTGGCAGCAAATCAAATCAAAAGCTCTTTACTTCCATAAATATAAAATAAATATACAATAAATATAAAATAAATATAGGTGCAATAAATGTACATTTAAAAAAAGTCAAATAAAAAAGTTAAACACTGACACGGAAATAAAGTGATAGGTATTTTTGATTTCTGTCTATCTGTATGTATACTAAAGTAAAGAAGCGACGAAAAAACCTTTAGCCTTTTGCTTATTTTTATTATTTATCGAGTTGGACCTACGAGTACCAACCTAGTTCAATCATTACCTATTTTCATTTATTAATAGAACAATCATTCAAAGTTTGCTCAAACTAGTTGTTGAAAATATTCCAACATAAAATAAGCCATATGGCAACATTGTTCTATAACATGACACCTTTGTGAACTCTCAATGTACAAACTCGAGACAAACTCTTCTGTTCGTGGTTTTACACTGTCACTATCTATTGTGCTCTCACCAAAAATTAATCTTTTTCACGTAAATATACTTATTAAAGTCTCTATAAACGCCTTTTATTATACACTACTGCTTTCGACTCAGAACTGTGTCAGTTTCGACAAAATTCATATTTACCTAAATATGAATTTAATAATATTGACAAAGAAAAATTATTAGTGAATTAATTACATATTTAACGAAATAAAATATATAACATAAGTACCTGCTTGGTTATCCTCGTCGTTAGGTGTCCTGAAACAAACCATACCAAAATTATTCAAAGATATACTTTTTTCAACACGTTTTCTTGAGATACCTAACAAAATGACCAGTAAGTAGGCCTTAAGATGGCTAGGTTCCTAAGATAACCCAAGAACGATATTTTGAAAACACTTATAAGTATTTGCTACGAAAATAAAGGAAAAGATTAATCATGCTTAAAAATTTGTTTAAAAAAATTAATAACCGAACTCCTAAATTTGATTGTATTAGTCAATAGGCAATCTATTTTCACGGATGGATCTACTAAAATATGCGCCATAAAGGGTACTACGTACCTACCCAAATTGTTACAAAAGAATAGAAAACCCATTATTATGAATAATTGTTTGGGTTAGAATGAGAACCATTTGTATTTCCTAAAGATATCTTCAACTTTCCACTATTTACTTTCTTTTAAAGCTAAAAGCAAAATGCCTGCTCTTTTTATCTCGCGCCGTGTCGTGCTCCCTTAATTGGTGTCCGGCGAGCCTAATTGTAGGTGTGATACCGCATTCACCTGTCCGTGGGTTACAAGCCTTATTTTACTAAAGGATCACGACTCGCTCCTCTGAATTTCTTTTTACTTTGCTGTTTTAATTTATATGTTTTATTTTACCTATTTGCTTATTTGTCATAGTTTTAAAAGACTCGATGTTGATGTGAAGAAAGAATTATCTAATGGCGATCTTTTCATTTTAATTACTTAATGAAAATTTAGTACCTAATTATAATACTCCTTTTTCATGAAAAGACATGTCATGCGTTGCGAGCGTTCCCAGCATTTTAAAATAACATCATCCATGCCAACAAATTCCTATAAAAATGATTAAATAAGTAAGTAAGTACCTAAGTTTAAACATCAGTTTTTTTTTCTTTTAGGTAGTGTACTACAGTGGCTTTTGCTCTTACATGTCATTGTTATTCAAGACACGATGTTGATGTGAAAAAGGAATTATCTAATGGCGATATTTTCCGCGTCATTTTAATGAATGAAAAGACATGTCATGCGTTGCGGGCGTTCCTAGCATTTTTAAATAACATCGTTCATACCGATAATTTCATAAATAAATCAATTTTAACGAGCAAAACGGAATCAGAGAAAAACCCGCGGGAAATATGCACTGGGAACGTTGCGTCTGTCGGCATAAAATTATAAGGTTTTTATTAAAATTGCTGTGTAAACTTTAAGTTAAGTGAAGTCAAAGCTTCACCGAGGGACGTTCGTCAAACCGCCGGGCCTTATAAGGCGAGCGGCGCGCCTCGGACTATGACACTAGGGGACGGTTTGATTGACTTGTTACTCGCTCTTTTTTATCAGCGCTGATAGCTAATAAGCTAACGGACCTCTGGGAAAATACCTGAAACATGAGTTTCAACGTAGTTGGTTTAAATATTCAATCGAAAATTCGAATTTCAAATAAGTACTATTCAATTGAATCCAGCCAAATTCAGCGGATCCCGCGAAGGCGTTATGAATTCATTCATTCAATTATTTTTCAGGTTCAAAAATGGAACATGAAAAGCGCGCCAATCACCGCCATGTTTTAAGAGTCAACGGGTCGCTCCGCATTCTGCCACAACTCTGTTTTCTGATGAGTGCTCATACTAACAATATTCCCTACATTCGATGGTAATGCGGCCGTATAAGGCCTCTATTTACACTGCCAGCCGTCTAACTGGACGTCGCGACGGATCGCATCGTGTGTTACACATTGCACACGCGCCAGATTGATAGTCAACTGTTATGGGACGTTTACACTATCCAACATCCGTGTTGGATCAGCAAGACAAACCAGAAACAGCGAGGCCACAGTTAATGTTATTGATTGGAGAACGTTGGTGTAAAATGACCTTTAATCTTTCAGAAACAATGGCGGTGAAAGTTGGTAGTAAAGCGCTCAAACTGAGAAGCGGCCTGTTTCCAAACGAAATAGAAAATTATTGCATCAAACTAGGTATTGTTTCACATTCACGCAAGTTTCGTCGATACGAGCTAAGGGCGCCTTCAAATTAGCCGCAAATAGTCGCGCGTAGGCAGCGCGGCTGCAGCGCTGCGGCCGCGCTGCTGTAGCTTGGTTCGAGAATCATAGTATATTTAGTTTCACGATGGACTCTGACGAAGAAACACTGCTATTAGTGTTACTATTAAAAAGAAAAAGGATTTTGGACAAAAAACAAAAAAGAAGCCTAAGAAAACGTTACCGTTATTTTGTATAACTCAATAAAGTGAAAGATTACAGTGACAAAAAAATTCAGAATTACTTAAGATTATCAAGAAAACAATTCTACGAATTACTTCCCCGTTTGGAACGTTATATTGGAAAACAAAATACAACCTTCGAAAATACTATGTGCGCACCGTCACTAGTCGATCGATGAACTGATGCGCGGCCGCAGCGCGGCTGCAGCGCTGCAGTCGCGCGTTTTTAATTTATATGGATTTAGACAGCAGCGCGGCCGCAGCGCTGCAGCCGCGCTGCCTCCGCGCGACAATTTGCGGCTAATTTGAAGGCGCCCTAAGTGTGATAGCAGCAGTGAATTTTTTAAATGCCAGCGTTTTCAGATATGGATTTCTGACGTCAGCTCGGCAGCATTTATTTTCTTATTTTGGCTTAGTGGCACATGCAATTATGACGCCCGGCGCGGATAGTTGTATGAAAAAATAAAACGCCACGTGCAACGCGGACTCGCGCACTAAGAGTTCCGTATAATTGTAAGACCTTGTTTATTACCAAATATCATGATTCTAGGTCAACGGGAAGTAGGTATTCTTTAGTTCAGTTCAGTTCAGTTCAGTTTATTTATTAATAACGTTTTGGGTTACAGGTCAGTTCTTAAATAACAATTTACAATTTCATTGTATAAGTTTATACTTAGGTATTGCAAATAATAATAAAAATAAATTGAATGTCTAATTATAATTAATATTCAGTTTAAAAAATAAAAATAGCGAACTAAATTTAATCAAATAATTCATTAAATGTATAATGACATTGTTCAATAAGCCAGAACTTTAGTTTGCTTTTGAAGGATTGCGTTGAGGAAGCACTGGTGATCGCAGGTGGAAGACGGTTATAAACAGTTTACCCATTACATGCACCAGCTTCGACGACTTCGTGAGACGCCGCGGGACAGCTCTCAGCTTGTGTGCGTGACGAGTAGGGTACCTGTGCCCGTCACCGATCCTGGAGTACTCGTCGAGGTGGCTCCGAGCATACATGGCGGCATGGAACATGACTAGACCAGGGACCGTCATGATCTTTAGAGAGCGGAATATGGGACGAGCGGGTGTGTCCCACGGCACTCGTACTACGGCTCGTACTGCTCTTTTCTGGATTCTAAACACTCGCTCCCAGTTCGCGGCTTTATATTTTGGTCCAGGGAGAGAATCAAAATTTTTTTTGGTTATAAGCTACAAATTTACGTTTTCCGGATTTCCCCCCTTATTTGTGCTATAAAACCTTGCTTCTTGCCACATTTTATGATTCTATGTTAATGTTGTCTAAACGGCTGTAACTTTTGATTGCGTTGACCTAGAAGTTTTATATATATCGAGGCTTCAAGAGGTTACAGACTTGATTATTTGATGATAATTTCATCTCGATTCCTCCACGCGTTCCTGAGAAAAGGGGGTTGACAGACAGACAACAAAGTGATCCTTTATGGGTTCCTTTTTTCCTTTTGAGGTACAGAAACCTAAAAAAAACAATGGCGCCAGCTTTTAAAATTTTATCTTACACACCTAAATGAAGATACACGTAGGTACTATTTTAATTTTATTTAAAGTCGTATCTAACGAGACCCCCCTGGCCGGCGCCATTAGATTGTAATTGGTGAAATCGCCACGACATGTCGCTCGGCTGTTTTAAATCCAGCCGTGTCCAATAGACTGAACCCGACCTCGACACAGGCCTACAGGGCAGCTGGCTCAAACCTCCACAAACTACGTTAAAAAATCGAGACGACTCTCATACTCTCAACTAGGTCGGAGCCTAAACTGTTTACCCCTAAAGAAAAACCGCCATCAAACTTGCGACGTGCAAGTTTGCATTACTAGTTATTGTGACGACCTAGGTGGCGCGGCGGGCGAAGGTCCGCCTACGGCGCAAGAGGTTGCGGGTTCGATTCCCGCCTTGGGACAAATGCTTGCATGATCTGCAGACATTCGTCCAGGGCGTTCTGGATGTTTTCCATGTATAACAAAAAACATCTATCTATGTAGTGTATTGTATTAAGTATTAGTCATCTAGTACCCATAACACAAGCTCTGCTTAGCTTGGGGCTAGATAATGCTGTGTGAATTGTCCAGCATTATTTATTTATTTATAAATGTACCAGCCGTTCTCTTCGCCTTGCACCAACAGGCTACAAAACTAAGATACCGTCTTGTTGTGTTAATTTACCTAAGACTGCGTTTATGGGCAGTTAGGCGATCTTTGTGGGCTCCGTGATCGTTTCCACTAACGTGATACGAGCTGGGACCCCCTTAACGTCAATTGAAGATTAGGCCCTTTCAGGAACTTGAGACACCAGTAAAATACTGGCTGTTATTATCTAGATCAATTTTACCTTAGCCTATTCCCAAGCTAGCATAAAGAATATATACTAATCATATACTAATAGTTTTTATTAGTAATACTTATAACATGTCAAAAACTGTATACATAATATACATATTTTGCTACGTGATACGAGCTAGACCCCGTTAACGTCAATTGAAGATTAGGCCCTTTCAGGAACCTGAGACACCATTAAAATACTGGCTGTTTTTATCTAGATCAATTTTACCTTAGCCTATTCCCAAGCTAGCATAAAGAATATATACTAATAGTTTTTATTAGTAATACTTATAACATGTCAAAAACTGTATACATAATATACATATTTTGCTACGTGATACGAGCTAGACCCCGTTAACGTCAATTGAAGATTAGGCCCTTTCAGGAACCTGAGACACCATTAAAATACTGGCTGTTATTATCTAGATCAATTTTACCTTAGCCTATTCCCAAGCTAGCATAAAGAATATATACTAATAGTTTTTATTAGTAATACTTATAACATGTCAAAAACTGTATACATAATATACATATTTTGCTACGTGATACGAGCTAGACCCCGTTAACGTCAATTGAAGATTAGGCCCTTTCAGGAACCTGAGACACCATTAAAATACTGGCTGTTTTTATCTACATCAATTTTACCTTAGCCTATTCCCAAGCTAGCATAAAGAGTATATACTAATAGTCTTTATTACTAATACTTATAACATGTCAAAAACTGTAAGTATACATAATATACACATTTTGCTACGTGATACGAGCTAGACCCCGTTAACGTCAATTGAAGATTAGGCCCTTTCAGGAACCTGAGACACCATTAAAATACTGGCTGTTTTTATCTACATCAATTTTACCTTAGCCTATTCCCAAGCTAGCATAAAGAGTATATACTTATAGTCTTTATTACTAATACTTATAACATGTCAAAAACTGTAAGTATACATAATATACACATTTTGCTACGTGATACGAGCTAGACCCCGTTAACGTCAATTGAAGATTAGGCCCTTTCAGGAACCTGAGACACCATTAAAATACTGGCTGTTTTTATCTACACCAATTTTACCTTAGCCTATTCCCAAGCTAGCATAAAGAGTATATACTAATAGTCTTTATTACTAATACTTATAACATGTCAAAAACTGTAAGTATACATAATATACATATTTTGCTACGTGATACGAGCTAGATCCCGTTAACGTCAATTGAAGATTAGGCCCTTTCAGGAACCTGAGACACCATTAAAATACTGGCTGTTTTTATCTACATCAATTTTACCTTAGCCTATTCCCAAGCTAGCATAAAGAGTATATACTAATAGTCTTTATTACTAATACTTATAACATGTCAAAAACTGTAAGTATACATAATATACATATTTTGCTACGTGATACGAGCTAGACCCCGTTAACGTCAATTGAAGATTAGGCCCTTTCAGGAACCTGAGACACCATTAAAATACTGGCTGTTTTTATCTACATCAATTTTACGACCAAATTTTACTAACTACACAATCCACAGGTTATCAGAATGCTGGCTTCTATTTTGGTCAACGAATCAACGTTGCCTTAGGATTGCCTTTCAATGTGGCAATGCTGCCAGCATTCTGGGCACTCTGCGTTCTAGTAAAGCTTAGTTTTTTACGAAATAGAACGAAATAAATATATATGAGTGTAAACTAGCTGTAGATGTTTTATTCTGTTATTTTAATTTTCTTTTAACTACATAAATGGACCAGTGAATAACTGTTTATTTCCAACGTCTCGCATGAGGTGCCTATTCCCAAGCTAGCTTAAAAAATAAATACTAATAATGTTTATTAGTAATACTTATTACATAGGCATTAAAACATGTATACATATTTTACTATGTATACCTATCTAATCTATTGCTATAATATACATTCTGATTTGAAAATGTACCTAAGGTTAATAAATTTATTAGAACTAATTATAA
Source organism: Eupithecia subfuscata (assembly GCA_963564075.1). Classification (NCBI taxonomy): domain Eukaryota; kingdom Metazoa; phylum Arthropoda; class Insecta; order Lepidoptera; family Geometridae; genus Eupithecia; species Eupithecia subfuscata. The sequence continues at coordinate 15,252,981 of OY751102.1, read as the reverse complement.
TATAATATTCAATATAATAAATTGAATAGCGTAATTAAATAATTTAAAACATAATATTGCATTATATATAGTATGACATAGGTACTTATTAAAATTGTTTATAATAAAATATTTCCAATCGAATTAAATTCTACTAACAGAGCCCGGCCCGCAGACATTCATACTAACAGCACCCTAACACAGACCGGTTTCCACCGAGAGCGGAGCGGGCTCATTTAACTCGTAAGAGTAAACTGCATACTTGTATTTCCACCACTAAATAGTCGAGCAGAAGGACTGAGCGAGCAAAAAGCGTTGAAATGACGCTCCACTAAGTCATCTCTCTCATTTACCTTTTGCGATGGAAATCAGACAAAACTCTTTGTTGATGGAAATGTAAACCTATTTCATTTAAAAGGAGTCCGTCCCGCCTACCCTTTCCTACTCATTACATTACCCTTTCTTGGTGAAGCAGCAAAAATGAATGAACATTGAAGTTTTAATACAAACATGTTTTCTTGCAAATGAATCATAGTGACTCTTTATTGCGAAAGAATGATCGAACTAGGGCCCAATGAGTTTACTCTACTCATTGGGTCTTAGTTGAATCATTCTCCTACCAACTGTAATATTTTGGTAGCTAAAAGATACAAGCAAGGGAAGTTCAATCTAAAACCTATTAACAAATTAACACTTTAATTGAACAACCATTCAAATGTATAAATAATAGGTAGCCCCAAATTAAAAATGTAACCTCGTTCAATGTGTTTAAATCTAAACTAACCGAGCATATCATTAATGATGATTCACTTCTCAAAAAATAAGCACATTGAACGAGTAAATTTTTAAACGACCATAACCTAAATGTACCTAAACCTATTTAAAATATTATAAATTAATTATGTAAAAACCCTGTTCTCAAGTAAGTGACATGTAATATTTGTCTTTTTGAGAATAAATTATTTAAAACGAAAGGTAGGTAGTATTATGCTGAACAATCCACACGGCATTATCTTATCCAAAAGCAAGTAGAGCTTGCAAGGCTAGCTATAAATCTCTTCTAAAGAACTTCCTATTTTGACTCCTAAAAGGTTAAGATCCAAACCAGAGCACTCGTCTAAGAAGCCTTAAACAACCCGGGAAAACCGCGAGACTTAAATAAATTAGTGAAATGTATTTAACCAGCTAAATCCAGTATTTACCGTAAAACAAAGACCGGCTACGACTAGCCATAACACGAAGGGACATAATGAGTAACAGGCTGAGGTCAGAGCAGAGCACTCGAAGGCCCTTAACATGCCGGACAAGGGAACCCGGGAAGGAGTTAAAAATAAATTAGTCAAGTAATGTTATAGGGTGCGATCACGGGTTTAGAACACAGAGTGTAAAATGGCAGAGGAATTCGTTGTGTTTAGTCTAATAGCCACGTGACGTCTTTGTGACGTCACGAAACTAAAAAAGGGCCATGCACAACTAGATGTCGCTAGTAATAATGGACGACGCGACGCCTAGATCGCGCTGATGAGAACGCACGGTCTCGTCATATATAGTGAGGTTTCAAAATTAATAAATTCAGTCTGCTCCGAGAGTTCAAGGTGTTTTATTCATATAAATATCTCATCAGTACAGTTATTCGGGGTCGGGCTCAAACACGTTGCGTGACAATTGTGACATCAATCTACGAATCTATACTCATATTATAAAGAGGAAAGATTTGATTGATTCTTTGTATTGAATAGGCTCCGAAACTACTGGACCGAATTGAAAAATTATTTCACCGTTAGGAAGCTTACTTTTCAGGGAGTGACATGGGCTATATTTTATCCCGGAATTCTCATGGGAATGGGAACTACGCGGTTGAAACCGCGAGGCGATCGTCTAGTAAGTAGTAAGTCCAACAGACAATGAAACCACGCGACACGAGTATCAATAGATTTCTGTAAATGACATCCGTGTTGACTCTACGTAAGCTACCCTGTTTTTAAAGTTAATGTGCTAAGTGTAGGTACTTAATTATGTCTTTTGCTGAAATAAATATTTTTACTTTACATTCCTCTGATGCCTCTTTGTGCCTTCAAGATGTTGAGATTATTTGGCTTTTTCGTTTTGTTTCAGTCGGCTGCATTATGATTTGTAATGTAAGATACACTTCAGTACCTTTTCATAGTAAGAAAGACCTAAGAAAGTCCGAAGTACGGACTTAGAATAGAGCATCTTAGTGCAACCGAATATTTTTTTTAATGTAGATCCTATTATTCAGATCAGACCCTTATGCATACAGCCAGATAAATCTTTGAGAATGCAAAGCAAGTGGCAAAATTAAACTGAAAATTGTGCAAGTTTAATTTTCCCCAATTTTGAGTTCAATTTTTTGTAAAATTTATTCACAAAGAAAATTATACTAGTATTTACAATTGAAACAATTGAGCTAACTGCCGACTGTTGCAAACAGTCTACAGATTTTTTGTTACACACATGGAAGAAAATTTTAGAATTATAATAATATCCCAAAAATTTACAACAACCCGCAACTTTACACTCAGTACGAGAACGTGAAGTGCCCAAGTAATCGAAAAAATGATATTTTTTTAAAGTCAAATTGTTAACAAAAAGTTTTTGTCTCTCCCTTCTGCTCTATTGACTGTGTCGGAACGCGCGCACTAAACTGCCAGTCGCGGTGGTGTCGAGAAGTGTGCGCGGACACAGTAAATAAGCTTCCAGTATTTATCGCCTCGCCAGCGGACAAGCCAGTGCACTGGCTAAATCACGCTGAGGCAGGTGGTGTTGCTAGGTACGTGTTTTATGCGAGATCTGGCTGTTTAAACTAAAGATTAAAGGGCGCTTTACTAGCTCAATTTGACAGCTGATTAGTCATTGCCTGCATGCATTATGATTTTATTGATTGAACAATTTAGCAAGGAGCAGAACAGTCTCGGACACATAAAGGACACAAAGGTAAAACACAACAGGTAACCAGATAGATAAGGACGTACAAAGGACAATAATGTCAAAACGCGCCCGCGGCGGTCACTCAGTGAACTGCGCTGGTAATTTAGTCATAACTTCGTACGTAATGGTCCGATTTGGATAATTTAAAAAGATATATCATTCTAATGTCATAAAGAATAACGTGGATACTAGTTCTATTGAAATTGCTATAACGTGACGGATCCTCATTGCAGCTTCTGTCCATCATCACGAACACGTTTGTGAAGGTCTAAATTCTTAAAATTGGTAGTTGGTAGTCTTAAAACGGCTCTGCCCTGAATTAACAGTGGGAGTGGGAATGGGAGATCGGAATTTAGTAATTCATTGGACGCCTGAGATAGGAAAAAAAAATCTTTTAAAATTTTCTGGCGTCTTCACGAACGCGCAAATCCTGATGATGCAGTTCACGCAATATTAGTAAATTACCAATAACCCTGTATACATTTTATTAAAATGCAGTAAATGTCAAAAATAAGCTGGCAATAAAATGTGACCGTTTAGCAACAAATCTAGCCACAAAGCGTTACAAACTAGATGTAGTGTTACATGCTCCATGCCTTTTGAGAGCATAGCTACAAAATGCACCAGTCGAACAAATTCGTGCTGTACCGATTTGGTCTGACCATTTGGAACATTAGGTAACCCTATGAAGATAATCCTATGGTTACCTATAGGAATATCTTCACAAGTAGATTCAATTTATGGATGGCACGCACGAATTAATGTAAATTAGTGCGACTTTGACTACGTCGAGGACGTAGAGCAACACAATAATAACTAAACTAAAACCGCGACGACGACGTTTAAAAAAATAAGAAACTTACTCGAACCTAAGACTTTTTATTTGCTGCATAACTTTTTAAGTACTCAGACATAGGACTTTGTACAACAGCAAGCGGCTTTACAAATGAATGCCAGATTCAATTCAATTTCATTAATTTTGCGAAACAGGGATGACAATCAAAATATAGCATGCAAATTAACTTATTAGTATCTATTATTAATTTGAAAATTAAAAAAACTTATTAGTATCTATCATTGAGACCTATGAAACGATGGTGCGACGACATCGAAAGGGTAGCCGGCAAGCTCTGGCCAAGAACCGCACGAGGAGACAGATGCGCATGGGCTCGTTTGGAGGAGGCTTTTACCGCCCTGGGCGGACCTTATACTTTTAAAAAATAGTTATTAGTACGTACTATAATTTCACTTTAATAAACATATTTTCATAACTAGAATCTTAAAACAAAAATGTAAAGTAGGTTTAAGGAAATAAAGCTTTTTATTTATTTTATTATCTATTATTAATGTAGATTAGAAACAAATACTAAATGCAATGTCAATACCTAAATTATTATATAACTAATTGTCTTATCCTAGAACTTTTCATTAAAAATTATTTACATTTCATGATATAATTTCGTGATTTTAACAGGACTAACACGGTAGCAAATATGGCGAACAGCTCTTGAAGACGTGGCATTGTGTGGTGGGCCCAGATGTAACAAGCCTTCTCAATCAGTAACTGTCTTCTATCTGTCTGTCAGATTCCATGGGAATTTAAAAACTACAGCTACTCCGACACAGAAGGTCATAATTACAATTTGAAATTCAAAGTAATTTCATATGATGTGTATCGTACAAGGTTTGCTACCGATCTAATAAATCTAGGAGGGAGACAAAAAGTGGAACAGTTAGATACAATATATGTCATCGTTAGTTCTCTTTAGGCGAAGCTAGGTGTCGGGTATGACTACATATAGGCAGACACGTAGAGAAACATTAAAATATTATGAATTATGAATTATTATAGTAGTTATCATAAATTTTGTTAACATACGGGACTGGCATAGTACCAGGTATAAAACCAAAGACTCGAAGTCTCTACTAAAATAATTCTGAATAAAATAATAAATAAATAATGCTGGACAATCCACACAACATCATCGAACCCCAAGCTAAGCAGACCTTGTGTTTATTTATTTATTTTTTTCAAAAAGGGCATCCTACGTGAAAATCACTTTATGGCTCAATAGCTACGCTTAATAGTACATTTCAGCTCTGTGTTTTCACACATAAAGGACGTCTCAGCATGTACAAAATTTTTGCTCACATAAACTAATCTTAATCTTAGTGTTATGGGTACATGTGTTTTGGGAAAAATAAATTGACTGTTTTGAAAAAACTAAAAAGCTACTTCGAATCCCTTAGTTTTAAGTTCTGCGTGATAAATACTAGTAGGTACTTATCCCTTGAAAATAAAAATTTGTGGGACTACCCCATGATCATCCTATATACAATATATAATTTTGCCAGGCTCAGCAGTTGCATCTCTGTTTTCATTGTCAGCTAATCTAGATTCTGCTGTAACTGTTCTCGTCAGTATCTGATCTGCATGTCTACGATGTAGCTCTCCATCTTCCGTTCTCACCCTGTACGAGCTCGGCCAATTGAATATATAATGTCTTTAAGGCGCAACGCACACAGAAGGCGGCGAGGCGAGGGTAAGGCGCAGACACGCCGCTCCTCGCCCCCCGCCACGTCGCCCGCAGATGGGATACCGGTAAGGCGGCGTGGCGGGGGGCGAGGAGCGGCGTGTCTGCGCCTTACCCTCGCCTCGCCGCCTTCTGTGTGCGTTGCGCCTAAGGAATCATCCAAATCGGTCCATTATTGACGGAGAACATGCATAAAAAACATACATAAAACCGTACACAGAACCTTCTTTTCTTCGAAATCGATTAAGATCATACCTATGCGATACTTTCATGAAGTATACAACTGGAAACTTGGGTCATCGACGTTAAATATCAAACTCAACTGTATCTACACTCTAGAGCAATGAATCCGGGTCACTCAAAGAATCCAAAAAATCTCGGAAAGTAAGAATGCTAGGTTAATGCAATAAATTGTATTTAATAGACAATTTAATACTCCTTAAATGAAAGTTAAGAAAATATGAGTCACCATACATTTTATTTACACAAAATTACAAAAAGAAAAAAAACTGCTGATCTCTCCTTAAAACAAAAATAGGAAACATGAAATTTTTGAACTTTATGACGATTTTCTTGAATTTCAATACTTCGTATTACCTCCTCGTGCTTCCATTACTGCGTTTACGCGGTTTGGCATGCTGTACACCAAGTTCCTTATACGATTTTGGGCAATATTCTCCTATTCCTCTGTGAGAGCAATTTTGAGCTCAGAAAGCGTGATTGGGGGAGGGTTTCGTTGTTTTACGCATCTCCCTAGCTCGTCCCAAGCATGCTCGATCGGGTTGATATCCGGGCTGCGCGCTGGCCACTCCATACAAGTAATGTTCATCTCTTGAAGGTAGTCATTCACAATCCTACCTGTATGAGGTCGGGCATTGTCATGCATAAATATAGCATCCTCACCCAAATTGACCATAAATGGACCAACGTGTTCGTTGAGGATTTCTTCCACATATCTTACGCTAGTTAAAGAGCCGTTTTCTATGATCACCAGCTCTGTGCGACTTTCAGAGGAAATTCCGGC